>CM074860.1:47292500-48542500 GCA_037501455.1 Lantana camara | reverse complement strand
GGACTGAAACTGCTAATTGTGCACAGTAAATAATTGCTTGATCACCTAATCACCTAATAAATTGATTGATTGTACACGGTCGGAGCAAGGTTGGAGAATTGCCCTCACTCGCCGGGCCACATATTGATTGTATTGAACTGAATTAATTGATAAATTGAATTAGTGGTAACCTCGGGCGATAGTACCTTTTCCTCTTACTTGGTGTTGTGATTTTCTAAAATTATTACCCGAGATTATAACTTGCATGTATGTGCGCATATATTTATTTATACCCCTCGCTCAGTCCGTTTGGACTGACACCTCAATTTCTCAGTTTTGCAGGTTCGTGCTAGGCGGGAATTAGGGTCTCGTGTCTTTTATTCGGGTCTAGCACTGCACCTTCATACATTGTTCTTGTGTTGATACTTGTTATATTGTAATGAATCTTGAATTACTTGGATGGATATTGTAATGGTATGTTTTGTCGGTACCTATAAGTAAATATGTAAATATGGTATCTATAGGTATTGAATGCTTGTGCTTCCGCTATTTTATTGCTCTGAGTTGTTTTGGTTTTAATTGAGGGTACCCGCCTAGCCTTGTGTTTTTTTGATTGTCTCCCGTTCGCTATAGTTTCGGTTCATGTATGAATTGCTCGTTTCATATGTGGATTGAGCCTATAATGCGGGGGATGTGGCGCCTAGCGTTCCGGGTGCTACATCCCAAGGTGGTATCAGAGCCCGGTTGCAAAACCGCGGCTCTAGTGTCGTGTTTGGTGAGTCTAAGTCGCACGGCATAGGACTAATTGATTATTTGAGAGTCTTGCAACCTATTTGAACTTATTTGATTCTATTTGCAGTGCTTGGATTATGTGACTATGTGGTTGGATTACATTGTGTGTTGTAATTACACTCATTGCACTTGTTAATCAAACATGCATGTAAAGTGGTCGAGTTTCAGGATGGCTCGTGACCGACATCACCGGGATCGATCTCCTCGACATCGACGTCGTCACCGGCGTGATCGAACCCCTCCTCCTCCACCTCCAGCTCAACCCCAAGATTTCTTAAATTCAATGGTGCAACTCATGGATCAGAGGCTAAGGGATTATGTGCCTCCAGCACCGCCAGCTCCTCCACCGCCACAACAAGCCCCTATTTCTGTTATTTTAAGGGAATTCCAGAATCAACATCCGCCGAGATTCCAAAAGGGGAACGATATTCAAGCCGAGCAATGGCTTAAAGAAGTTGAACGGGTGTGGGAACTTATTCCATGTGAGTCTCGGGAAAAGGCCCGGTGTACTCTTACCCTCATCCAGGGAGAAGCATATTCATGGTGGGAGAGTACTAAAATTGTCTTGGATGCCACCGAGGAGCAAATTACATGGGAGGTATTCGAAAGAGAGTTCAAGAATAAGTTTATTCCGCCATCTTCGCGCACTAAAAGACTTAAAGAGTTTACTGAGCTTAAACAAGGAGGAAGATCAGTTTCAGAGTATATAGCCGAGTTCGAGAGGTTGTCCAAATACGCCCCTAACATTGCTAGCGACGACTTCCACAAGGCTATGCAATTAGTACAAGGTTTGAGGCCGGATATTCAAGCGGCGATTGAAGCGGTTAACACAAGCACTTGGAAGAAGGCCACTACCAAAGCTCTTAAGGTTGAAGACTCGGTTGTTGCACGGAGGTCTTCCTTTAGGACGGGACAGGGTTCAGGTTCCGGGTCAAGATCGGGTTACAATGCCGGCAAGAGGCCGATGGGTTATGATACCGCTCCTCCTCAGTTTAAGGGCCCTATGAAGAAGTTTAAACCACAAGGGCCAGTCCAGAAGGCTCCTCAGCCAACAGTTATGCCGCCACCACCGAAGAAGCCTAAGTGCACTTTTTGCGGGCAACCTACACATCATTATGATAATTGTCGAAGGCGTCTAGGGTTATGCCTAATTTGTGGGGCTGCCGATCACATGGTGGATACTTGTCCGGATCGACGTAATCCGCCGCCTGGAGGGCAGAGGCCGATGATTCGGGCCCGTGCTTATGCCTTGGAAGGCGAGGAACATGATGCAGACGTGGACCCGGCTGCCGTTGTTGAAGGTATCATTTGCATTCATGACATCAACATACACACATTATTTGATCCGGGAGCCACTCACTCCTTCATTTCTTGTGATGTTTCTATTAAATTGCCCTTGTGTGTTACTTATTCTGATGCATGCTACGTGGTTAGTACTCCTTTTGGTGGTAGTATAGAAACTAACCGGGTTTTTCGAGAGGTGCCGGTGAGTATTGAGGGTCGAGTTTTCTCAACGGATTTCATTGAGTTGCCTATGTCTCGGTATGGTTCTATCTTGGGTATGGATTGGTTGTACAAGCACTATGCCACTGTTGATTGTCGGACCAAGAGAGTTAGTTTGGGTTCTGAATCGGTTACGGGTCAAAGTTCGAAGACGGTGCCTTTATTATCTTTTTCAGAAGCTCTGAGATTGGTTCGTGATGGGGCTACAGGGTTTATAGCCTATATTCTTAATCAACCAAAGGATCAAGTGAAGTTAGAGGAAACCGAGGTAGTTAAAGAGTTTCCCGAAGTGTTTCCCGAGAGGTTGGATTCGTTACCGCCGGAAAGGGAGATAGAGTTTATGATTGATTTGTATCCGGATGCCGAACCTTATTCTAAGACTCCGTATAGGATGGCACAGGCGGAATTGAAGGAATTAAAAGTACAACTGGATGGTCTTTTGGAAGTTGGGTATGTGAGACCGAGCTCGTCACCGTGGGGTGCTCCAGTTTTATTCGTGAAGAAGAAGGACGGTACTTTAAGAATGTGTATTGATTATCGGGAGCTTAATCGGATGACCGTTAAGAATAAATATCCTCTTCCACATATTGAAGAGCTGTTTGATATACTCCAAGGGTCTAAGGTATATTCGAAGCTTAATTTAAGACAAGGGTATTATCAACTACGGATCCGAGCCGAGGATACTCCAAAGACGGATTTTAACACTAGATATGGGCATTATGAATTCGTGGTCATGCCTTTTGGATTGAGAAATGCTCCCGCAGCTTTTATGGACATGATGCATAGAATTTTCCAGCCGTTTCTTGACCAGTTCGTTGTAATCTTCATTGATGATATACTGGTTTTCTCTAAATCAGCCGAGGAACATGCAAGACATCTCAGATTGGTTTTAAGGACGTTGAAAGAGCATCAATTATTTGCGAAGTTTAGCAAGTGTGAGTTTTGGATCGATCGGGTTTCATTCTTGGGTCATATTATTTCGGGGAATGGATTAGAGGTTGACCCATCGAAGATTGAAGCGGTGTTGAAGTGGGAGAAGCCAAAGAACGCCTCCGAGATCAGAAGTTTCTTGGGATTGGCGGGTTATTATAGAAGATTCATGCAAGATTTCTCTAAGATCGCTGCTCCTTTGACTCGGTTAACTAAGAAGGATGTGAAATTTGGTTGGGATGAGATATGTGAGAGAAGCTTCAATGTTTTGAGAGAGAGATTAGTTTCTGCTCCAGTGTTAACTCTTCCAGAGGGTTCAGAGGGATATGCTGTGTATACTGACGCGTCGAAGGAGGGTTTGGGAAGTGTATTAACCCAGAAGGGCAAGGTTGTCGCTTATGCCTCACGGAAGTTGAAGGATCATGAGAAGAACTACCCGACACATGATCTAGAGCTTGCTGCCGTGATTTTCGCACTCGGGAAGTGGAGACATTACTTGTATGGAGTGTCGTTTGAGATTTTCACCGATCATAAGAGTCTCCAATATCTTTTCACCCAAAAGGAACTCAATATGAGGCAACGGAGATGGATGGAGCGACTAGAAGATTATGATTGTGTTATCAAATATCATCCCGGGAAAGCTAATGTAGTTGTCGACGCTTTAAGTAGGAAAGTGGGTGTTTCGAACTTGGAAATAGGTACAAGTAAGGTAGTTGAGCCTATTGTGATTAGAGCCCGAGTTTCCAATATCTCCATTTATCCGGATTTGAAGTACAGAATGTTCGAGGCTCAAGGAAAGGATCCGGGAGTTCAGAGAGTAGTCTCTAATGTTAGAGAGGATCCGGAGAGTCCATTTGGGTTCGATGAAATCGGTCTTCTTCGTTTCAAGAACCGAGTAGTAGTACCCGATGATTTGAAAAGGGTATTGCTCGAGGAAGCTCACAAGTCGGCTTATTCAATTCACCCTGGAGGGAATAAGATGTACAGAGATCTCAAGCCGTTTTACTGGTGGCGTGGATTGAAAAAGGATGTAGCAGAGTTTGTGAAGCACTGCCTCACTTGTCAGAAAGTAAAAGCCGAGCACCAGAAACCGGGAGGTCTTCTTCAGCAGTTACCTATTCCTGAGTGGAAGTGGGAACAGGTGACGATGGATTTTATATCCGGGTTACCTAGAGTGAAGGGTGGATTCGATGGTATTTGGGTGATTGTGGATCGTCTGACAAAATCTGCTCATTTTCTACCGGTCAGAATGTCTTTCAAGATTCGGAAGTTGGCTGAGATTTACAACCGGGAGATTGTACGACTTCATGGTATTCCGGTGAGTATTGTTTCGGATCGAGATCCCCGTTTCACTTCGAAGTTATGGCAAGAGTTACAAGAGTTGTTGGGTACAAAGCTTCAGTTCAGTACGCGTTTCATCCACAAACTGATGGGCAATCGGAGAGGGTTATTCGGTATTTGGAAGATCTACTTCGAGCTTGTGCCTTGGATTTCCAAACCTCGTGGCACGATCAACTTCCTTTGGTAGAGTTCGCTTACAATAATAGCTTTCAGGCAACGATTGGTATGGCTCCGTATGAATTGTTATATGGGCGGAAATGTAGATCGCCATTATTCTTTGATTTGGAAGAGTGGAAATGGTCAAAACAGGAAGGAGTCAAGAAAGGGAAAAAGCTGGAGAAATCTTCGAAGGCTGTGGAAGCCATGATTGAGAAAGTTCGGATTATACAACAACGGATGAAAGCTGCACAAGATAGACAAAAGAGTTATGCCAATATTCGCCGGAGGGATCTTAAATTTGAAGTGGGGGACCGGGTTTTCTTGAAGGTATCTCCTCGAAAGGGATTTTCTAGAATTGGAAACGGA
Source organism: Lantana camara (assembly GCA_037501455.1). Taxonomy (NCBI): domain Eukaryota; kingdom Viridiplantae; phylum Streptophyta; class Magnoliopsida; order Lamiales; family Verbenaceae; genus Lantana; species Lantana camara. Next base: position 48,537,430 of record CM074860.1, on the reverse strand, counting down.
GGGAAGTTGAATCCCCGTTACCTAGGTCCGTTTGAAGTTATTGAGAGAATCGGAGAAGTAGCTTATCGAGTGGACCTACCTCCTAATCTTACCGGAATTCATAATGTTTTTCATGTATCTCAACTCAGGAAGTATTACCCAGATGAAACCGAAATTCTCCCTGTGGAAGAAGTGGAGTTGGAACCGAATTTATCTTTTGTGCAGAAGCCGGTCAGAATATTGGACAGAAAGTATCAAGAGTTGAGGAATCGGAATATTTCTATGGTAAAGGTGTTATGGCGAAGTGACAAATCTGAGGAGATGACTTGGGAACCGGAAGAGAAGATGAAGAAATTTCACCCGGAGTTATTTTCATCCGATCAATGAATCTGGGGACCAGATTCTTCTAAGGGGGGGAGAGTTGTAACGCCCCAAATTCCGGAAGTTCAGGTAAGCACGCCACGTGCGGGTCTTCGGGAGTTGGGAGTTTAAGTTTATACATTTACTTGCTTATTATGATTTCATTATAATATTGTGTGCATTATACAATTCTCTATATTTATATGATTTAATTTTAATGTGAAATTCATGAATTAAGTGATAAGTGTGCTTAATTGTATTATGTGACTTTAATTGATCATTTCATGAAATTATGGGCTTAATTGCATAACTTGGTTTGGAGCTAATGGATCTTTTAGGTAGGGATAATACTTGATTGCATTCATTTAAATAACCTAGGGACTTGTTTGCAAATTGGGGACATATGTTTAGATAGTGGATGATATAATATATATCTAGTATATGCATCTCTTCCAACACTCTCATACATTACATACACACAAGAACCTCACATATACACACACTAAGGATCGATCAAAACACCTTCAAGAGAGGAGGAGAAGAATTCATCTCATAATCCCAAGCTACTTTGAAGAACTTTGGAGCTAGAAGCATCAACATCTTCATCTCTTCATCTCATCTCATTCTTCTTTCATTTCAAGGTATAAAATGAGAATGGATTGAATTTCTTGATTGGCTACATGGGTAGGGTTTGATGTTAGCTTGATGCTTTCTTGGTTATTCGTGTATAGAAGCATGTTTAGGTCCTTTTTCCCTTCATTCTTGCATAATACATGAGGTTATGTGATGGTTGGTGTATATGAATAATTATGGGGTTTTGGGGCTTGATTCTTGGAGATTTGATGCATATTTATTGGTTTGATTGTTGAATACTTGAAGTATGATGCATGTATGAGGTGTTTTAACAATTGTTTTGGTTGGTGTTTGGGATTTATTTGGTTTGGAGTTGGTTTTGCATGGAAACCCCTGTTTTCTCCCCTGTTTTTCTGTCACGCACAGGTGACACGGGCGTGTCACCTTTGCTTTGTTTTGCGTGACACGGGGGTGCGGGTTGGCTGGGGCGGTTTTTCTGTACCGTGACACGGGGGTGTCACGGTTTGCCTTGTTTTGGTGACACGGGCGTGTCACCTTGTTTTGCAAGCTTTTGGTCCGCTATACCGTGACACGGGGGTGTCACGGCTTAGTGTAATTTTGTGACACGGGCGTGTCACTCCCTGTTTTCTTGCATATTGTTTTGCATGCTTGGATGTACGTGTATGTGTTATATACTTGGGTTATTGACATCATGCTCGTATTTGACATTCATTAAATAATTATTGCATAACATATTGGTGCGTGATTTTGCCGTTCCTCATACTTGGTTCATTCGAGTCGAGTCTTACTTCACACTTGTCCTTGTTGCACAGATCACGGTCCCGGTTTTGAGGAGCCCGCTCAGTAGGGTGCTCTCTTGCTTTCTTTTGGTCGTCTGGTCAAGTGAGGTTTAAATTCTAGATAAATAGAACCCTTACAACCCCTATGTGACTATTTCGGCCAAAATGTATATATATATATCTATAGTTTGCGAACCTTATGACTTTCAAATGATTCGATAAAGTGGATTGATTGATTGACGGATTGATTGTATTGGGCGAGTATTGAATGGCACTGTGGGCCCGAGGATAGTGGCTCGAGCCAACCGGGAAAGCATGGGCTGACGGGTAACTCGAGTGCTATCCTCACCAAATGGGATGACCCCTGAACCCCCTAGGAGATTAGGGGAGGAAGGAGTTCCGGGCTTAGGGATTCATGTACCCTCTGCCCAGACTGATTGGATGGTGGGGCCTTGCAATCCCACCATCACCCGGAGGAAGAAGGATGGACTGAAACTGCTAATTGTGCACAGTAAATAATTGCTTGATCACCTAATCACCTAATAAATTGATTGATTGTACACGGTCGGAGCAAGGTTGGAGAATTGCCCTCACTCACCGGGCTACATATTGATTGTATTGAACTGAATTAATTGATAAATTGAATTAGTGGTAACCTCGGGCGATAGTACCTTTTCCTCTTACTTGGTGTTGTGATTTTCTAAAATTATTACCCGAGATTATAACTTGCATGTATGTGCGCATATATTTATTTATACCCCTCGCTCAGTCCGTTTGGACTGACACCTCAATTTCTCAGTTTTGCAGGTTCGTGCTAGGCGGGAATTAGGGTCTCGTGTCTTTTATTCGGGTCTAGCACTGCACCTTCATACATTGTTCTTGTGTTGATACTTGTTATGTTGTAATGAATCTTGAATTACTTGGATGGATATTGTAATGGTATGTTTTGTCGGTACCTATAAGTAAATATGTAAATATGGTATCTATAGGTATTGAATGCTTGTGCTTCCGCTATTTTATTGCTCTGAGTTGTTTTGGTTTTAATTGAGGGTACCCGCCTAGCCTTGTGTTTTTTTGATTGTCTCCCGTTCGCTATAGTTTCGGTTCATGTATGAATTGCTCGTTTCATATGTGGATTGAGCCTATAGTGCGGGGGATGTGGCGCCTAGCGTTCCGGGTGCTACATCCCAAGGTGGTATCAGAGCCCGGTTGCAAAACCGCGGCTCTAGTGTCGTGTTTGGTGAGTCTAAGTCGCACGGCATAGGATTAATTGATTATTTGAGAGTCTTCCAACCTATTTGAACTTATTTGATTCTATTTGCAGTGCTTGGATTATGTGACTATGTGGTTGGATTACATTGTGTGTTGTAATTACACTCATTGCACTTGTTAATCAAACATGCATGTAAAGTGGTCGAGTTTCAGGATGGCTCGTGACCGACATCACCGGGATCGATCTCCTCGACATCGACGTCGTCACCGGCGTGATCGAACCCCTCCTCCTCCACCTCCAGCTCAACCCCAAGATTTCTTAAATTCAATGGTGCAACTCATGGATCAGAGGCTAAGGGATTATGTGCCTCCAGCACCGCCAGCTCCTCCACCGCCACAACAAGCCCCTATTTCTGTTATTTTAAGGGAATTCCAGAATCAACATCCGCCGAGATTCCAAAAGGGGAACGATATTCAAGCCGAGCAATGGCTTAAAGAAGTTGAACGGGTGTGGGAACTTATTCCATGTGAGTCTCGGGAAAAGGCCCGGTGTACTCTTACCCTCATCCAGGGAGAAGCATATTCATGGTGGGAGAGTACTAAAATTGTCTTGGATGCCACCGAGGAGCAAATTACATGGGAGGTATTCGAAAGAGAGTTCAAGAATAAGTTTATTCCGCCATCTTCGCGCACTAAAAGACTTAAAGAGTTTACTGAGCTTAAACAAGGAGGAAGATCAGTTTCAGAGTATATAGCCGAGTTCGAGAGGTTGTCCAAATACGCCCCTAACATTGCTAGCGACGACTTCCACAAGGCTATGCAATTCGTACAAGGTTTGAGGCCGGATATTCAAGCGGCGATTGAAGCGGTTCACACAAGCACTTGGAAGAAGGCCACTACCAAAGCTCTTAAGGTTGAAGACTCGGTTGTTGCACGGAGGTCTTCCTTTAGGACGGGACAGGGTTCAGGTTCCGGGTCAAGATCGGGTTACAATGCCGGCAAGAGGCCGATGGGTTATGATACCGCTCCTCCTCAGTTTAAGGGCCCTATGAAGAAGTTTAAACCACAAGGGCCAGTCCAGAAGGCTCCTCAGCCAACAGTTATGCCGCCACCACCGAAGAAGCCTAAGTGCACTTTTTGCGGGCAACCTACACATCATTATGATAATTGTCGAAGGCGTCTAGGGTTATGCCTAATTTGTGGGGCTGCCGATCACATGGTGGATACTTGTCCGGATCGACGTAATCCGCCGCCTGGAGGGCAGAGGTCGATGATTCGGGCCCGTGCTTATGCCTTGGAAGGCGAGGAACATGATGCAGACGTGGACCCGGCTGCCGTTGTTGAAGGTATCATTTGCATTCATGACATCAACATACACACATTATTTGATCCGGGAGCCACTCACTCCTTCATTTCTTGTGATGTTTCTATTAAATTGCCCTTGTGTGTTACTTATTCTGATGCATGCTACGTGGTTAGTACTCCTTTTGGTGGTAGTATAGAAACTAACCGGGTTTTTCGAGAGGTGCCGGTGAGTATTGAGGGTCGAGTTTTCTCAACGGATTTCATTGAGTTGCCTATGTCTCGATATGGTTCTATCTTGGGTATGGATTGGTTGTACAAGCACTATGCCACTGTTGATTGTCGGACCAAGAGAGTTAGTTTGGGTTCTGAATCGGTTACGGGTCAAAGTTCGAAGACGGTGCCTTTATTATCTTTTTCAGAAGCTCTGAGATTGGTTCGTGATGGGGCTACAGGGTTTATAGCCTATATTCTTAATCAACCAAAGGATCAAGTGAAGTTAGAGGAAACCGAGGTAGTTAAAGAGTTTCCCGAAGTGTTTCCCGAGAGGTTGGATTCGTTACCGCCGGAAAGGGAGATAGAGTTTATGATTGATTTGTATCCGGATGCCGAACCTTATTCTAAGACTCCGTATAGGATGGCACAGGCGGAATTGAAGGAATTAAAAGTACAACTGGATGGTCTTTTGGAAGTTGGGTATGTGAGACCGAGCTCGTCACCGTGGGGTGCTCCAGTTTTATTCGTGAAGAAGAAGGACGGTACTTTAAGAATGTGTATTGATTATCGGGAGCTTAATCGGATGACCGTTAAGAATAAATATCCTCTTCCACATATTGAAGAGCTGTTTGATATACTCCAAGGGTCTAAGGTATATTCGAAGCTTAATTTAAGACAAGGGTATTATCAACTACGGATCCGAGCCGAGGATACTCCAAAGACGGATTTTAACACTAGATATGGGCATTATGAATTCGTGGTCATGCCTTTTGGATTGAGAAATGCTCCCGCAGCTTTTATGGACATGATGCATAGAATTTTCCAGCCGTTTCTTGACCAGTTCGTTGTAATCTTCATTGATGATATACTGGTTTTCTCTAAATCAGCCGAGGAACATGCAAGACATCTCAGATTGGTTTTAAGGACGTTGAAAGAGCATCAATTATTTGCGAAGTTTAGCAAGTGTGAGTTTTGGATCGATCGGGTTTCATTCTTGGGTCATATTATTTCGGGGAATGGATTAGAGGTTGACCCATCGAAGATTGAAGCGGTGTTGAAGTGGGAGAAGCCAAAGAACGCCTCCGAGATCAGAAGTTTCTTGGGATTGGCGGGTTATTATAGAAGATTCATGCAAGATTTCTCTAAGATCGCTGCTCCTTTGACTCGGTTAACTAAGAAGGATGTGAAATTTGGTTGGGATGAGATATGTGAGAGAAGCTTCAATGTTTTGAGAGAGAGATTAGTTTCTGCTCCAGTGTTAACTCTTCCAGAGGGTTCAGAGGGATATGCTGTGTATACTGACGCGTCGAAGGAGGGTTTGGGAAGTGTATTAACCCAGAAGGGCAAGGTTGTCGCTTATGCCTCACGGAAGTTGAAGGATCATGAGAAGAACTACCCGACACATGATCTAGAGCTTGCTGCCGTGATTTTCGCACTCGGGAAGTGGAGACATTACTTGTATGGAGTGTCGTTTGAGATTTTCACCGATGATAAGAGTCTCCAATATCTTTTCACCCAAAAGGAACTCAATATGAGGCAACGGAGATGGATGGAGCGACTAGAAGATTATGATTATGTTATCAAATATCATCCCGGGAAAGCTAATGTAGTTGTCGACGCTTTAAGTAGGAAAGTGGGTGTTTCGAACATGGAAATAGGTACAAGTAAGGTAGTTGAGCCTATTGTGATTAGAGCCCGCTCAGTAAGGTGCTCTCTTGCTTTCTTTCGGTCGTCTGGTCAGGTGAGGTTTAAATTCTAGATAAATAGAACCCTTACAACCCCTATGTGACTATTTCGGCCAAAATGTATATATATATATCTATAGTTTGCGAACCTTATGACTTTCAAATGATTCGATAAAGTGGATTGATTGATTGACGGATTGATTGTATTGGGCGAGTATTGAATGGCACTGTGGGCCCGAGGATAGTGGCTCGAGCCAACCGGGAAAGCATGGGCTGACGGGTAACTCGAGTGCTATCCTCACCAAATGGGATGACCCCTGAACCCCCTAGGAGATTAGGGGAGGAAGGAGTTCCGGGCTTAGGGATTCATGTACCCTCTGCCCAGACTGATTGGATGGTGGGGCCTTGCAATCCCACCATCACCCGGAGGAAGAAGGATGGACTGAAACTGCTAATTGTGCACAGTAAATAATTGCTTGATCACCTAATCACCTAATAAATTGATTGATTGTACACGGTCGGAGCAAGGTTGGAGAATTGCCCTCACTCGCCGGGCCACATATTGATTGTATTGAACTGAATTAATTGATAAATTGAATTAGTGGTAACCTCGGGCGATAGTACCTTTTCCTCTTACTTGGTGTTGTGATTTTCTAAAATTATTACCCGAGATTATAACTTGCATGTATGTGCGCATATATTTATTTATACCCCTCGCTCAGTCCGTTTGGACTGACACCTCAATTTCTCAGTTTTGCAGGTTCGTGCTAGGCGGGAATTAGGGTCTCGTGTCTTTTATTCGGGTCTAGCACTGCACCTTCATACATTGTTCTTGTGTTGATACTTGTTATGTTGTAATGAATCTTGAATTACTTGGATGGATATTGTAATGGTATGTTTTGTCGGTACCTATAAGTAAATATGTAAATATGGTATCTATAGGTATTGAATGCTTGTGCTTCCGCTATTTTATTGCTCTGAGTTGTTTTGGTTTTAATTGAGGGTACCCGCCTAGCCTTGTGTTTTTTTGATTGTCTCCCGTTCGCTATAGTTTCGGTTCATGTATGAATTGCCCGTTTCATATGTGGATTGAGCCTATAGTGCGGGGGATGTGGCGCCTAGCGTTCCGGGTGCTACATGTACATTGCATCGATTTGGCATGAATATTTGATACTAATTGTTTGAATTTGCTTAATACATGTATACAATCTACGCTCTAATTTAGTTGCTTTAAATGTTGCATTTTGCATTCTATGTGCGTTGATTCATTTAACTACGTGCCATAAGCATATGCTAATCTTCATGCATCCATATTTGAGTTGATCTTTCTTATATAGGCTACTATCATGCAAACAAATCTACAAATCACCCCAACTACAATTGGCAAAGTAACTTGAAGGCCGAGTGTTCAAATTCCGCGGCTTGCACAATGGAACTACCTATCAAGGCTCGTATCGTGGGAGGAAGCTTGGATCACGGGAAGGTTCATCAATCATGCCCTACATAAAAACCTTGAAGGTTCTCAACATACAAGAATTGCAAAGACTCAAGTTCTAACTTGAGGGATGCGTGAGACAACGAGAGGGGTGTGGAACTCTTCACCACCCCGATTTTGAAGACATTTAATACAAGATTAAATGCTCCAAGGTTCACCGTTGAAGCTCCGAGTTTGGAATGGTTGGGTGATTGGAAGACCAAATTGGGAAGCTTCAAGGAGTCGGATGCAAGATGTGTTAAAAAGGTTCGACTCAACTCAGATGCAAGGATTAGGAGCCGTTAATTAAGTTTGGATTAACTGAGGCTCTGGTTCTGTAGGTGAGGTTTAATTATGTTTTCAACTGGAACCATGAAAATATGTATGTATGCAACATGTTTACAAACCATCCCTTCAAGTTTTAAAGATCCTTGTTTTCAAAGATAAACATTTCCCTTCTTAGGGCACTGTTTTATTTTAAAGATACTCTGTTTTGTTTAAAGATAATGTTTTCTGATATTCCATTTGTTTAAAGTTGTACCGTTTTGATTAACGAGCAATGACTAATGTTTTCCCATTTTGGGACAATTCTTCAAGTATAAAGTTAATGGTTTCTGATATACGTTCTGTTCATTGTTATACTGCCTTGATTAAAGGGTTAGTTCCTGAATTCTGTGTGCTTCATGCACTTCTGTTATACTTAAATGCAAGTTTTTGAAATCTTATTCTATTGGGCCCTGGCGGTATGGTTAAGTAGTAGACCAGGAGGCGTGCGCCAATGGCTACTATGATACTGGCCGCCATAATGACCTTAATGATGGTTTAATCGGAGGTTAGTTACTCCACATCGAAGGCCGGGAGAGGTGGTAAATTCCTCCCATTCTTGTTTAAGTCACCGCGGAGTAGCTCCCTAGGCGCGACAATAAGGGGAGAAGGGGTGGCGTACGTGTATATGGGTGTCGGGATCCTAATGGATCTCGATACCAATTCTGTTAAATGTTTTCTGGGAGTAAAGGTTGGAGACTGCCTAGCTTGCGGGCAAATTCTGTTTTAAAGACACCGTACTGGGTGCAGTTGCTCCTGCCAGGATGCCTGACACCGTACTGGGTGCACCTGCAGTTAATGCGGCCAGCGGTAGGTGATGCCTGCATTAAATGCGGTTGTCTGATAGTGCTTGGGTCGGAGTTCCGCTGGGTCGTCCCTACCTGGGTCGAAAGGAGACTCCAGGTCGTGGGACTCCGTAGCCTGGCTTGAGGTTCCTCACCAAGTGCTGGGTCGGAAGACTGCCTATGTGGCTCGGTTGTGCAGCATTGACGCGGCATAGACTACCACGCGGCAAAGTAATCTAGTGCTTAGTCATATTTCCCGATTTTCCCCTTATTATCTCCCCCCCCAGGTCTGGTGGCACTCAGAGAGTGGTGCCTGACCTTGTGGAAGGCTCCTTGATCTTTGTGGAGGAGAGGGAAGATATGCACCGCGATTTCTCGGGGGAGCCTGGGTCGTGCTGAAAACCGTACGAGCCAGAGCTGCGAGCCCACTTCCTTCGACCCAAGGGATGAGCCGTGGCCGTCACGTGCACACGCCAGCTATGTCCCCTTGGGCGGGAAATGCTAGGTTTTCCCCTTAACAGTGTAATGATTACGCTTTTTGAAACTTGGGGGGTTAGCGCGAAACCTGAGGGAGCGGTTACTTGTAGCCGTCGTTGGGTGACGGGCCATGTTCTTCTCCAGGCAGGCTAATCCACCGACACGTGGAGCTAATTAATCTCGCCCAGTGGTAACTGCTGCTATAAATTGGAGGCTTAGGCGGTTTTTTCCACTTTTCTCACGCTACTTCACAGGAGCGAACCCTAAATTGAAGAGTCGTTTGCCCGCAGCATACTTTGCCAAAAATCGCACTTCCGAAGAGCATCCCAGCATAATCTTAAGGTACACCCCTTCAACCCAGGCATCTCCTTCCTTCCCTTCTCATCCATACACTAGAAATGCCCCCCAAGAGAAACGTTACCGTGCGTACTAAGAGCCAACCCAAGTGCAAACAGACAAGGGATTATGGGCCCAAGGACATCCCCTCAGACCCGGAGGAGTCCGTTGAGTGTATAGGGGTCAAGCGCCCTGGGAAATTGAGGTGGGAAGATCCCACTCAGAAGATGTATTTTAGGGAAGTGGCAGAGAAGGGCACTGGGCCAATTTTGGGGGAACCGCCCGAGAGTGGGCACTCAACGGAGGCGGAATTCGTGCCACTGGGTGGCGGCAGAGGGGAGAGCAGAATTGATGAGGAGGCCGTAGAGGACATGGCTGCGGAGATAGAAGAAATGTCCTTAGAGGGGGAATCCCGCGATCAAGGGGCGAATGCCTATGCTTCAGGTGTTGAGCTAGAGCCCCCAAAGGGGAAAAAGAATAAAGGGCAACAAAAATGCCCAAAGTACTATCATGAGTTTAGGGCTGAAGTATTTGGGTTGGAGAGAACAACGGCCTTGAAAAGATTGACCGCGTGGAGGGATTTGGACACGGACTGCGAAGTTTATACCCCCAACCTTGATGAGCACATGGGAGCACCTTCGGAGGGATGCATCGCCATGTCCCTACAGGCAATTGAATACGGGTTCAGGCTTCCACTCTCCCCTTTCCAAATCGCCCTGTTCAATCATCTTCAAATCAGCCCTATTCAACTACTTCCGAATGGGCACGCAATGATAACGGCCTTCAGGACTCTAATGAAGATCCTGGGTCAAGTTGAGTGTGTGGAGCACTTTGCTGAGTTATTCGTGGCTTCCGTCGACTCAGCGGCTTCCCCTAACGGAAGGGGGTTCGTGAAGCTCCAATCTCGCTTGGGCGACAAGATCTTTGACACAGAGAAAACTTCCCATGGAGTGGACTAGAAGAATAACTTTGTCTTCTTGAAGTATAAGGATAGGTGGAACGGACTAAAGCACACCTCCTGGAACGATGTTGCCCAAGTCCGGTTGGAAAGAGGTCCGGTGCGTTGGCCCAACACCCTGCTGGCTGCTTTGAGAGAGGTGCATCTACTGGATACTGGGATCTTCACCTACACGCACCTGTTGATAAACCTAGGGTTGTTGATTTTAGAATGGGTAACTACACCCTCAATCCACTTAGGCCAAGCACGTTCCGTCCCTATCTCCAACTTTTTCCTTTCCATTTCATGCTCTATTTCTTCTGTTGACCCCATTTTCTTTCTTTGTTCAAGGTCGATAATGGCGAGTGGACGAGCCAGAGCTTGGATCGCCTTCTGAAGAAGAAATAGGCCGAGGAGGCCAAGAGAATTGCTGAGGGGAAAGCGGCAGGCCCAACTCCCTTTGTCCAAGAGATAGCCCAGGTGGAGGGCTTGACAGAGGCTGAGTCCTTTGTGAAGATTGCAGCCGTGGAGAGAGCGGTCAGGCAAAGGTGGGCGGATGCCCATGTCCCCACGGCGAGGGAGGAGACGGTTGCTCAAGGGGCTGCCTGGGTCCCTCCAAAGGCAAACGCCCCCGGTCAGGTCCCAGAAGATAGGGCTGCCCGCCCTCCGAAACCTAAGGGCAAAGTGGTCATGTCGGCTGGGCGGCCGGAGGCGGACTCAGAGACTAACTCTGGGTCGTTTCCTTTAGAAGTGCCAAAAGGCAAGCTCTCACAGAAAAGGAAGAACAGGGACGACCCAGAGGATTGCGCTCCCCCTATGGCCTCAAGGCTAGAAAAAACTCCATTCCAGCCAACTGGAGGATGGGTTCCTCCTATACTCCGACCCGGGACTTCCCCCGGCTTTACTATATTACGGGGGGATTATAAAGTTGGACAAGATGGACAACGTTGTGAAAGATTCCCTCAAGGAGAGGTCCGTCTTAGAGAAAGAGCTGGGGGAGCTCAAGGCGGAAAATGAGGAGTTACAGACTGGGGTTGCCAAGCGGCAGAGTTTGCTTGATTTGGCGGAGAAGAAAATTGAAGCCGCGTACGCTAAAGGCAGGCAGGATGGGTGGAAGGATGGTTTCGTGGAGGGGCAGAAAGACGGGACTAAGATGACCTTCTGGACCGTTGAGAAACTGGTGCCGCAGATAAAAGATAGAGCAGTGGCGGAGTTTCTTCGATCCAAGGTCTTTGACACCGTCTCCGGCACTTTGGGCGTATCCGACATAAAAACAGGGTTTATGAGGGCCTTATCCCAAATTCATGTCCATCACCCGGTCCCTTTTGATCTTCGAAACGACCCGCTGAGACTTAATGCTGCCAACGGGTACATCCCCAAGACATTGCCAGAAGAGTTCATGGCCCGTGTCGCTTTTGAAGAGGGGACGAATCAGGCGGAGGCGGACGGTAAGGGGGATGATGAGGAACCGGATTGGAGCCAAGTGTCCTATGGCTGGGCTGTGGAGTGGGCGGAATCCCAACTTGACAAGCACCTAGCGGCGGAAGTGGAACTGCCGGGGCCTGTAGACCTGGAGAAGGCCAAAGAAACCTTGTTGGTCGCCTACGTTCCTTCTAGCAGTGGGTCGAAGGAAGATGATCTATTAAACGCAAACCCAAGCGGCCCTGCCCTGGCAATCCCTCCGTTAGCCAATCTTCCTCCCGCCCTTAAAGAAACTCCCCTTGTTGAAGTGCCTCACCTTCCGGCTCCGGTAAATGAACCAATCCCTGAAGTTGTAGATCCTCCCATCTCCAACGCTTGACTTTGCAAGGACGATGTAATAATTTTAGTTTTTTTTTTCGCTGTAATTTCTTTCTGCGTCTCTTTTGTAAGTCTCCGGGGCCTGACCCCTTTTTATGAATGAGAATTGAAGGCTTCCTTCTAATTTTGTGTGGTTTAAATGCTGTTACCTAGTTTTTTGGCTTTGTCGACATAGATAGCGACTTGCGATTTCTAGATGGAGCATGACTTTAGGAAATTTCTTCCAAGTACTGGCTCGAAATGTGTTTTCGTCATGGGTCCCCATGAGCTATCACTTCGAATCTCTCATTGTGATTTTGAATCCCTCTTTTGACTAGAGACGTGATCTCTTTTGACTTATCTCTGTCGGGGGGGTTGGCACCCCGCCCCAAGGCATTGATAGTATATCGAATGCGCTTTCTGTATTCAAATTCTAATCGTAATCCTAGATTTAACTGATGCATTAAACATTTAGATTAACTGAAAATAAAAAGGCACTCAGATCGACGGACGATACTTTTTATTACATGACATAAGCTGAAAAAGTACAAAGCGGCACTTATGACTCAGAAAAACTTTTAAACGTAAAACTTCTTCAGGTTATGTGCGTTCCAAGATCTGGGGATGGTATTCCCCTCCAAATCCTCTAGGTGATAAGCTCTGTTGCGCCCCACCTCAGCAATGCGGTACGGGCCTTCCAAGTTGGGTTGTAACTTGCCCACATGTTTTGTTACTTCCACCTTTTTGAGGACTAGGTCGCGGATTCGGGCGCGAGGTTTGACTCCTTTGTTATAGCTCCTAGCCACTGTGGCTCAATATTGTTGCAAGCGATGGAATCCCTTCTGTCGGATCTCTTCAATGGTGTCGAGCTCATGCGCTCGGTCTTCTGTGTTCCTGGCGAGTTGGTATTTGGATACACTCGCTGTTTGGTGTAGAAGTTCCGCGGGGATCATGGCCTCAGACCTGTAAACCATCGAGAAGGGGGTTAGCCCTGCCGCGATTCTGGGAGTGGTGCGGTAGGCCCATAAGACCCCATCAAGTTCGTCGACCCAGGCCCCTTTCTTGGCCTCCAGCTAGGTTTGGAGGTTCTGGATGACGATGCGATTGATCACTTCGACCTGGCCATTTGCCTGGGGATGGCCAACTGATGCGAAACGTTGACTAATCCCCATATCGGAGCAATAGGATCGAGTGTTGGCACTTTGAAATTGAGTCTCGTTATTGCAAATCAGGACCCTGGGGACCCCGAATCTGCAAATGATGTTGCGTTATAAGAAATTCTGGATAACTTTATCCGTAATCTTCGCAGCAGGCTGGGCTTCGACCAATTTAGAGAAGTATTCCACTGCGACCAATAGGTACTGGAGTTGGCCCATCGCGAGCGGTAGGGGTCCCACAATATCGATACCCAATTGATTAAAGGTCCAGCAGATGTCCACGGGGACCATCTCCGCGGGGTGCTGGTGCGGAATGTTGCCGTGTTTCTGGCAATTGACACATCGGCGGGCGTATTCCTTAGCGTCCTCGTTCAGCGTGGGCCAGTAAAATCCACTTCTAGAAACTTTCTTGGCTAAGGATCGACCGCCCGCGTGATTTCCACATTGACCACTGTGGATTTCCTTTAACACTTCTAGGGCTTGAGAAGGACGGAGGCACCGTTTTGTTGGCCCCATGTACGCCCTCTTGTATAATCTCCCTTCTGAATCTAAGGAGTAACCTGCAGCTTTGTGTTTGAGGCGTCTTGCGGAATTTCGGTAGGAGGGCAGTACTCCATCTCTGAGGTAAAGTATAAATTCGTCGACCCAGCATGGCTCGGTTGGGTCGATGGAGCAAATCAGCTCTGCCTCGCTATCTGTCACCCTACTGATCCCTGGAGCCCCTCATTCCGTTCGTGAATTTTGACAAAGCGTCCGCCCGCGTGTTTTCTTCCCTAGGAACTTGCTGCAGCGTGAGTTCTTTAAATTCGGATGCCAGGGATTTGACCCTGGCGAGATACTTGATCATTGTCTCTTCATGTGCTTCATAGGAACCTTGAACCTAGCTCGCCACCAGCTGCGAGTCTGTTGTTACGGAGATTCTTTCGTTCCCATGTTCCCTTGCGATTTTGAGGCCAGCGATGAGCGCCTCATATTCTGCTTCATTGTTGATGGCTGGAAAATATAGGGAGATGGCGAAATCAAGCGTCTAGCTTTCCGTGCTCACCAGGGATATCCCCACGCCCCCTCCTTGAGAGGTTGAGGAGTCGTCGACCGACATGGTCGACAGCACCGAGCGCGGAGTCTGTCTGTTTGGGTTGTTCTTTTCAATGATGAAGTCTGCGAGGATCTGGGCTTGGTACGCGACTCTGGGATGGTAGGTGATATGAAATTGGCTTAGTTCAATAGCCCATTTCACAATTCTTCCGGATGCTTCCGGCTTTTCCAAGACTTGGCGCAAGCCTTGATCCATGAGGACGACTATGGAGTGAGATTGGAAATAGGGCCTTAACTTCCTGGAAGCGTGCACCAAGGCCAATGCAAACTTCTCGATCTCCAAATAGCGTACTTCCGCACCATGCAGTATTTTGCTCACATAGTACACTGGCATGTGTTTCTTTTCGCGGAAAGCCACTAGCATGGAGCTCACAGCCTCCTCTGTGACCTCCTGATAAAGGTACATGGTTTCTCCTGCAATAGGTTTGGCAAGCAGAGGGGGGGAAGCAAGATATTCTTTGAGCCTTTCAAAGGCCTCATCGCACTCGTCAGTCCATTCAAACTTTTTAATATTGCGCAAAATCTTAAAGAATGGAAGATTCTTCTCAGAGGAGCGAGAGATGAACCTGTTTAGAGAAATGATCCAACCGACAAGATGTTGGACGTTTCTGACGGTGTGGGGCCTGTTGATGCTTTTCAATGCTAGGATCTTCTCTGGGTTGGCTTCGATTCCCCGTTGGCTGACGATGTAGCCCAGGAACTTCCTCATTCTACGCCGAAGGAGCATTTGTTGGGATTTAACTTAATCCTGTATTTGCGCAGCAGGTCGAAAGTCCGACCTAGATCCTTCAAGTGCATCTCAGCCCTCTCGCTTTTGACGATCATGTCGTCGACATATGCTTCCATCGTTTTACCATTCTCTTCCTTGAAGACTGTGTTAACAAGCCTCTGGTATGTGGCGCCAGCATTTTTCAATCCAAAGGGCATGACCTCAAAGCAATAGATCCCTTTGATTACAATGAAAGCGGTTTTCTTCTTGTCTTCCTGAGCCATGAAAATTTAATAGTAGCCTTGGAAAGCATCCATCATGCTCAAGAGCTCACAACCAGCGGGGGAATCGACCAGCTGGTCAATACGTGGAAGTGGATAGGGATCTTTGGCGCACACCTTGTTTAAGTCGGTGAAGTCATTGCACATCCGCCATTTCTCTCCAGTCTTGGCGACCAACACAACGTTGCAGAGCCAACCCACATACTTGGCCGGGGTAATGTAGCCTACGTCCAAAAGCTTGTTAACCTCTTGCTCTATGATTTCATTGCGTTCATCGGTTTGCGCCCTCAGTCGCTGCTTGATGGGTCGAAAGCTTGGATCGACATTCAAGTGATGTTCTATAACCTTTGGGTCGATGCCGACCAAGTCGGAGGATTTCCAAGCGAACACATCTGCATTACCTTGCAAGAATTGAATGAGAATACATTGTTGTTTGCCTTTGAGGTTAGCCCCCATATTCGTGGTCTTTACATCATCACCTGGAACCAGCTGGACTGGGACTATCGCGCCTGCGGCTTCTATTTTTCCGTCATCTAGATTCCACTTCTTTCGGGCTATGGTGGAGGTCATTTGTTTGGAACACATCTCCGCAGTTGGGTCGTCTGGGTCGGCAAGCTCCGTATCCAGGAAGTCATCAATATCTACCAAAGGTACAACGGTTTTGTTTCGAAGTTGTACCTTTTCCATGAACATGGAATAGCATTCCCAAGACTCTGGTATGTTGCATCGGAGTTCCCCTATCCCATGCAGAGTTGGAAGCTTTATCGTTTGATGATACATGGAGATCACAGCTCGGAAACTTATCAGGGTCGGGCGCCCCATGATGACGTTGTATGCCGAAGGGCCCTCTACCACTAAATACTCCAGCAGCTGTGTGGCCCTCTTTTGCAGTTTTCCCATTGAAGTGACGAGCTTGACTCGCCCTTTGGAGTAGACCTCTGAGCCACCAAAACCTGTCAAGGGCGTCTTAATTGGTTCATACTGAAGAGCGTTATGGATGTTCATCTTTTGCAAGGTGGAGTCAAAGATAATGCTGACGGAGCTTCCATTATCAACAAGGGTTTTGTGTACAGCACAATTGGCTATATCTAGGGTGATCACCATCGGACAACTTGGCATTCTGTCGTCCCGTGGTATCACCGGAACAAAATCCCTACCGCTAAAAGAGATTTCTCGCTCGCGCCAGTCCTGGCTGGCCTCCACATGCATGATCTCTCTGGGCCCATAGAGCTCTCGACCCACCTGGCGTCTTGACCGTTTCTGCGCGGTCTTGCAATCTCCTCCTGTCGGGCCACCAGCAATCATGAGATCTCATTGGTGGGTAAGTTGTGGGGCTTTACCTCCTCAGGCTTTTCCAACGGTGGCTTGCGTCCCCTTCTCGGTGGAGGGGATTCTCTGGGGTCGAAAGCTTAGCGGGCCCGTTCGTCCAACTTCTTGACGAACTCCATCAGATGCCCTCCCTTGATTAGCCTTTCCACCTCTTCCCTGAGGGCAGTGCATTCAGAGGTCTAATGACCGGCCTGCATGTGGTAAGCGCAGTGTTTCCCCGACTCCTTGGCCTTTTTGGTTTCCTTCAGCTGCTTGGGCTTTTTGAGCAGTCCCCTGTCCATGACCTCATAGATTTCTTCAATGGGGCAAACCAATTGGGCGTATGCCCTTTTGGCTCCGCTTGCGGAAGGCATATCTCGTTTAAGCCTCTGCTGCGTCCTATTGGATAGCCTGGGAGGTTCCGACCGGGGTGGGTCGAACCTGGGGAATCGGTCGGGAGCTGGGTCACTTGTTTGTCGATCGCCCCTACACCGTAATGCACGAGTAGTGGACTTGACTTCCTCTAGGCGCATAAAGCGACGAGCGATGGCCATTATTTCCTCCATATTTTGGGTAGACTGGAGGATGATCTCGTCGGCACACTCCGTGTGGCGGATGGCTTTGTGGAGGGTCTGAGTTAAGATATCAATGTCCAAGTGCTCCACTGTGACGAACGCCTCGTTGAAGCGGGAGAAGAAACTCCTCAAGGTCTCACCCTCCTCCTGCACGATACTATACAGATAAGTAGACGGGAACTTGACTCCAGTCATGGAAGAGAAGTGGGCCTTGAACTTTCCGGCCAAATAGGCGTAGTCGCGGATGCGGGGAGCCAACCGCTCAAACCAGTCTTTGGCTGCTCCTTTGAGCGTGGTTTCAAAGATCTTGGCCCATATGAGCTTGGAGTGGCCATGGAGGCTGACCTGCACCTCAAACTTAGAGCAATACTTTACGGGGTCAGTGTTCCCGTGATTGACCGGCAAGTTGGTGGGGACCCTGTCAATGACTTTTGTATCTATGATCTCATCGCAAAAGGGGGACCTTACCTCCCTTTCGCTGCAGTACACCCTCCCTTGACCCTGAGGGGGGTGACCGTGGTGAGCCTCATGGGCTGGCCCGGGAGGGAATTGCGATGACACTTCTTCCTGTGGGTCAAAATATTCCGACCCCTGTGCTGGGTCGGGAAGATAACATTGTTGTTGTTGTTGTTCTTGTTCTTGTTCTTGTTGTCTCCGGGGGAGCTGATTTCGGAGGTCGCCTGGGCCAACCCAACGACCCCGGTTGGCTCTGTAATAGGCGTTGGGATGGACCCTAGCCCCCAGGCGATGAAATACGTAACATTTCTAGGAACGGGAGCATCCCGTTCATTTCGCTCGCCATTCCCGCTATGTATCGTGCGCCCCTATCATTTTCCCCCATATTTCGTAAGATTTGCGAGGGACGCTCCTCTTCTGCTCCCCGGCGGCGAGGGGGGTTCTCGTTGTCGTCAAAGCCCTCCTCTAAGGGCGCACCCAGGTGGACTGGATGCTGAACTCCGAGAGCAGGAGCGATGTAGATGGTCTAAGGCTACCCATAAGGGTTCTTGGCATAAGGGAGCTGCGGATATCCCCAGAAACTGGGGGATGAGTAGGCTGTTGGACAACGTATGTCAGCGGCGCAGAGGGTCCTTGCACCGTGGGGTATGTGACATTTTGGGGAGTCAATGCCAAGGGACTTCCCCGTGGGGGAGCTGGCATGACCGGCTCCCTGTTTTCCCTTACTGCTGCCAACGCCTCCGCCCGGCATTGCTCCACGTAGGCAGCTAAGTCTGCCTCAGACAACACCATTCGGTTAGGTGCACTTGGACCAGCTTCCACAGCTACCATTCCCACCATAGGTGGCTGGAAATTTCCCCCCGTGGTGTTAAGACCGGGAAGATTTCTTCCCCGTTTTCGCCATAAACGCGGCCCATGACGTGTTTGCACCATGTTGAATGGAAGGTTTTTAAGATGATAGTAAGGATAAGGCTTTTGTTCAGAGGTTTCCCATAGACGGCGCTAAGATGATGGTGTCAAAATCTAGGCTGTGTGTTGGACTGCAGACTAAGACTCCCAATCAGCTAAGATATTTATGATGTGGGGAGAACTCTGGAACTTTCCTAAGCTGTTAAGATAGAACAAACATAAGCTCAAGGGCCAAAACGGGGGAGAGTAGGGGTTGGACCCGTTTTGGCACTCCGACGCTCAAGTTGGCTCAAGCTCTGGGTCGGAAATACGCAGGAATTAAGAGTTTTTGTGCATGGAGAGCTTACCTCCAATGGTGATGGAGTGGAGTTTTTATAGGGTGGAGATGGGCTCAGTGAGTGCGAGTACACCTCCAAGAAGGTGTGGATCTGGTCTGGAGGGAGAGCGACGGCTGGTGGCCGGAACAGTGCTTTTTCGGCTAAAGCACTGTTTCTCTGCTCCTACCAGGATGCCTGACACCGTACTGGGTGCAGCTGTAGTTAATACGGCCAGCGGTAGGTGATACCTGCATTAAATGCGGTTGTTCGATAGCGCTTGGGTCGGAGTTCCACTGGGTCGTCCCTACCTGGGTCGAAAGGAGACTCCAGGTCGCGGGACTCCGTAGCCTGGCTTGAGGCACCTCACCAAGTGCTGGGTCGGAAGACTGCCTATGTGGCTCGGTTATGCCGCATTGACGTGGCATAGACTGCCACGCGGTAGAGTAATCTAGTGCTTAGTCATACTTCCCGATTTTTCCCTTATCAATTAGCTTCAAATTATTTATTATTAAATAAATAAAGTGAAATAAAATATCTAAGAGAGTTAGATATTATTTTTGCTTAACAAATTGATCAAAAGGAGACTTTTGGTCAAAGTAAGAGTCTTTCTCTCCAAGCAAGAAATCCCTTACCAAAAGGGTTTTGGAATTCTTGTCGAACAAGGAAAAGGGGTTCGAACCCCTTATGCTATAAACAAGTGGGTTTCGAACCCCATTAAGGGTGATAGAAAAATTCTCCTTCTCTATTATTATACACTAAACCCTAGAGCCTAAACACCGAATATGGAACTAGCATCCTCCCTATTCGGATCATGGTTGAGATTGATGGACTAATTCTCTAGAGGGCTACTATCGTGAAGTCTTGAAAGATTCAAAGGAGCTTTTGGGGACAAGCCACGTGAGGAGTGTTCCTGGGCGGCTAGAACATGTCAAGAAAGCTACTACCTAAGTGAGTTTCTTGATCACTATGAATTTGGGAATAGGAATTGCAAGATTGGGTTCTATCTTTTGGGAATTTTTTTTTTTTAAATTTCCGCTACATTTCTGTTCTTTTTCCCAACAAAACCATCCTTCCGCCACGGCGTCATCCGTAGTGCCCCAGAACCTCAGAGGCGATGGTGGTGGTTGTTGATGTCGAGGAGATAAAGGAGTCCTCCTATCATGGTGTAGAGTCGACCTCATGCTATCTACATAAGGGAAACATTGAAAAGATGCGTGTTGGGGGTAGAGATTATCCATGATGTGCAATTAGATGCATCATATAATAATCAACAATTAAGTCAAGTAATAAATCAAGTATTAATGCAACACTTGCAAGTTTAGGATGTAGCGCCCGTAATGTTAGGCGCCACATCCCCCGCACTAAGTATGCAATCCACGTATGAAATGAAAAATCCATACATGAATCAAACACATTGCGAACGATTGACAATCAAAAGAACCTCCTAACTAAGTGGGGCTAACCCTTAATGTAACACCCCGACTTTTTGGCAAATCGGGTAAGACATCATGAGAGAGTTTAGTTCAGCATTTTTGTGAATTATGTGCTATCGCATGCCTTATGTGTCAACGTAAATTTATTTTAAGTTATACGCACTTTAGAATTTAATTAAATATGTTTAGGCTCGAATGCCCAATATTTGAGAGTTTAGGGACCTAATTGAAATTAGGGTATTTTAGAGCATTTTCGTGTATCTTGAGCTCAGGAATTCGGATTTGAATTCTAACCTTACCATTGGATTCATTTCGATGATTCGGATCTGTAACGCCCTGAATTTTCGGCCGTATAGGTATGATGTATGTGTTTATTATATATGCATTTTTAAATTATTTATTTATGTTATAATTTGTTTATTATATTGTTATTTTTATATTCTTTGAGTTTATATGAATATTTCTTATGAACTTTATATGATTATTTGAACATATTGCTCTTATGATTATGAATGTGCCTTGTTTGTATTCAATTTGATTTCCGTTTTTTGTGAAAACTTGATATGCATAAATTATGTGTGTTATGAACCTATTTTTATGCTCATTGTATGATTTCTTGTTTGTTTGAGCTTTTGGATCGTTTGTGTGAAAGGGACCAAAAAAGGGCTAAAGAGCATTTAACGCACCTTGGGTTCCGGCTCGGGAATTTGGATTTGAATTCCGTCACCATCCCTAGGCTCTTTCCTACGATTCAGAGCTAATGGAACAAGCCTCACATTTTTCTAACCCCATTTTGACCTCCGAAATTCAACCGAAACGAGACCCATTTACCTAAGTGACACCCTTTGACTATTCTTGAGTTTGTGGGCCCATACCAACACCCCTAAACCCCAAGTCTTGACCTATACACCTAGACACACTCCTCTCTCTCTCCCTACCTTAGCCATTTGAACCACCCATCCCTAAAGAAGAGAAAAAATGCAGCCACAAAGAAGAAGAAAGAAGGAAGAAGAACACTATTCCAAACCTCAAGATTTTGAACTCATCTCATCTCCATATCCCACCATCTCTTGAAGGTAAATACATTTTTAGATTCTGCACTTTTCTATGCTTCTTTTACGCCATGAATTTAATAATTTGAGCCTTGTTTGATCAAGTTATGAAGCATGAAGTGAATAGTGTGAATAGTAAGGGTTATATGATCATTTGGAGATTCAACCTTGTTTCCTTGTAATTTCTTTGAGTTTTATGAGTGATAAATGATCCTAAGACATCCTTTTTTACCTCTATGGACTTATATCATATGGGGGTTGAAAATTAAAGAGGTTACCATTAATGAACTTGAATGAAAATGGAAGAACTTGGACTTGCTCATACCTCTTGCTTTTGCTCCTTGTTTCGGTTTGATTTTCCCTATCTTTATTACCTGAATTGCATGAATTTTTTATGCATGAACTTACCTTAATGTGTTGCTTTGATATTTTATTGCTTTGGTTGAGCTTTCGGGGTGAAACGGATTTCAGCCCCAGCGCCACCTAATGCCTGTTAGGGCTTTTTG
This sequence comes from Lantana camara, assembly GCA_037501455.1. NCBI lineage: Eukaryota > Viridiplantae > Streptophyta > Magnoliopsida > Lamiales > Verbenaceae > Lantana > Lantana camara. Next base: position 48,515,393 of record CM074860.1, on the reverse strand, counting down.
TCGTTTATCCTTACTGACCTGGCTAACGGCCGTTAGTCATTTGTGAAAGGTCGTTAGCCCCATCCTTGTGTGTGTGTGTTATTTTCCCATTTCTTTGCTTTGTTTGTTTAATTCCTTGCCTCGTTTATTACATTGTATACATGTTGATATATGTGTTATGATTATTATATGAAGTTTATGGCTCGATTGGATATGAATTATGACAGATATGAACTGAATGAGCATCATGATACCTTCATGTATTGAATATACTTAAATGAATTTGTTGCTTATGTGTCTTAAAGGCATTAATTGTGCACATGAACATCTTCATAACATGATTTTATCTCTTATGCATCTCATATCATGTTCATTGCATTGTCGTGCATCGTTTGTGGTCATTTTGAATCTCACTTTACTTCTTTTGCACATATTTGGGTCCTGTCAGAGACGAGGCCGGTCAGTGAGGCTCTTGTGCCGTTTCTTTCATTTTAAAGGTGGGTTTCTCTTGTAGTAGCTAAATTGACCCGATATATCCCCAATGTGTAAAGATTTAAACCAAATTATTATACGTATATATCAAGTCTTTCTAGAGTAAATGATATCCAACGCGAAGCCCTTTTCTTAATGAATCCCTAACCAATGTTTTTGGCGATTTGAATGAATGAACTGAATGGGGGCCCTGGGACTTAGTGTACATGGCGATCCGGGGAAGCTTGGGCTGACGGTGACCCTCGTATACTAGTTCCACCAAAACTAGGATGTTACCGACCCTTGCTAGGAGATTAGCGAGGAATAGGAATCGGGCTCTTGGGGATTCATATACCCCACTAGCCATAATGAATGAGTGGTCGGGCCTTGCAAACCCATCCACCACCCGGAGGAAAAACTGTATATGAACGATTATGAATGATCAAATGAATGTGCACAAAAAAATATTTGTGTGATAACCTAATGAATAATGTTAATGATTACAGAAGGTGAAGGTTGGAGACTTAGCCCTCTCGCCGGGCTCCCGAATAACCTAATGAATGAATGAAAATGATTGTAATAATCCCCGTCTGATGCTTTTTTTTGTTTTACCACTTTGGAAAATGTTATGAAAACCTCGAACGGGATTACAGCTTCCATGGATGTGTTTACGTTTCTGCGATACTTATATATTATGCCTTGTTTTATACCCACTAGTCTCCTTTATACTGAACCCATTTTGTTTTCAGTTATTTTGTGTAGGATGGGAGTGCAAGGTGGGAATCCAAGTCATATTGTGTCTTCTATTCGGGGCTGGCATTCTTTTGGTCACACTTACACTCATATTTATTTTGTATTTTGATTAGGAAGGCTTTGGGCGCATTTTGTTTATGATAGACCGTGTTGGCCATGAATACTCGAACTTGTAATTATTTTGTCACTTGGAGCTTTAAAGTTCATTGTACATGTTATAATTTATGAAATGCTTCCGCTTCTAATGCATCGCTCTGATTTTATTTATCTCTTGTTCTTGAATGGTTTAAGGGTTAGCTCCCACCTAGCATAGCGAGGGTGGGTTGTGTCGCCATTCGCCTTGACTTGGCACGTGTATGGATTTTCCATTTCATATATGGGTCGGGTCTTAGTGTGGGGGATATGACGTCATACGCTCGGGTGCTACAGGATCCAATAAAATTAACCTTGTATTTTTCTGAGCTCGTTTGATACCCCTACCGTTTTAAAATCCAATCCGGGTGGACCGGATCTTTTGACTGGACCCGTTTTCACTTGGCCCTACCCATGTTAGCTCTAATAAGAGCTGAAATAGCCATCCCCCCCCCCCTTTCCCATTTTTCACGTGAGACAAGAAGGAGAAGAGAGAAAAGAAGAAAAACCTACCCAAGCCCATTGAGCTCAAGAACTCCACCTCCGTTCATCCGATCAACGATCCAAGGTAAACAATGTCCTCCTCTCGTTACGTGCTTTGATTTAACACCTCTTTTGTGCCTCGATTTCGTGCTTATGTGCTTATTTGGGAAGATGATTGTAGCACCCCGTACCGTGAGGCACCACATCCCCCGCACTATAGCCCAACATGTGTAACGAATTGGAGTGTCCGCACACGCACCAAGCCATAGTGAACCGGAGACAAACAAAAAAAAAAAAAAAACTAAGCTAGGAGGAACGTAGACCCTGAACTTCAAAATCAAAACATAGAATAAGTGCAGTAGCGGAAGTATTCAAACCAAATTAGATCATGCAAGAACAGTTGACTCGCCCCCCTCCCCCCGGACCAGATCCAACTGCTGAGTCGAAAAGCTTCGAATTGTAGTTCCTCAATCCATCTCCCAAAATCGTGTAGAGTTATAGCCCTGGTTATGAAGTTTACTCCCAATGTTTGCATTAAGTCCCTTCTTCGTGTCTAGTTGTCACTGAGGTCTATCTGAGCACTTGATCGTTGGTCACTTCAAACTCATTCGATCGCCACTAGGAAATGGTTGGCTGCCACTGTACCTAAAGCTCGATACCGTCACATACTCGTCGCTTGCAAGATATCTTCAAGCGACACGTAACGCAACTGCGACAAACAAGAGAGAATCCCATCTCTCAGCACATAAGTGAGATAGCCCTGTCCATCGGCACACACAAAAGAGAGAACCCCGTCTCTCAGGCACATAATTAAGAGAACCCCATCTCTCAAACACAGAGTTGAGAGAACCCCGTCTCTCTGCCTAAGTCTGACAGATTTTACATCTCCCAGATATTCTAGTTTGAGAAAGTCCAGCATTTTTCAAGCCCCTAAATTCAAGAAAATCCAACATCTCTCGAATACCTAAGTACAAGAGAATCCAAGATCTCTCGTGCACAAAACATAGAAAGAATCCAATATCTTTCTATCACAGAATTAGAGGGAATTGTACATCCCACTAACATACAAATAGGGAGAATCAATATCTCCCTAGCGCGTAAACAAAGAGAAATAAATCTCCCTCTCACTTAAGCATATAAGTACAATTAAATAAGCACTCATAAATGCAGACATCATAGTAGCGCAATTAGCAATTACAACAATCAACGTGTATCACAGTTGGTAAGTATATCACATAATAACAAGAATTAATTAAGTAAACGATGTATGTATGCTCGTACCTTGAATGCTTAGTGTACCGTTCACCATAGTGTCGAAAATCTTGACCATAAAGTTGTGATAATATCAGGGAAGCTAATTAAATTGTTGATGAAGAAACCTTGTAGTTAAAACACTACAATTGGTGCATAAGGGTTAGGGATGCAAATGAAATATAACATTTAAGTCACATAAGTGCAACAATTAAAAGCAATTAAGAGCATATTGATAAAATATTGCACTTTCATAGCCATAATGTCCACTTAATCACATAATTGAGTACAATTCATGTTGAGGAATCAAAATTTCATACCAAACAATTGTAATGCGCACGTATTCCTATACCGTACGACCTAGATTGACACTACACTACTCAAGAGTATCGGTTCTGAACCTGGTAGCTCTGATATCACTTTAAGACGTAACACCCCACACAGTGAGGGACCACATCCCCTGCACTATAGCCCGACACGTGTAATGAAATGAAGAGTCCGTACATGCACCAAGCCATAGCGAACGACAGCCAAAAAAAAAAAACCAACCTTAGCTAAGCGGAACGTAGACCCTGAACTTCAAAATCAAATCATAGAATAAGTGTAGAAGCGGAAGCATTCAAATCAAATTAGATCATAAACAGTTGACAGGTTCAACTAGCATAGATACCTAATCCCAAAATCAAATAGAAACCATAAATCAACGGGTTCAATCTATCCCTAGGAACATGTCCCGAAAAAATCACAATAAAACGGTTTCATCTAATGCAAGCCCGATCCTAACCTATCCCGAAATTCATACATTCAAAGCATAATCATAAACCTGCCAAGAATGATATAACACAGCGAATAAACTAAACTTTTACATTAAACAACTTAGATCAAATTCAAGTGAATGCAAAACATATACAAATACAAAGACTAAACTCAACTTAAACAAAACAAAAGACTCGACTCAACCGCCTAGCTCCAACAAAATCCAAAACTAAACCTGCACAATAAAAACATGGGGAGGGGCGAGGGTCAGTCACACTGACTGAGTGAGGGGTTAACACATGCACACTATACTTATATACGAGCACATCACATGATGTATTTAAAGTTCATGAACCGATGGCCCAATGTCGTCCCGGGGCTCAATTGTACCAATCTCCGGCGCCTAGCAAAGTGCAAAGTTCAGAGTTTCATATCCCGCTACAGGCAGATAGGCATAGTTCATGCATAGCGTACTTATTATATCGTACGTACATAACATACATACTGACCTCAAAATCATATATACTTCGCACATATTTACATACCTAGCCTCATACATAATGTTTATACTTTCAAACATATAGCAAAACCATCAAGTTACATACTTCGTACATATTTGCGTATACATAAGGCTTATAAATCGCATGCATTCGAAAACGACCACGTTGCAATAGGGTATAACTATATCCTAACTTCACCTGGTACCAAACAAAGTCGAAGACACAGCAAATGGTCCACCCCGGAACCTGCACGACCCAGGGTGTACCTGAACAGCTGAGCACACAAGATACTAAACTCAGACCCAAGAACAACCACAAAGACGCACGACAAATGCTAAAAAAGATTAGGGTATGCATAACTGTCCCTAATGTTCTTCTAACGTGGTGTCGTGGCCATATATGTCATATCAATATTTAACAAGATCCTATTTACAAGTAATACATTTAAACATAAGTATAGGATAAACTCAAGTTCTCAAGTAGATGCGAACGTTCGGCTTATTAATTTTATCCATAGGGTGTAAAGTAAGCAACAACAATAACATTTAGGCACGTTTGTGATTTATAATAATTGAAACTTTACATGCTCATCCATCACAAATTGATTCAGGTTTATATAAACACGAACAAATTTTAGTTTCTAAATATTACACTAACACCCCTTCCAACTAGACAATTAACTGAATCCGACATAATAGGATTCAAATTGCAAATCAAAGCATCATTATATTTCATAATTCATTTAATATATGATTCCGCATACATTAGAGTACATTTCGATCGAGGAATCAAGCAATTAGCAATTAAATTACATTTAAGCAATTAAATCAAACGATCTCAATTAAATAAAATAATATATAACAAATAAACCGACCATCCGATTAACGAATGGAAAGTGGCATTGGACTCACCACAACGAGGCGGACAAACTGTCTGAAGGTTACCGGAGTGCCGCCGCCGGAGCGCCCGGAACAGTTGTCGGCCACCACCGAAACGTGCCGAAAAAGTCCAAAAAATTCACGCGTGCAAGTACTCCTCGTGCTCGTTCCAAATGCTCGATCAATTTCTGAAAATTCCAAGCCAATCATCCCCAACTTCAAATCCAAGAATAAGAAAACCCTAAAATCTTCAAAATCAAATTACTTCCAAACCGATGAACGAAAACCAAATCCGTAAATTGCATTGTTTTACCCATGACGAGCTCTTCGAAGCCCATAAGCTATTCACCGGAAAAAGTCACCGGAGCTGACCTTAGCCGCGAACCACCATTGCACTGTTGTCGTTCCATCGCCTACTGTAACACCCTAAACAGGAGGTGTCACATTCCCCATACTCAGACCCGACCCGCATATGAAATGGAAAATCCATACACGTGCCCGATCAGAGCGAACGGGGACTCACTCACTCACTAGGCTAGGTGGGAACTAACCTTTCGAAACCAATTAAACAATTCCAACCAGAAAGAATAAAAAACATTTCCGGAAGCGGAACATAAATTTCATAAGTTATATCAATCATAAAGACGGGTTCAACTAACAGAGTTACCTAATCCAGAAATTTTAACATATACATAAATCATAAATACAGGTTCAATTTGTTCCTAGAAGCCTGTCCCGAATCAATAACATAAAATCAATACGATTCATGGTAAGTTAATCAATTACAATATGTAAAGGTGTGACTTGAGCTAGACCATAAGACTCGACAGACTCGAACTCTCGCCTAGCACTCCAAACCTGCAAAAGAACTGAAACAAATCTGGGTTCAGTCTATAGGAGACTGGTGGGTATAAAACGGGGCATAAGTATAATATAAGACAGTATTTAAACATTCACATGCAAATTATAATCTCAAATGAGGCTTTTAAAGTATTTCCCAAGTGGGTGAGATAAAGAAATCATCAAAGGGGATTATAACAACCAATTTCCATTAGGTCTTTCGTGGCCCGGCGAGTGGGCGTGCATTATCTCCAACCAACACATTGTGCAATTCATTAAACGTTCATTCTTTCTTTCTTTTCATGCATTACATTCTTTGAGCACATTCATGATCATTTACGCCTTTTTCTTCCGAGCGGTGGACGGGTGAGCAAGACCTGGCCACCTCCTTCTGTAACAGCCCAAAACAGGGCCTGGAAGAAAATGGTAAACTAAGGGCATTGGTAAAGCGTTTATAGACCGTGATCCAACTTTATAAACCTTCATGCATTGCATTCTTACATGAACTTTGTGCTCATATGTGATCTGACATGTTTTAAGGGGGAATTCTTGACCTTCGATACAGTTTACTATTTATTTCCCAAGCCTATATTACCCTATGCTTCAATGGAACCCTAGAGGTTCATATCACATGTTTTCTTATCCTTTGAACTTGTTTTCCAAGCTCCGGAAACCTTCCTTGAACCTTAAGGGCATTTTGGGAACTTACCGACCAAAGTTGTTATTCATCTGAAAATGAGCTTTTGATTCTGATATCTTTCCTACCCAAGTTTACAGTCAAATCGATCCTTGAGTCGAAACGAGTCTATTGAAGTCAATCTTGACTTGAAAATCTATTTTGAGCTTTGTTTTATTTGAAAATATTTACGAAAACCCTAGTTCACTATTTCTACTACGAACGGTTTTCATTCGGAAAATGTTTTCCCTTCGGATTTGCACTACATGAGTTATTTCAAGATTTTTGAGATGTTTTACAGCCCTTGATTCAAACCCAAACTCGAAATTTTGAAGCGTACGCTTGTACGTAAGAATTCAGTATTCATTCTACGTTTTCAACTTTCTATCGACAAAACGTTTTATAGTAGATATTGGATTCAAAACCCTTCTCGATTTATTTCTTGAATTTTGGAAACAATCCGGACTCCAAAATCATTCTCGAAAGTTATTTTTCACTTTCGGGCTCAAAACTTTTATTCACTAAACTAATGTATCTTTTAAACGGTAAATCCGATTACGACGTATGAATATGCGTTTTGAAGCTAATTTTTGCCCGGATGGAATGGTTATATTTCCAGACACTCACCTTCACGTTTTGGAGCAGAAATTACTGAAATACCCCCCAGCAGTCCCATTTTAGCTTCAAGAACAAAGTTAGCTTCCAAGAGAAGTTTTACCATTTTGCTCTCCTACCCTTACCTATACTTTTATTACAAGGTGAGGGGCTTCCCAACAACTATAAATAGAGCCCTCATACCATTCATTTTCCTTGCTCAATGTTGTGTTAACAACTCCCTTTCTTCCTCCCTCTCTCCCCCTCTTGCCGTGAGGCTCCCCCCAATTGCTAGGTTAGATGTTGTTTTATTTTATGTTATCTTTTTATATTATGTTTTAGTTTAGTTTATGTTTTTATGTTATGGTATGTTTATATTATGTTTAGGTTGGGGCTTAGGGTCTTCCCTAAGACATATAGGATTTTATTTTATGCATTTATTATATAGTTTTTATGATATGTTTCTTAGTAGTGAATTATGATTTAATTGTTTAGTATATGCTATGAAATGTTATGAAGTGTTTTCGTATATGGTATGATCATGTTATGGAGCTGTTATATGATGATAATTGATGCATGTTTATGATATTTTAATTATGTTCAAGCATGTTATGCAAGTGAATAGTAACCTATGATCAATTATATTATAACTTGTTACATGTTACTATATGGTCTCAATTGATAAATGTTACATGATTAATGGTCTTGATGTGTTATGACTTATCTCTATGATATGTTATTACATTGTTACAATGTTACATGACTCATATGTTATGACTTGAGCTTATAATATGATATGGATTAATGGAATAGTACTTGATCATATGTTATACACTTTGATAGTGTCACATGTTATAACCTAAGATAGAATAGTGTTTCATAACTTGATGTTATGCTTTAATTAGACCTCTTAACCATAGGTTATGCCTTTAACCTGGCTCACACTTGCTTATTATAACATGAACTTGAAACTATAGGTTGTAATCAAGATCATAATTGAATTAGGGTGTGTGTATGTGTGCATGCCGTGTGTGTATGAGTGTGTTCGTGTGTGTGCATGCGTGTGTGTTTACTGTGTGGGTTTGACCCGACCCTTTGACCTGACAAGTGAATAGTAACATGTGAATAGTAATCCGTGAATAGTAATCTAGAATAGTAACTGTGAATAGTGCTTTTGAATAGTAAAAGTGAATTAAAACTTGTGCTTACTTAATAGACATTTGCGCTTAGGGTTTTCAAATCCGGGGTCTAAAATATGATTTCAAAATGTGTTTTCTTTCGAGGACTTGTTTTATAACCTTAAGGTATATGTTTAGGATTCATAATTTGATTAATTCCTAATCGGTTATACTTAGATCATAGTCCCACGTTAATGATAACTCACTTTAAGGATTCCTTTGTGTGTTATCGTTCTCTAATACCTTAAATGGTATTACTCTCTTGTCATTACATGTTCTATACTTGTTTTATACGTTTATGTGCATCGTTATAGAAGTGTGTCTTAGCTGTTAAGCTCACCTTAATACACACTTACAAGAGTTAAGGTTGAGCACTAGAATCCCCAGGGCACTGCATAATCTATCCTACCTACTGTTACTAATAGGTGAGGTTAAAAATATTTTCAACTGGAACCATGAATACTTAAAGATTCAATTATTTTGAGACTCTAAGCATAGCGCTTTACATTCTTGTTTTGAAATACCCTTTATAAGGGATGATTCTTCAAACAACCCAGACCTATCCATATTCATTGATCAAAGGCACATGTTTTCAAAGTAATGAATCAATGGTTCATGTTTTCAAAGTAATGAATCAATGGTTCATGTTTTCAAAGTACAACATCAATGGTTCATGTTTTCAAAGTAATGCATCAATGGTTCATGTTTTCAAAGTATTGCATCAATGGTTCAATGGTTCAATGCATATGTTCAATGGTTCATACATTCGGATTTACTCTGGATGTCATCAATGGTGCAAGAATTCTATGGTTAATGGTATGGGCCCGACGATTATGTGTAGAGGTGATGCTCGGGAGTTGAGCGCCAACGACATCACTAATACCGGCCGCCACACTAGGCGATTGATACCGACTTTAATCAGGAGGTTTGGTTAAGCCAGGACAATTATCGGGAATGGACCGCAAACCTATTCCCAAATCAATGGTTAATGGTCACCTAGGGTTTGCTCCTCTAAGTGAAACTTGGTGGAGGATGGTGCATGTGTGTATGTGTCAGGGTGTTGTCGATCTCGGTCCGACACCCTATTAATGGTCATGTTTTCTGGAGTAAGGATGGAGAAGCCTAGCTTGCGGGCATCAATGTTTTCATAAAGTTGGTTCATATCTTGCAAAGTTGTTCCCTACCCTTATCCCGTTTTATGAAAATTATATGAACCAAATCATAGCATATGTCTGCGCGTGTGACAGCATTCATGAAAGTGTTTTGAAAACTCTCATTTCTTATAGCATTGCATTAAAGGGTTTTATCACTTGAAATTATTCTTAAGTTCTTCATTAAAGCTTTGCATTAAAGGTTTTACCTTATGAACTTTACTTCAAACGTTTACTTCAAGTACTTTCTTTTAAAGATATCCCTCACTTAGTCACTTTGACTAATACCTCTACCTGTTTTTCTGGCCTCATGGTTTCAGGTCTTCCAGCCGCAGTCTAGAGGTATCTTGAAGCTCTAGAGTGTTCATTTTGTTGAGTCAGGACTTTACTTTATTAATCTATTTTGTGTCCTGCATTTGATATATGGCTGCATTGATACCTTGCTTTAATGCTTTTGTAATAATCCTTCTGCTACTTGGATACTGCTATAATTGCTATCATATGCTCCCGTGATAATGTTCAATTGATATAGTAATGTTAATAGTCTCTTCTACTTAACGATCAGTACTTGCTTGTTTATATGCCACCATGCACATGTTTTGAAAAGTTTTAAAATACTCTGATTTTCCGCTGCATAAGCCACATAGTTAAACACTATTATTATTACTCGTTAATGGACATACCGTTCGCTGGGGTATTTCTTGAGTGATGGTTCACACCATTACTTGAGGGGTGCTTCAGTGCGGGGGTTGGGGCACTGCTCTACTAGCAAAGTGGGGGCGCTACAGCCTGAAGTTGACCAAAGGGGGTTCATGAGTTCCCCAAAGGCACTCAGCGTCCATTCCTCGCTAACTCCTAATGAGGTCCGGTTACGTCGTGGTTTAGTTGGATCTAGTGTAAGGGATCACCATCGGCCCATGCCTCCCCGGATAGCCCCTCACGTAATGTCCCTGGGCCACATTCTGTTCATTCATTCATTTCTCGCCAAAACATTCGGTAGGGTTCATAAAACAAGGCTTTACGTTGAAATCATTTACTCTTGAAAACGACTCTATATACATATAATTATTTTGCCCGAAATCTTTACACATTGGGAGTATATTGGGTCATTTAAGTAAATAGTAGAGAAACTCACCTGTTACACCTTACCGAACAATACCAAAAGGAAAGAAAGACTTGAAGATAGCCTATGAACCCGGTACGTCTCCACCCTAGAGAAAAATGTAAAAGAATTGACACGGTGCAAACGTGAGACTCAAGACTCCATATGAACCACATATGACGCACGACAATGCTATGCACATGATATGAGATATATAAGAAATATAAATCATGTTATGAGACCATATATTCAAGTAATTCATTCAAAACGTTCAATGTATGGTGGTTTTATATTCATTAATTCCATATCTTTCATGAACGATAACAATTGGAGCCCGAGAAATCATTTAAGATATCAAGATATTGCAAGAAGGCACTTGACGTTTCACACATTAGCACTCAAGTCCTATAATATCATACTAGTTCATTGTTCGACCAAAACACATCAATTCCCTCTGTTAAGTCATCATGGAAACCGACGACTGCTTCAGTACGGTATTATTGTGTTGTGTCCTCCGAACCCTTTCCATACTTATTTCAAATAATTTCCATGGTCACCGTCAGCGAGACATGATGATCCGATTCAACTTCCTTCCCTCAGAACTGACATAAAAGTCCAGTAGAAGCTCCCTCATAATTCTATCATCCTCAAAACCTGGGATACGGTTGTGTAGAGAACCAACTATTTCAAGCTTGGAAGATTTAGTTTATGTACGTGTCGCCTAACAAGAGATCAGCTGCATTATAAGTCTTGGTGTTTCCTCAGCAAAACTTATCCCCACTTTGAAGGTCTTACCCTGGCAGACCATCTCATTCTTTTCCATAGCTATTATTAGGATTTCCATTCCTACCTAGACTTGCATTTTCGTCTTCTGACTAAAATACTTCTCCGAGCGCAACCTTACATTTAAGTTTGTCCCTTGGTCACGCTCTCCCCATTAAGAATTTTGCCTTCTCAAGTTGAACTCTCTCTTTGATCTTTTCACCGAAATTTCTGATCTCCTTGGACCAAGTAACTCTGGTTAGAAAATGGTTTTGTGTATTACCTGTATTTATTTAATGTTAATTGATTTAAAATAACATCCCTTGTCCGTTGCTCCCTTAATTCTCTCTTTTAGTCTTCTTGAAATCCAAAATCCCACTCTATTTTCTCGTTTGATCCCAAATCCCACTCTATTTTCTCGTTTGATCCCAACCACTCGAGGTCAACTCCAACCTTTAATTTCTAGAATTTGATTCTCATCTCCATTTTAACCCTATTACCCAAAATGTCCTTTTTGACCCGGTTCGCTAGAGCTTCGGTGGAATTTGTAATTGAAGCATTAAATGGAGAAAGATATCCTAACAAGTAAATACTCAAACGATGCATGTTGGGTTAGAATGTCCAATGTGTGCGGCACATATTTTCAACAAGGAAGATGCAACATCAAATCATTAGTCACAACTTTAAAAGGCATAAAGTAAGAATTTAAATAAGTAAATACAATGTATGATGCTCGTGCTATGAACGCGTTGAACCTGTCACCGTAGTGGCGGCTTTAGCACGGCGTCTTATCCTTAAATTTCAAGGTGGAGAGCATAAGTTGTAAGGTTGAGCATTGTTCGATCATTGATGATGCTTTCCAATCCTCGTTTGCTTCTAAACCTTTGATTGCTTTCTTATCTCACCACACGTCCCGAAGTCCCAAGAAGTTTATATAACTCAATTTCTTCCAGCTTTCCTTCATATCTCCGCTTTATGTCGACTGGTTGATTCACGGTAGTTAGTATGCTAACAAAGCTTGCTTGCGAGGCTCCATTGTGTATCCACAGGGTTGGTGGCTCTCTATTCCATGCATCCTAATTAGAAGTCCTTTCAACGTGTCCGGCATCCTATCCCTTGAAGTCTCCTGCTTTAATCTTCTAATTGCTCAACGATCTCGACTTCAAAGATCTCAGGGGTGAACTTTGGATGATTTTATCTTGCATGGAATTCCTTCATAACCGGATGAACCAGAGTTCCCACTTATCCTGCTGCCTCCCCGTATCTTCTAAATTAGAACTCCAAGTCCTCCTGATGCTCCTATGTTGATAATCTTCAAGCTTCATGAGGGAACGAGATTGAGAAACTTCTTCCATGATTAAGGTCTTCTCTCAAAATGTCGGGCAATGGAATGTAGCATTTTGTAAGCAATGAAGGTGCAACACCCAACCTACAATTCTCATTGTCTTCCAAATCTTTTTGTTGGTTAGTAGAAGAAACCCGTTGATAAGGTTGATAGTAGTCTTATTAGCCTGATAACAACCTATAACCAAAGATTCAACTCGAATATCGATGCATGGGGATTAGTATATGCTTTATGGCATGTATTTATAATAACAAACACATATTAGATGCAAAATAAAACAAGTAAAGCAATAAAGTGAAACAAGTAAAGCAATAAAGTTGAAAGTGATCCCCATATCAAGTAATTTTAATGATTCATGTCAGTAACGATGAAAATTCAATGCAATGCACACGTTGGAAGGTTGTTCCTATGCCGTACGACCTAAACTGACTTAATCACGACACGCGAACCCTGGTTTTGCAACTTGGAGGCTCTGATACCACTTAAGGATGTAACACCCTAAACGGGAGGCGTCACATCCCCCGCATTCAGACCCGACCCGCATATGAAATGAAAAATCCATACACGTGCCCAATCAGAGCGAACGGGGACTCACTCACTCACTAGGCTAAGTGGGAACTAACCTTTCGAAACCAATTAAACAATTTCAACTAGAAAAAAAAATTACGGAAGCGGAACATAAATTCCATCAATTATATGAAGCATAAAGACGGGTTCAACCAAAAGAGTTACCTAATCCCGAAATTTCAACATATACATAAATCATAAATACGGGTTCAATCTGTTCCTAGAAGCCTGTCTCGAATCAATAACATAAAATCAATACGATTTATGGTAAGTTAATCAATTATAATATCCAAAGTTGTGACTCGAACTAGACCATAAGACTCGATAAATCGAACTCCCGCCTAGCACTCCAAACCTGCAAAAGAACTGAAACAAATCCGGGTTCATTCTAGGAGACTGGTGGGTATAAAACGGGGCATAAGTATAATATAAGACAGTATTTAAACATTCACATGCAAATTATAATCCCAAATGAGGTTTCGAAAGTATTTCCCAAGTGGGTGAGATAAAGAAATCATCAAAGGGGATTATAACAACCAATTTACATTAGGTCTTTCATGGCCCAGCCAGTGGGCGTGCATTGTCTCCAACCAACACCTTGTGTAATTCATTAAACATTCATTCTTTCTTTCTTTTCATGCATTACATTCTTTGTGCACATTCATGATCATTTACGCCTTTTTCCACCGAGCGGTGGACGGGTGAGCAAGACCCGACCACCTCCTTCATTGACCAAAGGGGGTTCATGAGTTCCCCAAAGGCGCTCAGCGTCCATTCCTTGCTAACTCCTAATGAGGTCCGGTTACACCGTGGTTTAGTTGGAACTAGTGTAAGGGATCACCGTCGGCCAATGCCTCCCCGGATAGCCCCTCACACTAAGTCCCTTCCCCCCATTCTATGCATTCATTCATTTCTCACCAAAACATTCGGTAGGGTTCATAAAAGAAGGCTTTACGTTGAAATCATTTACTCTTTAAAATGACTCTATATACATAAAATAATTTTGGCCGAAATCCTTACCCATTAGGAGTAAATTGGGTCATTTAACTAAATAGTAGAGAAACCCACCTGTTACACCTTACCGAATAATACCAAAAGGAAAGAAATACTTGAAGATAGCCTATGAACCCGACACGTCTCCGCCCTAGAGAAAACTGTAAAAGAATTGACACGATGCAAACGTGAGACTCAAGACTCCATATGAACCACATATGACGCATGACAATGCTATGCACATGATATGAGATATATAAGAAATATAAATCATGTTATGAGATCATATATTCAAGTAATTTATTCAAAATGTTCAATACATGGTGGTTTTATATTCATTAATTCCATATCTTTCATGAACCATAACAATTGGAGCCTGAGAAATCATTTAAGACATCAAGATATTGCAGGAAGGCGCTTGACGTTTCACACATTAGCACTCAAGTCCTATAATATCATACTAGTTCATTGTTCGACCAAAACACATCAATTCCCTCTATAAATTTAACTTAACATTTATAATACATAGTACAAATAGTCTACATTGCATATATATCAAAAATGAGAGAGGAAGTTATCGTATTAAGGAAATAGTTAGGGCAACAATTCATGCATGCAAGGTAAAGAACATCTAAGTCATAATAGACCATATGAAATCATAACTCATGTAAATCACGTCAATTGAATCCGCAAATTTCATACAACAAGCATAACTCACCATTTAACATGTTAACAATTCATTTATATCCTAAGAAAGGTAAGAAAATATCACACGAATCGAATAAGCAAAGTATTCTTGCATGCATGCACATATAAGGGCTTAGGAGGCAATTCACGTCATAACTCGCGTATAAAAACATCGAAATCACACAACACTTCCATAATGAAACATGTAACACATAAATCACGAAATCAATAATGTATTCATATCATATAATGACGAAGAGATATCAAACAAGACATATAATAATTCATGCACGCACGTAAAGAAGTATAACAAACATATTCATCATATATCACGTAAACATGCATTGAAATTACGTTATAAATTCAAATTAAAATATGTAACATGATATATAGCATGTTAACATCATATATTAATTATATAACCGTAAGGAAGGCCATGCAAATTACGAACAAAATGAGAAACGAAACAAGCAAGCAGCAGCAGTCACAGCAGCTCGAAACAGCACCAAAATTAGGTCACGGTAGTGACCAAAACCTGTTAAAAACTGGTCACGGCCGCGACCGACATCACCCACAGCAGCACAGGCCTTTCCAAGTTGAAACATGGCTGAAATCAAGTCGTGGCCACGACCAAAGATAGGCATGTTTCGGTCACGGTCGTGACCTTTGGCGTAGGTCTCGGAAATGGCTTCGTCCATCCCTGTTTCTCCTCCTCAAACTCCCCAACAAAAGCAGCATGTAAAGGCCACACAAAGAGCACCAAAACAGCAGCAAAAGAAGCCATAAACTCACATAAAACATGTTCAAATTAACACTGTAGAGCAAGGAGGCAAATTTATCACACACACACACTCAAAGCTGCAAAGTTCATGAAATCTCATCCATGGTGGTTCTAATTACAAACAAAATCCATGAAATTCAGGCTCAAAATATTTACAAGGAAGTGATAAGGATCAAATACATAGCTTGCAAGCAAGAAAAAGATCAAAGGAGAGCAATAATCATCAATTTATCATATAGACCAAACTATTCATTCATTTTCCCCAAACTCCATGAAAACTAACTCAAAATTAGGGATGCATCATTCAAAATGATCATTAATGGATGTATATTACAACCCTAAACTCACCTTTTTAATTGGATGAAGGTTGGAAGAGATTTGAGCCTTTAATCTCCAAAGATGGCAAAGTGGGGAGAAGGAACTGGAAAACAGGGGTTTTGGCTGAGTTTTCTCTCTTGTGTGGAGTGTGGTTCGGTTAGGAGAGAGTAAGGGATGATAGTGGGCTGAACTAGGGTTCGAAAGACTCCAACCATGGTTAATTTGGTCCAGATTTGTAGGAGATATAAAGAAAATGGCTAAGTGTGGCATTTTGACGGACAAGTCAATTTTCGGTTGAGTTTCGGAGGTTCAACTAGGCTTAGAAAAATATAAGGCTAGATTCATTAAATCCAAATCATCGATACAAGTCCAACAAAGGTTACGGAACTCCAATCCGAGTTCCCAAGTTCAAGATATCACACACGGAACCAAGGGTGCGCTAATTGCTCGTTAGCCCCCGTTTTGGTTCCAAGATTCAAAATAAATTCAAAACTCAAGCAAATGAATCCGAAAACATGAAACGAGCATATATACACATTTATAACACATTTATCTCAAACATATTAAATTTCCACGAAATTTCGAATTCAAATCATATAGAAACGGCATGCAAACAAATCACACATGCGCAAGTAGTTCAAGGAATCATATAACTTCAAATTCAAGTATTTCATATATTGCAATTAATCACACATTTAACAATTAAATAATAAAATTAATTATATAAAACACTTATAAACAATTAATTTGCTAAAATTGATAAACACAAACATCATGTTATTCGAAGAAATCACTGATAACTTCTCAACTTTCCCTTCTGATGTCCGACTTTCATCTTCTTCCAAGATGATCTCTTTCTTGTAACAATCCAACTTAGCTCGGTACTTAGACAACCAATCCATACCAAGTATAACATCGTATCTTGTCATCGGTAACTCAATCAGATCCGTCGGGTAACAACGGGTACCAATACATATAGGGCAGCGTTTATATACTTGATCCGTAACAAGGCAAGTTCCCAAAGGAGAACTCACTTCAAATTTATATGGCAAGTATGTAAGCGGAAACTGTAAATGCGCACATAATTTAGAAGCAACAAATGAATGCGTGGCACCAGGGTCATACAAGACCTTAACTGGCGTGTTAAGAATGTGCACAATACCTTCCACAACAGACGAAGGATCAACCTCCTCCTTACCATCCAAAGCATAAGCTCTGCCTTTAACCACCGGTTTGTTCGTCGTACCCACCACTGCTTTTCCTTTATCCTGGACCCCAAATCTCCTGATCTTGTGCGGGCAACTATCCATCTGGTGCTCAGGGGAACCACACGCGAAACACTGTCCAGCTTTCTTGCGACAGTTCTCCTCAGTGTGTCCCGTTCGGCGACAATATCGGTAAATAATTTCCTCTGGACTTGGCTGAGGTACTCTCTGCTGTTGTGGCGCCTTCTGATACTGCTGTGGCGCTTTCTGCTTCTGTGCTTGCTGTTTTGGTGGAGCGTTCTGCTGCTGACGCTGTGGTGTTACCATTGGCCTCTTTCCCGTTCCTTGGGGAAAAGATCCGGAAGGTCACTTATTCCCTTGATAAGGCTTAGGGTTAGAAGGTCCTTGACGTGCAGTAGTTATCTTGATCTCCTTGTGTGCAGGTTCAACCCTTAGCGCTCTATCAACAGCCTGGTTGTAGGTCTCAATAACCAAAGAAGCAACTGCCAACCGAAGTTCGGGCTTCAATCCATCGATAAACCTCTTCGTCTTGCGACGCTCATCAGTCAGAATATGAGGCGCATACTTGATCAGCCTCACAAACCTAGCTTCATACTCCATCACATTCATTGTTCCCTGAACCAGACTCATAAACTCAACCTCTCGTGCATCACGAGTCACTTGAGGCGTATACTTCTGTTGAAACTCTCTGATAAACTCATCCCAACTTCCTTCAACGTTATTCTCAATCCACATATGCTGAACGTGCTTCCACCAATTGTATGCAGCTCCTTCCATAAGAAAAGTAGCATACCGAACTCGTTCACGATCCTTTGGGTAGATCTCCATAGCCTCGAAAATGTTCTCAAGATTGGTAATCCAATTCTCAGCCTTTATGTCGTTCGGTTCTCCATAGAACTTAGGCGGATTCATCCTCAGAAACTTCTCCAATGACCTTTCATTAGGAGGGTTATCTCTCGGTGCACAAGCCCTCATAAATTGTCGTAGCACATCCCTTAATTCCGGAGTTCTTTCCCGTTCAAGGGGTGGCGTAACATCTCTTTGGGGTGGCATGACATCTCTTTGGGGTAGCAGTGGTGGTACACGATTCCGGGGTGCTATTCTCGGTGGCATGTTGTTACTGAATTCACAAGCATTCAGATACATATATTCGATGCATGACATATAATGATTCACAGAATCCGTAACCACGTATTCACATTCTCACGTAGTCACATATAAGTATGAGAACAACACATTCCCATAACAACATGTCAGCAAAGATTCAAGATCTCCAAACATATCATATAATCAGAAACAATTGTCAGACAACATGTAAACGAGAACAGAAGCTCGGGTAACATATCAACATATCAGAAACATGTATAACATCTCCCAAAACATGATCAACATGTAAAACGGGAACAGAACGTGTACTGTCATAACAACAAGAACTGTAACATGATTAACATATCCAGAAGCGTATTCAACATATCAAGAACAATAGCATGCTAACAATAAATGAAATGGCATGATCCTATCAACGGTCCTAATGGTATCTTGAAGCAACTCTAAGACTCATGCAATGACAGTTATGGAAAGCATCCATCATAAAGCCGAAAGTGTTATAACTGTGCAAGGTTTGGTAAAATTTACTACAGGCCACATGATAACAGTATTAATTCAAAAATGGGGAGGACCCGATACCATCGAGTTGACTCCCTTACAGGCCTTACCAATCCGTCCAACCCTGCTGAAAATAACCTAGTAGGTACCAAGTCAACTGAACCGTCATCCGTGGTGCCAAAAGTCGGGGATCATCTACCAGAGCTATACATCCCGTCATCCAAAAGTCAGTCCTGAACTGTCCCGGCTATACGTCCGCCATCCGTAGATAGATATATATATGCATCAGTACTATATACAGAAATCTCCCATCAGGAATCAACCCTGATAACTGTGGTCCAAAGAACCCCTGGTGGTGTCATCATAAACGGCAACGACCTCACCCTGTCCGTGTCCTGCTGGATCATCTCGGCCATCATCATCATCATCAGACCCTCCATCGCCTCCATCAGACTGATCCTGCATAGGCTCGGGCTCCTGAGAGGCCTGACTGATATCCTGACCCTCGACCTCCTCCACTGCCTTCTCATCGGATAAGTGATAGGTATCATACAGGCGAGCTTTCACACGGGCACGGTAGTGCTGGTGATGCTCCATAGAGGTGTCGCGATCGATAGTCATCTGCATAAGATCTGCCTCCAGCTCAGCAATACGAGCAGCCCTCTGATCAGCAATATGAGTCATCTCTGCAGCATGCTCACGAACGATGTCCCTATCAATCTGGTACTGCAGTGACAGATCCTGATAGCGCAGAGACTCCAACCTGACCTCATGGGTCCTCTGATACTCCTGAAAGTAACCATCTCTCTCAGACTCGAGATAGTGCACAACTCTGTTAGGATAGGAATACCCAGGTCTGCCACTGTTCCTAGACCTACGCCAAGTGTAGAAACGAGTGCCTCCACGGCGAGAAACTGCCACAGTACGCGGGGCCTCAAACTGCTCAAAGAAAGCCTCATCCATCTGCTGATTAGGATCCTGGTGTGGCTGAACTGCCATAGCTATACAGAAGATACCACAGATATGAAATCCAGATAACAGAACCATGCAATCCCCAAATATCCTGTCCCGATGCAATATGAGAATGATCCTGGATGCAAATGCGTGAACAATCCATGATGCAACATGAGAGCAATCTAGGTTAAGTCTCTTCTTACTTAACCCGATGCTCTGATACCACCTCAGGCTGTAACGCCCCCACCCGTACTAGAACAAGAGGAGAGCGGCGTCTCAACCCCCGCACTGAAGCACCTCTCAAGTAATGGTGTGAGCCATCACTCAAGAAATACACCAGCGAACGGCTGTCTATCAGAACTATACATGTACAACGATGTGGCTATGCAGCGGAAAATCAGAGTATTTTAAAACTTTTCAAAACATGTGCGTGATGGCATGTAACAAGCAAGAACATATTGATCGTGTAAGAGAGACTCGGTATATCAGAACATATAACAGATTCACATATAAGTACCGATATAGCAGAGTTCAATGTATCGGTAACAGAGTAGCAGAAAGAGTATAACAAAGATACTCAAGTATTCAGAAACATATACAGAAGTATAAAGTGATGCAGCCATAAAACATATGCAGGACACAAAAGGAAGTAATACTAAGTCCTGACTGAAACAAAAATGACAATCTAGAGCTTCAAGATACCTCTAGACTGCGGCTGCAAGACCTGAAACCACGAGGCAAGAAAACGGGAGAGGTATTAGTCAAAAGGACTAAGTGAGAGAATACTTTAAAGAAAGTACTGAATTAAAGAACTTGAAGTAAAGTTCGAAACTGTTAATGCAATGTTTTAAAGAAAAACTTGAAACAAGTTCGATTGATAAAACTCTTTGAATGCGATGTTGTAAAAGAATGCACGTTATAAAACATTTTCATGAATGCTATCACACGCGCACACATATGTTGTTGATGGTTCATAGTTCTTTCATAAAACGGGATAAGGGTAAAGTGAACTTTTCCAGATATGAACCATCCTTTATGAAATAGAATTTTGCCCGCAAGCTAGGCTCCTCCATCATTACTCCAGAAAACATGATTTGGTTGAGCATCGGACCAGGATCAACAATAATTCCACGTATAGTAGAGTATCGGACCAAGATCAACAATAACCCCACATAAAGTAGAGCATTGGACCAAGGTCAACGACAACTCCGCACACAGTAGACTATTGGACCAAGGTCAACAACAACTCTTACCAACACATACAAACATGCACCATCCTCCACCGGTTGTCACTTCGGGTAGCTAGCCCTAGGTGACCTGTAAACATGTAATGGGAACAGATTTGTTGTCCGTTCCCAGATAGATTGTCCTGACTTAACAAACCTCCTGTTAAAAGTCGGTGTCAATAGTCTATGTGTGGCGGCCGGTATTGGTGATGTCGTTGGCGCTCACCTCCCGAGCATCACTTCCACACATAACCGCCGGGCCCAAACTGTAAACTGTATGCTTGCATTTAAGATTAGCAGTGACCAGAGTATCACTCCAGTATGCTAACTAAAACATGTGAAACTGTAACTGTAACATATGATGCTGTCTGTAAAACATATGATTCTGTCTGAAAACATGTGATTCTGTTTGTAAACTGTACTTTGAAAACATATGCAAAACATGTAACTGTCTTTGAACAAGAATGCAGAACTTTGGAAAACATGTACTGTTGATCAAGGTATACTATTAAAGTATGAATGATCCTTTCAAGGGAATGTCCCAATAAAAGGGATAGTTCAAAACGAGGTTTAGCTTTGAATTTCAAAACATATGATATGATAGTATAATCGTGGTTCCAGTTGGAAAACATTTATAACTTCACCTCACCTAATAGTAACAAAAGGTAGGTAGACAGATTATGCAGTGCCCTGGGGATCCCAGTGCTCAACTTTAACTCCTGTAGGTGGCGTACTAGAGTGAGCTTAACAAGTAAGACCCACTACTAACCAAGATGCATATGAAATGCAAGAAATAAATGAACAAGGAACATGTAAAGAATATGTAACACAAGAGAGTAATACCATTTAAGGTATTCAATAAAGGTAACACACAAAGGAATACGTCAAAGTGAGTTACTCTTAACGTTAGACTATGATCTTACTATAACCGAGTAAGCTTTAGTCAAATTATGAATCCTATCGCAAACCTTAGGTTAAGAAACAAGTCCACGAAAGAAAACACATTTTAGACCCTGGATATGGAAACCCTAGGTGCAAATGTCTATAGAGAAAGCACAAGTTTTAATTCATTTTTACTATTCAAAAGCACTATTCAAAAGTACTATTCAAGATTACAATTCACCGGTTACTATTCACAGGTTACTATTTACATGTCGGGTCAAAGGGTCGGGTCAAACCCTTACTATACACACACCCACACACACACGGTACACACACACACCATGCACGAACACACACAGACACACGGCATGCACACACACACACACACCCTAATTAAATTATGATCTTGATTATAACATATAGTTTCAAGTTCATGTTAATATAATCAAGTGTGATCTAGGTTAAAGGTATAACCTATAGTTAAGAGGTCCAATTAAGGCATAAGATCAAGTTATGAAACACTAATCTATCTTAGGTTATAACATGTGACACCATTAAAGTGTATAACATAATCAAGGCACTAATCCATTAATCCAAATCATAACATTAGCTCAATTCATAATTCAAGAATCATATAACAATGTGACAACATGTCACAACATATGTCATATCATATCATATCATATATCATAAACCTTTAGGCATGTAACATGTAACAATTTAATTCAATACCAACATGTAACAACTTGTGACATAATAAATTGTAAATCACTATTCCATTAGCTAGCATGCATGAACATAATTCAAATTCCATAATCATGCATCAATTCTCATAATATAACAATCATATCACATGATCATAGCATATACTAGAGCAATTCATAACATAATCAAGCATATACTAAACAATTAAAACATATAAACAACTACACAAACATATCATGAATACTATATAATAAATGCATAAAATAAAATCCTATATGGCTTAGGGAAGACCCTAAGACCCAACCTAAACATAATATAAACATACCATAACATAAAAACATAAACTAAACTAAACATAACATAAAACAAAACAAACTAACCTAGCTTCTAATGGGGGGTGCCGACGGCAAAGAGGGGGAGAAGAGGGAGAGAAAGGGTGTTGTCAACACAACTTTGAGCAAGGAATGAAATGCCATGGGAGGGGTATTTATAGTTGCGAAGAATCCCCTCACCTTGCAATTAGAGATGGCTTAAGGGTAGGAGAGCAAAACAAGAGTTCATCCACTTGTATCTTCTAGAACTTTAGGGATTAAGAAGGTAAAAATGGGGCTGCTGGGGGTAATTCTGTAATTTCGTCCCCCAAGGCTCGAGGATAAGTGGCTGGAAGTATAAGCATTCCGACGGCAAGAAAATTAGGTTCGAAACGCATATTCATTCATCGAAATCGGATTTACCGTTTGAAAGATACATTAGTTTTAGTGAATAAAAGTTTTGAGCTCGAAACTCGACATGAGTGAAAAATGACTTTCTAAAATGATTTTCAAGTCCGGATTGCTTCCAAAATTCAAGAAATAAATCTAGAAGCGTTTTGAGTCCAAAATCGACTATAAAACGTTTTACCGTTAAAAAGTTGAAAACGTAGAGTGAATAGTGAATTCTCACGTACGAACGTACGCTTCAAAATTTCAAGCTAGGACTTGAATCAAGAGTTGTAAAACATCTCAAAAATCTTGAAATAGCTCAAGTAGTGCAAATCCGAAGAGAAAACATTTTCCGAATGAAAACCGTTCGTAAAAGGAATAGTAAACTAGGGTTTTCAAAAATGTTTTCAATAAAACAAAGTTCCGGAATGGATTTCCAAGCCAAGAATGATTTCAAAAGACTCGTCTCGACTCAAGGATCGATTGGACTGTAACTTGGGTAGGAAAAGGTATCAGAATCAAAAGCTGATTTTCTGATGAATAGTAACTTTGGTCGGTAAGTTCCAAAAATACCCTTATGGCTCAAGAAAGACTTTCTAAGTTCGGGAAACCAGTTCAAATGATTGGGAAACATGTGTGATGAACCTCTAGGGTTCGAGTAGCAATATGAACAAAGTAGGCTCGGGTTATGAATAGTAAACTGTATCAAAGGTCAAGAATTCCCCCTTAAAACATGTCAGATCATATACGAGCACAAAGTTCATGTAAGAATGCAATGCATGATGATTCAAAAAGTCGGATCACGGTCTATAAACGCTTTACCACTGCCTTAACTTACTGTTTTCATCCAGGCCTTGTTTTGGGCTGTTAGAATCACCCCTCCTTAAAGAGAATCTGTCCTCAGATTCTTCCGCTGTAACTGCAAACAACTCAGGGTGATGTTTCTGCATTTTCTCTTCTGTCTCCCAGGTTGCCTCTTCTGTCTCATGTCCCTTCCAAAGGACTTTAACCAAAGGAATCTTCCTATTCCTCAGCTCTTGAAACTTCCTATCTAGAATCTTAGCGGGCTTCAAAACATAAGTCAGATCCGGTTCCAAAGGTATCTCCTCTACCTGCACAACCTCTGTCTCATCCTAGAAACACTTGCGAAGCTGAGATACATGAAATACGTTGTGGATTCCTGTTAGACCTACAGGCAAATCCAATCTATAAGCAGTCGGTCCGACTCTCTCTAGTATCTCATATGGTCCAACATATCTCGGGTTTAACTTTCCACCTTTCCCAATTCGGGAAAACGCTTTTCTTGGCAATGCCTTCAGAAATACCTTTTCGCCCACTGCGAATTCCAAATCCCTTATTCGTCGATCAGCATAACTCTTCTGCCTGTCCTGGGCAGCTTTCATTCTCTGGCGAATGATCTGAATCTTTTCTGTCGCTTCTCTTATCCATTTAGCAGAATTCACTCTGATCGGTCCTTCCTCAGTACATCTCGCTTCATCCAAATCCCAGTATAACGGGGATCTACATTTCCTTCCATACAAGGCTTCATATGGAGCAGCTTTAATAGAAGCTTGATAACTATTATTGTATGCAAACTCCACAAGAGGTAAACAATCTTTCCAACTTCCCTGGAAGTCCAAAGCGCAAGCTCTTAGCATATCTTCCAAGTATTTGATCATCCTTTCTGATTGTCCATCCGTCTGAGGATGCGCTGTAGTACTGAAGTTCAACTTTGTTCCCATCAAAGTCTAAATTTCTTTCCACAAGTGCGACGTGAATTTCAGATCTCTATCCGACACTATACTGTTCGAGAATCCATGTAATCTGACGATCTCTTCTTGATACAGCTTTGCCAACATGCTGACCTTATCCGTCGTCTTTACTGGCAAAAAGTGCGCTGACTTTGTCAAACGATCAATGATCACCTAGATACTATCTTGTCCTCCTCTGACTTTGGGTAATCCAGTGACAAAATCCATCGTGATTTGCTCCCACTTCCAAGTCGGAATCGGTAATGGTTGCAACTTCCCACTTGGTTTCTGGTGCTCAGCCTTAACTTTTTGATAAGTTAAGCACTTCTTGACATAGTTGGCTATGTCTCTCTTCATTCCGTTCCACCAGAAATGCATCTTAAAATCTTGATACATCTTAGTGCCTCCGGGATGTATCGTGTACTTAGTCTTATGCGCTTCGTCGAGAATCTCTTTCCTCAAAACAGTTGGTACGTATACTCGACCTTTGTACCTCAATATTCCATGTTCATCAACCTTGAACTTGGTCTCATCATCTTTCTCCTTAGATTCTAGACATTTCTTGATCCACTCGTCGTTCTTCTGTGCTTCCAGCACTTGTTCTTTCAAGGGTGATATCATCACAACGTTCGCGATTCGAGCTTTAGTTATCACCTCCATTCTCTCTCTTTGATCAACCTCGGGATTGGCAGAAATCTGTGCCAAACGAACTTTCCTGCTTAGAGCATCTGCTATAACATTCGCCTTTCCTGGATGGTACTGAATAATGCAGTCGTAGTCCTCCAGAAATTCCATCCATCGCCTCTGTCGCATATTCAACTCCTTCTGAGTGAATAGATATCGCAGGCTCTTATGATCAGTAAAGATCTCAAACGTAACTCCATACAGGTAATGTCTCCACTTTCCAAGAGCAAAAATTATCGCGGCTAACTCCAAATCATGTGTGGGGTAGTTAACTTCATGCGTTTTGAGTTTCCTTGATGCATACGCAATCACCTTTCCATTCTGCATCAAAACTCCTCCTAGTCCTTCTTTCGAAGCATCGGTGTAGACTATGTATCCTTCTTTTCCTTCGGGCAACGCTAACACGGGTGCAGTTGTTAGCATCTCCTTCAATCTTTGAAAACTCTGCTCACACTTCTCCGTCCATTCAAACTTCCCTTCTTTCTTTGTCAACTTAGTGAGAGGTGTAGCTATCTTCAAGAAATCTTGGACAAACCTCCGGTAGTAACCAGCTAATCCCAGAAAACTCCTCACTTCTGAAGGATTCTTCGGTGACTTCCAATCCATAATCGTCTCGATCTTCGAGGGATCTACTTCGATTCCAGATCCTGATATGATATGTCCGAGAAATGTAACTCTCTCAAGCCAGAACTCACATTTACTGAACTTTGCATATAGCTTGTGATCCAGCAAAGTGCGTAACACGATTCGAAGATGTTCAGCATGTTCCTCCGGTGTCTTTGAAAATACCAAAATATCGTCGATGAAGATCACTACAAACTTGTCGAGAAACGGCTTGAATATACGGTGCATCATATCCATGAATGCAGCTGGTGCGTTCGTCAAACCAAACGGCATTACCACAAACTCATAATGTCCGTATCGGCTGTTGAAAGTAGTCTTCGGAATATCTGCTTCCCTGATCTTCAACTGATAATACCCTTGTCTAAGATCTAACTTGGAGTAGACCTTTGATCCTTGTAGTATGTCGAACAGCTCTTCGATATGAGGGAGAGGATATTTATTCTTGATTGTCATCCTGTTTAGCTCCCGATAGTCAATGCATAAACGCAATGATCCATCCTTCTTCTTAACGAAAAGCACAGGCGCTCCCCAAGGCGACGTGCTCGGTCGAACATATCCTGACTCAATCAACTCGCACAATTGCTTTCTCAGTTCATCTAATTCAGCTGGTGCCATTCTATAAGGTGTCTTCGAGTACGGCTCAGCTCCTGATATCGTCTCGATCGTAAACTCCAACTCTCGGTCAGGAGGTAACGAATCTAAATGTTCAGGAAACACATCTAGGAACTCGTTCACCACCTCTACTTCTTCAATCTTAAGTTGATCTTTCGGTCTATTCAAAAGATAAGCCACAAATCCACTAGCTCCTTTCTGAATCAACTTCTTAGCTTCCATCGAAGAAATCACTGATAACTTCTCAACTTTCCCTTCTGATGTCCGACTTTCATCTTCTTCCAAGATGATCTCTTTCTTGTAACAATCCAACTTAGCTCGGTACTTAGACAACCAATCCATACCAAGTATAACATCGTATCTTGTCATCGGTAACTCAATCAGATCCGTCGGGTAACAACGGGTACCAATACATATAGGGCAGCGTTTATATACTTGATCCGTAACAAGGCAAGTTCCCAAAGGAGAACTCACTTCAAATTTATATGGCAAGTATTCAAGCGGAAACTGTAAATGCGCACATAATTTAGAAGCAACAAATGAATGCGTGGCACTAGGGTCATATAAGACCTTAACTGGCGTGTTAAGAATGTGCACAATACCTTCCACAACAGACGAAGGATCAACCTCCTCCTTACCACCCAAAGCATAAGCTCTGCCTTTGACCACCGGTTTGTTCGTTGTACCCACCACTGCTTTTCCTTTATCCTGGACCCCAAATCTCCTGATCTTGTGCGGGCAACTATCCATCTGGTGCTCAGGGGAACGACACGCGAAACACTGTCCAGCTTTCTTGCGATAGTTCTCCTCAGTGTGTCCCGTTCGGCGATAATATCGGCAAACAATTTCCTCTGGACTTGGCTGAGGTGCTCTCTGCTGTTGTGGCGCCTTCTGATACTGCTGTGGTGCTTTCTGCTTCTGTGCTTGCTGTTTTGGTGGAGCGTTCTGCTGCTGACGCTGTGGTGTTACCATTGGCCTCTTTCCCGTTCCTTGGGGAAAAGATCCAGAAGGTCGCTTATTCCCTTGATAAGGCTTAGGGTTAGAAGGTCCTTGACGTGCAGTAGTTATCTTGATCTCCTTGTGTGCAGCTTTAACCCTTAGGGCTCTATCAACAGCCTGGTTGTAGGTCTCAATAACCAAAGAAGCAAGTGCCAACCGAAGTTCGGGCTTCAGTCCATCGATAAACCTCTTCGTCTTGCGACGCTCATCAGTCAGAATATGAGGCGCATACTTGATCAACCTTACAAACCTAGCTTCATACTCCATCACATTCATTGTTTCCTGAACCAGACTCATAAACTCAGCCTCTCGTGCATCACGAGTCACTTGAGGCGTATACTTCTGCTGAAACTCTCTAATAAACTCATCCCAACTTCCTTCAACGTTATTCTCAATCCACATATGCTGAACGTGCTTCCACCAATTGTATGCAGCTCCTTCCATAAGAAAAGTAGCATACCGAACTCGTTCACGATCCTCTGGGTAGATCTCCATAGCCTCGAAAATCTTCTCAAGACAGGTAATCCAATTCTCAGCCTTTATGTCGTTCGGTTCTCCATAGAACTTAGGCGGATTCATCCTCAGAAACTTCTCCAATGACCTTTCATTAGGAGGGTTATCTCTCGGTGCACAAGCCCTCATAAATTGTCGTAGCACATCCCTTAATTCCGGAGTTCTTTCCCGTTCAAGGGGTGGCGTAACATATCTTTGGGGTGGCGTGACATCTCTTTGGGGTGGTAGTGGTGGTACACGATTCCGGGGTGCTCTTCTCGGTGGCATGTTGTTACTGAATTCACAAGCATTCAGATACATATATTCGATGCATGACATATAATGATTCACATAATCCGTAACCACGTATTCACATTCTCACGTAGTCACATATAAGTATGAGAACAACACATTCCCATAACAACATGTCAGCAAAGATTCAAGATCTCCAAACATATCATATAATCAGAAACAATTGTCAGACAACATTTAAACGAGAACAGAAGCTCGGGTAACATATCGACATATCAAAAACATGTATAACATCTCCCAAAACATGATCAACATGTAAAACGGGGAACAGAACGTGTACTGTCATAACAACAAGAACTGTAACATGATCAACATATCCAGAACCGTATTCAACATATCAAGAACAATAGCATGCTAACAATAAATGAAATGGCATGATCCTATCAACGGTCCTAATGGTATCTTGAAGAAACTCTAAGACTCATGTAATGACAGTTATGGAAAGCATCCATCATAAAGCCGAAAGTGTTATAACTGTGCAAGGTTTGGTAAAATTTACTACAGGCCACATGTTAACAGTATTAATTCAAAAAGGGGGGAGGACCCGATACCATCGAGTTGACTCCCTTACAGGCCTTACCAATCCGTCCAACCCTGCTGAAAATAACCTAGTAGGTACCAAGTCATCTGAACCGTCATCCGTGGTGCCAAAAGTCGGGGATCATCTACCAGAGCTATACATCCCCTCATCCAAAAGTCAGTCCTGAACTGTCCCGGCTATACGTCCACCATCCATAGATAGATATATATATGCATCAGTACTATATACAGAAATCTCCCATCAGCAATCAACCCTGATAACTGTGGTCCAAAGAACCCCTGGTGGTGTCATCAGAAACGGCAACGACCTCACCCTGTCCGTATCCTGCTAGATCATCTCCGCCATCATCATCATCATCAGACCCTCCATCGCCTCCATCAGACTGATCCTGCATAGGCTCGGGCTCCTGAGAGGCCTGACTGACATCCTGACCCTCGACCTCCTCCCCTGCCTGCTCATCGGATAAGTGATAGGTATCATACAGGCGAGCTCTCACACGGGCACGGTAGTGCTGGTGACGCTCCATAGAGGTGTCGCGATCAATAGTCATCTGCATAAGATCTGCCTCCAGCTCAGCAATACGAGCAGCCCTCTGATCAGCAATATGAGTCATCTCTGCAGCATGCTCACGAGCGATGTCCCTATCAATCTGGTACTGCAGTGACTGATCCTGATAGCGCAGAGACTCCAACCTGACCTCACGGGTCCTCTGATACTCCTAAAAGTAACCATCTCTCTCAGACTCGAGATAGTGCACAACTCTGTTAGGATAGGAATACCCAGGTCTGCCACTGTTCCTAGACCTACGCCAAGTGTAGAAACGAGTGCCTCCACGGCGAGAAACTGCCACAGTACGCGGGGCCTCAAACTGCTCAAAGAAAGCCTCATCCATCTGCTGATTAGGATCCTGGTGTGGCTGAACTGCCATAGCTATATAGAAGATACCACAGATATAAAATCCAGATAACAGAACCATGCAATCCCCAAATATCCTGTCCCGATGCAATATGAGAATGATCCTGGATGCAAATGCGTGAACAATCCATGATGCAACATGAGAGCAATCTAGGTTAAGTCTCTTCTTACTTAACCAGATGCTCTGATACCACCTCAGGCTGTAACGCCCCCACCCGTACCAGAACAAGAGGAGAGCGGCGTCTCAACCCCCGCACTGAAGCACCTCTCAAGTAATGGTGTGAGCCATCACTCAAGAAATACTCCAGCGAACGGCTGTCTATCAGAACTATACATGTACAATGATGTAGCTATGCAGCGGAAAATCAGAGTATTTTAAAAATTTTCAAAACTTGTGCGTGATGGCATGTAACAAGTAAGAACATATTGATCGTGTAAGAGAGACTCGGCATATCAGAACATATAACAGATTCACATATAAGTACCGATATAGCAGAGTTCAATGTATCAGTAACAGAGTAGCAGAAAGAGTATAACAAAGATACTCAAGTATTCAGAAACATATACAGAAGTATAAAGTGATGCAGCCATAAAACATATGCACGACACAAAAGGAAGCAATACTAAGTCCTGACAGAAACAAAAATGACAATCTAGAGCTTCAAGATACCTCTAGACTGCGGCTGCAAGACCTGAAACCACGAGGCAAGAAAACGGGAGAGGTATTAGTCAAAAGGACTAAGTGAGGGAATACTTTAAAGAAAGTACTGAATTAAAGAACTTGAAGTAAAGTTCGAAACTGTTAATGCAATGCTTTAAAGAAAAACTTGAAATAAGTTCGATTGATAAAACTCTTTGAATGCGATGTTGTAAAAGAATGCAGGTTATAAAACATTTTCATGAATGCTATCACACGCGCACACATATGCTGTTGATGGTTCATAGTTCTTTCATAAAACGGGATAAGGGTAAAGTGAACTTTTCCAGATATGAACCATCCTTTATGAAACAGAATTTTGCCCGCAAGCTAGGCTCCTCCATCCTTACTCCAGAAAACATGATTTGGTTGAGCATCGGACCAGGATCAACAATAATTCCACGTATAGTAGAGTATCGGACCAAGATCAACAATAACCCCACATAAAGTAGAGCATTGGACCAAGGTCAACGATAACTCCGCACACAGTAGACTATTGGGCCAAGGTCAACAACAACTCTTACCAACACATACAAACATGCACCATCCTCCACCGGTTGTCACTTCGGGTAGCTAGCCCTAAGCGACCTGTAAACATGTAATGGGAACAGATTTGCTGTCCGTTCCCAGACAGATTGTCCTGACTTAACAAACCTCCTGTTAAAAGTCGGTGTCAATAGTCTAAGTGTGGCGGCCGGTATTGGTGATGTCGTTGGCGCTCACCTCCCGAGCATCACCTCCACACATAACCGCCGGGCCCAAACTGTAAACTGTATGCTTGCATTTAAGATTAGCAGTGACCAGAGTATCACTCCAGTATGCTAACTAAAACATGTGAAACTGTAACTGTAACATATGATGCTGTCTGTAAAACATATGATTCTGTCTGAAAACATATGATTCTGTCTGTAAACTGTACTTTGAAAACATATGCAAAACATGTAACTGTCTTTGAACAAGAATGCAGAACTTTGGAAACCATGTATTGTTGATCAAGGTATACTATTAAAGTATGAATGATCCTTTCAAGAGAATGTCCCGATAAAAGGGATAGTTCAAAACGAGGTTTAGCTTTGAATTTCAAAACATATGATACGATAGATTAATCGTGGCTCCAGTTGGAAAACATTTATAACTTCACCTCACCTAATAGTAACAAAAGGTAGGTAGACAGATTATGCAGTGCCCTGGGGATCCCAGTGCTCAACTTTAACTCCTGTAGGTGGCGTACTAGAGTGAGCTTAACAACTAAGACCCACTACTAACCAAGATGCATATGAAATGCAAGAAACAAATGAACAAGGAACATGTAAAGAACATGTAACACAAGAGAGTAATACCATTTAAGGTATTCAAGAAAGGTAACACACAAAGGAATACGTCAAAGTGAGTTACTCTTGACGTTAGACTATGATCTTACTATAACCGAGTAAGCTTTAGTCAAATTATGAATCCTATCGCAAACCTTAGGTTAAGAAACAAGTCCATGAAAGAAAACACATTTTGAAAACACATTTTAGACCCTGGATATGGAAACCCTAGGTGCAAATGTCTATAGAGAAAGCCCAAGTTTTAATTCATTTTTACTATTCAAAAGCACTATTCAAAAGTACTATTCAAGATTACTATTCACCGATTACTATTCACAGGTTACTATTTGCATGTCGGGTCAAAGGGTCGGGTCAAACCCTTACTATACACACACCCACACACACACGGTACACACACACACCATGCACGAACACACACACACACGGGGCATGCACACACACACACACACCCTAATTAAATTATGATCTTGATTATAACCTATAGTTTCAAGTTGATGTTAATATAATCAAGTGTGATCTAGGTTAAAGGTATAACCTATAGTTAAGAGGTCCAATTAAGGCATAAGATCAAGTTATGAAACACTAATCTATCTTAGGTTATAACATGTGACACCATTAAAGTGTATAACATAATCAAGGCACTAATCCATTAATCCAAATCATAACATAAGCTCAATTCATAATTCAAGAATCATATAACAATATGACAACATGTCACAACATATATCATATCATATCATATCATATATCATAAACCTTTAGGCATGTAACGTGTAACAATTTAATTCAATACCAACATGTAACAAGTTGTGACATAATAAATTGTAAATCACTATTCCATTAGCTAGCATGCATGAACATAATTCAAATTCCATAATCATGCATCAATTCTCATAATATAACAATCATATCACATGATCATAGCATATACTAGAGCAATTCATAACATAATCAAGCATATACTAAACAATTAAAACATATAAACAACTACACAACCATATCATGAAAACTATATAATAAATGCATAAAATAAAATCCTATATGGCTTAGGGAAGACCCTAAGACCCAAGCTAAACATAATATAAACATACCATAACATAAAAACATAAACTAAACTAAACATAACATAAAACAAAACAAACTAACCTAGCTTCTAATGGGGGGTGCCGACGGCAAAGAGGGGGAGAAGAGGGAGAGAAAGGGTATTGTCAACACAACTTTGAGCAAGGAATGAAATGCCATGGGAGGGGTATTTATAGTTGTGAAGAAGCCCCTCACCTTGCAATTAGAGATGGCTTAAGGGTAGGAGAGCAAAACAAGAGTTCATCCACTTGTATCTTCTAGAAGCTTTAGGGATTAAGAAGGTAGAAATGGGGCTGCTGGGGGTAATTCTGTAATTTCGTCCCCCAAGGCTCGAGGATAAGTGGCTGGAAGTATAACCATTCCGATGGCAAGAAAATTAGCTTCGAAACGCATATTCATTCATCGAAATCGGATTTACCGTTTGAAAGATACATTAGTTTTAGTGAATAAAAGTTTTGAGCTCGAAACTCGACATGAGTGAAAAACGACTTTCTAAAATGATTTTCAAGTCCAGATTGCTTCCAAAATTCAAGAAATAAATCTAGAAGCGTTTTGAGTCCAAAATCGACTATAAAACGTTTTACCGTTAAAAAGTTGAAAACGTAGAGTGAATAGTGAATTCTCACGTACGAACGTACGCTTCAAAATTTCAAGCTAGGACTTGAATCAAGAGTTGTAAAACATCTCAAAAATCTTGAAATAGCTCAAGTAGTGCAAATCCGAAGAGAAAACATTTTCCGAATGAAAACCGTTCGTAAAAGGAATAGTAAACTAGGGTTTTCAAAAACGTTTTCAATAAAACAAAGTTCCGGAATGGATTTCCAAGCCAAGAATGATTTCAAAAGACTCGTCTCGACTCAAGGATCGATTCGACTGTAACTTGGGTAGGAAACGGTATCAGAATCAAAAGCTCATTTTCTGATGAATAGTAACTTTGGTCGGTAAGTTCCAACAATACCCTTATGGCTCAAGAAAGACTTTCTGAGTTCGGGAAACCAGTTCAAATGATTGGGAAACATGTGTGATGAACCTCTAGGGTTCGAGTAGCAATATGAACAAAGTAGACTCGGGTTATGAATAGTAAACTGTATCAAAGGTCAAGAATTCCCCCTTAAAATATGTCAGATCATATACGAGCACAAAGTTCATGTAAGAATGCAATGCATGATGATTCAAAAAGTTGGATCACGGTCTATAAATGCTTTACCACTGCCTTAACTTACTGTTTTCATCCAGACCCTGTTTTGGGCTGTTACAACTACTATGAGCTCAGTCGCGCCCGCGACCGAATTATGTGTAAAAATGGTCGTGCCCGCAACCCCTTTTTAAAGAAGTTTCGAGATTTGGCTTCGCTGCAGCGATTGATTTTCAATGCAATTTTGTCATGGCCGCGACGAATTCATACATGCTCATTTTTTTTACTAAAATTTTAATTGTAGAATCCTTTTTTAGTGTAGAAAATTTAAAATTGGAATCACCTCAAAATTCATTCTAAATTGTGAGATATAACAATTTTATTTTGGTGTTGCCATTTTGCCAAAATCTGCTTTCATTCAACTTCAAACCTTCGTCATTTTCGGATCTGCCACGCCCCGGGTCCTCGGGCCCATTGGACGCGAGTGCAAGTCTTCAAGCCCATCGAGTATAACCTGAAATTGGGCCTAAATCACTGCCCAAAAGGGATATCCATTGGTTATACTTAGATTCTTTAACTTATATACTGAACTTAATTCTCATATTTTCCCGATGTGGGATAGGGGTGTCACAATCATCCCTCCTTCAGAATCGAGACGTCCTCGTCGCGGCATGACATATAGCCCATGACCTACTCGTCTGCGTTAGGACTCTAGAGGTCGCTCCTACGGGCTCAAGAGGTGGCTCCCATACATGTAGCACTTTGCCCCGCAGGCTCAAGAGGTGGCTCCCATGTACTAGCACTTTTCCCCGTATAACACTTAGCTCCTACGGCTGACGAGCGGCGCTGATACCATCTGCCACGCCCCGTGTCCGCCGGCCCATTGGACGTGAGTGCAAGTCTTCAAGCCCGCCGAGTATAACCTGAAATTGGGCCTAAACCACTGCCGAAAAGGGATATCCATTGGTTATACTTGGACTCTTTAACTTATATACTGAACTTAATTCTCATATTTTCCCGATGTGGGAAAACGGTGTCACAGGATCCCTTTCAACTACACTTCGTGCCACAAACTGTTAGAAAGATCTCTTTGTCTAGTTTTATTTCCAAGAAATAAATCAATTCCCATTTCATAAATGCAATATATGCTTGTTTTCCTATGACTTGTGCATTTTGGAAATTTCCAGCCTTTGTCCGTTTTTGCTCGGAAATATTTCTTATATTTTTCTTCCACTTTTGTTGGACCTTTCCACCTCCAAACTTGTTATTAGCTTGTTATATCATGTCTATGTGTATGTATTCTTCCCTATATGCACTTATGTTGCTTGAATAGTGTGAATTGCTTGCACAAAGCACATATGCACCTTGATATGTACCTTTTCGTGGTGATATGCATTGATAGTACACATCAACTTCTTCTTAACGTATTACATGATATTAAATGAATATTTTGAGTTGCGGTATGACCTCTCTTGCATGAATTTGATATGATTATGAGATTTGTCTATGGATTGCATCTCTTAGCGCTTGAGCATACGCCGTGCATCTATGTGGTTCATTCTCGAGTCTAAGTCTTGTGCTTTGCTTTCAGGTTGTTCAGGTACACTCGGGGTGGTGTTTTGTCAGCCAAGTTTATTCTGGGGTGGATCATTCATCGTGTTTTGGCTTCTTCGGTGTAAGGTGAGCTTAGGATATAGTTAAACCCTAATGAAATGTGACCGTTTTCGATTGCATGTGACTTATAAACCTTATGTATATGTAAATATGTGTGAGGTATGTATTTTGATGGTTTTGTCATATGTTTGAAAGTATGAATGCTATATATGAGCCTATGTATGCTTAGTTTCGATTTTGATATGATTTTGAGGTAAGTGTGTGTGGTATGTACGTACGATATGCAAGAGTTATGTCTATCTGGCTGTAGCGGGATTTGAACTGTGAACTTTTAATTCGAATTTCGATGGGCCCTGGATATTTGTACGAAGGAGCCTTGGAACGGTGTAGGGCCGTCGGGTCAACTCCTGAAAATGATCTCCATTTGAAATGATCAACCCGGAACACGCTAGGAGGTTTGGTTGGGGGATGGAATCCACAGGTGTGAGTGTCATGAAATTCACAACCCACACATATATGAACCTATGGTTAGGGTAGGTACAACCCTTCCAGCACTGGAGAAGAGGTAGGTATGTCTGACTTTGACTTTGTTTGAATTTAGTATGATTTTAAACTGAGGAGTTGATTGGAGTTTGAGCTCGTACCCGTCGAGCGTGCTGTCTCTTTGTCTAAGTTCGTGAAACAGGAGTAGTGTAGCACCCTAACCCCAAGGCGCCACATCCCCTGCACTGTAGCCTCGATCCACGCATGAAATGGTCAGTTCATACATAAACCAAGACCACAGCGAACGGGTGACAATAAAAATGACGAGCTAGGCGGGACACTCTCCCCAACATAATCAAACAAACATGAACAGAAAAGCTGAAGCAATAAAGTCATTCATATATATATGTACCATATTTATTACATAGATACATATAGGTACCAATTAACTATCAATACATTATCATTTCTACAAAAAGGGTAACTACTTAAGTATCCAAAATCTGTCGATCGTGGACATAACATGATATCCGACAAAATATATACATGAAAGGTACAACACTAGACCCGTGATGATGCAAAAGACTCGAACAACGCCCGCCTAGCACGACCACGCTCAAAAGGTACCTGAAAAGTGAAGTATCAGTCTACCGAAGACTGAGTGAGGGCAATAAATATATATATCACACGTCACATGCAAGTTGTAGCCTCGGGTGAAGACTTTAGCATAAAATAGATATGTAATTCAAGGAGTTAATCTTTGCCCGAGATTACAACCAATCATTTTAACATGTTTATTTAATCATGCTTGTCAATGTCATGGCATGTGGCCCCGGCGAGCAAGGGCAGTCTCCAACCGAACTCTCAATCGTGAACAATACGTGATCATGCTTGCTTGCTTGATAAATACGTGATCATGCAATTTAATTAGTGCTCATATAAACAAGTTCATGCTTGAAATCAAGCAATAACCCGAGGATAACCCGACACGCCGGATTAATCCCCAGTCTCCTTCTTCCTCCGGGTGATAGCGAGTTTGCAAGGCTCGACTATCCACGACATGGTGTGTGTAGAGGACATGACCCTCTAGACACGGAACTCCTTCCACCACTAATCTCCTAGTGGCTTCGGGGGTGATCCCAACAATGTGAGGATAATTCAGGAGTTACCCGTCAGCCCTTGCTTTCCCGGTTGGCTCAAGAATTACCCTCGGGCCCACGTGCAATCATGTACTCGCCAAACATGCTTGAAATCATGATATTCAATACTTTCTCGCTTGGAAATGTTCATGGTTTGAAAATCATTTATAAGTATAATACGTTTTGGCCGAAAACTAGCATATAAGGGTTATAGGGTTCGTTTTACCAAAACAAAACCTCACCTTTCTTGCAAAATATAATAAATAAGCGTTCTAAGGAGCTTGCTCCCCGTCCACGCCCTCGTGACCAGTGCAAATACGATGTACATTCGTGAGACATGACCTAAAATGATCAAAATATGACGAACGGCGAAAATGTATCGAGACGACCATGAAAATGCAATGTGGTATGATAACTTTTCGTTTCACATCATATTAGCACATATTATAGCAATTCGGGGTCAAAGAAGTCGTCGGGTCGAGGGGTTAATTTCGTAATTTTATGCAGTGAATTTTCCACTGCAATACAGGTGGGAACGGCCGTTCCAGTCCCCTTTGAAAAATGGGAACGGCCGTTCCCATTTTGGCCTTGCGCCGGAAGGGCCGTTCCCAGCTCGGAGGCGCGTTTAAAAAGGGGTAAAACGTTGCCGCGTTTTTCTGGGCAACGGGAACGACCGTTCCCATTTTTCAAAGGGACCCGGAACAGCCGTTCCCACCTGTAATGCAGTGTAAAATTCACTGCATAAAATTACGTTTTTGACCCCTCGATCCAACGACTTCGTTGACCCCGAATTGCTATAATATGTGCTAATATGATGTGAAACGAAAAGTTATCATACCACATTGCATTTTCATGGTCATCTCGACACATTTCCGCCGTTCGTCATATTTTGGTCATTCTAGGTCATGTCTCACGAATGTACATCGTATTGGCACAGGTCACGAGGGCGTGGACGGGGAGCAAGCTCCTTAGAACGCTTCTTTATTATATTTTGCAAGAAAGGTGAGGTTTTGTTTTGGTAAAACGAACCCTATAACCCTTATGTGCTAGTTTTCGGCCAAAACGTATTATACTTATAAATGATTTTCAAACCATGAACGTTTCCAAGCAAGAAAGTATTGATTATCATGAATTCAAGCATGTTTGGCGAGTACATGATTGCACGTGGGCCAGAGGGTAATTCTTGAGCCAACCGGGAAAGCAAGGGCTGACGGGTAACTCCTGAATTATCCTCACCTTGTTGGGATCACCCCCGAAGCCACTAGGAGATTAGTGGTGGAAGGAGTTCCGTGTCTAGAGGGTCATGTCCTCTACACACACCATGTCGTGGATAGTCGAGCCTTGCAAACTCGCTATCACCCGGAGGAAGAAGGAGACTGGGGATTAATCCGGCATGTCGGGTTATCCTCGGGTTATTGCATGATTTCAAGCATGAACTTGTTTATATGAGCACTAATTAAATCGCATGATCACGTATTTATCAAGCAAGCAAGCATGATCACGTATTGTTCACGATTGGGAGTTCGGTTGGGGATTGCCCTTGCTCGCCGGGGCCACATGTTCATGACATTGACAAGCATGATTAAATAAACGTGTTAAAATGATTGGTTGTAATCTCGGGCAAAGATTAACTTCTTTAATTACATATCTATTTTATGCTAAAGTCTTCACCCGAGGCTACAACTTGCATGTGACGTGTGATATATTTATCTATTGCCCCTCACTCAGTCTTCGGTAGACTGATACTTCACTTTTCAGGTACCTTTTGAGCGTGGTCGTGCTAGGCGGGCGTTGTTCGAGTCTTTTGCATCTTCACGAGTCTAGCACCTGTCATGTATAGTACTTTGAGACATTTCATGTTATGCTCGTTATTGGCTCATTTTGAATACGTACTGATGTATCTTATTGAGATATGATAATGTAGTGATAGCTCATTGGTACCTATATGTATCTATGTAATAAATATGGTACCTATATATATGAATGACTTTATTGCTTCCGCTTTTCTATTCATGTTTGCGTTAATTATATTGGGGAGGAGTGTCCCGCCTAGCTCGTCATTTTTATTGTCACCCGTTCGCTGTGGTCTTGGTTTATGTATGAACGGTTCATTTCATACGTGGATCGAGACTATAGTGCGGGGGATGTGGCGCCTTGGGGTTTAGGGTGCTACATCTACAGGTGGTATCAGAGCCCGGTTGCAAAACCGAGGTTCTCGAGTCGTGTCAAGTCAGTCTAGGTTGTACGGCATAGGATTATGTGGTATTTGGGACTCTGCATTTGGTTGATTTACCTGATTTACTCATTTCTTCGCATGAATTGAGCTACTTGATCTTCCTTGAACACGTGCTACTTGATACTATGGAAATTGTGTGCACACATTTGCATTTATTGATCAAGCCACGCATGTTTAGTGATCTAATTTCAGGATGGAGCACGACAGACGTTCCAGTGACCGATCCTCGAGGCACAGGCATCATCACCGCCGACATCATCGCCGCGAGAGATCACCCCCTCCTCCGCCTGCTCAGGCACAGCCCCAGGACTTCATGAATGCAGTAGTGGGGCTAATTGATCAGAGATTACAGGAAAGGGTTCCTCCACCACCACCACCAGTGCAGGTAGCACCTCCGGAGAACCCCATTTCTGCTATTTTACGAGAGTTTCAGAATCAGCGTCCCCCAAAGTTCTATAAGGGAGACGATATACAGGCGGAGATGTGGCTAAAGGAGATCGAGAGGATTTGGCAGCTTATTCCTTGCGACAGTCAGGAGAAGGCTCGTTGCACCCTCACTCTTATTCAGGGCGAGGCCTACTCCTGGTGGGAGAGTACTCAGATTGTTTTGGAGGCAGCCGGGACCGAGATTACTTGGGAGGTCTTTGTACGGGAATTCAGAAACAAGTATATTCCTCCAGCGTCCCGTACTCGCAGGTTGAGGGAGTTCACCGAATTAAAGCAAGGGGGCAGGTCTGTGGGTCAGTACATCGCCGAGTTCGAGAGGCTTTCACGCTATGCACCCAACATAGCGAACGATGACTTTCACAAGGCGATGCAGTTCGTTCAGGGGTTGAGACCAGACATTCAGGATGCACTGAAAGCGACCAATACCAGCACCTGGGCGAAAGCTACAGCAAAAGCCCTAAAGGTTGAAGATTCTGATAGTGCCAGGAGGGCTACTCAGTGAGCAGGACAGGCTTCAGGCTCGAGATCAGGCCAGGGTTCGAGCTCAGGAAAAAGGCCGATGATTTACCCTACACCTCCAGCTCAGAGGGATACCGGGAAGAAACCTAAGTACACCGGGCCATTTCCGAGAGGTCCAAGAGCTCCAGCACCACCTCAGCCACCTCAGAGACCGAGATGCACATGGTGTGGACATCCTACGCACACCTATGATAACTGCAGGCACCGGTTGGGCCTATGTTTGATCTGTGGGAGTAACGAGCACCTGGTTGATGGTTGTCCGGATCGTCAGGATCCGCCACCTGCAGGACCGAGGCCACTTGTGAGGGCTCGAGCTTATGCACTTGCGGGAGAGGAGCAGGATGCTGATATTGACCCCGCTGCAGTAGTTGAAGGTATTATTTGCATTCATGGCACGAACATCCATACATTATTTGATCCAGGAGCTACACACTCCTTTCTCGCGCACTCTATTGCTATTACTTTGTCTTTGCCTGCTATGTGTACTTCTGTGCGCTATATAGTTAGTACTCCTTTCGGTAGTAGGCGAGAGACGGATCAGGTTTACAGGGATGTTCCAGTTGTAATTGAAGGCCGGGAGTTTCTGACAGATTTTATTGTTATGCCGATGGAGAGATACGGGGCTATTCTGGGGATGGATTGGCTTTACAGACATTGTGCTACTGTGGATTGTCGGGCTAAGAAGGTTCAGTTGGGTTCAGAGGTTGTTACGGGCTGTACTTCGAAGACCGTGCCCCTACTCTCGTTTTCAGAGGCTCAGAAGTTAGTCAGGGATGGGGCTACAGGGTTCATTGCCTACATTCTGAACAAGCCCAAAGATCAGGTGAAATTAGAGGACACAGAAGTGGTAAAGGAATTCCCCGAGGTATTTCCAGAGAAGCTGGATTCTTTGCCTCCTGAGCGGGAGATTGAGTTCGTGATTGATCTTTTCCCGAATGCTGAGCCGTATTCAAAGACTCCTTACCGGATGGCTCCAGCTGAATTAAAAGAATTAAAAGTTCAGCTTGAGGCTTTGTTGGAAGTTGGGTACATTCGGCCAAGTTCTTCGCCGTGGGGAGCACCGGTGTTGTTTGTCAAGAAGAAGGACGGGACTTTGAGAATGTGCATCGATTACAGGGAGTTGAACAGGATGACTATTAAGAACAAGTATCCCCTCCCACATATTGAGGAGTTGTTCGATATACTCCAGGGTTCCAAGGTTTATTCGAAATTGGATTTAAGACAGGGATACTATCAGCTGCGAATCCGAGCAGAGGACATTCCAAAGACGGGATTCAATACTCGGTATGGGCACTACGAGTTCGTGGTTATGCCGTTTGGATTGACTAATGCCCCTGCAGCTTTTATGGATATGATGCACCGGATATTCAGGCCTTTCCTCGACAAGTTCGTGGTGATTTTCATTGATGATATTCTGGTTTTCTCGAAATCAGCCGAGGAGCACGAGAGACATCTCAGGCTCGTTCTTCAGACACTAAAAGAGCATCAGTTATTTGCTAAGTTCAGCAAGTGTGAATTTTGGATCGATCGGGTTTCATTCTTGGGGCATGTGATTTCAGGAAAAGGGTTGGAAGTCGATCCCTCGAAAATTGAGGCCGTGCTCAAGTGGGAGAAACCAAAGAATGCCTCGGAGATTAGAAACTTCTTGGGATTGGCCGGTTATTATAGAAGGTTTGTTTAGGATTTCTCCAAGATTGCGGCACCGTTAACTCGATTGACCAAGAAGGATGTTAAGTTTGTCTGGGACGAGAAGTGTGATCAAAGCTTTAATTTTCTGAAGGAAAAGTTAGTCTCAGCTCCGGTATTAACGCTTCCCGAGGGTTTAGAAGAGTATGCAGTGTACACAGATGCTTCTAAGGAAGGCTTAGGTTGTGTTTTAACTCAGAAAGGAAAAGTGATCGCCTATGCTTCTCGAAAACTAAAGGAATATGAAAGGAATTATCCAACACACGACCTAGAGCTTGCAGCCGTGATCTTTGCTCTCGGGAAATGGAGACATTATCTTTACGGGACTTCCTTTGAGATTTTTACCGACCACAAGAGCCTCCAATATTTATTCACACAG
Organism: Lantana camara; assembly: GCA_037501455.1. Lineage (NCBI taxonomy): Eukaryota > Viridiplantae > Streptophyta > Magnoliopsida > Lamiales > Verbenaceae > Lantana > Lantana camara. The sequence continues at coordinate 48,472,218 of CM074860.1, read as the reverse complement.
AAGGTTTTGAATATGAGGCAACGACGTTGGATGGAAAAGTTGGAAGATTATGATTGTACAATTAAGTACCATCCCGGGAAAGCCAATGTGGTCGCCGATTCACTTAGCAGGAAGGCGAGTGTATCAAGTTTGGAAATAAAGAAAAGTAAGGAAGTCGCCCCGATTGTGTTAAAGGCTCGGGTTTCTAATATCACAGTTCAGCCGAAATTAAAGTATCAGCTATTTGAGGCCCAGAATAAGGATCCGGAAGTGCAGAGGCTTGTAGGTAAAGCTAAGGATGACCCGGAGAGTCCGTTTGGGTTTGATGAGACCGGGTTGGTTCGGTTTAAGAACAGAGTAGTGGTACCTGAAGAGTTGAGACGGGTTCTACTCGAAGAAGCTCACAAGTCAGCTTACTCGATCCACCCAGGAGGAAATAAAATGTATAAGGATTTGAAACAATATTATTGGTGGAACGGGATGAAGAGGGACGTGGCAGAGTATGTGAAACATTGTCTGACTTGTCAGAAAGTGAAAGCGGAGCACCAAAAACCCGCAGGACTTCTACAACCGTTACCTATTCCCGAGTGGAAGTGGGAACAAGTAACGATGGACTTTGTTTCTGGATTACCGAAGGTTAAAGGTGGGTTTGATGGCATTTGGGTGATCGTGGATAGATTTACAAAGTCTGCTCACTTTCTACCGGTTCGGATGTCCTATAAGATCCCGAAGTTGGCTGAAATCTATAACAGAGAGATCATTCGACTTCATGGTATTCCGGTGAGCATAGTTTCAGATCGAGACCCGAGGTTTACTTCGAAGTTGTGGCAGGAATTACAGGCTGTCTTGGGAACGAAACTTAAGTTCAGCACAGCATTTCACCCGCAAACAGACGGCGAGACTGAAAGATTAATCAGGTACTTGGAAGATCTTCTTCGGGCTTGCGCGATGGATTTTCAGAACTCGTGGTCAGAACAGCTTCCCTTGATCGAGTTTGCTTATAATAACAGCTTTCAGGCTTCGATCGGAATGGCTCCTTACGAGTTACTTTATGGAAGAAAGTGCCGATCTCCGTTGTTTTTCGACTTGGAAGAATGGAAATGGTCGAAACAGGAAGGGGTAAAGAAAGGTGAAAGATTCGAAAGGCCTTCCAAAGTCGTTCAGGCTATGATTGAAAAGGTTCAAATGATTCAACAACGGATGAAAGCCGCACAAGATAGGCAAAAGAGCTATGCCGATAAGCGCCGAAGAGATCTAGAATTTGAAGTGGGTGACCGGGTATTCTTGAAAGTGTCACCAAGGAAAGGTTTCACCCGGATTGGGAAAGGAGGAAAACCTAATCCTCGCTACTTAGGTCCGTTCGAGATTCTGGAAAGAATAGGCGAGGTAGCCTATCGACTGGACCTACCACCGAGTCTTATGGGGATTCACAACGTGTTTCATGTTTCACAACTAAGGAAATATTACCCCGATGAGACTACGATTCTCCCCGTGGAAGAAGTTGAACTGGAACCGAATTTGACATTTATTCAGAGGCCGGTTAGAATCATGGATTGGAAATTTCAAGAATTGAGAAATCGGAGGATCCCCATGGTTAAAGTGTTGTGGAGAAGCGATAAAACCGAGGAAGCTACTTGGGAAACAGAGGATAAAATGAAACGGTTCCACCCGGAGTTGTTCGAGCAAGACTAGAGAATCTGGGGACCAGATTCTTCTAAGGGGGGGAGAGTTATAACGCCCCGGTTTCCGGATGAACAGGTAAGCACGCCACGTGTGCGTTTTGAGTATAGGTTTATTTTATTTCTTTAATTTATAATATATTCTTACGTGGCATTCATATTTTATAAATTTCACGAAACATTATTTATATCAATTGTGTGATTTCATATTATTCAAAATATTATTTCATGACACGGAAAATATTTCTTGCATGAAATTAATACCGAGAGTGGTTTATATTACCAAATCGTCCTTAGTTGAATATTTCCTTAAATGCTAGGGACTTAATTGCATGATCTTCTAAGGACCTCATTGATTATATTTCAAAAGCTTATTCACTCAATTGCATACTCTCATGAGTTGAAGGATTAATTGGCAAATTGGCACATTTCACTAAAACCAAGGAGATGCATCACGTAATACATCTCCAAGGTTCTTCCTTGATCATTTTTCATCAAATATTTCCCAACCAAAATTGCTCTCTCTCGGTATTTCAAGAAGAGAAAAGGAAGAGTGGATTTTCAATCAATCATCAAGATTTCAAGAAAGCTTTCAAGAAATTTGGGAGTGATCATCATCATCATCATCATACTTCTTCATTTCTTTCATCCTTAAGGTTGGTAGCATGGAAGGGATGAATTTTGATTGTGTTTGACATGCTAGGGTTTAGGAATTTCATGGTAGATGAACTCTTGGATGTGCAAAACATGATTGAATGATCATAACATGAATTATTGCATGATTTCTAGCTTGAATATTTGAATATTTGGCTTGAATGATCAAGGTTGGTCATAAGTTTGAAACCTTGGAAATCTTGTGGTTATTGCATGTTTTATGTGTTTAAGTGTTATATTATCATTCATTGAAGTTGTATGCATCATATTTCCAGAAATTATAGCTTTTGGGGATCAAAAATGGATTTTTGCTACTTTGTTGTGCCATTCCCGTAGCCTTCCCCTGCTTCTGCTCTGTTTTTCAGTTGCAGAAGCTGGGAACGACCGTTCCCAGCCTCAAGGCTTTGTGGGAACGGGCGTTCCCATTTCTTTTCAAATAAAGGGGCGGCCGAGCATGGGAACGGCCGTTCCCATTTTGGCCTTGCGCCGGAAGGGCCGTTCCCAGCTCGGAGGCGCGTTTAAAAAGGGGGAAAACGTTGCCGCGTTTTTCTGGGCAACGGGAACGACCGTTCCCATTTTTCAAAGGGACCCGGAACGGCCGTTCCCACCTGTAATGCAGTGTAAAATTCACTGCATAAAATTACGTTTTTGACCCCTCGATCCAACGACTTCGTTGACCCCGAATTGCTATAATATGTGCTAATATGATGTGAAACGAAAAGTTATCATACCACATTGCATTTTCATGGTCGTCTCGACACATTTCCGCCGTTCGTCATATTTTGGTCATTCTAGGTCATGTCTCACGAATGTACATCGTATTGGCACAGGTCACGAGGGCGTGGACGGGGAGCAAGCTCCTTAGAACGCTTCTTTATTATATTTTGCAAGAAAGGTGAGGTTTTGTTTTGGTAAAACGAACCCTATAACCCTTATGTGCTAGTTTTCGGCCAAAACGTATTATACTTATAAATGATTTTCAAACCATGAACGTTTCCAAGCAAGAAAGTATTGATTATCATGAATTCAAGCATGTTTGGCGAGTACATGATTGCACGTGGGCCCGAGGGTAATTCTTGAGCCAACCGGGAAAGCAAGGGCTGACGGGTAACTCCTGAATTATCCTCACATTGTTGGGATCACCCCCGAAGCCACTAGGAGATTAGTGGTGGAAGGAGTTCCGTGTCTAGAGGGTCATGTCCTCTACACACACCATGTCGTGGATAGTCGAGCCTTGCAAACTCGCTATCACCCGGAGGAAGAAGGAGACTGGGGATTAATCCGGCATGTCGGGTTATCCTCGGGTTATTGCATGATTTCAAGCATGAACTTGTTTATATGAGCACTAATTAAATCGCATGATCACGTATTTATCAAGCAAGCAAGCATGATCACGTATTGTTCACGATTGGGAGTTCGGTTGGGGATTGCCCTTGCTCGCCGGGGCCACATGTTCATGACATTGACAAGCATGATTAAATAAACGTGTTAAAATGATTGGTTGTAATCTCGGGCAAAGATTAACTTCTTGAATTACATATCTATTTTATGCTAAAGTCTTCACCCGAGGCTACAACTTGCATGTGACGTGTGATATATTTATCTATTGCCCCTCACTCAGTCTTCGGTAGACTGATACTTCACTTTTCAGGTACCTTTTGAGCGTGGTCGTGCTAGGCGGGCGTTGTTCGAGTCTTTTGCATCTTCACGAGTCTAGCACCTGTCATGTATAGTACTTTGAGACATTTCATGTTATGCTCGTTATTGGCTCATTTTGAATACGTACTGATGTATCTTATTGAGATATGATAATGTAGTGATAGCTCATTGGTACCTATATGTATCTATGTAATAAATATGGTACCTATATATATGAATGACTTTATTGCTTCCGCTTTTCTATTCATGTTTGCGTTAATTATATTGGGGAGGAGTGTCCCGCCTAGCTCGTCATTTTTATTGTTACCCGTTCGCTGTGGTCTTGGTTTATGTATGAACGGTTCATTTCATACGTGGATCGAGACTATAGTGCGGGGGATGTGGCGCCTTGGGGTTTAGGGTGCTACAAGTAGATTCATAAATTAAGATAAAATTTGGAATATTATTAACCTAATAAAATATTCTTTGATATGCTTGCTAAGTCTACTTGAATTTGAACGTACGCCTTGATATATGTATAAGTTGAGTTTTGTTTGTTCTATTTTGATAAGTCACCCTGTATATCTATTATCACAGGCAAATGTTTTGGCGTGCAAAAACTAATCCCGGATTTATGAATTTTGAACATGTTATGCTCTATGTATATGTAGGTGTGTGTGGGTAGCCCCTCGCTCAGTCTTTGGACTGACCTCTCTCCTCCCTATGACTTTAGCTTTGCAGGTTTTAGCTTTGGGGTTCGAGCTAGGAGGCCTAAGTCGGTCTTGGAGTCTATTTTGAGTCAAGTCTTTTGTATAAGTTTGGTTCCTTTGCATTCTCATTTGAATTCGATTAAGTTTGTATAGTAAGATCATACGTATGTATAAGTAACCATTGTTTAATTATGTTATGAATTTCGGGACGGGGATAGTTTGAACCCGTTTGCATTTATGATTTATGTTTATGATTTGATATTTGGGATTAGGTATCTATGCTAGTTGAACCCGTCATATGTGTATTTGGATTTTTGAATGGCATGTTCACACTTCTGCATTTATGATGTTTGATTTGTGAAGTCAGGGTCTACGTTCCGCTTATGTGACAGCCCGGTTCGGGACCGGATCAATAAAGGTAAGCTAAGGGCAACGTAAGGGTATTTATAGAACTTGATCCGTACTTCAAATAATTTATATCATGCATCACCACATGAAATGAGTGTTCTTATACGATATTAGGTGACACAAAGGTGGGAAAATTACCTGTAAACCCTAAAAGCACTATTTATTTCCGAACCAGCAGTATACCGTTTTATTCGAGAGACCTTAAAGAACCTATACCTATTTCTTAGAATTTTTCAACTCCCTTTTCGATGCTTTGAGGTTTCGTTTATCTATCCAGAGCAATTTAAGAATTTATTTTCAAATAAAAATTTCCGTCGGTAAAATATATGTCCTTCGATATAATGATTTAACCCTTGAGATCATCACCATAACGTTCCTCGATTTTTTCTACATTTTTGGAAAGCCTTTTGGACCTTCAAATATTATCCTAGTATTTATTTCATAATTAAAATAATTTTCAAAATTCAAGAAAATCCTATCTTCCGAAGCTTATAACTTTTAAACCGTACGTCCTATGCAGGAGAGAGGTTAAATTACCAGAATACCCCTGCTGTGACAATTATGTGAAGAAGGAAACCTATTTTTGGAAATTTCATAAACTACCCCACCTTAAGTCCCTAAAATAAATATTATTTGCACTCTAGTCCTTCCCAAAAACTATAAATATGTGGGTTGAGGTCTCATTCTCTCCCTCACACCAGCCAAAACACACGCCCCTCACACTAAGAATAAGGTTAGTTTTCTTTCTTTTTTTTATGCTATAATTAGTTTAATTTATGTTTTATTTTATGTTTTAATTTGTTTATTAATTATGCTATGTTTAGGATTTAATATATGTTTTATTTTATGCATGAATTATGTGATTTAATTTATGTTTTAAATATTCATGAATTTATGAATTATGTTTCTTATAGTATAGTTTATTATGAAATGTGTTACATAATTTAATTTTGTGACAAATTAATTATGTGACAATTATTCTAGCATGTTATATGTTACATTTTAATTATTTTATGATCATACTTAGGTAATTTAGTTTATTACATGATTTAATTTATTGTTGCACGCTATTTAACGTTGCATAATTGAAGTATAACCTATAGTTATAAATGTAACATGTTTAATTAATTGTTACATAATTTTACTTGACCAATTGATATATGTTATGGTATACATGTACAATATACGTATACGTATTTGTTTCCAATATGTATAAATACGTGTATACTTTCGTATTAATACTATGTGTATTTTCATAATAAATACGTATGTATTTTTGTATAAATACAGTATGTATTATAGTATAAATACCGCATGTATTCTTGTATAAATACTGTATGTATTATAGTATAAATACCGTATACATACTGTATAAATACCGTATAAATACTATATAAATACATGTATACATAAAGTATAAGAACAGTATACGTACAGTATATATACCGTATACTTGAATAGTGACATTTGACCTTTGACCCTTGACCTTTGACTTTGACCTTGACCAAGAATTTTGACTTTTAACCTAATTGATCATTTCAAAGAGACGAATTCGACGGTCAAAGCCTTTTTCGAAAATTCTCAAAAACAGGGGATCAAAGTAGGTTTCAAAGTTCACATTCCTTTTCTAATTAGGGTTTTTTTAAGACCCTAAGAACATACCCTTAAGCTTTTGACACGAGCTTTCTAATGAGATTAATCGTTTACTTAAATCCTTTCTTCGGGAAAGGTAATTCCTTGTTTACGTGTTCTGCATTCTTTTCAATGTTATACTTCAATACTTGATTATCCTCACTCAATCATGCATCATAGATCCTTAAGCTCATAGTAGTCTGTCACTTACAGGAGATAATACCGAGTTCTGGGAACCGCAGGGTACTGTGTGAACCCTGTCTTCTACCAACTATTAACTTATCTAAATAAATAGGTGAGGTTTTGTAACACCCGAAACAAAAGGCGCCACATCCCCCGCACTATGAGCCCGATCCACACATGAAATGGAGAGTCCATACATGAACCAAGCTCACAGCGAACGGGGACACACTCACTCACTAGGCTAGGCGGGAGCTAAAACTTTAAAACCAAATAAACAAATACCAAAAGTAATAACATATGCGGAAGCAATGCTACTAAATTCATTCCAATATAATAGAACAACGGGTTTAACTAACATAATTACCTAGTCCCGCAAATTCGACATAAATCATAACATACTCATAATCATACAATGCTCATAATTAACGAATTACAATGAGTGTGTGTGACAAGACTCAACTTGACCAAAAGACTTGACAACACGACTCCCCGCCTAGCACTCCAACCTACAAGAAAGCTGAAAACAATCCGGGTTCAGTCTATAGGAGACTGGTGGGTATAAAATGGGGCATAATATAATAATACTTTGGAATTGAAACACACACATGCAAGCCCTAATCCCATAGAAGTTTGATAAGAATTTCCCAAGCGGTCAAAGCAAAGAAAACATCAATTGGATTACGACTATCATATTCATTCATAATTTAAACATAGGGTTTAAGGCCCGGCTCGTAGGCGTGCATCATCTCCAACCTGCTCCTCGTGTGTGCATATCAAAACATACTTTTCATTAACGATCATACATATCCATTTCATAGTCATAATCGTAATCATAATCATAATAATAATCATACATACAAATACCAACCTTCTTCCTCCGGTGGTGAACGGGCTAGCAAGACCCGGCACCTCATACATAATGGCTAGAGAGGTTCATGAGTCCTCAAAAGCCCGACTAGCGTTTTCCCGTCAAAACTCCTGACGAGATCCGTTTCGACATTAATATTTGTTGGAACTAGTGCAAGGGATCCCCGTCGGCCCTCGCCTCCCCGGTTAGCCACAATACACTAAGTTTCGGGCCCGTGAACATAACATACATGCACCTCGCCATAACATAAGGGTGGATTTCATAAAATAAGTGTAACATCCCGATGGTTCGGATTTCCAGGTACGCCTTAACGTGAGGGTTTTATGTGCTTTAATTATTTAATTACGTATTTGAATGTTATTTTAATGCTTATATGATTATTTGAATTAATATGAAATTAATTGTTTATATTCTTGAACTTTGATTTTAAACGTTTAAGTTTACATGCGCGTAAATTGCTCGTTATGTGCCGGAATTCAATTCCGATTTTTGTGAAATTTTGATATGCGTGACATATGTGAGTTATGAATGTGTTTGCATGCTCGTTTTAAGTTTTCATATTCGTTTATCGAGGTTTTAAACCTTAAGTATTTGACGAGGGACATGAGGGTCTAACTAGTTTTAGCACGCCTCTTGTTCCGGAGGCCATAACTTAAGCTAGGGAATTCGGATTCGAATTCCGGAAGATGCGTTGGACTCGTAACAAAGAGATGAAGCCAAGGAACCTGATTTGGTATTTTTCTAAGCTCGTTTAGACCCTCGTTTTTCGACCGGAACGGACAGCTTGTGCTTAAGCCACCTTCTTTGACTAGACATGTACTTGTGGGGCCAATTTAACTCAACCTAAGCCTAACCCTTGATAACTTGACTTGAGTTAAGTCTCTCCCTCTCCCTTATCAGCTGAAAACCGAGCCAAACCCCCTCATTTTTTGCAGCAACTGATCGAGACCAAGGAGGAGAAGAGAAGAGAAGAACTTTGGCCCTTTTGTGGATTTTGAGCTCAAATCATCATCTTTCTTCTCCAAATCTTCAAGGTATGTATATTTTTGTATTCTATACCCTATTATACAAGTTTTGATCCATTTAATCCTTGTTTTGCATCAGATTTGATTAGGGTTTGGGTAGGAGCATGAATAGGGACTTTTGGGGATTTTTGCTCTTATGAGCTAACTTGCTTTATGGCTGTTTCCCTTGCCTTAAACTGATTATATGGACTTTTTTATTTGGTCATTTGATGCTCAACTGATAGTATATGATGTTAGGATGGTTTGTTCTTGAGATTCTTTGATAAAATTATGAGTTTTTGAGCCTCAAAAGATAGAAAATCTGCTCCCCTGTTTTGGAACTGCTGTGTGAATTTGTGCTTTGTTGCTTGAGTTAATCACTTCCAATTCGTGTGAATTTGCATGGAGATGTTTTATACTAATTGCTTTATATGTTATCCCTGATCTTGCGAGTTTTTAGATCCATTTTCAGCTCCTAAATCGAAGCATGATGGCCTGTCTGTATGCTATGCGCGAACCGAACTGCTGCTGTTGCATTTTGTGATTTCTTGGTGGTTCTAATGTGCCCCAATTCGTGTCAATTTGCATATACATGGAGTATATTAGTTGCTTATCATGTTAGTATTCATTCCCTAAAGTTTTAGCTTCATATTCAGCCCCTAAGCACTTGATCATGGCATGATTGAACCAATCGAGCTCATATGTCCGTTTTTGGCGCTCCAGAGTTGCTACATGATTTCGGTGCTCTTAACGCGTGATTTAGCCTTTGAACTATAAATAAAATATGTTACTAACATACTAAATATGTTTTATATCAAGTTTCATAATATTTGGAGTTGATTTGGTATGCTTTTGGACTAATTTTGTTTAGGGTCAGTTTTGCCGGTAAAACTTTGTATGCGATTTTGGACCTGTACCAAGACATCCCCGTGTCTCATTTGCATTGAAATGTGAGACACGGGCGTGTCAGGCTTCCTGGGCATGTCTGTACTGAGCCACGGGCGTGGCTCAGTTTAGCTAAGTTGAGGGACACCCCCGTGTCCCTCCCCCTGCGTAGCTCTTGGTTTTCCTTTTCAGTTTTTGGTTTGTTTCACCTCTTTTATGCCTTTATCTTCATTTGTGATGAACTATGAACTTGTTTTAATATGTGTTGGGAGTATTGTGGTTCGATTTCATAACATTTGGGTGAGATTTAGGCATGCTTTTGTTGAATGCCGTTTATGTGCGTTTTGTGGCGTTTGTGATTTCCTTAACCCATTTCCCTTGTCTTGTGATTTGTTCTTGTTTTCAAACTTTGGAAATATGTTATATTATGTAATAGGGTGTATATAGTAGAGTTTTGTGTAAGATTGAATACGTTTGAATATGTGTCGAACTTAATTTACTTCAATGCTCTTATTTGTCTAAATGTTAGATCTTGTGCTTTGAATTTCTTGAATTGATTGGAAACGTGAAATTATGAATTCGAATGAAAGTGAGCGAAGGATTGAATGACTTGATTATATGATTTAAATTCCTTAATAGTGCACATGAACGTGTTCATGACATAATATCATCTTTTATGCAATCATACGCATTCGCCGAGCGTCAATATGGTTCATTTGAGTCTAAGTTTGCCTCTTGCTCTTTGTTTTGCTCTTAGGTTCGTTTCGTTGTTGAGGAAGTGGCTCGTTTGGCTCCTTTTGGTCCGTTTTGGTTGGCTTGCTCGTCCAGGTGAGGTTTTCTTTCCTTTTAGTTATGATGACCTAAGACCCTAATTGAATTTCGAACCCGCATGCGACTTATATATGTATATATATAGATATGTGTTTGGATACGTATTTCGTGGGATTTGTCCCGTTTATCTTAAGAATTTGAAAACGCTTTTATAAGTATATAAGTTCTATTTTCTTTTGTTTTGACAAGCTTTGTTAAGTGTGTGCGTGTGTAAGCGTGACGAGATTGTGGATAAGCTTCGCCTGGTAAGTGTGATAAGTGCAAGTATAAGTGTAAGTGTAAGTTTGGGCCCCGGAGAAGTGGTATATGATCCCGGGTCGGCCATGGGGTCGCCGGGCTCTCTCATCAACACGACTCCACAAAAGGGAGACTTCGCCCATCCTCGGGAGGTCGAGGGGAAGGCGGGTCTTCTTGAGCCGGCGGTGTGCTTAGTGACCCGTCGAAGGAGCGGACGGATCCCCCGTCTCATTCAGTTTATCAGTGGGGGTTGAGAGGGGTACCTCTCTCCCCAAAACGGTGTTGGGGTGGAGTTGGGTTATGATTTGTTTTGTTTTCGTTTCGCCTTGGTGTATGGAGTAAGTAAGGGTGAGGGATTTAAGCTTTCAGTTCGTTATGTCTTCGTTTAGGGTTGTGAAACGGGGGCGGATTTCTAAACTCTAAAACTCGACTGAATTTGGCCTTCGGCTCCAAACTTCTTCCTATATATATATTACCACGGGTTAAATGTCTTAGAATGCAAAAATCACGCCCGGTTCACGAACCCCTCTCAGCTTTGTATATGCTTTGCTCTTACGTATATGTATGGGTGCGTGTGTTAGCCCCTCACCAGTCTCTAGGACTGACCCTCGTTATTTCTATCTTTTTCCCCCTTTGATTTGAGTTGCAGGTACCCGTTTTGTGGGAGTTGGAGCTAGGCGGTTGTCTTTGAGTCTTGGTTTTGGAGAGCTTGAGTCTCATGCATCGTATTTCGTTTATTTTACGCAATTTGTTAGTTTCGAAATATGTATTAATTTACTACTTAGTTCTGTACTGGGATTCAGTTTTGTATATTTGCTTGGGTGTCTAAATCTGTATAAGTAATATGTGGAGAACAAGATATGATTTGTGCTTACATGCTATAAGTTTTTATTTATTGGCTTCCACGATTTTGTTTTGCGCACTCTGAGTAGGGTCTAGACCGCCTAGCTTAGGTTGGATTTTTGCTTGTCACCCGTTCGCCGTGGCTTGATACGTGGACGGAGTTCCCATTTCGCTTCACGTGTTGGGTTATGGTGCGGGGGATGTGGTGCCCTTCGCTCCTGGGTGTTACATCGTTAGGTGGTATCAGCGCTCTAGGTTGCAAAACCGGAGCTCTAGTGTCTTGTCCGGTTTGTCTAGGTCGTTCGGCTTAGGATTATGTGATTATATGCATTCACCATCATCATTTTGTGACTTATATGATTTTATTTGTATTAATCGTTTACATGAACATGCACTAAACCCTTCCACGCATCGATATTTCTTGAATTTTGGTTCTTATTCAGGATGTCATCTCAACACACAACCATGGGAGAAGAACAAATGCCATCGGTATACCAAGAATTCCGGAATTGCAACCCTCCTATGTGGTTTGGAGGCGATGATGTGAAAGCCGAGCAATGAATTTCTGAGATTTCATGGATTTGGGATACTCTATCGGGAACATCACAAGATAGAGTGAATTGCACTTCCCATGTACTTAAAGGACAAGCTTTCATTTGGCTTAAGGAAACAAGATTGTGGTTTGAGAGATCCGGGGAAGAATTTACAGGGAGAATTTTATCCGGGAATTCCGCAACAAATACATTCCTTCGAGTGCAAGAGTAAAGAGACTTCAAGAATTTCGAGATCTCCAACAAGACTTAAGGATGGCTGAAAATTACGTGGAGGAACTAGAGAGATCGGGCCCGTATGCCACAACGGTTATTGAGAATTACCGATTTAAGGCCCAAAATTTCATGCAAGGACTCAAGGGTGAAATTCAACAAGCCCTCTCTACTTCAACGGTCAACCATTGGTCGGAGGCAATGAAGAAGGTGGTTCAACGCGAGATGGATAAGCAACATTTGAAATCCCACACTCTTTAATTGGGACAAGGACCGGGTTTGAACTCAAGGTTGGGCAAGAGGCAGGCACCACAAGAAAAGCCCCATGATTCTCAAGACGTTAAACCATCCAAGAAGAAGAAGAAACTACGACAATCGAAACCGAATCCGGAGCTTGTGACGCCCCGTATTCTCGAAAGGCATCCTGATGACATTTACAAGTAAGTCTCTACACTTGTGTGTGTTTAATTTAAGAGTTCTTGAATTATGTGATTTAATGTAAATCCAATTTAATATGTGTTCATTCGAATTATTCTAAGATTAATTGCCAACTTGATTAATTACGTGCATATTTAACCCTAACCTTCTAATTTGATTTAATTCAAATTTATTCCATGAAATAATTGTCAAGTTGATTTTAAATCCATCATGTTGCTTAACTTGTTTAATTTTGGTTTACTTGAATTCCTTGAGATTAATTGTCAATCATGTGTTTACAAAGTGTCGTTAAATTATACGAAAAGTTTCTAAAATTAAATTGAATTAAACTCAAATTGGTAAATCTCTATTTCATTTTAATTTATAAATTTATGCGGAGCTTGAATGTTTAGTCGTAACTTTACCGATTTTATCTACGATTATTTGTACGCGATATTACTCTTTGTTACGCGATAAGGATACCCGGTTGTATATAGCTTGTGCACAAGACACATTTCTCCCAATCCCTTTTCTCTCTCTCTCTCTCCTCTCTCACTCTCTCTCATTCCCGCGGGTCACTATGCGCGGCTTCGGTTACGAGCCCATACCTCGATCGTTTCTCGACGGAATTCAACAAACGAATAGTCCATTTCGATTATCTCGGCGAGACCGACGCAAGAGTACTAATTTCACGGCCTAACGACGAACGGTGGGGGATTTATCGCCGGATTTCAGTAGCAGCAGCGGAGGTGTCGGACCGCCGCCACTTCACCGGCCTTTCGAGGCGGTTTCCGGCCACCTCCTTGATGCACGCGCCCCATGACCAGACAGAGGAATTCCAGGCGCTTCGTTTGATGTCAGCGGCGAGGCCATCGGATCAGCGACGGCGCCGCACGCGCCGCCCAAAGCTCGCGGCGGCGGCGCGAGTTACTGTAGCGGCGGCGGCAGAAACTTCGGCGGCCAACGGGGCCCTTTTCCGGTCATATTTTGGTCTCGGGCTCTACACGAAAGTTGTTTGGAACGACGAGAACTAGTGGCCTGTTATCAGGCGACTCCAGATTCGGTGGTTTGGCGGCAGATCGGCGGCGGCAAAGTGGAGGTGCCACGGCGGCACTAGCTCCGAGGATTTTTCCGGAAAGCTACCTTAGGGCTTTTGAAGAGCTCGTCATGGGTAAGATAACGCCTCTTTCAGATCGCATTTTGGTTCACCAGTTTGGAAGTAATTTGAGTTTGAAGATTTAGGGTTTTCGTGTTCTTAGATTTCAGATCTAGGACAATCGGCTTGGAATTTCCAGAAATTGATCGAGGATTCGGAACGGGCACGAAGACTTCATTCAGGACTGATTTTTTGGGATTTTTCCGGCGACTTTTGACGGCGGCCAGGTGGCGGCCCGGCGACTTTCCGGCGGCTCCGGTGGCGGCACTCCGGCGACTTTCGGACAGAATATTCGTCTCGTTGTGGTGAGTTCAACGCCACTTTCCGTTCGTTAATCGGACACTCGATCTATTTATTATGAATTATATTACGTAATTATGATTATTTGAATTAATTGTTTTAAGTGCAAATAAATTGGTTATTGTTGGTTTGTTGATCGAGATGTCTTCCAATCATATTCGAAAACATGTATTGAATGGATTGTGACATGCATGAATGTTTCCATTTACAATTTGAATCCCGATGTGATGAATTTGTGCTATGTGTTTAGATATGAAGGGGTGTTAGTGTAATATTTAGAAACTAATCTTTTATGTGACTAAATAAACTCGAATGGTATTTTAGAAGAACGAAAATGTTGTGATTTCTCTATATGAATTTGAGACGTTCTCAATGTTATGTTTATTGTAAATTGTGTTTCAAATGTAAATTTAGATACATGAAAGATGCTTGAACAACTTGAGACTTGATGCATGATAGGAGTTAGAATTGTAATATCTTGATTTACTCTTACTACTTGAAAATGGTATATTAGGAATTACGATAAATTGATAATTGTAATGCTTGTAAGTAATTAATTCCTAGTTGAATAATTGTATAAACACTTTAAATGAACAATTATGCTTAGTAATCAACTTAGGGGATGTAAGTGTAATATTTATGAAACTATGTATGTGACTTGAGCTTGTGTACCAAACATGTTGTGAAGTTGTAAAGTATGATCTCAAGTGAATTAAATGCACTCTTTATTTGTATCAAGCATGCCATCTACGTACAACAACCTTGTATGTTTATATGATCAAGTTGCTCTTACTTATGCACTTTATAACTCGACATGAACTTGATGCTTAATTCTAATATTATAATTGAACCCTGTGACATTGGATGATTTAATATGAATTTCGTGAATACATTGACTTCCTAAATTGATCTTGCATCTTTGGATATGGAATTGCATGATGGTTGCTTGTAAATATGATCTTGTTGAGCGTTGATATGCCTTGATTGACCACGACACCTTATCCAAGCACAACATGAACACTTATGCATAACCACGATCATGTTGAGCAACGCCCGTGCGTCTTGTTTGGTTCATATAGAGTCTAAGTCTGGGCTTCTGTATGTCTTGTCACAGAGTTTGGTGGTGCCGGTGGGCCCGAGGCTTAGAGTATTTGGTCCTTCACACTCTCAGACTCTACTTTCACGAGGTGAGGTTTAGGATTTTGTATAGTTATGCGACCTATGGCCTTTACATGCTGATTTCTACCCCTGCATGCGAGTATACCTTACAATAGTTATGTATGTGTTGAATATGATATTTTTATGATCTTATGCTTGCACTTCTCCGTGGGCGGGCTATCCCTGCAGCGTGGGAATGTAAGTGTGTGAGTCCTGCTTGGGCGGGCTATCCCTGCAGCGTACGCATATATATAAAAACCAGTTTTTGAAGCATATGTAAGCTATTTTGGAAAAACAGTTGTGTTGTGATTATGTAGCGAGTTGGCCATGAAATATTGGCATTTGTATGTATGTATGTATGTATGTGGATCCGAGGAGCTATGGGTAAGGAGCCCCCGGGACGGTTAGGGCCGTCGAGGATATACCTGTGCGTAGTTCCATTTGAGATATCTTCACGCGACCCCGTGCTGTAGGGAAGGTGTGGTATCTTGAGCCTTCGGCTAAGGCCGGGGAGGACTCTTGTGGGTTTGCTACCCCTTGAGGGTATGTCTGTTATGGATGGTTTGGGGACGGTACATCTCCACCATCATTGGTGTGACGGTTGGATTGATTTTGTATTTTATTATATGTTCTGAGGAGTAAAGGTTGGAAGCTCGTACTTGCCGAGCATGTGTTCTGTTCTGTCTGGGAATCATGAATCGAGATAGAGTTTCTGAAATGTTTTCTAAAGCTTATACTTATAACTATCTTTTGGGTACTTTTGGAAATGTCTTTGGTATGCAACACCTATCTCCGGTTCATGAGTCCACCCTTCTGATATGTGTTATGCTCCATATATATATACAGTGGGTGTGCGTTAGCCCCCTCACTCGGTCAAGTTGACTGACCCCTCATTTACACTTTTAGTTGCAGGTTGTTGGCGTTTGCTAGGCGGAAGTGAGTCCTTTGAGTTGCACTTCGTCGGTCTAGTCTTTCTATTTGCATTTATCCTCTCATACACTTTACTTATACTTAAGACTTGTAGACTTTAGATTATACTTTACTATTCGGTAGCCCCTTGTGGCACCCTCATTCGGCCCCTTGTGGCACTTGATGATTATTAATTTATGTTGATATTCGGGATTAGGTATTTATGCTAGTTGAACCCGTCACCTGCTTTGCATGTTTTGTTTTAAATGCTTCTGCTATCTATTGTTGTTGGTTTTAATTGCTTCCGCACTCTGAGTTTTGGTCAAGTTAGATCCGCCTAGCCTAGTGTGTGAGTTGGTCTCCCGTTCGCTCTGATTCGGATTCGGGCATGGACTTTCATTTCATGTTCCGGGTCTGGGTCATAGTGCGGGGGATGTGGCACTTCTCCGTTTGGGGTGTTACATCCTTAAGTGGTATCAGAGCTCTAGGTTGTAAAACCGAGCTCTTGGGTCGTGTTGAGTCTGTCTAGGTCGTACGACATAGGAATAACTGTGCATTGTGTTTGTTTGACTTGATATTTTGACCCTTCGGCATGAATTATTTCGTGATTATATGATTGTGTGCACATTATGACTTTGATTATGCAACATCTTATTTTATGTGCTTTATAAATTACAACTAATTGTTGCATTTACGTGATATACGTGTTACATTTCATTTGCACTTTAACTCCCATGCATCGAATTTAGTGTTTGAATTTCAGGGTACCCTATGAGTCAACACTAAGATTTCCCCCCGTCAACACTACATATTAGCACTACAACGAAAACACGTCATAATTCGAAGATGAAAGGATTCTTTACCAAGATCAATGTTCATGAAAAGGTTCAGAGTTGAAGGAATGAGATTGCTATATTATTGACTTACTATCTTAAAGTCAATTGAAAGATGGAGTTTGATGAATTTTCACCTTGAGGATTCGTTCATTTGGAAGTAGTCACCTTGTTGAGGAAATGAGTCAATGGAGGAGAATCTGATCAAGTTGAACCGTTTCGAAGGAGTTTGATGAGCTTTCGCCTTGATGATTCATTTATTTGGAAGTAGTCACTTTGTTGATGGAAACGAGTTAATGTAGAAGAATCCGATCAAATAAGATCCGATCAAGTTCAAGGGATGTGGATAGGTAACCATGTTACTTAAGCAACGAGCTACAAACCATCGGTGAGTGCTGAAGGTTTTGGTGCCATTTAGAGTTAACGAACGACAAGACAAGATTGGTTGTTAGCTCTTTGGGTGTTTCTCTAAGATGAGATGGAAGACATTGTTGATGCGGGAATATAACACTTAGATGCTGAAAGACTTTACTCAAGTTTCAGAATTATATACCATGGATTGCTTTGGGAAGTACTTAGCACCACGATCATCCAACGAAACTCTGAGGTAAATATCTAATTTACAAATGAATCATGGACAACTCCTTGAAGATGAGCAGACTAAGATTTAACACATAAATGAGAATTCTTGGGAGAAACTGAGGATGATTCTAGTTGAGCAAGGATTACGGTCTAGTAAGGGGTTTGATGATAAACGAGCTTTGCTGAGTTACCACTTTATGAGAAGACTCAAGACAAAGAAGTTCAGATGACGAAGGTTGCATCATTACCGGCTTAATCAACTCCTACTGCTTCATCTCGGCTTTCTTGTAAAGATTGTTACGCTTCGGTTAACGGTACGCCAAGCATTCATGGCATTTGCATACATGCATCGCTTAAATACTCTTACCTCGTTTTGCTTGATGTGGGTGATGAATATTGCTATTTTAATTGTGATAACTTGGATACCTGATCTAGTATTTGTAACTTGAAATTTCTATTTGTTATGAACCGTTGCTGATGAATGAGTTATGTACTTATGTGAACTATTCATGCCTATGTGATTTAAAACTCTCGTGATTGCTCACTAACTTCTCATATAACATACATACATACTGTAACCTTATTTTATAGGGATTCCATCGCGATATCCCCCTTGAGTTGAGGTATGAGCGTTGAATCTATACTCAAGGGACACCGACATCAGTTGTATAAGGTACACCAAACATGCATCGCATACTTTTTGTCAAGTGATACTATGATGTGTGTATGTATGAATAACTGATCAGTAGATTTATGTGCAAGAGAGACCTTAGGTTCCCTCTTTTTACGTGTTGGAGAGATGTAGGATTCTCTCTGTTTATGTGGTAGAAAGATGTTGGAATCTTTCTAAGTTTTATGCGCGAGAGATGTTGGATTCTCTCGTACTTAGATATTCGGAGATGCTGGATTCTCTTGAATCTAAGAGTTTGAGGAATGCTGGATTTTCTCAAACTAGAATGTTGGCAGATGCTGGAATCTGTCCGACTTAGGTTGAGAGACGGGGTTCTCTCAATTATGTGCTTGAGAGACGGGGTTCTCTCTTTTGTGTGTGCTCGAGAGACGGGGTTCTCTCACTTGTGGGTGCTGAGGGACGGGGCTCTCTCACTTACGTTCTGGGAGATGGGATTCTCTCTTGTTTATTGTGGTTGCGTTACGCGCTGATCTGACTACGGGTAGCAAGTGGTGCATCTGAGACGACATCGAGGTTGGGTGCAGTTGCAGCTATCCGATCAAGGGAATGACCGATCGAGTTCGAACAACTAGCGGATCAAGTACTCGCACGGACCTCGACGATAACAAGACATCCTAAAGGAGGTTCAGTGTAGATGACCGGAGTAAGCCTCACCATTAGAGCTATGATCTTACGTGAGTTCCGGGGAAGGGTTGGAGCACTACTACTCGAGGATCTACATTTTTGCAGTGGAACCTGGGGACCAGGTTCTCTTAAGGGGGGAAGGTTGTGACGCCCCGTATTCTCGAAAGGCATCCTGATGACATTTACAAGTAAGTCTCTACACTTGTGTGTGTTTAATTTAAGAGTTCTTGAATTATGTGATTTAATGTAAATCCAATTTAATATGTGTTCATTCGAATTATTCTAAGATTAATTGCCAACTTGATTAATTACGCGCATATTTAACCCTAACCTTCTAATTTGATTTAATTCAAATTTATTCCATGAAATAATTGTCAAGTTGATTTTAAATCCATCATGTTGCTTAACTTGTTTAATTTTGGTTTACTTGAATTCCTTGAGATTAATTGTCAATCATGTGTTTACAAAGTGTCGTTAAATTATACGAAAAGTTTCTAAAATTAAATTGAATTAAACTCAAATTGGTAAATCTCTATTTCATTTTAATTTATAAATTTTTGCGGAGCTTGAATGTTTAGTCGTAACTTTACCGATTTTATCTACGATTATTTGTACGCGATATTACTCTTTGTTACGCAATAAGGATACCCGGTTGTATATAGCTTGTGCACAAGACACATTTCTCCCAATCCCTTTTCTCTCTCTCTCTCTCCTCTCTCACTCTCTCTCATTCCCGCGGGTCACTATACGCGGCTTCGGTTACGAGCCCATAACTCGATCGTTTCTCGACGAAATTCAACAAACGAATAGTCCATTTCGATTATCTCGGCAAGACCGATGCAAGAGTACCAATTTCACGGCCTAACGATGAACGGTGGCTGAGTTATCGCCGGATTTCAGTAGCAGCAGCGGAGGTGTCGGACCGCCGCCACTTCACCGGCCTTTCGAGGCGGTTTCCGGCCACCTCCTTGATGCACGCGCCCCATGCCCAGATAGAGGACTTCCAGGCGCTTCGTTTGACGTCAGCGGCGAGGCCATCGGATCAGCGACGGCGCCGCACGCGCCGCCCAAAGCTCGCGGCGGCGGCAGAAACTTCGGCGGCCAACGGGGGCCTTTTCCGGCCATATTTTGGTCTCGAGCTCTTCACGAAAGTTATTCGGAACGATGAGAACTAGTGGCCTGTGATCAGGAGACTCCAGATTCGGTGGTTTGGCGATGGATCGGCGGCGGCAAAGTGGCGGTGCAACGGCGGCACTAGCTCTGAGGATTTTTCCGGAAAGCTACCTTAGGGCTTTCGAAGAGCTCGTCATGAGTAAGACAATGCCTCTTTCGGATCGCATTTTGGTTCACCGGTTTGGAAGAAATTTGAGTTTGAAGATTTAGGGTTTTCGTGTTCTTAGATTTCAGATCTAGGACAATCGGCTTGGAATTTCCAGAAATTGATCGAGGATTCGGAACGGGCACGAAGACTTCATTCAGGACTGATTTTTCGGGATTTTTCCGGCGACTTTTGACGGCGGCCCGGTGGCAGCACTCCGGCGACTTTCCGGCGGCTCCGGTGGCAGCACTCCGGCGAATTTCGGATAGAATGTTCGTCTCGTTGTGGTGAGTTCAACGCCACTTTCCATTCGTTAATCGGACACTCGATCTATTTATTACGAATTATTTTGCGTAATTGTGATTATTTGAATTAATTGTTTTAAGTGCAAATAAATTGGTTATTGTTGGTTTGTTGATCGAGATGTCTTCCAATCATATTCGAAAACATGTATTGAATGGATTGTGACATGCATGAATGTTTCGATTTACAATTTAAATCCCGATGTGATGAATTTGTGCTATGTGTTTAGATATGAAGGGGTGTTAGTGTAATATTTAGAAACTAATCTTTTATGTGACTAAATGAACTCGAATGGTATTTTAGAAGAACAAAAATGTTGTGATTTCTCTATATGAATTTGAGACGTTCTCAATGTTATGTTTATTGTAAATTGTGTTTCAAATGTAAATTTAGATCCATGAAAGGTGCTTGAACAACTTGAGACTTGATGCATGATAGGAGTTAGAATTGTAATATCTTGATTTACTCTTACTACTTGAAAATGGTATATTAGGAATTACGATAAATTGATAATTGTAATGCTTGTAAGTAATTAATTCCTAGTTGAATAATTGTATAAACACTTTAAATGAACAATTATGCTTAGTAATCAACTTAGGGGATGTAAGTGTAATATTTATGAAACTATGTATGTGACTTGAGCTTGTGTACCAAACATGTTGTGAAGTTGTAAAGTATGATCTCAAGTGAATTAAATGCACTCTTTATTTGTATCAAGCATGCCATCTACGTACAACAACCTTGTATGTTTATATGATCAAGTTGCTCTTACTTATGCACTTTATAACTCGACATGAACTTGATGCTTAATTCTAATATTATAATTGAACCCTGTGACATTGGATGATTTAATATGCATTTCGTGAATACATTGACTTCCTAAATTGATCTTGCATCTTTGGATATGGAATTGCATGATGGTTGCTTGTAAATATGATCTTGTTGAGCATTGATATGCCTTGATTGACCACGACACCTTATCCAAGCACAACATGAACACTTATGCATAACCACGATCATGTTGAGCAACGCCCGTGCGTCTTGTTTGGTTCATATAGAGTCTAAGTCTGGGCTTCTGTATGTCTTGTCACAGAGTTTGGTGGTGCCGGTGGGCCCGAGGCTTAGAGTGTTTGGCCCTTCACACTCTCAGACTCTACTTTCACGAGGTGAGGTTTAGGATTTTGTATAGTTATGCGACCTATGGCCTTTACATGCTGATTTCTACCCCTGCATGCGAGTATACCTTACAATAGTTATGTATGTGTTGAATATGATATTTTTATGATCTTATGCTTGCACTTCTCCGTGGGCGGGCTATCCCTGCAGCGTGGGAATGTAAGTGTGTGAGTCCTGCTTGGGCGGGCTATCCCTGCAGCGTAGGCATATATATAAAAACCAGTTTTTGAAGCATATGTAAGCTATTTTGGAAAAACAGTTGTGTTGTGATTATGTAGCGAGTTGGCCATGAAATATTGGCATTTGTATGTATGTATGTATGTATGTGGATCCGAGGAGCTATGGGTAAGGAGGCCCCGGGACGGTTAGGGCCGTCGGGGATATACCTGTGCGTAGTTCCATTTGAGATATCTTCACGTGACCCGTGCTGTAGGGAAGGTGTGGTATCTTGAGCCTTCGGCTAAGGCCGGGGAGGACTCTTGTGGGTTCGCTACCCCTTGAGGGTATGTCTGTTATGAATGGTTTGGGGACGGTACATCTCCTCCATCATTGGTGTGACGGTTGGATTGATTTTGTATTTTATGATATGTTCTGAGGAGTAAAGGTTGGAAGCTCGTACTCGCCGAGCATGTGTTCTGTTCTGTCTGGGAATCATGAATCGAGATAGAGTTTCTGAAATGTTTTCTAAAGCTTATACTTATAACTATCTTTTGGGTACTTTTGGAAATATCTTTGGTATGCAACACCTATCTCCGGTTCATGAGTCCACCCTTCTGATATGTGCTATGCTCCATATATATATACAGTGGGTGTGCGTTAGCCCCCTCACTCGGTCAAGTTGACTGACCCCTCATTTACACTTTTAGTTGCAGGTTGTTGGCGTTTGCTAGGCGGAAGTGAGTCCTTTGAGTTGTACTTCGTCGGTCTAGTCTTTCTATTTGCATTTATCCTCTCATACACTTTACTTATACTTAAGACTTGTAGACTTGAGATTATACTTTACTATTCGGTAGCCCCTTGTGGCACCCTCATTCGGCCCCTTGTGGCACTTGATGATTATTAATTTATGTTGATATTCGGGATTAGGTATTTATGCTAGTTGAACCCATCACCTGCTTTGCATGTTTTGTTTTAAATACTTCCGCTATCTATTGTTGTTGGTTTTAATTGCTTCCGCACTCTGAGTTTTGGTCAAGTTAGATCCACCTAGCCTAACGTGTGAGTTGGTCTCCCGTTCGCTCTGATTCGGATTCGGGCATGGACTTTCATTTCATGTTCCGGGTTTGGGTCATAGTGCAGGGGATGTGGCACTTCTCCGTTTGGGGTGTTACAGAGCTTACCCTAACGGCTCCAATTCGATGTGTTTTTTGTAAGGGTCCGAATCATGTGGAAGGGCAATGTCGGAAGAAGTTAGGTGCTTGCTTTAAGTGTGGTGAGATCGGACACATGGTAAATAGTTGTCCATACCAATTCAAGCTAAGACCTTCAACGAGCCGTAACTCCGGGATTCCGATTCCAACCCAAGGGCAAGCTAATCTTAACCCCACTACTTCGGTGAAAGGTACACGAAACATTGATGGCATCTCATTTCATGCATTTTTTAACCTTGGGAAAACCTAAGTGTTTACTTCCTTCTTAGTTATTCCTTGGTGCTTCTTGTCTCTTACTTGGTATATGTTTCCTTTTCTTCTTAGTTCTTCCTTGTTGCGTGCTTTCTTTTCCTTCTGTGTTAACTCTCTTTTGGAGAGAGTTTGGGTACGTTGAGTGCTCGAGAGTGTTAGGTGAGTTGCGAGGGTCTAGCTGCTTCCGGTGAGCGGTTTGGAGGTGCTTAGGTCCCGTTGAGTTGGATGTTGCTTTCAGGAGGTCCGTCAGGGACTCAACTATATTTTCGGGTATTAGATTGAAGGCTAGCCCGTTGATATTCCTCGTAGAGGAACCGAGGATTACCTCAGAGTAAGAGGTACGGTTTTGAGTGGGAAGAGGCGGTTGAAGAGAGTTACCTACGGTATTGGCTCTTGCCTAACCGAAAGTACAAAAGGCTATCTTGTTTCCAACCGAGGCATAAAGGAAGGCCTTTGTTGTGTGTTGCTCGTAGTAGAACGGTAGCCTACGCCTTAAGGAGTGCAAGGTCACGATTTTATTTCACTTAGGGTTGAGGTTGTTCGGAGTCTTGGGAAACGAGTTGTTATGGCATAAGAAAGACGTTATGGACTTTGTGTAGTAATGTCTACGTGCCAACGGTTGAGGATTCTCCAACTACTCCCGAATCTTTATTTGGAAGTGGGGGCAAATGACTAGGACTTTGTGTCCGATTCGCCAATTAAGGAGATAGGGTCTTGAGAAGTTGTGATCAGAGTGGCGCAACGGAAGTGTGGAGTTAGACTTGTCTTCAAAGCCCTTCAAGATTCTCCTTAGGACCTGAGGACAGGTCCTTTTGAAGAAGGGGAGTTTGTAACATCCCAATGGTTCGGATTTCCAGGTATGCCTTAACGTGAGGGTTTTATGTGCTTTAATTATTTAATTACGTATTTGAATGTTATTTTAATGCTTATATGATTATTTGAATTAATATGAAATTAATTGTTTATATTCTTGAACTTTGATTTTAAACGTTTAAGTTTGCATGCACGTAAATTGCTCGTTATGTGCCGGAATTCAATTCCGATTTTTGTGAAATTTTGATATGCGTGACATATGTGAGTTATGTGTTTGCATGCTCGTTTTAAGTTTTCGTGTTCGTTTATCGAGGTTTTAAACCTTAAAGTATTTAACGAGGGACATGAGGGTCTAACTAGTTTTAGCGCGCCTCTTGTTCCGGAGGCCATAACTTGAGCTACGGAATTCGGATTCGAATTCCGGAAGATGCGTTGGACTCGTAATGAAGAGATGAAGCCAAGGAACCTGATTTGGTATTTTTCTAAGCTTGTTTAGACCCTCGTTTTTTGACCGGAACGGACAGCTTGTGCTTAAGCCACCTTCTTTAACTAGACATGTACTTGTGGGGCCAATTTAACTCAACCTAAGCCTAACCCTTGATAACTTGACTTGAGTTACGTCTCTACCTCTCCCTTATCAGCTGAAAAGCGAGCCAAACCCCCTCATTTTGTGCAGCAACTGATCGAGACCAAGGAGGAGAAGAGAAGAGAAGAACTTTGGCCCTTTTGTGGATTTTGAGCTCAAATCATCATCTTTCTTCTCCAAATCTTCAAGGTATGTATATTTTTGTATTCTATACCCTTTTATACAAGTTTTGATCCATTTAATCCTTGTTTTGCATCAGATTTGATTAGGGTTTGGGTAGGAGCATGAATAGGGACTTTTGGGGATTTTTGCTCTTATGAGCTAACTTGCTTTATGGCTGTTTCCCTTGCCTTAAACTGATTATATGGACTTTTTTCTTTCGTCATTTGATGCTCAAATGATATTATATGATGTTAGGATGGTTTTTTCTTGAGATCCTTTGATGAAATTATGAGTTTTTGAGCCGCAAACTTAAGCTAGAAAATCTGCTCCCCTGTTTTGGAACTGCTGTGTGAATTTGTGCTTTGTTGCTTGAGTTAATCACTTCCAATTCGTGTGAATTTGCATGGAGATGTTTTATACTAATTGGTTTATATGTTATCCCTGATCTTGCGAGTTTTTAGATCCATTTTCAGCTCCTAAATCGAAGCATGATGGCCTGTTTGTATGCTATGCGCGAACCGAACTGCTGCTGTTACATTTTGTGATTTCTTGGTGGTTCTAATGTGCCCCAATTCGTGTCAATTTGCATATACATGGAGTATATTAGTTTCTTATCATTTAGTATTCATTCCCTAAAGTTTTAGCTTCATATTCAGCCCCTGAGCACTTGATCATGGCATGATTGAACCAATCGAGCTCATATGTCCGTTTTTGGCGCTCCAGAGTTGCTACATGATTTCGGTACTCTTAACGCGTGATTTAGCCTTTGAACTCTAAATGAAATATGTTCCTAACATGCTAAATATGTTGTATATCAAGTTTCATAATATTTGGAGTTGATTTGGTATGCTTTTGGACTAATTTTGTTTAGGGTCAGTTTTGCCGGTAAAACTTTGTATGCGATTTTGGACCTATACCGAGACACCCCCGTGTCTCATTTGCATTGAAATGTGAGACACGGGCGTGTCAGGCTTCCTGGGCATGTCTGTACTGAGCCACGGGCGTGGCTCAGTTTAGCTAAGTTGAGGGACACCCCCGTATCCCTCCCCATGCGCAGCTCTTGGTTTTCCTTTTCGGTTTTTGGTTTGTTTCACCTCTTTTATGCCTTTATCTTCATTTGTGATGAACTATGAACTTGTTTTACTATGTGTTGGGAGTATTGTGGTTCGATTTCATAACATTTGGGTGAGATTTAGGCATGCTTTTGTTGAATGCCGTTTATGTGCGTTTTGTGGCGTTTGTGATTTCCTTAACCCATTTCCCTTGTCTTGTGATTTGTTCTTGTTTTCAAACTTTGGAAATATGTTATATTATGTAATAGGGTGTGTGTAGTAGAGTTTTGTGTAAGATTGAATGCGTTTGAATATGTGTCGAACTTAATTTACTTCAATGCTCTTATTTGTCTAAATGTTAGATCTTGTCCTTTGAATTTCTTGAATTGATTGGAAACGTGAAATTATGAATTCGAATGAAAGTGAGCGAAGGATTAAATGACTTGATTATATGATTTAAATTCCTTAATAGTGCACATGAACGTGTTCATGACATAATATCATCTTTTATGCAATCATACGCATTCACCGAGCGTCAATATGGTTCATTTGAGTCTAAGTTTGCCTCTTGCTCTTTGTTTTGCTCTTAGGTTCATTTCGTTGTTGAGGAAGTGGTTCGTTTGGCTCCTTTTGGTCCGTTTTGGTTGGTTTGCTCATCCAGGTGAGGTTTTCTTTCCTTTTAGTTATGATGACCTAAGACCCTAATTAAATTTCGAACCCGCATGCGACTTATATATGTATATATATAGATATGTGTTTGGATACGTATTTCGTGGGATTTGTCCCGTTTGTCTTAAGAATTTGAAAACGCTTTTATAAGTATATAAGTTCTATTTTCTTTTGTTTTGACAAGCTTTGTTAAGTGTGTGCGTGTGTAAGCGTGACGAGATTGTGGATAAGCTTCGCCTGGTAAGTGTGATAAGTGCAAGTATAAGTGTAAGTGTAAGTTTGGGCCCCGGAGAAGTGGTATGTGATCCCGGGTCGGCCATGGGGTCGCCGGGCTCTCTCATCAACACGACTCCACAAAAGGGAGACTTCGCCCATCCTCGGGAGGTCGAGGGGAAGACGGGTCTTCTTGAGCCGGCGGTGTGCTTAGTGACCCGTCGAAGGAGCGGGCGGATCCCCCGTCTCATTCAGTTTATCAGTGGGGGTTGAGAGTGGCACCTCTCTCCCCAAAACGGTGTTGGGGTGGAGTTGGGTTATGATTTGTTTTGTTTTCGTTTCGCCTTGGTGTATGGAGTAAGTAAGGGTGATGGATTTAAGCTTTCAGTTCATTATGTCTTCGTTTAGGGTTGTGAAACGGGGGCGGATTTCTAAACTCTAAAACTTGACTGAATTTAGCCTTCGGCTCCAAACTTCTTCCTATATATATATTACCACGGGTTAAATGTCTTAGAATGCAAAAACCACGCCCGGTTCACGAACCCCTCTCAGCTTTGTATATGCTTTGCTCTTACGTATATGTATAGGTGCGTGTGTTAGCCCCTCACCAGTCTCTAGGACTGACCCTCGTTATTTCTATCTTTTTCCCCCTTTGATTTGAGTTGCAGGTACCCGTTTTGTGGGAGTTGGAGCTAGGCGGTTGTCTTTGAGTCTTGGTTTTGGAGAGCTTGAGTCTCATGCATCGTATTTCGTTTATTTTACGCAATTTGTTAGTTTCGAAATATGTATTAATTTACTACTTAGTTCTGTACTGGGATTCAGTTTTGTATATTTGCTTGGGTGTCTAAATCTGTATAAGTAATATGTGGAGAACAAGACATGATTTGTGCTTACATGCTATAAGTTTTTATTTATTGGCTCCCGCGATTTTGTTTTGCGCACTCAGAGTAGGGTCTAGACCGCCTAGCCTAGGTTGGATTTTTGTTTGTCACCCATTCGCCGTGGCTTGATACGTGGACGGAGTTCCCATTTCGCTTCATGTGTTGGGTTATGGTGCGGGGGATGTGGCGCCCTTCGCTCCCGGGTGTTACAATAAGGGCTTAACAATGGAAAATCATAGGCTCCTTTCAAAGACTCGATATATATATATACAATACTTTTGGGTTAAAACTTTCATATTGGATATATTGGGTCAATTCATATCTATTAGAAGAGAAACCCACCTATTTAGCTCTTACCGAACAATACCAAGAAGAAAGAAGACTTGAGATTAACCTATGAACCCGGCATCTCCGCCCTGGAGAAAACTGTACAAAGACAACATATTGTACACGTGAGACTCAATACTCCATATGAACCATATACGACGCACGGCATGTTATGCACATGATATGAGATGCATACGAGGTATAAATCATGTTAAGAAGTCAAACTACCAAGTATTTCATTCAACCTGTTCCATACATGAAAGTTTCATATTCAAACGTTTCATAATTCATAGCAATTCAAGTCATAAATTTCATATAACAATTAAGACTCAACTATATTAAGTTTACAATTGTAAATTAAACAAAACAAAGGCATTCAACTCGTTTGAATAGGTAAAACATAAAATAGATAACAATCAGTACCATAAATTAAGGCCATAAGTCATAACATAAAATTCCACAATTATAAGGTCACATTTCAGGAAATAATATTACTATTAAAATCATTAAATTAATAGCACTTGAGTTCATATCAATTAAATATATAATATAAAATATACATAACATATATTACATATATTATTTATATAATGAAATACATGCACTAATATATATATATATATATATATATATATATATATATATATATCATGCATGCAAATTATGAGATATATATATTTATACAACATGCATGCAATTAGGCATATAAATATAAATATAGGTACTTATATAATAACATATATATATATTTACTGTAGCACCCCTTACACGTGGAGATGCCACACCCCCGCACTATAGGCCAATCCACATACGAAATGGGCCATCCGTACATGAACCAACCTATAGCGAACGGGTGACAATGCAATAACCGACAAGCTAGGCGAGAAGAACTTAAACGTGCGACGGAATTAAGCGGAAGCATAAAGTAATCATTATCAAATATTTCCATTTAGTATTTCATGTCATTTCTCATTTACGAAATAAAATGTATTCTAACTTATCATATCAATACATTATCATCTTCGGATAAACAATAACAATAACTATAATTTCATAATTAACAATGAATAACCAAATACACGAACCATGGTTGACTCAACTACATGAACTGGACTCGACCCGACTTAACTCCCGCCTAGCATGCACCTGCAATAACCTGAAAGGTGGAGGCGTCAGTCTGTGAAGACCGAGTGAGGGGTTTAAATACATATTAGCGCAAATAACATGCAAGTCATATTCTCGGGTAAAGATTTATAAAAGATAATTATATACGTTCAATAATAGGGTGTCTTCGCCCGAGAATACAACTACCAATATTAAATACTTGTTCATGATCAGGCAATCAATACATGGCTTGCTTGTAACACGATAGGGTTTGTTCCTCCTGTGGTTGGACGGACAACGACCAGCTCTAAGACTAGCCCAGAGCCCTCGCCAAGGAGAACCTGGCCAGGAGAACACAGGTACACGATAAGGCTTTGTTCTTCTTGTGGTTGGACGGACAACCACCAGCCCGAAGACCAGCCCAGCGCCCTCACTAAGGAGGACCTAGCCAAGAGAACACACGTACAAGATAAAGTATTGTTCTTCCGGTAGTTGGACGGACAACCACCAGCCCGAAGACCAGCCCAGCGCCCTCACTAAGGAGGACTTGGCCAGGAGAACGCATTTACTTGCTTTCATGAACATGACATGCTTGATTCGTAAACAATAACATACTTGAAATGATAAGTGATTTCATGGAAATTATAGATATAAATACCTTTGGCCGAAAGATCACGTAAAGGTTATACGGGTTCTATATAACTAGCAATTAAACCTCACTTGACAGGCGACACGACGACTCATGGATGCGTGAACGTGCTCAGGGTCAACAATCTCCGCCCTGGAGGAGAACTGGACAAGAAATGGAAACATTTGTGCACTCGTGAGCCAGGACTCAATAATGGTACCCAAATATGACGCACGGCATGATCAAGTAACGAGATGACATGCATTCACGAATGTAGCATGATATATTCATATTATGGCATGTAATTGATCATGTAATCACAAATTGGGATCAATAAAACCATTGGAATTGAAAGTGTAAATCTCAAATTTTATGCAGAAAATTTTCAACATGCGCACGTTGTATTCAAATAAGCATAACTTTTTCATCGGAATGAAGTTTAACGAACCGCAAAATTCCTAGGAAACTAGACAAACATATCTTTACAAAAATATAAGGCTCACATTCTAATTCATCCCGAGCAAATACCAGTTTTTGTTTGAATATGACCCAAAGCAGAAAATTTCCTGCAGCGCTAGTAGTGAAAAATGATCGCCGTTCCCTTATCAAACGAAGTCGAAACGATCTGAAAATTGGTGGAAATACTTATAACATATCCAGAAATACCCCCGTAAAACAGTTTTAAAAATTTCCACCATTTAGTCTCTCTGATCAAGCCAAAACCGAAATATGAAAACAGGGGACAACAGGGGATGTTGCTATTTTTCTCGGGGTTCAAATCAATTCGGATTGACACCAATTTTTGCAGAGAACATCTATAATATATCAAGATTATCCCCATAAAACAGTTTTGAAAAACTCGAACTCAACAAGCCACATTTCGATTTTAAATTGGGTTAACGCAGATTCGCGACAGTTTGGCGGCACCAAATTAAAACGGCCATAACACACAAACGAAAATAGATATTGACGAACCGTAAAAAGGAGAGTGCTCTACACTTCAAATATTTGCTACAGTAGAAAAACCAGAGCAATTGGAACAGGGGAGGGGAGTCGGGAAAACAGGGGAGCTACAACCCATAACCAAAGCTCACCAAAATCATCATAATTCAACTCTAAATGCTATAATTCATGAAAAGAAATGCATATACATGCTCAAAGTGTGATAAAATAGTATAAACACTCATCTCACACATTAATCACCAAGAATCATCATCATCATTTCAAATATGAGTTCATCAAAGAACTCCATGATTCTCATGATATATGCAAGAAATTCAAGTTCAAAACTCCTAATCATGCCTTTATCATCATATAAACAAGTTATTGTAATCAAATCATAACCCTAGCTTCATATACTCCATTCAAGATTTCACATATATAATCATATATACCTTGAAGTGAAAATAAATGGAAGAAGATGATGGAAATGGATGATTGAGCTTCAAAACATGGAATTTCCTTGGAAAACTAGCTTGAATTCATGAAATCTCTTCTTCCTCTTCTAAGGTTCATAGACCGGGAGAGAGAGATGGAGAGAGCAAAGTTGGTATGAAGTGTTTAGAAGAATGAAGAAGATAATGTGATATATCTCTTGAATTTGCCTCAATTTGCTATTAAATCCTCCAAGGTTAACAAGTCATGCAATTAAGGATGGAAAGATTGAGGAATGATCAATTTGGTCCAATAAGTTTTTATGCAATTTAGTCCCTAAATTAAAGTGAATGACCATTTAACGACAATTAAGCAATTAAATCATGTTCGGAAATTATTTCACGTAGCAGTTAAATTCAATTTGTACAATCATTCTCACGTTGACAAGTATTTCATAAAATTTCACGTAAACATGTTAAAATACAATTTATAAAATTAATATAACACGTATAAAGCGAACAAACAAGAATAATAAAATAAAGTCCTAACGCTCGAAACCCACACGTGTCGAGCGTACCTGATTGTCTGAAATTCAGGGCGTTACATGTACATATACGTAACCATGCATGCATTAATAACAAAATATATTTAGAAAAAATTATAAACATACATGCACTTGCAATTAAATCACACACACAAATCCACAATATGCATGTAATATTATTTATATATATATATATATATATATACATGTACCAGGCATGCACCACCAAATAAATGCCATGCACAAACACAAAAATAAATCATGCACAGACCAATTTCACAACAATTAACTCAGCAACAGAAAGCAAAGCACGAAACTGTGCAGAACCAAGGTCGCGGCCGTGACTGAGATTCAACTTAAAATGGGTCGCGGTCGCTACCATATTTTCCAGCAATTATTCCAGCGGCTTCAGGTCGAAACATGGCTAAAATTGGGTCGCGGCCGCGACCAGAAATGACCTGATTTTGGTCGCGGCCGCGACTGCTTGTTGCAGTCGCAAACCTGGCAGCGAACAGCCCCTGTTTTTCTTCACCTTTCACTCGCAGCAACGACAGTCAACGAAGCAACAAAGAGGAGTAGAAAATATGCCATACAACACATAGAAACAAGCATAATAACAACCACAACAACACGCAACAGAGAGGAGAGCAATCAGGCACCCAAGTTTCAAAGTTTTACTCATTTCATGAAAACAGTGTAGCAGCCATGGTGGTTCGACTTTCAATCAATTTCCATGAAAAACATGCTTTGAATTAATACATAGAAGTCACATAGATCATATATAACTTATCAATTCAAGGAAAGAAACAAAGGAATGCAAGAACTCATCAAAATGCATTTAACCTACTATTTATTCATCTTCTCCAAACCTTATGAAAACATGCTCAAAATTGGGGATGCATAGCTTAAAATGAAACCTATTGAATGTATATTATAACCTTAAGCTTACCTTGTGGGTTGGATGGAAGATGAAAGAGATTTGAGCTTGAATCTCCAAGGTTGGGCATGGTTACGGGACTGGAACTGGAGCAAAGACTTGGGACAGATATTTCTCTAGTTTGTGAGGGTTGGTTCGGTTGAGGGGGATAAGGATCAAATAGTGGGCTTAACTAGGGTTCCATAACCTCCAACCATGGTTAATTTGGTCAAGGTTTGAGTGAGATATGAATATTTTGGTAAACTGTGGCAGATTTGCTCTCGTTTTCTTTTTCGGTTGAATTTTCGGGGTTTCAAATGGTCTTAGAAAAATATAAAGTTAAGTTTATTGAACCCAAATTTTCGTTATGAGTTCAACGGAGTTGACAGAACTCGATTCCAAGTTCCCGAGCTCAAGATATCACATACGGAACCAAGGGTGCGCTAATTGCTCGTTAGCCCCCGATTTGGTTCCAAAATTCAAATTAAATTCGTTACCATGTCAAACGAGATCGAAAACATGAAACAAGCATACGAACATGTTTACAACACATAAATGTACAACATACTAAATTTCCATAACATTTCGATATCATTTCATACAAGTACGAAGCACAAATAAACATTCATGAGAAATGTATTCATAAATTCATAGTATTCCACAATTTAAATTTATTTTACTCAAAATAAACCCAAAGTGCATGCATGCATTAAATATAATTAAAATAAAACGCACGTATGAAATTGAATTTAAAACAAAGTACACGAATTACATATATTTTAAAGTCAAATTACACATATTAAATATATACATCCTAATATTACAACACTTTGATTTGAAAGTCAACTAATTCGCATGTGATTAATATTAATTAACTTAAAGTATGAATAATTAACATTTTAACATTTAATCAAATCAATCATATAATAAATTTAATATTAAATAAATTAAAAATATAAATATCTAACATTTTATATATATAATTTAAATGTATAAAACATTTATAAACAATTAATTCGTGCAATTTGATAAACACATACGACATATTAATACAACTGAAAAACCGGGGTGTTACAACCTCTCCCCCTTAAAAAGAATCCATCCTCGGATTCACTACTCGACCGAACAAACAATGAGAGATGCCCCGTCTCTCACCAGCAACAAGGAGAGAGCCCCATCTCTCGAGCAACAATGAGAGAAGCCCGTCTCTCACAAGCAAAGAGAGCACCCCGTCTCTCAAATAAAAATAAGAGAATCCCCATCTCTTACAAACAACGAGAGCACCCCGTCTCTCAAACAAAAATAAAGCAAGGAAGCCTCCAATACTCCCTTTAAGGTTATATTCAATACTCAACCCCTACCATTCTTTAATCGAAGTATAGTATTCTCATTAATTCTTGAAGTTTGATTGAAATTTTCCCCAGTGATCGATGTTTTCGGTTTTATCTCTTCCTAAATCTCCTCCCAGGCTGCATCGATTCCTTCTCGACAATTCAACTTAGAAATTTCCCTAAACTCAATGGTTAACCCTTGAAGTCGTCTTATTCGCTCACCACCATATTCAAGATCAACTACTTTCAAGGCCCTAAGTTCGATTTCCATCTCATGATCGTTCCCACCATTAAAATAACCTTTTAGTGGATCCTTTCTCATCTCTTATCCATGGTATCTCTTTGTTCTCTCCAAACCAGTAGTTATACATTTTTTATTTTTTATTTTTATCCATGTATTAGGGATAAAATTTCTTAATGATCCCTGATGCTTGATCCAAGTCATTTAACGATAATTACTTTCCGATTTCCTTTAACTTAATATCCTCGAATGCCCTTATGAAAGAATGACTTACAATCGAGTAAGGTTTGTATGTCGTGCGTTATCCACATTCTTTCTCATTCTCCCCGTGGTAATCTTCAAATAGAATTCTAATATCTTAGCTCTCACCTTTAGGGTTTAATCGTTAAGGCCTCCTTATTCCTTTCCAATCACCATCAGTAAGCTTCCATATCTTCCATAGCTTGGATTTTGGTTATTCTTACCAAATAATTCTTCGAGCATAGCTGCAAGTTTTGATTCTGCTTCTTGATCATGCTCTCCCCTTTAAAAATTTCCACCTTTACGTCTTAAACTCCATCGATCTTTATTTTATCAGACTCCTTGACAAGTAATGGTCATTAGGAGGAGTTTTAATCATAATAGCAACCCTAAATCCTTTGCCCTTCACTTCGTATCTATTTCTCGGTACCCCATTTCCTAATCTTGTTCAATCCATGCATCCCGAAATCAACTCTAACACCCCCTTTCTTTCTAAGATTCCATCTCTATGTCTGTCTGCACCCTATTATCAAAAGGTTCTTCTTCGACTCGGTTCAATTAATTTCCAATTGGGATAATAATTAGGGCATCAAACGGGAAGGATAACCTAACACGTAAACACTGAAATGATGCATGTAAGGTTATGATGCTAGGTGCACATAGTAGATATTTTAAGCAAGGAAATTCAACATCCAGACACCCAATTCAACAAATAAAGATGCAACACTAATTTAACAATTATAGTATTAAAACACATATAATAAGAATTTAAATAACTAATTTGCGATGCATGGTGCACGTGCTATGAATGCATCGAACCTGTCACCATATTGGTATCTTGTTAGCTCGGTAGCTTTTGCTCGTTCCTCTAATCACGAGGTTACTTTGACTTGCTGATTATTTCTTACCTCT
This sequence comes from Lantana camara, assembly GCA_037501455.1. Lineage (NCBI taxonomy): Eukaryota > Viridiplantae > Streptophyta > Magnoliopsida > Lamiales > Verbenaceae > Lantana > Lantana camara. The sequence goes on along the minus strand of CM074860.1, from coordinate 48,436,821 downwards.
CCCACGGTCTTCAGGTTTCGATGAATCTTTTTGCATCACTTGTATCTTCCCTGGTCCGGAATTACAATTTCGCGATCCCTGATTGCTTTGACATCCGCTGAATTAGCATCTGAATTTCTCCCCGAGAATCACCCTTCAACATTGCCCACTCCTGGTACTAAATTGAACTGTAATATATCATCACCGTGATCAAGACTCCCGTGCTCATCCTTTATGAGTTTGGATTGGCGAATTGAACTTGTTTCCCGATTGCTTCCACTTGAGCGCACGATTTTCCTTCCAAAAAGTCTTTGTCTTTCTTTTACCGTTTCCATTTGTTGCTCCACATTTTCCCAATTCCACCTCACAACACGACAATTCAGCTTGGATTTGGAAAATGAACTCAAATCTTGTCCGTGGTATAGTCACCTTCATGAATTTGAATTTTCCACGTTACTTGGCCCCTTCTAATCCTCTTCCGACTCGTTTTCCATCTTGATCAAAATCTAGAGCTCTCGAATTCTGACTTTTCCCGATCTTAACTCCTACCACTCGATCCCTGATTAATAAAATTATTTAGAAACCTTTCCTTGATGTCCCTTGGTGCATGACTCGTACTGGACCTAATTTACTTTAACCAATTTTTATTATTGATGTATCTTCAATGATCCGAACCCTGAACCCGAATACCTCCAAGGTTCATTCACTTCACTCCTTAGATTAAATGCTCTAGTTGAATCCAATTATCACATCTTATGTAGGAGAGCCTCGCATACAATATTCAGAATCAAAACATTCCCTAACATCTCTTATTTCTTCAAGTGTCCTTCTACCATAGCATTTCAAAATTTCCATCTTCATTTCGGCTCCCAACTCTTGAACTCTAGCTCCCTCTATAAAGGCCACGTATCTCGAATTCTCCAGATTCTTCCCCGGTGCATCCTCCCAAGCTTCCGTACCCAAGAAAGAACTTGAAGTGTATCGTTTCTATCATAGTAATTGGCCGTGGTTTGATATTATCTCCATATCCTATAATTCATCACTCACATCAAGAATATATGCATGCGATTAGAGCATGCTCATGTCACATATTCAACACAAAATCAGGAATTCAATGCAAGAATATTATACATACTTCATCCAAATTCAAAATAGATAATAAGTTCATGTTCAAAGTCGATGTAATGCACACATTATCACATAGTTCCTAAGCCGTACGACCTATACTGACTCAATCACGACACGAGAACACCGGTTTTGCAACCGGGCTCTGATACCACTTTAGGATGTAACATCCGGAACAAAAGGCGCCACATCCCCCGCACTATGAGCCTGATCCACACATGAAATGGAGAGTCCATACATGAACCAAGCTCACAGCGAACGGGGATACACTCACTCACTAGGCTAGGCGGGAGCTAAAACTTTAAAACCAAATAAACAAATACCAAAAGTAATAACATATGCGGAAGCAATGCTACTAAATTCATTCCAATATAATAGAACAACGGGTTTAACTAACATAATTACCTAGTCCCGCAAATTCGATATAAATCATAACATACTCATAATCATACAATGCTCATAATTAACGAATTACAATGAGTGTGTGACAAGACTCAACTTGACCAAAAAACTTGACAACACGACTCCCCGCCTAGCACTCCAACCTGCAAGAAAGCTGAAAACAATCCGGGTTCAGTCTATAGGAGACTGGTGGGTATAAAATGGGGCATAATATAATAATACTTTGGAATTGAAACATACACATGCAAGCCCTAATCCCATAGAAGTTTGATAAGAATTTCCCAAGCGGGCAAAGCAAAGAAAACATCAATGGGATTACGACTATCATATTAATTCATAATTTAAACATAGGGTTTAAGGCCCGGCGAGTAGGCGTGCATCATCTCCAACCTGCTCCTCGTGTGTGCATATCAAAACATACTTTTCATTAACGATCATACATATCCATTTCATAGTCATAATCATAATCATAATCATAATCATACATACAAATACCAACCTTCTTCCTCCGGTGGTGAACGGGCTAGCAAGACCCGACACCTCATACATAATGTCTAGAGAGGTTCATGAGTCCTCAAAAGCCCGACTAGCGTTTTCCCATCAAAACTCCTGACGAGATCCGTTTCGACGTTAATATTTATTGGAACTAGTGCAAGGGATCCCCGTCGGCCCTTGCCTCCCCGGTTAGCCACAATAAACTAAGTTCCGGGCCCCGTGAACATAACATACATGCACCTCGCCATAACATAAGGGTGGATTTCATAAAATAAGGGCTTAACAATGGAAAATCATAGACTCCTTTGAAAGACTCGATATATATATATACAATACTTTTGGCTTAAAACGTTCATATTGGATATATTGGGTCAATTCATATCTATTAGAAGAGAAACCCACCTGTTCATCTCTTACCGAACAATACCAAGAAGAAAGAAGACTTGAGATTAACCTATGCACCCGGCATCTCCGCCCTGGAGAAAACTGTACAAAGACAACATACTGTACACGTGAGACTCAAGACTCCATATGAACCATATACGACGCACGGCATGTTATGCACATGATATGAGATGCATACGAGCTATAAGTCATGTTAAGAAGTCAAACTACCAAGTATTTCATTCAACCTGTTCAATACATGAAAGTTTCATATTCAAACGTTTCATAATTCATAGCAATTCAAGTCATAAATTTCATATAACAATTAAGACTCAACTATATTAAGTTTACAATTGTAAATTAAACAAAACAAAGGCATTCAACTCGTTTGAATAGGTAAAACATAAACTAGATAACAATCAGTACCATAAATTAAGGCCATAAGTCATAACATAAAATTCCACAATTATAAGGTCACATTTCAGGAAATAATATTAATATTAAAATCATTAAATTAATAGCACTTAAGTTCATATTAATTAAATATATAATATAAAATATACATAACATATATTACATATATTATTTATATAATGAAATACATGCACCAATATATATATTAAATATATATATATATATACGTATCATGCATGCAAATTATGAGATATATATATTTATACAACATGCATGCAATTAGGCATATAAATATAAATATAGGTACTTATGTAATAACATATATATATATGTACATATACGTAACCATGCATGCATTCATAACAAAATATATTTAGAAAAAATTATAAACATGCATCACATACACAAATCCACAATATGCATGTAATATTATTTATATATATATATATACAGGTACCAGGCATGCACCACCAAATAAATTCCATGCACAAACACAAAAATAAAACATGCACAGACCAATTTCACAACAATTAACTCAGCAGCAGAAAGCAAAGCACGAAACTGTGCAGAACCAAGGTCGCGGCTGCGACTGAGATTCAACTTAAAATGGGTCGCGGTCGCTACCATATTTTCCAGCAATTATTCCAGCGGCTTCAGGTCGAAACATGGCTAAAATTGGGTCGCGGCCGCGACCAGCAATGACCTGATTTCGGTCGCGGCCGCGACTGCTTGTTGCAGTCGCAAACCTGGCAGCGAACAACCCCTGTTTTTCTTCACCTTTCACTCATACCAACAACAGTCAAGGAAGCAACAAAGAGGAGTAGAAAATATGCCATACAACACATAGAAACAAGCATAATAACAACCACAACACACAACAGAGAGGAGAGCAATCAGGCACCCAAGTTTCAAAGTTTTACTGATTTCATGAAATCAGGGTAGCAGCCATGGTGGTTCGACTTTCAATCAATTTCCATGAAAAACATGCTTTGAATTAATACATATAGGTCACATAGATCATATATAACTCATCAATTCAAGGAAAGAAACAAAGGAATGCAATAACGCATCAAAATGCATTTAACCTACTATTTATTCATCTTCTCCAAACCTCATCAAAACATGCTCAAAATTGGGGATGCATAGCTTAAAATGACTCCTATTGAATGTATATTATAATCCTAAGCTTACCTTGTGGATTGGATGGAAGATGAAAGAGATTTGAGCTTGAATCTCCAAGGTTGGGCATGGTTACAGGACTGGAACTGGAGTAGAGACTTGGGACAGATATTTCTCTAGTTTTTGAGGGTTGGTTCGGTTGAGGGGGATAAGGATCAGATAGTGGGCTTAACTAGGGTTCCATAGCCTCCAACCATGGTTAATTTGGTCAAGGTTTGAGTGAGATATGAATGTTTTGGTAAACTGTGGCAGATTTGCTCCCGTTTCGTTTTTCGGTTGAATTTTTGGGGTTTCAATTGGTCTTAGAAAAATTTGAAGTTAAGTTTATTGAACCCAAATTTTCGTTATGAGTTCAACGGAGTTGAGGGAACTCGATTCCGAGTTCCCGAGCTCAAGATATCACATACGGAACCAAGGGTGCGCTAATTGCTCGTTAGCCCCCGATTTGGTTCCAAAATTCAAATTAAATTCGTTACCACATCAAACGAGATCGAAAACATGAAAAAAGCATACGAACATGTTTACAATGCATAAATGTACAACATACTAAATTTCCATAACATTTCGATATCATTTCATATAAGAACAAAGCACAAATAAACATTCATGAGAAATGTATTCATAAATTCATAATATTCCACAATTTAAATTTATTTTACTCAAAATAAACCTAAAGTGCATGCATGCATTAAATATAATTAAAATAAAACGCACGTATGAAATTGAATTTAAAACAAAGTACACGAATTACGTATATTTTAAAGTCAAATTACACATATTAAATATATACATCTTAATATTACAACACTTTGATTTGAAAATCAACTAATTCGCATGTGATTAATATTAATTAACTTAAAGTATGAATAATTAACATTTTAACATTTAATCAAATCAATCATATAATAAATTTAATATTAAAGAAATGAAAAATATAAATATCTAACGTTTTATATATATAAATTAAATGTATAAAACATTTATTAACAATTAATTCGCGCAATTTGATAAACACATACGACATATTAATACAACTGAAAAACCGGGGTGTTACAGGTTTAAACTATTTCAACTGGAACCATGAATATTCCTATGTATTCAAATGATTTCAAAATCAACGCCTTGCGGTGCAAAGTTTCTTATATTTCAAGCTAAACGCTTTCCCATTTTGGTACAATGCTTCAAGTTTAAAGTTAATGATCTCTGACATGTATCCTATGCACTACTACACTGTCTTGAATAAAGGTTCAGTCTCCCGAACTCTGTGTGCTTATGCACTTTTGATATTCTGAATGCGAGCTTTGGCAATTCTGTTATGTTGGGCCCTGGCGGTATGGTTAAGTAGTAGACCGGGAGACGTGCACCAATGGCTACTATGACACTGACTGTCGTACTGACCTTGGTGATAGTTTAATCAGAGGTTGGTTACTCCACATCGAAGGTCGGGAGAGGTGGTAAATTTCTCTCGTTTTGTTTACGTCCCCGCGGGGTAGCTCCCTAGGCACGACAATAAGGGGAGAAGGGGTGGTGCATGTGAATATGGATGTTGGGGTCCTAATGGATCTCGATACCAACTTTGTAAATGTTTTTGAGGAGTAAAGGATGAATATGGCCTAGCTTACGGGCAACTTTCATTTTAAAGTCTGGTTCATAATTTTGGAAATATCCCGTGCCCTGTTTCCCCGTTTATGAAGCATATATGAACCAGAACCTCTGATGTGGGTGCTTGTTGAAAATCCTATTTCAAAATAAAAGATTTTAATTCCGTTTGAAGAAAGTTGCTAAGAAAGTCTTTCAAAAACCCTCAAGTTCAACTACTCTTTCTTACTACAAATTATCTAACTTAGTCCCTTTGACTAATACCTTTACCATGTTTTCTGACCTCATGGTTTCAGGTAGGCAGCCCGGCGCTTCCTAGAGGTATCTTGAAGCTGTAGGAAGTCTTTTGTCCAGTCAAGATTATTAGTTACTCTTCTTTTGTCTCGCGTAGTCGTGGTTACATCTACCTTCATGTTGCATGTTTTACTGTGAGACTAGTTCAGGCTACAACCTGAAAAGCTTGGGGCTCAGTTTAATAATGTTCCTTTGTTTTCCTATCGGACTAATGTTTTATGTTATTATATGACTACTGGTTTATGTGTTTATGCATGTACTACTGTGTTGCATTCATGTTTTCAAAAGTTTTAAATTATTCTGAAATTCCGCTGCTTTGGCAACACTGGTTACTCTGATCTCTGTGATGTTCTGTCTGTTCGCCAAAGTATCTCTCGAGTGATAAGGTGTAGTACCCCAAGCGGTTGGGCACCACACCCCCGCATTATGACCCGACACGTGGTACGAAATGGGAGTCCGCACACGCACCAAGTCACAGCGAACGGGTGACAAACAAAAAATCCAACCTAAGCTAGGCGGTACCTAACCCTGTACAAGTAACATATGCAAAACCTGAATGCGGAAGCGATGCAAAATACGATCTATCCAAAAACTTTAATCAGCAAACATAAATAAACGGGTTCAACTAATTCCACGAACCTGTCCTAACCTGTCCTGAATATTCATATAATTAAAGCATAAACTCATTCCTGTACAGAATATACTATATACATAATTTTCATACATAATTCGGAACAAAGTACATAACAAAAAAATCAAACAGACTGACACAGACTCGACAAACCCGACTCAAAGCCGCCTAGCTCGAACTCCAACAACTTGCGCCTGCAAACTAAAAACATAGGTGGGGCGAGGGTCAGTCCACTGACTGAGTGAGGGGGCTGAACTCACACACACTATACATAATAAGGAGCAGAGCACGTATCAAAAGAAAGATTATGAACCGGGACTAGGGTTTTGCATACAAAAACCATTTCAAATCATACTTGTACAATTTTCAAACCAAACTTATACATAACTTATCTTATCCAAACTATAACGTACTGAGCTTAATCGTATCATAGCAAAAGAGAAAGCTCCTATCCCGTTTCATAATCAACATAACATATCATATTCATATACCCGGAAAGTACGGGGTCTCACACCTTACTTCCATATCGAATCATACGTATCATATCAGAAACCAACAAATATCATAAACAATCCAACCCCAACACCATGTAGTTCGGGGAGCAAACCCTAACTACTCATACAGATACAAACACACACGGGGTAGCTAACCCACACTGTGCCTTCCCCGGTTATCCACCGAGGGCTCAAGATACCATGCCTTCCTAACCTCCATAGGTCGCACGTGAATATCTCAAATGAGAACATGCACAGGGGTCATAACCGGCGACCCCATGGTCGTCCCAGGTCTCCCTTACCCACGTCTCGGGGCCCAACACAACAGAACATAGCATATCAGATCATAACTCGCTACACACCAAACTTATCATATCGTATCAAAATCATACTTACGTGCCTTATCGGAGCATACCATACCTTGCAACTTAGCATATGCTATAAACGTACCTCTCCGTGTCATCCTAATCCGCAGCTGGTATGAAGACACACGGTTTGGAGCATACCCTCGTTGCAAAACATAAAGCTTACATATGCTCGTACGTATACAGTTCGAAAATCCTTAATCATATGACAAAATCATAACCATATCGTATAAACACATATCTATTATATGAATATAATAGAATAATCGCATGCAGGCTTGAAAACGAGCACAGAGGGTTATAGGTAACTTTAACTAAAACAAAAATCCTAAAACCTCACCTTACACTAACGAGAACGGAAAACACAATCCAGGAAGTCCTACTGGAACCCAAACAGCTGACAGACACCCCCTGGAAAAACCCTGAACGACTGAACACACAGAACACAAGACTCAGACTCAAAACACAACCACAAAGACGCATGGCCATGCTCACGAATACAAATGATGCAACATATAATCCATATCTATTCACTCAAGTCATTCAGATCATATTATAATTCATATTACATATCAAGAGATGCATAGCTTATAAATTCATAACATTTATTACATAAAATAAATTAAGACATTAAGAATTCAATCCATATCATGCACTAATTCTCGAAAGGATAAACGCAAAATACATAACAATTTCACACGTAAATACATATTAACATAATTCACAATATTCAACAATTAACATACTTAAATAATTTATTAAAATCGATCATAACTCATACTTTGGTAATTTAATTATTATGAGTCTCATAATTATACGAATAATCTAGATCCTTAAATTGCATTAATATCCTATAAACAAGAATTATTCTCAAGTAGATAGGCTTAAACGAGGCAAACAAATTCCGTAAATCACGAAAATAAATACAATAACTTCAAAAATTCATATAAAATCAACCGGACATCCGATTGACGAACGAAAAGTGGCGCTGAACTCACCACGATGAGAGGAACTTGCTGTCCGAAGGGCGTCGGAACGCCGCCACCGGAACCTGCCGGACCGCCACGTGCAGCCACCGGACCACCACCTCCGGTGGTCGGAAAATTCCCCGGAAGGACTGAAACGTACGTCTCGGCCTGCTTGACAAAAGCCCTCAACCAATTTCAGAAAATACTAAGCACACCGGACTTCGTTGACGAAAAACCGAACTAAATTCCAAGGACAAAAACTGAAATTAAATACAAACCGCAAAACGAAAATGAAATCCAAACATACCGTTGGAAAGCCCGTAACGAGCCCTACGAAAGCCCCATAACCAAACCCCAGAAAAATCATCGGAAAACCTGACCGCCTGTCCAGCCCAGGTCCGCCACCGGTTCGCCGCCGCCGGCCGATTCTTGGGCCGCCACCACCACAAATGGCTCGGACTGGACGTCAGGAACAATTTCTCTGAAGAAACCGTCGCCAAAAGACTGCCGAAAAAGGTCCAAAACGGCGACCGAAATCCCGCCACCGCTGCGTTGCCCCAAACCGCGACCTACGGCCATCGTTTGCTCAAACCGACACTAGAATCGAACTCAGGAGGTCGAAAAAGGTGGGGTAGTACCAAGGGTCGTCTGAAAAACTCGTTGGAATGGCGAGTTCGCCGCTGCTACAGTAACGCCGCCGCCGTGTGCCACTTTCAGGCCGCGCTTGAGGCTCCGTCGCCGCCCCATTTGCTGCGCCACCAACGGGAATGGACCCGCCGGGAAAATCCGCTCCAGGCCTGGCCAAAATCCGGCCGATAGCACCGCTGTAAACCGCCGCGAGACACGGCTGAAGCTCACGGCACCACCGCCGCTGCCTGCAACTCGCCATAGCGCCGCCTCCGCTGGTTTTCAGGCCATGATTTTGGTATCATCGTGACGGGCTCGTCGAGTTGATAAATTTCCACTACTTACACTTCGAATTCCGTCGAGAAACGAGCGAGAACGGGCTTGTGTGTGTTTTCACACCTCCACTATGTGAATAGTGATGGATCGCGGGAGGAAGACGCTGGGGCTAGAGCTGAAGTTTTGGCACGCAAAACGAGGATCCGGGGTATATATCTCGGGTCCTCATACGTAAAAACGGTCAGAAGAACGGGCTAACGAAGTCAGAATTGGGCAAACTCAGAGTCTACGGACTCATCTCGATGCCCCGAACGTAAAGAAGGGGTCAAAAAGGTCGAGCTCTCAATCGAACGAGAAATGACCGAATAACCCCTAAAAAAGAAAAATTACAAACAAGCCCTTAAACTCTAAAAGAGTTCAAAATAGGGCCACACAACGCACAAAATCACAAAATTAAACACATAAAAAGGTTAGAACGTGTCGTACCTTATACGTCGGACGAGCGGGGTGTCACATAAGGCTTCCTAGTTACTTGGGTGATACAACGGTGCGGGGTTGTGGCCTTGGGGTGCTACATCTTAGCTTGGTTTTAGAGCCTCAGGTTGAGTAAGAAGAGACTTAACCTGGGAGCTCGGAGCATGGAAGAATGTTTGGAGTTTATTTACTCTATATCTTGGTAGTCACACCCGTGCTTTTTCTAGAGTTATGGATAGTTCGAGTCAGCGAGAGCAGGATGAGATCCATTTTGAGGAGTTTGAGCCTCCCCGTACAGTAGCAGTAGTCCGCCGTGGCAGGACCTGTTACTATACCTGGCAGCGAGCACAGGAGTAGGGACACCCGGGGTATTCATACCCCAATAGGGTCCTTCATCAGCTGGAGGCCGAGAGGGACGAGTACCTACAGGATAGCCTGAGGTTGCGAGAGGTCCGGCTGGAGGCTATTCGCTACCAAGATCTGGCAGCGCAGCACTGGATTGACCGGGATATTGCCAGGGAGCATACCAGAGAGATGGAGGCTCGATTGACGGAGGAGTAGCAGGCCAGAGCCTAGCAGGCATCCCGTATTGCACAGTTAGAGGCAGATCTGGCATACATGATTACAGATAGAGATTTTTCTGTGGAGATGCACCATCGCTACCAGAGCCGGATGAGGACCAAACATTGTGAGGCTTTCTACCTTACCGACGAGCAGACGGCTTTAGAGTACGAGGGACCAGTATATAGTGAGCTAGCTGCTCAGGAGGACCCTATGGACGCACATGCCGGAGAGGACGAGGAGACGGAGGGATCTTCTGAGGAGGAGAGCCCATCTCCAACTCGACAGAGAGATTTTGTTGCCATGTCCGATGATAGCGATGGAGCTAGTCACAGCCAGCATTAGGGGAATTGAGTCCGGACAGTTGGGACTTGTATATAGAGCCAGATAGTGGTAGCATATATACTCAGCAGGTATGCAGCGTATTATGACAGATAGGATGACTTCTGACAGGTGCATAGGGGATTATATATATTCTAGGGATCCCCGATTTTGGCAGGTTATGACAGTTGATAGATGATGTTTTGGAGAGCTTAGGCTATATGGGAGCAACTCGACTTAGCATCGGGTCCGCCCCCTTTTGTCTTTTTGTTTAGATATAACCTTTGTATAAAAGCTTTTCCAAAATTTTACATATATGACATCATCTTTTACGGCTTTATTCATATCATTGCATGTTACTGCTTTCTATATCTATCATGTCATGAGTCTTAGAAGTGCTTCAAGATACCATTAAGGTCGTGCATGGATCATACCATTTCATTTTGTGCATCTATATATGTGACTATTTTCTGTTACTTGTGAATAATGATTGCTTAATCGATTAATTGTGTCATTATAAATTAATGATTGCGTACTTGAGTGATTATTTTACTTGATGATTAATTGCTATGCTACTTACGTGGGACAATGAGTACATAGACCATTCTTATCGCCATGCATTATATCTGTTTGGGTGGTATTGTGAGTACAGTTACAACATGCTACCGAGAAGAGCTCCACGTGAACGCATTCCACCGCCACCGCCACCGCCACCACCCGAAGAAATTCCCCGTCCTCCACCGATACCACAGGAAAAACCAAAAATTGGGGAGACTTTAAGGCAATTTGCACGGGCTTACAACTCAGTTAATGAAAAGACACTTGAAAAGTTTCTCCGGATGAACCCGTAAAAGTTCTTCCGAGAGCCCAATGATCTCAAACCTGAAAACTGGATTGCGAGCTTAGTGAAGATCTTCGAAGAGATGAATATCTTTCCGGAAGATAGAGAGGAAGTTCATATGCAACCTTCCTCCAGGAAGTAGCAGCACTGAATTAGTGGAATCATACGAAGAATATGTGGATTGAAAATGGGATAAGGTATGGCTGGACTGAGTTTGTAAGGGTATTCGAGAACAAGTTTATTCCACAAGTCGCACGAGATGGCCGGGAATCCGAGTTTATGAATCTTACATAAGGAGTGCTATCTATGGCAGAGTACGAGCCCAAGTTTGTAAGGCTGATACAATATGCCCCACATATTCTATATGATGAGCGCAGAAAGACCAAACACTTCATCAATGGACTTAAGCCAGATCTACGATGGGCTTTGGCGCCCCTGAATCTTGAAGGATACACTCAGGCTGTTGAAACTGCTCTGAGTACTGAAGCAGCCCATAGAGAGACCAGGATGACCGTTAACCATACGAAGCCATTTCAGATGAAACTACCACAGGGATCCAAATGCTCAGCCAATCAGTCAAGTTTTAGACCAGGAAAGAAACCAATGATGGCACCACCGCAAGCACCACCGAACGAGATTGAATGAGAATTTTGCCATAGACCAGAGCATAGCGAGGCAACCTACAGAAAGAAAACTGGTCAGTGCTTTTATTGTGGAAGTCCTGACCATAAGCTCGGGAATTGTCCGAAAATAAAGGGTAGGCAAGAACAGCAAGGGTATCAAGACAAAGGTAAGGCAGTGGCGGGAGCTACAAACAAGCCAATGGTTAGAGGAAGGGCTTATGCTCTGGATGGATGTGACGAGCCGGAGCCTACAACTGTTGTGGAAGGTACGGTGAATGTTCTTGACACGCTAGTTAAGGTCCTATATGACCCTGGTGCCACGCATTCATTCATTGCATCTAAATTATGTGCGCGTTTACATTTTCCACTTGAACAATTGCCATATCTTTTCGAAGTAAGTTCTCATTTGGGAACTCGCTTCGTAACGGATCAAGTATATAAATGTTGTCCTATGAGAATCAATGATCAGTTCTACCCCTTGGATCTTATTACACTACCGATAATAAAGTACGGGATTATTTTGGGAATGAGTTGGCTTTATAAGTACCGAGTCAAGATGGATTGTTTCAAGAAGCAAGTTATCTTAGGAAAGGATAAAAGTCAGACATCAGATGGACAAGGAGGACAAACACCAATGATTTCGGCAATGGAAGCAAAAAGGATGATTCAGAAGGGAGCTATAGGGTTCGTTGGTTACCTCTTAAATAGACCAAAGGATCAGAGTAAAATCCAAGAAGTAGAGGTTGTCAACAAGTTCCTAGAAGTGTTTCCTGAACACTTAAACACCTTACCACCAGACCGTGAACTGGAGTTTGTAATTGAGACAGTTCCGGGAGCCGAGCCGTTCTCTAAGGCACCCTACCGGATGGCACCGGCTGAAGTTCAGGAGTTGAGGAAACAACTTCATGAATTACTAGAGGCAGGCTATATCCGCCCTAGTACTTCTCCTTGGGGAGCACCTGTGTTATTTGTTAAGAAGAAAGATGGGTCGTTACGACTTTGCATCGACTATCGAGAACTCAACAGGATGACGGTGAAAAATAAGTACCCTTTTCCACACATCGAGGAGTTATTCGATGTACTTTAAGGATCTCGAGTATACTCCAAGCTAGATTTGAGGCAAGGGTCCTATCAATTGAAAATTAGAGAGGAGGATATTCCCAAGACAGCTTCCAATAGTCGCTACGGACATTTTGAGTTCGTGGTGATACCCTTTGGGCTAACAAACGCTCCAGTTGCATTTATGGATATGATGCATCGGATTTTTCGGCCGTTTCTTGACAAGTTTGTGGTGATCTTTATTGATGATATCTTGGTCTTTTCCAAAACACCAGAGGATCATGCCAAACATCTTCGGTTAGTATTGAGCACTTTGCTGGATCACAAGCCTTATGCAAAATTTAGGAAACGTGAGTTTTGGTTGGAAAAGATCTCATTCTTAGGACATATCATATCTAGTTCAGGAGTAGAAGTGGATCCCTCAAAAATTGAAACGATTTTAGATTGGAAACAACCAAGGAATCCTTCTAAGGTAAGAAGCTTTTTGGAACTCGTAGGATATTATCGAAGATTCATGCAGGACTTTTCGAAGATAGCTGCACCACATACTCAGTTATCCAAGAAAGAAGGAAAGTTCGTATGGATAGAAAAATGCAAAGAGAGCTTTCAGGAGTTAAAGAAAAGATTAAGTACCGCACCTATACTAACATTACCAGAAGGGAAGGAAGGTTACACCGTCTACACAGATGCTTCGAAAGAAGGGCTAGGGTGTGTTTTGATGCAGCATGGAAAGGTGATAGCATATGCTTCAAGAAAGCTTAAACCACATGAAGTCAACTACCCCACCCATGATTTGGAGCTAGCCGCGATTGTCTTTGCCCTCGCGAAGTGGAGACATTACCTGTATGGGGTGACATTTGAAGTATTCACGGATCATAAAAGTTTGCGGTACTTATTCACTCAAAACGAACTAAACATGAGACAGAGAAGGTGGATGGAATTTCTGGAGGACTATGATTGTATAATTCAATACCATCCCAGAAAGGCTAACGTGGTGGCTGATGCATTGAGTCGAAAGCTAGTTTAGCGCATATCGAGGGGCACTTAATAGAGAGTGGGAGAAAACCAGTTCAAGTGATTCCTCGAGCTAAGTTGGCGAATCTAATAATTTCATCACCACTGAAGGATTGGTTGATAAAGACGCAAGCTATTGACGGATGGATTAAGAAGTGTCTCAATTCCAAGGAGAAAGATGATGAGACAAAATTCAGTAAAGGTGAAGATGGAATCTTGAGATTTAAGAACAGAGTTTGTGTGCCCTCATCTATCCGAAATGAAATACTTGATGAAGCACACAAGACGCGTTATACAGTACACCCTAGGGGAACAAAGATGTACCAAGATCTCAAGAAACACTTTTGGTGGAATGGAATGAAAAGAGACATTGCTGAATATGTTAAGAAATGCTTAACTTGTCAAAAAGTTAAAGCAGAACATCGAAAAGCAGCAGGAAAGTTACAACCACTACCAATTCCCACATCGAAGTGGAAGCAGATAACCATGGATTTTGTTACTTGGTTACCTAAAGTCAAAGGAGGACAAGACAGTATATGGGTCATAGTCGACAGATTGATAAAATCAGCACACTTCTTACCAGTCAAGACTATGGATAAAGTTAAATCCTTAGCAAAACTGTACCAACAGGAAATTGTGAGATTACATGTAGTGTCGGTAACTATAGTGTCTGACAGAGATCCAAAGATTACGTCACAACTTCGGCAAAATGTTCAAAATCTGATGGGAACCAAGTTACATTTCAGTACAGTGGTGCACCCGTAGACACACGGACAGTCAGAAAGATTGATTAAATATCTGGAGGATATGTTAAGAGCGTGTGCTTTCGACTTTCCAGACAGTTGGAAAGATTGTTTACCTCTCGTGGAGTTTGCATACAATAATAGTTATCAGGTTTCAATTCATGTAGCTCCATATTAAGCCTTGTATGGGAGGAAATGTAGATCCCCATTATATTGGGATATGGATGAAACAAGGGATACCTCTAAGGGAACTACCAGGGCCAAAGTACTCGAATGGATTGAGAAAGCCACAGAAAAGATTCAAATAATCAGGCAAAGAATGAAAGCCGCCCAAGACAGACAGAAGAGTTATGCCGATAAAAGAAGAAGAGATTTAGAGTTCGATGTGGGTGAGAAACTGTAACGCCCCAGTTTTCTGGCAAGCCAGGTACGAGGCCACATGAGAGTTTAATTCAGTAATTTCGTGATTTATATGATGTTGCATGTCTATTTGTCAACGTGAAGTTATTTTAATTTCGTGCCCCTTAGAATTATTTAAATTGTTCTTGGATTCAATTGTCCAATAATTACTAGTTAAGGACCTAATTATAATTAGGGTGTTTTGGGGCTGTTTGTGGCTTCCTTGAGCTCGGGATTCGAATTCGAATTCCAACCTTAACATTGAGTTCGTTTTGGTAATTCGGATTCAATGAATTAACCTTTTAAAATTTTAAAGTAATTTGATCACCCTACCATTTTAAAATCCGATCCGAATGGACCGGATACCGTTTGACACTACCCATATAATCCGACCCGTTTAACTCAGCCCTAAAAAGGAGCCAAGTCCTCCTCCCTCTTTCATTTTCACCTACAAGCAAGGAAGAAGAGAGAAGAGAAGGATTTTTTCCCTTTTCGGTCATGAACCCTTGAGCTCGGGATTTTCAAGATCCAACCGTCCGATCAACGACCTAAGGTAACCAGTGTATTCCTCTCGTTATGTGCTTCAATTCTACGTATATATTGTAACTTGAATCCTTGCCTAAGTACTTCTTTGGGGGAGATGATGAATAGTGTAGGTGGTCGGGATTTGTTATGTTCAAGCCCGTTTCACGAGCTCTAACTTGTGAATATATGATCTACGTGTCGTACGTGACTTGTGGTATGAATTTTGGGTGATTTGGAGTTGTTTTGTGGTGTGCATGTGTGTGTTTGGGTGTGTTTTCCGCCATTGGAGGCGAAACTTGGAGTTGCAGTCCAAGGGCGAGTAACGCCCGTTACCCCCTTTTGAGCTTTAAATTGTTAACTCCCGTTACCTTGGCTCTTGGATCAGCTGTTGCCGTTAACGCTCATTACCCATTTTTTCCTTGAAAGTGTTAACCCCCGTGACCCTCCCTTTTGATTGGCCTACCATTTTGTTCTTTTATTCATTTCTGTCTCGGTTTTATCCATCGTTACCTATCCAAATGAACTCCAATGGACATGATATTTGAAATGTAGAAACTGCATTGAGTCTAGAAGATCCTCCAATTGGAATCATCTCAATATAATAATTTTAGTTTGGTGTCGCCATTTCACATGGAATTTGCATTCATTCAAGTTCGGACCTACGCCATTTTCACCTCGCTTTGAACCACAATTCGAGCCTCATACTACTTTAAAGGTATTCTTGTCTAGTTTCATATCCAACAAACAAAACCCAATTCCAACTTCTAGAACTTGAGATATTCCCGTTTTTCTACATCATGCGCAATTCCAAAAACTGTCAGCTCTTGTCAAAACTCGCCTAAATCCGTTCTCTTGCTTTCCTTCCACTCCCTCGAACTTTGTATGTGATTCAAATGTATGTATAAATGATTAATTGATATAATATGATATGTTTCCTTGATATAATATGATATGTTTCCTTACTTATTTTAATTTTATGGTTTCATTTGATATGTAACGCCCCGATTTTCAGACAGTCAGGTACGCTCGACACGTGTGGGTTTCGAGCGTTAGGACTTTATTTTAATAATTTCGTTTATTCAATTTAAACGTGCTATATTAATTTTATAAATTGTGTTTCAACATGATTACGTGAAAATATATGAAATATGTGCCAACTTGAGAATTCTCGTATGAATAGAATTTAATTGCTACATGAATTAATTGTCCAAATTGTATAATTTGCATAATTATCCTTAATTGTTCATTTACATAAATTAGAGGACCAAATTGCTCGAAAACCATTGAGGACTAGATTGATCTATTCCAAACTTATATCCTCAATTGCGTAATTTATGATACTTGGAGGATTTGATCACAAATATTACATATTTCCCCCAAATATATCACGTTATATGCATCTCTTCTCCAAGCTTCATTCTTCACTTTCATCAAAACATACCATTTGCTTCCTCCTTCACCGAGCCAAACCTCCAAGGAAAGAAAAGGGAATTTCATCCATTTCAAGCTAAAATCTTTGAGGAATTGGAAGTCTTAGGCCATCATGTTCATCATATCTCCATCTTTTCTTCTCCTTCTTTCATTCAAGGTAGGGATGAGCATATATATGATCTCTTGAAATTTATGTGGGAAACTAGGGTTATGATTTGGATGCAATAGCTTGATTACTTGATGTTAGAAGCATGAATACTTGATCATAGTTTGAAATCATGCATGAATTCTTGGAGAATTTGATGATATATGATGGATTTGTGTATGAACTTGGAATTGATGATTTGAGATGATCAAGCATAAAACAAGTGGATGTATTGTGTTTTATTGCACTTTAAGCATGTATATATGTTTCCTCCTATGAATTATAATATATGGGATGGATTGTGAGAGTTTTGGGAGCTTTGGGAGCTTGGTCCGTTGCTCCCCTGTTTTCTCAACCTTCTGTGTAACGGGAACGGCCGTTCCCGCCCCCTTTGCAATAGGGGAACAGCCGTTCCCATTGTTTGAATAATGTGTCAGGCGGCGAGGACGGGAACGCCCGTTCCCACTTTGTCTCACAGACGGGAATGACCGTTCCCATCTTCGGGGAGCCCGACAGCGGGAACGGCCATTCCCACTTTGAACTAAAACCTGGAACGGTCGTTCCCAGCTCTCTGGTAGTGCAGAAACTTTCTGCATAAAAATGGAATTTTGGGACCTCGTTCCAATGGCTTATTTGACCCCAAATTGCTATTATATGATTGGTTATATGTCGAAACAACATGTTATCATGCTACATTATGTATTGCTCAATGTCTCGTGTATAATCGTGCCGTGCGTTTCAATGTCTCAATGTCTCAATAGTCTCATGCACGTACATTGTCCCGTTTCTTGTCCAGTTGTTCTCCAGGGCGGAGATTGTCGAGCATAAGCACATTCACACATTCACGAGTCGTGTGTCGCCTGTCAGGTTAGGTTTAATTTCTAGTTATATAGAACCCGTATAACCTTTACGTGGTTTTTGGCCAAAGGTATTTATATTTATAATTTCTTGAAATCACTTATCATTTCAAGTCATGTTATTGTTCATGAATTAAGCAAGTAGATTATGTTAATATTCACGAATCAAGCATGCCATGCTCATGAAAGCAAGTACGTACGTTCTCCTGGCCAGGTCGTCCTTAGTGAGGGCGCTGGGCTGGTCTTCAGGCTGGTGGTTGTCCGCCAATCACAGGAAGAACAATACCCTATCGTGTACGTGTGTTCTCTTGGCCAGGTCCTTCCTAGTGAGGGCGCTGGGCTGGTCTTCGGGCTGGTGGTTGTCCGTCCAACCACAAGAAGAACAAAGCCCTATCGTGTACCTGTGTTCTCCTGGTCAGGTTCTCCTTAGTGAGGGCGCTGGGCTAGTCTCAGGGCTGGTGGTTGTCCGTCCAACCATAGGAGGAACAAACCCTATCGTGTTACAAGCAAGCCATGTATTGATTGCATGATTTCCATTTCATGAATGTGCTAATTGAGTACACATGCATGATTGTACGGTAATTGAATTGCGTGATCGTCTATTAATTTATAATCTAACAAGCATGTTTATAGATTGCCTGAAAGAACCAGTATTTAATATTGATAGTTGTATTCTCGGGCGAAGAGTACTTTATTCTTGAACTTATATATTTATCTTTTATAAATCTTTACCCGAGAATATGACTTGCATGTTATCTGCGCAAATATATATGTAAACCCCTCACTCGGTCTTCACAGACTGACACCTCCACCTTTCAGGTTATTGCAGGTGCATTTATTTGATTGTTTATTTATTGTTCGAGAAAATCATGTTTACGGTTATATGTTATTTATTTTAAGGAGATGATAATGTATTGATATGTAAGTTAGAATATATTTTATTCGGTAAATGGAAAATGTCATGCCCTGATATGGAAATATTTGATAGTGATTGATTTATGCTTCCGCTTTATTATGTCGCATGTATAAGTTTTCCCGCCTAGATTGTCGCGTATTGCATTGTCACCCGTTCGCTATAGGTTGGTTCATGTACGGATTGGCCATTTCGTATGTGGATTGACCTATAGTGCGGGGGTGTGGTACCTCCACGTGTTAAGGGGTGCTACATGATAAGTGTAAACATGACTTGAATGAATGAATGTTTAAATGACACATTTGAAGCTTTCTTGTATCCTTTGACTCTCTTATGTACTTTAAACTTATTAATACTCATGATATGTTGTGACATGCTTTATTATGTGTTATAATTGTTGTGTGTTAAAGTTGTGGAGTGTTTCGATATAATTTTTCCGGGTAAGAAGCTAATATGCTATAACGTGGCTTAAGTGTTTCTATATGAAACGTTAAGTGCTTTCTTGCATTCTTTCGACGTCCTAAGTGAACCCTATTGCCTTTATATTTATTTTATATATTGTAAACATGTTGATATGTGTATTATGATTATTGTTTTAAGGTTATGGCTCGATTTGCTGTGATTCATGAACGATATGGAACGAATGAACTTCAAACCTCAATGTATTGATTGAACTTCGATGATTGATCGTTTATGTTCCATTGTAACATAATTACTTATATTATTCACTTCATACCATGAGCATTTCATTGTCGTGCGTCATAATTGGTTCATATGTAGTCGTAAGTCTCACGAGTGAACCTTGTTGGTTCTTGTACAGTTTTCTCCATCGCGGAGATGTGTCGGGTTCATAGGCTACCTCAAGTCTTCTTTTTCTTTTGGTATTGTTCGGTAAGAGGTGTTACAGGTGGGTTTCTCTTCTATTACCTAAGATGACCCAATATATATCCCTAACGTGGAAGTTTTAAGCCAAGTATGTAATTATATTTATAGTGGGTCTTTTCCAAAGAGTCTATGCTTTTAAACGTAAAGCCCTTTTTCCTTTCATGAATCCCTTACCAAATGTTTTCGCGAGATCAGTGAACACATTGCTTAAGGGGGCCCGGGACTATGTGTACGTGGCTATGCGGGGAAGCTCGGGCTGACGGTGATCCCCGTGCACTAGTCCCAACAAATAATAACGGTGATACCGGCCCTCGCTAGGAGATTAGCGAGGAATGGGAGCTGAGTGCCTTTGGGGGAATTCATGTAACCCCCTTTGGTCATTGTATTAGGTGGCCGGGCCTTGCAATCCCGTCCACCACCCGGTGGAAGAAGGTGGATATGTTTATGATTATGAATGATATGACTATGAATGAATGTTAATGGACGAATGAATGAATATGGTATGATCACTAATGAATGATTGAATGAATGAAGGAATTAATGCACACACGAGGAGAAGGTTGGAGAATTCGCCCTCTCGTCGGGCTCACGTAATGACCACATGATTGGATGAACGAATGAAATTGATTGTTGTAATCCCGAGTGTTAGTTTACTTTGTTGTCACGCACTTGGGAAATATTTAAACAAACGTCACACGGGATTATAGCTTGCATTTGGGCGTGTTTAAATTCTGCGATATTATTTATGTTATACCCCGTTTTATACCCACCAGTCTCCTATAGACTGAGCCCGGTTTGTTTTCAGTTCTTTTACTGGTTTGGAGTGTTAGGCGGGATTTTGGGTCTGTCGAGTCGTATGGTCAAGTCTGAGTCACACTACACTCATATTGTAATTGATTAAGTTTTGCATTGAATGTATGAAATATTTTGATTGTACTTTGTGATATTCGGGACAGGATTCTAGGGATAGTTGAACCCGTGAATTTTGAAAATTTTGATTTATGATTTAAGTTTGAATTTTGGGACTAGGTATCTATGTTAGTGGAACCCGTCACTTGCTGCTTATATTGTGATTGAACTTATGATTTGCTTCCGCACGTGAATTTAATTTTGGTTAATTGCTTATTTGGTTTCGAAGTTTAGCCCCGCCTAGCATAGTGTGTGAGTGGTCTCCCGTTCGCTAAGATCCGGATGCGGGTACGAACTTACCATTTCGTAACCGAGTTTGGGTTATAGTGCGGGGGATGTGATGCCTTCCGTTTGGGGTGCTACAGAAACTGTTTGTGAAGGCATCGCCAAGGAAAGGGTTCACAAGGATTGGAAAAGGTGGAAAATTGAACCCTAGATACATAGGACCTTTTGAGATACTGGAACGTGTGGGTCTAACAGCGTATCGCCTGGATCTACCAGCAAGCTTAACAGGAATCCATAATATATTTCATGTATCCCAATTTCGCAAGTACTTTGCCGATGAGGTACAGGTGGTACCAGTAGAGGAAGTTCCGATAGAACCTAATCTAACCTACGAGTTGAAGGCGGTAAAGATCCTGGATAAGAAATTCCAAGAATTAAGAAATAAAAAGATTCCATTGGTTAAGGTTTTATGGAAAAGGAACGGTACTGAGAAGTTACCTGGGAAGCTGAAGAAAAGATGCAAAAGCACTATCCCAAATTGTTCAAAGATCACGAAGAGAATCTGAAGACAGATTCTTCTTAAGGAGGGAGGTTGTGACAGCCCGGTTCGGGACCGGATCAATAAAGGTAAGATAAGGGCAACGTAAGAGCATTTATAGAACTTGATCCGTACTTCAAATAATTTATATCATGCATCCCTACATGAAATGAGTGTTCTTATGTGATATTAGGTGACACAAAGGGGGAAAACTACCTTTAAACCCTAAAAGCACTATTTATTTCTGAACCACCACTACACTATTTTATTCGAGAGACCTTAAAGAACCTAAACCTATTTTATTAGAATTTTTCAACTCCCTTTTCGATGCTTTGAGGTTTCGTTTATGTGTCCAGAGCAATTTAAGAATTTATTTTCAAATAAAAATTTCCGTCAGTAAAATATATTTTCTTCGATAGAATGATTTAACCCTTGAGATCATCACCATAACGTTCCTCGATTTTTTCTACATTTTTGGAAAGCCTTTCGGACCTTCAAATTTTATCCTAGTATTTATTTCATAATTAAAATAATTTTCGAAATTCAAGAAAATCCTATCTTCCAAAGCTTATAACTTTTAAACCGTACGTCCGATTTCGACCCGTGAGTAACCGTTTCGAAGCTAATTTTATTTCCTAGCTCTTGGAACTTTTCCAACTCCAAAAATATGCACGAGAAATGTGAAATTACCAGAATACCCCTGCTGTGACAATTATGTAAAGAAGGAAACCTATTTTTAGAAATTTCATAAAATACCCCACCTTAAGTCCCTAAAATAAATATTATTTGCACTCTAGTCCTTCCCAACAACTATAAATAAGTGGGTTGAGGTCTCATTCTCTCCCTCACACCAGCCAAAACACACGCCCCTCACACTAAGAATAAGGTTAGTTTTCTTTCTTTTTTTTATGTTATAATTAGTTTAATTTATGATTTAATTTATGTTTTATTTTATTTTTTAATTTATTTATTAATTATGCTAGGTTTAGGATTTAATATATGTTTTATTTTATGCATGAATTATGTGATTTAATTTATGCTTTAAATATTCATGAATTTATTAATTATGTTTCTTATAGTATAGTTTATTATGAAATTTGTTACATAATTTAATTTTGTGACAAATTAATTATGTGAAAATTATTCTAGCATGTTATATGTTACATTTTAAATATTTTATGATCATACTTAGGTAATTTAATTTATTACATGATTTAATTTATTGTTGCATGCTATTTCTTACATAATTAAAGTATAACCTATAGTTTTAAATGTTACATATTTAATTAATTGTTACATAATTTTACTTGACCAATTGATATATGTTATGGTATACATGTACAATATACGTATACGTATTTGTTTCCAATATGTTTAAATACGTGTATACTTTCGTATTAATACTATGTGTATTTTCATAATAAATACGTATGTATTTTTGTATAAATACAGTATGTATTATAGTATAAATACCGCATGTATTCTTGTATAAATACTGTATGTACCCTGTATAAATACGGTATGTATCCCTGTATAAATACCGTATACATACTGTATAAATACCGTATAAATACTATATAAATACACGTATACATAAATTATAAGAACAGTATACATACAGTATATATACCGTATACTTGAATAGTGACCTTTGACCTTTGAACCTTGACCTTTGACTTTGACCTTGACCAATAAGTTTGACTTTTAACCTAATTGATCATTTCAAAGAGACGAATTCAACGGTCAAAGCCTTTTTCGAAAATTCTCAAAAACAGGGGATCAAAGTAGGTTTCAAAGTTCACATTCCTTTTCTAATTAGGGTTGTTTTATGACCCTAAGAACATACCCTTAAGCTTTTGACACGAGCTTTCTAATGAGACTAATCGTTTACTTAAATCCTTTATTCGGGAAAAGTAATTCCTTGTTTACGTGTTCTGCATTCTTTTCAATGTTATACTTCAATACTTGATTATCCTCACTCAATCATGCATCATTAATCGTGTGTGGGACTTAGATCCTTAAGCTCATAGTAATCTGTCACTTACAGGAGATAATACCGAGTTCTGGGATCCGCAGGGTACTGTGTGAACCCTGTCTTCTAGAAACTATCAACTTATCTAAATAAATAGGTGAGGTTTAAACTATTTCAACTGGAACCATGAATATTCCTATGTATTCAAATGATTTCAAAATCAACGCCTTGGGGTGCAAAGTTTCTTATATTTCAAGCTAAACGCTTTCCCATTTTGGTACAATGCTTCAAGTTTAAAGTTAATGATCTCTGACATGTATCCTGTACACTACTACACCATCTTGAATAAAGGTTTAGTCTCCTGAACTCTGTGTGCTTATGCACTTTTGTTATTCTAAATGCAAGCTTTGGAAATTCTGTTATGTTGGGCCCTGGCGGTATGGTTAAGTACTGGACTGGGAGGTGTGCACCAATGGCTACTATAACACTGGCCGCCATACTTGTAGCACCCGAGCACAAGGTGCCATATCCCTCGCACCGAGACTCGACCCGAATATGAAATGGAAAATCCATACCCGAGCTAAATCACGGCTAACGGGGACATACACACTCGCTAAGCTAGGCGGGATCTAACCTACGCAACCAAAAGACATAACCACAGAAACAATGCCAATGCGGAAGCAACGTACATTCATAAATAGCAAGGTAAGCAATGAGTGACGGGTTCATCTAGCATAGATACATAATCCCGAAAGTCAATAAAATCATAAAACATCAATTACGGATTCATTTATTACTGTAAATTTATCTCGAATTCATGATAGTAGTAATAACCAACACAAGTCATACATTCTCCATAACTTAAAAAAATCATGATTCAATATGCAAATGAACAGACTCTGACTTAACCGAAAGACAGAACAGACTCGACTTCCTGCCTAGCACTCCAAACCTGCAAGAACACTGAAAACAATCCGGGTTCAGTCTATATGAAACTGGTGGGTATAAAATGGTATAAGTATCGTATAAGACAATATTTAAACATTCACATGCAAGTTATAATCCCAAATGAGGTTTTTAGAGCATTTCCCAAGTGGGTGAAATAAAGAAGTCATCAAAAGGGATTATAACGTTCATTTTTCATTCTTTAGGTCTTTCGTGGCCCGGCGAGTAGGCGTGCCTTATCTCCAACCAACACCTCGTGTAGTTCATTAAGCATTCATTCTTTCTTTCTTTCTTTCATGCATTACATTCTTTCGTACACATTCATGAACATTTACACCTTCTTCCTCCAGGTGATGGCCGGGTGAACGGCCCGAACCATCCATTCATTGACCAAAAGGGGAACATGACTCCCCAGATGGCACTCAGCGTCCATTCCTCGCTAACTCCTAACGAGGTCCGGTTACGCTGTTCATTCGTGGAACTAGTGTGAGGGATCACCGTTGGCCCATGCCTCCCCAGATCACCACTTACACCAAGTCCCTGGGCCCCATTCTGTGCATTCATTCTTTCTTTCTCACCAAAACATTTGGTAGGTTCATAAAAAAAGGGCTTTACTTTAAAATCATTGACTCATGAAAATGACTCTATATACATATATACTTTTGGCTGAAATATTTACACATTGAGATTATATAGGGTCATTTAACTAAATAGTAGGGAAACCCACCTGTCCTTAGCTTACCAACCAAAACTAAGAAGAAACAAGGGGACCCGGAAGTTTCATATGAACCCGGCAAGTCTCCGCCTTGGAGAAAACTGTACAAAAGACAATATAGTGGACCCGTGAGACTCAAGACTCCAAATGTACCAAATACAACGCACGGCAATGTAATGAATATGATATGAATGCATAAGAGATGATATAGTATCATGGAAACATTCATATGCACAATTCATTACTTAAAGTCATGTAAACAAGTCACTCATTCCTTTCAAGAAGCGTTCATATCCATATGAGTTCATGACTTTCATTTCTATACCACATAAATCTAAGAAATTCAGATAACGATCATCACACATAGTATAACATGTAAACACTTCATATCAATCATTAAAAGAAATCACAACATCATTTAGGGTTCAAACATGAAGCTTCAATGCATGCATGTACCATATTGGAGCAAGGAAGACATATGAGCCATAATCTATATACAACATGTATAACATAGGTTATAAAGGCACAAGAGGTGATATTATGTCAAGGAATCATTAAAGTGCACGATTAACATCTCAAAGACATCTAACCATCCATTTCATTCTTTTCATGAAGCGTTTAAAGCCATTCAAGTTCATAACCTTCACATTCAAATCAAGTTGATCCAAGAATTCCAAATAACGGTCATAACACGTAGTATAACATGTATACGTATCATACAAGTCATAAAATAAGGAATACATAGCAATTAGGGTTCATACTTAAAAGCAAAATTCCATACATGTACATATTAGGAGCAAAGAAGACACGTTGAGGCATAACTCGTAAAATATTCCACGAAAAATCATAAAATTTCATAACACCCAAGATACTACATGTTAGCATAGCATAGAAGTCATAAAAGAGGTGGAGAAAGATCAAAGAAGCAAAGAAAAACAAGAAAAAACGAAACCGGAGTAACAAAAATAGGCAGGGCAGAATCCACCCCCATGGATTTTTCCAAAGGAAAAATCCACCCCTATGGATTCTGGTCAGAAACTCACTGACTCAATGAAAGGGAGAGGAAACGAAGCATGTCACCAACTTAAAACTCAATGAAATGCATACAAATTCAGGCCATAAGCTCATACAGACATGCCAAAAACGAAGCTAAATCATGAGAACGGAAGAGATGCTCACATAGGTTCATATTCTTCAAGTTTCAAGCAAAATCATTAATGGTGACTTCCAAGTAACTCATCTATCATGCAATTCAAATTTAAGGAGACATAAATGGAGGTCTTAGGATCGTATATCATGCTTCATACTAAAAGAATTCACAAGGACTCAAGCAAGAATCATCAAAGTTTCACAAACCCTTACTATTCATCATCTTCTCCAATCCTAACTCAAATCATGGTGAAATCCTGTAAAATCTAGCGTAAAATGATTACAAGGAGATATAATACACAAATATGAGCTTACCTACAAGAAAGGATGAGAAATGGTAGGGAGATGAGCTCAATTCCCCAAGGTTTACACTATTCCTTCTCTTTTCCTTTTGGCTGATATTTTTGGGTTGTGAGGGGGGAAGGGATCTCGGTTTTGGGGCTGAAAAGGGGAGAGAGAGAGTTTAAAAGTGGGTTTAGGTCTTTGGGTAGGGTCTAGGTGTGTTATTTTAGGTCCGTAGTTTAGGTAGAGTTAATGGTTTGTCGTTTTAGGCGTAAGGTGTTCGTTTCGGTTGAAATTCAGGAATCCAAATGGTCTTAAAAAAATGTGAGGCTTGTTCCATCGGATCCGAATCGTCGATACGAGTCCAATGGAGGTGACGGAACTCGATTCCAAGTTCTCGAGTTCAAGATATCACATACGGAACCAAAGGTACGCTAATTGCTCGTTAGCCCCCGTTTTGGTTCCAAAACTCAAAATAAATTCAAAACTCAAACAAAAGAATCCGGAAAATTAAAACGAGTAAAAAGATACGATCATAATACACATAATTCACTCATACCAAGTTTTCACGAAAAACGGAAGTCAAATCGAATAGAAACGACACTCAAACACAATCACGTAGGCATAAACGTTTCAAGAATTCATTTTCAAAATGAAACTAATACGTGAAATAATAATTTAAATTATATAAAATTAATTAATTGCACGTATTGATAAACATATACGTCATACTTGAATAAAGGAAAAACTGGGGCGCTACAAACTCTCCCCCTTAAAAGAATCCGTCCTCGAATTCATTGTATCCTATGCAACCAATGAGAGAACCCCGTCTCTCGAAAGCAACAAAGAAAGAGCCCCGTCTCTCAAACA
Source organism: Lantana camara (assembly GCA_037501455.1). Taxonomy (NCBI): domain Eukaryota; kingdom Viridiplantae; phylum Streptophyta; class Magnoliopsida; order Lamiales; family Verbenaceae; genus Lantana; species Lantana camara. Next base: position 48,409,193 of record CM074860.1, on the reverse strand, counting down.
ACAGGGAGATAACCCCATCTCTCCTACAACAAGGAGAGCACCCCATCTCTCGAACAACAAAACAAGGGAGTCTCCAATACTCCCAAGTAACACACAACATAAAATAGTTACATTATAGAACAAACATGAAGAAGGAGGCAACACATATCAATTACAATAGTTAACATCATATAAGACACAAAAGGTCCAGCAATATAAATGTAGCAAGCACATAAGTCATCATTTATACAAAGCGATTATACGATAGGGAATCAAGGCACACATCATCACAATTATTTCAATCAAAATTGCATGTATGTATATGCCATGAATGTTTCTTATACCGTTCACCGTAGCAATGAGATTGAAGGTTGATAATTCATAATTCGGTTGGAGGATCCAATTTGGCTCTTAATTAAATTCTTGGAGTTCCCTTTACTTGTAGTGTTAAGCTTGGCATCCTTGGGGTGTTGACATTACATAGCCAAACTTCATTCAGGAATTATACTTAACCCAAATTTGGTAGCTTAACTTCCACTTTGAAGGTTTAACTCATAAGGCCGTTTCATTTCTTTCCTATTCTCATGATTAAAACCTCCATATCTTCCATGGGTTACATTTCCATTTGTCCTACTAAAATACTTCTTTGAGTGAAACCTTGCATTTCAAGTTTATCTCTTGGTCGTGCTCTCTCTCCCTTAAAAGTTTCCACCTTTTTAGGCCGAGCTTTATCCCCAATCTTATAATCGAATTTCTTGATCCACTCGAAATGAGCAATCCTTGTTAGGGATGGTGTTCGGTGTGTTACTCACTTCCACTTAAAGTGATGAGTTGAAAGAACATCCCAAATCCTTTACTTTCCAAATTCTCTTCTAATTCTCTCGAAGTCCGGTATCCCAATCTCTTTTCTCGTTCGATCTGAACATCTCTGAGTCGACCCAAACTCTTAATTTCCGAATTAAAATTATCCTCTCCGTCTTAGCACTATCACCAAAATATTCTCCTCCTTCAATTTGGTTCGGCAGAACTTTGATTGAAGTATTAGTTGAAGTATCACGCGGGGAAGGCATCCTATCAAGCAAACATTAAGGTAATGCATGTCTAGTTAGAATGCCAATGTTATGAAGCACGTAGTACACTTGCAAACAATTAAAGATGCAACATGTTGGAGCAATTATATCAATTAGAAATGCACATATAAATAGAGAAATTTCAATAACATAAAGTAATGTATAATGCACGTGCCATGAATATGTTAAACCTGTCACCGTGGTGGTAACCTTTTAGCTCGGCAATTTGTTCTTCATTTCCTTAATTAAGGTTTGCTTTAAACTCGTTGGTCATTTCTTATTCTTCCCACGGTCTTCAAATCTCCATAATCTTCTTGCATCAACTTGCATATCTCCAAGACCCGAAATCGTAATTTCTTGAACCCAAGGTCTTTTGCGTCTATAGAATCGGTATTTTGACTTACTCCCAGGTATCGACCTCCAAAGGTTGTCCGAATTTTCACCATGATTTTCACCCTGTCCGAAGGTCTCTTGGCTTATCGTTTATGAGTTCGAATCGGTGGTGTGATGCCCGGAACGGTGGGCCACCACATCCCCCGCACCTAAACCCGAACCCACATATGAAATGGATTTCCATACATGAGCCCAGGTCTAAGCGAACGGTGACCTACACCCACACGCTAGGCTAATCGGGGCTAAACAACACCAGAGCGCGTAAAACAAATCATATATGCGGAAGCAACGAACAAGATCTAAAGAGCTCAACATATATGCATAAAATCATACATACCATATACATGGCTTCACAGCCCAAAAGATCGAGTATATACATCCACCGATTCGAAATTCTCCAAAAGACAAGTTATGATATCAAATATATAAGACGAGTAATCAAAAGGCAAGAAAATGAATGCAACTCGACCTAAACGGCTAAGTACGACTCGACACGACGCACTTCCCCGCCTAGCTCGGCACACCTGAAAGGGAAAGGGGAGGGTCAGTCTCACAACTCGACTGAGTGAGGGGCATAACATACCCACACTTTAAATACGTATAGGGCATAGCACAAATCAAAAGTGACAGTCATGAATTGAGGCTAGGGTTTTGCCCACCAAAACCATTTCCCGAAATTAATATTTAGTAAGAAAAGTCTCTATCTCGATTCATAATCTATCAGTCATAACATAATCAAAAGCCCGGCGAGAACGGACTATCCCTTACTCCTTTAGACATAAATATCAAATCACAAATCCACCCTTGCATCCATGGTGTGTCGGGAATCAAACCCTAGCACCTACATTACCAAAAACATACGGGGTAGCTAACCCACGTTATGCCTTCCCCGGTTATCCACCGAAGGCTCAAGATATCACGCCTTCCCAACCTCCCTAGGTCGCACGTGAATATCTCAAATGAGAACGTGCACAGGGGTTAAACTCGGCGACCCCGTGGTCGCCCCGGACCTTCCTTACCCACGTCTCCAGGGCCCACAAACCAATTCAAACCAAAATCCCATCTTTCAGGGCACCCTCGCTCAACAAGTCCAAAGTACCAAAAGAGATTCAAAACTTAAGCTTATATATGATCTTACTTATATCATTTCCATAAGGTCCAAATCTTCCACAAGATCATAAACATAATTTAAGCACTCATATTTAAGTATGTATACATATCCGCATGCGAGTGAGAAATCATCACGTTATAGGCCATAGGTTAATAGCTAATAATTCCTAACCTTACCTTAACAAAAGAGACAAAAGGTAGGATCGAACGGAAACCAACCACCTAAGCTTCGGGCTCTTGCGCGACTGGAAGAGGCTCTGAAACGCAAAAGAGAACAAGACCCGAGACTTAGACTCAAATATGAACCAAATAGACGCTCGGCAATGCTTGTGAAAGCAAAGAATGGAAGTGAAATGCATGAACGCGACAAATAAATCCTACCAATTCTTATTCACATAATTCATAGAAAATATGGTCATAAGTTCAAAATAATGTACATAACGCATAGTATAACAAGCTAACAAGGCATACGAGTCATAAACGAAGAAATGAAACACAAAGGAAAACAACGAAGTGATAAAACGAGCAATTGTCGCCGCCATATTTTCAAATGACACGGCCGTGTTGGGTTTTAGTTCAAAATGGACACGGCCGTGTCCGATTAAAATTAATTCAGGAGCTTAATACGAGACGTTGACATGGCCGTGTTGAGTTTTAGTTCAAAATGGACACGGCCGTGTCCGGTTTTATAAAAATAATTTGCCCCAAGTCGAGAGGCTGACACGGCTGTATCCAAAACATGTACAAAGCTGACACGGCCATGTTGGCCTGTTGTCTTCGAAAACAAATAACAACAGCAACCGTGTTTCAGCGCCAAAAAATAGGGCAAGGAGCAGAGCAAGCACGCAGCAACAACAAGCAACAACCTCATGCCCCAAAACTCAAGCAAATCATAGCAAATCACTTCATAATCATCATATAATCTCCCAACTATCACAAAAGCTCAATAATCATCATATATTTCAAGAATTCTCATACAAGAATTTAAATTTCATCAATGGAAACTTCCACCATGCTCGACCATATTAAGAAGCAAGACCATATTTTCATGTTAAGGGCTTAAGGGATCACATATATAACTTCAAATCAAAGCTTAACTCAATGAAACCAATGTGATCATCAAACCCTTCAAAATACATGCCATGCTCCATAGTTACATCAAACATAACTCAAAACATGGAATTAATAGCTTAAAATGATCATATACTCATGTACATATCAAATACTAACTTACCCCTTGAAGATGTTGGAAGAAAATGGAGATTAGAGCTCAATCTCTCCCAAGGGTGAATAGTGACGGGTTTGAGCTTGAACTCCAATGTTGCTGCACCTTTCCTCTTTTCCTTGCTTGAACCAAGAATGGGAGTGGGAGAGGGATGATTATGCTGAGTTTTGGTGGGTTGTGGGGCCAAGCTAGAGTGTAAAATACCAAGGATTGAGGGACCAAAGAGCAAATAGATGAAAGGTAGTCATTTGGAAGCGAGGTAAGTTTCCGGTCGGATTTCGGAATACCAAATGAGCTTAAAAGTTTATGAGGCTTAGTCCATCGAACCCGAATCATCGAAACGAGTTCAACGGTGGTGACGGAATTCAAATCCGAATTCCCGAGCTCAAATTACACATACCGGAACCCAAGGTGCGCTTAAAAGCGTTTTAGCCTCCTTTAGGTTCCAAACGAAATAAATAATTCAAAAGCTCAACAATTAGATTCGAAAACATATAATGAGCATAACCAAATCAATCCATAACAAATTACGTACATACTCAAATAAGAATCATTCGAATTCATAAGAAATTAAGTATTAATTAAAAGAATAAAGAATACGAATTTAAATAATGTAAATCGCGCACATATGTCATACCTGTACGGTCTGAAAGTCGGGGTGTCACAATCCTTCCCCCTTAAAAAGGACTTGCCCTCAAGTCCGAACCGAGTTCTCGAACAACCCCGGATATAAACTTCTCATCTTTTCCTCAGTTTCCCAGGTGGATTCCTCGGATTTCTGATCTCTCCAAAGTACCCTGACCAAAGGAATCTGTCGGTTTCTTAACTCTTGCATTTTCCGATCCTGAATTGCAACTGGATGTTTCTCAATGGTCAAATCCGGCTCTAACTGAACTTCTTCAATTGGGAGAATTGTTGTCTCATCGGGGTAATACTTACGGAGCTGAGAAACGTGAAACACGTTGTGTATCCCGGTCGAAGTTGGCGGTAAATCCAACTATACGCCACTTTTCCGATTCTTTCCAAAATATCAAACGGACCAAGATATCGGGGACTGAGTTTCCCACCTTTACCTATTCGAGTGAAACCTTTTCTCGGATATGCTTTTAAAAAGACTCTATCTCCCACCTCGAACTGTAAAGGTTTTCTTCTTCTGTCAGTGTAACTGTTCTGACGAGACTGAGCCGCTTTCATTCTTTGCCTAATCTGATGAACCTTCTCAATCGTAGCAGTAATATTTTCCTTAGGTTCGGCTCTCTCGGGTTTATGCTCTTCAATCCATCTCCAATCCTCGATATCCCAAAATAGAGGGGATCTGCACTTCCTCCCGCAAAGTGCCTCGTAAGGAGCCATCCCAATTGAACCCTGATAGCTATTATTATAAGCAAACTCAACCAAAGCCAGATGTTCGTCCCACTTGTCTTGAAAATCCAAAACACACGCCCTAAGCATATCCTCCAAATATTGAATTAACCTCTCCGTCTGACCGTCTGTATGAGGATGCGAAGTGGTGCTGAACTTGATGTTGTTACCCAAACATCTCTAAAGATTCTGCCAAAAGATCGAAGTGAACCTCGGATCTCGATCCGAAACTATACTGTTTGGAATTCCGTGTAATTTTACAATTTCCTGCACATACAACTCTGCTAGTTTCGGTACCTTATCAGACATCCGAACCTTAAGAAAATGGGCAGACTTAGTCAACCTGTCGATAATTACCCAAATTCCATCGAACCCTCCTTTAGCTCTAGGCAAGCCGGACATGAAATCCATAGTCACTTGCTCCCACTTCCACTCGGGAATAGGAAGGGGTTGGAGAGTTCCTCCCGGCTTCTGATGCTCTGCCTTCACCTTTTGACACGTTAGACATCGCTTCACGAAGTTCGCGACGTCCCTTTTCATGCCATTCCACCAGAACTTCTCTTTCAAATCTCGAGACATCTTAGTACCTCCCGGATGAATCGAGTACCCCGAGCGATGTGCTTCTTCCAAAATCCACCTCCTAAGCTCGGTTGGAACACAAACTCTTGATTCAAACCTCAACAAACCTGAGTCATCCAATCCAAACTTAGAATCCTGGTTCTCTTGTGAATGAGATATCAATCTCTGAATCTCAACATCTGAGGCCTGAGCTTCTAATAACTGCTGTTTCAAACCTGGTATAATTGTGAGATTAGCCATCCAAGTCCCTGAAGCCAGAATCTCTGAACCCGAACTTGAAGATCCCACTTCCAATCTAGCCACAGTCGCCTTTCTCCTCAAGGCATCAGCAACCACGTTTGCTTTACCGGGATGGTACTAAATCTTGCAATCATAATCCTCGAGTAATTCCATCCAACGCCTCTGCCTAACATTCAAATCTTTCTGAGAAAAGAGGTACTTGAGACTCAGATGATCCGTGAACACCTCGAATGTAGTACCGTAGAGATAATGTCGCCACTTCATCAACGCGAACACAACGGCAGCTAATTCCAAGTCATGGGTAGGGTAATTCTTCTCATGCTCTTTCAATTTTCTCAAAGCATAAGCAACCACTCTACCATGCTGCATTAAAACGCAACCCAAACCTTCCTTAGAAGCATCCGTGTAAACTGCATAACCCTCGGTACCCTCGGGTAGGGTGAGAACTGGTGCTGAAGTCAATTTCACTTTCAAAGTCTGAAAACTTGCTTCACACTTATCATTCCACTCAAACTTCACTTCTTTCTTAGTCAGCTGAGTCAACCGAGCAGCAATCTTAGAAAAATCTTTAACAAACCTTCTGTAATAACCAGCTAATCCAAGAAAACTTCGTATTTCTGATACATTCCTCGGTCTTTCCCAATGAAGCACGGATTCAATCTTCGACGGATCCACTTCAATTCCATTACCCGAAATAATGTGCCCAAAAAATATAACCCTGTCGATCCAAAACTCACATTTGCTAAACTTGGCATATAACTTATGTTCCCTTAGGGTTTCCAAAACAATCCGAAGATGCTGAGCGTGCTCTTCAACCGACTTAGAATACACAAGAATGTCGTCTATAAAAATTACCACAAACTTGTCAAGGAACTACCTGAACACTCGGTGCATCATATCCATGAATACGGTTGGAGCATTAGTTAACCCGAAAGGCATCACAACGAACTCAAAATGACCATAGCGAGTGTTGAATCCAGTTTTAGGTATATCCTCCTCCCTTATCCGTAGCTGGTAGTAACCCTGCCTCAAATCTAACTTGGAATAGACCTTAGAACCTTGCAGAATATCAAATAACTCCTCGATGTGAGGCAACGGATACTTATTTTTCATGGTCATCCGATTCAGCTCACGGTAATCTATACACATCCGTAACGTGCCATCTTTCTTCTTTACAAATAGCACAGGAGCACCCCACGGAGAAGTGCTCGGGCGAATGTACCCGCAAGCTAGAAGTTCATCAAGCTGCAACTTCAATTCCTTTAACTCAGCAGGAGCCATCCTGTAGGGAGTCTTCGAGAAGGGCTCTGCTCCGGGATAAAGGTCGATTACGAACTCGATGTCCCTATCAGGCGGAAGAGAACCTAAAGTCTCAGCGAAAACATCGATATACTCTCGCACGACCTCCGTCTCTTCAATTTTGGCCTGATCCTTCGGTCTATTCAAAAGATAGGCCACAAAACCTGTTGCTCCGTCCCGGACCAGTTTACTAGCCTCCATGAAAGAAATAAATGGGCTTGACTTAACCTTCTCGCCCTTAAACACCACTGAACCGAAGGAAACTTTCTTCTCCCGACAATCCATCTGAGCCCTATACCTAAACAGCCAATCCATCCCCAAAATAACATCATACCTCTGCATAGGCATCTCAATCAAATCTTCCAGAAAGACTCGGCCTTCAAAGCTAATTGGACAACCCCGAAAAACCCTGCAAGACACCAAGCTACCACCAAGAGGGGAACTAACCACGTAATCATGCGCACATAAAGAAACAGGCAAGCACATAGTAGCAGCAAAATCCCGGGAAATAAATGAGTGAGTAGCCCCGGGATCGAATAATGCATGTAATGTAGTGCCATGGATGCTTATAGTACCTTCGATCACCGCGTTTGGGTCGACATCCACAGCTTGCTCCTCCTCAGCTCCCAACGCATATGCCCTAGCTGGAATTGCAGGCCTCGGATTGTCTTTCGTTTTCGGGCACGTGTTCATCATATGATCTGGTGCTCTATAAATTAAACACCTTTTATGAAGTCTGAAACAATTATCCACATGGTGATGACCCTTGCAATAGGTGGTGCTGGAATTGCTAAAGGTTGCTTGGCTTGAGTTGGTCCCGCTGGTCTGAATGATTTGTTCTGAGGCTTAGCCTGTTGAAAAGTTTGAAAGGCTGGCCTCTTTCAAAATTTATTCAAAGTTCCTGAGCTGGACCCTTGCCCTGATTGTGAGTTCTCCTCCTCAAAGCCACTCTCTCTTCGACCTTGAGAGCCTTATCAACTACTTTCGCCCATGTGCTCGTATTGGCCGCTTCCAAAGCATCTTTCATATCCTCCCGTAGTCCTTGGAGAAACTAAGAGGCCTTCGCTTCATCATCATTGGCGATATTAGGGGCATAGCTGGAGAGTCTCTCAAACTCGTTGATATATTCAGTCACAGACATACTCTCTTGTTTCAAATCCATGAATTCCCTCAACCTTCGGCTTTTCGTAGCTTTAGGGATATATTTGTTCTTGAATTCCTGTTCAAAGATATCCCATGTAATTTCTTCCCCGGAAGCTTCCAACTTAATCTGAGTACTAGTCCACCAACTGTAGGCCTGTCCCTGTATCATGCTAAGAGTGCACTGTAGCTTGTCTATCGGGTCACAAGGAATGAAACGCCATACCCGATTTGTCTGAATTAACCACTCCTCTGCTTGCACATCATTCCCACCAATGAAAACCGGTGGATTCTGATTTTTAAATTCCCGAAGAAGAGCAGTGATAGCATTCCCTCCATGATTCCCAGCCAGAGGTGCATTATTCCTTTCCTGAGCCCATTGTTCGAAAAATACGGCCAATCTTTCCATAAAATTCCCGGGATCCATTTGAGGTGGAGGTGGTGGATTGTTGTTTTCCAAGTGTGGAGAATGATCTCGGTCATGACGGTGTTCCGGAGATCTATCTCGGCGGTGGTGCCTTCGGGGAGGCATATTTCTACAAAACAAAAGATTTCAATTCATATGCGCGGGCGGGGGGGGGGGGGGGTTAGTGCATGTTCATGTGCACTATTAACAATAAGGTAAACAAATAATCACATAAACACATGTAACCACATTGTCCTAAGCCGTACGACCGAGACTTACCAGACTCGACTCAAGAGCTCCGGTTTTACAACCTGGCTCTGATACCACTTTAAGGATGTGACGCCCGGAACGGTGGGCCACCACATACCCCGCACCTAAACCCGAACCCACATATGAAATGGATTTCCATACATGAGCCCAAGTCTAAGCGAACGGTGACCTACACCCACACGCTAGGTTAAGCGGGGCTAAACAACATCAGAGCGTGCAAAACAAATCATATATGCGGAAGCAACGAACAAGATCTAAAGAGCTCAACATATATGCATAAAATCATACATATCATATACATGGCTTCGCAGCCCAAAAGATCGAGTATATACATCCACCGATTCGAAATTCTCCAAAAGACAAGTTATGATATCAAATATATAAGAAGAGTAATCAAAAGGCAAGAAAATGAAAGCAACTCGACCTAAACAGCTAAGTACAACTCGACACGACGCACTTCCCTGCCTAGCTCGGCACACCTGAAAGGGAAAGGAGAGGGTCAGTCTCACAACTCGACTGAGTGAGGGGCTTAACACACCCACACTTTAAATACATATAGGGTATAGCACAAATCAAAAGTGACAGTCATGAATCGAGGCTAGGGTTTTGCCCACCAAAACCATTTCCCGAAATTAATATTTACTAAGAAAAGTCTCTATCTCGATTCATAATCTATCAGACATAACATAATCAAAAGCCCGGCGAGAACGGACTATCCCTTACTCATTTAGACATAAATATCAAATCACAAATCCACCCTTGCATCCATGGTGTGTCGGGAATCAAACCCTAACACCTACATTACCAAAAACATACGGGGTAGCTAACCCGCGTTATGCTGTCCCCGGTTATCCACCGAAGGCTCAAGATATCACGCCTTCCCAACCTCCCTAGGTCGCACATGAATATCTCAAATGAGAACGTGCACAGGGGTTAAACCCGGCAACCACGTGGTCGCCCCGGGCCTTCCTTACCCACGTCTCCAGGGCCCACAAACCAATTCAAACCAAAATCCCATCTTTCAGGGCACCCTCGCTCAACAAGTCAAAGTACCAAACAAGATTCAAAACTCAAGCTTATATATGCTCTTATTTATATCATTTCCATAAGGTCCAAATCTTCCACAAGATCATAAACAAAATTTAAGCACTCATATTTAAGTATGTATACATATCCGCATGCGAGTGAGAAATCATCACGTTATAGGCCATAGGTTAATAGCTAATAATTCCTAACCTCACCTTAACAAAAGAGACAAAAGGTAGGATCGAACGGAGACCAACCACCTAAGCTCCGGGCTCTTGCGCGACTGGAAGAGGCTCTGAAACACAAAAGAGAACAAGACCCGAGACTTAGACTCAAATATGAACCAAATAGACGCTCGGCAATGCTTGTGAAAGCAAAGAATGCAAGTGAAATGCATGAACGCGACAAACAAATCCTACCAATTCTTATTCACATAATTCATAGAAAATAAGGTCATAAGTTCAAAATAATGTACATAACGCATAGTATAACAAGCTAACAAGGCATACGAGTCATAAACAAAGAAAGAAAACACAAAGGAAAACAACGAAGCGATAAAACGAGCAATTGCCGCCGCCATATTTTCAAATGACACGGCCGTGTTGGGTTTTAGTTCAAAATGGACACGGCCGTATCCGATTAAAATTAATTCAGGAGCTTAATACGAGACGTTGACACGGCCGTGTTGAGTTTTAGTTCAAAATGGACACGGCCGTGTCCGGTTTTATAAAAATAATTTACCCCAAGTCGAGAGGCTGACACGGTCGTGTCCAAAACATGTACAAAGCTGACACGGCCGTGTTGGCCTGTCGTCTTCGAAAAAAAATAACAGCAGCAACAGTGTTTCAGCGCCAAAAAACAGGGCAAGGAGTAGGGCAAGCACGCAGCAACAACAAGCAACAACCTCATACCCCAAAACTCAAGCAAATCATAGCAAATCACTTCATAATCATCATATAATCTCCCAACTATCACAAAAGCTCAATAATCATCATATATTTCAAGAATTCTCATGCAAGAATTTAAATTTCATCAATGGCAACTTCCACCATGCTCAACCATATTCAGAAGCAAGACCATATTTTCATGTTAAGGGCATAAGGGATAACATATATAACTTCAAATCAAAGCTTAACTCAATGAAACCAAGGTGATCATCAAACCCTTAAAATACATGCCATGCTCCATAGTTACATCAAACATAACTCAAAACATGGAATTAATAGCTTAAAATGATCATACAAGCATGTACATATCAAATACTAACTTACCCCTTGAAGATGTTGGAAAAAATGGAGATTAGAGCTCAATCTCTCCCAAGGGTGAATAGTGACGGGTTTGAGCTTGAACTCCAAAGTTGTTGTGACCTTTTCCACTTTTTCCTTGCTTGAACCGAGAATGGGAGTGGGAGAGGGATGATTATGCTGAGTTTTGGTGGGTTGTGGGGCCAAGCTAGAGTGTAAAATACCAAGGATTGAGGGACCAAAGCGCAAATAGGTGAAAGGTAGTCATTTGGAAGCGAGGTAAGTTTCCGGTCAGATTTCGGAATACCAAATGAGCTTAAAAGGTTATGAGGCTTAGTCCATCGAACCCAAATCATCGAAATGAGTTCAATGGTGGTGATGGAATTCGAATCCGAATTCCCAAGCTCAAATTACACATACCGGAACCCAAGGTGCGCTTAAAAGCGTTTTAGGCTCCTTTAGGTTCCAAACGAAACAAATAATTCAAAAGCTCAACAATTAGATTTGAAAACATATAACGAGCATAACCAAATCAATACATAACAAATTACGTACATACTCAAATAAGAATCATTCGAATTCATAAGAAATATTTAAGTATTAATTAAAAGAATAAAGAATAAGAATTTAAATAATGTAAATCGCGCACATACGTCATACCTGTACTGTCTGAAAGTCGGGGTGTCACAGGTGGAATGCACTCGCCCTCTAATTGCTTACACTTGGTTTCACTATCTCTTCCAAAAGCTGTTTTTCTTTCTTTATCCGTTCCATTTGTTGCCCCATATCCTTTGTTGCTTTTTTTTCTTTAACTTCTCCAAATTCGACTCTTACCTTGTCCGGAATCCATAGTATCCCAAGTCACTACCTGTCTTTTCCTTGTTCCCCGGACTTAATCCCAAATGGCTTGGTTTATCCGAAAGATCTTCCTTAACAATTGGTATTGCTCACCATTCATTAATCCTATCATTCTTTCGAGCTCGATTTCAATTGACTTGATTTACTTGGAAGCTCATCCTTGATGTTCTTTGTTGTTCACTTCCCCCAAATCTATTTTACCTTAAGTCCTCTTGGTTATCATCACTCCTTCGCCGATCTAAACCTCAAAATAAAATACCTTTCAGGTTTTCCTTTGACTACTTCTTGAATTAAGTAATCCTAAGGCATCTGATTAATTAACCCCTGTAGTATAGATGTAGGCATATGTGTCGTTCTTGTGAATGGTAGACAACGCACAACCACGACTATCCTTTTGAATAATCCTCAACCTTAGTAGAATTTGTCAATTATTTCCACGAATGGAGTTTATCTATGTAGCACCCCGGACACATGGAGGTGCCACACCCCTGCACTACAGGTCAATCCACATACGAAATGGGCGATCCGTACATGAACCAACCTATAGTGAACGGGTGACAATGCAATACACGACAAGCTAGGCGGGATACTCGAACATGCGACATAATAAAGCGGAAGCATAAACATAACATTATCAACTATTTCCATTTATCCAATCATGACATTTCTCGTTTACCAAATAAAATATATTCTAACTGATCATATCAATACATTATCATCTTCAATTTAACAATAACAACAACTACAATTCCATAATTAACCATAATAAATAAATGCACGAACCACGGATGACACGACTACATGAACGGGACTCGACTCGACTCAACTCCCGCCTAGCGTGCACCTGCAATAACCTGAAAGGTGGAGGCGTCAGTCTATGAAGACCGAGTGAGGGGTTTAAATACATATTAGCGCAGATACATGCAAGTTATACTCTCGGGTAAAGGTTTGATAAAAGATAAACATAGGAGTTCAATAATAATATGTCTTCGCCCGAGAATACAACTATCAGTATTAAACACTTGTTCTTTTCATGCAATCAATAAACATACTTGCTTGCTTGTTAATCATTAGGTGATCACGCAATTCAATTATCATGCAATCATGCAATAGTGTAGTCATATAACACGTTCATGGAATGGAAATCATGCAATCACTACATGGCTTGCTTGTAACATGACAGGGTTGTTCCTCCTGTGGTTGGACGGACAACCACCGGCTCTAAGACCAGCCCAGCGCCCTCTCTAAGGAGAACCTGGCCAGGAGAACACATGCACACGATAGGCCTTTGTTCTTCTTGTGGTTGGACGGACAACCACTAGCCCGAACCCCAGCCCAGCGCCCTCACTAGGGAGGACCTGGCCAAGAGAACACACGAACACGATACGGTATTGTTCTTCCTGTGATTGGACAGACAATCACCGGCCCGAGGACCGGTCCAGCGCCCTCACTAGGGAGGACCTGGCCAGGAGAACACAGGTACACGATAGGGTATTGTTCTTCCTGTGGTTGGACGGACAACCACCAGCCCGAAGACCAGCCCAGCGCCCTCCCTAAGGAGAACCTGGCCAGGAGAACACATGACTTGCTTTCATGACATGACATGCTTGACTCATGCATACTAACGTAACCTACTTGCTTCACTCATGAACAATAACATGCTTGAAATGATACGTGCTTTCATGAAATTATAAATATAAATACCTTTGGCTCAAAATCCACGTAAGGTTATACGAGTTCTATATAACTAGAAATTAAACCTCACCTGACAGGCGACACACGACTCGTGATTGCGTGAACGTGCTCATGGTCCACAATCTCTGCCCTGGAGAATAACTGGACAAGAAACGGGACAATGTACGTGCATGAGACTATAATTCAAGGATATTATTCCATGTAACGACGCACGGCATGATCATACACGAGACAACGAGCAATAAACAATGTAGCATGATAACATGTTGTTTCGACATATAATCAATCATATAATAGCAATTTGGGGTCAAATAAGCCATTGGAACGAGGGGCTGAAATTGTAATTTTGTGCATAAAGTTTTACACTACCAGAGAGCTGGGAACGGCCGCTCCGGGTTCCAGTTCAAATTGGGAATGGCCGTTCCCGCTATCGGCCTCCCCGAAGATGGGAACGGCCGTTCCCGTCTGTGAGACAAAGTGGGAACGGCCGTTCCCTAATTACAAAGGGAACGGGAAGGGCCGTTCCCGTTACACAGAAGGTTCAGAAATAGGGGAGAAGAACAGAGGATGCACGAACCACCATCAAAGCTCCTCAAAGCTCACATAGTCAATTCCAAACATTATAATTCATGAAAGGGAATAAGTATACATGCTTTAGGTACAATAAAACACAATATAAACACATAATTCATGCTTCAATCTCCATAATCATCAACTTTGGCATATACATGAACTCATCATATATTCTCCTAATTTCCAAGAATTACACATGAAATTCAAGCCTAAAGCTCATAATCATAATTCTAACATCATTTGGCCAAGTTATCACACCCAAATCATAACCCTAGTTTCACATGTTAATTCAAGAAATCATATATCTCCATCTCTACCTTGAAAGAAAATAGAAGAAGAAGATGATGAAGCTAGCATGATGAATGAGCTCCCAAAACCATATTTCTCTTGATAAACTTGATGAATTTGATGAAATCTCCTCTTCCCTTTTTGGAGGTTTTGGTTCGGTGGAGGAAGGAAGCAAAATGAGATGATTGACATGAAATGAAGATGATTGAGGGAGAGATGCATATAACGTGATATTTGGGGAAAATATGCAAGATTTTCAATTAAGTCCCTAATGTTTATAAGTCATGCCATTAAGTATATCAAGTTTGGAAATGAGCAATTAGGTCCCAAAAGGTTTTTATGCAATTTAGTCCCTCACTTGAAATGAATGAGCATTTAAGGACAATTTGGCAATTAAATCAAATTGGACAATTAATTCATGTAACAATTAAATTCCATTCATACAAGGATTCTCAAATGAAATGAGTATCACATAATTTTCACGTAATCATGTTGAACATAGTTTATAGAAATTAATATAACACGTATAAATTAATTAAACGAAATAATAAAATAAAGTCCTAACCCTTGAAACCCATACGTGTCGAGCGTACCTGACTGTCTGAAAATCGGGGCGTTACAACTCTCTCCCCCTTAAGAGAATCCGTCCTCGGATTCCTTGTCCTGAATTCTTGAAATTTAATTGACTCTTACATGTTCATCCCACGCGGGTTAGCTACTCCCCGTCAGGGATTAGTTTGAAAGAGATCTTCATTCCACAAAGTCTTCCAATGGTTGAGATCACGACCCTCAACTTTTGGAGTCTAATCACTCGAAAGAAAATCTAACCTTCCACTAAAACAAGTTGACAAGTAGTAGAAAATACTGAGAGTGCCCAGTCTCTCAAACAATTAATGAGAGAACCCCGTCTCTCAAGCAAGTAACAAGAGAACCCCGTCTCCTGACAACCCTGAGAGAATCCCCGTCTCTCACGCACACGAAATAAAAGTTCAAGCGAGCACATAGATAAAATTTGCAAATATCACACAAGGCTCACATAAAAGTTTATAATTTACAAATAATGGTTCATGTAAACAAGTAATAACAATCAAGGAATTGTATCCGGGAACAATGAAATAATACTGATAAACAAGGAATCACGTACCAAACTATTAAAATAATAATTAAGTAATGGTACACGTGGTTTGCATGATTGAGTGTACCGTTCACCGAGGATTGGAGCCCTGGAACTGAATTAATTCGGTTGAATACTCGATTCTTTAGTTGAGAATTTTCTTGCTTGGCACCGTTACGGTTCAACATTCCCTTTTCTGATAGCCGCCTCTACCCTTGTGCTGTTTTCTGACATAATCCGTAAATCATCATTAATCAGCACATCTTCAGACCCGTTTTAATTCCAGGTTGGCCAGTTGAACCCTTCTTGCACTGATTCTCACATTTACTTTCTGGTTTCAGAAGGGAGAATAACCCTGGTTTTCTTGTTAGAGAGTAATTACCCATTCAAGCTTGAAAGACTGACTTGTGTTCCCTGCAAGCTTTTATCCGTTTTACAGAGAGAACAACTTTTACCATTTCCTTGACCTTGTAATTGAAGTGAAGCATTTTCCCGAAGCAAAGATCTTAAACTCTTTATTTGAAATCTGAACGTTGGGCTCTTATTCTCTTAGTAAGTAGCAAGGCGGATATGTACTATAAGGGAATCAAGGTCGTCATCCCGTGAGAGTAATTCAGCACGCACACTTGTATAGGTACCGAAAAAAATGAAGTCCTAGTGAAACGTCTTCCATTTGATCCCTGAAATTTGATAACATACCCAACACTCTGCGATATATCTTGAAGGAAAGGATCGTTCAATCTTCCATCTTTCTGAAGTGTTCATGGTAAACTGGTATCTTTATGGAGGCGACGGCGACAGCACGGATGAGAGCACGATGTGCTATCACAGGCATCTCTAGGGTATAAGTAATAACTTCGTAAGAAAACTCTTGTCGGAGTTAACCTACCAAAACTTGAGATTGATTCTGGATATCACCCAAACTGAATCCTTTTCTATTTACTGAGTCAAATGATATCCTGAGACTATCGGAGAATTGCAGATTGTGTACCCGCTTTCTTGAAAATGATGAGGGAACAACGGTACTGTCGATGATGGGACTTTTCTTGCTGGAAGAGGGAGGAGAATTTAGATTATTGACAACTTCTTTCACTTGGTTCTGATAGAGAGTTCCTGGAAGAATTGGTTCTCTCAAAATTCCCAACTTCCTCGAGTGCTGTCTAGCTTCCGATTTAAGTTTACTTCCAGACCGGCTCTCCCCCTTAAGAAAATGTAGATTTTCTAAATTCTTTAAATGTGCCCTATCTTTTCCCACTTGCAAGCTTCTCTGCTGACTTAATTCCCGTAACCTTTTCCTCGTTCCCCCCGGTCGTTACTCAAAATTTTGGTTGATGATTCCTTTCTAATTCCTTCTGTTAATAATATACTCAACTTGAAATTCCCCGACTGTCGTCACTCTGATTTGAGGTTAAAATTCTTCAACATCCTACCCTCACCTAAGGCTTTCCAAAGAATTGGCATTTACAAGTTCAGCACCATAATCTGAAACAAGAAAGTTACTCTCTTAATCCCAACCGAATCTCTAAAGTATTGATTAATTTCTGAAGGTTGAAGGACCCCTCCTGAACATTTATCTGCTTGGACTTATTAACCTTTCCTCGTTTCAAAATTTTCCAAATATTTATCATACCCACTCCTACCGAATCCTGGATCAATAAATTCTCACAGTCCCAAATATTCCTAATCTTCAAGCAAACTCAAATGACCCGATTCCCAACATGATAGCCAATGATTCAAAAATCTCCTCTTAAAAATTCAAGTTGGTAGAAATAGAGGCAAGGATTGTGCAAAGCGTAGGGAGAACCTATTGCCAATAAACACTAAATAATGCATGATGGTTAAAGTGTTAATGCACATAATATACTTACCAACAATTTACAATGCAACACATTGGAACAATTATATTAATTTAAAGAAGTACTCATAACAAAAGGGTTTAAAAATTTCAACTAATTCAAGCATATATTTAATGCATCAAGAAGGTAATCTAGAGAGCATCTATAACAATATTTATAAATGAGAAGCAGATAGCAATTATGATGTACGTGTTTATGAATGCATTGGAGAACCTGGCACCGTAGAAATGTTAGACTCGATTCCAGCGTCCATTCCTTGTTAGCCAAATTGCAACTTTAGCCCAAGCGGTTGACCAGTCTCTTTAATCTTCAAAATCCTCCGGTTTTGATTCATACATTTTCAATGCCTGTCACTCACAACTCAATTGAAACTAAATGCGTGCGGGTAAGACGTGCTCATGTCACATAATTAATACATGTATCAGGAATTAAATATAAATTGCAACAAATAAATCGTCAAAGTGGATGATAAACCACGTTGATCACATAAACTTCCAGCAATTCAAGATCAATTAGTTGACGATTAATAGTACAAGTCAATGCAGTACACAAGTTATCAAACAATTCACTTAAATTATAACATAATTCAAGTACTTCACCGAGTTCAAGTAAGTCAACATGTTCAAATAAAATGCAGGACTCTCAATTTGTCAAGTAATTCCTATGTCGTACGACCTAGACTTGACACGACACGACACTAAAACCTCGGTTTTGTAACCGGGCTCTGATACCACCTTAGATGTAGCACCCCGGACACGTGGAGGTTCCACACCCCCGCACTACAGGTCAATCCACATACGAAATGGGCGATCCGTACATGAACCAACCTATAGCGAACGGGTGACAATGCAATACACGACAAGCTAGGCGGGATACTCGAACATGCGACATAATAAAGCGGAAGCATAAACATAACATTATCAACTATTTCCATTTATCCAATCATGACATTTCTCATTTACCAAATAAAATATATTCTAATTGATCATATCAATACATTATCATCTTCAATTTAACAATAACAACAACTACAATTCCATAATTAACCATAATAAATAAATACACGAACCACGGATGACACGACTACATGAACGGGACTCGACTCGACTCAACTCCCGCCTAGCGTGCACCTGCAATAACCTGAAAGGTGGAGGCGTCAGTCTGTGAAGACCGAGTGAGGGGTTTAAATACATATTAGCGCAGATACATGCAAGTTATACTCTCGGGTAAAGGTTTGATAAAAGATAAATATAGGAGTTCAATAACAATATGTCTTCGCCCGAGAATACATCTATCAGTATTAAACACTTGTTCTTTTCATGCAATCAATAAACATACTTGCTTGCTTGTTAATCATTAGGTGATCACGTAATTCAATTATCATGCAATCATGCAATAGTGTAGTCATATAACACGTTCATGGAATGGAAATCATGCAATCACTACATGGCTTGCTTGTAACATGACAGGGTTTGTTCCTCCTGTGGTTGGACGGACAACCACCGGCTCTAAGACCAGCCCAGCGCCCTCTCTAAGGAGAACCTGGCCAGGAGAACACATGCACACGATAGGCCTTTGTTCTTCTTGTGGTTGGACGGACAACCACCAGCCCGAAGACCAGCCCAGCACCCTCACTAGGGAGGACCTGGCCAAGAGAACACACGAACACGATACGGTATTGTTCTTCCTGTGATTGGACGGGCAATCACTGGCCCGAGGACCGGTCCAACGCCCTCACTAGGGAGGACCTGGCCAGGAGAACACAGGTACACGATAGGGTATTGTTCTTCCTGTGGTTGGACGGACAACCACCAGCCCGAAGACCAGCCCAGCGCCCTCCCTAAGGAGAACCTGGCCAGGAGAACACATGACTTGCTTTCATGATATGACATGCTTGATTCATGCATACTAACGTAACCTACTTGCTTCACTCATTAACAATAACATGCTTGAAATGATACGTGCTTTCATGAAATTATAAATATAAATACCTTTGGCTCAAAATCCACGTAAAGGTTATACGGGTTCCATATAACTAGAAATTAAACCTCACCTGACAGGCGACACACGACTCGTGATTGCGTGAACGTGCTCATGATCCACAATCTCCGCCCTGGAGAATAACTGGACAAGAAACGGGACAATGTACGTGCATGAGACTATAATTCAAGGATATTATTCCATATAACGACGCACGGCATGATCATACACGAGACAACGAGCAATAAACAATGTAGCATGATAACATTTTGTTTCGACATATAATCAATCATATAATAGCAATTTAGGGTCAAATAAGCCATTGGAACGAGGGGCTAAAATTGTAATTTTGTGCAGAAAGTTTTACACTACAAGAGAGCTGGGAACGGCCGTTCCGGGTTCCAGTTCAAATTGGGAATGGCCGTTCCCGCTGTCGGGCTCCCCGAAGATGGGAACGGCCGTTCCCGTCTGTGAGACAAAGTGGGAACGGGCGTTCCCGTCCTCGTCGCCTGACACATTGCTCAAACAGTGGGAACGGCCGTTCCCCAATTACAAAGGGAACGGGAAGGGCCGTTCCCGTTACACAGAAGGTTCAGAAACAGGGGAGAAGAACAGAGGATGCACGAACCACCATCAAAGCTCCTCAAAGCTCACATAGTCAATTCCAAACATTATAATTCATAAAAGGGAATAAGTATACATGCTTTAGGTACAATAAAACACAATATAAACACATAATTCATGCTTCAATCTCCGTAATCATCAACTTTGGCATATATATGAACTCATCATATATTCTCCTAATTTCCAAGAATTACACATGAAATTCAAGCCTAAAGCTCATAATCATAATTCTAACATCATATGGCCAAGTTATCACACCCAAATCATAACCCTAGTTTCACATGTTAATTCAAGAAATCATATATCTCCATCTCTACCTTGAAAGAAAATAGAAGAAGAAGATGATGAAGCTAGCATGATGAATGAGCTCCCAAAACCATATTTCTCTTGATAAACTTGATGAATTTGATGAAATCTCCTCTTCCCTTTTTGGAGGTTTTGGTTCGGTGGAGGAAGGAAGCAAAATGAGATGATTGACATGAAATGAAGATGATTGAGGGAGAGATGCATATAACGTGATATTTGGGGAAAATATGCAAGATTTGCAATTAAGTCCCTAATGTTTATAAGTCATGCCATTAAGTATATCAAGTTTGGAAACGAGCAATTAGGTCCCAAAAGGTTTGTATGCAATTTAGTCCCTCACTTGAAATGAATGAGCATTTAAGGACAATTTGGCAATTAAATCAAATTGGACAATTAATTCATGTAACAATTAAATTCCATTCATACAAGGATTCTCAAATGAAATGAGTATCACATAATTTTCACGTAATCATGTTGAACATAGTTTATAGAAATTAATATAACACGTATAAATTAATTAAACGAAATAATAAAATAAAGTCCTAACCCTTGAAACCCACACGTGTCGAGCGTACCTGACTGTCTGAAAATCGGGGCGTTACAATCTATCTCGGATTCTATCACTCGAACTATACCCAATTAAGGAAGGCCACGACTCTCGAGTTCTTGTATGAAACCCCCGATGCATTCCTTACACCGTCCAAGCTTGAAAGTAGAACTCATGGTGAGTTATTGTGATCATGAGTATTAGCCGTGGTTTGATGTTGTAAGAATACCCTACAATCACAACTCGTCTCAAATATAAATACATGTTGGTTAGTAAGGGCATATGACACCTAAGTAGCAACAAGAGCACGTATATGATGCAAAATGCAACACATAAGTCAACAAAATTTAAATTAAGCACATTTAACAATGTATTTCCACATCAAGGTTCAATAACTATGCTCATGATCAATGCGGTGCACACGTTGACAAGTTGTTCCTATGTCGTACGACCTAGACTGACTCAATCACGACACGAGAACCCCGGTTTTGCAACCGGGCTCTGATACCACTTAAGGATGTATCACCCGAGCGCAAGGTGCCACATCCCCAGCACCGAGACCCGACCCGAATATGAAATGGAAAATCCATACCCGAGCTAAATCACGGCGAACGGGGCCGTACACACTCGCTAAGCTAGGCGGGATCTAACCTACGCAACCAAAAGACATAACCACAGAAACAATACCAATGCGGAAGCAACGTACATTCATAAATAGCAAGGTAAGCAAAGAGTGACGGGTTCATCTAGCATAAATACCTAATCCCGAAAGTCAATAAAATCATAAAACATCAATTACGGATTCTTTTATTCCTGCAAACTTATCTCGAATTCATGATAGTAGTAATAATCAATACAAGTCATACATTCTCCATAACTTAAACAAATCATGATTCAATATGCAAATGAACAGACTCTGACTTAACTGAAAGACTGAACAGACTCGACTTCCCGCCTAGCACTCCAAACCTGCAAGAACACTGAAAATAATCCGGGTTCAGTCTATATGAGACTGGCGGGTATAAAACAGCACAAGTATCGTATAAGACAATATTTAAACATTCACAAGCAAGTTATAATCCCAAATGAGGTTTTTAGAGCATTTCCCAAGTAGGTGAAATAATGAAGTCATCAAAAGGGATTATAACGTTCATTTTTCATTCTTTAGGTCTTTCGTGGCCCGGCGAGTAGGCGTGCATTATCTCCAACCAATACCTCGTGTAGTTCATTAAACATTCATTCTTTCTTTCTTTCTTTCATGCATTACATTCTTTCGTGCACATTCATGAACATTTACACCTTCTTCCATCGGGTGATGGCCGGGTGATCAGCCCGAACCATCCATTCAATGACCAAAAGGGGAACATGACTCCCCAGATGGCACTCAGCATCCATTCCTCGCTAACTCCTAACGAGGTCCGGTTACGCCGTTCATTGGTGGAACTACTGTGAGGGATCACCGTCGGCCCATGCCTCCCCGGATCACCACTCACACCAAGTCCCTGGGCCCCATTCTGTGCATTCATTCATTCTTTCTCGCCAAAATATTTTGTAGGTTCATAAAAGAAGGGCTTTACATTAAAATCATTGACTCATGAAAACGACTCTATATACATATATACTTTTGGCTGAAATATTTACACATTGAGAGTATATAGGGTCATTTAACTAAATAGTAGAGAAACCCACCTGTCCTTAGCTTACCAACCAAAACTAAGAAGAAACAAGAGGACCCGGAAGTGTCCAAAGAACCCGGCAAGTCTCCGCCCTGGAGAAAACTGTACAAAAGACAATATAGTGTACCCGTGAGACTGAAGACTCCAAATGTACCAAATACAACACACGCAATGTAATGAATATGATATGAATTCATAAGAGATGATATAATATCATGGAAACATTCATATGCACAATTCATTACTTAAAGTCATGTAAACAAGTCACTCATTCCTTTCAAGAAGCGTTCATATCCATATGAGTTCATGACTTTCATTTCTATACCACATAAATCTAAGAAATTCAGATAACGATCATCATCCGTATTATAACATGTAAACACTTCATATCAATCATTAAAAGGAAGCACAACATCATTTTGGGCGCAAACATGAAGCTTCAATGCATGCATGTACCATATTGGAGCAAGGAAGATATATGAGCCATAATCTATATAAAACAAGTATAACATAGGTTATAAACGTAAAAGAGGTGATATTTTGTCAAGGAATCATTCAAGTGCACGATTAATACCTCAAATATATCTAAACATCCATTTCATTCTTTTTAGGAAGCGTTTAAAGACATTCAAGTTCATAACGTTCACATTCAAATCAAGTTGATCCAAGACTTCCAAATAACGGTCATAACACGTAGTATAGCATGTACACGTATCATACAAGTCATAAAATAAGGAATACATAGCAATTAAGGTTCATACTTAACAGCAAAGTTCCATGCATGCACACATTAGGAGCAAAGAAGACACGTTGAGGCATAACTCGTAAAATATTCGACGAAAAATCATAAAATTTCATAACACCCAAGATAATACATGTTAGCATAGCATAGAAGTCATAAAAGAGGTGGAGGAATATCAAACAAGCGAAGAAAAACAAGAAAAAACGAAACCGGAGTAACAAAAATTGGCAGGGCAGAATCCACCCCCATGGATTTTCCCAAAGTGAAAAATCCACCCCCATGGATTCTGGTCAGAAACTCACTGACTCAAATCCACCCCCATGGATTTTTCCAAAGGGAAAAATCCACCCCCGTGGATTTGTGTCAGTGGCGAAAAAAAACACACAAACAGGGCATGCACGAAAGAGAGCGGAAACGAAGCATGTTACCAACTTAAAACTCAATGAAATGCATACAAATTCAGGCCATAAGCTCATACAGACATGCCAAAACCGAAGCTAAATCATGGGAATGGAAGAGATGCTCACATAGGTTCATGTTCTTCAAGTTTCAAGCAAAATCATTAATGGTGACTTCCAAATAACTCATCTATCATGCAATGCAAATTTAAGGAGACATAAATGGAGGTCTTAGGATCATATATCATACTTCATACTAAAAGAATTCACAAGGTCTCAAGCAAGAATCATCAAAGTTTCACAAACCCTTACTATTCATCATCTTCTCCAATCCTAACTCAAATCATGGTGAAATCATGTAAAATCTAGCATAAAATGATTACAAGGAGATATACTACACAAATATCAGCTTACCTTCAAGAAAGGATGAGAAATGGTAGGGAGATGAGCTCAATTCCCCAAGGTTTACACTATTCCTTCTCTTTTCTTTTTGGCTGATATTTTTGGGTTGTGAGGAGGGAAGGGATCTCGGTTTTGGGGCTGAAAAGGGGGGAGAGAGAGAGTGTACAAGTGGGTTTAGGTCTTTCGGTAGGGTCTAGGTGTGTTATTTCAGGTCTGTAGTTTAGGTAGAGTCAATGGTTTATCGTTTTAGGCGTAGGGTGTTCATTTCGGTTGAAATTCAGGAATCCAAATGGTCTTAGAAAAATGTGAGGCTTGTTCCATCGGATCCGAATCGTTGATACGAGTCCAATGGAGGTGACGGAACTCGATTCTGAGTTCCCGAGCTCAAGATATCACATACGGAACCAAAGGTACGCTAATTTCTCGTTAGCCCCCGTTTCGGTTCCAAAACTCAAAATAAATTCAAACCTCAAACAAAAGAATCCGAAAACATAAAACGAGCAAAAAGATATTATTATAATACACATAATTCACTCATATCAAGTTTTCACAAAAAACGAAAGTCAAATCGAATAGAAACGACACTCAAACACAATCACATAGGAATAAACGTTTCAAGAATTCATTTTCAAAATTAAACTAATACGAGAAATAATAATTGAAATTATATAAAATTAATTAATTGCACATATTGATAAACATATACATCATACTTGAATAACGGAAAAACTGGGGTGCTACAGTACTGATGTGACGCCCCGTCTTCTCGAAGGGCGTCCTTACGACATCAACAAGTAAGTCTCTACACTTATGTGTGTTTAATTTAAGAGTTCTTGAATTATGTGATTTAATATAAATCTAATTTAATATGTGATAATTCGAATTTATTCCATGAAATAATTGTCAAGTTGATTTTAAATCCATCATGTTACTTAACTTGTTTAATTTCGGTTTACTTGAATTACTTGAGATTAATTGTCAATCATGTGTTTACGAAATATCGTTAAATTGTACGAAAGGTTTCTAAAATTAAATTGAATTAAACTCTAATTGGTAAATCTATCTCTTTCATTTTAATTTGTAAAATTAATTCTGAGTTTGAATGTTTATTCGTAACTTTACCAATTTTATTTACGATTAATTGTACGCGATATTTATCTTTGCTACGCGATAAGGATACCCGGTTGTATATAGCTTGTGCACAAGACACATTTCTCCCAATCCCTTTTCTCTCTCTCTCTCTCCTCTCCCACTCTCTCTCTCCCGCGGGTACTATGCGCCGCTTCGGTTACGAACCCATAACTCGATCGTTTCTCGACGGAATTCAACAAACGAATAGTCCATTTCGATTATTTCGGTGAGACCGAGGTAAGAGGACCAATTTCACGGCCTAAAAATGAACGGTGGCGGAGTTATGGCCGGATTTCAGTAGCAGCGGCGGAGCTGTCAGACCGACGCCACTTCGTCGGCGTTTCGCGGCGATTTCCGGCCACTTCCTTGGTACACGCGCCGAAGACCCAGCAAGAGGACATCCCGGCGCTTCGTTTGACATCGGCGGTGCGGCCATCGGAGCAGCGACGGCGCCGCACGCGCCGCCCAAAGCTCGCGGCGGCTGCGCGAGTTACTGTAGCAGCGGCGGCAGAAACTTCGGCTGCCAACGGGGGCCTTTTCCGGCCATCTTTTGGTCTCGAGCTATTCACGAAAGTTGTTCGGAACGACGATAACTAGTGGCCTGTGATCAGGCAACTCCAGATTCGGTGGTTTGGCGGCGGATCGACGGCGGCAAAGTGGCGGTGCAACGGCGGCACTAGCTCCGAGGATTTTTCCGGAAAGCTACCTTAGGGCTTTCGAAGAGCTCGTCATGGGTAAGACAACGCCTCTTTCGGATCGTATTTTGGTTCACCGATTTGGAAGTAATTTGAGTTTGAAGATTTAGGGTTTTCATGTTCTTAGATTTCAGATCTAGGACAATCGGCTTGGAATTTCCAGAAATTGATCGAGGATTCGGAACAGGCACGAAGACTTCATTCAGGACTTATTTTTTGGGATTTTTCCAGCACTTTTGACGGCAGCCCATCGGCAGTCCTGCCAAATTCCGGCAGCTACAGTGGTGGCATTCCGGCGGCGTCTGGTCAGAATGTTTGTCTCGTTGTGGTGAGTTCAACGCCACTTTCCGTTCGTTAATCGGACACTCGATCTATTTATTATGAATTATTTTACGTAATTGTGATTATTTGAATTAATTGTTTTAAGTGCAAATAAATTGGTTATTGTTGGTTTGTGGATCGAGATGTATTCCAATCGTATACGAAAACATGTATTGAATGAATTGTGATATGCATGAATGTTTCGATTTACAATTTGAATCCCGATGTGATGAATTTATGCTATGTGTTTAGATATGAAAGGGTGTTAGTGTAATATTTAGAAACTAATCTTTTATGTGACTAAATGAACTTGAATGATATTTTAGAAGAACGAACATGTTGTGATTTCTTTATACGAATTTGAGACGTTCTCAATGTTATGTTTGTTGTAAATTGTGTTTCAAATATAAAATTTAGATACATGAAAGATGCTTGAATAACTTAAGACTTGATGCATGATAGGAGTTAGAATTGTAATATCTTGATTTACTCTTATTACTTGAAAATGGTATATTATGAATTACGATAAATTGATAATTGTCATCCTTTGTAAATAATTAATTCCTAGTTGAATAATTGTATAAACACTTTAAATGAACAATTATGCTTAGTAATCAACTAAGGGGATATATGTGTAATGATTCTAAACTTTTATAAATGACTTAGGGGATGTAAGTGTAATATTATGAAACTATGAATGTGACTTGAGCTTGTGTACCAAACATGTTGTGAAGTTGTAAAGTATGATCTTAAGTGAATTAGATGCACTCTTTAATTGTATCAAGCATGCCATCTACGTACAACAACTTTATATGTTTATATGATCAAGTGGCTCTTACTTATGCACTTTATAACTCGACATGAACTTGATGCTTAATTGTGATATTATAATTGAACTCTGTGCCATCGGATGATTTAATATGCATTTTGTGAATACTTTGACTTCCTAAAGTGATCTTGCATCTTTGGATATGGAATTGCGTGTTGGTTGCTTGTAAATATGACCTTGTTGAGCATTGATATGCCTTGAATGACCACGACACCTTATCCAAGCACAACATGAACACTTATGCATAATCACGATCATGTTGAGCAACGCTGTACGTCTTGTTTGGTTCATATAGAGTCTAAGTCTGGGCTTCTGTATGTCTTGTCACAGAGTTTGGTGGTACCGGTGGGCCCGAGGTTTAGAGTGTTTGGCCCTTCACACTCTCAGACTCTACTACTACGAGGTGAGGTTTAGGATTTTGTATAGTTACGTGACCTATAGCCTTTACATGTTGATTTCTACCCTTGCATGTGAGTATACTCTATTATAGATATGTACGTGCTGAATATGATATGTTGATGATCTTGTGTGAGTCCTGCGTGGATGGAGGTCATGAGGCTTAAAGTTCCATCGCGTAGGAAGGGTGTAAATATAAAACCAGTTTTTGAAGCATATGTAAGCTGTTTTGGAAAAACAGTTGTGTTGTGATTATGTAGCGAGATTGCCATGAAAGATTGGCGTATGTGATCTGTTGTGATCTGTTCTGTTGTGATCCGTTGTGATCTGTGTGTGGATCTGATCCTGGTGAGCTGCGGAATGGGTACCCCCGGGACGGTTAGGGCCGTCGGGGCATTTATCCATTGCGTAGTTCCATTTGAGATATCATTGTGCGACCTTAGGGTGGTGAGGGAGGCGTGGTATCTTGAGCCTTCGGCTAAGGCCGGGGAGGACTCTTGTGGGATCGCAACCCCTTGAGGGTGAGTCTATTTTAGACGGTTTATTCTCGATGGTATGGGGACGGTACATCTCCTCCATCATTGGTGTAGAGGTTGGATTGATTTTGATTTATGTTATGAGGAGTTGAGGTTGGAAGCTCGTACTCGCCGAGCAGTTGATTATGTTATGTTATGGAATTATGAATCGGGATAGAGCCTTTCTGGAAAATGATTTCCAAACTTATATCTATATCTTATTTGGGTTCTTTCAAAATGTTTTGGTATGTAACACCTGTTGGAAAACACGAATCAGAAAGCAGCGGAATTTAAAAAATTTTTCCAACAAAAGGACCTTGAACTCGCAATCGTGTAACCAAATTCGTAAAGATAGAAAACTTACTTTTCTTTTATTCTTTCTTGAAGCGTTTCAAGCCACCCAAGAACGCTCTTCTCGCGGCTTGATCCCCTCTCCTTTGGTAAAGCTCGAATCTTCAAACTTCTAACTTGAAGTCTCTAGAGAAAGTCCACCAACTTGATCACAATCTAACTAGTAAGGATGCTAGTTCTCTAGTTAGTGTTTAGGCTTAACCTAGGGTTTAATTTAATCTTGGAGAAAGGAAGGTGTTCAACACATGAACCAAGAATTGTCAATTAGCTCTAAAGGGGAGCATGAGCTCCCCTATATATAGGAAAGGGGAGGGGCGACCGAAACTAGTCCTTATTGGACTAGGATTTGGTTCCTCTCTCTCCTATTACTTGATCACCAAGTATTTTCCAACTTTGACTTTGAATTCTAATTCTAGTCAAATTTTAAGAGAGCTAAAAATATCCAAACTATTTTTGGATAATTTTATACTTTATTTATTATAAAATAAATAACTTATTTTTATCTAATTAATTAATTCATAATTAATTAACTCGATTATTTTCTCCAAAATTAGACTTTCTTTTTAATTCAAAATTAAACCAAAGTCTATTAAATAATTAACTAATTAATTATTTAATATATATATATATATAATATATATACACACACGTGTGTGACACGTGTCACAGTGACACGTGTCACTCACGTGAGCCACACGTGTGATTTCACACGTGTGGAACCCTCTTGGCCCGATTAACTCGTTTAATCATTTTCAAGCCTCAACTCATGTAACCAAGTTGTTGTGTGTGACCCTCTAGGTTCTCAATTCAATTAGCAGTGACCCCAATTAATTAATTCACTAATTAATTAATCAGTCCACAGATTAAACGACCATAGTCTAGCAACAGGTGTTTAACCCCTAGCTGAATTGGAATGTTCAGATTCGACAGAACCTTTAAGTCATTGAATCATGTGAGATACAATCCTCCTACTTACTATCTCTCAACCATGATCTAGGGTAAGGGAATAATTAGAACCCTAATAATCTGGTCTTAAAGCTAAAGTGCATTTCATATCCATTTGATCTCAATCCAAGAAACCCTTTTCTTGATGTCTTGATCTACTGCCTTGGCCAAGGACTCCATATGGCATATGAATGACTTACACAATAAGAGATCACCTTGCAAATGCAAGTGTAGGTCCTTTCTTGATTCCCATTCACTTTCATGAGTCACTTGTGCAGCCCCAGCATAAGCCTTGAATCAGTTGTCTAAGGCGACACCCTTTAAAGCTTATACCAAAGACTACAGAGTTAACTCATAAAGTAACATGGAACCTCAAGTCTAAGGATCAATTAATCACATCAATGACTCGTGAGATATTTCCTAATCTGGAAGTTTCCATTTCCTGAAATAGAAACTTCCTTTCCCATTTAGGAATGTTCTCACACGGGGCACCTCAGTGAACTTACTTATTAAAGTAAGCACCCTCATGTATCACGCACGTATCAACTATACACTTTGCACCTCCATGAAACAAGGTGGTCCTTCTTAAGGGCGTGATCCCACAAGCAAGCCTTAGAGGAGTCAGGTTGACACTCCCACTGTCTGTAGGACTCATCGGCTTGGAGTATTTTACTAATCATGACTTATGTGATATAGGGCTCGTTTCATGAACCATTTCACCTAAATGGTAGAGTCCTAAAGTCATTAGGATTAGGGGAGTTCTCATACATGCGCACGTAATGGAAACACACAAAACACGTATTGGCATATAAAGAAGTGTTTGCCTATAATCAATCGTATATTATTCAAAGATTGTCTGTGATACAAGAAAAGTCCCAAAGCAGATTACGTCGAATCGGCTTTCTAGGGCACTATTCCTAACAACACCTACTCCCGGTTCATGAGTCCATCCTTTTTATTCTGTGCTATGCTCCTTATATATATATTGTGGGTGTGCGTTAGCCCCCTCACTCGGTCAAGTTGACTGACCCCTCATTTACACTTTTAGTTGCAGGATTGTTGGCATTTGCTAGGCGGAAGTGAGTCCTTTGAGTTGCACTTCGTCGGTCTAGTCTTTTTATTTGCATTTGTCTTTTCATACACTTTACTTATGCTTTGACTTGTAGACTTGAGATTATACTTTACTATTCGGTAGCCCTGCGTGGCACTCTCATTCGGCCCTTGTGGGACTTGATGATTATTACTTTATGTTGATATTCGGGACTAGGGATTTATGCTAGTTGAACCCGTCACTTGTTATGTTTGTTGATCTATTATTCGGGATTAGGTATCTATGCTACTTGAACCCGTCACCTGCTTTGTATGTTTTGTTTTAAATGCTTCCAATATCTATTGTTGTTGGTTTTAATTGCTTCCGCACTCTGAGTTTTGGTCAAGTTAGATCCGCCTAGCCTAGTGTGTGAGTTGGTCTCCCGTTCGCTCTGATTCGGATTCGGGCATGGACTTTCATTTCTTGTTCCGGGTCTGGGTCATAGTGCGGGGGATGTGGCACTTCTCTGTTTGGCGTGTTACATCTGACCTTGTTGATGGTTTAATCGGAGGTTGGTTACTCCGCATCGAAGGTCGGGAGAGGTGGTAAATTCCTCCCGTTTTGTTTACATCCCCGTAGGGTAGCTCCCTGGGCACGACAATAAGGGGAGAAGGGGTGGTGCATGTGAATATGGGTGTTGGGGTCCTAATGGATCTCGATACCAACTTTGTAAATGTTTTTTAGGAGTAAAAGATGGATATGGCCTAGCTTGCGGGCAACTTTGATTTTAAAGTTTGGTTCATATTTTTGGAAATATCTCGTGCCCTGTTTCCCCATTTATAAAGCATATATGAACCAGAACCTCTGATGTGTGTGCTTGTTGAAAATCCTGTTTCAAAATAAAAGATTTTAATTCCGTTTGAAGAAAGTTGCTAAAAATGTCTTTCAAAAACCCTGAAGTTCGACTACTCTTTCTTACTACAAATTATCTCATTTAGTCCCTTTCACTAATACCACTACCCTGCTTTCTGACCTCATGGTTTCAGGTAGGCAGCCCGACGCTTCCTAGAGGTATCTTGAAGCTGTAGGAAGTCTTTTGTCCAGTCAGGATTATTAGTTACTCTTCTTTTGTCCTGCGTAGTCGTGGTTAGATCTACCTTCATGTTGCATGTTTTACTGTGAGACTTGTTCAGGCTACAACCTGAAACACTTGGGGATCAGTTTAATAATGTTCCTTTGTTTTCCTATCGGACTAATGTTTTATGTTATTATATGACTACTGGTTTCTGTGTTTATGCATGTACTACTGTGTTGCATTCATGTTTTCAAAAGTTTTAAATTATTCTGAAATTCCGCTGCATTGGCAACACTGGTTACTGTGATCTCTGTGATGTTCTATCCATTCGCCGAAGTATCTCTCGAGTGATAAGGCTTCCTAGTTACTTGGGTGATACAACGGTGCGGGGTTGTGGTGTTGGGACGCTACATCTTAGCTTAGGTGTGAGTCTGTTTGTCTCCCATTCGCCTTTGCTTGGTTCATGAACGGGTCTTCCATCTCGTTTGTGGATCGGGCTTAGGTGCGGGGAATATGGTGACCCACCGTGCGGTGCTACACTTAAACCATCAATCACAACTCAAGCAATGTATAAAGGATCAATAAGCGGAAGCAACATAATATAATAACCAAGTAGCGAGCAACCATCTCGAAGTATGGCCAACACGGCCTACAATCTAACAAGAGCTCCAAAAGTATATCATACAATCCATAAACATAAGTGTGCAACAATACATACGATATACATCTATACTACGAAATAAAGGCTTGAACGACTCTATTTCCCCGCCTAGCAAGAACCTGCAAAAGCTGAAAGCAAGAAGGAGTCAGTCTATGAAGACTGAGTGAGGGGTTTATATATATAAATCACATAACATGCAACCTATAACACGGAGTATAGTTTTAGCGATAATCCAAGTGAATAATTTATGAAAGAAGGCAATACTCGAAATTACAAATATCAAATTATTATATTAAGAACATTAGGTAATACGTAACCACTCCATCCAAACTTCGACACTGTATATTAATTAGGTTAAGTGGTTGGTGCTCACAAAAGTTCAATAAACATTCAATCAATCAATCAATTCCATCCTTTTCCCCACGGTTCGGTGATCGGGTTTGCAAGGCCCGAGTCACCTCAATACAATTCGAGACGGGGGCTCATGACTCCTACCAGCTCCTTCAATGGATGAACCACTGGCTCAGGAATATCCTGCCTCCCTGATATTCGCAAAAGGTACTAAGTACAAAGGTTATTGTTGATGGCCTGATGCTGTTCCGGTCACCAATCCCACGTTTCTCTTGGGTCCCAATCAGTGTAGTACAGTTTCTCTCCAAAGCGGTTTGATGGGTAAAAAAATTTTCTTTCAAAACGGTTTCTTTATAAAACATTTCCATTTTGGAAAACTATAAATATAATATTCATTTTTGGTCGAGACTACATAAGAAAATATATAAAGAAAAGAAGGAGATAGCCTACGAGGATTGCTCTCTGAGGCTCGGATCAACCTCTGTTCAGGAAAAGGACAAGTGCAAGAACACGTGAGACTCTAGACTTATAAACTAATTAAGGCGAACTGCATGTTCGTGAGATGCTATGATGTGAAATTTAAATTATATTATTTCATGGAGATGTTCATGTGCACAATTAATGTCCCACATAACACTTAGAAAAGTATTGTAAATGTTAATGAATTAATATTAAACAATTCAAGCATTTTTAGCCATAATTTGATACGTTCATCATGCACTTAGAATCAAAATCTAGTAAATAAAGCCATACAAGTAGTGTAAGATATGTTTCGACACATTGGGATCATAATCGGCATGGGAGAAAGCGAGAAAAAGGTAAAACGGATCAAAAAGCAATTAAAATATAAAAACAGTGCCCAGGGGTCACGGCCAACCGTCACGGGCGTGACCATGACCGTGACCGGTTGGGTTGAAACTTGGGCAGTTTTTTAACCAGCCATCACGCCCAGCATTATGGCTATGACGAAAGTCGTCACGCGCGTGGCAAGTTCCTTTGTAAACTCGTCTGGGCGTCATGACCGTCCAGAAGCAAAAGCTACAGCAGGGCAAAACAAGGGCATTTTAGACACTCCTCAAAACATAAAGAAATGCCACAAAAACTCACTTAAAGCGTCACACAACAACTTATAGCATTCATACACACATTATACTCAATTAGGCATCATAAAACAACACCGAACATGCTTAGATCATTCAAGATTTCACCCAAAAACCCCTCATTTATTATATATGCATTTATTTCTTTAACAACCGCAACAACCAAGCATTAAACTCATATATAAACATATATCCATGCATAAACACACCTCTAATCATAATACTGAGCTTGGATTATAAAACCCTAACTTACCACATTCAAATTCATACAAATCATAAGAATATATATCAAAACCAACCTTAAGGACTAGAAAGGAGGAAGAAGAAGAAAGCAAAAGATGGTGGTGGTGATATTCCGGCGGTGAACGGCGTCGATGGTGACTCACGGTAGCTACCCTTCTTCCTCCTGTCTCAACCGGTGCAAGGGTGTATGTGTGAGAATGAGATTGAAATACATGAATAGTGCATGAGTCTTGAATTATAAGACTTAAATTATGATTTCATGCAATTAGGTCCCTCCATTTCCAATTTAATACAATCAAGTTCCCAAGTTATTAAATATTTCAATTAAGTCCAAATGCAATTGCACTTAAGTCCTTGAAATTCATGCACGATCAATTGAGTCTCCAAAGTTAGAAATTATGACAATTAAGCCATACACAATTTACATTTAAGTCCCATTAGTTGCTAAGATACAATTAAAATTCAATTAGGCACTTAATCATACTCGACAATTAAATACGAAATTCCAAGCACATAATACGATAGAATTTGAAAGTAGTTCACATAATTCATAATATTCAAGTTAATCAAATAAAAAAGTTAGACATTTAATTCAAGCAAACAAGTATAAACGTAAATAAATAAAATAAATAAACCTAACTCTCAAAAAAACACATGCGTGGCGCGCGTACCTGTATGTTGAGAACACGGGCGTCACACAAAATAAAAGGAAAATTAAAAAAAAAAGAGCAAAGAAAAGAAAATAAAAATTCATAAGTCTGAGAAACAAAATAGAGTTTTATATGTAAACATTTTAGTGTGGGGGAATGTTATATTATTTAGGCAAAGGAAGTGCCATGTTTTTGAAGTATTAAAACAATGTAAGCTTTGGTGTTTTAGTCAATTAATCCAGAATTTCCCAACCTTTAACCCAAGCCTACACTATAAGATTGGAAAGATATATCAATCCCGAGTCTTGAGATAACTCCATTCGTGGAGATAAAGCATGAAGAATGTATCTCGAAAGCGTACATTAGTGCTTAGGCAAAACTGATAAACCATCCGATTGATTGTTGTGCATTAACTTGTTCAAAATCACACAATACACAAACGTATGCAAATTACACTATTTTGCTGAATTTTATGTTTGTGAATAATGTGTTTGATAGGCTAGAATCGAATTGATGATGATTTGACTATTAACCATTACTAGTTTGTTAATATTTGGTTCGGCTTTTCAAACAATTTTCCTATTACTCGAAAACATAAAATTATACATTAATTAGTATTTATCATTTTTATATTTATTCATTCCTCGAATCATCCGAGTTTTTTGTTTTTTATTTTGAATTTTCAATCTATCGATTGACATGTTTTTTAAGACAAACACAATATGATGCGTCAATAATATTTTAATTTTTTTATTCAAGAATTGTTTTTTTTTTTTTAAATTTGTATTCAAGTTTAATTAATATAAACAATTTTTTTACTTTTATCATTTAATTTTTTCTTTAAAAAAATTAAATTTTGTTTATATTGAATACATGTTAAGAATTATAAAATTTGTACACTACATTTATTTGATGGGTCTGAATATGGAGGATCAGATTCCGATCACTTTCAATTTGTTTGATGTGGGAAAACTGAAATAAGCTCGCTAGCAAAATTGGGGTTCAACCTGCTTGAACAAACACCAAGAAACGAAAGGTCAGAAGGCCAAGCTGGGGGGACTGGGGGCCATACCCAGTTTGGCTCTCCGACGCTCCAGTCAGTTGACGAACTTGAAGGAGATGAAGAAAGATGCAGTGCTTAAGTTATCGAAGCTTTCTTACAGAGTAGGGGATGATCTCGCCTATATATAGTTGAGGGTCAAGGTCCTTTTTGTAATTTGCGCCTGGTGGTCCTGCCCTAATGTTGCCCTAACACGTGGCGTAAGGAGGAGAAACCTAGGAGGAATCTCCAACAAAAGCTGGTGGAAAGTTGGTATGGACAATAGTGGCAGGTTCGCGGGTGTGTACGTAGTGTGAGAGAGCCATTTTAGGTTGGTAACGAGGGCGATGCGCATGCTCGTGTTCGCCTTGAGCCTTAGACGCTCGCAGGTCCGAGGACGGACCTAGGCCTTGGCCGTGAAATGAGGGAAGATGTGCTTCTCAGTCCTTCCTCATATGAATGCTCATTCAAGGGGAGCAGGCGCTCGGGAATTAGCTTCTTGTGGGATGGAGGTATACTAGAGAACGAGGGAGATGCTCGTTTCAAGGTGACGTTGACTACCACGTGTCAAAACGTGGACCAAGCATGGATTTTGTCAGGATATCTTAACGTCCGAGGGCCGATCTCACTCGAGGACACTTTATTTGGGGACCAACTGGCCATGCGTTCTAATGTCTTGGGCGCCACATGTCAAAACGTGGGTCCTACGTGTTTTGGTCCCATCATTTTACCCCCCAAATTCTGTAGTCCTTAGTGATGAGAGCTGTAGAATTCAAATCTTAAGGGCAAGCCCTAGTGGGGGACTTTACGCTCGAATTTTTCCTTCTGAATCTGCATTTAATGCGGTCACTTCTTTCTGACCGCTCGAGACGCCCAGCATTACATGCTGATGGGGCACGTGGGTGCGACTTTTCAGGAAACGGTGCATGTTTTTGGGGAAGTGGGCTAGGTTTCAAAAAAGTGGGCGGTTACCAAGGCGAGAAATGATTGCACTTTGAATTTATTACCCAAAATCGTACCAATTTCCCTCCCTATAAATAGGGGATCTCACATCTTCCTCAACCTTTACGCATTCAATCTCTAGAGCAATTGAAATTCTTCAGAAAACTTCCAAAGCATTCTTCCAGAGAGTTTCAAACCACTCCCGGATTTCATCCAAGCTTTTAGGTAATTTATCCTTTCTTCTCAAATTTCTGACTTGCTAACCCTAGGTTGTTAGGTCTCTGTTCTTCCCTTCTCCCGTTTCTGTCCATTCCTCCAACTTTGAATCCGCCATGTCTAAGAGAATCATATATGAAACGGTGAGGGAAATTGATGAAATAACAAGTTCAAGTTCTTCTTCTCACACCCTTACTCCACACCATCAAACTGTGACCGAGATGTTCAGAGATGCCTGTGATGAAGACTTGGACGCCGCCGTTTCTCCCATGGGGGATAGGAACCCCGGCAGCGTTGATCACCTTTTTGAAGAAATGGATTTAGAAATGGAGGCGGAGAGGCAGGGGGTAACATTGCCTTTGACGGAGAGTGCCACTCATCCCACCGCCACACTGTAACAGTGGCTATCCCAGCCTCTATTCTAGAAGATAAGGGTGTTGGGCCTTCGGAAGATCCTCCCGCGAAGCG
This sequence comes from Lantana camara, assembly GCA_037501455.1. Taxonomy (NCBI): domain Eukaryota; kingdom Viridiplantae; phylum Streptophyta; class Magnoliopsida; order Lamiales; family Verbenaceae; genus Lantana; species Lantana camara. Next base: position 48,371,833 of record CM074860.1, on the reverse strand, counting down.
TAGAAAGAAAGGGTAGTCAAAGAAAACCGCCGTGGGTGAGAGTGAGGGCATGCAGGCCACTAAGAGGACCCCGGATGAGACCCCCAGTACAATAACTCTAGGAGATTTAGTTTTGATGAGGGCCCCTAGATATTGGAACGAGCGATTCTCATATAGGATTCCAGCAAAGCACGAGGAGGCTAATAACCCCCCTCCTGGGGAGATGGCAGTTTGCAAAGATGCGGTCGATACGGGAGGGTTGAGATTCCCTATTTCCATCCCCATGGTGAGTATTCTCAACCTCTTGAACCTGAGCCCTTCCCAGATAGTTCCCAACGGCATAGCCCTAATTACTTCTTTTGTAATTTTGATGAAGTGCACTTGGAACTAGCCCTCCATCCACAACTTTAACAGCCGCTTCCAAGTAGTTCGCTCACCATGCTCATGCCCCCAGACTGGTTTTTATTATGTCCAAGCTAAGTCCAATTTGAGACTAGTAGATGCGCCCTCGACATCTTATGGGACTGATTGGAAAGAGAAGTTCTTTTTCGTAAGGGCCCCCGAGGGCTCCTTGTGAGATCATGGAGATAGGCCCTTGTGAGATCCCCGTTTGGATCCATCATTCCCTATTTCCTAGGCTCAGAACTTGGCCCTCGTTCTTAGGAGTGTTAGGTGGCTTATAAAGGCCAAGGAACTGATAGACGATGAGGAGGTTTTGTTCTTATGCGGGCTCATGAACGACCCTGAAATGATCAGAATCCACCTGCTCGAAGTTTGGAGAGATATGGTTAGACTCTAGGGAACTAACTTTAGATAGGATCGCTGACTTAATTCTTGTATTTTGTTGAGTTTGCAAGGATGAATTGACCCTCGTTCTCATCTTTTTTTCTGGTGCAAGTATACTGATGGCGAGGAGAACAGGAATGAGGAAGGTGGCCAATATTCTGAACGCTCGCCAACCACAACAACAACAGCAGCCCCAAAACCAACCACAACCGCCCCAAAAACTAGCAAGGTCAATCTTAGGGCCAAGGGCCCGGCCGAGGAGACGCTCGGGGAGGCTACCAAGGGGCCAGTTCTAGCAACACTGGCCGAGGCCAAGGGGAAAACCGGGTGGTTACCCAGGAAACCTGAATATTTTCGAGGGGAAGAAGTACCCCACAAGGAAACCAGCAGCGATCTCACCCGAGCATGTTAATAAGAGAGCCTCGAGGGGGCCAGGCTCAGCCCTCAAGAAAGAGAAAGAGAATGCCCGACACTATTCCTGTAGTCGGCAAGGGCAAGAATATGGCCGAGGGCGACAGCGGCGATGCAGATACCTCTTCCTCTGGGGAGGACCAATTACGGAATTTTTAAAGCATTGGAGGTAATGCGTTCCAACGGCCACCGAGCGAGGGCCCTATAATGCTAAGCAACCATGGCTTTGTTAGGAATATAACTTATGGGCTCTATCAGAGCGGGTCCAATTCACTGGAGACCATAGAAAGTTATATTCCCAGAGTGCGGAGCAAGTGGCTGAAGACCTCGCTCACGCTGTAATTTCTGTAAGACTTCTTCTCTTCACATTCTTATAAAGCCTTATTCACTGGAAAATACTCAGTGTGGGGATTTTTACAGCAAGTGCTCCCGAGGGTCAGAAACCTCCAGCGTCGGGCGACTGTGTACTCCGAGCGTAAAGCTAAGTACGAAAAGATGGCTCGCTCAACTGATCCAGCTCAGCTTCAGGAGAAGATGGATGTCCTGAAGGCTCGCCTGGAGTCCCTCAAGACTGAGCACAATAAGGTGCAGGATGAGCTGAAGAAGTCTGAGGCCTCTCGGAAGGAATACCGAGCGGAGTCAACGAGGCTGACTGAGGCCAATAAGAAGATGTCGGAGGACGTGAACGGGTGGATTGGGAAGTTTAATACAGCTAAGCAACAGTTCACTGAATCCACCAGGAAGGCATGTGAGGAGGATTTCCAACGGTTGCTTCCCGAGCGCCTTGAGAGGGCTAACAAGGAGGCTCTAATCAAATTCTGCCATTCCAAGGCGTTCGGATTTGCCACCTCCCTTCACTGCTACGACGAGGCTCAGAATGCCTTCAACTTGGCAATTGAGCAACTCATACATTTGGGCCTAGAGGATGCTTCTTCTCGTGAGCGCTCGGACATGGGATTGAGGTTTGACAAGCATTGTGTGGTGCCTGAGGAAGACGGTGAGGAGGACCCCGAGGCCAACCTCTCTCAGCCTGAGTACAATTTTCTAATAACCTTCTTACAAGATGAGTTTATGGCGGCTCGCCAAATGGAGGAAGGGCCCAGTATTGTAATCAACGAGGGGCCCATTGAGGCCGTACTTTCCCCCGAGGGTCCTCAGTAGAGTGTGACTCAAGCGTCAGTCAGTGAGAACGCTCCCGCTCCGGCGGTCGAGACCGCTGAACATCAGAACGCTCCAGTCCCCGACGCTCCACCTCCCCAAGCCTCAGAGCCGGTTCCTCAAGCGCAAAATGAGGTAGTGGATCGAGAAGATGGCCCGGCTCAGAATGCATAAGTTATCCTCCTCCGTCTTCTTGCAATCTCTTTTCCCATAATTATAATTTTTCTGTTTTCTCATTACGCATGAATTTCTTAGGGCTTAAAATGCCCTCTTATTTTGTATTTGTGAGCGTCAGCTCGTTATTGTTAATGAATGAACGCTTCTTTTCTTGCAATGTCTCTGTGATGCATTTTACTTTGCGCTTGTTTCATCACACTCTTGCAATAAGGAATGAATAAGAAAGGCCAAAAATTTACTAAGTCTTTTGGTAAGTGCGAGGGCCCTAACTCGAGGGTGCCCTGGTTAAGACTTTGTCAGAATTTGTGGAATGTTTTGATCACTGGACACGAGGGCTGTGACAATGAGGGCCTCTGGTCGCATGAAGGATTATGTAGAATTATGATACGCACGATGACCTATTCCCAAGGGTTCCCTGGCTTTATGAAACATTTGCCAAGTCTTTTTGCAACGTGAGGGTCCTTCTGTGAGGGGTACCTGTAATGCCCCGACGAGCACATCCACGCCTATCCCGCTCTACGGACCTAGCTTGTATATAGAATTGCTATCCATATACCCACCGGGACCAAAGCAAGCGGTGATAAACGGACATCCTAGATAGGCGGTACTAGACTCACAACGCGAGAAAATCAAACACAAGTATGCGGAAGCTTAAATCAAAACATAACACTTGCATAGGTTCATTCATTCAAGAATTAAGTGACCATCACGGTCCAGCACAAAATGCCCAAAGTACGGAATGTAAAATCATCCTAATGACCAGCACGGTCCAAACTAGCATAACAAAACATCATACATACTAAATCCATGAAAGCTCGGAACATAACATAAATCATAAAGTATGTTACAAGGCATAACGAGTACAAACTAGACGACTAAGACAAAACTCTCAACAAGGACCCCGCCTAGCTCAACTCCAAAAAGTAACCTGCGGACAGGAAACATAAAGGAGATCAGCTCAAAGGAACCGGTGAGGAGAAGTTTAGTATATAAATAATATAAGGGGGTTCAATGCATGCTCAAAACAAAGACGTTCATGATCCAACTCCTTTATAAAGTAAATGCAAGTTTTATAAAACGAATCATGAACCAAAGCACCGGCTCGGCGAGTACGAGCACTCCATCTTTACTTCCCAAACCAAATAAAATCAAACCAATCCATCCTTATACCGTCGATGTCGAGGGTGTACAGTCCCCGAACATCGCAAAAGAACCATGGAGAAGTGAGTCCATGAAACCGACCTTCTCCTAAGCTTACCTTAACCCTGAACCCTCCTCGGAGTCTTAGCAAACTTGTCCAAAAGTGGGTACTTCGTAAGGGTTTAACCGTCTACCCTTGTGTTCCCGGTCTTACCACTTACTCCGGCCCGAGCGCTATCCAAAGATCCAACCAAGCAAGCGTCCTTGCAAGGTATAACATAACCTCGCTACACAACTCACACGTGCATGATAATCAAATGAAAGTTCCGGAAGCATTTTGGTTACTTATCTCATATACCAATTCAAGTTCTACTTGTAAACCGTTTTCCATAAACAACTATCCATAGTACGAGCAATGCTCACAAAACTTGCCTTAGAAAGCCTACATATACATTTTGAAAACGGAGGTTCAAATCATCAAACATGATAGGTCATATATGTCCATAGTTTTGAAAACATTTTATATTATATAACTCCTCACCTTTACCAAGAACTTTGAAGGCCAACCACGAGCAACAAGCTACTCGTCCGGAGACTCACCACCTAACAAGCTACTCGAAACCAATTAATACTAAACACGGCTTCAAGATAATGTAAATATGCTCATGATGTGAAAATGATTGTCCCAAGATAACATAAGTGTAGCAATTACGATCAACCAACATCATATAAGCCATATAACAAGTTTTCAAGTCATAAGGCATGCGAATAACAACAAGTGAACAATACTTAGCACATCGTTACACATAATTGAGGTATTTAAGACATTACAATGCACATAAACATGATTCCAAGTCATATATATCATATTAGGGGTGGAAGAAGTGCAAAGGAAGTGAAAATGAAGCAAAACGATCAAGATCACGAAAACTCAAAATTTGGACCCGAGGCCCTCCACACGGGCGTTTGGGCCCCAAGAACAAAAGTCACACGCCCGTTTGGGCCATGAAAATCGTGACAGTAGGTTTTCACACGGGAGTTTGAGGTTTTAGTTCATTTTTCACACGGCATTTGGAATGTTACTGTTGCAAATCGGAATTACGAACATATGCTTGAAGATGATGGATTTTAGGCTCTAAACACTCCTAAATCATGCTTCAAAGTTTAAACAACTTGAATAAATTAATTTAATCATCAAATAACATAACAAGAACATTAGGGAATGAATATGCATAAAGAAATCCAACAAATTGCACATATGAACTTCATCTTCTTCAAGTATTCAAAGCTTCAAATTCAACAATGGTGAAATCTTCAATCATGCAAGAAACTCAAAGGAAATTATCACATTCTTCATGAAATTGCTCAAGGAACAAGAATCTAACATGAAATCAAGCAAAAACATACAAGAACATGAACATGCAAGAATTCTTCAAAAAGCTTCAAAGGTCATCAATGGTGGATTTCACATAAGATCATAGAAGCAAGAAATTCTTATACTAAAATGTTCCCAACATCAAAATAGCACATTTCCAACAAGAAATTCGAATTCAATCTAACACAGAAGAACCCTAGTTCAAATCCATGTCCAAAAGCTTCAAGAACACCAACTCAAGTAAAGAGCATATAAACCTTACCTTAGGAGCTGAGAATCGAAGAGAAAGTCGAATTCTTCAACCTTGAATCTCCAGCTTCAATCCCTAATCTTGTCTCTTCAAAATGGCTTGAGATGTTCTTGGTGTTCTTGAGAGAATATGAATGGGTTGAGAGAAAGGTGAGTTTGAATCTTGTGAAATAACGTAATGTAAGCTTTGGAATGTTAAAATCTGATTTGGTATATTGGGTCAACAATACGGGTCGTGAACCGGGTCAATTAGAGCGGGTTATAAGTGAAATTGGGTCTCAAATTGGGTTAAATTCGAAATTGGGTCGTGGTCAACTGATTTGGGTTAAAATGGTTGACTTTCCGTAAAATGGACATAACTTCTTTGTCCAAACTCCAAATTGAGCGATTCAAGAACCCACGAACTCGTAATCGAATTATCTATCCAATTTTATTAAATTCTAACAAGTTCCAGGCTCAAAAAATAAATTTACCATTTAGTCCCTAAATTTTGCTTTAATGTCCAAATAATCACATAGTTTCGATTAATCGCGAAGCATGCTATCAAAGCTCAATAAGAATAATACGAACACATAATTAACACATCAAATAGTCACACATTTCATGAAAATCATATATTTCATATAAGCACAAAATGGCTATCAATTAAGGCATAATCTCACATAATTCATGGATAAAGGTAAAGCGTTCGCTCTCGTAACAAAACTTACCTTGATCGAGAAACGGGGCATCACAGTACCCTGGTCATGAGGGACCTATTCCCCATTTATTTAGGACACGAGGGCCCTCATTCGAGGGTGCCCTGGTCGAAGTACACGTCAGGGATTCCTTTTTCTTTTTTTTTTTTTTTTTTTTTAGCTTTGGGGCTTGCCTGCCAAACCACCTTAGCTACTTAGGATATTCTTGAGCGTGCATTTGCTTAGAGGGTTTTTTCGAGTGCTGCAGAAACTTGTGCGCGAGCTAGGAGTAAGATTCCAGCTGGCTAAGTTGAGGCATCGGGCGTGACCCAGAGGCGAGATCTGGTTAGCCTTGCCCTTCCCCTTGGGTTAATTTCGAGCGCTGTCGGGCCTTCGGACGAAGGCGAACCATTACGCGAAATAAAGCGCTTGATAAGCGTAAAATTAACCTCGGTCAACGGGGATTCGTGCGCCTCGGGCCTGTGTGGCTTTTGCCTAGGGTTCCGAGGGGGAATTCTTCATGCAAGTATCATAAACAAAATCTTGAAGAAAGACATGCCACTGTATTACTCTTGTGAATGATAAATATATTGAGCCCAAAGTGGGTTTTTACAAAGCTACTCCAAGAATTACACATAGAACCGTCGAAGTTTACATGCGTTCCATGGACAAGGGAGTCGCTCGCCCTGTACGGTCTCGAGCGTATATGTATTGTTTTCTCTGACTTGGATGATTTCAAAGGGTCCTTCCCAGTTTGGATCCGATTTCCCTACATGTTTGGACACTTCTACTTTCTTCAAGACTAAGTCTCCCATCTGCAACGCTCTTTCCTTAACGCGCTTGTTGTACTGTTGAGCCACAGACGCTCTGTACCTATATATCCGTGCCCAAGCATTGTCCCTCTTTCGTTCTAAAATATCCAACTCGAGCGCTCTGTTTTCCTGGTTGGCCTCAGGCTCGAAATAAGCCAGTCGTGCTGACTCTTGTGCGACTTCGGTGGGTATCATTGCTTCTGAACCATAAACGAGTGAGTAAGGAATTTCGCCAGTGGCCGCTCGTGGAGTTAGGCGGTAAGCCCCTAAAGCCCCTTGTAACTCCTCAGCCCACTCGCTCTTTTTGCTTTCGAGCATAGTCTTTAAGTGTTGCTCAATGATCCTGTTGGTGACTTCAGCTTCATCGTTATCCTGAGGGTGACCCACGGAAGTGAAGCGTTGTTCGATGCCTAATTCTGAGCACCCTTCCCTAGTATCCGCTGCTATGAATTGGGACCCATTGTCCGAAATAAGCGCCCTCAGGATACCATAACTGCAGATGATGTTCTTCTATATAAAGTCTCTTACTACCCTGAAGGTAATTTTGGTGACAGCCTCGGCTTCAGCCCATTTTGTGAAGTAATCAACGGCTAGGATAACGAACTTTTTTTATCCGACTACTATTGGCAGGGGGCCTACAATGTCAATACCCCATTGGTCAAAGGGCCAAGAAACATCTATTGAGATCATTTGGGCAGCTGGTAATTGTGGAACGTTGGAGAAAAATTGGCACTTGGAGCATTTTTTGGAAAATGCAATGGCATCCTGGAGGATCGAGAGCCAGTAGAATCCACTTCTTAGTATCTTTTTGGCAAGAGCATGCCCCCCCCCTAGAATGATATCCGTAACTCCCACTGTGGATATGTTCGAGAGTCTCTTTGGCCTTCGAGGGCCTTAAGCATCTCATTGGTAGGCCTTAGAAGGATTTCTTGAATAGTCTCCCCTCGTGATCTAGGGAGAAGCGAGGGGCCTTATTCCTGATTTTTCGTGCCTCAACCTTGTCGATGGGGCAAATGCCATCCTTAAAAAATTTGACGATATCATCGAGCCAGCAGGGCTCATTGGGATTGATCATGGCTACCACTCGGGTTGGATCCTTCCTTTTTATCAATGGTTCTTCAGTTTTTAGAAACGTAATGGAATGTTCGTAGGATCCTTCAAGGGCGGAAGCAAATTTGGAAAGAGCATCGACACGCTCATTTTCTGCCTGCGGAACATGGGGTAGGTGAAATCCCTTGAATTTTCCAATTGTCTCAGTTGCCCTTTCTAAGTACTGCTCATGGTGGTTTCTCGAGCCTCATAGGTTCGTTCATCCTGACTTGCAATCAGTTGTGTGGTGGCTCGCCGCTCCGGGCGCTACATCTTAAAGTGGTATTAGAGCTCCAGGTTGCAAAACCGGAGTACTAGTGTCGTGTTATGTCAAGTATAGGTCGTACGGCGTACGAACAATGTGCTAATGTGTGCATTGCATCAAGATATATGAATTTTCTTACATTATGTGTTGTAAAATTGTTATTTCTTTTCACTAATTGTTGTTGTTGCATACTTTGCGTACGTTAATTGTTCCTTTTATATGCCATAATCACTCCTAACCGCATGCATCATAGTTTCACCTCCCTTATGTATTGTAGGTTAATATCCTCCAACGGTCAATCACTCCTCTCAGCTACCATGGCCCCTGAGTTAAGATCGGGATGAAGTAGAGGTAATGACTTTATACAACCGTTAATGTTATCACAAAGATAACCAATTCACCAAGATTAAGGGCAAAAATGGCTCGAGTTATTAGAAGGGATCTTCTGTTCGTTTCAAACGTGTCATTTTCTAAAGAACAAGCTCGGGCACTAATTGTGGAGGACCAAACCACCCATGTGACACTTGTAGAAAGCAATTAGGAGCTTGTTTTGGTACGGTGCTTCCAAACACAAGGGCGATTCATGTCCTTACAATACTCGAAAGGAATTAAAGGAGTCCAAGAGATTAGTTCAAATCTAGGCGGGAATTAGAGAAGATTTTCGAGAAATGGAAATCGGGATCGAGTCTAAAGCTTGGATCAAGAGTAACCGGGAAGCTCTTCGAGTTGAATTCAAGAAATTGAAAGAAAGGAGCTTAGTAAGAAGAATGGAATCGAGAACTAGCTTGGGATTGGGATCAAAGAGGAATCGGGAGGTTCTTAAACGGGACCTAAAGGAAAGACGAAAATAAAAGGGACTTCCATTCATGGAGCAAACCCCGTGCGCTCATTGTAGAAGAAATTCTCATACTTATGAGAATCGTTGAAAGAGGTTGGGGTGATGTTTTGGATGTGGATCGCCGAAACACAAGTAGGAAAGATGGGAGCGACTAAGGGTAAATAAATACCCGGGAGGTAATTGCATTCATTGCACGAGCATCCATTCCACATTGTATCTTTATACTTACTTGTAATATGCGTTATGTATTGCCATTACTTGTTGTTTCTTTGTTTGAATTATTGACCAACGTGACGCATAACATAAGCAAACCTAACCCAACATGCATGAGTTTAATGTTTCCATGATAGCTTGCAATTGAGGGAAGTCTTCCTTCGTGATAGTGAAAATCGGGGTAAGGGAAATGGTGACTCTGAGGATTTGATTGAAGTTATAAAAAGAAGTTAAGGACACTATGAAACGGGAAGGATTCTCTAATGATGAGTAATCCAGGAAGTGTTAAACGGAAGAATTGAACCTACGATCTAAGAACAAGTATTCGGACTCAATTCCTAAAAGGTAAAATAGTTTCTTGAAGGGATGGGTAACAAAGGTCATCGGAAAAGGTTTGAATATCATAGGATTAATGGATAATGAGTAGTACGGGATCATCAAGGAAAACTTTTCAATTAAACCAATCCATTAGAAGTCAAGCTAGGGCAATAGAAAGAAGAAGAGAAAATTGAGACACTTTAGATTTCGGGGTAAGTAAGAAGTCATATTGTGAAGAGTCAAAGAGAACCAATTAACATCGTGATTCCAAGTCCATGGAAGCCAAGAGGCGAGAAGTTTTATCTTCATAGGGATTGGAGTTTATTTTCCAGATCCAAGATGAATTGTCGTGTTGTGAGGACGAATTGGGAGAGCTGAAGCAACAAAGGGAAACGATAAAGAAAGGCAAAGTGTTTTGGAAGGAGATCATATACCCAAGTATAAGACAATAGAGGGCAGGTCATACAACCAATTCAAATCAGTAAAGAGTGGAATCAAGGGATTTCAATCAAGGTGGTAACTAGGTGAAGATTCAGAACAACAACGAAAGATCGACTATCAAGAAGAGGCCAAGAGATTAATTCCATGGGCAACAAAGAATTGGGATTTTGGGCTTTAAAAGATTTATGAGCAATGGAAATTGTGAATGAGTGAACACTAGGGCGTGTCACTTGATGACTCTGAGGAGTACCTCTTCACCGGACCCTATATTACAAAAGAGAGATGTCGAGAAATCGGGATTTAATTAGACAAAGTATGGGGATCGCCTAGAAAGAGTGGGTTGAGAAACTTCAAGACAATCGGAGATCATGATACGATAATAGTCGACTGAATTAGGGTGAGTCAAGATTAAACGGGTCATGATAGACTCCGGAGGGGAGAAGAACTTAAATAATTTCTCATGCCAATTAAGAGGATTGAAGATGATGAAAGAAACTATTCGGGGAATAAGTATGGTCAAATTAAGAAAATAGAAGGGAATCAACGAGCTAAAGATCCATTCAATAAAATTGAGGTCGAGGAATCCGGGTTATGAATTCTAAGACATCAACCTTGACTCTACACTCCACCACTTTAATATGAAGGACTTCGAGAAATGGTGAACGGTACATATATCATTCATGGCACGTGCACCATGGATCTTTGATTGTTATGGTATTGTTGGGTGTTTTACTCGTGTGTGTGCTTGTTATGTGTTTTTCTCGAGTGTGTATCTTTCATGGTAAGCTGAGGGTCGTGGTTACAATGGTCTTCCGGATCGAGTAAGAAGTGGTGATTTAGCACTCCAGCAAAGGGACTTCTTAAATTAGAAGGTGCGAGTGGTGGAGGTTCTGTAGCACCCACACGTAGGGCCACATCCCCCGCACCATAATCCGAACCCGAATACGAAATGGAATGTCCGCACCCGAATCCGAATCATAGCGAACGGGAGACCAAACACACACTCTAGGCTAGGCGGAGCTAAACCAAACAGAATCAGAGTATGCGGAAGCGAATAAATAAAAGCAACAAGCAAAAACATCACATATATATATATAGGTACCAACCCACACCTATCCATATAGTATTTACATATAAGTACCAACCCATTTCTGTACAAAAGCCATCACGGCTCGATCAAAATAGTAAGTAAGTATATACAAACCATAGCTGCACAACCACAAAATAATAAAGTGCAGGTATGTAAATGCACCTAACGAGACCTAGACTGACAAGTGCACAAAGAAGACACACTTCTCCGCCTAGCTCACGCTCCCAAAACCTGCAACTAAAAGAGTAAACGAGGGTCAGTCAACTGACTGAGTGAGGGGGCTAACGCACACCCACACCCTATATATATATAAAGCAGAGCACAAAGCAAAGGGTGGAATTATGAACCGGAATAGGTTTTTGCAACTAAAAACTTTCCAAAGCAAATACATATACTTTAAAACCTTTCATAAACACTATCCCGATTCATACTTCCTGACATAACACACATAACATAATGCTCGGCGAGAACGAGCTTCCAACCTTTACTCCTCAGAACAAACAAAACGGAAATCATACATATCAACCTCTACACCAATGATGGAAGAGCCACCGGCAGCCCTAACCATCCATACATAAACAGACTCACGAGGGGTAGCGAACCCACATCGTGCCCTCCCCGGTTTTTACGCCGAAGGCATCGAAATACCACACCTTCCCAAACTCCCAGGGGTCGCGTGTGATATATCGGATGGAGACTACGCACAGGCCGAACCTCGACGGCCCGAACCGTCCCGAGGGTTCCTTACCCGTAGCTCCTTGGATCCACACATACAAATCATATCATATGCCAAATCTTTCATGGCGATCTCGCTAACAGAATTGTAAAGCCTTTTTCCAAAACATAGCTTACATAGGCTTATTTAATATCTTTTCCCAAAACAAAGTTGTTCACAAGATCATAAACATATTCTAATCAACACATACATATCTATATATATAATATATAGTCACATGCACGGCCTGAAAACATCACATAAGGCTTTAGGTCGCTTAGCTAATAAAAATCCTAAACCTCACCTTGTGCGTGATCAAAAAGCGAGCAGACGTGAACAACCTACGCCTCGGGCTCGTCAACTGGAACCTCCTCTGAAAAGAAAACACGAAAGCCCAAGACTTAGACTCTATATGAACCAAATAGGACGCTCGGCAAAATGCATGAGTCATGTTCACATATAAAATGTCTCAATTAAGTCATATAATTCCCAATTTATAGCACACATACTTATTTACAATTTATTAAGCAATAAAACCCGAGTTAGAACATTTAACATGCGAAAGAAAAGCAATCAAAGTCATATAATTGCATAATTAAGGCAAAGAGAAAAAGTGGCAAAATCCACCCCCATGGATTTTTCCAAAGGGAAAAATCCACCCTCATGGATTTTTCCAAACCTACTGCCTCAAATCCACCCCCGCGGATTTCTCCAAAAGGAAAAATCCACCCCCGTGGATTTGATCCAGTAGCACAAAGGAAGGTTTCGGCCATGGGAACGGTCGTTCCCATTCCCAGTACAAACTGGGAACGGTCGTTCCCACTCTCGGCAGGAACAATAAAATGGCCTGGGAACGGTCGTTCCCAGTTTGAAACTGGGGCGGGAACGGCCGTTCCGGCCTGGTTCGAAAAGCTGGAGCAGAGTTCAAACGCAGAAAACAGGGGAAGCTCCATTTGGTGCCAAAAATGGCCAAAATCCAATCCCAAGAGTTGCCACAACCTCTCAAAATGTACAAACAATTCACATAAATCATGCTTGACAAGTTGACACTCAAATAACTCAAGAAAACGGAATTAAAAGGCATGATCAAAGGAATGCAAAATTCAAGCTAAAATCATGATCATCAATAAATGCTCAACTAACCATGGATTTAATGCAATAAATACAAGACATACAACATATACAACTCATATATGAAGCTAGGAATCAAACACATCAAGCAAAGAGCAAGTATCCAAGTTTTTAACTAAACCCTTACTATTCACATAGGGAAGCAAAGGCATATAAAACTCACTCCAAACTCAGAAATTAAACCATAGAAATGACGAGCACGACGAGGGGATTCCGAAACATACTCAAGTTCGAGAAAAGGCGAAGAAACGAGGAAGATCTTGGCTTGGGAAGGTTTGAATGATCACTTGGGGTTTGGCTCTCTTGGCTCAAGAGTTGCTGTTGCTAATGAACGTAAAGAAGGAAAAAGGAAGAATGGTTCAGCCTTTAAGGCTGGACCGGTTGGTTCACGGGTTCGGTTCAAGGTTCCCGGTTCAAGTTGGTTCGGTTCAACAAATACAGGTTCAAATAAGGCCAACTCAATTAAAACGAATAAATCATATACAACATTAATTCACATAAATTCATATAAGTTCAAATAATTTAAATAAGTCATATACAATTACTCCAAAACGCAAATATTGATAAATCACATAATTTACCTGTACCGACTGTGAGTCGGGGTGTTACAACCTCCCCCCCTTCGGAGAACCTGGTCCCCAGGTTAACTGTCTGACCTGAGAACAACTCTGGGTACAACTGTCTCATCTTCTCCTCAGTCTCCCAAGTAGACTCTTCGGATTTCTGATCTCTCCAAAGAACTCAGACCAAGGGAATCTGTTTATTCCTTAACACTTGTATCTTCCGGTCTTGAATCTCAACCGGGTGTCTTACTATTGTCAAATCCGTCTCAAGTTGTACCTCTTCAACAGGGAGAATAGTTGATTCTTCGGGATAATATTTCCTGAGCTGCGAAACATGAAACACATTATGTATCCCGGTCAATCTAGGCGGTAGGTCCAACCTATACGCCACTTCTCCAATCCTCTCAAGGATTGCAAAAGGTCCAAAGTATCTCGGGTTAAGCTTCCCACCTCGACCTATTCGAGAAAATCCCTTTCTCGGAGATGCTTTCAAGAAAACCTTATCTCCGACTTCAAACTCAAGGGGTCTTCTCCTCTTATCCGCATAGCTCTTCTGACGGTCCTGAGCTGCCTTCATTCTCTGCTGAATCAACTTGACCTTAGCAGTGGTCTTATCCAATCTCTCTCGAGGTGTAGCTCTTTCGAGCTTGTTCTCCTCTGTCTACCGCCAATCTTCTATATCCCAAAATAGAGGCGATCTACACTTCCTTCCATATAGTGCCTCATAGGGAGCCATACCAATAGAAGTCTGAAAACTGTTGTTATAGGCAAACTCAACCAGAGCTAAATGCTTATCCCACTTTTCCTTAAAATCCAAAGCACACGCTCTCAATAAATCCTCCAAATACTTAATCAGTCTCTCTGACTGTCCATCTGTCTGAGGATGAAAAGCGGTGCTGAAATTAAGCCTCGTACCCAACCTACTCTGAAGATCCTGCCAAAACTTAGCTGTGAACCTCGGGTCACGATCTGAAACAATGCTAGCAGGCGCCCCATGAAGTCTCACAATCTCGTTACAATACAATTCTGCCAACTTCGGAGTCTTGTAAGACATCTTTACCTTGAGAAAATGAGCAGACTTGGTCAATCGGTCGACTATCACCCAAATTCCATCATAACCTCCTCTTGATCTCGGCAAGCCGGACACGAAGTCCATAGTCACTTGCTCCCACTTCCATTCAGGAATCGGAAGTGGTTGGAGGGTTCCTCCCGGTTTCTGGTGTTCTGCCTTCACCACTTGGCACGTGAGACACCGCTTCACAAAATTCGCGACATCTCTCTTCATGCCATTCCACCAGAAGTATTCCTTCAAATCTCGGTACATCTTCGTACCACCGGGGTGAATGGAATATCCTGAATGGTGTCCTTCCTCAAGTATTAACCTCGTGAGGTCTTCTGGGACACAAACCCTTGTCTTGAACCTGAACAAACCGGAATCATCAAACCCAAACTTCGTCTCGGGGTCTATCCTAGACCGAACCACTAATCTCTGAATCTCTGTATCCGAAGCTTGAGAATCCAACAACCTCTGTTTCAAATCCGGCTGAACTGAGATGTTAGCTAACCGAGCCACTGAGACCATAACCGTCGAATCCTGTCCTGAAGACCCTGCACTCAAACCTGAAACACTTGCTTTCCTGCTCAAAGCATCTGCCACGACATTAGCCTTGCCCGGATGATACTGAATCGTGCAGTCAAAATCCTCTAAGAATTCCATCCAACGCCTCTGTCTATTATTCAGCTCCTTCTGAGTGAAAAGATACTTGAGGCTCTTATGATCCGTGAATATCTCAAAAGTCGTCCCATAGAGGTAATGACGCCACTTCCTCAAAGCAAATACAACCGCTGCAAGCTCAAGATCATGAGTGGGATAGTTCTTCTCGTGTTCCTTCAACTTTCTAGAAGCATAGGCCACCACTCGGCCATTTTGCATCAATACACATCCGAGTCCTTCCTTAGAAGCATCTGCAAAAACTGAATAACCCTCGGATCCCTCGGGTAGGGTAAGAACTGGTGCTGAAGTTAATCTTTCCTTCAAAGCTTGGAAACTTCTCTCGCACCCATCATCCCACTCATACTTCACCTCCATTTTGGTTAATCGAGTCAACGGGCAAGCAATCTTGGAGAAATCCTTTACAAATCTCCTATAATAACCCGCTAACCCGAGAAAACTTCTTATCTCGGAGGCATTCTTCGGTCTTTCCCACTGAACCACGGTTTCAATCTTAGAGGGATCAACTTCAATTCCCTCACCTAAAATTATGTGACCCAGAAATGACACTCTGTCGAGCCAGAACTCGCACTTGCTAAATTTGGCATAAAGCTTGTGCTCTCTAAGGGTCTCCAAAACAATCCTGAGGTGAGATGCGTGCTCTTCTACAGACTTAGAATACACCAAAATGTCGTCTATGAAAATCACCACGAACTTGTCAAGATACTGTCTAAACACTCGATGCATCATATCCATGAACACGGCTGGGGCATTAGTTAACCCAAACGGCATCACTACAAACTCGAAGTGTCCATAACGGGTATTGAACGCAGTCTTAGAGATATCCTCCTCCCGGATACGAAGTTGGTAATACCCTTGCCTCAAATCTAACTTAGAGTATACCTGCGACCCTTGCAAGATATCAAACAACTCTTCGATATGAGGTAAAGGATACTTATTCTTCACTGTCATCCGGTTCAACTCGCGGTAGTCTATACACATCCTCAAAGTCCCATCCTTCTTCTTCACAAATAACACAGGAGCACCCCACGGGGATGTACTCGGACGGATGTAACCGCAAGTCAAAAGCTCATCAAGCTGAGTTTTCAACTCCTTCAACTCAGCAGGAGCCATCCGATACGGTGTCTTAGAGAAAGGCTCAGCTCCAGGATAAAGATCGACCACAAACTCGATGTCCCTATCAGGTGGTAAAGAACCCAAATTCTCAGGGAAAACATCGGGAAATTCACTCACGACCTCTGTCTCCTCAAGTTTGGCCTGATCCTTCGGTTTATTCAGAAGGTAAGCCACAAAACCTGTCGCACCGTCCCGGAGGAGCTTACTTGCTTCCATAAAAGACACAAACGGGCTGGACTTCAACCTCTCACCCGTAAAGACCACTGATCCCAACGAAACCTTCTTCTCATGACAATCCGACTGAGCTCGGTATCTGAAGAGGAAGTCCATGCCAAGGATAACCTCATACCTCTTCAACGGTAAAACTATCAGATCTGCAGGAAAAACTCGGCCCTCAAACACCACCGGACACTCCCTAAACACCCTGTCAGCTTCCAAAGATCCTCCCAAAGGAGTATTCACCACATATACATGCGCAGATAATTCATCAAGTAAAGGCAAAGAAGCAACAATATCCCGGGAAATAAATGAATGCGTAGCCCCGGGATCAAACAATGCATGTAGTGATATGCCATGAATGTTTATTGTACCTTCTATCACTGCAGTCGGGTCGACATCAGCAGCTTCCTCCTCTCCCTCCAAAGCAAACACGCGAGCCTGCACAACCAGCCTCCTATTCGGGCAAGCATCAATCAAGTGATCAGAAGACCCACACGCGTAGCATTTACCCAGAAGCTTCCAACACCGCTCCACCGGATGTCTTCCCTGACAATGAGCACAAACGGGTGGTCCCTGAGCTGGAGCCGGTCGAGCTGGAATAGCAGGAGGTGCTACGGGACCGGTAATACGGGGCTTTTTGTTCCCTAAACCCTGGGGACGAAAAGCCGGTGGGACAAGAGCTCGTGGAGCATAAGAAACGGGCCTCTTACCCGATCCAGAAACTGATCCCGATCCTCGAGTAGAAGAGAAAGGTGGAGGCTTTAACCGAGCCATTTGGGCCTCAACTTGAATTGCCCTCTTTGTAACTTTGGCCCAAGTACTCACGTTAGTAGCTTGTAAAGCTTCTTGATTATCCCGGCGAAGTCCATGAAGAAACGCTCGGGCCTTATGATCATCATGGTCGGTAATGTGAGCGGCATAAGGTGCTAGCCTCTCAAACTCCAAAATATAATCCTCCACCGTCCGGTTGCCTTGCCTCAAATTGGAGAACTCTTGGAGGCGACGTTCTTGTGCATTATGAGGGATATATTTCTCACGGAATTCCTGCACAAACGTCTCCCAATTAAATTCCATACCCGTTCTCTCAAGCCTGGATCTCACACTTCTAAGCCAAATAGCCGCTGGCCCTTGAATAATACGCCCGGTGCAAACAGCCTTGTCTTGAGAATTCCCCTGACAGATCTCCCAAATACCTCGAATCTCGGACAACCACTCTTCCGCCTTGATATCATCACCTCCATACCACTTTGGAGGATTGTTGTTCCGGAAGTCCCTATACACGGCTGAAATATCTTGTCCTTCACCCGGATTTACATTACCCCTTTGATTGTGTTGAAGCTGACTGAGTAAGGCTTGGACAATATTCTCCGCATTCATAGGTGGTGGCGGAGGTGCATTCTGTGGAGCCTGTGGAGCCGGCTCGTTCAAATCAGGTGTTCGTTCACGATTATTATGTCTTCTTGGAGGCATCCTGAAATTCATAGATTCAAGCAATATGGATGCATGTACATTAGTGTATGAATATGTATACAATTTAAGGAAATAATCAAGTAATCAATTAATCCATCAGTCAAGTAATCACATATTCAAATCATGTATGCACAGTTACACACGATCACACAATCACGTTGTCCTAAGCCGTACGACCTAGACAGACCCACACAATACTAGAGCCCGGTTTTGCAACCGCGCTCTGATACCACTTAAGGATGTAGCACCCACACGTAGGGCCACATCCCCCGCACCATAATCCGAACCCGAATACGAAATGGAATGTCCGCACCCGAATCCGAATCATAGCGAACGGGAGACCAAACACACACTCTAGGCTAGGCGGAGCTAAACCAAACAGAATCAGAGTATGCGGAAGCGAATAAATAAAAGCAACAAGCAAAAACATCACATATATATATATAGGTACCAACCCACACCTATCCATATAGTATTTACATATAAGTACCAACCCATTTCTGTACAAAAGCCATCACGGCTCGATCAAAATAGTAAGTAAGTATATACAAACCATAGCTGCACAACCACAAAATAATAAAGTGCAGGTATGTAAATGCACCTAACGAGACCTAGACTGACAAGTGCACAAAGAAGACACACTTCTCCGCCTAGCTCACGCTCCCAAAACCTGCAACTAAAAGAGTAAACGAGGGTCAGTCAACTGACTGAGTGAGGGGGCTAACGCACACCCACACCCTATATATATATAAAGCAGAGCACAAAGCAAAGGGTGGAATTATGAACCGGAATAGGTTTTTGCAACTAAAAACTTTCCAAAGCAAATACATATACTTTAAAACCTTTCATAAACACTATCCCGATTCATACTTCCTGACATAACACACATAACATAATGCTCGGCGAGAAAGAGCTTCCAACCTTTACTCCTCAGAACAAACAAAACGGAAATCATACATATCAACCTCTACACCAATGATGGAAGAGCCACCGGCGGCCCTAACCATCCATACATAAACAGACTCACGAGGGGTAGCGAACCCACATCGTGCCCTCCCCGGTTTTTACGCCGAAGGCATCGAAATACCACACCTTCCCAAACTCCCAGGGGTCGCGTGTGATATATCGGATGGAGACTACGCACAGGCCGAACCTCGACGACCCGAACCGTCCCGAGGGTTCCTTACCCGTAGCTCCTTGGATCCACACATACAAATCATATCATATGCCAAATCTTTCATGGCGATCTCGCTAACAGAATTGTAAAGCCTTTTTCCAAAACATAGCTTACATAGGCTTATTTAATATCTTTTCCCAAAACAAAGTTGTTCACAAGATCATAAACATATTCTAATCAACACATACATATCTATATATATAATATATAGTCACATGCACGGCCTGAAAACATCACATAAGGCTTTAGGTCGCTTAGCTAATAAAAATCCTAAACCTCACCTTGTGCGTGATCAAAAAGCGAGCAGACGTGAACAACCTACGCCTCGGGCTCGTCAACTGGAACCTCCTCTGAAAAGAAAACACGAAAGCCCAAGACTTAGACTCTATATGAACCAAATAGGACGCTCGGCAAAATGCATGAGTCATGTTCACATATAAAATGTCTCAATTAAGTCATATAATTCCCAATTTATAGCACACATACTTATTTACAATTTATTAAGCAATAAAACCCGAGTTAGAACATTTAACATGCGAAAGAAAAGCAATCAAAGTCATATAATTGCATAATTAAGGCAAAGAGAAAAAGTGGCAAAATCCACCCCCATGAATTTTTCCAAAGGGAAAAATCCACCCTCATGGATTTTTCCAAACCTACTGCCTCAAATCCAACCCCGCGGATTTTTCCAAAAGGAAAAATCCACCCCCGTGGATTTGATCCAGTAGCACAAAGGAAGGTTTCGGCCATGGGAACGGCCGTTCCCATTCCCAGTACAAACTGGGAACGGTCGTTCCCACTCTCGGCAGGAACAATAAAATGGCCTGGGAACGGTCGTTCCCAGTTTGAAACTGGGGCGGGAACGGTCGTTCCGGCCTGGTTCGAAAAGCTGGAGCAGAGTTCAAACGCAGAAAACAGGGGAAGCTCCATTTGGTGCCAAAAATGGCCAAAATCCAATCCCAAGAGTTGCCACAACCTCTCAAAATGCACAAACAATTCACATAAATCATGCTTGACAAGTTGACACTCAAATAACTCAAGAAAACGGAATTAAAAGGCATGATCAAAGGAATGCAAAATTCAAGCTAAAATCATGATCATCCATAAATGCTCAACTAACCATGGATTTAATGCAATAAATACAACACATACAACATATACAACTCATATATGAAGCTAGGAATCAAACACATCAAGCAAAGAGCAAGTATCCGAGTTTTTAACTAAACCCTTACTATTCACGTAGGGAAGCAAAGGCATATAAAACTCACTCCAAACTCAGAAATTAAACCATAGAAATGACGAGCACGACGAGGGGATTCCGAAACATACTCAAGTTCGAGAAAAGGCGAAGAAACGAGGAAGATCTTGGCTTGGGAAGGTTTGAATGATCACTTGGGGTTTGGCTCTCTTGGCTCAAGAGTTGCTGCTGCTAATGAACGTAAAGAAGGAAAAAGGAAGAATGGTTCAGCCTTTAAGGCTGGACCGGTTGGTTCACGGGTTCGGTTCAAGGTTCCCGGTTCAAGTTGGTTCGGTTCAACAAATATAGGTTCAAATAAGGCCAACTCAATTAAAACGAATAAATCACATACAACATTAATTCACATAAATTCATATAAGTTCAAATAATTTAAATAAGTCATATACAATTACTCCAAAAGGCAAATATTGATAAATCACATAATTTACCTGTACCGACTGTGAGTCGGGGTGTTACAGGTTCGGTAACCACGCTATTCGTGTAATGCCCGTCTTTTGAATAGTTGAAATGAATCAAACGATGGGTGATGAATCAAACTTGGACCCTCCTATCATGCAAAACACTTTGGTTGCTCCTAGCACGGATCAAGCGGTGAGGAATTTCTCCATCAAGATTTCAAGAAGTGATCAAACCCCTTGTACAAGAAGACCTTACTGGGTTAACCCTAGTCGGGACGTCATAAACCTCGAACTTGGGTGAATACGGGAAGTTGTTTGAGCTTGAAACTCGAGCAGGCAAACCTGCGGGCCAGGTTCTCTTAAAGGGGGAGGATTGTGACACCCCGTGTCTTCGGTAAGCCAGGTATGACGTATGTGCGCTATTTAAATTAATTAATTTCATTTATTTGTTAACTTTAATTCTTTAGTTATTTATTTCTTTTGAATTTGAATTCATTTATTTGAACTTATATATATGCCTCTTCGTTGGAAACGTGTTTTGTTTGTGTTTGATTCGAGATCAAAATCTCATGTTTTTCTGATATGTTGGAGATTTGTGAGTTATGAATTTGTTTATGTGCTCGTTTTACATTTTCGGACTTGTTTGAAATGGTAACGCACCATTTCATTTGTTTTGGGGACTCGAGGGCCTAACCAGTTTTAGCGCATCTTGTGTTCCGGAATTTATAACTTGAGCTCGTGAATTCGGATTCGAATTATGGAAGTGATGCTGGACTCATAATGGAGAATGGGAGCTAAGGAACCGAGCTTTGTATTTTTCTAACCGAGCAGCTCGCGAAGATTCACCACCTTGGAGTATTTTGGCCATAATTAATTCATTTCTTAACCAAATCCCTTGATTCTTGAGCCAAATTAACCCCAGTTAAGCCCTTAATCACTCTCTCCAGCCCGAATTTCGAAAATATCAGCCAAGAGAAGGAAAAGAGTAGCTGAACCGAGAGAGAAGGAGAAGGGATTTTCTGTACTATTCATTCTTGCAATTCCAAGCTCGTTTCTCATCCGATTTGTCTCAAATTCGAAAGGTAAGTCCGTGATTTGATTCCCCATCTTCTCCTCTTTCTTTAGCACGTTTATTTGCTGAATTTCATGGAGTTTTGGATGGGATATGAATATTTTGGTGAATAGTTAGGTTAAATTCCATTTCTTGAATTCATAGTTAAATTTTCAGATTTCTTGAGGCTTGATGCATGAAATGTGACCACTCTAGATTCCTTTACTTGTTCATGAACTTGAATTTGGTTTATATAGGGTGTCTGTAGATCTGCCATGGATGAATATGTGATTTTTGAAGCTTTTGGGATTGATTTCATTCCTCTTTTGTTGTTGCGTGTTTGAGCTTGTTGTGGGATGATATTTTCTGCATTTTATACTTTTTCTTGCTGCCTTAGATGTTCCTTTTCATCCTGTGTTGTTGCTGCTACCTTAAAGATGGAGAGCAGAGCTGCTGCTGCTCATTCTTTCATGCTGCGACATCTCCCCGGGCAGGGAGATTTGAAGGAAAGAAGACCCCGGTCCGGGGACTTATGTTTTTGGGCATCCAGTGGGTATTTGCCCGACCGGGGAGAATTGTTGAAGAAATCTCCCCTCCCAGGGAGATGTTGGTTGCCACTTTGTTTGCATTTATGTGCATGTGTGAGTATGAATGTTCGTGTGCTTTTATGTGTGCATGTATTGCATGATGCTTGTGTGTTGTTGTGTGCGTACCTAAGTGCATGCATATTTGTTTGAATGTGCTGTTGCATGTACACATTAATTGTAATCTTTTAATTTCATGTAAATATTTAATCTATTAAATTATTTGGTAGTTTAAAATGCATCCATGCAACTTGTTTAATTTTGGTAGCATGCACGTGAGTATATATACATATATGATATGTAATATATTTAGGTATTAATTAATTAACATGAGTATTTATGAATTTTAACTTGTATATTAGTAAAAGATATGATCTTTAAGTGACTTAAATGGTATGATTTCGAGGAATGCGTACGTTTATGAATTTATGAATGTAATGCTAACATGCTACACGATGTGTTATGTCCGTTATACGAAATTTAGGAGGTCATTTGACGTAAAATAGGTAAGTTATGAATTAATATGAATTTATTTGGAGTGTTATGAGTTTGATTCTTGAAGTATTTGTGTGATATTTCGTTAATTGCTCCATTATGCCTAAGTATGAAATTATATGGCGTGCATCGCTTCCCTTTGCATTCTTATGCATCGCCGTGCGTCTAATTGGTTCACGAATGAGTCTAAGTCATAAGTTTGTATTTTTTTATCTCAGGGTTTAGTTCCGGAGGTGTCGGTTCCACCATTTAGCTTCTTCTTGGTCGTCAATGCTCGTTCGTGAGCTCTTTCGGTAAAAGGTGAGGTTTTGGTTTGTTTTCTTTTAGTTAATGCGACCTAGGACCCTATATGCTCGTTTTCAAGCCCGCACGCGGATATACTATATGTATATTAAATATGTGTCTTATAATATGTTATGAATCTTGTTAATTCGATTTAATATGAATTCTTCTGAAATTATACGTATGGGCGTATATAAGCTAAAATGGTTTTGCAACGAGGCTATGCTCCAAACCGTGTAGTGTCAAACGAACTATGGATCTTCCTCAGCATATTATGAATTTGGAAGACACGGAAAGGTAGATGTATAGCATATGCCGAGTTGCACGGTAAGGTATGTTTCTTATGGTATATTTCTTAAGTATAAATCGTATGATTCTAGGTTTCGCGAGTTAGGTATGTTTCTTATGAGTCTTATGTTTCCTTACGAATCTTAAGAATCCCTGGGCCCGGAGGCGTGAGTAAGGACGCCCGAGGCGGTGTTGGGCCACCGGGATAAGCCTGTGCACAAGCTCCTTAATGTACGTTACGGGATCGCTACCCTACTTATAGGTATCGAGTTCACGATGTGGACCCGTAACCCGCGTGCAGACTTCCGGAGAATGTGGATGGAATACGGAATATGAATCTTATGAATTTTATGAATTTATGTTTCATTATGTTTCTTATGAATTCTTTTATTTAAGAGGTAAAGTTGACCGGTACTCGCCGGGTAATTTAAGTTCGTTTTATTATGTTGATTATGAAACGGGACAGGAGAGTTTGTTTTCAATATGAGTTTTAATTACGAATCTTCATGAGTTTCAATATGAATCCCTATGAGTTTTAATATGAATCCATATGCGTTTTTGAATCTATGAATCCTTAGGAGTTTTCAAACTTAAGAATATACGAATATATGAATGAGTATGAGTTCTTTTGGAAAATGGCTTTGGTATGTAAAACCCTATTCCAATATAAGTACCAATAACATGTAGATCCAAATTAATGAGTTCTTCAGCCAATAGGTTCAACACATTCATTCCCATCATTGTCTAGATTAATAAGAGTACAAGTTCCCAAGTCTGATAGATCATAATCAGCATAGGTACCAGAGAAGATATTAACCATAGAGTAGGTACCATAATATACATATGATGTGTAACATAGATACATGGTTTGAAACGTAAGTACTAGAAGCTCTTTGGAACATATAAATCAAGACATGAATACCAACAACATGCATATTCGATATATATCAGTGAAAGTACCAGTACGCAGATCTGACATAGTATAAGTTCCAGAAGAGTGCAAAATTTTATGAGAATAAATACCAGTAATGTACCAGAGCATGTAAATGAGGAAACTTATCATTTGTTGTGACTGAATCGACGACAAAACCCGGCTTTCCTTAAAGAAGTATTCGCCCCACTGTCGGTGCGTTGGGTTGCTGCGAAGATCCTTCCAGGATAAAACCCTATTCCAATATAAGTACCAATTGAAGTATGTATATGTTATGCATTTGTTAATGAATTATGTATGGGTTTCTATTTTGTATATTTCGGGACAGGCTTCTTGGGATAGTTGAACCCGTTTTGTGGATTTATCTTCTTGGATTTTGTTATATGCTTTCGTTTCCTTATTCTTACGCGCTCTGGTCCTGTCTTAGCTCCGCCTGTCCTAGTGAGTGAGTGTAGGTTCCCGTTCGCTTAGTCTTGGGCTCATGTATGGATTTCTATTTCATATGTGGGTTCGGGGCTAGGTGCGGGGGATGTGGTGGCTCGTCGCTCCGGGCGCTACATCTTAAAGTTTTATCAGAGCCGGGCGTTTCTGCTGAGATCGAGAGGTAAACAAATAAGCTTTCCCTTTCAACTAGCTTCGTCAGAAACGGGGCGCTCGAGAGATAAGTCTTCACATCCTGCAGCGCTTTTTTGCATTCCTCGGTCCACGTAAAATTACGATCGTTGCACAAGATTTTGAACTATGACAGATTCCTATCTGCAGAGCGGAAAATGAATCTATTCAAAGATATGATCTTTCCTACTAAAACTTGCACTTCCTATCTGGATTAGCCTCAATTCCCTGCTGGCTAACCATGTAGCCCAAGAATTTTCCCGCTCGTACCCCAAATGTGCACTTAGAGGGGTTCAATTTCATTCCGTATTGGCGCAAGATGGTGAACGTGCGCTTGAGATCTTCCAGATGCGAGGATTGGCGCTCACTTTTGACTATCATATCGTCCACATATACTTCCATTGAGCCTCCGATTTCTTTCTCAAACATCCGATTAACGAGGCGTTGGTATGTGGCACCTGCATTCTTGAGCCCAAAAGGCATGACCAGGAAACAGTAAACCCCTATGTGAACCACGAATGAGGTTTTAGGATGATCCTCGAGGGCCATAAAGATTTGGTAATACCCTTGAAAGGCATCCATCATGCTCATAAGCTCCCAACCCGCGGTTGAGTCTACCAGCTAATCAATCTGAGGTAGTGGATAAGGATCCTTGGGACAAGCTTTGTTGAGATCCGTGATATCATTGCACATTCCCCATTTATTTGCACTTTTCGGCATGGGGACCACGTTGCAAAGCCACTCTAGGTACAGCATGGGCTCGATATATTGAGCATCGAGGAGTTTATTTACCTCTTCCTCAATAACTTTCTTCCGGAATCCATGGACATCTCTATTCTTTTGTTTGATTGGCTTGAAAGCTGGGCCCACGTTGACACTGTGGACTATGAGGTTTGGATCTATCCCTGTGAGATCAGAAGCTTTCCAAGCAAAGATATCAATATTTTCCCTCAAGAAATCTATCATCATGATTTGCGAGGGTCCCGAGAGGTTGGCGCCAATCTGGGTGGTTTTATCCTTGTTGCCAGGTTCTAATTCAATGGTTAGAAATTTCTCTGTGGGCTCAATCCGCACTTCTGGACGAGGGAGTTCGAGGAGGATTCCCGGACCGCTCCCAGTGGGGTACCCTCGGGACGGTTTCCTGTATCAGAATCCTTCTTCTTGTTTTTCTTTTTATTCATCTTGGCCCTCTTCTGTACGGGGCCATCCTCATCCAGGTTGGGAAAATCCACCGATTTCTTAGTGGATCCAATTTGGAACGCCTTTTCATCTTTGGGCTTCTTGAGGGACAGCATGTAGCATTCCCAAGCCTCCTTGACGTTGCAAAGAACTTCTCCAACCCCCTCGGGAGTAGGGAACTTGATCTTCTGGTGGTATGTAGAGATGATCGCCTTGAAATCAAAGGGGGCAGGTCGCCCAATAATGATGTTGTAAGGGATCTCAATCTCCACCACCGCATAGGTGACCATGAGGGTCCTTCGCTGTGGGGCGCGACCGAAAGAGGTGGCCAAGCGAATCTGTCCACGGGGGACAACCTCGGAACCCCCAAAGCCAATGAGGGCCGTTTTGAGGGGCTCGAGGGGAATGTTGGCGATGTTCATTTTTTGGAAAGTGGTGTAAGGGAGAACATTAAAAAAACTTCCACTTTACAATGTGATTGTGGACATCTAGGCTAACCACCATGGGACAGTCAGAGAGGTGAAACCGGCCCCATGGGGTCTTACAATGTGCTCTAAGTCCCTATCACTTAAACCTATTACATCATTTTCCCTTGGGTTGTTGGCGCTCGTTTCTTTGATGGCATAAACTTGTTTGGGCGACGAAGGGCGTTGGTCGTAGCTTCTGACATGGCGACGGCGGGAGGCGTTGGAGTCCCCTCCCGATGAGCCTCCAGCGATCATGTGTATAACCGCAAAAGGAGTATTCTCCTATTCAGACGCCTTCTGCTTGCCACGAGTGCTAGTCTCAGGGCCTCGCCCTCGAGGGCTTCTTTAGCGTAATGGGCTCCTTCTCCTTTCCCGGGTCCGCTCATTGCAGCGCTCGTCGTATCGTTCCAACACCTTTACAGACTCCTTTAGGTGGCCCCCGACAATGAGCCTTTGAATCTCATTTTGAAGTTGATGGCACTCGTCGGTGTCATGCCCCTTCTGCTTATGGAAAGTGCAATATTTTCCCGAGCACTTCTGAGATTCGTTTTCCCTCATTTTTTTGGGGCGCTTGAAGAGCTTCTTATCTGAAAGAGCGTAGACTTCGGAGATAGGCTTGTTGAGGGGGATCCATTCGAGCCTGCAAGGGGGAGGTGGTGATTTGCGACGCTCCCTATGAGGTTTCTCTCGGCCCCACTCGTTCTTCTGATGGCCAGGCTGTCGGGGAGCGTTGGATCCATATATATCCTAGAGCGCGAAATATGGCTTAGTGATCTCCCTCATGGCCATGAGCGACACTGGCCGTTTTTTGACGATAGCGTCCGCGAACTTCTTGCTCACATACTGATTGTGATTGACAGCTTTAAAGAGCACATGGATCAAGAAGTCCATCGAGGGTCGCTCCACCAAGAGTACCTCCTTGTTGAAGCGAGCAAAAAAGGACCGGAGGGACTCATGCTCGACCTGGACCAGGTTGTAAAGGGTCGTGGGGGGCAGTGACAGGGGCTTTCAAGGAATTGAAATGATTGAGGAAGGCATTGGTGAGATCCGCATATGACCGGATCGAGCGGGGTGGCAGCCGCTTGTACCATTCCTGAGCCATTCCCACAAGGGACGTAACAAAGACCTTAGCCCAGAAATGGCTCGAGTGCTCATATTGATGCATCAAATGCAGGAAATGATCTAAGTGGTCTACAGGGTCGGTAGTTCCATCGTAATGGTTGATGGAAGTAGGTACTTTGCCCATTCGAGCTTAGGCCATCAACACATTCTCCACGAGGGGAGATCCTTTCGCCAGGGGGTGACGGTACCCGCCCTCGTGGTCGTAGTTCTCATAGTTTTCTTCTTGCTCCTGGTGCCTGGGAGTGTATTGCTGTCCGGCTTTGGGGCGGGCATCTCTGGGGGATTTGAGACTGTGCTCAAGAGAGCTGTCCCACCATATCCTGCAACCCCTGCAGTTGTTCTTGCACAGCCGCAAGGAGGTTAGGATCTTCTCCTCTTGCCTTACTCCCTCGTTTCGAGGCTTAGGATTGAGCATCATCATCGAGGTTGATTCTATCCACAGGCTCTTTGCCTTTGTTCGCCTGCGAGCGCTCTCCTCCTTTCTCAGCAGGAATCTTCTTCTCTTTGGCGGAGGGGGGGGGGGGGGGGGGGAGGCGGTTGTGCCTGTAAAACCGCTTGGGCCGCTATGAGCGGATGTACTTACCACCCTCCCATAGGGGTGTGCGATTTGAGCGGCCTGCCCAGAAGGGAAATACGTGGAGGTGAAATTTTTCCAGGCACTCTGGGCTGCCTGGACCTCACATTGAGCATAAATGGCCTGCAATTGTCTGGGTGTCGTAGGGGGTACCTCAACCCCTTCAATCTCGTTGGGGATAATCATAAGCAAATGAACTTGCCCTGCGTGGTATGGCTGGATGGCGGCCATCACGGCGGAAGGAGTTAGCATATAGCCTGGCGGAGGCATCATATAGTGATATCCTCCGGGGTTGACTTCGGCGACAGGTAGTTGATTCTACGGAAGCCCAGGAGCATGAAGCCTAGATCCTCTAGCTAGCGTGGCGGAGGGTTGTTCAGGACTGAATCCCACGGTGGGAGCCACTGGCTCCGCTGGGGGAAGTGCTCCTCTAGTGGGCGGATCACCGTCGACAGCATCTAAAGAGGGAATGTCATTGTTACCATCGTAGGGAAGGTCACCACCGCCTCCTGCAGCTCCGGATCTGGTGGTGACCATGGTGAAAGTGATGTTTGTTTTTCAACTAGCGAAGAAGAAGAAAGCAAGAGTGGCTTCCCACAGACAGCGCCAAAAATGATGGGTCTGAATATGGAGGATCAGATTCCGATCACTTTCAATTTGTTTGATGTGGGGAAACTGAAATAAGCTCGCTGACAAAAGTGGGATTCAACCTGCTAAGATAAACACCAAGAAAAGAAAGGTCAGAAGGCCAAGCTGGGAGGACTGGGGGTGATACCCAGTTTGGCTCTCCGACGCTCAAGTTAGTTGACGAACTTGAAGGGGATGCAGAAAGATGCAGAGCTTAAGTTATCGAAGCTTGCTTACAGAGTAGGGGATGATCTTACCAATATATAGTTGACGGTCAAGGACCTTTTTTTAATTTGCGCTTTGTGGTCCTGCCCTAATGTTGCCCTAACACGTGGCGTAAGGAGGAGAAACCTAGGAGGAATCTCCTGCAAAAACTGGTGCTAAGTTGGTGCGGACAACAGTGACAGGTGCACGGGTGTGTACGTAGTGTCAGAGAGCCGTTTTGGGTTGGTAACGAGGGCGATGCGCACGCTCGTGTTCGCCCTGAGCCTTAGAGGCTCGTAGGTCCGAGGGCGGACCTGGCCATGGCCGTGAAATGAGAAAAGATGTGCTTCTCAGTCCTTCCGCATGTGAATGCTCATTCGAGGGTAGCAGGTGCTCAAGAATTAGCTTCTTGTGGGATGGAGGTATACTAAAGAACGAGGGAGACGCTCGTTTAAAGGCGACGTTGACTGCCACGTGTCAAAACGTGGACCAAACACGTATCTTGTTAGGATATCTTAACGTCCGAGGGCCGGTCTCGCTCGAGGGCAGTTTGTTTGGGGACCAACTGGCCACGCGTTCTAATGTCAAGTGCATCACATGTCAAAACGTGGGTCCTACGTGTTTTGGTCCCACCATTATTAAAATTGTTATTTTCTCTATGTTTTTGTTACCGGTCTATCTTATACATTTTTATTCATTATTTATTTCTTTACAATTTAGAAATTTTGGTGTTTTTTTAAATTCATCTTTTTGTATGCTTTTGGTTATCATGTATACTTAAATTTTTTATAGTTCTGTATTTACTTTTTAAATATATGAAAACGTCCTTTACATTCCACCTATTCTTTTTACTATGTTTCTGGCCTTCTTCTTCTTATTTTTTTTTAGTATTAATTTTTTAGTTATTTTATATTTTTGTTTACTTTTCTATTTTATATGGTCTAAATCTCCGAAACTTTTTGTATATACACTAAATTATGTGTACCTTATATAAATTGCCCTAAAAATAACTGAATAATAAATTGATAATCTAAAATGTCTACGTTGACAACTAATGATAGTGTAGTAGAAAGGTCATTCATGTTTCAATGATCATACTGCCACGTAATGATAGTAAAATTTTTATTATAAATTGAAATATGATTTTATTTTGCTGTACAAAATTTATGAAACTCAGTAACAAAAACTTAAGACATACAAAAAACAGTGTAGACTACCTAAACTATTTTGTTATCTAAAATAGAAATGCAACAGTTTTGGAATCGGCACAAACTTTTTCCTCTTTCAGTGTATTATTAATATGGGTTATTATTATTATATGATCCAGAACTTAATTCTTGGAGCAAACAAAGATATTCTCAAGAGATACGTATACAGAAAGAAGATATGTGCATAAATTTATTTGGATTAATAATCATCAATATGTAAATATGGTGTAGCTGTTAATATATTTCCAATGAAATCTTTCTGTCTGCAAACTGATATCTATGGTTATAAGTCCGAAGATATATGTTTACCTTTGGGACAATCTTCATACTTTCGCCACAGGATTTCTGCAATCTTAATCTCTTGACTATGTCGGATCTAGTATTATATTTTTACATATTTATTAGATAGTTTTCCGAATACAAGTAAGAATATTGCGATGAGTAATTTTAAAAAGGTAGTATTCGATATACAGATTAATGGCAATGATCTGACTCGTAATTAATATGCGAATAATCCAAAATTTGTGGTCCCACATTAGTGATCGATCTCTACAGTCAACAAATTGGGAAAAAAAAAAAACAAAAACTGCCAACAAAAAGTTAATTTAACAGTTTAAAGTAATTAAACCTCGAAACTCGTGATCAAATTGTTTTAATTTAAACTTGAAGGTTTATTATAATAGAGTCATATATAAATCAATTAGTTAACTAGTAAAAGAGTTCGAGTTAATAATATTCAAGAATCAGAACTACCTTATATATATATATAGAATGATCATAATTATCATAATACAAACTAGTCTATATTTTATAGCATAATTGTTTTAATCAGTGGGACGAGGGCGCGTGGGTTAGGTTTCGAAATCTTTAGGCCAAAAACAATTGCATTTTAAATGAGTTAAAATCAGAGACAATCCCTTTCGAAGTCCATACTTTTTCAAAATCATTAATTTAATAAAGTTAAAATGACCAAGGAACAATAATATAGGAAGGATATGTTTCATGGTAGTTGTCAAAACGAGCAAATATTTAAAAATCAAATCCCAAGTATAGTATATAAACAGAATGAATCACACAAAATCTACACACAATCAGATCCAGCGATGCAATAATTACTGAGCAAAGTGTTGACAGCTTAAAAGGGGGTATCAAGAAGATCTCTCTGATTCCAATACAGGTGCTTAGCTTAAAATCAAGACCGAGTTGTGATCAATCACACGCACAACACACACTAGTACTGCAATGGGAAGCAACTATTTTGGTGAGCAAAACTACGATAGGGGTACCGGTGGATTATCCTCGTCGTCTTCGTCATCGTCGTCCAGAAAGGGTAAAAAGGGGAATTCAGACAAGCCCAAACAGCCACAAAGAGGCCTTGGTGTTGCACAGCTTGAAAAGATTAGATTGCATAGTCAACTGGGTTGCAACTATCTCCCTCCAGTTCATAACCCTTATGCGTCAAATTTTGGCCAGGTATATATATTATTATACCTATACATACATAGTTTTATAGATTTTCATGATTTTGTCAATTAATTTCATTATTGCTATCTTCATTTATATTGATGAAATTATTTTTTCAGGAGGATATGAGGATGCAAACAGCTTACAATTCTTCATCATCATCACCTTCTTATGGTTTCCAGGCACAGCACGGAGTCATGGTATGAAAGGTTTTCATTTTGTGTTAGGGTTTTGATAAATTAAATTAAAATCAGCATGATTTGTCAAGTATTTCGAAACTGGGAATAAGGATTAATTTGATATTCAATCAGTTTCTTATGTTTATTTTGTAGTAAGAAAGGATTATTTTTCTTTATTAATTATAATTTTGAAAAACTAGTGTTTCTGCACCTAATCAACAAAAAGAAAAACTAGTATTTCATTATCCCTGCCTGAATAGATTCTTGGGATATATATTTGTAACCCTAGCAAGCTTGATGAGTGCTCAAAATTTAGATCCCATATTCTATTTCCTTTTCACTTGATTTCATTTTTTGTCATACCTCATGATTACATGTACGGTACATTACAGCTTTGATATGCCTTTATGAATATAATTGTAATTAATTCAAATATAACATAATATTAAATACATTAATTTGTTATAAGAGATACAAATAATTAATACTTTCCACTTGTTAGTCTTTTTGCGAACTAACCCCCCTAATTTACCTGTCTGTTTGGATGAGTGGAAGGGAAAAAATCATCTTGGTGTTGATGATACATAAGCTTTATGGCATTTTCAGATTGATTACTACTAATCTGTAACACAAATCGATTTTAAGCTTCGAAAAGTGGCCTTGTTTCAGATTGGGTTGCCAGATTTAGATAGAGCAAATATCACATATGGAGATTCCCAGCCCACTAGTGTTGCAAGGTACGAATTATGTTATTATGTTTTCTTGGGGGGTTGCCCTTTTAATTTGTATATATCATACCTTTTTATGCACACATTGATAACATAAATAATATTAATGCACGTATAATATAATTCCTTCACATATAGCTTAATATCTGAATTTTTTTGGAATTAATTGAATCAGATGGCATCAAGGCAACCCAGGCTTTGGAC
This sequence comes from Lantana camara, assembly GCA_037501455.1. NCBI lineage: Eukaryota > Viridiplantae > Streptophyta > Magnoliopsida > Lamiales > Verbenaceae > Lantana > Lantana camara. The sequence continues at coordinate 48,338,834 of CM074860.1, read as the reverse complement.
AACATAACTTTGTGGAGGCTAGTATGACTAGACCTTTCTTCGAAACCGGACTTGAGGTAAGTTGATTAATTGGTCAAAGCAAAGGTTGAAGAATTTATATGTGTGTAGATACGTTGATTAGTTTTGTTTTAATGATTGTATAAATAGGGCTCCAACATGAGCAAGAATAAGAAGAAAAAAGAAGATCATTTGATGATGGCGTCAACCAATCGCAACTCCGAATCAAGTAGCTCTCAAGAGATAGATTTGGAGCTCAGACTTTCACTTTAAACTATGTTCATATACTCTTCATTATGATGAATTTCGTTTGTCGATTTCTTCCTTACATTGTAAGTTTGAGCATCAAAATAATTTAGTAAAAAATTAAGTACTAGAAAATCTTCATTACACTTAATCAGCAAATCTTCCTTGGATTTTATTACATATATATTCACAAATCACACGCATGATAATCACTTCAAGATAATTAGCTAGAGTAATTAGTGTTTCACAAGAAAAAAGAATGGATAAGGATTCTAATGTAGTACCCGGCCCCTAATTCCATATACATATATATAGGTAAATTTCATTTTTAATCCCTAAGGTTCGATGGAATTATAAATTAATCTCTCTAGTTTGAGTAATTGCAACAGAGTCCCTATCATTTACAAATAAGTGTGCAAACCGAGGAAAAAAGAAACTAGTTTCAATATGGGTGTTTTTGAAATTCTACAAAAAAAATTTGCAAATAGTAGGTATTTATACTGTAATTTTTAATCTAGAAATTTGTAATTTCATCCATATATGTATGTATGTAGGTATGCGTATAATATAAATTATATATGTACACGCACATATATTTTACTTTGACAATTGCTAATGATTTTTTGTTAAACAAGATCTTCTTTATAGATAGGAAACAGTTTCTTTATAGATAGGAAACAATTACAACGTGTGTATGTCTACATGTATTTTTGTGTATATATATATATTCACGAAGCAGATTCTGGTATTATTGGATCACACAATGTTCTCAAATCCTTCAAATATATTCTCTTTGTTTCTTAGGGACAAAAGAAAATCAATGATCAGATACTTTTCACATTAATTCTTCATGTCTAAGGAAAAACACAAAGAAGGGAATAGAATTGTATATATTCTTCTCTGGTTTTTGATCTAAGAAAGCTAAGCTGTTGATCTTTTTGTCTTTTGCTGAAATTGAGGCACCTTAGATACTTAAAGAAAAATAAAAATAGTAAGAGATTCTAGAGAGAAAGTGGCCAACATGAAACTTTATGTGTTATTATTTAGTTCTGTTTCTTTATCCGATTATTAATCGCTACATCTACTGATGAGTGCAAGTGTAAATTTCGAAGTTCATTGTTCAATCATTAAAGGTTAGTGTGTAATTCTTACTCGACATAATATATGATTTATATAGTTTCTTGAAATATCCTGTATTGCTATAATTTATATAATTGTATGTTCTTCTTAATAATCAAATGCATGCCCAAGTTGGCGATTTGGAAAATTAAACTTACTTAAAATTTCTTTGTTTTACTCGTTGTTTTTGTCATACTAGTGAAATGAACGTGTGTTACATGTTTATCATTTAATTTATTTAAATAAGTTTAACTATTATGTTTATTGAATAAATTAGGATATTAGGAATATCTAATTTTCTTAAATAAATATATATGCATACAAAAATATTTATATCTCTTCTTTCAAATCATGTATAATAAGTAGATATTCGAATTAGAGAAATATTCAAATAAATAAATAATAAAAATATTAGAAACTATGTTATTATATAAAAACAAAATATTTAAAGTCTATAATAATTTATCCAAATAATTCTAGCTTTTAAGCGTAAGCATTAGTTTATAACTTTTAAATATATTTAATAAATAAAAAAACATATATAAAAAATATAGATAAAAAACATAAAATATTATGTTAACTATACATACTTTATCCCTTATACTGTCCGATCTTCTTTGACATAATTTGTGATTTATTTTTAGTTTTTTTTTTTAGTTTTAAAATTATGGCTTTTGCACCTAATCTTTTTTTTTTTATATTTCCGACATTGATTCCACCATTTAAATTGAAATATTGTTTTTTTTTATTCCATAATGCTGAGAAATTGTAACTTTTGATATATCATTATTACCAATTTTAGTATGAATATCCATTTCTCAATCGTGAGTTTGACACATTATCATTTTCAATATTATTCCATTTTAACCAACGGACAGTTGACTCAGGTGGATAAGGGCTTGAGTTCACTTAAGCAAGGACTCGGGTTCGAACCTTGTGGATGTAAAAAACTACGTTGGGAGAGGTCTCCACAATAAGCGCCTTCAGCTACCTCGTGAGATTAGTCCTTCAGTCAATTGGGTGGGGGGAAACTCTGAGAGACCAAAATAAAATATAATTCCATTTTCCAAATCCCCATCTTCTTCTCCATAATTGTACTTTGATTTTGATGGTGCAGGAATTTGAGTTCCTAAAATGCAACAACACTTTCAGTATTTGTTTAGAAAGGGAAAGACCATCACAGGCGTGAGAGCCTCAGGAACTGGGTTTCCTTATGAGCGTGGGTTCTTCCAGCTAGGATAACACCAAGAGTGCAAAGTGTGATGATGATGCAACTGTGGTGAAGCTGTCACAGAGCTTGAGAAGATGCAGAAGAAAGTTTGCCAAGTATGGTGTGTGTATGAGGAAGATTGCTGGGGGGAGAAAGCATGCCTTCTCCCCTATTTATATGTTAGGGGTGAGGGTATAGAGGTAAATTGACCGTGTGGTCCCAAACCTGTGTTGCCCTAACACGTGTCAGCCCGTGATGGTGTAATAGTGAAGTTTCTGAAAGGGAGTCGGCGTGTCAGGTGCGGGGTGCGCACTACCTTTGTGTCAGAGGTTGTTGGCGAGGGTCGCGTGTGAGGAAGGCCCAAGGTCCCCTTTGTTATGGTACGGATCCATTGCATTGGGGAAGGATCTTGTACGACCGCTGGTGACGCTCGAAAGGCGTACGGATGGGCCCCCTCACGACAGATGACCCTTGAGCGCCAAGATCCCGAGCATCGTGAATGGGGCCCTCTCATGGGTGCTTCCCTGTGCAGGGTGACCTTGAGGGTCGGGACGCGATCGTCAGGCTAGTCGGCCAAAACCCTTTACCTGAATGGTTGGCCAAGGCTCATGGGCTTGTTCTAGCAAGCGATGGACGGTTCTGATTTGAACGCAGTTTTATGCCTCATCATTTTGCCCCCCAAATTCTGTAGTATCGCTCGAGAATACTGTAGAATTTTCAAGATAATGGAGCCTTGAATTTTTGAATATCCGAGGGTCAAGCCATTGCTAGAGAAATGACCGCTTGACTTCTGTAACGGACACAGTCTGACATCACATTAATTGAAGTCATGTCCGCATTTAATGCTGAGTGAGAACGTGGGCGCGTGCACTCCGGGAGACGTGAGGCGGTTAGCAAAAGTTGGGGGATTTCCTAGGCGGGAAATGATTGCGTTTTGAATTTTCAGCCCTAATCAATGTAAATTCTCTCCTATAAATAGGGACTTACAGAATTTTGGGACCTCTTTCACGCATTCCGTCTTCTTCAAGCATATACGCAGCAACAAATTTCTGCAACTCTTACCGATTCCGGCGAGTTTCTGTTCTCCAACCTCTAGGTAAAAATCCGTAAACCCTTATTTTCCTTACTAACTTTAGATTTAGGTTGTGCGCGAGTGATCTTTCTAAGTGTGGAATCCTTTCTACCGTTGAATCCATCCCAGAATCTTTCTTCTCCACTGAGTCTTTTGCGAAAAGCTTCATCTCCAATAACCAAAACCCAGATATGGCAGACCATAATGCAGATGCTTATGTAAGGGAAATAGATGAGATGTCAGTGGGGAGCTCCTCACCTCATGGTAATGTACATACAGCTGTTCCCATGGCTATGGCGTCCCCAAGTGAGGGGATTCCCATTGCGATTCCAGTGGCCCATGCTCCAGTTGATGCCAGGGATAAAGAGGTCGACGCCACCGTTCAAGGGATGAACGAGCGTGCTCCTCGAGGGGTAAATGACCTTTTTGAAGAGATGAACAATGTGATGGAAATGCAGAGGCAAGGAGAGAGAGTATTCCCAGTGTTGAGTAGTGCCGTAAGACCTCAAGATCATAGGGTCACGGTGGCGGTCGTGGCTCCCGAGGGCGTCGCAGGGCCTTCTGAACGCCATGTTGAGGCTGAACCTCCCAGAAAGCGCCAAAGAAAGGGAAAGGAGCCTGCAATGCGAGTGAGGCAAGACAACCGTCACCAAACCGATAAATCTCCGGACGAGATTGAGAGCATCCTGACGCCCGATGATTTGGAGGAGTTGAGGGCAAAGGTGTACTGGGATGAAGCAGTATTCCCTATGCGACTCCCCGAGGAAGGAGAGAGGGCCAACCAACCGCCGCTTGGGATGATGACGGTCTACTGGGACGCGGTTCTAGCCGGGGGCCTGAGGTTTCCCATCTCGCCCGCCGTTGCCACCATCTGTAACGCCCCGTTTTTCAGTTTAAATAATGTGGCGTATTTGTTTATAAATTTCGCGATTTAATTATTTAATTATATGATTACTTGTTCATAAGTGTTTTTATTTGATTTAAACTATAAACTATTAATATTTACTTTAATACATTTTATTTCTACTTTGATATTTAGTGTTAAATTCTTAATTAAGGTTTTGTGTTACCTTAACTATTTCGGTAATTTCGTTAATTAATTTCAACATGTTATAAGTTGGCTTTAAATTATTTAATATGGAATTTGAGTTTTAGTAACTCATTTATAATAATATGAATTCGTTCATGCGCATGAGTGTTCTAATTGTGCTTCGTTTATATATGTAATGATATCGGATTGGTATGAAAATTCAGTATGTCGTAAATATATGTGTTATGAACGTGCCAGTGTGCTCGGTTTATGTTTTCGGATTCAATTGACGTGTTTATGAATTTAATTTTGATTGTGGAACCAAATCGGGGGCTAACGAGCAATTAGCGCACCCTTGGTTCCGTACGTGATATCTTGAGCTCGGGAATTCGGATTCGAATTCCGTCAACTCCGTTGCCTTCGTATCGACGATTCGGAGACAATGGAACAAGCCTCATACCTTTTTGAAATCATTAAGACCTCCGAAATCCAACCGTAACGGACAACTCGTGCAAGAAGAGCTCTTCATGTTGACTAGTCTCCTTGGTGGGACCCTTTTTACTTAACCAAACTTAACCAAAGATTAACCATGACTTATCTACCTTGAGTTAAGCCCTTTCTCTCCTCTTTATCTCTGAAAACCGAACCATATGCCTCCATTTCCAGCTGCAACTGATCGAGAGAAGGGAGAAGAGGAGAAAGGAAGAAAACCTTGGCCATCCTTTGTGATTTTGAGCTCAAATCACCATTTTTCTTCACCAAAACTTCAAGGTATGAATATTTATGTCTTCTCTACTCACTTATGCTTGATTTCATCTATTTAAAACATGATTTGGATCAGATTTGATTAGGGTTTGAATGTTGGGTTTTGTATGAACTTTTGGGGATTTTTGCTCTAGTGACCTATATGTTGGTGTGGCTGAATTTCTTGCTTATATGTGATCATATGAACTTGTTTCTTGGCTTATTTCTTTCCTAACTCATAGTATATGATGTTAGGAGGATTTCATCTCGTGCTCCTTTTATAAAATTATGAGTTTTGGAGCTTCAAACTTGATGATCCACTTGATTCCCCTGTTTTGTGACCGTTGTGTGAAATTTGGTGTTGTTGCATGATCATATGGCCTCCATTTCGTGTGACAATGCATGGAGTTGATGTACACTCATTGTTCTATATGTTAGCCTTCATGCTTTAAGTATTTGGTTCCATTTGAAGCCTCAAAATCGCAAGACATGGCCTGTTCTTATGCATGATCTTTAACAGATTTGTTGCTGTTGCCTATGCGTGGTTGTTGGTCACCCTAATGTGCTTTAAATTGTACCATTTTGCATAGATATGATGTATATTAGTTTTTTTGTATGTTAGCATGCATGCCCCAAAGTTTCAGATCCAAACTCAACCCCTAAGTACTTGAACAAGGCATGATTGAACAATTGATCCTTTATGTACGGTTTTTGGCGACCCAGTTTTGTTGCGTGGATTCGATGATCTTAACGTGTGATTTAGCTTTTTCACTCTAAATGAAAAATTCTCATAACATGCCAAGTATGCTGCATATTAAGTTTCAGAGCATTTGGAGTTCATTTGATATGCTTTTGGATTGAGTTTGTAAGGGATCAGCTTTGCCGGAAAAACCTTGTAAACGGTTTTGGTTCTGTACCGTGACACCCCCGTGTCACATTTACTCATAAGAGTGAGACACGGGCGTGTCACACCCTCTGCTCAGTTCTGTACTGAGCCACGCCCGTGGCTCAGTTTGGCTAAGGGAGGTGACACCCCCGTGTCACTTCCCATGCGCAGTCTTCGTTACTTCCTCTTCGGTTTTTGATTTGTTTCCCCTCCTTAATGACTTTATCTCCCTTTATGTTGAACTATGAACTTGTTGTACTATGTGTTAGGAGTATTTTGGTTTAATTTCATGGCATTTGGATGTGTTATAAGCATGCTTTTACTTAATGCCGGTTATGGGTGTTTATGTGTCATTTATGAATCGCCTCGCTTATTTTCTATATCTTATCACTTCTTCTTGTTGCCCAACCTTGAATATATGCTATGTTATGTAATATGAAGTATATGGTAACTTTATGGAAGAGCTTAAACATGTTCTGTGCCCTTATTTGGATTCTTGAATTATTGGATTGGAAGTATGAATTGAATGATTTATGATTGAACAAGTGAATAAATTGGTTATATGATTTTCATGACTTAATATGATCTTTATGCCTTCATATCATGCTTGAGCATTGCCGTGCGTCATATGTGGTTCATTTAAAGTCTTGAGTCTCATGAACACGTCTTGTGGTCTTTTGTACAGTTTGTCTCCAGGGTGGAGAGCTTTTGATCGTTCAAGCACTTGATAACTCGTTCCTTGTTTCATCACGGTTAAGGTGAGGGTGGTTTTCGTTTTAGCTATGTAACAAACCCTACAACCCTTATGTGAAAAGCTTTGGCCAAAACCTTATGATTATATATATATGGTTTTCAAATGAAGTTATCGAGTAAATTCTTCTGAGTTATATGTATGAGCGTACATAAGCTTAAAAATGGTTTTGTAACGAGGCCATGCTCCAAACCGTGTGTCTTCATGCTAGCTATGGATTAGGATGACACGGAGAGGTACGTATATAGCATATGCCGAATTACACGGTAAGGTATGATTTCTTATAGTATGTATCATATGTATGTATTGATATGTTTGGCGAGATTATGTAAAGATGTTATGTTCACGGGCCCCGGGACGTAGTATATGTGGCTAACCGAGGAAGCAAGGGCTGACGGGGATCCCATATACTAGTCCCACTATTTAAACAGCGGTACTGGACCTCGTCAGGAGATTGGCGGGGAAAGGGAGCTGAGTGCCATCTGGGGAGTCATGTAACCCCTTTTGGTCAAAGACAGGGTGGTCGGGCCTTGCAAACCCACCACCAACCCGGAGGAAGAAGGTTGGAATTAATTATAATTGAATGATTGATTGACTGATTGATTATCGATTGATAGGCACTGTGCGGGAAGGCCGGGAATCGGATTGCCCAAACAATATATTTAGGACTTGATTTATGGTCTGCCTGTATTATGATATATTGCATGATCACCTAATCAATATATTATTGATAATTGTCGTACACGGTCGGAGTTGGTTGGAGATTGTGCACGCTCCCTCGCCGAGCCTTATATTTATGTATGATTTATGATGGTAATGAAACTAAGATGTTTTAGTCGTAAAATCCGAGCGTTGTTTATCTATTTTCTTGCCTTTTTGGGAACTAAGTTCAAATAAAACCTTGCTCGGGATTTATGACTTGCATGTGCATGTTTTATATATATTTATCGCTCCTGCTCACTCAGTCTTCTAGAGACTGACCCTCTCCCTCCCCAACACTTTAGTGTGCAGGTTCGGCTCTGATTTCGGGCTAGGCGGAGGTTTGGAGTTTTAAGTGGGTCGAGTTGTGCTAGGAGAGTCTCTGCATTCTCATCTGTATTGGAATTATGTATAACTCATTTCAGTTATGTCACGAAATTTGATACCTATGTATTTATTATGACATTATTAGTGAATTGCTCTTACGGGGTATTGTTATGTTTTAAAAGAGGCATGAAGAGCCCAAATTCCGTTTATGATTGTTATGATTGAACTTTGGCTTTGTTATGCATTATACTTTGTGGATTGGTTTTCATTGCAGGGTCTAGCTCCGCCTGGCTTAGGAAAGTTTTATGTGTGTCTCCCGTTCGCTAGGGTTCGGTACGGGTGCGGATTTACTATTTCGTTACTCGTGTTGAGCCTTGGTGCGGGGGATGTGGTGCCTCACGTGCGGGGTGCTACATCCTTAAGTGGTATCAGAGCCCGGTTGCAAAACCGGTGTTCTTGAGTCGTGTCGGAGTCAGTTTAAGTCGAACGGCATAGGGACTATGTGATATTGTGTGCATTGCATCGATCTTGAATATGGAATTTGGCTTCTCTTAAGAATTTTGTTGAATCACTTGTTGCATCTTATACGGATTCTTGTCTTTCGTATCGAATATGTGTCATGAGCATGCACTAATCGCATGCATCTATTCTTGAAGTAAGCTGTGATTTATAGGTTATAAAGATACTATCAAACCCTGGTCAAGTTCTACGGCAAAGAAGATCGATTGCAAACTCTCTGAGACTTCCCAAATGGAGCTAGAGTCAAGGATGAGGATTCGGGATGGGAAGATTGAATCTAGAGATGCGATGGCAGAGAGACATTTGGTGAAATCGGAATAGGAGATAATCATGGGATTGTTGGGACTCAGAAGACTAAATTATGAGAGTCTGCTACTTGGAGTGTTTTAATTGGATTCAGCAAGATCTGTCAACCTAAAGAATGAAGTGAACGAGCCTTGAAGATATTTTGATCCCGGATGAGATCGTTGAAGAGGTCTCAATAGTTAGGAGAGACTCAGATAAAAAGGGGCCCGGTAGGAGCTGTGTACCTGGGGTCGACAAGAAGGATTTCTGATTAAGCCTATTGAATTGAAATTAAGTCTGTCGAAGTTAAGATCGGGAAGAATTGGACTTGGGTGCTCTGGATTTTGATTATGATGGGAAACTCATAATCAATAGTCACGGTAATCTTAAGCAAGGGGTTGAGTGGGAGATGAGAGATGAGCTTGTTCTTCCAAAACCCAAGCTGAATTGCCATGTTGTGAAGTAAAATGGAAGATATGAAGCAACAAATGGAAATGGTAAAGAAAGGCAATCACTCCTTGAAAGGAAATCATGCGCTCAAATGTAAGCAGTTGGAGGTGAATTGAACTTTCTAAAAGGGTAAGTGCGGGTTTCTTGATTGAGACGACGATTAGAAGTAAAGGTCGAATTTGGAGAATAAATTGGATGTTAACTCCGTGGAAGTGGAAGATACAAGTTGATTTATAAAGATGCATGGGAATCTCGAAGACCGTGGGAAAGGCAAGGAATAATTACCAAGTCAAAGTAACCGCGGGACTTGGAGTAACAAGGAAAAGCTGTCGAGCTAACTACTTACCTCATTGGTGACAGGTTCCAAAGCATTCATAGCACGTGCATCATATTTTGCATTAATTATTTATTCTCTTGATCTTATGTTATTCGTGCATTTCTAATTGGTTTTGTTGCGCTAATGTGTGGTATAATTGCTTGGTGTAAACGTGACACATGCATTGCCATCTTTACCCAACATGCATTTTAGTGTTTACTCGATAGGAAGTCCTTTCGTCTCAACTATCAAGTATCAGTTCAATCCAGCTGCATCTGAGTTATGAGGAAGAGAAATGGGATTTACTCATCGAGAATTTCGATAAAAGAAGAATCAATGGAGTTCAACCCGGGACAACAGAAATTTAAGGGGGAGAGCACAACCGAAGAACAAATTGGACGATTGAAAAGGTGCTCGAAGAAATGTTTTAGTGGGAATGACGAAATTACAAATTTAGGAAGACCTGGAAGTCCTATTAGTGATGACCGGAGATAACTAAGGTGGCGTGAATGGTTAAGTGTTAAGAGGAGAACTGAGTTATTAAATTCGGGTTGAAGTCCATCATTAGGAATGAAGGAAATGGTTTGAAGAATGTTCCTATGTGTGGAACATGGATCTGGAGATAACAGAATTATAAGGGAGCGTCTGGAAACTCCTAAGTCAGAATTGACAAGAGAGAGTGTCGAATCAAGTTGGTATATGATGGAATGATCCCGATCAGGAGTAATCTAATAGGGTATAAAGAAGGGGTTCAATAATGACACTATTATCAAGTTCTCGGTTAGTCCCACGATACTGCGGAAGGAAATCTAAGAAGAAGCCAAACCGGGAAAAGGTGACCATTGGAGGATTTACATCAAACAACAAGAATCATCAAGAACATTCTATCTTCAATACAAGAAATGTGGAGCCTGATGCCGAATGTAACCTTAAGGGGGTAAAAGGGAATGAATGGATAATTTGCGCGGAAGATGGGAAGAGGATTCTTGTTAAGGTAGATCCTAATGACGAATACCTCTAGGTAGGGATTGAATCGTCAAGGTGGTCGGGGGTAGTCATTCTTGAGGATATTTTAAACTCTAATATGAGTAAGATAGTAGCTATGGATCTAACATTGAGACAGATGGTCTAAGGATATTCGGGGAGGTCTAGCTCGGTTAATTAAAAAGGATTGGATGGTCGAACGAAGATTGTGGGAAATGGTGAAGATTGGAAATAGTACAAGTCAAAAGGGGGTTAAGAGTATGGTCCTTAAAAAGGATTGATCAATAGCTTCACCGGGGAACCCTGAAGAGGTCCAAGACAAGCTGGACACTGAGTTACATTCAGGACAGATCACATCTTGGACAATGACAATTCACACTTTGAAATTTTGCAACTACGGTGAACGGTACTTATAGCATTCATGATACATGCATTCATGCAAATTTAACTTTTATAATTCTTATGTTAGGTGCTTTGATGTGTAATGTGTTAAATTACTTGGAATAATTGGAAATCAATATGGGAGATATTTGTTACTTACTTTGGGTGCCTTACTTGATTTAAATTTGGTTTGCGTGAGTTGCTTGGGAGTATTGGAGACTTCCTTGCTTTATTTTCGGTTAAGAGACGGGGATTCTCTTATTTTTGTTTGAGAGACGGGGTACTCTCTTTGCTTGCGAGAGACAGGGTTCTCTCATTGTTGTTGGAGAGACGGGGTTCTCTCATTGCTGCTCGAGAGACGGGGCTCTCTCCTTGTTGTTTGTGAGAGACGGGGAATCTCTCAATGTTTGATTTCAAGCGTGTTTGAATCCGAGGACGGATTCTTTTTAAGGGGGAGAGATTGTAACGCCCCATTTTTCAGTTTAAATAATGTGGCGTATTTGTTTATAAATTTCGCGATTTAATTATTTAATTATATGATTACTTGTTCATAAGTGTTTTTATTTGATTTAAACTATAAACTATTAATATTTACTTTAATACATTTTATTTCTACTTTGATATTTAGTGTTAAATTCTTAATTAAGGTTTTGTGTTACCTTAACTATTTCGGTAATTTCGTTAATTAATTTCAACATGTTATAAGTTGGCTTTAAATTATTTAATATGGAATTTGAGTTTTAGTAAGTCATTTATAATAATATGAATTCGTTCATGCGCATGAGTGTTCTAATTGTGCTTCGTTTATATATGTAATGATATCGGATTGGTATGAAAATTCAGTATGTCGTAAATATATGTGTTATGAACGTGCCAGTGTGCTCGGTTTATGTTTTCGGATTCAATTGACGTGTTTATGAATTTAATTTTGATTGTGGAACCAAATCGGGGGCTAACGAGCAATTAGCGCACCCTTGGTTCCGTACGTGATATCTTGAGCTCGGGAATTCGGATTCGAATTCCGTCAACTCCGTTGCCTTCGTATCGACGATTCGGAGACAATGGAACAAGCCTCATACCTTTTTGAAATCATTAAGACCTCCGAAATCCAACCGTAATGGACAACTCGTGCAAGAAGAGCTCTTCATGTTGACTAGTCTCCTTGGTGGGACCCTTTTTACTTAACCAAACTTAACCAAAGATTAACCATGACTTATCTACCTTGAGTTAAGCCCTTTCTCTCCTCTTTATCTCTGAAAACCGAACCATATGCCTCCATTTCCAGCTGCAACTGATCGAGAGAAGGGAGAAGAGGAGAAAGGAAGAAAACCTTGGCCATCCTTTGTGATTTTGAGCTCAAATCACCATTTTTCTTCACCAAAACTTCAAGGTATGAATATTTATGTCTTCTCTACTCACTTATGCTTGATTTCATCTATTTAAAACATGATTTGGATCAGATTTGATTAGGGTTTGAATGTTCGGTTTTGTATGAACTTTTGGGGATTTTTGCTCTAGTGACCTATATGTTGGTGTGGCTGAATTTCTTGCTTATATGTGATCATATGAACTTGTTTCTTGGCTTATTTCTTTCCTAACTCATAGTATATGATGTTAGGAGGATTTCATCTCGTGCTCCTTTTATAAAATTATGAGTTTTGGAGCTTCAAACTTGATGATCCACTTGATTCCCCTGTTTTGTGACCGTTGTGTGAAATTTGGTGTTGTTGCATGATCATATGGCCTCCATTTCGTGTGAAAATGCATGGAGTTGATGTAAACTCATTGTTCTATATGTTAGCCTTCATGCTTTAAGTATTTGGTTCCATTTGAAGCCTCAAAATCGCAAGACATGGCCTGTTCTTATGCATGATCTTTAACAGATTTGTTGCTGTTGCCTATGCGTGGTTGTTGGTCACCCTAATGTGCTTTAAATTGTACCATTTTGCATAGATATGATGTATATTAGTTGTTTTGTATGTTAGCATGCATGCCCCAAAGTTTCAGATCCAAACTCAACCCCTAAGTACTTGAACAAGGCATGATTGAACAATTGATCCTTTATGTACGGTTTTTGGCGACCCAGTTTTGTTGCGTGGATTCGATGATCTTAACGTGTGATTTAGCTTTTGCACTCTAAATGAAAAATGCTCATAACATGCCAAATATGCTGCATATTAAGTTTCAGAGCATTTGGAGTTCATTTGATATGCTTTTGGATTGAGTTTGTAAGGGATCAGCTTTGCCGGAAAAACCTTGTAAACGGTTTTGGTTCTGTACCGTGACACCCCCGTGTCACATTTACTCATAAGAGTGAGACACGGGCGTGTCACACCCTCTGCTCAGTTCTGTACTGAGTCACGCCCGTGGCTCAGTTTGGCTAAGGGAGGTGACACCCCCGTGTCACTTCCCATGCGCAGTCTTCGTTACTTCCTCTTCGGTTTTTGATTTGTTTCCCCTCCTTAATGACTTTATCTCCCTTTATGTTGAACTATGAACTTGTTGTACTATGTGTTAGGAGTATTTTGGTTTAATTTCATGGCATTTGGATGTGTTATAAGCATGCTTTTACTTAATGCCGGTTATGGGTGTTTATGTGTCATTTATGAATCGCCTCGCTTATTTTCTATATCTTATCACTTCTTCTTGTTGCCCAACCTTGAATATATGCTATGTTATGTAATATGAAGTATATGGTAACTTTATGGAAGAGCTTAAACATGTTCTGTGCCCTTATTTGGATTCTTGAATTATTGGATTGGAAGTATGAATTGAATGATTTATGATTGAACAAGTGAATAAATTGGTTTTATGATTTTCATGACTTAATATGATCTTTATGCCTTCATATCATGCTTGAGCATTGCCGTGCGTCATATGTGGTTCATTTAAAGTCTTGAGTCTCACGAACACGTCTTGTGGTCTTTTGTACAGTTTGTCTCCAGGGTGGAGAGCTTTTGATCGTTCAAGCACTTGATAACTCGTTCCTTGTTTCATCACGGTTAAGGTGAGGGTGGTTTTCGTTTTAGCTATGTAACAAACCCTACAACCCTTATGTGAAAAGCTTTGGCCAAAACCTTATGATTATATATATATGGTTTTCAAATGAAGTTATCGAGTAAATTCTTCTGAGTTATATGTATGAGCGTACATAAGCTTAAAAATGGTTTTGTAACGAGGCTATGCTCCAAACCGTGTGTCTTCATGCTAGCTATGGATTAGGATGACACGGAGAGGTACGTATATAGCATATGCCGAATTACACGGTAAGGTATGATTTCTTATAGTATGTATCATATGTATGTATTGATATGTTTGGCGAGATTATGTAAAGATGTTATGTTCACGGGCCCCGGGACGTAGTATATGTGGCTAACCGAGGAAGCAAGGGCTGACGGGGATCCCATATACTAGTCCCACTATTTAAACAGCGGTACTGGACCTCGTCAGGAGATTGGCGGGGAAAGGGAGCTGAGTGCCATCTGGGGAGTCATGTAACCCCTTTTGGTCAAAGACAGGGTGGTCGGGCCTTGCAAACCCACCACCAACCCGGAGGAAGAAGGTTGGAATTAATTATAATTGAATGATTGATTGACTGATTGATTATCGATTGATAGGCACTGTGCGGGAAGGCCGGGAATCGGATTGCCCAAACAATATATTTAGGACTTGATTTATGGTCTGCCTGTATTATGATATATTGCATGATCACCTAATCAATATATTATTGATAATTGTCGTACACGGTCGGAGTTGGTTGGAGATTGTGCACGCTCCCTCGCCGAGCCTTATATTTATGTATGATTTATGATGGTAATGAAACTAAGATGTTTTAGTCGTAAAATCCGAGCGTTGTTTATCTATTTTCTTGCCTTTTTGGGAACTAAGTTCAAATAAAACCTTGCTCGGGATTTATGACTTGCATGTGCATGTTTTATATATATTTATCGCTCCTGCTCACTCAGTCTTCTAGAGACTGACCCTCTCCCTCCCCAACACTTTAGTGTGCAGGTTCGGCTCTGATTTCGGGCTAGGCGGAGGTTTGGAGTTTTAAGTGGGTCGAGTTGTGCTAGGAGAGTCTCTGCATTCTCATCTGTATTGGAATTATGTATAACTCATTTCAGTTATGTCACGAAATTTGATACCTATGTATTTATTATGACATTGTTAGTGAATTGCTCTTACGGGGTATTGTTATGTTTTAAAAGAGGCATGAAGAGCCCAAATTCCGTTTATGATTGTTATGATTGAACTTTGGCTTTGTTATGCATTATACTTTGTGGATTGGTTTTCATTGCAGGGTCTAGCTCCGCCTGGCTTAGGAAAGTTTTATGTGTGTCTCCCGTTCGCTAGGGTTCGGTACGGGTGCGGATTTACTATTTCGTTACTCGTGTTGAGCCTTGGTGCGGGGGATGTGGTGCCTCACGTGCGGGGTGCTACACCATCTATCACCACCTGGGGCTTTGCCCTTCACAAATTTTACCGAACGACATAGCTCTAATCAACACTTTTGTAATTATGATGAAAGCCCTAGGCCACGAACCCTCGATCGCCAATTTTGACAGCTTAATACAGGTGGCCCGCTCAACACGCTCGTCCCCTATAGATGGATTCTATTATGCCCAGGCCAAATCGGGCTTTAAGATGATAGACTCTCCGTCTACTTCCTATGGCGAGCATTGGAAAGAGAAGTATTTTTTTGTGGGGGCTCCAGGGGGGATTTTTGGGGTTCACCGCCAGTGGTTGATACATGGCGAGGGGCCCTTGATTAGGGAGAGAGTAAGGAATAAGGCTTTCGAAGACTGGGCAAAGGGGTTAGCCCTCGTAATGAGGAGTGAGAAGAAGTGGATCAAGGCTGAGGTCTTGATGAAAGACGAGGGAGTGCTATTCCGTTACGGCTTGTCTTGCCCCCCCAGTATGATAACTAATCCACCAGCTGATATCATGGCCCTCGATGGTTAGACTCTAGGAACTAACTACTCTAACTCTTAGAATAGTTTCTGACTTGGCTTGAGTGTTATACTTCCATGTTTGCTGCCCATATAGTCACTTTCTGACGCTCATGTGTTCCCATTTGCAGGTGTCCAAATACTATCACTAGGGATGAATGCCGAGGCTCTTTCTCGCATGCTGGGCTCTCAGGGACAGGGCGCTAACCCTCAGCAACAACAACAACAACAGCGGGAATGACCCCCAAATGCCCCGAGGGGTAGAGGCATCCGGCGTAGGCAAGGGCGAGCCGATGGGGGAAGGGATACCGAAAGCGAGGCCCCAGCCGTGGGCCCCGTTGAGGATCTTACAATAGGTGGCGCTCGGGAGGCTACTCCGCCCCCAACTGCTCCCGAGGGACCCATAGCGCTCAGCTCCAGCACTTCCCGTGATCGATCAGGGGAGTTGGTCCGCTTCCACGAAGCGGTCAGGGCCGAGTGCCAAGGGAAAAGAAAGAGGATGCCGGACTCTATCCCAATCTCCGGCAAGGGAAAACAGGTGGTTGTAGGCCACCGGGGTGAGGGTGACGATACTTCTTCCTCTGAGGACGAGGATTTTTGGAAGATAGGCTGCCGGGGAGACGCTCGGTACAAGCGGCAACGACAGGATGGTCCTGTCCTATTGAAAAAGAGCACGTTTTCCGTCAACATGGTCTCGGACATCGTTGGAAGGCTCTAGTTCTCCGCTGACCATGATAAATTAAATGAGCATGATGCCGCTCGGGTCGCAGACGACGCATGCCACGCCCTCCTGACGGTTAGCCCTTGATTCCTTTTGTAAAATTCTCATTTTTTCCATTTTTATTTTAATAGTGACTCTCACTTGTGGTTTCCCAGGAAGTAATCCCAAGGCTGAAGAATTTGCAGGGTCGAGCGCAGGCCTACTCCAATCATAAGGCCAAATACAAGAAATTGCTGCGAGTCTCTGACCCCGGCCAACTGCAAGAGGATTACAATAACGTCCACGCACAACTGACCAGCGCCAACCTGGAGAGGGACCGGCTGAAGGAGGTCCTGAAGAAGTCTGATGACGCTTACCTAGCTCTTGACGAGCGTCATAGGAAGTTGAAAGAGGAGCGCGACCAACTGAGGGCCCAAAACGGGGAATTGGGCACGCAGCTAGCGGAAAGCACCCGCCAAAATGAGGAGGTTAAGAAGGCCCTCGTGGACCTGCAGGGGAAAGTGGAAGGTCTGGCTGCAAAGGTTTCTTGGGACGCAGTAATGATGTTCGTACGCTCCAAAGCCTTCATGTTCGCAGCCAATACCCACTGCTTCGACAATGCCCGATGCTTCTTCCGTAAGGCGATTGGGCAAATGGTGAAATTAGGGCTGGCTCCTGAGAGCGCTCGGACCGACGAGCGCCTGCGCATGGACATAGACGAGAACTGCGAGCCCATGCTCCAAGACGAGGATCCTTCTGAGAGCCTGGCAGAGCCGGAGTACCAGGGCCTTGTGACGATGCTCCACCGAGAGTTCATAGCTGCCAACACTCGGGGTCCTGAGCCCCTCCAGATAGAAGACGAGGGAACCATCATTGAAGCGTTGGATGAAGAGGAACTTGGGGAGGCCCAGACTTCTGACGCCCATATGTTGGCCCCCGTTCCCCTTGCGACCGCCCTTCCAGAGCCCGACGACCAAGCCCAGTGATAATCCTCCAGCTTCCATTTCCCAATCATGCCTGTTAAATTTCCCTTTTTGCTTATGAACATTTAGTGTCTGTATTTATCCCTTAAGATTTCTTCAGCGTATTTGGATTTCTTTATGCTTTTCCTCGTATAATTGGACCTTTTCTCTTACTGCCTGGATGTTTGTGTATTTTCTTCTGTTTTTTACATATTGATCGCGGTGGTTTTATCGCGCTCGATGTTTGTGCATTTGTCTTTCTTGTTTGAGTGTTTGCGATGAATGTGTGTGCGCACGAGGGTGTTTTCTTCGAAGGTTCCCTGGCGTTTATCATAATACGCCATCAGTTTAGAATTTGGTTGCATCTAGTGATTTGAGAGATGCAAGTATGGGCGCGAGGGTATTCTCTACGGGGGTTCCCTGGCCATATTCAAGGTGATGCTCGAATTTGAACTTAGGAAACCTCTGTGGATTTGACTAAGTATTGGCCAAACAATGTACACCTCCTTCCAGAACGTTTCAGTGAACTGTACGTACTTAGAAACCAACAGTAGGATTTGCTGAGTATGGGATCCAAGCGAGCGTAACCGTAGGGTTTGCGCCGTTCTGAGGGACCCTCGAAAGGATAGGTCTAGGGTCCATTTATTTTACGAGCTTGCTCTTACATGACAAGCTGAGGGTCCTCGGGGGTTTACGAGCGCGAACTGGCACGGTGGGTACCCAGTTGGCGTTAATTAAGCATTTAGCATCCCACCTTTTGACACGCTTACTCTTAGGATTTATACACTTATGAATTGTCAAACTGTTCAGTGTGGAGAGTCCTCAACACACGGATAGTGTTTCTTTGAAACAATTGGGGGTATTACTTTAGCCGTTCGACTTGGAGGATGCTCGACACGGACTAGGCCTTCGGTTGCCCAAGTCATTAACCAAAAGGAAAGCAAATAAATGACATAACAAAGAATTAAATACTTACTGTTATACTTGCAATTTTCAAAATGATTACAACATGCTTTCTGTCAAAAGAAAGTATCCCATGCCGCAAACGGGCAATTACAATGGCTGACGTTTACACATAGAACCTTCTGAGGTTGCACGTGTTCCACGGTCTCGGGAGACGCTCGCCTTGCAAAGTCTCTAGTTAGTAGGTGTTGTTTGCTCGTACTTGGACAACTTTGAAGGGGCCTTCCCAATTGGGATCCAACTTACCCACGTTTTTAGAAACCTCAACTTTTTTGAGGACCAAGTCCCCCAGTTGGAAAGTCCTTTCTCTGACTCGTTTGTTGTACTGGTGGGCTACGGTCGCTTTGTACTTATGGATTCGAGCCCAAGCAGCATCCCTCCTTTCGTCTAGCAAATCCAATTCGAACGCTCGGTTGGCTTCATTGGTAGCATGCTCGAAAAAGGTAACGCGGGCTGATTCTTGCGAAATCTCCAAAGGTATCATAGCCTCGGAGCCATAAACGAGAGAATAGGGGGTTTCTCCTGTCGCCACTCGCGGGTAGTATGGTACGCCCACAGGGCTCCTTGGAGTTCTTCAGCCCATTCGCCCTTCTTGCTTTCGAGCATCGTCTTCAGATGCTGGAGTATGGTTCTATTGGTTACCTCCGCTTGACCGTTGGCCTGAGGGTGGCCCATGGAAGTGAAACGTTGCTCAATCCCAAGTGCGTAGCACCAATCCCGCATGTCAGCGGCAATGAATTGGGATCCATTATCCGAGATGATTACCCTCGGGATGCCGTGCCTGCAAATGATGTTCTTCCAAATGAAGTCCCTTACAACTTTGAACGTTATCTTCGCGACCGCCTCAGCCTCTGCCCATTTAGTGAAATAATCCACTGCGAGGATCACGAATTTCTTCTGCCCGACCGCCATGGGCAAGGGCCCGACTATGTCAATTCCCCACTGGTCAAAAGGCCAAGAAACGTCAATAGGTATCATCTAGGCAGCTGGCAATTGAGGGGTGTTGGAGTGAAATTGACATTTGGGACATTTCTTAGAGTAGGCGAGGGCGTCCTGTAACACCGACGGCCAATAGAACCCACTCCTCAATACCTTCTTGGCCAATATACGACCGCCCAAGTGGTTCCCACAACTTCCACTGTGCACATGTTCTAAAACTTCCTTGGCCTGCGAGGGTCTCAAGCATCTCAACGGTGGGCCCTGGAAGGACCGCTTGAATAATGGACCCTCGGCGTCCAATGAAAAGCGAGGGGCCTTGTTTCTGATTTTCCGAGCCTCAACTTTGTCGCTTGGGCTAGTTCCATCCTGGAGGAATCTGATAATTTCGTCGAGCGAACAAGGCTCGGAGGGGTCAATCGTATTCACCTCCTTCGAAGGTTTGCCTCTACTTATTAGCGACTCCTCCGTTCTAAGAAATGTAACAGCGCGCTCGCAAAAACCATCCAGGGCGGATGCAAACTTTGAGAGGGCGTCAGCACGTTCGTTTTCTGCCCTTGGGACCTGTAAAAGTTGGAATTCCCTGAACTTGGCTATCACCTCCTTAGCGCTCGCCAGATACTGCACCATGGTGGCTTCTCGGGCCTCAAAAGAACCGTCAATTTGACTCGCGGTCAACTGCGAATCAGCATATACAGTGACCCGAGTGGCGCCATTTTGGAGTGCAATCCTGAGCCCCTGGATCAGGGCCTCATACTCAGCTTCGTTGTTGGTGACTTGGAATGCCAGCTTGATTGCGTAGTCAACTTCAGCTCCGAGAGGGTCCCTGAGGGTCACCCCGTGTAACAGCCCAAAACAGGGCCTGGATGAAAACAATAAGTTAAGGCAGTGGTAAAGCGTTTATAGACCGTGATCCAACTTTTTGAATCATCATGCATTGCATCCTTACATGAACTTTGTGCTCGTATATGATCTGACATGTTTTAAGGGGGAATTCTTGACCTTTGATACAGTTTACTATTCATAACCCGAGCCTACCTTGTTCATATTGCTACTCGAACCCTAGAGGTTCATCACACATGTTTCCCAATTGTTTGAACTTATTTCCTGAGCTTAGAAAGTCTTTCTTGAGCCATAAGGGTATTTTTGGAACTTACCGACCAAAGATACTATTCATCAGAAAATGAGCTTTTGATTCTGATACCTTTTCCTACCCAAGTTACAGTTGAATCGATCCTTGAGTCGAGACGAGTCTTTTGAAATTATTCTTGGCTTGGAAATCCATTCCGGAACTTTGTTTTACTGAAAACGTTTTCGAAAACCCTAGTTTACTATTCCTTTTACGAATGATTTTCATTCGGAAAATGTTTTCTCTTCGGATTCGCATTTCTTGAGCTATTTCAAGATTTTTGAGATGTTTTACAACTCTTGATTCAAACCCTAGCTTGAAATTTTGAAGCGTACGTTCGTACGTGAGAATTCACTATTCACTCTACGTTTTCAACTTTTTAACGGTAAAACGTTTTATAGTCGATTTTGGACTCAAAACGCTTCTCGATTTATTTCTTGAATTTTGGAAGCAATCCGGACTTGAAAATAATTCTAGAAAGTCGTTTTTCACTCGTGTCGAGTTTCGAGCTCAAAACTTTTATTCAGTAAAACTAATATATCTTTCAAACGGTAAATCCGATTTCGATGAATGAGTATGCGTTTCGAAGCTAATTTTCTTGCCGTCGGGATGGTTATACTTCCAGCCACTTATCCTCGAGCCTTGGGGGATGAAATGATAGAAATACCCCCAGCAGCCCATTTTTACCTTCTTAATCCCTAAAGCTTCTAGAAGATACAAGTGGATGAACTCTTGTTTTTCTCTCCTACCCTTAAGCCATCTCTAATTGCAAGGTGAGGGGCTTCTTCGCACCTATAAATACCCCTCCCATGGCATTTCATTCCTTGCTCAAAGTTGTGTTAACAACACCCTTTCTTCTCTCCCTCTCCCCCTCTTTGCCGTTGGCCATCCCCCTTTTGTAGCTAGGTTAGTTTGTTTTGTTTTTATGTTATGTTAGTTTAGTTTATGTTTTTATGTTATGGTATGTTTATATTATGTTGAGGTTGGGTCTTAGGGTCTTCCCTAAGCCATATAGGATTTTATTTTATGCATTTATTATATAGTTTTCATGATATGTTTGTGTAGATGTTTATATGTTTTAATTGTTTAGTATATGCTTGAATATGTTATCAATTGCTCTAGTATATGCTATGATCATGTGATATGGTTGTTATATTATGAGAATTGATGCATGATAATGGAATTTAAATTATGTTCATGCATGTTAGCTAATGGAATAGTGATTTACAATTAATTATGTCACAACTTGTTACATGTTGGTATTAAATTAAATTGTTACATGTTACATGCCTAAAGGTTTATGATATATGATATGATATGATACGAGATATGTTGTGACATGTTGTCACATTGTTATATGACTCTTGAATTATGAATTGAGCTTATGTTATGATTTGGATTAATGGATTAGTGCCTTGATTATGTTATACACTTTAATGGTGTCACATGTTATAACCTAAGATAGATTAGTGTTTCATAACTTGATCTTATGCCTTAATTGGACCTCTTAACTATAGGTTATACCTTTAACCTAGATCACACTTGATTATATTAACATGAACTTGAAACTATAGGTTATAATCAAGATCATAATTTAATTAGGGTGTGTGTGTGTGTGCATGCCGTGTGTGTGTGTGTGTTCGTGCATGGTGTGTGTATGTACCGTGTGTGTGTGGGTGTGTGTATAGTAAGGGTTTGACCCGACCCTTTGATCCGACATGTGAATAGTAACCTGTAATAGTAATCTTGAGTAGTACTTTTGAATAGTGCTTTTAATAGTAAAAATGAATTAAAACTTGTGTTTTCTTAATAGACATTTGCACCTAGGGTTTCCATATCCAGGGTCTAAAATGTGTTTTCAAAAGGTGTTTTCTTTCGTGGACTTGTTTCTTAACCTAAGGTTTGTGATAGGATTCATAATTTGACTAAAGCTTACTCGGTTATAGTAAGATCATAGTCTAACGTTAAGAGTAACTCACTTTGACGTATTCCTTTGTGTGTTACCTTTCTTGAATGCCTTAAATGGTATTACTCTCTTGTGTTACATGTTCTTTACATGTTCCTTGTTCATTTGTTTCTTGCATTTCATATGCATCTTGGTTAGTAGTGGGTCTTAGTTGTTAAGCTCACTCTAGTACACCACCTACAGGAGTTAAAGTTGAGCACTGGGATCCCCAGGGCACCGCATAATCTGTCTACCTACCTTTTGGTACTATTAGGTGAGGTGAAGTTATAAATGTTTTTCCAACTGGAACCACGATTATACTGTCGTATCATATGTTTTGAAATTCAAAGCTAAAGCTCGTTTTGAACTATCCCTTTTATCGGGACATTCTCTTGAAAGGATCATTCATACTTTATTAGTATACCTTGATCTACAGTACATGTTTTCCAAAGTTTTGCATTCTTGTTCAAAGACAGTTACATGTTTTGCATATGTTTTCAAAGTACAGTTTACAGACAGAATCACATGTTTTCAGACAGAATCATATGTTTTACAGACAACATCATATGTTACAGTTACAGTTTCACATGTTATTGTTAGCATACTGGAGTGGTACTCTGGTCACTGCTAAATCTTAAATGCAAGCATACAGTTTACAGTTTGGGCCTGGCGGTTATGTGTGGAGGTGATGCTCGGGAGGTGAGCGCCAACGACATCACCAATACCGGCTGCCACACTTAGACAATTGACACCGACTTTTAATAGGAGGTTTGTTAAGTCAGGACAATCTGTCTGGGAACGGACAACAAATCTGTTCCCATTACATGTTTACAGGTCGCCTAGGGCTAGCTACCCAAAGTGACAACCGGTGGAGGATGGTGCATGTTTGTATGTGTTGGTAAGAGTTGTTGTTGACCTTGGTCCGATAGTCTACTATGTGCGGAGTTGTTGTTGACCTTGGTCCAATGCTCTACTTTATGTGTGGTTATTGTTGATCTTGGTCCGATACTCTACTATACATGGAATTATCATTGATCCTGGTCCGATGCTCTACCGAATCATGTTTTCTGGAGTAAGGATGGAGGAGCCTAGCTTGCGGGCAAAATTCTGTTTCATAAAGGATGGTTCATATCTGGAAAAGTTCACTTTACCCTTATCCCGTTTTATGAAAGAACTATGAACCATCAACAGCATATGTGTGCGCGTGTGATAGCATTCATGAAAATGTTTTATAACGTGCATTCTTTTATAGCATCGCATTCAAAGAGTTTTATCAACCGAACTTGTTTCGAGTTCTTCTTTAAAGCATCGCATTTAACAGTTTCAAACTTTACTTCAAGTTCTTTAATTCAGTACTTTCTTTAAAGTATTCCCTCACTTAGTCCTTTTGACTAATACCTCTCCCGTTTTCTTGCCTCGTGGTTTCAGGTCTTGCAGCCGCAGTCTAGAGGTATCTTGAAGCTCTAGATTGTCATTTTTGTTTCAGTCAGGACTTAGTATTACTTCCTCTTTTGCGTCCTGCATATGTTTTATGGCTGCATCACTTAATGTTTCTGTTTATGTTTTTGAATACTTGAGTATCTTTGTTATACTCTTTCTGCTACTCTGTTACCGATACATTGAACTCTGCTATATCGGTACTTATATGTGAATCTGTTACATGTTCTGATATACCGAGTCTCTCTTACACGATCAATATGTTCTTGCTTGTTACATGCCATCACGCACATGTTTTGAAAAGTTTTAAAATACTCTGATTTTCCGCTGCATAGCCACATCGTTGTACATGTATAGTTCTGATAGACAACCGTTCGCTGGAGTATTTCTTGAGTGATGGCTCACACCATTACTTGAGAGGTGCTTCAGTGCGGGGGTTGAGACGCCGCTCTCCTCTTGTTCTGGTACGGGTGGGGGCGTTACAGCCTGAGGTGGTATCAGAGCATCGGGTTAAGTAAGAAGAGACTTAACCTAGATTGCTCTCATGTTGCATCATGGATTGTTCACGCATTGCATCCAGGATCATTCTCATATTGCATCGAGACAGGATTATTGGGGATTGCATGGTTCTGTATCTGGATTTCATATCTGTGGTATCTTCTGTATAGCTATGGCAGTTCAGCCACAGCAGGATCCTAATCAGCAGATGGATGAGGCTTTCTTTGAGCAGTTTGAGGCCCCGCGTACTGTGGCAGTTTCTCGCCGTGGAGGCACTCGTTTCTACACTTGGCGTAGGTCTAGGAACAGTGGCAGACCTGGGTATTCCTATCCTAACAGAGTTGTGCACTATCTCGAGTCTGAGAGAGATGGTTACTTTCAGGAGTATCAGAGGACCCGTGAGGTCAGGTTGGAGTCTCTGCGCTATCAGGATCAGTCACTGCAGTACCAGATTGACAGGGACATCGCTCGTGAGCATGCTGCAGAGATGACTCATATTGCTGATCAGAGAGCTGCTCGTATTGCTGAGCTGGAGGCAGATCTTATGCAGATGACTATCGATCGCGATACCTCTATGGAGCGTCACCAGCACTACCGTGCCCGTGTGAGAGCTCGCCTGTATGATACCTATCACTTATCTGATGAGCAGGCAGTTGAGGAGGTCGAGGGTCAGGATGTCAGTCAGGCTTCTCAGGAGCCCGAACCTATGCAGGATCAGTCTGATGGAGGCGATGGAGGGTCTGATGATGATGATGATGGCGGAGATGATCCAGCAGGACACGGACAGGGTGAGGTCGATGCCGTTTCTGATGAAACCACCAGGGGTTCTTTGGACCACAGTTATCAGGGTTGATTGCTGATGAGAGATTTCTGTATATAGTACTGATGCATATATATATCTATCTATGGATGGCGGACGTATAGCCGGGACAGTTCAGGACTGACTTTTGGATGAGGGGATGTATAGCTCTGGTAGATGATCCCGACTTTTGGCACCACGGATGACGGTTCAGATGACGTGGTACCTACTAGGTTCTTTTCAGCAGGGTTGGACGGATTGGTAAGGCCTGTAAGGGAGTCAACTCGATGGTATCGGGTCCTCCCCATTTTTAAATTAATATTGTTAACATGTGGCCTGTAGTAAATTTTACCAAACCTTGCACAGTTATAACACTTTCGGCTTTATGATGGATATCTGTTTACTGCTTTCCCTAACTGTCATTGCATGAGTCTTAGAGTTGCTTCAAGATACCATTAGGACCGTTGATAGGATCATGCCATTTCATTTATTGTTAGCATGCTATTGCTCTTCATATGTTGAATACGCTTCTGGATATGTTGATCATGTTACAGTTCTTGTTGTTATGATAGTACACGTTCTGTTCCCGTTTACATGTTAATCATGTTTTGGGATATGTTATACATGTTTCTGATATGTTGATATGTTACCCGAGCTTCTGTTCTCGTTTACATGTTGTCTGACAATTGTTTCTGATTATATGATATGTTTGGAGATCTTGAATCTTTGCTGACATGTTGTTATGGGAATGTGTTGTTCTCATACTTATATGTGACTACGTGAGAATGTGAATACGTGGTTACGAATTCTGTGAATCATTATATGTCATGCATCGAATATATGTATCTGAATGCTTGTGAATTCAGTAACAACATGCCACCGAGAAGAGCACCCCGGAATCGTGTACCACCACTGCCACCCCAAAGAGATGTCACGCCACCCCCTGAAAGAGAAAGAACTCCGGAATTAAGGGATGTGCTACGACAATTTATGAGGGCTTTTGCACCGAGAGATAATCCTCCTAATGAAAGGTCATTGGAGAAGTTTTTGAGGATGAATCCGCCTAAGTTCTATGGAGAACCGAACGACATAAAGGCTGAGAATTGGATTACCAGTCTTGAGAAGATTTTCGAGGCTCTGGAGATCTACCCAGAGGATCGTGAACGAGTTCGGTATGCTACTTTTCTTATGGAAGGAGCTGCATACAATTGGTGGAAGCACGTTCAGCATATGTGGATTGAGAATAACGTTGAAGGAAGTTGGGATGAGTTTATCAGAGAGTTTCAGCAGAAGTATACGCCTCAAGTGACTCGTGATGCACGAGAGGCTGAGTTTATGAGTCTGGTTCAGGGAACAATGACTGTGATGGAGTATGAAGCTAGGTTTGTGAGGCTGATCAAGTATGCGCCTCATATTCTGACTGATGAGCGTCGCAAGACGAAGAGGTTTATCGATGGACTGAAGCCTGAACGTCGGTTGGCACTTGCATCTTTGGTTATTGAAACCTACAACCAGGCTGTTGATAGAGCACTAAGGGTTGAGGCTGCACACAAGGAGATCAAGATAACTACTGCCCGTCAAGGACCTTCTAACCCTAAGCCTTATCCAGGGAATAAGCGACCATCCGGATCTTTTCCCCAAGGAACTGGAAAGAGGCCAATGGTAACACCACAGCGTCAGCAGCAGAACGCTCCACCGAAACAGCAAGCATAGAAGTAGAAAGCGCCACAGCAGTATCAGAAGGCGCCACAACAGCAGAGAGCACCTCAGCCAAGTCCAGAGGAAATTGTTTACCGATATTATCGCCGAACGGGACACACTGAGGAGAACTGTCGCAAGAAAGCTGGACAGTGTTTCCCGTGTGGTTCCCCTGAGCACCAGATGGATAATTACCCGTACAAGATCAGGAGATTTGGGGTCCAGGATAAAGGAAAAGCAGTGGTGGGTACGACGAACAAACCGGTGGTCAAAGGCAGAGCTTATGCTTTGGATGGTAAGGAGGAGGTTGATCCCTCGTCTGTTGTGGAAGGTATTATGCACATTCTTAACACGCCAGTTAAGGTCTTGTATGACCCTGGCGCTAAGCATTCATTTGTTGCTTCTAAATTATGTTCGCATTTACAGTTTCCACTTGAATACTTGCCATATAAATTTGAAGTGAGTTCTCCTTTGGGAACTTGCCTTGTTACGGATCAAGTATATAAACGC
Organism: Lantana camara; assembly: GCA_037501455.1. Lineage (NCBI taxonomy): Eukaryota > Viridiplantae > Streptophyta > Magnoliopsida > Lamiales > Verbenaceae > Lantana > Lantana camara. Next base: position 48,311,292 of record CM074860.1, on the reverse strand, counting down.
TGCCCTATATGTATTGGTACCCGTTGTTACCCGACGGATCTGATTGAGTTAACGATGACAAGATACGATGTTATACTTGGTATGGATTGGTTGTCTAAGTACCCAGCTAAGTTGGATTGTTACAAGAAAGAGATCATCTTGGAAGAAGATGAAAGTCGGACATCAGAAGGGAAAGTTGAGAAGTTATCAGTGATTTCTTTGATGGAAGCTAAGAAATTGATTCAGAAAGGAGCTAGTGGATTTGTGGCTTATCTTTTGAATAGACCGAAAGATCAACTTAAGATTGAAGAAGTAGAGGTGGTGAACGAGTTCCTAGATGTGTTTCCTGAGCATTTGGATTCGTTACCTCCTGACCGAGAGTTGGAGTTTACGATCGAGATGATATCAGGAGCTGAGCCGTACTCGAAGACACCTTATAGAATGGCACCAGCTGAATTAGATGAACTGAGAAAGCAATTGGACGAGTTGATTGAGTCAGGATATGTTCGACCGAGCACCTCGCCGTGGGGAGCGCCTGTGCTTTTCGTTAAAAAGAAGGATGGATCATTGCGTTTATGCATTGACTATCGGGAGCTGAACAGGATGACATTCAAGAATAAGTAACCTCTCCCTCATATCGAAGAGCTGTTCGACATACTAGAAGGATCAAAGGTCTACTCCAAGTTAGATCTTAGACAAGGGTATTATCAGTTGAAGATAAGGAAAGCAGATGTTCCTAAGACTGCTTTCAACAGCCGATACAGACATTTTGAGTTTGTAGTAATGCCATTTGGTTTGACAAACGCACCAGCTGCATTCATGGATATGATGCACCCTATATTCAAGCCGTTTCTCGATAAGTTTGTAGTGATCTTCATCGACGATATATTGGTATTCTCGAAGACACCGGAGGAACATGCTGAGCATCTTCGAATCGTGTTACGCACTTTGCTGGATCACAAGCTATATGCAAAGTTCAGTAAATGTGAGTTATGGCTTGAGAGAGTTACGTTTCTCGGACACATCATATCAGGATCTGGAATCGAAGTAGATCCCTCGAAGATTGAGACGATTATGGATTGGAAATCACCGAAGAATCCTTCAGAAGTTAGGAGTTTTCTGGGATTAGCTGGTTACTACCGGAGGTTTGTCCAAGATTTCTCGAAGATAGCTACACCTCTCACTAAGTTGACAAAGAAAGAAGGAAAGTTTGAATGGACGGAGAAGTGTGAGCAAAGTTTTCAAAGATGGAAAGAGATGCTAACAACTGCACCCGTGTTAGCGTTACCAGAAGGAAAAGAAGGATATACTGTTTACACCGATGCTTCGAAAGAAGGACTAGGAGGAGTTTTGATGCAGAATGGAAAAGTGATTGCGTATGCATCAAGGAAACTCAAAACGCATGAAGTCAACTACCCGACACATGATTTGGAGTTAGCAGCGATAATTTTTGCTCTGGGAAAATGGAGACATTATCTGTATGGAGTTACGTTTGAGATCTTTACTGATCATAAGAGCCTGCGATATCTATTCACTCAGAAGGAGTTGAATATGCGATAGAGGAGATGGATGAAATTTCTGGAGGACTACGACTGCATTATTCAGTACCATATAGGAAAGGCGAATGTTGTAGCAGATGCTCTAAGCAGGAAAGTTCGTTTGGCACAGATTTCTGCCAACCCCGAGGTTGAACGAAGAGAGAGAATGGAGGTGATAACTAAAGCTCGAGTCGCGAACGTTGTGATGATATCACCTTTGAAAGAACAAGTGCTGGAGGCACAGAAGAACGACGAGTGGATCAAGAAATGTCTCGAATCTAAGGAGAAAGATGATGAGACCAAGTTCAAGGTTGATGAACATGGAATATTGAGGTACAAAGGTCGAGTATGCATACCAACTGTTTTGAGGAAAGAGATTCTCGACGAAGCGCACAAGACTAAGTACACGATACATCCCGGAGGCACTAAGATGTATCAAGATGTTAAGACGCATTTCTGGTGGAATGGGATGAAGAGAGACATAGCCAACTATGTCAAGAAGTGCTTAACTTGTCAGAAAGTTAAAACTGAGCACCAGAAACCGAGTGGGAAGTTGCAACCATTACCGATTCCGACTTGGAAGTGGGAGCAAATCACGATGGATTTTGTCACTGGATTACCCAAAGTCAGAGGAGGACAAGATAGTATCTGGGTGATCATTGATCGATTGACAAAGTCAGCGCACTTTTTGCCAGTTAAGACGATGGATAATGTCAGCACATTGGCAAAGCTGTATCAACAAGAGATTGTTAGATTACATGGATTCCCGAATAGTATAGTGTCGGACAGAGATCCGAAATTCACGTCGCACTTATGGAAAGAAATTCAGACTTTGATGGGAACGAAGTTGAACTTCAGTACTGCAGCGCATCCTCAGACGGATGGACAATCAGAAAGGATGATCAAATACTTGGAAGATATGCTAAGAGCTTGCGCTTTGGACTTCCAGGAAAGTTGGAAAGATTGTTTACCTCTTGTGGAGTTTGCATACAACAATAGTTATCAAGCTTCTATTAAAGCTGCTCCATATGAAGCCTTGTATGGAAGGAAATGTAGATCCCCGTTGTACTGGGATTTGGATGAAGCAAGATGTACTGAGGAAGGACCGATCAGAGTGCATTCAGCTAAATGGATAAGAGAAGCAACAGAAAAGATTCAGATCATTCGCCAGAGAATGAAAGTTGCCCAGGACAGGCAGAAGAGTTATGCTGATCGACGAAGAAGGGATTTGGAATTCGCAGTGGGTGAAAAGGTATTTCTGAAGGCATCGCCAAGAAAAGGGTTTTCCCGAATTGGGAAAGGTGGAAAGTTAAACCCGAGATATGTTGGACCATATGAGATACTAGAGAGAGTCGGACCGACAGCTTATAGATTGGATTTGCCTGTAGGTCTAACAGGAATCCACAACGTATTTCATGTATCTCAGCTTCGCAAGTGTTTCTCGGATGAGACAGAGGTTGTGCCGGTAGAGGAGATACCGTTGGAACCGGATCTGACTTATGTTTTGAAGCCCGCTAAGATTCTTGATAGGAAGTTTCAAGAGTTGAGGAATAGGAAGATTCCTTTGGTTAAAGTCCTTTGGAAGGGACATGGGACAGAAGAGGCAACCTGGGAGACAGAAGAGAAAATGTAGAAACATCACCCTGAGTTGTTTGCAGTTACAGCGGAAGAATCTGAGGACAGATTCTCTTTAAGGAGGGGTGATTGTAACAGCCCAAAACAGGGCCTGGATGAAAACAGTAAGTTAAGGCAGTGGTAAAGCGTTTATAGACCGTGATCCAACTTTTTGAATCATCATGCATTGCATCCTTACATGAACTTTGTGCTCGTATATGATCTGACATGTTTTAAGAGGGAATTCTTGACCTTTGATACAGTTTACTATTCATAACCCGAGCCTACCTTGTTCATATTGCTACTCGAACCCTAGAGGTTCATCACACATGTTTCCCAATTGTTTGAACTTATTTCCTGTGCTCAGAAAGTCTTTCTTGAGCCATAAGGGTATTTTTGGAACTTACCGACGAAAGTTACTATTCACCAAAAAATGAGCTTTTGATTCTGATACCTTTTCCTACCCAAGTTACAATCGAATCAATCCTTGAGTCGAGACGAGTCTTTTGAAATTATTCTTGGCTTGGAAATCCATTCCGGAACATTGTTTTATTGAAAACGTTTTCGAAAACCCTAGTTTACTATTCCTTTTACGAACTGTTTTCATTCGAAAAATGTTTTCTCTTCGGATTCGTATTTCTTGAGCTATTTTAAGATTTTTGAGATGTTTTACAACTCTTGATTCAAACCCTAGCTTGAAATTTTGAAGCGTACGGTCGTACGTGAGAATTCACTATTCACTCTACGTTTTCAACTTTTTAACGGTAAAACGTTTTATAGTCGATTTTGGACTCAAAACGCTTCTCAATTTATTTCTTGAATTCTGGAAGCAATCCGGACTTGAAAATCATTCTAGAAAGTCGTTTTTCACTCGTGTCGAGTTTCGAGCTCAAAACTTTTATTCACTAAAACTAATGTATCTTTCAAACAGTAAATCCGATTTCGATGAATGAATATGCATTTCGAAGCTAATTTTCTTGCCGTCGGGATGGTTATACTTCCAGCCACTTATCCTCGAGCCTTGGGGAACAAAATTACAGAAATACCCCCAGCAGCCCATTTTTACCTTCTTAATCCCTAAAGCTTCTAGAAGATACAAGTGGATGAACTCTTGTTTTGCTCTCCTACCCTTAAGCCATCTCTAATTGCAAGGTGAGGGGCTTCTTCACACCTATAAATACCCCTCCCATGGCATTTCATTCCTTGCTCAAAGTTGTGTTAACAACACCCTTTCTTCTCTCCCTCTCCCCCTCTTTGCCGTCGGCTACCCCACTTTTGTAGCTAGGTTAGTTTGTTTTGTTTTTATGTTATGTTATTTTAGTTTATGTTTTTATGTTATGGTATGTTTATATTATGTTTAGGTTGGGTCTTAGGGTCTTCCCTAAGCCATATAGGATTTTATTTTATGCATTTATTATATAGTTTTCATGATATGTTTGTGTAGATGTTTATATGTTTTAATTGTTTAGTATATGCTTGAATATGTTATCAATTGCTCTAGTATATGCTATGATCATGTGATATGGTTGTTATATTATGAGAATTGATGCATGATTATGGAATTTAAATTATGTTCATGCATGTTAGCTAATGGAATAGTGATTTACAATTAATTATGTCACAACTTGTTACATGTTGGTATTAAATTAAATTGTTACATGTTACATGCCTAAAGGTTTATGATATATGATATGATATGATACGAGATATGTTGTGACATGTTGTCACATTGTTATATGACTCTTGAATTATGAATTGAGCTTATGTTATGATTTGGATTAATGGATTAGTGCCTTGATTATGTTATACACTTTAATGGTGTCACATGTTATAACCTAAGATAGATTAGTGTTTCATAACTTGATCTTATGCCTTAATTGGACCTCTTAACTATAGGTTATACCTTTAACCTAGATCACACTTGATTATATTAACATGAACTTGAAACTATAGGTTATAATCCAGATCATAATTTAATTAGGGTGTGTGTGTGTGTGCATGCTGTGTGTGTGTGTGTTCGTGCATGGTGTGTGTGTGTACCGTGTGTGTATAGTAAGGGTTTGACCCGACCCTTTGACCCCGACATGTGAATAGTAACCTGTGAATTTGCTTGCAATGTGCCCGCATCACAACCTGCCGGAAAATTCAGTTATTCATAACTTTTATAGGGATGCTTCGAGTGGAGGTTCCAATAAAAGCCCTTTCGTATCGTTGTGGTTGTGAATTGGCTGAATAAAGAGATGAAATCAAGAAAAGATGGAAGAATTGAAATAACAGTTTGGAACCAAGAAATGGAAGAACGAAAGTTCTAGGGATTCACAAAAACTCTGTGGATAGAAACGAAAAAAGAGATATCGAAGTCCTTCTGATGATTCAATAATATTATTACTTAACTGAAATTCGGGCGGATGTAGCCAAGTGGATCAAGGCAGTGGATTGTGAATCCACCATGCGCGGGTTCAATTCCCGTCGTTCGCCCATAAAAAAGAGAAAAGGGTTTTTTTTTAGTGAACGTATCACGAACATATTCGAAGAAATTCTGACCCCCGGTCGGCTTGGTCTCTCATAAGCGGAGACAGAATAAAGCGCCCATAATAAAGAAGTGGGCAGAACCAATCGTTCATTCTCTAATGAATCTTTCCGTTCGAATACTCTATCCGAGAGTTATCACACAAGAAAGGGGGTCTAGGAAATTTCTTTTCTTGTGTCGAAAGAGTAATGATTTTGGATCCTGTTGTCCGACCACAACGACCGAATTGATTATCCTCATGCATAAGGATCCTAGATTACCTAGTAGAAAAGATTGCTAATCGATAGGGCCCCATTGGTAAGTGCTGCAGAAATGGTGGATGGGCAGAACCAATCGTTCATTCTCTAATGAATCTTTCCGTTCGAATACCCCACAATTCGTAGTGTTGTGGATTCTTCAGCAAGAGGAAGAAATCTTGGGCCGGGGGTTTTTCGACATATTTAAAGACCCTACCAATTCTTTCGGAAACAAGAGGCTCAAGCCCCCTTGCCAGATCGTCATCTGGCACAAAATCTACAGGTGAAAACAAAGAGCGAAAGGCCTCATCTTGGAATAGGACAAAGAACGGATCTCCAGGGTCCCAAATGTATCGGCCCGCGAATATCGGCAAAATTACAATTATGGTTAAGCACTTTTGAATAGTGCTTTTAATAGTAAAAATGAATTAAAACTTGTGTTTTCTTAATAGACATTTGCACCTAGGGTTTCCATATCCAGGGTCTAAAATGTGTTTTCTTTCGTGGACTTGTTTCTTAACCTAAGGTTTGCGATAGGATTCATAATTTGACTAAAGCTTACTCGGTTATAGTAAGATCATAGTCTAACGTTAAGAGTAACTCACTTTGACGTATTCCTTTGTGTGTTACCTTTCTTGAATGCCTTAAATGGTATTACTCTCTTGTGTTACATGTTCTTTACATGTTCCTTGTTCATTTGTTTCTTGCATTTCATATGCATCTTGGTTAGTAGTGGGTCTTAGTTGTTAAGCTCACTCTAGTACACCACCTACAGGAGTTAAAGTTGAGCACTGGGATCCCCAGGGCACCGCATAATCTGTCTACCTACCTTTTGGTACTATTAGGTGAGGTGAAGTTATAAATGTTTTTCCAACTGGAACCACGATTATACTATCGTATCATATGTTTTGAAATTCAAAGCTAAAGCTCGTTTTGAACTATCCCTTTTATCGGGACATTCTCTTGAAAGGATCATTCATACTTTAATAGTATACCTTGATCTACAGTACATGTTTTCCAAAGCTTTGCATTCTTGTTCAAAGACAGTTACATGTTTTGCATATGTTTTCAAAGTACAGTTTACAGACAGAATCACATGTTTTCAGACAGAATCATATGTTTTACAGACAGCATCATATGTTACAGTTACAGTTTCACATGTTATTGTTAGCATACTGGAGTGGTACTCTGGTCACTGCTAAATCTTAAATGCAAGCATACAGTTTACAGTTTGGGCCCGGCGGTTATGTGTGGAGGTGATGCTCGGGAGGTGAGCGCCAACGACATCACCAATACCGGCCGCCACACTTAGACAATTGACACCGACTTTTAACAGGAGGTTTGTTAAGTCAGGACAATCTGTCTGGGAACGGACAGCAAATCTGTTCCCATTACATGTTTACAGGTCGCCTAGGGCTAGCTACCCGAAGTGACAACCGGTGGAGGATGGTGCATGTTTGTATGTGTTGGTAAGAGTTGTTGTTGACCTTGGTCCGATAGTCTACTATGTGCGGAGTTGTTGTTGACCTTGGTCCAATGCTCTACTTTATGTGGGGTTATTGTTGATCTTGGTCCGATACTCCACTATACGTGGAATTATCGTTGATCCTGGTCCGATGCTCTACCGAATCATGTTTTCTGGAGTAAGGATGGAGGACCCTAGCTTGTGGGCAAAATTCTGTTTCATAAAGGATGGTTCATATCTGGAAAAGTTCACTTTACCCTTATCCCGTTTTATGAAAGAACTATGAACCATCAACAGCATATGTGTGCGCGTGTGATAGCATTCATGAAAATGTTTTGTAACGTGCATTCTTTTACAGCATCGCATTCAAAGAGTTTTATCAACCGAACTTGTTTCGAGTTCTTCTTTAAAGCATCGCATTTAACAGTTTCGAACTTTACTTCAAGTTCTTTGATTCAGTACTTTCTTTAAAGTATTCCCTCACTTAGTCCTTTTGACTAATACCTCTCCCGTTTTCTTGCCTCATGGTTTCAGGTCTTGCAGCCGCAGTCTAGAGGTATCTTGAAGCTCTAGATTGTCATTTTTGTTTCAGTCAGGACTTAGTATTACTTCCTCTTTTGCGTCCTGCATATGTTTTATGGCTGCATCACTTAACGTTTCTGTTTATGTTTTTGAATACTTGAGTATCTTTGTTATACTCTTTCTGCTACTCTGTTACCGATACATTGAACTTTGCTATATCGGTACTTATATGTGAATCTGTTATATGTTCTGATATGCCGAGTCTCTCTTACACGATCAATATGTTCTTGCTTGTTACATGCCATCACACACATGTTTTGAAAAGTTTTAAAATACTCTGATTTTTCGCTGCATAGCCACATCGTTGTACATGTATAGTTCTGATAGACAGCCGTTCGCTGGAGTATTTCTTGAGTGATGGCTCACAACAATACTTGAGAGGTGCTTCAGTGCGGGGGTTGAGACGCCGGTCTCCTCTTGTTCTGGTACGGGTGGGGGCGTTACACCCCGGCTCCTCCCCCTTGTGAGGTCGAGGAGCCATCTGTGTGCAGAAGCCATAAACCATCTTCTGCTGAGGGCACGGTATCTAAGTTGAAACGTTCCACCAATAGGTCGGCCACGACCTGAGCCTGTATCGCCGTGCGAGGCTCGAAGGTGATGTCGAATTGACTATGTTCAATTGACCATTTAATTAACCTCCCTTAGACGTTCGACTTTGCAAGCACCTGTTTGAGGGGCTGATCTGTAAGCACCACGATGGAATGTGCTTGAAAATAAGGCCTTAGCCTCCGAGAGGCATTAACGAGCGTAAAAGCAAACTTCTCTATTTCCATGTATCTTTTCTCCGCTCCCTATAGAGTCTTGCTTAAATAGTACACCGGCATATGCTTACGCTCGCGAATCGCTACGAGGACAGCGCTCGTCCCTTCTGAGGAAACTGACAGATAGACAAACAAGTTCTCCCCCGGATTAGGTTTGGTCAACAAAGGCGCGCTCGAAAGGTACTGCTTCATGTCCTGCAAGGCTTTCTCACAGTCCTCACTCCAGGTAAAATTGCGAGCGTTACGCAAAATTTTAAAGAAGGGCAGATTCCTGTCCGCTGAGCGGGAGATGAACCTATTTAATGAAATGATCTTACCCACAAGCACCTGGACCTCTCTCAGATTGCAAGGGGAGGGTATGTCCAGGATTGCTTTAATCTTCTCTGGGTTTGCCTCTATGCCCCGTTGGCTGACCATATATCCTAAAAATTTGCCACCCCGCACGCCAAATGTACATTTGGAAGGATTCAGTTTCATACCGTAACGACGCAGGATGTTGAACGCTCGTTTGAGGTCTTCCAGATGAGAATACTGGCGTTCGCTTTTGACGATCATGTCGTCCACATACACTTCCATGGCTTTTCCAATTTCACACTGGAACATTCTGTTGACAAGGCGTTGGTATGTCGCTCCTGCATTTTTGAGCCCAAAGGCCATAACCTTGAAGCAATAAACACCCATATGGACTACGAACGCAGTTTTGGGACGATCCTCAAGAGCCATAAATATCTGATAATATCCTTGAAAAGCATCCATCATGCTCATAAGTTCACACCTAGCGGTCGAATCCACCAACTGATCAATTCTAAGTAGTGGGTACGGATCCTTAGGACATGCCTTGTTGAGGTCCGTGAAGTCATTGTACATACACCACTTGTTGGTGCTCTTCGGAACGAGCACCACATTGCAAAGCCATTCAGGATATAGAATTTCTTCTATGTACTGAGCGTCAAGCAGTTTATTGACTTCTTCCTCTATGACCTGCTTCCGGAACCCATGAACATCTCTCTTCTTTTGTTTTATAGGTTTGAAGGCTGGATCCACGTTCAGCCTGTGGACAATAACGCTCGGATCTATGCCAGTGAGGTCGGAAGCTTTCCAAGCAAAGACATCAATATTTTCTCGCAAGAATTCAATCATCATAATCTGAGAGGGACCGTCGAGGCCGGAACCTATTTGCGTAGTTTTATCAGGATTCCCAGGCTCCAACTCGATGGTCAGAAAGCTCTCCGTAGGTTCTACCCGCACTTCAGGCCTCGGCTGTTCGAGCGCTCGTTTCTTGCCTGTAATTTTCTCACTGGTATCTGCCGAGGGTATATGATCCTCGTCTTCCGAGGAGGAATCCCCAACCACTCCGAGGGGTGAATTCCCCGCATCTACGGGTTTGCCTGCCGCCTTCCTTTTATTCTTTTTCCTGTAGAGTTTGGCCCTCTTGCGCTCGGGGCCATCTTCATCTAATTTGGGAAAGTCAACAGACTTTTTGGTGGAGCCTGCTTGGGTAGGTTGCTTGGGCTTGTGGCTTCGAAGGGAAAGTATGTAGCACTCCCAAGCCTCCTTAACATTACACAATACCTCTCCAGTACCCTCGGGCGTGGGAAACTTGACTTTCTGGTGATAGGTGGAAATTACAGCTTTCAAGTCGATGAGGGCTGGGCGCCCAATGATGTTGTATGGCAGGTCCACTTCGACCACTACATAGAGAACATTTAAAGTTTTTCGCTGTGGGGCGCGACCGAAAGAGGTGGCCAAGCGAATTTGTCCGCGAGGGACGATCTCGGAACCCCCAAAGCCGACGAGGGCTGTTCTGAGGGGTTCGAGCGGGATGTTTGTGATGTTCATTTTCCGAAACGTGGAGTAAGGCAAAAAATTCACGGAGCTTCCACTATCAATTAAGACCCTCTTTACTATGTGGTTATGAACGTCTAAGCTAACCACCATGGGGCAGTCAGAGGTTTCACCGACCCCATGGGGTGTTACAATATGCTCTAAATCTTTCTCTGTGAAACCAATGCTCTCATCCTTTTCCGAGCGTGATGAGCTTTCGATGGAAAGCACTAGCCTGGGCTGAGAAGATCTTTGATTGTAACTCCGAACGTAGCGACGTCGGGAAGCGTTAGAATCGGCCCCCGAGGGTCCTCCAGCAATCATGTGGATGACCGCGAAGGGCTGGTTTTCCATGTCTGAGGCTTTCCCTTTGCCACAGTCACTTGGCTCGGGGTGATGGTGGCATGGACTCCGCGAGCGTGAACGACTTCTTCCTTGGGCACGCGCTCGCTCAGCGCAATGTTCATCATACCTCTCCAACACCTTTACGAACTCCTTGAGGTGCCCCCCAGCGATTAGCCTCTGAATCTCACCCTCAAGCTGACGACATTCATTGGTGTCGTGCCCTTTCTGCTTGTGGAAAGTGCAGTACTTTCCCGAGCACTTTTGGGCCTCAGTTTCTCTTAATTTTGGCGGCCTCTTGAAGAGTTTCTTATCCGCCATGGAATATACCTCCGCAATTGGGCGGTTGAGGGGAATGCGCTCAAACTTTTGTGGGGGAGAGGAATTTCGACGAGCGGGAATAGGGCTGCGACGGCGACCCCTGTTAGAATCCCCTCTGTCCTCGGAGACTTTGCTGGGGCGAGGGGCGTTCGCCATTTTCTGGTCCCTCGCAATATACATATCCTCGAGGGTGAAGAAAGAGTCCGCTAGTTCCCTAATCTCCATCAATGAGCGTGGTTTCTTCTTGGCCACCTCCTCCACGAACTCTTTACTGACGTAGTGCTTCATATTGATGGCTCCAAAGAGAACGTGCCTCAAGAAATCCATCGAGGGATTTTCCACCAAAATGCGATGGTGGCGGGGGAGGTTGCTGGGCCCTCAATGCATTTTGCGCCATCATCAGTGGGTGAGCCGGGAGTCCTCCAAGGGGTGGGGCCATTCGAGCGCCAGCTTGTGAAGGGAAATAAGCCGCAGTGAAGTGTTCCCAGGCGTTCTGGACCGCCTGACCCTCACATTGCGCGTAGAGCGCCTGGAGTTGCTGAGTAGTAATCTGGGGCATTTCTACCCCCTGTATCTCCCTAGGCAGTGACAATGGGAGTTCGGTGTTCCTACCTGGTAGGGCTGGACCATAGGCATCATCCCGGGCACCATCCCAGGCTGCAAATAAGCATATCCCTGTGGAGGCAGGGCCATGGGATACATGCCGGGATGGGAGGTTGGAGCATTGGGCCGGGAGGTAGGAGGAGGAGGAATGGAACCAGCCCCAGCCTCGTTCGCTTTGGGAGCGCTGGTGACACGTGGACGGTTCTGATTTGAATGCAGTTTTATGCCTCTTCAGATTTAATGAGTATTATTTTGCTTTTCATTTATACCTCGTATTGTACTTTTTCAATTGTATCATCTACGTATGCAATTTTCATTTGCTAACTTCTATTGTTCGATTAATTGCGATGAAAATGCAAAACTCCATCGATACTTGTAAACTATGTTTCCTATAATATTTTGAGTGATACAAAATATTAATTGAACTTTTAATAATTAATTTATTTATAAAGTATTAAAGAAATAATATTTTATGAAAATTAATTAGATTTTCAATTGATTTTTGATATTTATATATTAATCAACTTATATACTTCTCAAATAATAGGAAAATTTATTAGGGAAAAATAATAGGAAATTTTTTTTTTACTATCCGAACTTTGTGTTTTTTTACCATTTACCATCCACCAAATATTCGTTGTAAACTGCCATCCAAAGTTACATTTGTAATATACCGCCATCAAAACTTTTTTTAGTGGTTTTGGCTAAAACACATGATACGTGACATGTTCATAAAACATATATTTCAGTTGTACTTTCACCAAAACCACTAAAAAAAAAGTTTGGATGACGGTATTGTAACATCCCGCTCGTCCGGCCGTAGAGGTACGCCGTTACAGGAGTGAAATGTGCTCTTTTAAATTATGTAATTACGCAAATTATGTGTTTATTATACTGCTTACGTGATAAATTTGAATTATATAAATTTATATTTGATTTTTATTTGAACCTTTTATGTGTTATTTGGACGTATTTGCTCTTTTCGCCTCGTTCTTGCTCCATTTACCTCCGTTTTCGTTTTTGTTTTTATGATTATATGATATGCATGAATGAGACGTGTTATGAATGTATTTAGTTGCTCGTTGCATGATTTTGAGTTTGTTTGATACGGTTTTTGAACCGTTTTATTCGTTAGGGACTTGAGGGCCTAACTTGTTTTAGTGCGCCTCAGGTTCCAGAAGGCGTAACTTGAGTTTGGGAATTCGGATTCAAATTCAGGAAGTAGTGTCGGGCTCGTAACGAAGAATGGAAGCTAGAACTTGACCTCATATTTTTCTAAGCATGTTTGATCCCCCAAATTTTGCCCGAAACGATCCTCTCGCGTGTGACTGCCACATTCCTTAATTCTTTGGCCATAATTAATTCATTCCTTAACCAAATTAACTTATTCTTGAGCCTATGTAACCCTAACTTAATCCTATTTAACCCTACCTAAGCCTCATTTCATAATCAGCTCATGAAAAGGGAGAGAGAGGGGGAAAACCGAGACCAAGAAAGAGAAAGGAAAAGAGACTCCAGTCACTATTCACTCTTACACATTTCAAGTTCGTTCGACCTCAGTTCTTCGTCAAATTCAAAAGATAAGTACATTTTTGTGACTTCCATATTCTTATATTTCTTTTAATCCTTGATTTGTCCATGTTCATCCATGTTTGAGCATGCTATGGCGAATTTGATGAATAGTAAGGGTTATGAACTCATTTGATGATTTCTTGCAAATCCTTGAATCATTTCCTGATTTAAAGCTAGTTATATGATCCTAAGCCTTCTCCTATGTTAATATTGTAACACCCCAACCGGAAAGGTGCCACATCCCCCGCACCGAGATCCGACCCGAATATGAAACGGACAATCCATACCCGAGCTAGATCACGACGAACGGGGACCCACTCACTCCTTAGGCTAGGCGGGAACTAAACCTTCGCAACCAAATCAAAAGAACAAGGACAAATACAAAAGCAGAAGCATAACATATAATCTCGTAATACTTCAAGCCACCTAACAGTTCAACTAGCACAATAACCTGTTCTCGAAAATTCGTTCATAACATAATTCTATAGTCACAAACATAGTTATACATTTATCCATTCTTGCACATTCAATCAAATTACAAGATGCAGATGAAGTGACTCAGACTTAACCAATAGACCTGACGAACTAGACTCCCCGCCTAGCACTCCAACCTGCAAAGAAACTGAAAACAAACCGGGTTCAGTCTATACGAGACTGGTGGGTATAAAATTAGGCATAAATAGCGTATACAACAATATTTAACATTCACATGCAAGTTATAATCCCAAATGAGGTTTTAGAGCATTTCCCAAGTGGGTAAAATAAAGAAGTCATCAAAAGGGATTATAACGTTCATTTTCATTCTTTAGGTCTTTTGTGGCCCGGCGAGTGGGCGTGCATCAACTCCAACCAACACCATGTGTAATTCAATAATCATTCATTCATTAAATCGTTCATGCATATCATTCTTTGTGCACAATCAATCGATTCGATTCAATCGGTCATATACACCTTCTTCCTCCGGTTGATGGTCGGGTGATCGGCCCGAACCATCCAATCATTGACCAAAAGGGGTTACATGACTCCCCAGATGGCACTCAGCTCCCTTTCCCCGCCAATCTCCTGACGAGGTCCGGTACCGCCGTTCAATAGTGGGACTAGTGTGAGGGTTTACCGTCAGCCCTTGCCTCCTCGGGTCCCCACTCACACCAAGCCCCTGGGCCCCATTCTGTGCATTCATTCATTCATTCATTTCTCGCCAAAACATTTGGTAGGTTCAGGAAATAATAGCTTTACGTTTGCAATCATTTACTCGATAAAAGACTCAATATATATATATATATATATATATATATATATATCGTATTACTTTGGCTTAAAGCTTTTCACATAGGGAGATATATCGGGTCGTTTTATCTAAGCAGAAGAGAAACCCACCTGTACGCATCTTACCGAACAAAACCAAGAAGACAAGAAGACTTGAAAGTGTCCTATGAACCCGGCATCTCCGCCCTGGAGAAAACTGTGCAAAAGACAATGTAACTTGTTCGTGAGACTCAAGACCCCAAATGAACCAAATATGACGCACGACAATGCTATGAATATGATATGAAGGTATAAGATATGATATCATGTCATAGAAACATTCTTGTGTACAATTAATGTCTTAAAGACATACAAATGTTCAACGCATTCCTTTCGAGACTCATATAAAAATCATTTAGGTTCATCACATCATAATCATACCAAATTAATCCAAGTAATTCAAATAATACGCTTAACCCATAGTAAAATAGGTAAACAATTCATATAAGCTATTAAAAGAAGTAAGATGCCACTTAGGATCCCCACATGAAGCATCAAGGCATATGTTTACCATTTAAATTCATTTAAGTTTATACCTCTCATAGATCAAGCCAATTCAATCCAAGAATTCCAAATAACAAGCATAACGCGTCATATAGTGTATACACATATCATACAAGTCATAAAATAAAAGATAGCAAGCAATTAGGGTTCATCTTAGACGCAAAGGATCCATGCAAGCATACATTAGGAGCATTAAAGACATATGAAGCCACAACTCGGAAAATAATTCACGAAAAATTATAAAACTTCATAACACACAAGTTCACACATTATATGACATTTTAATGAAGTGAAGGAACCAAAACTAATCCAATAAAGCCATGCAAATGGGGTTTGAAAAACAAATTTTCATGCAGCCATGCAGGGGTCGCGGGCGCGACCCAAATTACTCATGAAATGGTCGCGGTCGCGACCTAATAAAATCCGAATTTTCATGTAATTTTGTGCAAGTAACGTGAGCAAATGTGTACAGTGGTCGCGGGCACGACCTGAAATGCAAAGGATTCAGGTCGCGGGCGCGACCTGAGAGAACTCAACGCAGCAACTATGTGCATGTCGCGGCCGAGACTGGTTTTGCACCAATCGCGATCGCGGCCTCGACCAGCCATAACCAGCAATCAAAATGCACGAAAAACAGGGGTAAGCCATGCCACAACTTCCTTAACATGATCAGCCAACAATTGAACCCAAAAATGCAATGAAACAACTTCAAAGTAACACACCAACATGCTCCCAAACCATTGAAACATGAATTGGAGAGTGTGAAGATCATTTCATGCTAAAGCTTGAATATCCATTAATGGCGGTTCATGAATGACTCCACCATCATCTAATACATCACCATAAAAGTAAAGAAGAGATCAAAACAATCATTCTCATGCTTGGAATCAATCTAAATCATCAAGGAATGAATGGAATCAAGAACATGGTGCCAAACCTAACTATTCATGTATCTCTTCATAACTCAAAGCATACAAGCTCAAATTTAGGGATGCATAGCTTAAAATGACACCTAATGAATGTATATTATCATCCTTAGCTCACCTTGTGAATTGGATGGAAGATGGAAGAGATTTGAGCTTGAATCTCCAAGGGATGGCATGGCTACGGGACTGGAACTGGAGCAGGGGATATTTGCTGATTTTGGCTTTGTTTCTAAGTGTGGTTCGGTGAGGGAGGGTTATGGGAGGATAGAGGGCTTAACTAGGGTTCCATAGCTTCCAACCATAGTTAATTTGGTCAACAATTGAATAAGTTATGATTTATTTGGTAAAAGGTGGCAGTTTTGTTCTCGTTTCGTTTTTCGGTTGAGTTTCGGTGGTTCAACTGAATTCGGGAAAATATAAGGCTAAGTTCATTAAACTCGAATTTTCGTTGCGAGTTCAGCGAAGTTGACGAAACTCGAATCCGAGTTTCCTAGCTCAAGATATCACATACGGAACCAAGGGTGCGCTAATTGCTCGTTAGCCCCCGGTTTGGTTCCACTCATACCAAATTAATTTAAAATGCAATTAAACAAATCCGAAAACGTAAAACGAGCGTACGTACACATTTGCGACGCACATAACTACAACATATCAAATTTCCACCAAATTTCGAATTCATTTCATATAGTAACGACACGCAACTTGTCACGTGAATGCAAATCGTTCAAGAATTTATATATTTCCAATATTCAACTAAAATTAAGTATCCATTTAAAGTATTTAATAAAATTATAACAAATGCATATAATGGAAAATTGATGAAAGTAACGATTAATAATTAGCAAAGGCGATTAATTAAACAATTACATAATTTAAACGCGAAATTACGGAGCACACAAGTTATTCATATAATTTCCAATTTTAATATTGCATATATTTAAATTACTCACTTATTTAACAATTTAAACAATGAAAATTAATTATAAAAACACTGAAAGCCAATTAATTTGTGCAAATTAGTAAACACATATGTCATTTTAAAAATACCGAAAAACTGGGCCGTTACAAATATGAAGTGAAATTTCATGATAAGTTGCTGTATAATAAACCACCATTGATGAACTTTTGAGAAACTTGGAGAAGAAGATGGAAAATGAGTTCTAGCATTCAATCTTGTTGCTTTCCTTATTGGTTGTGTGATTAGCTTTGGTTTTGTGTTGCTTTTTGCTGATTTTCCTTGCTTCTTTCATGCCTAGAGCTGCTGCTACTTTGGTGTTGCTTTGGAGAAGGAGAACAGGGCCGATTCTCGTGAGAAAGAAGCCCCTGCGCGCGGTGACGCCCATCACCGCGTTTAGGCTATTTGGAGGTCACTCCCCAGGCTGCTGAAGCCTTTTGCTACGGCCTCTGGTGATGGGGGGTCACCAGTTTTTTCCTGGATTTTGGTGACGCCCGTCACCACTTCCTTTTTGTGGAGGTTTTATGTGTTGTGTTCTTTACGTGCCCGGTTTCATTTCGTTGTTTGTTCCTTGCTTCGTTTATGATTTTAGTTGTTTTCTCCCACCCCAATTATGATACCAAAATTTAAATATGCTTCTACAGGATATGTTTTGTGATTTATTTTAATTTTATGGCTTTGTTTATTAGGTGTAAATGAGACTTGTTTGCATGAACATTTATGTAGCACCCGAGCGCAAGGTACCACATCCCCCGCACCGAGACCGACCCAAATATGAAATGGAGAATCCATAGCCGAGCTAAATCATGGCGAACGGGGACACACACACACGCTAAGCTAGGTGGGAGCTAACTTTCGCAACCAAAGAAACATAACAATAGAAATAATACCGGTGCGGAAGCAAAGTACATTAATAAATAACAAGGTAAGCAAAGAGTAACGGGTTCAACTAACATAGATACCTAATCCCGAAATTTAATAAAATCACAAAACTTCAATTACGGATTCTATCTGTTCCTATAAGCTTATTCAGAATTCATGATTGTAGCAATAATCAATACAATTCATATATTCTTCATAATTTAAACAAATCATGATACGCTATGCATAAGAACAGACTCTGACTTGACCGAAAGACTTAACAAACTCGACTTCCTGCCTAGCACTCCAAACCTGCAAGAAAACTGAAAACAAACCGGGTTCAGTCTATAGGAGACTGGTGGGTATAAAATGAGGCATAAGTATAGTAGAAGACGATATTTAAACATTCATATGCAAGTTATAATCCCAAGTGAGGTTTTCGAAGTGTTTCCCAAGTGGGCGAGAGAAAATATCATCAAAAGGGATTATAACATTCATTTTCATTCTTTAGGTCTTTCATGGCCCGGCGAGTAGGCGTGCATTATCTCCAACCAACACCTTGTGTAGTTCATTAAACATTCATTCATTCTTTCTTTCTTTCATGCATTACATTCTTTCGTGCACATTCATGAACATTTACACCTTTTTCCTCACGGTTGGTGGTGGGTGTGCAAGGCCCGACCACCCATTCATTGACCAAAAGGGGAACATGACTCCCCAGATGGCACTCAGCGTCTATTCCTCGCTAACTCCTAACGAGGTCCGGTTACGCCGTTCATTAGTTGGAACTAGGGTGAGGGATCACCGTCGGCCCATGTCTCCCCGGATAGCCACTCACATCAAGTCCTTAGGCCCCATTCTGTGCATTCATTCATTCATTCTCGCCAAAACATTTGGTAGGGTTCATAAAATAAGGGCTTTACATTGCAAACATTTACTCTTGAAACGACTCTATATACATATATTAATGTTTGGTCGAAATCTTTGCACATTGAAAGTATATAGGGTTGTTTAACTAAATAGTAGAGAAACCCACCTCTCTTTAGCTTACCAACCAACACTAAGAAGAAACAAGAGGACTCGGAAGTGTCCTAAGAACCCGGCAAGTCTCCGCCCTGGAGAAAACTGAAAACAAAGGACAATAGAGGGTATACGTTCTCAAGACTCCAAATGAAACATATATGACGCACGACAATGCAATGAATATGATATGAAAGTATAAGATATGATATCATGTCATAGAAACATTCATGTGCACAATTAATGTCTTAAAGACATGTATACAAGCCATTCATTCCTTTCAAGAAACGTTCATATCCATATGAGTTCATGACGTTCACTTCTGTACCACATAAATCTAAGAAATTCAAATAATGATCATAACATATGCTTTAACATGTATACAGTTCATATGAATCATAAACGAAGAGATAAATGCTCAATTAGGGTTCATATTGATAACAAAGATCCATGCATGCTCATATTAGGAGCAATGATGACACGTTGAGGCATAACTTGGAAAATATTTCACAAACAAACCATGAAACTTCATAACATCCAATGTAACATGCTATAAAACATGTTAATATCTCATAGAAGTCATAAAAGAGGTGGAGGAAGATCAAACGAGCGAAGAAAAACGGAATCGGAGTAACAAAAATAGGCAGGGCATAATCCACCCCCATGGATTTTTCCAAAGGGAAAAATCCACCCCCATGGATTCCTGTCAGCAACGGGTGGATTTGAGTCGGTAGCCAAAAAAAACACACAAACAGAGCAGATTCTAGGCCAAACCATAACCAACATGCCCAGCTATGAAATGGCAACAAATATGTAACAAAACAACTCTAAAACAACACTTAAACATGCTCCCAAAGTGATTAAACGTGAGGAGAGTGCATATGTGATCATATCAAGATATTTCTTCAAAGTTTCATTAATGGCATCTAACCAATCCTTCAACTACAATATAAAATTAGTCCATACAGTCATAAATACATGTCTTTTGATCACCTAACACTCATGAGTATCAAATAAAAGCAAAGAGAACCAAGTTAAGTCATAAAAATGCAAGAACCCTTCACTATTCATCATACACCAATCAAAACTTAGTGAAATCATAAAATATAAGACTTAAAAGAACCATAAGGAGATATCCTACACAAATATAATCTTACCTTCAAGAGATGGTGAGAAATGGTAGGGAGATGACCTCAAATCTCCAAGGTTTTGAATAGTGGTCCTCTTCTTTCCCCTTTTCTCTTCTTCTTCTTCTTTTGGATGAACTTTTAGGTTGTGGGGTGAGAGTGGTTCGGCTATGGGCTGATGAGGGAGAGAAATGAGTGGGTCTAGGTGTATATTAGTCAAGGTTTAGGTCTTAGGTGCGTTAGGGTAGGTCCGTAGCTTGGGAAAAGTCAAGAATTGTCGTCTTAAGCGCAAATTGCTCGTTCCGGTTGAAATTTGGGGATCCTAATAATCTTAGAAAAATATGAGGTTTGTTCCATCGGATCCGAATCATCGATACGAGTCCAATGGAGGTGATGGAACTCGATTCCGAGTTCCCGAGCTCAAGATATCACATACGGAACCAAAGGTGCGCTAATTGCTCGTTAGCCCCCGTTTTGGTTCCAAGACTCAAAATAAAATCATAACTCATGCAAATGAATCCGAAAACATGAAAAGAACATATATTCATATTCATAACACATATAAGTCCAACATATTAAATTTTCACAAAAATTCGAATTCATTTCATATAGTAACGACATGCAACTTGTCACGTAAAAGCATATCGTTCAAGAATTCATATAATTTCAAAATTCAAATGAAATTTAAAAATCCATTTTAAATATTTATTAAAAATATAACGAAATACATTTTATTAAAATATTAATTAAAAAAATACAAATTGTAATTATCATAAACGATTAATTAGGTAATTAAATAATTTAAACGCGTAATTAGGGAGCAAACAAATTATTCATGCGCGAGTGGTTCAAGTATTCGTATCAATTCAAATTCAAATATTTCATATATCTCAATTAATCACATAATTAACGATTAAATAACCAAATTTAAATATAGAAAACACTTATAGCCAATTAATTCGTGCAAATTAGTAAACACATACGTCATTCTAAAATACGGAAAAGTTGGGGCATTACAAACTCTCCCCCTTAAAAGGATCCGTCCTCGCATTCACTACTCGACTGAACACACAATGAGAGATTCCCTGTCTCTAACAAACAACAAGGAGAGAGCCCCGTCTCTCGAGCAACAATGAGAGAACCCCGTCTCTCGCAAGCAAAGAGAGCACCCCATCTCTCGAACAACAATAAGAGAATCCCCATCCCTTACAAACAACGAGAGCACCCTGTCTCTCAAACAAAACAAAGCAAGGAAGCCTCCAATACTCCCGAGCAACACAACACGAAACCATAATTAAAGTCACGTAATAGATATCATCCACGTTGATTATCAATTATTCCAAGTAATTTAACATGATAAGGAATCAAAGCACATAGCATAAAAATTCTTTAAATTAAATTTGCATGGATGCATGTATCATGGATGCTTCATGTACCGTTCACCGTAGTTGCGTAATTTAGAATTGTGGGCGTTGTTGTCCAATGCATGATCTGCCCTGAAAGTGAGCTCAATGCTTGCCTTGTCTTTAAGCTCTTTAGGGTACCCCGGTGAAGCAATGATAGATCCTCTAAGAATTTTATTCTTTATTCCCTTCTGACTTGTACTGCCCAATCTTCTTCTTCGGTCCTTCATCAATCCTTATAAGTTTCCCTCAGCCAAACCAACTCTTAGTACCTGAGCTTTGATCCCCCGTATACTGTTAGATCATCCATCCCGAAATTAGATCCATAGCTATTTTCCTTACCCAAATCAAAGCCTAACGTACCATCAAAGATAATTACCTTTGACGTCCCTAAAAAAATTTATTCTCGACCTTAATATATCACCCAAATCATTCCCTATTCTTCCATTCAATTGACCCATTTTTACTCTCTTTAAACCTTTAAGGTGAAATTTGGTATTCGGCCACTACGATTCTTTAGTCGGAGATAGGATGTTCTTGATAATTCTTGAAGTTTGATTTAAATTTCCCAATGTTCATCCTTGCAGGTTTTGTCTCTTCTTAACTCTCTTTCAAAACTTATTGAACTAAGCTTTATTGACAGCATACCTTTCTATGATAATTTGAATCGGTTCCCTCTTGACAATTCAACTAAGGAGTTTCCTTAACTCCTTCATAACTCCTTTATTTCCAAGTCAAACTTGCATACGTAGAAAGATTCAACAAACTATCTTCTTCTAATCCTCATGATAATCTTCAACCCGAATTTAGTGGCTCAGCCCTCACTTTAATGATTAACCTTTAAAGTCGTCTTATTCACTCACCACCATAAGGACTTCCAGGTTCTCCCTAACTTGCAGTTCCGTTGTTCCTACTAGAGTATTTCTTTAGCATGACCTCAAGTTTCAAATTTGCCTCTTGGTCATGCTCTCCCCCTTAAAATTTTCTGTCGTTACGCATTTAACTCCATCGATCCTTCTTTCATCGAAATTCTTGATGAAACAAATTCATTAGGGAAGGTTTTAACTGACATAGAAACCCAAAGATTTGGTCTTTCAACTCCTTCCCCAATTCTCTTGATAATTGAAACTCCCTTCTCTATTCTTGTTCGACCCGGACACCCCTAAGCTAACTCCCGTTTCACTTTTCCTTCTGAAATTTCTTTTCCACCAACCTATCCCTTAATTAAAGTTCTTTATTTTCCCAAGTCATCTTCCTTGTAATGTGCCATCCCATTATTTCTTTTCCTCTTAACTCAGATGTGGCCCGATCGAAGAGGTACTTGATAAGTGAGATGAAAGAACTCCATATTAAATAAACCCTGAAATGCATGTCAGGTTAAGATGTCAATGCACGTGTCATGCTTGCAACAATTAAATATGCAGCACATTAAAGCAACGAAATCAAATAGAAATACACGTACGAACATAAGTAAAGAAAAATAAATGATTGATGCGAAGTATGATGCACGTACCATGAATGCTTTGGAACCTGTCACCAAGATGGCAAGTGGTTAACTCGATAGCTTGTTCTCATTTCTCCGACCACGGCTTACTTTGACGTGTTGATCATTTCTTATCTTTCCCACGGTCTTCAAGATTTCCATAAGTCCTTGTGCATCAACTTGTACCTTCCACGGTCCGGAATTGCAATTTCGTGATCCCTAATTTCTTCTACATCCCCTGAATTAGCATCTGAATTTCTCCCCGAGAATCTCCCTTCAACATTGCCCAAACTCTCTTATAAAATTACCCCGACTGTGTTTCCGAATCACTTCAGCGTATAATTTCCTTCCTAGAAGTCTTCGCCTTTCTTTATTGTTTCCATTTGTTGCTCCCTCTTTCCCAATTTGACATCCCCCACGATAATTAAACTTGCATTAAAGGAATGAACTCAAATTCGATTCACAACATTGTTAACTTCCGCGAACATGCATTTACTACGTTGCTTGACTCTTTCCAATCTCTTCCCGCTCTTCCATCTTAGTTGAGTTCCAGAGCTCCCGAACTCACTTCTTCCCGATCTTGACCTTGACAACCTCTTTTCTAGCCATTAGGTTTACTTAGAAATCCCTCTTTGACGACTCTTGATGCTTAATTCCCGCCGAATGTGTTTTAGCTTGAATCTTCACAGTCCTCGCTATCTTTTCCATAATCTGAACCCTGAGTTAAAGTACTCTCAAGGTTCATTCACTCCATTTCTTAAGTTGAATGATCCCGTTGAATCCAATTATGGCATCCTATGTAGGAGAGTCGCATAAACCCACTTTAGAAGTCATAAATATTCCCCGATCACTCTTATCTTATCAAGTGTCTCTCTACCATTGCATATCTAAAGTGGAACCTCCCATTCCGGATCGTAACCCCAGAACTTTAGCTCCATCTATAAAGCCACTCACCTCGAATTCTCTTGATTCTTCCCCGGTGCATCCTTCCGATCTTCCGTGCATCAGAAATAACTTGTAACAGATCGTTGCCTTCGTGGAACTTGGGGGTGGTTTGATATTATCTTCATAACCTATAAATCGTCACTCATTTAAAGGAGATATGCATGCAATTAGTGTATGCTCATGTCACGTATTCAACACATAAGGCATGGATTCAACATAAAAATGCAACAGGTAATTCAACAAGATTCAACAGAGAAGGCAATTTATTCTCAAAATCGATGCAATGCACACATTATCATGTAGTTCCTAAGTCGTACGACCTAGACTGACTCAATCACGACACGAGACACCGGTTTTGCAACCGGGCTCTCATACCACTTAAGGATATAGCACTCGAGCGCAAGGTACCACATCCCCCGCACCGAGACCTGACCCGAATATGAAATGGACAATCCATACCTGAGCTAAATCACGGAGAACGGGGACACACACACTCAGTAAGCTAGACGGGAGCTAACTTTCGCAACCAAAGAAACATAACAATAGAAATAATACTGGTGCGGAAGCAAAGTACATTCATAAATAACAAGGTAAGCAAAGAGTAACGGGTTCAACTAACATATATACCTAATCCCGAAATTTAATAAAATCACAAAACATCAATTACGGATTCTTTCTGTTCCTATAAGCTTATTCAGAATTCCTGATGGTAGCAATAATCAATACAATTCATATATTCTTCATAAATTAAACAAATCATGATACACTATGCATAAGAACAGACTCTGACTTGACCGAAAGAGTTAACAAACTCGACTTCCCGCCTAGCACTCCAAACCTAAAAGAAAATTGAAAACAAACCGGGTTCAGTCTATAGGAGACTGGTGGGTATAAAATGAGGTATAAGTATAGTATAAGACGATATTTAAACATTCACATGCAAGTTATAATCCCAAGTGAGGTTTTCGAAGTATTTCCCAAGTGGGGGAGAGAAAGAATCATCAAAAGGGATTATAACATTCATTTTCATTCTTTAAGTCTTTCGTGGCCCGACGAGTAGGCGTGCATTATCTCCAACCAACACCTTGTGTAGTTCATTAAACATTCATTCTTTCTTTCTTTCTTTCATGCATTACATTCTTTCGTGTACATTCATGAACATTTACACCTTCTTCCTCCGTGTTGGTGGTGGGTTTACAAGGCCTGACCACCCATTCATTGACCAAAAGGGGAACATGACTCCCCAGATGGCACTCAGCGGCCATTCCTCGCTAACTCCTAACGAGGTCCGGTTACGCCGTTCATTAGTTGGAACTAGTGTGAGGGATCACAGTCGGCCCATGCCTTCCCGGATAGCCACTCACACCAAGTCCCTGGGCCCCATTCTGTGCATTCAAGTCCCTGGGCCCCATTCTGTGCATTCATTCATTTATTCTCGCCAAAACATTTGGTAGGGTTCATAAAATAAGGGCTTTACGTTGCAAACTTTTACTCTTGAAACGACTCCATATACATATATTAATGTTTGGTCGAAATCTTTGCACATTGAAAGTATATAGGGTTGTTTAACTAAATAGTAGAGAAACCCACCTGTCTTTAGCTTACCAACCAACACTAAGAAGAAACAAGAGGACTCGGAAGTGTCCTAAGAACCCGGCAAGTCTCCGCCCTGGAGAAAACTGAAAACAAAGGACAATAGAGGGTATACGTAAGACTCAAGACTCCAAATGAAACATATATGACGCACGACAATGCAATGAATATGATATGAAGGTATAACATATGATATCATGTCATAGAAACATTCTTGTGCACAATTAATGTCTTAAAGACATGTATACATGCCATTCATTCCTTTCAAGAAACGTTCATATCCATATGAGTTCATGACGTTCATTTCTATACCACATAAATCTAAGAAATTCAAATAATGATCATAACATATGCTTTAACATGTATACATTTCATATGGATCATAAAAGAAGAGATAAATACTCAATTAAGGTTCATATTGATAACAAAGATCCATGCATGCGCATATTAGGAGCAATGATGACACGTTGAGGCATAACTTGGAAAATATTTCACAAACAAACCATGAAACTTCATAACATCCAAGGTAAAACATTATAAAACATGTTAATATCTCATAGAAGTCATAAAAGAGGTGGAGGAAGATCAAACGAACGAAGAAAAATGGAATCGGAGTAACAAAAATAGGCAGGGCAGTATCCACCCCCATGGATTCCTGTCAGCAACTCTACTGACTCTAATCCACCCCCGTGGATTTGAATCGGTAGCCAAAAAAAACACACAAACATAGCAGATTCCAAGCCAAACCTTAACCAACATGCCTAGCTATGAAATGGCAACAAATATGTAACAAAACAACTCTAAAACAACACTTAAACATGCTCCCAAAGTGATCAAACGTGAGGAGAGTGCATATGTGATCATGTCAAGATATTTCGTCAAAGTTTCATTAATGGCATCTAACCAATCCTTCAACTACCATATAAAATAAGTCCATACAAGCATAAATACATGTCTTGTGATCACCTAACACTCATGAGTATCAAAGAAAACCAAAGAGAACCAAGTTAATTCATAAAAATGCAAGAACCCTTCACTATTCATCATACACCAATCAAAACTTAGTGAAATCATAAAATATAAGACTTAAAAGAACCATAATGTAACACCCGAGCGTAAGGTGTCACATCCCCCGCACCGAGACCCGACCCGAATATGAAATGAACGATCCATACCCGAGCTAGATCACGGCGAACGGGGACAAACACACACTCTATGCTAGGCGGCTAACCCTTAACCATACGAATCAGAGAAAACCAATAAAGCGGAAGCAATAAACGAGCAAAGCATATCATATATATACCACGAGCATCCAAGCTCCAAAATATAATTCATATACATCAATGCAAGCCATCACGGCCCAAAACATGTGTACGCTCCAACAACATATCCCTATACAATAATCAAAAGTGTAAGATGCAAGTGTAAGACCAAAATATAGAGCTAGAGACGAATGCAAGACCTAGGACTCGTATTCCCGCCTAGCTCTCTCGACACCTGCACCAAACAGCTGAAAACCAAACGGGTTCAGTCCAAAAGGGACTGGTGGGTTTAAAACATTGGCATAAATATAATATATAACTAAATTTAAACAATCACATGCATATTATAATCCCAAGCGAGGTTTTAGAAACGGTTCCCAAGTGGGAGAAATAGAGGAATCATCGAAAGGGATTATAATGATCAATTTTACAATAGGTCATTAGTGGCCCGGCGAGTGGGCGTGCATCAACTCCAACCAACACCATGTGTGATTCAATCAATCATTCATTCATTAAGTCTTTCATGCATATTATTCTTTTGTGCTCAATCAATCGATTCTATTCAATCGGTCATATACACCTTCTTCCTCCGGGTTGGTCGGCGGGCTTGCAAGACCCGTCCACCCAATCATTGGCCAAAAGGGGTTACATGACTCCCCAGATGGCACTCAGCTCCCTTTCCCCGCCAATCTCCTGACGAGGTCCGGTACCGCTGTTCAATAGTGGGAACTAGTGTGAGGGATCACCGTCAGCCCATGCTTCCTCGGATAGCCACTCACACCAAGAACCCCGGGCCCCAATCAGTGCAATCAATCAATCAATACTCGCCAAAACATTTGGTAGGATTCAAGAAATAAGGGTTTTACGTTTGCAATCGTTTACTCGATAAAAGACTCAATATATATATATACCGTATCACTTTGGCTTAAAGCTTTTCACATAGGGGGACATATCGGGTCGTTTTATCTAAGTAGTAGAGAAACCCACCTTGTACCTACAAAAGAAGATACGAAAGCCTCAAGGATTGGCCTTGTCTCCAACGGGATCGAAATCTGGGCAAGAAAAGTGAAGTGAGACTCAATATGACCAAATAAGACGCTCGGCAATGCAATGATCATAATATGAATGTATAAAAGATAAAATTATGCTATGAGATGATCATGAGCACTATTAAGAAATCAAATCATATAATCAAGTCATTCAATTCATTCGAGCCCATAATTCCACACTTCCAGACACACTGATTCAAAAACTTCATATAGAATTGAAGCACAAGTTAAAATACATTCAAATTGGAACCAAACAATTACATATATTCAGTTAAGTCAAATAACATTTAACACATATCTAATATATATAAAACACGTGCATGTACAGTAGCATGCAAACAAAATGCATGAGAAACAGAGGGTGACACGCCCGTGTCACCGAAATGCACTAAGCCGTGACACCCCCGTGTCACGGTACAGCGGAAAAAACATACATGAAAATAAGGTGACACGCCCGTGTCACAAAAGCAAAGCAAACCGTGACACCCCCGTGTCACGGTACAGAAAATCAGCCCGACCAAACACGCACCCCCGTGTCACACTGAAGAGAACAAAAGTGACACGCCCGTGTCACTGTTCGAAAGAGAAAAAAAAACAGGGCATTCAGCGTGACAGCAACAACAACCATCCAAACACCAACTTTCAACCAACAAATGCAATCAAAACTTGAATAAACATGTGACCATACTTAAAGCACAATAAAATCTAACATATAAACCCATATCATGCATTGATCAACAAGATTTCACCAAATGAAACCCATAAGCCAACCTATGGTCTAAGCTCCTAAACTTCACAACATGTGCATCAAACTTAAGCTCAAAGTTGCTAAACATGCTTCCGATAACGATTACACAAATCAACCCATACATACCAAAGCCCTAGCTACCACATAAATCCAAGAAATTCATCAAAGTTCCACAATTACCTCAAATGAAAGAAATGAGAGAAGAGAAGAAGAGATGATGTTGATGATGCTTGAATGTCCCCAAATCCCACAAAAATGAAGCTTGAGAGATGAAATCTTTCCCCCACTTTGGCAAGGGTTGGCTCGGTTGAACAAGGGAGGAGGAGCAAGTGTGTATGTAATGAATGTATGAAGAAAGGAAGAAAGGAACGTGATATGCTGCTTTGAAGGAGAAAAAAATTGGCCAAATTGCTATTAAATCCCTCCAATTTAATAAGTTATGCAAGTGAAACCCCAAGCTTTTGAAATGTAATCAATCAAATCCATGCAATTAGGTCCTCAAAGTTCATGAAATGCTCAATTAAGGTCATAACGAAATTAAATCAAGTTCGGGAAATTAATTCATGTTGCACCCAAGTTCACTTTATGCAATAAATATCAAGGTGTAAAGAATTCACAAAATACTTAACATTCAGTTACTCACACAATTCACAATTAGATAAATAGATAAGTATACTAACAACAATAAAATAAAGTAAATAATATTTAAGGTATTTAAAATAAGATACTATACACACACGAAAAATTATTTTGCGCAATTAGGTAAACAATTACGACATACCTGTACGGCCGAAATATCGGGGCGTCACACATAAGGAGATATCCTACACAAATATAATCTTACCTTCAAGAGATGGTGAGAAATGGTAGGGAGATGACCTCAAATCTCCAAGGTTTTGAATAGTGGTCCTCTTCTTTCCCCTTTTCTCTTCTTCTTCTTCTTTTGGATGAACTTTTAGGTTGTGGGGTGAGAGTGGTTCGGCTATGGGCTGATGAGGGAGAGAAATGAGTGGGTCTAGGTGTATATTAGTCAAGGTTTAGGTCTTAGGTGCGTTAGGGTAGGTACGTAGCTTGGGAAAAGTCAAGAATTGTCGTCTTAAGCGCAAATTGCTCGTTCCGGTTGAAATTTGGGGATCCTAATAATCTTAAAAAAATATGAGGTTTATTCCATCGGATCCGAATCATCGATACGAGTCCAATGGAGGTGATGGAACTCGATTCCGAGTTCCCGAGCTCAAGATATCACATACGGAACCAAAGGTGCGCTAATTGCTCGTTAGCCCCCGTTTTGGTTCCAAGACTCAAAATAAAATCATAACTCATGCAAATGAATCCGAAAACATGAAAAGAACATATATTCATATTCATAACACATATAAGTCCAACATATTAAATTTTCACAAAAATTCGAATTCATTTCATATAGTAACGACATGCAACTTGTCACGTAAAAGCATATCGTTCAAGAATTCATATAATTTCAAAATTCAAATGAAATTTAAAAATCCATTTTAAATATTTATTAAAAATATAACGATATACATATTATTAAAATATTAATTAAAAAATACAAATTGTAATTATCATAAACGATTAATTAGGTAATTAAATAATTTAAACGCGTAATTAGGGAGCACACAAATTATTCATGTGCGAGTGGTTCAAGTATTCGTATCAATTTCAATTCAATTATTTCATATATCTCAATTAATCACATAATTAGCAATTAAATAACGACATTTAAATATAGAAAACACTTATAGCCAATTAATTCACGCAAATTAGTAAACACATACGGCATTCTAAAATACGGAAAAGTTGGGGCGTTACAGTTTAAATGTTACGTGTGAAACTTTCTTGCATCCTTTGCCTCTCTTATGTAATTTAAACTCATGAATGCTTATAATATGTTATAATATGATGTGTTATGATCATTATGCTAAATTTATGGATTTAGTTGACGTGATTTTGACGCTTTTATGCGCGATATATGCTCTATATGCTCTTTAACGTGCGTGTATGTATGAATACTTTGTTTCTTTGCCTCATGTGATATCTCTTTAATTTTTTTTAAGATATGAATGATTTGTTAACATGTTATATGACGTGGCATGCTCGTTATGTGAAGTTTGTGAATTAGTTTAACGTGAAATATGTGACTTATGATCCGGTATGATTTAATATGGAATCATGTGACCTAAGTGATCTCTCATTGCATTCTTTATACATCATTAGTATCCATATGAATTTGCCGATCATCCGTTGGAAACACGAATCAGAAAGCAGCGAAAATTTAAAAAATTATCCAATAAAAGGATCTTGAACTCGCAATCGTGTATCCAAATTCGTAGGGATTAGAAACTTACTTTCTTAATTATCTTTCTTGAAGCGTTTCAAGCCACCCAAGAACGCTCTTCACGCGGCTTGATCCCCTCTCCTTGGTAAAGCTCGAATCTTCATACTTCTAACTTGAAGCTCCCTAGAGATAGTCCACCAACTTGATCACAATCTAACTAGTAAGGATGCTAGTTCTCTAGTTAGTGTTTAGGCTTAACCTAGGGTTTCGTTTATCTTGGAGAAAGGATGGTGTTCAACACATGAACCAAAAGAATTCTCGATTAGCTCGAAGGGGAGTTCGAGCTCCCCTACATATAGGAAGGGGATGACTGAAAATCCTAGTCCTTATGGGCTAGGGTTTTGGTCTCTCTCTCCTATTACTTGATCATCAAGTATTTTCCAACTTTGACTTTGAATTCTAATTCAAATAAACATTTAAGAGAGCTAAAATATCCAAACTATTTTTGGATAATTTTATACTTTATTTATTTAAAATAAATAACTTATTTTATCTAATTAATTAATTCGTAATTAATTAACTAGATTATTTTTCTCCAAAATAAGACTTTTTTTTAATTCAAAATTAAACCAAGTCTGTTAAATAATTAACACATTAATTATTTAATCACCAAATAAATATTCACGCACATGCACACGTGTCCATGAAGGACACGTGTCACGCACGTGACCCACACGTGTGCTTTCACACGTGTGGAACCCTTTGTCCCGATTAACTCGTTTAATCATTTTAAAGCGTCAACTCATGTAACCAAGTTGTTGTGTGTGACCCTCTAGGTTCTCAATTCAATTAGCAGTGACCCTAATTAATTAATCAGTCTACAGATTAAACGACCATAGTCTAGCAACAGGTGTTTAACCCCTAGCTGAATTGGAATGTTCAGATTCGACAGAACCTTTAAGTCATTGATTCATGTGAGATACAATCCTCCTACTTACTATCTCTCAACCATGATCTAGGGTAAGGGAATAATCAGAACCCTAATAATCCGGTCTTAAAGCTAAGTGCATTTCATATCCATTTGATCTCAATCCAAGAAACCCTTTTCTTGATGTCTTGATCTACTGCCTTGGCCAAGGACTCCATATGCCATATGAATGTCTTACACAATAAGAGATCACATTGGAAATGCAAGTGTAGGTCCTTTCTTGATTCTCATTCACTTTCATGAATCACTTGTGCAGCCCCAGTGTAGGACCCTAACCCCAGAGCACTACATCCCCCGCACTATAGCCTCGATCCACGTATGAAATGGACAGTTCATACATAAACCAAAACTATAGCGAACGGGTGACAATTGAAAATAACCGGGCTAGGCGGGACACTCTCCCAACATAATCAGACCCAACATGATAATGAAAGCGGAAGCATTAAACATTCATACATATAGGTACCATATTTACCGATACGGATACATATAGCTACCAATATTAACTATCAATACATTATCATCTTCTACCGAAGACTGAGTGAGGGGCAATAAATATATATAACACACATCACATGCAAGTTGTAGCCTCGGGTGAAGATAACATGTTGGCATGATAATGAGACGACGAGGAAAGTGCAATGTGACATGATAACATGTTGTTTCAGTACATATTGGTTCATATCATAGCAATTCGGGGTCAAAGAAGTCGTCGGGTCGAGGGGCTATATTCGTAATTTTATGCAGAAACTTTTGTTCTGCAAATCAGGTGGGAACGGCCGTTCCGGACCCCTTTTATAAATGGGAACGGTCGTTCCCATAAATCCCCAAAACGCGCCAACGATTTCTCCATTTAAAAACACGCTGAAGGTGGGAACGGCCCTTCCAGCACACAGGCCAAAATGGGAACGGCCCCAGTCTCGGCCGCCTATTTTGTTTGAAAAGGTGGGAAAGCCCGTTCCCATAATGCCTTGAGGCTGGGAACGGTCGTTCCCAGTTCTGCAATTGGAAAGAAACAGAGAAGAACAGAGCATGGCTACGGGATAACAACAAAGCAAGCAACAAATTCCAATTTTGATCAACACAAGCCAATATTCTGGAAATATGATGCACATATATTCAAAAGATGATAATATAATACTTAAACACTCAAACATGAAATATCATCAAAAAATCCAAGCTTCGTGCCCATGCTCTTATTGATCAACCAAGCTCGAATTTCCAATAGATTCATGAGGAAATCATGCCATAATTCATGCTATGATCACATAATCATGCTTCCAACTCCAATTAATTCATCTAACACATAATCCTCAAACCCTAGCTCAATCAAATATGATCAAGAACCATGAATTCATGCAAAGCCAACCTTGAAATGAAAGGAGTGAAGAAAATGGATGAAGATGATGATCAACTTGCAATTCTTGAAATATTTCCTTGGAAATTCTTGATGAAAAATATGAAAATCTCTTCCCTTTTTTTTCTGGAATGAACCGAGAGCAAGAAGCAATTGTGGTTGGGAGATTTTTGGATGAAATGAGAGTATGGAAGCTTGGGGATGCATATCACGTAACAACCCATTTTTGAAATGTGTGAAATGTCCAATTTTGCCAATTAACCCTCCAAGAATTCAAGTTATGCAATCAAGTATATGTGATTTTAAAAGATTGCCATTTAGCTCCTTGAAAACTATACAATAAAGTCCCTAAAGTTTAAGGAAATATTTAACTAGGGACAATTTCGTAATTAAATCACTCTCGGTAGTTGTTCTCCGTAATAAATATTTTCCGTGTCATGAAATAATATTTCCAATGATATGAATTAACATAATTCACATAAATGATGTTTCGTGAATTTTATAAAAATATGAAATGTCACATAGAAGTATTGTAAAATTAAAGAATTAAAATAAAACCTACACTCGAAACTCACACGTGGCGTGCTTACCTGTTCATCCGGAACCTGGGCGTTACAACTCTCCCCCCTTAAAAGAATCTGGTCCCAGATTCTCTAGTCTTGCGTGAACAACTCTGGGTGGAACCGTTTCATTTTATCTTCCGTTTTCCACGTAGCTTCCTCGGTTTTATCGCTTCTCCACAAGACCTTCACCATGGGAATTCTTCGGTTTCTTAATTCTTGAAATTTCCGATCCATGATTTTAACCGGCTTCTGAACAAAGGTCAAATTCGGTTCCAGCTCAACTTCTTCCACGGGGAGAATCGTAGTCTCATCGGGGTAATATTTCCTTAACTGAGATATGTGGAATACGTTGTGAATCCCCGTAAGACTCGGTGGTAGGTCTAGTCGATAAGCCACCTCGCCTATTCTTTCAAGAATCTCGAAAGGACCTAAGTAGCGAGGGTTAAGTTTCCCTCCTTTCCCGATCCGGGTGAAACCTTTCCTCGGTGACACCTTCAAGAATAACTGGTCACCAACTTCAAATTCTAGATCTCTTCGGCGCTTATCGGCATAGCTCTTTTGCCTATCCTGCGCGGCTTTCATTCGTTGTTGAATCATTTGAACTTTCTCAATCATATCTTGAACGACCTTGGAAGGTTTCTCAAATGTTTCACCTTTCTTTATCCCTTCTTGTTTCGACCATTTCCACTCTTCCAAGTCGAAAAACAACGGAGATCGGCACTTTCTTCCATAAAGAAGTTCATAAGGAGCCATCCCGATTGAAGCCTGAAAGCTGTTATTATATGTAAATTCAATCAAGGGAAGTTGTTCTGACCACGAATTCTGAAAATCCATCGCGCAAGCTCGAAGAAGATCTTCCAGATATCTTATTAATCTTTCAGTTTGACCGTCTGTTTGCGGGTGAAATGTTGTACTAAACTTGAGCCTCGTTCCCAAAACGGCCTGCAACTCTTGCCACAATTTAGATGTGAATCTCGGGTCTCGGTCTGAAACTATGCTCACCGGAATACCATAAAGTCGAATAATCTCACGGTTATAGATCTCGGCTAACTTTGGAATCTTGTATGACATCCGGACCGGTAGAAAGTGAGCAGACTTCGTAAACCTATCCACGATTACCCAAATTCCATCAAACCCGCCTTTAAACTTTGGTAATCAGGAAACAAAGTCCATCGTTACTTGTTCCCACTTCCATTCGGGAATAGGTAACGGTTGTAGAAGTCCCGTGGGCTTTTGGTGCTCAGCTTTTACCCTTTGACACGTAAGACAATGTTTCACATACTCAGCCACGTCTCTCTTCATCCCATTCCACCAATAATACTGCTTCAAATCCTTGTACATTTTGTTTCCTCCCAGGTGGATCGAATAAGCTGACTTGTGAGCTTCTTCGAGTAGAACCCGTTTCAACTCTTCAGGTACTACTACTCTGTTTTTAAATCGAAGCAAACCAGTCTCATCAAACCCGAAAGGACTCTCCGGATCAGCCCTAGCTTTACTTACACGCTTCTGAACTTTCGGATCCTTATTCTGGGTCTCAAATAACCGATACTTCAATTCCGATTGAATTGTGATATTCGAAACCCGAGCCTTTAACATAATCGGTGTCCATTACTTACTTTCCTTTATTTTCAAACTCGATACACTCGCCTTCCTGCTAAGTGCATCGGCGACCACGTTGGCTTTTTCTGGATAATACTTGATCGTACAATCATAATCTTCTAACTTTTCCATCCAACGCCGTTGCCTCATATTCAAGTCCTTCTGCGTGAATAAGTACTGGAGGCTTTTGTGGTCAGTGAAAATCTCAAAGGAAGTCCCGTAAAGATAATGTCTCAATTTCCCCGAGAGCAAAGATCACTACTGTAAGCTCCAGGTCGTGTGTCGGACAATTCTTTTCATATTCTTTTAACTTTCGGGAAGCATAAGCGATCACTTTTCCCTTCTCGGTCAAAACACAACCTAAGCCCTCCTTAGAAGCATCTGTATACACGGCGTATTCCTCTGAACCCTCGGGAAGTGCTAACACCAGAGCTGAGACTAACTTTTCTTTCAAAAAGTTAAAGCTTTGATCACACTTCTCGTCCCAGACAAACTTGACATCTTTCTTTGTCAATCGGGTCAACGGTGCAGTAATCTTGGAAAAATCCTGAACGAAGCTTCTGTAATACCCGGCCAATCCCAAGAAACTCCTAACTTCCGAGGCATTCTTTGGTTTCTCCCACTTAAGCACGGCCTCGATTTTCGAGGGATCAACTTCCAACCCCTTACCCAAAATTACATGTCCCAAGAAGGAAACCCGATCGATCCAAAATTCGCACTTGCTGAATTTGGCAAATAACTGATGTTCCTTTAAAGTCTGAAGAACGAGCTTAAGGTGCCTTGCGTGTTCCTCGGCTGATTTTGAGAATACCAAAATATCATCGATGAAAATCACCACAAACTTGTCGAGGAAAGGCCTGAAAATCCGGTGCATCATATCCATGAAAGCTGCAGGGGCGTTGGTTAATCCAAAAGGCATAACCAGGAACTCGTAGTGCCCGTACCGAGTATTGAATCCCGTCTTAGGAATATCCTCTTCTCGGATTCGCAGCTGATGGTATCCCTGTCTTAAATCCAATTTTGAATAAACTTTGGAACCCTGAAGTATATCGAATAGCTCCTCGATATGTGGGAGGGGATACTTGTTCTTAATAGTCATCCTGTTCAACTCCCGATAACCGATGCACATTCTTAAAGTTCCGTCCTTTTTCTTTACAAATAAAACTGGGGCTCCGCAAGGTGACGAACTCGGCCGAATATAACCAACTTCCAACAATGCTTCAAGCTGAACTTTTAATTCTTTCAATTCGGCTGGGGCCATCCGATACGGAGTCTTTGAATACGGCTCGGCATTCGGATAACAATCAATCACAAACTCGATCTCTCGTTCAGGAGGCAAAGAATCCAGCTTCTCTGGGAATACTTCGTGAAATTCCTTTACCACTTCTGTATCTTCTAACTTCACCTGATCTTTTGGCTTGTTCAGAATATAAGCAACAAACCCTGTAGCCCCGTCTCTAACCAATTTCTGAGCCTCTGAGAATGAAAGTAGGGGTACTGTCTTCGAAGTACAGCCTGTGACAACCTCTGAACCCAACTGCACTTTCTTTGCCCGGCAATCCACGGTAGCACAGTGCCTGTATAACCAATCCATCCCCAGTATAGACCCGTATCTCTCCATCGGCATCACAAAAAATCTGTTAAAAATTCCCTGCCTTCAATCACCACTAGAACATCCCTATAAACCTGATCCGTCTCTCACCTACTACCCAAAGGAGTACTAACTAAATAGCGCACAGAAGAGCACATAGCAGGCAAAGATAATGTAATAGCAATAAAGTGCGCAAGAAAGGAGTGTGTAGCTCCTGGATCAAATAACGTATGGATGTTCGTGCCATGGATGCAAATAGTACCTTCAACTACCGCTGCTGGGTCAATCTCTGCATCCTGTTCCTCTCCAGCAAGTGCATAAGCCCGAGCTCTCACAAGGGGCCTCGGACCTGCAGGTAGTGGATCCCGGCGATCCGGACAGCCATCAACCATGTGCTCGTCGCTCCCACAGATCAAACATAAGCCCAATCTCCATCTGCAGTTATCATAAGTGTGTGTAGTAAGCCCGCAGAATCTGCAGCCCGGTTTTTGAGGTGGCTATGGTGGTGCTGGAGCTCTCGGACCCCTTGATAACGGTCCTATAACCTTAGGCTTCTTCCCGGAATCCTTCTGTGCTGGAGGTGAAGGATAAACCATCGGCCTCTTTCCTGCACTCGACCCCTGTCCCGATCTCGATCCCGAAGCCTGTCCAGTACGAGGAATAGATCTTTGGGCAATATCAGAATCCTCAACTTTCAAAGCTTTAGCGGTAGCTTTGGCCCAGGTGCTCGTGTTAGTTGCTTTCAGTGCATCCTGGATGTCTGGCCTGAGTCCCTGGACGAATTGCATTGCCTTATGGAGATCATCATTCACTATGTTGGGCGCATAGCGAGAAAGTCTCTCAAACTCTGCAATATACTATCCCACGGGCCTTCCTCCCTGTTTCAACTCGGTAAACTCCCTCAATCTGCGAGTACGGGAAGCTGGAGGAGTAAACTTGTTTCTGAACTCCCGTACGAAAACCTCCCAAGTAATCTCTGTCCCGGCTGCCTCCAAGACGATCTGGGTACTCTCCCACCAGGAGTAGGCCTCGCCCTGAATCAAAGTAAGTGTACAGCGAGCCTTCTCCTGAGTGTCACAAGGTATAAGCTGCCAGATCCTCTCAATTTCCTTCCACCACATCTCTGCCTGCATGTCGTCGATGATGATGATGCCTGTGTCTCGGAGATCGGTCACGGTGATGTCTATCACGATCCATCCTGAGACCAAATCACTACACATGCGTGGTTTGATTAATAAATGCAAATGTGTGCATATAATTCAGTAATATCAATAAACACACATTCAAAGAAGATCAATTAACTCAATTAACGCAAGAATTCGAGTAAATCAAGTAATTCAATGAAATGCTGACTCTCAAGTAACAAGTAATCCTATGCCGTGCGACCTAGACTGACTTGACAAGACTCAAGAACCTCGGTTTTACAACCGGACTCTGATACCACCTGTAGATGTAGCACCCTAACCCCAGAGCACTACATCCCCCGCACTATAGCCTCGATCCACGTATGAAATGGACAGTTCATACATAAACCAAAACTATAGCGAATGGGTGACAATTGAAAATAACCGGGCTAGGCGGGACACTCTCCCCAACATAATCAGACCAAACATGATAATGAAAGCGGAAGCATTAACCATTCATACATATAGGTACCATATTTACCGGTATAGATACATATAGCTACCAATATTAACTATCAATACATTATCATCTTCTTATACTATACATGCTCAAGTATCCAAAACGTAATAATCATGATCATAACATGATGTCTATCAAAAGTCTATACATGAGAGGTGCAATTCTAGACCCGTGAAAGTGTAAGACTTGACCGGACTCCCGCCTAGCACGACCACGCTCTCAAGTACCTGAAAAGTGAAGTATCAGTCTACCGAAGACTGAGTGAGGGGCGATAGATATATATAACACACATCACATGCAAGTTGTAGCCTCGGGTGAAGACTTTGGAAACAATATGATTATATAGTTTAATAAACTAGTTCTTTGCCCGATATTACAACTAATCACTTTGACAGTTTAACTTGATCCTTTCATGAACATGTGGCCCCGGCGAGCAAGGGCGATTCTCCAACCTTTACACCAAACGTGACAATACGTGCTTGCTTTATCAATTCAGTACATGATCATGCATTTCAATTTAGTGCTGACATAGAAAATCATGCTTGAAACATGCAATAACCCGAGGATAACCCGACATGCCGGATTAATCCCCAGTCTCCTTCTTCCTCCGGGTGATAGTGAGTTTGCAAGGCTCAAATATCCACGACATGGTGCGTATAGGGAACATGACTCCCTAAACATGGAGCTCCTTCCACCACTAATCTCCTAGTGGCTTCGGGGGTGATCCCAACAATGTGAGGATAATTCAGGAGTTACCCGTCAGCCCTTGCATTCCCGGTTGGCTCAAGAATTACCCTCGGGCCCACGTGAAATCATGTACTCGCCAAACATACTTGAAATCATGACAATCATGGCTTGCTTGCTTGAAATGTTTATATTTTGAAAAATGTTTATAGGTATAATATGTTTTGGCCGAAAACAACACATAAAGGTGGTAGGGTTCTATGTACCTAAAACAAAACCTCACCTTTTCTTACAAAATATAACAAGGAGCTTGCTCCTCGTCCACGACCTCGTGACCTGTGCAAACACCACGTGTATACGTGAGACAAGACCTAAAATAGACCAAATATGACGAACGGCGGACATGCAACGAGACGAAGAGGAAAGTGCAATGTGGCATGATAACATGTTGTTTCAGTACATATTGGTTCATATCATAGCAATTCGGGGTCAAAGAAGTCGTCGGATCGAGGGGCTATTTTCGTAATTTTATGCAGAAACTTTTATTCTGCAAATCAGGTGGGAACGGCCGTTCCGGACCCCCTTTGTAAATGGGAACGGTCGTTCCCATAAATCCCCAAAACGCGCCAACGATTTCTCCATTTAAAAACACGCTGAAGCTGGGAACGGCCCTTCCGGCACGCAGGCCAAAATGGGAGCGGCCGTTCCTAGTCTCGGCCGCCTATTTTATTTGAAAAGGTGGGAACGCCCGTTCCCACAACGCCTTGAGGCTGGGAACGGTCGTTCCCAGTTCTGCAACTGGAAAGAAACTGAGAAGAACAGAGCATGGCTACGGGATAACAACAAAGCAAGCAACAAATTCCAATTTTGATCAACACAAGCCAATATTCTGGAAATATGATGCACATATATTCAAAAGATGATAATATAATACTTAAACACTCAAACATGAAATATCATCAAAAAATCCAAGCTTGATGCCCATGCTCTTATTGATCAACCAAGCTCAAATTTCCAATAGATTCATGAGGAAATCATGCCATAATTCATGCTATGATCACATAATCATGCTTCCAACTCCAATTAATTCATCTAACACATAATCCTCAAACCCTAGCTCAATCAAATATGATCAAGAACCATGAATTCATGCAAAGCCAACCTTGAAATGAAAGGAGTGAAGAAAATGGATGAAGATGGTGATCAACTCCCAATTCTTGAAATATTTCCTTGGAAATTCTTGATGAAAAATATGAAAATCTCTTCCTTTTTTTTTTCTGGAATGAACCGAGAGCAAGAAGCAATTGTGGTTGGGAGATTTTTGGATGAAATGAGAGTATGGAAGCTTGGGGATGCATATCACGTAACAACCCATTTTTGAAATGTGTGAAATGTCCAATTTTGCCAATTAACCCTCCAAGAATTCAAGTTATGCAATCAAGTATATGTGATTTTAAAAGATTGCCAATTAGCTCCTTGAAAACTATACAATTAAGTCCCTAAAGTTTAAGGAAATATTTAACTAGGGACAATTTCATAATTAAATCACTCTCGGTAGTTGCTCTCCGTAATAAATATTTTCCGTGTCATGAAATAATATTTCCAATGATATGAATTCACATAATTCATATAAATGATGTTTCGTGAATTTTATAAAAATATGAAATGTCACATAGAAGTATTGTAAAATTAAAGAATTAAAGTAAAACCTATGCTCGAAACTCACACATGGCGTGCTTACCTGTTCATCCGGAACCGGGGCGTTACACCCAGCATAAGCCTTGAATCAGTTGTCTACGGCGACACCCTTTAAAGCTTATACCTAAGACTACAGAGTTAACTCATAAAGTGATATGGAACCTCAAGTCTAAGGATCAATTACTCAGATCAATGACTCATGAGATATTTCCTCTTTTGATAATATCACGGATTAGGTGATACTTCCTCATAATGTGTTTGGTCCGTTGGTGAGATCTTGGTTCTCTTGCTTGAGCAACCGCCCCAATGTTGTCACGAAACACAGTAATGGGGTCTTTCATGCTTGGAACAACATTCAACTCTTGAATGAAGTTTCTAATCCAAACACCTTCCTTAGCTGCATCATTTGCAGCTAAGTATTCAGCCTCAGTGGTCGAATCTGCAGTGGTAGTTTGCTTGGAACTCTTCCAACTCACTGCTCCGCCGTTTAGGCAGAAAATGTATCCTGACACTGACTTAAAATCATCTAAGTCAGATGCAAAGCTTGCATCGCAGTATCCGTCGACAATAAGATCTTTCTGACCGCAGTAAAGGTTATGAAATACTGATTATTGTTTCTAGTGCTTACACTAAGCGGTCCACAAACATCAGAATGGATCAAATCCAAAACCTTAGTGGCACGTTCCACAGTTCCTTTAAAAGGGACTTTTGACATTTTTGCTTTGAGACAGGATTCGCAAGAAGTCAACTCTTTGAGATCATTTTCAGAGAATGATCCTAAAGTGTTTATCTTGCTAATTCTGTTCTTGGAAATGTGTCCTAATCTAGCGTGCCATAAGGGAGCTGAAACTTTGTCATCTCTCTTAACTTTAGTTTCTCGTTGTATATTCATAATATTGATATTCTGAGTTAGATAAAGTCCATTACTTAGAGTACCGATGTGAACGGAAGAGTTGTTCCGTTTGATTAAGTATTTACCATTCTTAATATAAGTTTCATAACCTTCGCAATCTAAAATTGGAACTGAAATTATATTACGAATAATGCTCGGTACATAAAGGAATTTATTTAAGACTAACTCAAAACTACCTAAATCTAATCTAATTGTGCCTAAAGCTCGGGTTTCAACATTTGAGCCATCGCCGATCTTCAAGACACATTCTCCTTCTTTGAGTTGTTGGACTTCACTTAGCATCTGTACATCATTATAGATATGAGTTCCACAACCGGTATCAAGTACCCAAGAACTAGAATTAATAGAAAGATTTATTTCAACGAGAAACATACCTTTCTTCAGAGTAGCCTTGTACTCTGGGCAGTTTCTCCTCCAATTTCCCGCTTTGCCACAATGGAAGCAAACATCCTCTTTCTGATCACGCTTCTTCTTTTGGGCTTTCCCCTTCGAAACGCCACCGGTGGGCCTAAGGGGTTTCTTCTTCTTCTTTTGGGCTTTCTTGCCCTTACCCTTAGAAGGCCCAGAAGAGGAAGATGGAGCATTCACCATCAAAACCTTATTGTCCTTCTTGGTCGTGCATTCAGCAGTCACAAGCTGATTATTCAGCTCAGCTACAGTAGCACCAGCATGATTCATATTGAAGTTAAGGACAAAAAGGTTGAATGATGGTGGGAGAGAGGCTAGCAACAAGTCCACTGAAAGCTCATCTTTCAGTGGCATGTCCATGGAAGCAAGTTTCTTAGTAAGGACGAGAAACTTGAGTCCATACTCATGGACACTAGAACTTTCCCTCATTCTCAAGTGGAACAATTGCTTTGAAGTGTTATACCTTGTAACACGTTCATGAGGGCAGTAAAGTTGCTCTAAGTGGTCGTAAATCTCTGAAGCAAATTCCATGGCCTCATGTTGCCTTTGCAAGTCCGGAGACATGTTAGCCAACATAAGGCAACGGGCTTGGAGATTATCATCCTTCCACTTCTGGATCGCTTCCCGCTCGGCCCGAGTGGGAGCCTCCCCTTCGGGACTAGGCTCCCCTTCGAAGGGAACATATGTTCTCTTCTCAGAATCTAAAATGATTTTTAGATTCCTCAGCCAATCAGAATAGTTGGGACCAGTCAACTTGTTTGACTCGAGGATCGATACAAGAGGGTTTTTGGTTGCCATTTCAAAACACGTAGAGAATCACAAAATCTACGACCTAAATGGTAAAAACAGAGAACTAGTGAGCATGCTGAATTATAACGATATACAAAAGATAAGGTCTTTAATCTAATGTAGCTCCCACTGTTTTTCAAAGATCTATAATTCCCAAAGATCTAAGAGGAACACGTTTCCCAATGGGTACTAAGATCCTAGGCTTTTTACCTCGAACCCACGACTCGCGGACATTCTAAGTAAGAACCCTAGGTAGGTACAACTTACCAATTCTAACACCTTTAGAACTCTTAATAATTGTTTTTTCAATATGGACCCACGACTCGTGCGACATCCATATTTGCTTAGGCGTTAAGCTAGACCCATCAATCATAAGATCATGATCAAAACTTAGTTCAAACGACCCACGACTCGCGGACATCGCCCTTGCCAAAATTGATCACGAAATATTGATCATTTAGAATGATCAATTAGGTAACTAAGAACTAATAAGCTCCACTAGCTATCCCACGACTCGCGGACAATAACTAGCTTCACTTACTAAACTTAAAACCTATTGATGGAATGCTAGGAGTTTAATTCAAAATTTGCATCTCGAATTAAATACCTATTTATTCGAAATTAGCTTAATATTTAATGGGAATTTTCGAATTAACCGGAGAGTTATACGGTTCGACCTCACCAACATATATGTTATCCAATTTTATTAGTCTTGATTAATGGAAGTACAACTTAAATGCATTTCAAACAAGCGCATAAACAGATAACATGTCCTAGCATGATACTAACATGTAATGATCATGGGTTCTACCTATCTTATGCGTGATATGTGGGAGCCACTCCACAATCACAAGTTCTAACATACATGCCACATAAACAGTTTAAATCACATAAAGGAAAGCGGTAACAAAATACGAGCCCTATCTCTATTACATTTTCACAATTGAGATTCCCCTCCCTAACATTTTGAGGGGTCTTCACTTATGGCCACCTTATTAATTTAATGTAGTCCATCTTACTCCATGGGTGCATTGTCTCCAAAATGAAAATAAAACCTCACCACCTATCTCTACTCTCAAATTAAAAGAAAAAGACATAAATTAATAAGGCTCAATCTTCATATTGGCATTAGACAAATACACGGGGCATACCCCGGCCTAAAAAACAGTAATATGGAAAGCCACATAATAAATCACATAACAGTACGCACATAAGTGAGGCTCCAACCTCAATTGAAAAAACGCAACTATAGGGCTCCAACCCCAATTTAAACCATCCATGTGCATAAATTAAAACCTTACATAAGTCTAAACCCATGATCACCTAACATGCTTTTGCAAGAATTTAAATTTAGCCAATAAATTAAAATTCTCGCTTTAAGTTCTAATAGCTTAAAACATAACTTAGATGCAATTCTTGTTCAAAGGCCTTTTCAATAAAACCCGAATGACTATAAACCAATAAAATTCTAATTAATTTCTGAAAATTAATAATTTTTTTCTTTCAATATTTTCATAAAATAATGTTTGTAATTTTTCAAAATCCCAATTTAAACAATTATTTCAAAAATAATTCAAATTTAATAAAAATAAATTTTTTTTTCTGGAAAAATTAAATTGGGATCGGGTTGGACTAAACACGAAAATCAAGATCGCGAAACGAAGGGGCCGGCCTCGCCTGCCCGCCAGCCTAGGAGGA
The DNA here is from genome assembly GCA_037501455.1 of Lantana camara. Classification (NCBI taxonomy): domain Eukaryota; kingdom Viridiplantae; phylum Streptophyta; class Magnoliopsida; order Lamiales; family Verbenaceae; genus Lantana; species Lantana camara. Next base: position 48,266,516 of record CM074860.1, on the reverse strand, counting down.
CCGCACGCATCGCGCGCGGTCGCCTAGGCGGGGAGGCAGGCGGGCGACGGGACTGCTGGGCGGGCGGGCGTAACACGCCCAGGCTCGTGTTTTCGTAACGCGATTTCATGTTTCGTACATTTAGTTCAAAAACCAACACCAATCCAAAATTTAAAACACGATTCAAATGTATTTGAATTAAAACAGTTTCCAAAAACATAATTTCAGAAAACAGTTTCAGAAATTCAAGAAAAATTACAGTTTCGTAATTCAGGCTTTCTAAAAGAACTCATGAATAGCTAATTCGCATCTAAGCCTAAGAATTTCTACCAAATTCTGAATAATTGAGATGAATCAGAAACACGGTTAACGAGGTGGCTCTGATACCACTTGTTGGAAACACGAATCAGAAAGCAGCGGAAATTTAAAAAATTTTCCAACAAAAGGATCTTGAACTCGCAATCGTGTATCCAAATTCGTAGGGATTAGAAACTTACTTTCTTAATTATCTTTCTTGAAGCGTTTCAAGCCACCCAAGAACGCTCTTCTCGCGGCTTGACCCCTCTCCTTGGTAAAGCTCGAATCTTCAAACTTCTAACTTGAAGGTCTCTAGAGATAGTCCACCAACTTGATCACAATCTAACTAGTAAGGATGCTAGTTCTCTAGTTAGTGTTTAGGCTTAACCTAGGGTTTCGTTTATCTCGGAGAAAGGATGGTGTTCAACAAATGAACCAAAAGAATTCTCGATTAGCTCCAAGGGGAGCTCGAGCTCCCCTATATATAGGAAGGGGAGGACCGAAAATCCTAGTCCTTATGGGCTAGGGTTTTGGTGTCTCTCTCCTATTACTTGATCATCAAGTATTTTCCAACTTTGACTTTGAATTCTAATTCAAATCAACTTTTAAGAGAGCTAAAATATCCAAACTATTTTTGGATAATTTTATACTTTATTTATTTAAAATAAATAACTTATTTTATCTAATTAATTAATTCGTAATTAATTAACTAGATTATTTTTCTCCAAAATAAGACTTTTTTTTTTAATTCAAAATTAAACCAAAGTCTATTAAATAATTAACACATTAATTATTTAATCACCAAATAAATATTCACGCACATGCACACGTGTCCATGAAGGACACGTGTCACGCACGTGACCCACACGTGTGGTTTCACACGTGTGGAACCCTTTGGCCCGATTAACTCGTTTAATCATTTTAAAGCGTCAACTCATGTAACCAAGTTGTTATGTGTGACCCTCTAGGTTCTCAGTTCAATTAGCAGTGACCATAATTAATTAATCAGTCTACAGATTAAACGACCATAGTCTAGCGACAGGTGTTTAACCCCTAGCTCAATTGGAATTTTCAGATTCGACAGAACCTTTAAGTCATTGATTCATGTGAGATACAATTCTCCTACTTACTATCTCTCAACCATGATCTAGGGTAAGGGAATAATCAGAACACTAATAATCCGGTCTTAAAGCTAAGTGCATTTCATATCCGTTTGATCTCAATCCAAGAAACCCTTTTCTTGATGTCTTGATCTACTGCCTTGGCCAAGGACTCCATGTGGCATATGAATGTCTTACACAAAAGAGATCACCTTGAAAATGCAAGTGTAGGTCCTTTCTTGATTCACATTCACTTTCATGAATCACTTGTGCAGCCCCAACATAAGCCTTGAATCAGCTGTCTAAGGCGACACCCTTTAAAGCTTTTACCTAAGACTACAGAGTTAACTCATAAAGTGACATGGAACCTCAAGTCTAAGGATTAATTAATCACATCAATGACTCATGAGATATTTCCTAATCTAGAAGTTTCCATTTCCTGAAATAGAAACTTCCTTTCCCATTTAGGAATGTTCTCACACGGGGCACCTCAGTGAACTTACTTATTGAAGTAAGCACCCTCATGTATCACGCACGTATCAACTATACACTTTGCACCTCCATGAAACAAGGTGGTCCTTCTTAAGGGCGTGATCGCACAAGCAGGCCTTAGAGGAGTCAGGTTGACACTCCCACTGTCTGTAGGACTCATCGGCTTGGAGTATTTTACTAATCATGACTTATGTGATATAGGGCTCGTTTCATGAACCATTTCACCTGAATGGTAGAGTCCTAAAGTCATCAGGATTAGGGGAGTTCTCATACATGCACAGATAAAGTAAACGCATACCAAACAGGGGCATATAAGATAAAGTAAACGCATACCAAACAAGGGCATATAAAGAAGTCTTGCCTCAATTCGTTATTTCATTCAAAGATTGTCTGTGATTACAATAAGGAAAAGCACAAAGCGGATATACTATCGGCTTTCTAGGGCACTATTCCTAACATCATCTAATTGGTGTATTTTGAGTCTAAGGTTATCTTTAGTTGTTTTTTTTTTCCTTAGGTTTGTTCCGTGCGTGACGAGAAGGTGTTTTAGGAGTCTTTCGGTTCGTCGCGTTCGGTTTGTTCGACAAGGTGAGGTTTTTTTCTTTTAGTTAATACGGCCTATAACCCTACGTGAATTTTGAGGCTTGCATGTGACATTAAGTATATATATGTATGTAGATACGTGTTTGATATGTATTTTATGGGAATTGGCCCGTTTGTTATGAAACGTTTCAAAAACTCTTTTATCTATACATAAGTCATATTTCCGTTTATTTGTTTTGAGAAAAGGGTCGGTGTGTGTGTTTTGAAAATGGCGAGTTATGACTTTGAAAGATAAATCAGATTTTCAAAAATTATGTGTAACGCCCCGTTTTCTGACAAGTCAGGTACGACGTCACGAGAGAGTTAATTCAGTAATTACGTGATTATGTGACGTCGCATGTTATACGTGTCATCGTGCAATTTTATTTTAATTGCGTGTGCTTTAGAATTTATTTAAATCGTACTTGGACTCAATTGCCCAATAATTGGAAGTTAGGAACCTAACTTTAATTAGGGTTTTCCGGGCCTTCGTGGCTAACTTGAGCTCGAAAATTCGGATTCGAATTCCAACCTTATTATTAAGTTTATTTCGATGAATCGGATTCAATGTCTTAACCTTTTATTTTTCTATGGCCAATTGATTGCCCAATCGTTTTAAAATCCGATCCGGTTGGATCGGATACCGTTTGACCCTGCCCGTTTCAACCGACCCGTTTGCCCGGCCCTTAAAAAGAACCAAGCCTTATCTCTCCCTCCTCATTCCTAATCGATCATCAGCAGCAAACAAGGAAGAAAGGAGAAAATCTCCATTTTTGGTCCCTAAGCCTTCCAGCTCTTGTTTTCCAGATCCAACCGTCCGATCAACAACATAAGGTAAGAATTGTGCTCTATTCATTACCTGCTTTCATTTAATATGTCTTTCATGCCTCGGATTGTTCCTATGTGTTAATTGGGAAAATTAGTGAATAGTAATTGGGTCGGGAGTTCTATATGATCGAGGCCGTTTTAAGAGTTCTAACATGCAAATATGTGATCTAAGTGTTATAATTGCTACGTGGTATGGATTTCGTACGTTTTGCAGTGGTGTGGGGTTGTGTTGGTGTTTGAATGATGTTCCAGGCGCCATTGTTGCTGTTCCTGTTTCTTTGTGGGCGAACCAGACCGGAGCGGTCGTTCCCGTATTGAACTGGAGTTGGGAACGGCCCTTCCCAGGGGCCATTTTGGCCAATTCTTTACAGAGCCGTGGGGAGAGGTCGAGGAGCTGGGAACGGCCGTTCCTAGCTCAAGCACAGAACCGGAACGACCGTTCCCGTGGGTAGAGCGGCTGGGAATGGCCGTTCCCCAGGAGAGCGAGGCCGTTCCCGGCCCTGTTTTATTGTTTTCTTGTGTTATACGTGTATATTGCTATTTTACGAGTTTCTTTACATGTCTAAGTGTTATTACTTTGTTTTACTTGCATAATTTAATATGATTGAACTCGTTTATTGAATGCAAGTGCTACGTGACTTAAATGCTTTCAATTATAAAATGAACACGGTCACAACATGTTATATTGTCTTATATATCGTTCCATGTATTTCATGCCATTTCACATCAATGTCGTGCGTCATATTTGGTATCATTTTTGAGTCTCCTCTCACGAGTAAACATTATTTCCTTTCTTGTCCAGTTCTTCTCCAGGGCGGAGATTATTGATCGAGTAAACACTACCTTGCACGCTTGTCTTGTTTCGTAGATTGTCAGGTGAGGGTGTTTTTGTTCCAGTTACGTACGTAACCCTAAAACCTGTATGAGTGGATTTTGGACTAAAACCATATCTATACTCATATTATTTTCAAGAATGAATCGAGTAAACTTTTATTGAACTGAACCTGTTGTTATTGTTATTTACTGACCCTTCCTATTTTGGTGAGATATTGTACTGTACATTGACTGTGGGCCCTGGGACTTGTGTATTGAGCAAACAGGGGATGTATTAGACCGGCAGTAAAGTCTTGAACAGTTCCACATTGTTGGGATGACCCCTGAATCCACTTGGAGATTGGTGGAGGAAGGAGTTCCGGGCATCAGGAGTCGTGTTCCTGATGCTCAAAATGTATGGTTGGTAAGGGCTAGCTACCCGAACCTTGTCTCAGAGGGAGAAAGATGGAACTGATTGTGCACTGTGCCGAATTGACTGTATTCTAACGATTGAAACCTAATGATTGCATGACCGCCTTAAATTGAAACTTAATCATTGTACACTGTCGGAGTTTGGTTGGAGATTTTGCACTCTCACTCGCCGAGCCACTGATAGCCTAAATTTCAAAAAGTTGTATAAATTGATAGTTGTAAAATTCGAGCATGGAAACACTGATTTCTTGCCTTCGCAGGAACTATTTTACATAAAAACTTTCTCGGGATTTACAGCTTGCATGTGCATGTTTCTATATGTACGTATATCTCTTGCTCACTCAGTCTTCTATAGACTGATCCCTCTTTCTCTTTCCTTCAAGTTCTTTTACAGGTTGTTGCTAGGCGGGAGTCGTGTCATAGAATCCTTGATCGAGTCTTGCACTTTATACACTCACTGCATATTGTTTTTAATTAATGTATTGAATTGTTTATTGGACTAATGTGCTATTATTGAATTGAATTGAACTCGGGCTAGGTTTCTAGGGCTTTAGTTGAACCCGTTTTGCACTATTAACTTGTATTGATTCAGGATAAGTTAGGACAGGTGCTTTGCTTAGTGGAACCCGTATTTACTTTTCTGTGGAAGTTACACGTATTGCCTTTATATTGGATACATAATTGTTTTGCTTCCGCACCTTTGTTATTGTTGAATTGTTCTAGGGTTAGAATCCGCCTAGCTAGGACAGTCTTTTTCATTATCTTCCGTTCGTTGTGAGCTTAGTTTATGTATGGATTATTCCATTTCATATGTGGACCGAACTCACAGTGTGGGGGATGTGGATCCCTCGTCCCGGGTGCTACATTATGAACTTATGATTTATGAACTATGAACTGGGCCCCGAAGATTTGTACAAAGGAGCCCCGGGATGGTTTTGGGTCGTCGGGTCACTCCCGAGTATGGTCTCCACACTTTGGATCAACCCGGAGCCCACTAGGAGGTTAGTTTGGGTTGGAATCCTTGGGCGTGAGTGTCATGAAACTCACGACCATGACATATTAGTGCGGATGGTTAGAGTGTGCACAACCCTTCCATCACCCGGAGAAGAGGTATGTTAGTGTGACTTTGTTTCCGTTTGAATTTTGATTATGTTTATGAATTTTGAACGGAGTTAGGTGGTCTGAAACTCGTATTCGCCGAGTTGTGTGATTTTGATTATGAAAATGGTTCGTGAAATGGGAGTGGATTCCTAATTTATAAACTTTGGCTATTTTGGCCTTCGGCCTTGACTCTTTTCTATATAATTAATATCACGGGCTAAAATGTTTTATATTGCAAAAACCACGCCCCGCTTCATGAGATTTTATGACTTTGAATATGTGTGTTAACCCACTCACCAGTCTTTAGGACTGACCCCTCCCCGTTGTCTTCTTTTTCCCTTTTGTTTCTTTGAGTTTGCAGGTGTAGGTGTGGGTTCGTGCTATGCGGCGGTATTTTGTTTGAGTGGTTCGAGTCTGTTAGTCAAGTCTTGTGCATCTTTGCATCTTTACTTTTCAGTCTTGGTATTATGTATAAGATATGTATTAAATATGATTCATAATTCGAACTTCGTTACTTGTATGATTTATTTAGCCTTGGGATGGGCATAATATTTATAATTTGTAATAATTCGAGCATGTATGTTTGTATTTGATGATCTTGTGGCTTTGCCATTCGATATATGATTGTTTTCCACACTCTGTATTAGGGTCTAGACCGCCTAGCTAGTGTGTGTGTTTTGTTTGTCACCCATTCGTTGTAGCTTGGTGCGTGTGGGGAGTTCCCATTTCGTTACACGTGTCGGGTTATAGTGCGGGGGGTGTAGTGCTCTACGCTCTGGGGTGCTACAGGTATATTACAAATGCAAACTTTAGATGGCGGTTTGCAACGAAAATTTTTCGAGATAGTAAATTACAAAAAAAAAGGCAAAGTTTGGATGACAAAAAATCTTTTTTCCCAAACAATATGATGAAGTAATATATGTTAGGAATAGTGCCCTGAAAGCCGATGTAATAGTCCGCTTAGTACTTTCCTTTGTAAATCACACACAATCTTTGAATGATATAACAAACTTTGGCAACACTTCTTTATATGCTCTTGTTTGATTAGTTTAACTGCGCATGTATTAGAATTCCCCTAGTCAGTATGACTTATAGGACTCAACCATTTAGGTGAAGTGGTTCATGAAACGAGCCCTATATCACATAAGTCATGATTAGAAATCACTCCAAGCCGATGAGTCCTAAAGACAGTGGGAGTGTCGACTTGACTCGTTCGAGGCTTGCTCGTGTGATCACGCCCTTAAGAAGGACCACCTTGTTTCATGGGGTGCAAAGTGTATTCTTTATCGTGCTTGATACATGGGGGTGCTTCCTTATTCTAAGTAGGTACACTGAGGTGACGTGTGTGAGAAGATTCCTAAATGGGAAAGGAAGTTTCTATTTCTAGAAATAGAAACTTCCTGATTAGGAAATATCTCACTAGTCATTGATGTGATTAAGTGATCCTTAAACTTGAGATTCCATTGATGCTTTATGTGCTAACTCTGCAGTCTTAGGTATAAGCTTTAAAAGGTGTCACCTTAGACAACTGATTTAAAGCTTATGCTGGGGCTGCACAAGTGGCATATGAAAGCATATGAGAATCAATAAAGGACCTACACTTACATTGGCAAGTTGATCTCTTACTGTGTAAGTCATTCATATGCCATTATGGAGTCCTTGGCCAAGGCAGTGGATCGAGATCAAGAAATAAGTTTCATGGATTGAGATCAAATGGATATGTAATGCACTTAACTTAAAGATCAAGATTATTAGGGTTCTAATTATTCCTTAGCCCTAGATCTTGATTGAGAGATGGGATGTAGGAGGATTATATCTCACATGAATCAATGACTTAAAGGTTCTTTCCAATTGAGATATTCTTATTCAGCTAGGGGTGATACACCTGTTGATAGACTATGGTTGTATGATCTGGGAACTAATTAATTAATTAGGGAATTAATTAATTTGGGTCACCGCTAATTAAATTAAGAACTTAGAGGGTCCCACATAACAACCCAGTTGTTAGGAATAGTGCCCTTAAAGCCGATTGTATATCCGCTTTAATACTTTCCTTATGTAAATCGCAGACAATCTTTGAATAATAAACGAACTTTGGCAACACTTCTTTATATGTTCTTGTTTGATTGTATGATTACTTTAACTGTGCATGTATTAGAACTCCCCTAATCAATATGACTTTTAGGACTCAACCATTTAGGTGAAATGGCTCATGGAACGAGCCCTATATCACATAAGTCATTATTAGAAATCACTCCAAGCCGATGAGTCCTAAAGACAGTGGGAGTGTCGACTTGACTCGCTCGAGGCTTCCTCATGTGATCACGCCCTTAAGAAATACCACCTTGTTTCATGGGGTACAAAGTGTATTGTTGACACGTGTGTGATACATGGGGGTGCTTACTTATTCTAAGTAAGTACACTGAGGTTTCCCCGTGTGAGAAGATTCCTAAATGGGAAAGGAAGTTTCTATTTCTGGAAATAGAAACTTCCAGATTAGGAAATATCTCACGAGTTATTGATGTGATTAAGTAATCCTTAGACGTGAGGTTCCATTGATACTTTCTGAGCTAACTCTGTAGTCTTAGGTATAAGCTTTAAAGGGTGTCGCCTTAAACAACTGATTCAAAGCTTATGCTGGGGGTGCACAAGTGACACATAAAAGTATATCAGAATCGATAAAGGACCTACACTTGCATTAACAAGTTGATCTCTTATTGTGTAAGTGATTCATATGCCATTCAGGAGTCCTTGGCCAAGGAAGTGGATCAAGATATCAAGAAACGAATTTCTTGGATTGAGATGAAATGGATATGAAATGCACTTAACTTTAGGATCGAGATTATTAGGGTTCTAGTTATTCCCTTGCCCTAGATCTTGATTGAGAGATGAGACGTAAGGGTATTGTATCTCACATATGTCAATGACTTAAAGGTTCTTTCGAATTGAGACATTCTTATTCAGATAGGGGTCATACACCTATTGCTAGACTATGGTCGTATGATCTGGGAACAAATTAATTAATTAGGAATTAATTAATTAGGGCCACTGCTAATTGAATTAAGAACCTAGAGGGTCACACATGATAACCCGGTCACGTGGGTTAAGGCTTGAATCGATTAAATGAGTTGATCGAACCAATACGTGATTGGATAGGGTCTGCACGTGTAAATCACACGTAAGGGACACGTGTCCTGTATGGCACGTGTCACGTGATTAGTGTGTTAATTAAATAATTAATTTGATTAATTATTTAATGGACTATAATTTAATTATGAATTAATATTAAAGTTCTAATTTGGAGAAATAAAGTCTAGTATGTAACGCCCCAGCTTTCGACAATTCAGGTATGGTCGACACGTGTGCGTTTGAGAGTTAGATTTTAATTTTTATTTGATCATTTCTTTAATTTTCCAATTCATGACATAATTTTATAAAATTATATTCTAAGTATTTTATTGAAAATTCATATCATATCATAATTATCGCATATATTGAATGTGATTGCTACGTGAATTAATTTCCCGAACATGAGTTAATTTCTTCTATGTCCTTATTTGCTCATTTTCATGACTTTGGGGATCTAATTGCTTTGGACCAAATTGATCAATGGTTATGGAAATGGACTTAATTGCATAACTTACTAAGTGAAAGGACTTAATAGCAAAATTGGCCATCTCTTCCCCTTTCTTAGCAACATTCATGTACCATCACATTTCCTTCTTCATACAAAATATTTCATCTTTGTTCTTGCTTTCCTTGCTCAACCGAGACAAACCCTTCTTGGAAGAGAGGGAGATTTCATCTTGCAAGCATCATATTTGTGGGATTTGTGATATTTGAGGCATCATCAACATCATATCTTCTTCTCATCTCTCATTTCTTTCATTTGAGGTAATTAGGGAGTATGGATGATTTTCTTGAATAAATGGCATAAATAGGGCTTTGCATTAGATTGGATAAATTGTGTATTGGTCGTTGGAAATATGTTTATGAACTTTGAGCTCAAGATTGATGCATATAACTTGTGAATTATGGACTTGGAGCATGAGTGTTGATATGGGTTTGGATTGATGGATTATTGATGATCTAACATGGAAATAAGTGTTTAAATGAATTGCTATTGATTATATATAAGCTAGTATGTTTATTGCATCAAATATATGCATTACATCTTGGCTTGAAGCCATTTTCGTGGTTGTTTGTTGTTACTCCATTGCTGCTCTGTTTCTGTTCTTCTTTCAGCTGCTCACGTATTTTGGGAACGACCCTTCCCAACCCCAGTTTAAAACTGGAACGGCCGTTCCCATGATTTGGAGTCAGCAAGGCCAGCGAGACTGGGAAAGGCCGTTCCCATTTTGGCCTGTGTGCCGGAAGGGCCGTTCCCAGCCAAAAATGTTTTCCCATTTTAAAAACGTTGGCGAGTTTTGAAGGGCCACGGGAACGACCCTTCCCAATTACAAAGGGAAGCCGGAACGGCCGTTCCCGCATGCCTGACAGAACAAAATTCACTGCATAAAATTGTATTTTTAGCCCCTCGTTCCGACAGCTTCTTTGACCCTAAATTGCTATTATATGGCTGCATAAATGTCGAAACATAATATTTTCATGGTACATTGGATTTTTCCCGTCATCTCGTTGCATTTTCGGAGTTCGTCATATTTGGTACATTTTGAGTCGTGTTTCACGGACATTTGTCTTTCTTGCACAGACCAGCTTCCGGGTGACGAGGAGCAGGCCCCGTGAGCTGTTTCCTTGGTTGTTTTTGGGTCGTTCAGGTGAGGTTTAATTTTAGATACATAGGACCCGTATCACCCTATGTCAAATTTTAAGCCAAAACCTATCTATATATTTATAGTTTTCAAACGAGATTGATTTTCAAATGATTTATTGAACTATTGATTAATTGATTGATTGATTTGGCGAGTATTGTATTGCACTGTGGGCCCAAGGGTAGTGATTCGAGCCAACCGGGAAAGCATGGGCTGACGGGTAACTCGAGAGCTATCCTCACCAAATTGGGATGACCCCTGAACCCCCTAGGAGATTAGGGGAGGAAGGAGTTCCGGGCTTAGGGATTCATGTACCCTCTGCCCAGACTGATTGGATGGTGGGGCCTTGCAATCCCACCATCACCCGGAGGAAGAAGGCGTTATTGAACTTGCTAATTGTGCACATTAATAAATTGCTTGATCACCTAATCACCTAATAATTGATTGATTGATTGATTGTACACAGTCAGTGTAAGGTTGGAGAATTGCCCCACTCGCCGGGCCACAAATTGATTGTATTGAATTTGTTAAATTGAAATTGAATTAGTTGTAACATCTGGCGATAGTATCCCTTTTATTCTATTAAATTGTATTGTTTTCCCAAAGTTATTACCCGAGATTATAACTTCCATGTATGTGCGCTTATATTTATTTATACCCCTCGCTCAGTTCGTGTTGGACTGACACCTCAACTTTTCAGTTGTTTTGCAGGGCGTGCTAGGCGGGAATTTAGAGTCTAGTTGTCTTTAAATTTGGGTCTAGCACACTTCATTCCCACATTTTGTTCATGTATAGCTTCTTGGGATATTTTGTATCATGCCTTGTTACCTATTTTGTTGGAGATGATATTGTATTGATAGTGTAATTGTTGGTACCTATTAGTAAATAAATAAATATGGTACCTATAAGTATTGAATGAATATTGCTTCCGCTTTTATCTAGTCTGAATGGTTGGTTTGGTTTTAATTGAGGGTACCCGCCTAGCCTTGTGTCGTTTTTATTGTCTCCCGTTCGCTATAGCTTTGCTTCATGTATGGATTGTCCTTTTCATATGTGGATTGGGTTATAGTGCGGGGGATGTGTTGCCTAGCGTTCCGGGTGATACATCCTACGGTGGTATCAGAGCCCGGTTGCAAAACCGGGTCTGTAGTGTCGTGTCTTGTGAGTCTAGGTCGCACGGCATAGGAACTAATTGTCAACTTGAGAGTCTTGCATTGTTATTTGACATATTTAAACCTACTTGACTTATCTGAACTTATTTAAATTTGGTAAATTGTTTGAATTTTATAACTTATGTGCAATTTGTGAATTATTTGCACACATTTGCACCTACTAATTTCACATGCATAATAGTGACTTGATTTCAGGATGGCTCGTGATAGACATCACCGTGATCGTTCTCCTAGAGATCGACATCGTCGTCATCATCGCCGGGAGAGATCACCACCTCCTCAGGCTCAGCCACAGGATTTTATGAATGCAGTGGTGGGTCTTATTGATCAGAGAGTCCGGGATTATGTTCCTCCACCACCACCAGTTCCACCACCACAGCCAGGAGCTCAGATTTCAGCGGTTTTTAGGGAGTTCCAGAACCAGCATCCTCCCAATTTCTATAAAGGAAATGATATTCAGGCCGAGCAGTGGCTAAGGGAGATTGAGAGGATATGGGAGCTCATTCCTTGTGAGACCCAGGAGAAGCCCCGTTGTACTATTTCCTTGATACAGGGTGAGGCCTATTCATGGTGGGAGAGTGCCCGGATTGTGTTAGAGGCTGCAGGCGAGGAAGTGAACTGGGAAGTCTTTGTCAGAGAGTTCAGAAACAAGTTCATCCCTCCTTCTTCCGGCACTCGAAGGTTGAAGGAATTTACAGAACTTAAGCAAGGAAGCAGGTCGGTCTCAGAGTATATCGCCGAGTTTGAGAGATTATCCCGCTATGCTCCTAATATAGCGAGTGACGATTTCCATAAGGCTATGCAGTCTGTTCAGGGCCTTACACCGGATATTCAGGCAGCAATTGAGGCGGTCAACACGAGCACGTGGGCGAAGGCCACCAAGAAGGCACTATTGGTTGAGGATTCGGTAAATACAAGACGGTCTTCTTATCGTTCAGGTTCAGGATCGGGCTCAGGGTCCGGATTGGGTTTTAGAGGGACTGGATCGGGTTTCAGAGGTGCCGGATCAGGGTATAAGGGTTCAGGTTCGGGTTCTGCTTCAGGCAAGAGGCCGATGGTTTATTCTTCTCCACCACCAGCTCCGCAGGGCCCAGGGAAGAAGCCCCGACCGGCAGGACCAGTGATTAGAGCTCTGGTTGCTCCAGCTTTGGCACCACCACTCGAGAGGCCTGCTTGTACTTTCTACGGTCAGAGGACGCACATTTATGATAACTGCAGGAGTCGTTTGGGTTTATGCCTACTTTGTGGGAGCGACGAGCATATGGTAGACGGATGTCCGGATCACAGGATGCCACCACCGGGAGCACAGAGACCACTGATCAGGGCTCGTGCTTATGCTTTGGAGGGTGAGCAGCAGGATGCTGATATTGATCCAGCCGCGGTAGTTGAAGGTACCATTTGCATACATGGTACGAACATTCATACGTTGTTTGATCTGGGAGTTACTCACTCCTTTCTTTCGAGTGCCATATCTATTTCTTTGCCTTTTCCTGTTACTCGCTCTTCTGCATGTTATGTGGTTAGTACTCCGTTTCGTGGTAGTTTAGAATCTGATCGAGCGTTCAGAGAGGTTCCGGTGAGTATTGAGGGCCGAGTTTTCTTGTCAGACTTCATTGAGCTGCCGATGACTTGCTATGGATCCATTTTGGGCATGGATTGGTTGTACAGACATTCTGCCACAGTTGACTGCAGGGCGAAAAGGTTCAGTTAGGATCAGATTTGATTGTGGGTTGGAGTTCCAAGACTGTGCCTTTACTTTCTTTCTCGGAAGCTCATAGGTTGGTTCGAGAGGGAGCCACGGGCTTCATTGCTTATATTCTCAACAAACCCAAGGATCAATGTAAGTCGGAAGAAATGGAAGTAGTGAAGGAGTTTCCCGAGGTCTTCCCTGAGGAATTGGATTCGTTACCTCCAGAATGGGAAATTGCATTTGTGATCGACTTGTACCCTAATGCAGAGCCGTACTCCAAGACTCCGTATCGTATGGCTCCGGCTGAGTTGAAAGAGTTGAAGACTCAACTTGATGCGTTGTTGGAGATTGGGTACATTAGACCGAGTTTCTGTCCCTCGGGTGCACCGGTTTTGTTTGTAAAGAAGAAGGACGGAACCTTGAGAATGTGTATAGACTATAGGGAGTTGAACCGGATGACGATCAAGAACAAGTATCCTCTTCCACATATCGATGAGTTGTTCGACATACTTCAGGGATCGAAAGTCTCTTCGAAATTGGATTTGAGACAAGGGTACTACCAGCTGCGAATCCGAGCAGGGGATATTTCTAAGACAGGATTTAACACTCGTTACGGGCATTATGAGTTTGTAGTGATGCCGTTTGGTCTAACTAATGCCCCAACAGCTTTTATGGATATGATGCACGGGATCTTCAGGCCTTTTCTGGATAAGTATGTGGTTATCTTTATTGATGATATTCTGGTTTTCTCGAAGTCTGCCGAGAAGCATGCTAGACACCTTCAGTTGGTATTGAGGACATTGAAGGAGCATCAGTTATTTGCCAAATTCAGTAAGTGTGAGTTCTGGATTGACAGGGTGTCTTTCTTGGGTCACGTGATTTCGGGCAATGGTTTGGAGGTCGATTCTTCAAAGATTGAGTCGGTTTTAAAGTGGGAGAATCCTAGGAATGCCTCAGAGATCAGGAGTTTCTTGGGATTGGCAGGTTATTAACGGAGGTTTGTTAAGGATTTCTCCAAGTTAGCGGCTCTTTTAACCCGATTGACGAAGAAGAATGTAAAATTTGATTGGGATGAAGATTGTGAGAAGAGCTTCGCTTTCTTGAAAGAGAAGTTAGTGTCTGCTCCAGTGTTAGCCCTTCCGGAAGGTTCTGAAGGGTATGCTGTTTATACGGATGCTTCTAAGGAAGGCTTGGGATGTGTGTTGACTCAGAAGGGTAAGGTAATTGCTTATGCATCCCGGAAGTTGAAAGAGCATGAGAAGAATTATCCGACACATGATCTTGAGCTCGCCGCCGTAGTCTTTGCACTTGGAAAGTGGAGACATTATTTGTACAGGGTGTCTTTCGAGATTTTCACTGACCACAAAAGCCTCCAGTATTTATTCACTCAGAAGGATTTGAATATGAGGCAGCGGCGTTGGATGGAAAGGTTGGAAGATTATGATTGCACGATTAAGTACCATCCCGGCAAAGCCAATGTGGTCGCTGATGCACTTAGTAGGAAGGTTAGTGTATCGAGCTTGGAAGTGGGTGGAAGTAGTGGAATCGAGCCAAATGTTTTAAGGGTTCGAGTTTCTAATATTTCGGTCCAGCCAGATTTGAAGCACAGGTTGTTTGAGGCTCAGAGTACAGATTCAGAAGTTCAGAAATTGGTAGCTAAGGCAAGAGCTAATCCGGAGTGCCCATTCGGGTTCGATGAAACCGGTCTTCTTCGTTTCAAGAACCGAGTAGTTGTACCCGAAGAGTTGAATCGGGTATTGCTCGAGGAAGCTCACAGATCGGTTTATTCTATCCACCCCGGAGGAAACAAGATGTATAAGGACTTAAGGCAATATTATTGGTGGCGTGGATTGAAGTGGGATGTGGCCGAGTATGTGAAGCATTGTCTCACTTGTCAGAAAGTGAAAGCCGAGCATCAGAAACCGGGAGGTCTTCTTCAGCCGTTACCTATTCCTGAGTGGAAGTGGGAACAGGTGACGATGGATTTCGTGTCCGGATTACCTAAAGTGAAAGGTGGATTCGATGGAATTTGGGTGATTGTGGACCGTTTGACGAAGTCTGCACATTTTCTGCTGGTTCGGATGTCGTATAAGATTCGTAAGCTAGCCGAGCTTTATAACCGGGAGATTGTTAGACTTCACGGGATTCCGGTTAGTATAGTCTCAGACAGAGATCCACGGTTTACTTCTAAGTTGTGGCGTGAATTGCAAGAGGTTTTGGGTACCAAGCTCCAGTTCAGTACAGCATTTCATCCTTAGACGGATGGTCAGTCCGAGAGACTAATAAGATATCTTGAGGATTTACTTCGAGCTTGTTCTTTGGATTTTCAATCTTCTTGTCACGATCAGCTACCTCTGATTGAGTTTGCTTACAACAACAGTTTTCAGGTTTCGATTGGAATGGCACCGTATGAGCTACTTTATGGTCGGAAGTGTCGTTCTCCGTTGTTCTTTAACTTGGAAGAGTGGAAATGGACTAAGCAGGAAGGTGTAAAGAAAGGTGAGAAATTGGAAAAACCTTCTAAGGCCGTTGAAGCTATGATTGAGAAAGTCCAATTAATAAAACAACGGATGAAAACAGCTCAGGACAGACAGAAAAGCTACGCCGATCGTCGCAGAAGAGATCTCGAGTTTGAAGTTGGAGACCGGGTATTCTTGAAGGCGTCTCCACGTAAAGGATTTGCTCGGATTGGGAAAGGAGGTAAGCTTAAGCCTCGTTACTTAGGTCCTTATGAAATTTTGGAAAAAGTTGGAGAAGTTGCTTACAGATTGGACCTACCACCGAGCCTCACGGGGATTCATAATGTATTTCACGTGTCTCAGCTGAGGAAATACTACCCCGATGAAACCGAGATCATTCCTGTTGAAGAAGTGGAATTGGAACCGAGTCTTACCTTTGTTCAGAAACCGGTTAAGATATTGGATAAGAAGTTTCAGGAATTAAGAAACCGGAAGATTCCCATGGTTAAGGTTCTTTGGAGAAGTGACAAGACCGAAGAAGCCACGTGGGAGACCGAAGACAAAATGAGACGGTTCCATCCAGAGTTATTCCCTTCCGATCTGTGAATCTGGGGACCAGATTCTTTTAAGGAGGGAGGATTGTAATGCCCCAGCTTTCGGCAATTTAGGTATGGTCGACACGTGTGCGTTTGAGAGTTAGATTTTAATTTTTATTTGATCATTTCTTTAATTTTCCAATTCATGACATAATTTTATAAAATTATATTCTATGTATTTTAGTGAAAATTCATATCATATCATAATTATCGCATATATTGAATGTGATTACAACGTGAATTAATTTCCCGAACATGAGTTAATTTCTTCTATGTCCTTATTTGCTCATTTTCATGACTTTGGGGATCTAATTGCTTTGGACCAAATTGATCAATGGTTATGGAAATGGACTTAATTGCATAACTTACTAAGTGAAAGGACTTAATAGCAAAATTGGCCATCTCTTCCCCTTTCTTAACAGCATTCATGTACCATCACATTTCCTTCTTCATACAAAATATTTCATCTTTGTTCTTGCTTTCCTTGCTCAACCGAGACAAACCCTTCTTGGAAGAGAGGGAGATTTCATCTTGCAAGCATCATATTTGTGGGATTTGTGATATTTGAGGCATCATCAACATCATATCTTCTTCTCATCTCTCATTTCTTTCATTTGAGGTAATTAGGGAGTATGGATGATTTTCTTGAATAAATGGCATAAATAGGGCTTTGCATTAGATTGGATAAATTGTGTATTGGTCATTGGAAATATGTTTATGAACTTTGAGCTCAAGTTTGATGCATATAACTTGTGAATTATGGACTTGGAGCATGAGTGTTGATATGGGTTTGGATTGATGGATTATTGATGATCTAACATGGAAATAAGTGTTTAAATGAATTGCTATTGATTATATATAAGCTAGTATGTTTATTGCATCAAATATATGCATTACATCTTGGCTTGAAGCCGTTTTTGTGGTTGTTTGTTGTTACTCCATTGCTGCTCTGTCTCTGTTCTTCTTTCAGCTGCTCACGTATTTTGGGAACGGCCCTTCCCAACCCCAGTTTAAAACTGGAACGGCCGTTCCCATGATTTGGAGTCAGCAAGGCCAGCGAGACTGGGAACGACCGTTCCCATTTTGGCCTGTGTGCCGGAAGGGCAGTTCCCAGCCAAAAACGTTTTCCCTTTTTAAAAACGCTGGCGCGTTTTGAAGGGCCACGAGAACGGCCCTTCCCAATTACAAGGGAAGCCGGAACGGCCGTTCCCGCATGCCTGACAGAACAAAATTCAATGCATAAAATTGCATTTTTAGCCCCTCGTTCTGACGGCTTCTTTGACCCTAAATTGCTATTATATGACTGCATACATGTCGAAACGCAATATTTTCATGGTACATTGCATTTTTCCCGTCATCTCGTTGCATTTCCGCCGTTCGTCATATTTGGTACATTTTGAGTCGTGTTTCACGGGCATTTGTCTTTCTTGCACAGACCAGCTTCCTGGTGACGAGGAGCAGGCCCTGTGAGCTATTTCCTTGGTTGTTTTTAGGTCGTTCAGGTGAGGTTTAATTTTAGATACATAGGACCCGTATAACCCTATGTGAAATTTTAAGCCAAAACCTATCTATATATTTATAGTTTTCAAACGAGATTGGTTTTCAAAGGATTTATTGAACTATTGATTAATTGATTGATTGATTTAGCGAGTATTGTATTGCACTGTGGGCCCGAGGGTAGTGACTCGAGCCAACCGGGAAAGCATGGGTTGACGGGTAACTCGAGAGCTATCCTCACCAAATTGGGATGACCCCTGAACCCCCTAGGAGATTAGGGAGGAAGGAGTTCCGGGCTTAGGGATTCATGTACCCTCTGCCCAGACTGATTGGATGGTGGGGCCTTGCAATCCCACCATCACCCGGAGGAAGAAGGCGTTATTGAACTTGCTAATTGTGCACAGTAATAAATTGCTTGATCACCTAATCACCTAATAATTGATTGATTGATTGATTATACACAGTCGGTGTAAGGTTGGAGAATTGCCCCACTCGCCGGGCCACAAATTGATTGTATTGAATTGGTTAAATTGAAATTGAATTAGTTGTAACCTCGGGCGATAGTATCCCTTTTATTCTATTAAATTGTATTGTTTTTCCCAAACTTATTACCCGAGATTATAACTTCCATGTATGTGTGCTTATATTTATTTATACCCCTCGCTCAATTCGTGTTGGACTGACACCTCAACTTTTCAGTTGTTTTGCAGGGCGTGCTAGACGGGAATTTAGAGTCTAGTTGTCTTTAAATTTGGGTCTAGCACACTTCATTCCCACATTTTGTTCATGTATAGCTTCTTGGGATATTTTGTATCATGCCTTGTTAGCTATTTTGTTGGAGATGATATTGTATTGATAGTGTAATTGTTGGTACCTATTAGTAAATAAATAAATATGGTACCTATAAGTATTGAATGAATATTGATTCCGCTTTTATCTACTCTGAATGGTTGGTTTGGTTTTAATTGAGGGTACCCGCCTAGCCTTGTGTCGTTTTTATTGTCTCCCGTTCGCTATAGCTTTGTTTCATGTATGGATTGTCCTTTTCATATGTGGATTGGGGTTATAGTGCGGGGGATGTGGTGCCTAGCGTTCCGGGTGCTACATAGTAAATAATTAATTATCAATTAATTAATTATTTATCTTCTAAGTATTTATTATGAATAAATAAAATATCTAAATTAGTTGGATATTATGTCTTGCTTGACAAATTGGTCAAAAGGAGACTTTTGGTCAAAGTAAGAGTCTTTCTCTCAAAGCAAGAAATCTCTTAGCTTGACGGTTAAGGAATCTTATTCCAACATGGAGTGGGGTCCGAACCCCTAGAGCTTTAAATACAAGGGGTTCGAACACTTGACGGGTAATAGTAAAAAATTCTCCTTCTCCAAATATTATACACTAAACCCTATAGCCTAAACACCGTATATAGAACTAGCATCCTCCCTATTCAGATCGTGGTCGAGGTTGGTGGACTAATTTTCTAGAGGGATACTATCATGAAGTCTTGAAAGATTCGAAGGAGCTTTTGGGGACAAGCCGCGTGAAGACCGTTCTTGGGCGGCAAGAACGTGTCAAGAAAGCTACTACCTAAGCGAGTTTGTTGATCTGTACGAATTTGCAATTAGGAATTGCAAGATTCGATTCTATCTTTTAGGAAAATTTTTAAAATCTCCGCTGCATTTCTGTTTCGTTTTCCCAACACCGGTGACGTGGATTAAGGCTTAAAATCGATTAAATGAGTTGATCGGACCAATAGGAGATTGGTGGGCACCACACGTGTGGCACACGTGTGGGACGCGTGTCCCTTGTGACACGTGTACTTCGAATATTGTTAATTAAATAATTAATATTGATTAATTATTTAATCGACGTTAATTTAATAATGATTTAATATTAAAGTTCTATTTTGGATAAATGAAGTCTAATAAATAATTAATTGAGAATTAATTAATTATTAGCTCAAGTTATTTATTGTAAAATAAATAAAGTAAAATAAAATATCTAAATTAGTTAGATATTATGTCTTGCTTGACAAGTTGGTCAAAAGGAGACTTTTGGTCAAAGTAAGAGTCTTTCTCTCCAAGCAAGAAATAATAGCTAGTGGGTTAACAATCCTATGCCTAAAAGGAGATGGGGTTCGAACCCCTTAGGCTATAAATACAAGGGGATCGAACCCCTTGAAGGATGATAGACAAATTCTCCTTCTCCAAATATTATACACTAAACCCTAGAACCTAAACACCGAATATAGAACTACCATGCTCCCTAGTCGGATCATGGTCAAGGTTGGTGGACTAATTCTCTAGAGGGCTACTATCGTTAAGTCTCGAAAGATTCGAAGGAGCTTTTGGGGACAAGCCGTGTAACACCCCGTAGTGAAGGGCACCACATCCCCCGCACCAAAGCCCGACACGTGTAACGAAATGGGAACTCCGTACACGTATCAAGCTATGGTGAACGGGTGACAAACGAAATCTCTCCTATGCTAGGCGGTCTTGACCCTAAATCAGAGTGCACAATAATAAACAGAACAAAAGCAGAAGCCCCAGGAATTCAAATATATGAACGTACATGCTTATAATTAACAAGATATGCAAGTATCAAATCTCGAATTTAAACGTTTCCATACATTTTCTTAAATTTCAATTCATATTCGTAGATACATAATTTCCATTAGTTCAAAGGTACGAAATAAACTAGAAAGATGCATGAAACTAAAAGAACAAAACCCAAGACTCGACAAACGACCGCCGCCTAGCACACAACTCCCACGGAAACCTGTAACTCAAAAGAAACAAGTGGAAAAGAAAACAACGAAGAGGGGTCAGTCCTAAAGACTGGTGAGGGGGCTAACACACACACACGTACATAAACGTAAGAACATAGCATATTCAAGATTAAATAGTTCATGAACCGGGACGTGGTTTTTGCATTCTAAATCATTTTATCCCATGATAAATAATATATATAAAGAGAAGGTTTAAGGTTGAAGGCCAAAATCATCCAATTTTAGTAGTTTATAATCCACTCCCGTTTCACGAACCGTATTCATAATCAAAATCAAAAGACTCGGCGAGAACGAGTTCAGAATCCAACCCACTCCTCAGTTCATATCTAAATGAAATCAAAATCATGTAAACCTACCATTTCTCCGGTGATGGAAGGGTTGATCCTACCCTAACCATCTAACAGTTGAGGGGAGTGCTCAATGCTTCTCCAACCCTCGGACTCCATCCCCCGACCAAACCTCCTGGTGGGTTCCGGTACATCCTTTCCGACATATGGAGGCCATGCATAGGAGTAGACACGACGGCCCGACACTGTCCTGGGGCTCCCTTGCATAAACCTTCGGGGCCCATTTCTTAATTCATAAATCATAATTTTCGAAATTTCATAATTTTTCGACTTCAAAATCAAAGTCATAGTCTCGCTATTTTCAAAACCGCTTACACACACCAACCCTTTTCAAATCAAATAAACATAAAATAGGTTACGTATATATATAAAAAAACGTTTTCTCAATAATTCATAGCAAAAGGGACAAATCCCACAAAATACAAATCAAACACGTATTTACATAATTATATATATATATACGTATATCGAATGCAGGCTTAAAATACATGTACGGTTGTAGGTTACTTAACTAAAAAGGAAGAAGACCTCAGCTTGTCGACCAAACTGGGCGAAACGAACTCAAAACACTCATAAGAGACCACATCTTTAACCACGGAACGAACCTAAGGACAAAAGAAAGACAAGAGACAAACGTAGGCTCGATATGAACCACTTAGACGCTCGGTAAATGCATATGTATGCAAATAATGCAATAAAATGCAATGAGATGTCATTTAGGTCCAATTATGCCATGTTCAAAGATATCAAGTTAAGGTTCACATATTTCACATTAAATAATTCTGTAAATTTCATGTGACACCCATAACATGTCATATATCACCTTAGGCATGCATGCATTCAAGAAAGGAAATAAGAAAATATTAAACGAAGCAAGGAAATGTCACATTAGTTCATGCATGCACTCAAGAAGACATATAGAGCATGTTAAAGCACATATCACGTATATAATCATCGAAATCACGTAATAAATTTATAATAAAACACGTAACACAAAATACGAAAAGTAAACCATGCATATACTTCATAAAATCTCTAAGAAATAACATGTAAGGCAAGCATTTACATCATGAAGTCATGCATGCACATATAGACAAGTATGCAGCATTTAGGCTATTTATTTCATATAAAAGTATTGAATTCACGGGATAAATTCATAATAACACACTTAACATATAATATAACAAGTTATGAATACAAATCTAGAGGTAAGAAAGAAGCAAGAGGAACACGAAAAACACGAATGAAACAAGAAACAGAAAGCAATAACAGCAGCAGCTCGAGCCTGCCCAAAAATGTGGTCGCGGGCGTGACCACCACCATCCTCACCCTGTGAAGCGAACTGATCTCGAAACTGGGCCAAAATGGGGTCGCGCCCATTTCCCGGTCGCGGCTGCGACTGCACTGTGCAGTCACGGAAATCTACAAATTCTCCCTTGTTCGACTTCTCCAAAACCACAACCACATAGCAGCAGCTTCAAGCAATAAAAAGGCAAGGAAAAGGCAACTAAAAACACATAAAGCAACAGCCATTCAAGAGAAGAACGATGAGCAAATAAGATCAAAGACAAGAAAGCTCACAACATCTTCAACTTCAAGTTTCACATATGTTCATCAATGGTGGTCCGATTTTAAGCCAATTTCCATGGAATTTTAGATCATATTATCATAAAAGGATGTTAAGAGATCATATATTACTCATCAATCCAAGTTATTGGGCAAGTTTGGCATGAATTCATCAAAGAAATGTATAAAACCTAACTATTCACATAACTCACCCAAAACATGATCAAACATGGATGAAAATGGACCAAATCAGATTTACAAGAAAATCAAGGAGATGGAAGTTCGAAATCTGGACATACCTTTCGAATTTGACAAGAAATGGAGGTCGAACGAGCAAGAAATCGGACTTGGTGAATAGTGGAGCCCCTCTTTTCTTCCTTTCTCCCTTGCTGTTCGGTTTTCTGATCCTTTCTTCTTTTCCCTTCGCCTGATCTGAAATCAGAGAGCAAGAATGAGATAGAGGGTCAAAATAGGGTTAAGTGGGTTCAAAAATGGGTCGAATCGGATAAGAAACTGGTCGGATATGAGCAAAACGGGCGAGGGTTGCAAATCTGTCACAAGAGCTCGGTTTCGGGCGAAATACGGGGTATCAAACAGGCTTAGAAAATTAAGAGGAAAAGTTCTCTAACTTCCATTCTTCGTTACGAGTCCGACATCACTGTCGGAATTCGAATCCGAATTCCCGATCTCGAGATACGCTTTCCAGAACTCAAGGTGCGCTAAAACTAGTTAAGCCCTTAAGCCCCTAACAAATAAAACGGTTCGAAAACCATAACAAATGAACTCCAAAACACATAACGAGCATATAAACAAGTTTATAACATATATAAATCATGTATGTCACATAATCACAAAAGTTAGAATTAAAAACGGGCAAATAAAGCATAAACGTTCAAATAGTTCATATAAGTTTCATATAAAATTCAAATATTAAATCAAATAATTCAAATACTTCACATAAGGCATAAAATAAACACGTAAATTGCATAAATAAAATAATTTAAATGCGCACTTAGCACTCTCGAACCGCGTACCTGTACGGCCGGACGAGCGGGATGTTATATGCCACATGAAGAGCGTTCGCTGGTCCGAGGTTGAAGACCTGCCCGTTTATTTCCTTTATGGAAGCAAGTAAATTGTTCTGGGATGGTGCGACGGGCTACGTGGCCTATCTTTTGAATAAACCGAAAGACCAGGCCAAGCTCGAGGAGACGGAGATCGTGAAAGAGTTCCCCGATGTTTTTTCCGGAGAATTTGGGGTCTTTACCTCCCTATCGGGATGTCGAATTTGTAATTGATCTCTATCCTGGAGCAGTACCTTATGCAAAATCTCCCTACAGGATGGCTCCAGCAGAGTTGAAGGAGCTGAAGGCGTAACTTGATGAGCTCTTAGTGTGTGGTCACATTCGCCCGAGCACATCTCCCTGGGGTGCTCCTGTCCTGTTTGTAAAGAAGAAAGATGGGGCATTGCGGATGTGTATTGACTACCGTGAGCTGAACCGGTTAATGGTTAAAAACAAATACCCACTTCCTCATATTGAAGAGTTGTTCGATCTTCTCCATGGTTCGAGTGTTTATTCTAAGTTGGATTTAAGACAAGGGTATTATCAGTTGCGTATCCGGGAGGAAGACATATCGAAGACGGGTTTCAACACTCATTATGTGCATTTTGAGTTCGTGGTTATGCCTTTTGGTCTTACTAATGCCCCGGCCGCATTCATGGATATGATGCACCGAATATTCTAGCTTTATCTCGATAAATTCATCGTCATCTTTATAGATGATATTCTAGTGTATTCGAGGTCCGTTGAAGAACATGCATGGCATTTGAGAATGGTATTATCAACACTTCGAGAACATAGGTTGTTCGCCAAGTTCAGCAAGTGTGAGTTTTGGATAGATCGGGATTCCTTTTTGGGTCACTTCATTCCGGGAAATGGTGTTGAAGTGGATCCGGCTAAGATAGAGACAATTATGTTATGGAAATAACCGAAGAATGCATCAGAAGTGCGAAGTTTTATGTGGAAGACTTCTCGAAGATTGCCACCCCGTTGACTTAGTTTGCAAAGAAAGAGGTTAAGTTCGAGTGGGACGAGGCGTGTGATAAGAGTTTTCAAACTCTTAAGGAAAGATTGACTTATGAACCGGTTTTAACCCTACCCGAGGGTTATGAAGGCTACATAGTTTACATCGATGCATCGAAGGATGGGCTCGGTTGTGTGTTGATACAGAATGGTAATGTAGTAGCATACGCCTCGAGAAAATTAAAGGATCACGAAAAGAACTATCCCACTCATGATTTGGAACTAGCTGCAGTTGTTTTTGCTTTCATGAAATGGCGTCATTATCTCTATGGGGTTACTTTTGAAGTGTTCACCAACCACCAAAGCCTTAAGTATTTATTTACCTAGTAGGATTTAAATCTAAGGCAAAGACGTTGGGTTGAGCTACTTGAGGATTATGATTGCAGAATTCAATACCATCCCAGTAAGGCTAATATGGTTGCGGATGCTTGGAGTAGGAAGGTTAGTATTTCAAGTTTGGAAGTAGGTTCAAGTAAACAGAGTTCGGTATTTACGCTTTCAGAGGCTCGTTTTGCAAATATTTCAGTAGAACCGGATTTGAAACAGAGAATGATTGAAGCTCAATCTAATGATTTGGAAATTCAGAGATTAGTGGCTAAGGCAAGAATTGATCCAGAGATAAAATTTGGGTTTGATGATTTGGGATTATTTCGGTTTAAGGCTCGGGTTTGTGTTCCGGAAGAACTTAAGCAATTGGTGTTGGATGAGGCATATAAGTCGGCCTATACGGTACACCCCGGTACTACCAAGATGTATAGAGATTTAAGGGCTTTGTATTGGTGAAACGGCATGAAAAGAGATGTGGCCAATTTTGTAAGAAGGTGTCAGACATGCCAAGTAGTGAAAGCTGAGCACCAGAAACCGGGAGGAACTCTCCAACCACTTCCAATTCCCGAATGGAAGTGGGAGTAAGTGGCGATAGACTTCGTGTTCAGCTTGCCAAGGACCAAAGGAGGTTTCGATGGAATTTGAGTCATAATTGATCGGTTTTCGAAGTCGGCTTATTTTCTTAAGATCTGGATGTACGATATAGTACCTAAGTTAGCCCGCGCTACTTAGACCCCTTTTGCTCGGATACACGTGAAAGTTTGCTCGGAAGGTTACGCTACACGTGAAAGTTTGCTCGGATTGGTAAAGACGGGAAGCTTAACCCGCGCTACTTAGACCCCTTTTGTAATTCTTGAACGAATTGGGGAAGTAGCCTACCGACTTGACTTACCACCAAGTTTGATCGGGATACACAATGTTTTCCATGTTTCTCAGCTCCGGAAACATTATCCCAATGAGTCTTCTATAATTATAGTCAAAGAGGTGCAACTAGAGCCGGATTTGACAATCAAGAGGTACCTAGTTAAAGTCTTGGACCAGAAGATGTAAGAATTAAGAAACCGACAAATTCCCTTGGTAAAAGTCTTGTGGCGTGATCAGAAATCCAAAGAAGCCACTTGGGAAACTGAGGAGAAAATGAGACAGTTGTACCCGGAGCTTTTCAAGACTTCGCTTCGGACTTGAGGATATGTCCTTTTGAAGGAGGGAGGTTTCTAACATCCCGACCGATCGGACTTTCAGGTATTCTATGTGCGCGATTTAATTATTTAATTATGTGATTACCTGATATTTATTAAGTGTTTTCGTGAATATTTGAATTATTTCTTTAAGTATGAACATGAGATTTTATTTTAATGTTTAAGTTTGATACCTTGTATATTTGCTCTATTTGCGTTCGAATTTAATTTCGTTTCTTGCGAATTTTTTATTATGTGAATTATGTGCATTACGAACCTGATTTCATGCTCTTTTTATGCTTTGGAATTTGTTTGGCTTGTCTTTTTGTTTTTATTTTCGAGACGGGACCTAAAGGAGGCTAAAGAGCATTTAGCGCGCCTTGGGTTCCGGGAAGCATAACTTGAGCTCGGGAATTCGGATTCAAATTCTGACACATCCGTTTAACTCGTATCGATGATTCGAGTTCAATAAATCTAGCCTTATATTTTTCTAAGCCTTTTTGGATCCTCGACTTTTGACCGAAATAAGCCTCGTGTGCCATTTTAGACCTTTGCTCACTCTTTTATCCATAACTTTTGATATACTTGACCCAATAATGCAAGGCTTAGCCCCACATACCCCCAACATAATCCTCTTTCAGCCATAAGCCCCTAATTTCATTCCACACTTGAAGAAAAGAGAGAAATAGCTGCTAAAAACCGAGATACAAGGAGAAGCCAATTTTCAGTATTCACCTTTCACCCATTTGATCTCAAATTCGCACCAAATCGCACCAAATTTGAAAGGTAAGCTTGTAATTTCTTTCTCCATCTTCTCTTCTTTGTTTAGACTCCAATTTTACTGAATTTGGTGGTGATATGAGCATGTTATGGAGAATGTAGTGAATAGTAAGGGTTTGGCATGTTTTGGATGAATTTGGGTGATTTCTTGGGGAATTATTGGATTTTATACAACCTATTAGATCTTAATACATCATATAATATTTGTATGGAAGGATTTTGCATGAAAATCAAGGGATCATTAACTTTCATTTTGTATTTTTGAAGTTTTGATACGAATATGTATATATGAACATCTCTTGCCGTTGATCTTGGGTAGCTTCATGTTTAGGCTTGGCTATTGCATGAATTTGATGACTTCTTGATGTATTTTCATCCTATTATGTGTTAACTTGGAGTTGGCACGAATTCATGTGAGTTTTGGTGTTGTTTTGGGCTTGAAACACTGTTTTCCCGCAGCTGTCGCAGGGGGTCGCGGCCGCGATCGATTTTAGTTCATTTTGGGTAGTGGCCGCGACCCGTTTTTGGCCTTGTTTCAAGTTGTGGAGCTGTGCAGGCTTCAGGTCGCGACGTGACCTCCCCTACGTTGTTTTGGTGTAGCGGCCACAACCGTTTTGGGGCCAACTTTCGAGTTGTTGGTCGCGACCGCGACCATTTTGTGTGGAAAATGGGTAGCGGCCGCGACCACCCTGCTTTCTTTTGTGACTATTTTCTTCATTTTGTTTGTGTTTGCTCGCTTTATGTGGTTCGTTTATGACTCCTTTATTTTATTAACATGTTATGTTATGTGTTAAGATTTATGTTATTAATGTATAGCTCGATTTATGCCCTCATTTATGAAATATGACCTAATATGCAAAATGTGACCTTGTATGATTTAAATATGAATTCATTTCACCTCATTTGCATCATTTACACGCATATACATTAGCCGAGTGTTCTATATGGTATATTTTGAGTCTAAGGGTATCCGTTCTTGTTTGTTTTGTGTAGTTGACCCTCCCGTTGACGATGAGGTTGTCCCTTAGGCGTCCGGTGTGCTTTCTTTTGTCCCCGCTACACGTTTGGAAGGTGAGGTTTTGTTCTTTTAGCTATAATGACCTAAAACCCTAATTATTTTGAATCCCGCATACGAGTTATGTATACTATATATTAAATACATGTATGGTATGTACTTTGAGGACTTGTTCCATTTGTCGTAGGACTTTGAAAACGATTTGTATATGTATATAGATTATTTTGCCCTTGATTTGAAACCCCTTTGAATAGTGTGAGTGTTTAAGCGAGTTTTGGCTTTGAAAGATAAGCTTTGTTGGAAAATATGATTTCGAATATGATTTGGGCCCCGGAGAGTGGTATGGTATCTCGGGACGGCCGAAGGGTCGCAGAGCTCTTCCATCAACACTTTCCTTTGAGAGTCTAGCCTAACCTTAGGAGGTTGAGGAAGGGCGTTTCTCTTGAGCCGGTGGAAGCAACCGCCGAAGGTTTCAAGGAAGTAATTAACCATGTTTCGTGTTAATTGGATCGATATTTAGGGCCGTCAACCCTTCTATCACCCGGAGAAAGGTTGGCTTATGAATTTTGCTTTGATTATGCTTTTGTTTATGGAAGTTGGAGGAATAACTCGTACTCGCCGAGTCGTGTGAATTCGCTTCATTTATAAAACGGGGATGAACTTTTAAATACCTAAAAATTGTCATTTTGGACTATGGCCTTGAACTTCTTTTAAATATATACCTATACTATCACGGGAAATACTTTAGTGTGCAAAAACCAATCCCGGTTTATGTATCTTTTATGTTTTTGAATAATTACCTTGCTCTATATGTATTATGGGTGTGTGTGTAAGCCCCTCACTAGTCTTTAGGACTAACCCTCGTT
Organism: Lantana camara; assembly: GCA_037501455.1. Lineage (NCBI taxonomy): Eukaryota > Viridiplantae > Streptophyta > Magnoliopsida > Lamiales > Verbenaceae > Lantana > Lantana camara. The sequence goes on along the minus strand of CM074860.1, from coordinate 48,237,755 downwards.
GTTTTCCCCTTCTTTTTTCCCCTTCTTTGAGTTTTAGGTACCGTGGGAGTCGAGCTAGACGATAAGTTTGTCTTCGAGTCTTACTTGTTTCATAGCTCGAGTCGTCATTATTGCATTTGTAGTGGCTTATGTCCTATACTTATGAAATTATGTATTATGAATACTTCGATACTTGATATATTTTGGCCCAGGAAGGGCATTGTACATTTGTAGAAGGAATTATTATACTCTTATGACTTTGTGGTATGTATATATGTGGTCTTGGGAATTTAGTATGAATTGTTTTATCGCTTCCGCTATATTCTGTTTATTGGTATGCACTCTGATTGAGGGTTAGGCCGCCTAGCTAGAGAGTGAGTTGTGTTTGTGTCCCGTTCGCTATTGTTCGATTCATGTACGGATTCTCCATTCCACTACACGTGTTGGGCTTTAGTGCGGGGGATGTGGTGCCCTACGTTCGGGGTGCTACATCGATCACCTAACATGTATAAATTGTAAGAATTTAAATTTAAACAATAAATTAAAATCTTTGTTTTAAGCCCTAATAGCTTAAAACACGACTTAGACGCAATTCTTGTTCAAGAGCTTTTCAAATAAAACCAAGAAATATTAAACCAATAAAATTCCAATTAATTTCTGAAAATTAATAATTTTATCTCTTAATTATTTCAAAAATAATAAGTGTAATTTTTCCCAAAATTTATATCCGTTTTTAATATCATGAAATCCCAATTTCAAAATTATTTTAAAATTAAAATGAATTTTAATAAGTCAGATTTTAAAAGAAAAAAGTTAAATCGGGATTTTATCGGATTTAACACAAAAAACGAGATCACGAAAACACGGCCCGAAAACCCCGAGAGCATAGCCACAAGCTGCGCAGCAACGCTAGGCCCACGCCTTACGCGTATCGATGTCGGGCGGTGTGCGGGCAGGCTCCCGCGCGGTTGCGGGAGGTACTGAGGTGCGCCCAGAACTGCTCCTGCGCTGTTGAGGGAGCTACTTGCGGACGTGTGCGTGTGCGGGTGCGCCTGCACGAGGCGAGCGACAGTGGCAGGCAAGGCACGGGCCCAGGCATGTGACACCTTAGCACGCCTTGGTCCGAGTTTTTGTAACGCGATCTCGTGTTTAGTAAAATAAATTTCAAAACTAAATCAATTAAAAAATTAAAAACACGATTTAAATATATTTGATCTAAAATAATTTCAATCAAATTTTCGAAAACGTTTTTCAGAAACTTTAGGAAAAACACACACTAAATTTTTCTTAGATTTTCTGAAAGTCTCATGAATACCCAATTACATCTAAATCTAAGAATTTCACCAAATTCAGAATAATTGAGACGAATCAGAAATAGGCCTTGTAAGGTGGCTCTGATACCACTTATTGGGAAAACGAAGAGAAACGCAGCGAAAATTTAAAATTTTTCCCAACTAAGCAAGGATCGAATCTTGTAATTCCTATTCCCAAATTCGTAGAGATCAAGAAACTCACTTAATTAGAAGCTTTCTTGACACGTTCTATCCGCCCAAGAACGCTCTTCGCGCGGCTTGATCCCCAAATGCTCATTCGAATCTTTCAAGACTTCACGATAGTAGACCTCTAGAGAAATAGTCCACCAACCGCGACCAAGATCCGAATAGGGAGGATGCTAGTTCTATATTCGGTGTTTAGGCTTTAGGGTTTAGTGTATAATTATGGAGAATGAGAATTTTTTTTAAAACTTATCCAATGGGGTTCGAACCCCTCCTTTTATAAGGCTAGGGTTCGAAACCCCTTATCCTTTGTGGAATAGGATTCCAAACTCCTTTTGGAAAGGGATATCTTGTTTGTAGAGTAAGTCTCTTACTTTGATCAAAAGTCTTCCTTTTGTTCAACTTGGAAAGCAAGATTCTAATCTTAAATCTTTTAGATATTAATTTTAATTTATTTATTTTACAATAAATAACTTCAAGACTAATAATATCATTAATTCATAATTAATTATTTATTAGACTTTATTTCTCCAAAATTGGACTTTAATATTAATTCAAAATTAAATCAAAGTCCATTAAATAATTAACACATTAATTATTTAATATTTATATACACGTGACTACACATGCCACTTAGGGCACGTGTCTTTCACCTGTTCCACACGTGTGGACCACACCATTCTCTTAATGGTCTTATCAACTCGTTTAACTGATTCAAGCATTAACCCACGTGACCGGGTTGTTGTGTGTGACCCTCTAGGTTCTTAATTCAATTAGCAGTTACCCTAATTAATTAATTCCCTAATTAATTAATCAGTCCACAGATCAAACGACCATAGTCTAGCAACAGGTGTTTCACCCCTAGCTGAATAAGAATGTCTCGATTCGACAGAACCTTTACGTCATTGACATATGTGAGATACATTCCTCCTACCTCCCATCTCTCAATCAAGACCTAGGGCAAGGGAATAATTAGAACCCTAATAATCTTGATCTTACTGTTAAGTGCATTTCATATCCATTTGATCTCAATCCAAGAAACTCTTTTCTTGATGTCTTGATCCACTGCCTTGGCCAAGGACTCCTAGATGGCATATGAATGACTTACACAATAAGAGATCATCATCTTGCTAATGCAAGTGTAGGTCCTTTATCGATTCTCATATACTTTCATGTGCAACTTGTGCAGCCCCAGCATAAGCCTTGAATCAGTTGTCTAAGGTGACTCCCTTTAAAGCTTACACATAAGCCTACAGAGTTAGCTCATAAAATATCAATGGAACCTCAAGTTTAAGGATCACTTAATCACATCAATGACTCGTGAGATATTTCCTAATCTGGAAGTTACTATTTCCAGATATAGAAACTTCCTTTCCCATTTATGAATATTCTCACACGGGATACCTCAGTGTACCTACTTAGAATAAGTAAGCACCCCCATGTATCATGCACGTATCAACTATATACTTTGCACCCCATGAAACAAGGTGGTCTTTCTTAAGGGCGTGATCACACGAGCAAGCCTCGAACTAGTCAGGTTGACACTCCCACTATCTTTTGGACTCATTGGCTTGGAGTGATTTCTAATAATGACTTATGTGACATAGGGCCCATCTCATGAACCACTTCACCTAAATGGTTGACTCCTATAAGTCATATTGACTAGGGGAGTTCTTATACATCCACAGTCAAAAGTAAACACATAATCAAACAAGAGCATATAAAGAAGTGTTGCCTTAATTCGTATTATTCAAAGATTGTCTGTGATTTTCAAAAGGAAAGTACTAAAGCTGACTATTACAGCGGCTTTCAACGCACTATTCCTAACACTTGCATTAATCAAGACTAATTAAATTGGATAACATATATGTTGGTGAGCTCGAACCGGACAACACTTGTATTAATCAAGACTAATTAAATTGGATAACATATATGTTGGTGAAGTCGAACCGGACAACTCTCCGGTTAAATCGAAATATTCCCTTAAAATACTATGCTAATTTCGAAAATAGGTGTTTAATTCAAGGTGCAAACTTTGAATTAAATTCCTAGCATTCCATCAATAGGATTTAAGTTTAATAGGGGAAGCTAGTTACTGTCCATGAGTCGTTGGGTGACTATGTGAAACCTATTAGTCCTTAGTTTCCTAATTGATCATTTTAATGATCAATATTTCGAGATCAATTTTGGGGAGGGCGATGTCCGCGAGTCGTGGGTCGGTCGAACTAAGTTTTGATATTCATCTTATGATTGACGGGTCTAGCTGAACGCCTAAGTAAATATAGATGTCGTACGAGTCATGGGTCCATATTGGAAGATAGGTGATGCAAAAACATTACTAAGAATTCCACCCAGTTGGAATTGGTAAGTTATACCTACCTTAGGCTTTATTAAGAATGTCTGCGAGTCGTGGGTTCGAGATAAAGTGCTTAGGATCTTAGTACCCATTAGAATAACAAGTATCCTCTAAGATACTTGGGAATTAAAGATCTTCTAAAAATAGTGGAAGCGACATAGATTAAAGACCTAATCTTATGTACATCGTTATTATTCAGCATGCCCACTTAGTTCTCTGTTTTTTCCATTTAGGTTGTAGATTCTGTGATTCTCTAGGTGTTTTGAAATAGCAACCAAAAACCCTCTAGTATCGATCCTCAAGTCAAACAAGTTGACTTGTCCCAACTATTCTGATTGGCTTAGGAATCTAAAAATCATTCTAGATTATGAAAAGAGAACTTATGTTCTCTATGAGGCGGAGCCCATTGCCGAAGGGGAAGCTCCGACCCAGGCTGAGCGGGATGCGATCCAGAAGTGGAAGGATATTAATCTCCAAGCCCATTATCTCATGCTTGCTAACATGTCTCCGGACATGCAAAGACAACATGAGTCCATGGAATTCGCTTGGGAGCAACTTTACCGCCCTCATGAGCGTGTTATAAGGTATAACACCTTAAAAGAATTGTTCCATTTGAGAATGAGGGAAGGTACAAGTGTGCATGAATATGAACTCAAGTTTCTTGCTCTTACTGAGAAACTTGCTTTCATAGACATAACACTAAGAGATGAGATCTCGGTGGATTTGTTGCTAGCCTCGCTCCCACCATTATTCAACCATTTGTCCTTAACTTCAACATGAATCATGCAACTGCTAGTGTAGCTGAGATGATTAGTCAGCTTGTGACTGCTAAAAACACGATCAAGAAGGACCATAAGGTTATGATGGTCACTGCTCCACCTTCTTCTAAGCCCTCTAGAGGCAAGGGCAAGAAAGCCCAAAAGAAGAAGAAGCCCCTTAGGCCCAATGGAGGCATCACGAAGGGAAAAGCCCAAAAGAAGAAACGTGATCAGAAAGAGGACATTTGCTTCCATTGTGGCAAACTGGGGTATTGGAGGAGAAACTGCTAGGAGTACAAGGCTACTCTAAAGATATGTTTGTTTTTCGTTGATGTAAATCTTTCTATTAATTCTAACTCTTTTGTACTCGATACCAATTGTGGATCTCATATCTATAATGATGTACAGATGCTAAGTGAGGACCGGTAGCCAAGGAGAGGAGAATGTGTATTGAAGATTGGGGACAGCTCGACGGTCGAAGCTCAAGCTTTAGGCACAATGAGATTAGATTTAGGTCGTTTGAATTAGTTTTAAATAAAGTCCTTTTTGTACAAAACATTATCTATAATATAATTTCTGTTCCAATACTTGATTGTGAAGGTTATGAAATTAATATTAAGAATGGTAACTTTTTTCTCAAAAAGAGTGATTTTTCGATACATCTTGGTACATTAAACAATGGGCTTTATCTAACTCAAAACACTAATATTTTGAATATACAACGAGAAACAAAACGTAAGAGAGATTACCAAGTCTCAACATCTTTGTGGCACGCTAGATTAGGACATATTTCCAAGAACAGAATTAGCAAGTTAATTACCTTAGGGACATGCTCTGAAAATGACCTTAAACTATTGACTTCCTACGAATCCTATCTCAAAGGAATGATGTCCAAAACTTCTTTCAAAGGGAGTGTGTAACGAGTCATAAAGACCTTGGATTTGATCCATTCTGATATTTGTGGACCGCTTAGTGTAAGCACTCGAAGCAATCAATAGTACTTCATAACCTTTACTGACGACTTTAGTCGTTATGGTTATGTGTACTTAATGAAGTACAAATCTCAGGCTTTTGAGAAATTCTTAGAATTTCAAAAGGAGGTTGAGAACAAAACTGGTCACAAGATTAAGAAACTTCGATCAGATCGAGGTGGCGAGTATCTTAGTGAAGAATTCCTTAATCATCTCAAAGATAATGGAATTATCTCTCAGTGGACTCCTCTAGGAACTCCTCAGCTTAATGGAGTTTCTGAGAGAAGGAATCAAACCCTACTTGATATGTTTCGTTCCATGACGAGTTTCACTGACTTACCACCTTCTTTCTGGGGTTATGCCCTAGAAAGTTCAGCCAAGATTTTGAATCTTGTTCCTTGCAAGTCAGTTCATAAAACGCCCTATGAAATGTGGCATGCTAAAATTCCTAGTTATTCTACTTAAGAGTTTAGGGTCGTCCTACTTATGTGAAGAAGACAGTGGGAGATAAGTTAGAAGCTCATTCTAACTTATGCTACTTTGTTGACTATCCTAAGAAATCCATAGGATACTACTTCTATGATCAAACTGAACAAAAGGTGTTTGTTTCGAGAAATATAACTTTTCTTCAGGAACCGTTCCTAGAAGAAAAGAAAGGCAAGATCACAGAACTCGAAGAAATTTGAGACAATCCCATACCACATTCAGCAGACACGTCCCATTCTGACATCCAACAACCAATCGTGAACTTCGATACACGTGAAAATCCTTCTCTAAGGCGTTCTGAACACACTCCTAGATAGCCTGAGAAATGGTATGGGTTTCTCCATGAAATTTGTCAAGAGGATAATGATCATCTAACATATGAGGAGGCGCTATCAGACTCGGATTCTGAATAGTGGAAACAAGCCATGAAATCCGAAATGGATTCCATGTACTCCAACCAAGTTTGGACCTTGGTTGATTTGCTTGATAGGGTAAAACCCATAGGTTACAAATGGATCTTTAAGAGAAAGCTCGGTGTACATGGAAAAGTTGTAGCCTATAAGGCAAGGCTCATTGCCAAAGGCTTCACTCAAACACCCGGTGTGGACTTTGATGAAACCTTCTCACCGATTGCAATGCAAAAGTCTATTCGGATCATGCTTGCCATAGCTGCATATTACGACTATGAGATATGTCAAATGGGTGTGAAAACTGCCTTTCTCAATGGAGACATTGATAAAGACATTTATATGGATCAACCCATAGGTTTCACATTCAGTGGGAGTGAGCAAAAGGTTTACAAACTCCAAAGATCAATCTACGGATTGAAACAAGCTTCTAGGAATCGGAACATTCATTTTGATGAAGCAGTCAAAGCGTTTGGCTTCGTTCAAAATTCGAATGAGTCCTGCGTGTATAGAAAGAAAGGAATTGGGGACTTCAGTGTAATTCTTGGTGCTTTAGGTTGATGACATCCTTGTAATTAGGAATTCGAATGATAACATAAAAGTTACCAAGTCTTGGTTCTCGAACCAATTCGAGATGAAAGATCTTGGTGATGCGTCATACATTCTCGGTATAGAGATCTATAGGGATAGATCTAATAGATTGATAGGACTTTCACAATCGATGTATATAGACAATGTGCTGAAACGATTCAGTATGGAGAATACGAAGAACAATGTTGTTCCCATGAGTGTAGGAACATGTCTTTCTACGAAGATGTGTCCTAAAACAAACCTTGAGAAGGAAAGAATGACTCATATACCTTATGCCTCGGCAATAGGTAGCATAATGTATGCAATGCTGTGTACTCGACCGTATGTGGCTTATACTCTTAGCATAACAAGTCATTTCCAATCTGACCCTGGAGAAGGTCACTGGACTACCGTGAAGAACATCTCAAAGTACTTACGAAGTACTAAGGATTTGTTCTTAGTATACGGAGGACAGAAAGATCTAATTGTCAAAGGATACTGCGATGCAAGCTTTGCATCTGACTTAGACGATTTTAAGTCAATGTTAGGATATATTTTCTACCTCAATGGCAGAGCAGTGAGCTAGAAAAGTTCCAACCAATCAACCACTGCAGATTCGACCACTAAGGCCGAATATTTAGCTGCAAATGATGCAGCTAAGGAAGGTGTTTGGTTTAAAAACTTCATTCTAGAATTGAATGTCATTCCTAGCATGAAAGACCCCATTACCGTGTTTTGTGATAACACCCGGGCGGTTGCTCAAGCAAGAGAACCAAGATCTCACCAACGGACCAAACACATTATGAGGAAGTATCACCTAATCCGTTATATCATCAAACGAGGTGATGTGCGAATAGAGAAGGTCGCATCAACAGAGAACGTGGCAGATCCAATTTCTAAACACCTTAGTCGAGAAGCTTTCGAAGGCCATCTTGCGAGGATGGGACTTAGATTAGCTCATGAATGGCTTTGACGGGGCAAGTGGGAGATTGTTAGGAATAGTACCCTGAAAGCCGACCTAATAGTCCTCTTAGTACATTACTTTGAAATCAGTGACAATCTTTGAATGATATAAAGGGCTTTGGTAACACTTCTTTATATGCTCTTGTTTGATTGTTTGATTACTTTAACTGATGTATTAGAACTCCCCTACTTAATATGACTTAAAAGACTCAACCATTTAGGTGAAGTGGTCCATGAAATGAGCCCTATATCACATAAGTCATGATTAGAAATCACTCCAAGCCGATGAGTCCTAAAAACAGTAGGAGTGTCGACTTGACTCGTTCGAGGCTTGCTCGTGTAATCACACCCTTAAGAAGGACCATCTTATTTCATGGGGTGCAAAGTGTATTGTTGATATGTGCGTGATACACGGGGGTGCTTACTTCTTCTAAGTAGGTACACTGAGGTGTCCCGTGTGAGAAGATTCCTAAATGGGAAAAGAAGTTTCTATTTCTGGAAATATAAATTTCCAAATTAGGAAATATCTCATGTGTCATTGATGTGATTAAGTGATCCTTAGACTTGAGGTTCCATTGTTACTTTGTGAGCTAACTCTATAGTCTTACGTATAAGCTTTAAAAGGTGTCACTTAGACAACTGATTCAAAGCTTATGCTGGGCTGCACAAGTGGCATATAAAAGTGTACGAGAACCGATAAAGGACCTATACTTGCATTAGCAAGTTGATCTCTTATTGTGTAAGTCATTCATATGCCATCTAGGAGTCCTTGGCTAAGGCAGTGGATCAAGATATCAAAAAATGAGTTTCTTGGATTGAGATCAAATGGATATGAAATGCACTTAACCTTAGGTTCGAGATTATTAGGGTTCTAGTTATTCCCTTCCCCTAGATCTTGATTGAGAGATGAGACGTATGAGGATTGTATCTCACATATGACAATGACTTAAAGGTTCTTTCGAATTGAGACATTCTTATTCAACTAGGGGTCGTACACCTGTTGCTAGACTATGGTCGTATGGTATGTGGACTGGTTAATTAATTAGGAATTAATTAATTAGGGTCACTGTGTTGGAAAACAGGAATCAGAAAGCAGCGAAAATTTAAAAATTTTCCAACAAAAGGATCTTGGACTCGCAATTGTGTATCTAAATTCGTAGGGATTAGAAACTTACTTTCTTAATTAACTTTCTTGAAGCGTTTCAAGCCACCCAAGAACGCTCTTCTCGCGGCTTGATCCCCTCTCCTTGGTAAAGCTCGAATCTTCAAAACTTCTAACTTGAAGCTCTCTAGAGATAGTCCACCAACTTGACTACAATCTAACTAGTAAGGATGCTAGTTCTCTAGTTAGTGTTTAGGCTTAACCTAGGGTTTAATTTATCTTGGAGAAAGGATGGTGTTCAACACATGAACCAAAAGAATTCTCGATTACCCTCTAAGGGGAGCTCGAGCTCCCCTATATATAGGAAAGGGGAGGGGCGACCGATCCTAGTCCTTATGGACTAAGGATTTTGGTCCCTCTCTCCTATTATTTGATCATCAAGTATTTTCCAACTTTGACTTTGAATTCTAATTCAAATCAACTTTTAAGAGAGTTAAAATATCCAAACTATTTTTGGATAATTTTATACTTTATTTATTTAAAATAAAAAACTTATTTTATCTAATTAATTAATTCGTAATTAATTAACTAGATTATTTTTCTCCAAAATAAGACTTTCTTTTTTTTTTTTAATTCAAAATTGAACCAAAGTCTATTAAACAATTAATCACATTAAATATTTAACACATAAATAAATATACACATATATTTACACACGTGTGGAACCCTCTTGCTCCGATTAACTCGTTTAATCATTTTAAAGCCTTAACTCATGTAACCAAGTTGTTGTGTGTGACCCTCTAGGTTCTCAATTCAATTAGCAGTGACCCTAATTAATTAATTCACTAATTAATTAATCAGTCAACAGATTAAACGACCATAGTCTAGCAACAGATGTTTAACCCCTAGCTGAATTGGAATGTTCGGATTTGACAGAACCTTTATGTCATTGATTCATTGTGAGATACAATCCTCCTACGTATTATCTCTCAACCATGATCTAGGGTAAGGGAATAATCTGAACCCTAATAATCCGGTCTTAAAGCAAAGTGCATTTCATATCCATTTGATCTCAATCCAAAAAACCTTTTTCTTGATGTCTTGATCTACTGCCTTGGCCAAGGACTCCATATGGCATATGAATGACTTACAAAATAAGAAATCACCTTGCAAATGCAAGTGTAGGTCCTTTCTTGATTCACATTCACTTTCATGAATCACTTGTGCAGCCCCAACATAAGCCTTGAATCAGTTCTCTAAGACGACACCCTTTAAAGCTTATACCTATGACTACAGAGTTAACTCTTAAAGTGACATGGAACCTCAAGTCTAAGGATCAATTAATCACATCAATGACTCATGAGATATTTCCTAATCTGGAAGTTTCCATTTCCTGAAATAGAAACTTCCTTTCCCATTTAGGAATGTTCTCACACGGGGCACCTCAATGAACTTACTTATTGAAGTAAGCACCCTCATGTATCACGCACGTATCAACTATACACTTTGCACCTACATGAAACAAGGTGGTCCTTCTTAAGGCCGTGATCCCACAAGCAAGCCTTAGAGGAGTCAGGTTGACACTCCCACTGTCGGTAGGACTCATCGGCTTAGAGTATTTTACTAATCATGACTTATGTGATATGGGGCTCGCTTCATGAACCATTTCACCTAAATGGTAGAGTCCTAAAGTCATCAGGATTAGGGGAGTTCTCATACATGCACAGATAAAGTAAACACATACCAAACAAGAGCATATAAAGAAGTGTTGCTTCAATTCGTTATTTCATTCAAAAATTGTCTGTGATTACAATAAAGAAAAGTACAAAGTGGATATTCAATCGGCTTTCTAGGGCACTATTCCTAACAATCTCCCACTTGCCCGTCAAAGCCATTCTAAAGCTACTCTAAGTCCCATCTTCTGAAGATGACCTTGGAAAGCTTCTCGACTAAGGGGTTTAGTAAGTGGATCTGCCACGTTCTCTGCTGATGTGACCCTCTCAATTTGCGCATCTCCTCTTTTGATAATATCATGGATTAGGTGATACTTCCTCATAATGTGTTTGGTCCGTTGGTGAGATCTTGGTTCTCTTGCTTAAGCAACCGCCCTAGTGTTATCACAAAACACTGAAATGGGGTCTTTCATGCTAGGAACAACATTCAACTCTTGAATGAAGTTTCTAATCCAAACACCTTCCTTAATTGCATCATTTGCAGCTAAGTATTCGGCCTCAGTGGTGGAATCTATAGTGGCAGTTTGCTTGGAACTCTTCCAACTCACTGCTCCGCAGTTTAAGCAGAAAATGTATCCTGACATTGACTTAAAATCATCTAAGTCAGATACAAAGCTTGCATCGCAGTATCCTTCGATAGTAAGATCTTTCTGACCTCCGTAAACTAAGAATAAGTAATTTGTACTTTTCAAGTACTTAAGAATATTCTTCACGGCATCCGAGTGACCATCTCCAGGGTCAGATTGGAAACGACTTGTTATACTAAGTGCATAAGCCACATCCGGTCTAGTACATAACATTACATACATTATGCTACCTATTGCTGATGCATAAGGTGTATGAGTCATTCTTTCCTTCTCAAGGTTAGTCTTACGACACATCTTCTTAGAAAGACATGTTTCTACACTCATAGGAAGGTTCTTAACCTTTGCTGACTCCATATTGAATCTCTTCAATACTTTGTCAATGTACATCGACTGTGATAGTCCTATTAACCTTCTAGATCTATCTCGATAGATTTTAATTCTAAGGATATAGGACGCATCACCAAGATCTTTCATCTCGAATTGGTTCGATAACCATAACTTAGTCACTTTCATGCCATCCTTCGAATTCCCAATAAGAAGGATGTCATCTACATAAAGTACTAAGAATTGCACTGAGGTCTCCAATTCCTTTCCAGACACGCATGCTTCATTCGAAATTTGAATGAAGCCAAACGCTTTGACTGATTCATCAAATCGAATGTTCCAATTCCTAGAAGCCTGTTTCAATCCATAGATTGATCTTTGGAGTTTGCAAAACTTTTGCTCACTCCCACTGAATGTGAAACCTGTGAGTTGTTCCATATAAATGTCTTTATCAATGTCACCATTGAGAAAGGCAGTTTTCACATCCATTTGCCATATCTCGTAGTCATAGTATGCAGCAATGACAAGCATGATCTGAATAGACTTTTGCATTGCAACTGGTGAAAAGGTTTAATCAAAGTCCACGCTGGGTCTTTGAGTGAATCCGTTTGCAACCAGTCTTGCTTTGTAGGCTGCAATGCTTCCATCAACTCAAAGCTTTCTCTTAAAGATCTATTTGCAACCTATGGATTTGACCCCATCAGGCAAATCTACTAAGGTCCAAACTTGGTTGGAGTTCATGGAGTACATTTTGAATTTCATGGCTTCTATCCACTATTCAGAGTCAGAATCTGAAAGTGCCTCCTCATATGTTAAAGGATCATTATCCTTTTCAGAGATTTCATGGAAGAATCCATACCATCTCTCCGGCTTTCTAGGAGTGCGTTCAGAATGCCTTAGAGGAGGATTTACGTGTGTATCGAAATTCGTGATTGGTTGCGGTTAGCCAGAAGGGGACGTTTGTTCAGTGGGTGGTGTGGGATCACTTTGTACTTCTTCTAATTCTATGATCTTGCCTTTCTTTTCTTTAAGGAACGGTTCCTCCAGAAAAGTGGCATTTCTGGAAACAAACCCCTTTTGCTCAGATTGATCATAGAAGTGGTATCCTATGGATTCCTTAGGATAACTTACAAAGTAGCATAAGTTAGAACGAGATTCTAACTTGTCTCCCACTGTCCTCTTCACGTAAGCAGGAGAACCCCAAATTCTTAAGTAAGAATAACTAGGGATTTTAGCATGCCACATTTCATAGGGCGTTTTAGGGACTGACTTAGAGGGAACTAGATTCAAAATCTTTGCGGCACTTTCTAGGGCATAACCCCAGAAAGAAGGTGGTAATTCAGTGAAACTCATCATGGAACGAACCATATCAAGTAGAGTTCGATTCCTTCTCTCAGAAACTCCATTAAGCTGAGGAGTTCCCAGAGGAGTGCACTGAGAGATAATCCCATTATCTTTGAGATGATTAAGGAATTATTCACTAAGATACTCGCCTCCTCGATCAGATCGGAGTGCTTTGATCTTGTGACCAGTTTGGCTCTCAACCTCCTTTTGAAATTCTAAGAATTTCTCAAAAGCTTCAGATTTATACTTCATTCAGTATACATAAACATACCGACTAAAGTCATCAGTACAGGTTATGAAATACTGATGATTGTTTCTAGTGCTTACACTAAGCGGTCCACAAATATCAGAATGGATCAAATCCAAAACCTTAGTGGCACGTTCCACAGTTCCTTTAAAAGGGACTTTGGACATTTTTCCTTTGAGACAGGATTCGCAAGAAGTTAACTCTTTGAGATCATTTTCAGAGAATGATCTTAAAGTGTTTATCTTGCAAATTCTGTTCTTGGAAATGTGTCCTAATCTAGCGTGCCACAAGGGAGCTGAAACTTTGTCATGTCTCTTACGTTTAGTTTCTCGTTGTTTATTCATAATATTGATATTCTGAGTTAGATAAAGTCCATTACTTAGAGTACCGATGTGAACGGAAGAGTTCTTCCGTTTGATAAATTATTTACCATTCTTAATATAAGTTTCATAACCTTCACAATCTAAAATTGGAACTGAAATTATATTACGAATAATGCTCGGTACATAAAGGACTTTATTTGAGACTAACTCAAAACTACCTAAATCTAATCTAATTGTGCCTAAAGCTCGAGCTTCAACGTTTGAGCCATCACCGATCTTCAACACACATTCTCCTTCTTTGAGTTGTTGGACTTCACTTAGCATCTGTTCATCATTACAGATATGAGTTCCACAACCGGTATCAAGTACCCAAGAACTAGAATTGATAGAAAGATTCATTTCAACGAGAAACATACCTTTCTTTAGAGTAGCCTTGTACTCTGGGCAGTTTCTCCTCCAACGTCTCGCTTTGCCACAATGGAAGCAAACATCCTCTTTTTGATCATGCTTCTTCTTTTGGGCCTTCCCCTTCGAAACGCCACTAGCGGGCCTAAGGGGTTTGTTCTTCTTCTTCTTTTGGGCTTTTTTGCCCTTACCATTAGAAGGCCCAGAAGAGGAAGATGGAGCATTCACCATCAGAACCTTATTGTCCTTCTTGATCGTGCTTTCATCAGTCACAAGTTGACTAATCAGCTCAGCTACAGTAGCACCAGCATGATTCATGTTGAAGTTAAGAACAAAAGGGTCGAATGATGGTGGGAGCGAGGCTAGCAACAAGTCCATTGAAAGCTCATGTTTCAGTGGCATGTCCGTGGAAGCAAGTTTCTCAGTAAGGGCGAGAAACTTGAGTCCATACTCATGGACACTAGAACCTTCCCTCATTCTCAAGTGGAACAATTCCTTTGAAGTGTTATACCTTGTAACACGTTCATGAGGGAAGTAAAGTTGCTCTAAGTGGTCGTAAATCTCCCAAGCGAATTCCATGGCCTCATGTTGCCTTTGCAAGTCCGGAGACATGTTAGCCAACATAAGGCAACGGGCTTGGAGATTATCATCCTTCCACTTCTGGATCGCTTCCCGCTCGGCCCGAGTGGGAGCCTCCCCTTCGGGACTAGGCTCCCCTTCGAAGAGAACATAAGTTCTCTTCTCAGAATCTAGAATGATTTTTAGATTCCTCAGCCAATCAGAATAGTTGGGACCAGTCAACTTGTTTGACTCGAGGATCGATACAAGAGGGTTTTTGGTTACCATTTCAAAACACGTAGAGAATCACAGAATCTACGACCTAAATGGTAAAACAGAGAACTAGTGAGCATGCTGAATTATAACGATATACAAAAGATAAGGTCTTTAATCTAATGTAGCTCCCACAGTTTTTCAAAGATCTATAATTCCCAAAGATCTAAGAGGAACACGTTTCCCAATGGGTACTAAGATCCTAAGCATTTTACCTCAAACCCACAACTCGCGGACATTCTAAGTAAAAACCCTAGGTAGGTACAACTTACCAATTCTAACACCTTTAGAACTCATAGTAATTGTTTTGCCATCACCTATCTTTCAATATGGACCCATGACTCATGTGACATCCATATTTACTTAGGCGTTAAGCTAGACCCATCAATCATAACACCATGATCAAAACTTAGTTCGAACGACCCACGACTCGCGGACATCGCCCTTGCCAAAATTGATCACGAAATATTGATCATTTGAAATGATCAATTAGGTAACTAAGAACTAATAAGCTCCACTAGCTATCCCACGACTCGCGGACAATAACTAGCTTCACTTACTAAACTTAAAACCTATTGATGGAATGCTAGGAATTTAATTCAAAATTTGCATCTCAAATTAAACACTTATTTGTTCGAAGTTAGCTTAATATTTAATGGGAATTTTCGAATCAACCGGAGAGTTGTCCGGTTCGACCTCACCAACATATATGTTATCCCATTCTATTAGTCTTGATTAATGCAAGTACAACTTAAATGCATTTCAAACAAGCACATAAACAGATAACATGTCCTAGCATGATACTAACATGTAATGATCATGGGTTCTACCTATCTTATGCGTGATATGTGGGAGCAACTCCACAATCACAAGTTCTAACATACATGCCACATAAACAGTTTAAATCACATAAGGGAAAGCGGTAACAAAATACGAGCCCTGTCTCTATTACATTTTTCAATTGAGATTCCCCTCCCTAACATTTTGAGGGGTTTTCACTTATGGCCACCTTGTTACTTGAATGTGGTCCATCTTACTCCATGGGTGCATTGTCTCCAAAATGAAAATAAAACCTCACCACTTATCTCTACTCTCAAATTACAATAAAAGGAAAAAGACATAAAGTAATAAGGTTCAATCTTCATATTGGCCTTAGACAAATACACGGGGCATGCCCCGGCCTCAAAAAACAGTAATATGGAAAGCAACATAATAAATCACATAACAGTACGCACATAAGTGAGGCTCCAACCTCAATTGAAAAACGCAACTATAGGGCTCCAAACCCAATTTAAACCATCCATGTGCATAAATTAAAACCATACATAAGTCTAAACCCATGATCACCTTGCTTTTGCGAGAATTTAAATTTAGCCAATAAATTAAAATTCCCGTTTCAAGTCCTAATGACTTAAAACACGACTTGATGCGAGTCTTATTTATAAAAGTTTTCAATAAATCCCAAACTACCAAAAAAAATAAAATTCCAATTAATTTCTGAAAATTAATAATTTTATCAAAGATGTATTTTCCCAAAACATAAACCGTCTCTATTTCTTAAAAATCCCAATTTTAAGTTTTATTCAAAAATTAAAATAAATATTCATAAAATAAAAATTTTAAACTAAAATAAAAAAAGTTGGGACTGGATTGCACGAAATACGAAAATGGATCACGAAAAATGGGGCCCGTACGCGAAAAGGGGTTGCACGTCGCAAACACGCGGCGATCACGCCGTGCGCTAGAGCGTGCAGCTCCTGCCGGAAGCTTGCAGGCGGACTGGGCGAGCAATCCCACACGCTTACGAGATTCTTGCCCAGAGGGACGGCGGACAGCGAGCGGCCTGTCTCGGCCAGCTAGGCGCACCCGGAACGCCTCCCGCGCGGTTGCGGGAGGGAGTAGGCGCACGGCCTACGAGCGCGCGGGGTTTCGCGTGTTCGTAATCCAGGTTTTTCGTTTCGTGTTTTCGTTAAAAATCAATTACAAGTTTCGTATTTTTGTTCAAAGAAATCCAAAAACAGTTTATAAGTTTCAAATCTAAAATAGTTTTCAAAATTAAATTTTGTAAAAAGCAATTTTCCGAAATTTTCAGGAAAAACACGGTTTCGTAATTCAGGCTTTCTAAAAAAATTACAAATACTCAATCGCATCAAGCCTAAGAATTTCTACCAAATTCAGTAAACTGGAGACGAATCAGAAACACGATTAAGGAGGTGGCTCTGATACCACTTGTTGGAAAATAGGAATCAGAAAGTAGCGGAAATTTAAAAATTTTCCAACAAAAGGATCTTGGACTCGCAATTGTGTATCCAAATTCGTAGGGATTAGAAACTTACTTTCTTAATTAACTTTCTTGAAGCGTTTCAAGCCACCCAAGAACGCTCTTCTCGCGGCTTGATCCCCTCTCCTTGGTGAAGCTCGAATCTTCAAAACTTCTAACTAGAAGATCTCTAGAGATAGTCCACCAACTTGACTACAATCTAACTAGTAAGGATGCTAGTTCTCTAGTTAGTGTTTAGGCTTAACCTAGGGTTTAATTTATCTTGGAGAAAGGATGGTGTTCAACACATGAACCAAAAGAATTCTCGATTACCCTCTAAGGGGAGCTCGAGCTCCCCTATATATAGGAAAGGGGAGGGGCGGCCGATCCTAGTCCTTATCGACTAAGGATTTTGGTCCCTCTCTCCTATTACTTGATCATTAAGTATTTTCCAACTTTTACTTTGAATTCTAATTCAAATCAACTTTTAAGAGAGCTAAAATATCCAAACTATTTTTGGATAATTTTATACTTTATTTATTTAAAATAAATAACTTATTTTATTTAATTAATTAATTCGTAATTAATTAACTAGATTATTTTTCTCCAAAATAAGACTTTTTTTTTTTAATTCAAAATTAAACCAAAGTCTATTAAATAATTAATCACATTAATCACAAGGACACGTGTCACTCACGTGACCCACACGTGTGGTTTCACACGTGTGGAACCCTCTTGGCCCGATTAACTCGTTTAATCATTTTGAAGCCTTAACTCATGTAACCAAGTTGTTGTGTGTGACTCTCTAGGTTCTCAATTCAATTAGCAGTGACCGTAATTAATTAATTCACTAATTAATTAATCAGTCAACAGATTAAACGACCATAGTCTAGTAACAGGTGTTTAACCCTAATTAATTAATTCACTAATTAGCAGTGACCCTAATTAATTAATTCACTAATTAATACTTAACATGCATGACATGTTTTAAGTGGATAAAATTAATTTTTTCACACAAATAAATTTAATATTCGCATTCTTTATTAATTAGATTTGTGATTTTTTTTTTCTTCTAACTTTTCTTTACTGAATGGGTTGGCACACGAGCAAACAGAATAGCAATATTTCCTCTACAGTGGAAATGCATCATTGAGTTGGTTTGCCCTTAATTTTATAGCCAGTTAGTTACTAATAATTATTTGAATTATTTTTCCCGTTGTTTTATTACATTATGAATAATAATTTGTTGTCATTACATCTTTTTTGTGACAATTATATATTGCGCGTTAATTCTTATTTGAAAAGGAAGAAATAATATATTAGACTCAATAATAGACAAATTTTAATATTTTGGATTATTCATCTATATATATAATAATGTAAATATAAATAAATAAAAATAAAAATAAAAACATATAAAAGTACGATTTGGGTTTTTTGGTTCTTACAAAATAGAGATCGCCTACATTACCCTCGTAATAATTACATCAATAACTATTAGTCATTGATAATTATATAAATACATTTTATAAATTTTTAATTTAACTATATTTAAAAAGTACTTATTAACTTAAAATAGGATTCTTGGTAGAATTAAAACTTCTTCAACTTAACAAAAAAAATATATAGTACAATAAGAATTGTTTTAATATTAACATAATAATTAATTTTATTCAAATTTTATAATATAATGTTCATTTCTCAATTTTAAGATTTATAATTTAAACATTATAAAAAGATATACCTAAGAAATTGGAAAACAACAAAGTTATTCGCTTTATAAATTTTAATAAATTTTGGTTATTATGTAATATAAAATATTATTTAAATTGAAGGCGGAAAAATAACTTGGCAAGAACGACATTAAATGAGGAAATCTTAGGGGTAGTGCAGAGCATACACTCGTACAAAGCGCCGGAAGAAGATGGTTTCCAAGCCTACTTTTTCCAAACCTATTAGGATATAGTAAGAGACACTGTGGTGAAATGTATCAATTATTGCATGGATCGAAGAGAGATCCAATTGTCAAGAAGGCTTATTAGACGTTTATTTGCCTGATTTCGAAAGTTAATGCTCCAAAAAAAAAAAAAAGAAGAGTTTCAACCCATTACGTTGTGTAACGTATTGCTCAAAATGATCACCAATATAATTATAATCTGTTTAAGTCATATATCAAAGAAATTGTGAGCCTACTCCATAATAGCTTAATTCCCTGCCGAAGCACCGATTAGAATATCTTGATAATTGAAGAAGGGTTAAGAGTTCTACATCATTCCAAAGACAAAAAGGGGGTATGGTGCCAAAATTGAATCTTGAAAAGACTTACGACAAAGTTCTGTGAAATTTTCTGAGAAAAACTCTTAACTTTCTTCAAATTCCCGACGAAACTCATCAATATCATTATGAGCAAAATGAAGGGGATATAACCGGAGATTCTACAGAATGGTGAACCGACGAAGGTTGTAGGGATGTGTGGCATTTGATAGATAAACTCTTGCCTCATTTGATTGTACTCTGCATGGAGCAACTTACATATATGTTTGCAGAGGTCATTTCAATTGGGCATTGGAAGCTAAATATGGTATGTCGTAATGGCCCTCAGATCTCAATCTTACATTTTACAGGCGACATAATATTGGGAGCTAAAGCTATCATGGTTGGAACAAACTGCATTCAAAGCGTGGTTGAGACATTTCGCAAGACGTTGGGTCTCAAATTAAACTTTAACAAATTACATGTGTTGTTCGAACTTTATGTGTCAGATGATTTAAAGTAGCAAGTTATTAGAATTTTGAGCATGGAATGTACAGACAAATTAAGGAACTATTTGAGAGAGTGCATGAACTTTAGCTGAAACTATAATGAGCATTTCTCGATTGTGATTAAGAGACTTAAAAGGCATTTCTTAGGATCGAAAGCCGAAACGACAAACCTTGCCAGACGAGTAACACTTATTCAATCTATTACGAGCTCAATCTTCATCTACCACATGCATACAAATTGGCTCCCTAATCAAGTGTGCGATAAACTTGATCGACACAAGCATAAATTTTATTAGGCGACTCATATAACAAAGAGATGGACTCATTTTTTGGGACAGAAGAAGGTGACTAGAAAGAAACAAAAAGGGGGATTGGATCTTAGAGAAGCTCGAAATGAAATAGCGATGCTCGCTAAAACGGGATGGAGAATGCTGTTGTGACGCCCCGACTTTTCATCCATACAGGTACGACGTATGTGTTTACTATTTACGTAATTTAATTGTTGGTTTTTTTAAATTTCGTTATTCATTTCATTACTCGTCATAATTTGATTTATTTCTTATTCATTTTGAACGTAAATGCTTATATGATTATGAACATACCTTTTTAGATTTCGAATTGATTTCTGTTTTCCGTACAAACTTGGTATGAGTGAATTACACACCTTATGATCATGTTTATATTCTTGTTGCATGATTTTATTCTTGTTTGTGTGAGTTTTGGGTTCGTTTGTGTGATCGGAACCGAAAAGGGGCTAAAGAGCATTTAGCATGCCTTGGGGTCCGGGGAGCGTAACTTGAGCTCGGGAACTCGAAATTGAGTTTTATCACCTCAATTGGATCCATATCAATGATAGAACAAGCCTCATATTTTTCTTAGGCCATTTGAGTCCCCAAATTTCAACCGAAACGAGCACCTCATACCTAAAATGACCTTCTTTGACTCTTGTTAAGCTACGGACCTACTCTAATACACTTAAGCCCTAAACCCATAACCTATACCACTTGAAACATCTCTCTCTCCCCCTTACCCATCCACACGAACCATGCCCCTCCCCCCCTCCAACCCAAAATTCAGCCAAAAGAAGGAGAAAGAAGAGAAAGGAAGGAAGAAGAAGGAAACTATTCACCCTTGTGAGATTTGAGCTAATCTCACAACCATCTTCCACCATTTCTTGAAGGTAAGTCAATATTTGATATGTATATCTTCTTATGGCCATTTTAAGATAGATTTTGCATGATTTCACCAAGTTTGGAGTTAGAATTGAGATACATGATGAATAGTAAGGGTTTGTTAGATTTTGGAGATTCTATCCTGTTTCTTTGTATTTCCTTTGAGTTTTTTTAGCATTAATTGATCCTAAGACAAGTATTTATGATGCTATGAACTTATATTGCTTGGTTGTGGAGGATTAAATGATATGCCATTAATGAACTTGGAGGTTTTTGGAAGAAAATGGACTTGATCATATCTCTTGTAAGTGTTGCATGTTGTAGCATGAGTTTAACTCATTGTTTAGCATGAATTGTATGATATTTGAGCATTTAAATCTTCCTTTATGTCTTGTCTTGGAGTATGCATGGTTTGCTTGGGTTTTGAGGCTGAAACAGGGGCTGAATTTCGTAGAATTCTGCCCCATGGGAAGCAAACGCCTATTAGGGAATTTTCTTATTTTGGGGGTTAACGGCCGTTAACCCCCTTGGGTAACTATCTGACCCCCCTAACGTGGGTTAGTGATTTTGTGTGTGTGAGTGACTAATGCCCGTAACAGCCGTTCCCTACTGACCTGGCTAACGGCCGTTAGTGTTTTATCAAGGAAGGTTAGCCCCATCCTTATGTATGCGTGCGTTGTTTTCTCGTTTCCTTGCTTCGATGCTTGTTTCCTTGCCTCGTTTATGACTTATATGAATGGTATACATGTTGATATATGTTTAATGATTAATGCATTAAGTTTATGCCTCGTTTTGATATGATTTATGAAAGTTATGAAATGCATGAGTATGAAACCTCTATGTATTGAATGTACTTGAACGAATTCCATGATTATGTGAATTCACGACATCAAGTCACTTCTTATGCATCTCATATCATATTCCTAACATTTCCGTGCATCGTATATGGTCATATTGAGTCTCACTTCGCTCTCCTTTGCACTGATTTGGGTTTGGTCGGAGACGAGGGCGATCCTTGAGACTCTTGCTCTTCTTCTTTTGCCTTTCAGTGTGGGTTTGTCTTCTAATAGCTATGATGACCCGATATATCCTCTTATGTGAAAAGTTTTAAGCCAAACTAATATATATATATATATATATATATATATATATATATGTATATATCAAGTCCTTTCAAGAGTAAATGATTTCAAACGCAAGCCTCTCTTTTACGTAAGCCTACCTATGATTTTGGCGAGAGCATGATTATGAAACACGGGCCCAGGGACTTAGTGCATGTGGCTATCCAGGGAGGCAAGGGCCGACGGTGATCCCATGTGTTGGTCCCAACAAAATTACGATGGAACCGACCTCGGTAGGAGATTTGGTGAGTTAGGGGAACCGGGCTTTTGAGGATTCATGTACCTCACTAGCCAATATGTATGGGTGGTCGGGCCCTGAAAAAGGTGTATATGTATGATTATGATTAAGAATATGCATGAAAGACTATATGTATGATAACGAATGAACTATGTTTATGGTTACAAAAGGTGTAGGTTGGAGATTGTGCACGCCCACTCGTCGGGCCATGAATACCCTAATGAATGAATATGATAGTCTTAATCCCGTTGATGCCTTCTTTGTTTTACCCACTTGGGAAATTATTATCAAACTTCACACGGGATGAGGGCTTGCGTGAACGTGTTTAAATTTCACGTTATTTATATTATATGCCCCTTTTATACCCACCAGTCTACTTTAGATATAACCCAGTTTGTTTTCGCTTGTGTTTTGCAGGTTTAGAGAGTGCTCGGTGGGAATACGAGTCGTGGAGGTCTTGCATTTTGGTCTAGCACTTTGTTTTACACTCTCTTGCACTCATATCATTATTTTGTGTTATGAGTATGGATTCTTGATCGTATTTTGTTATGTCAGGATGTGTGGGCCACTGATACTTGAGCATTTGTGTATACTTGATTTTTGGAGCTTGGATGCTCATTGTATATGATCCATGATATGATATGCTTCCGCTTTCTTTGTTTCACTCTGATTTTATTTTATTGCTTCTCGTTCTGGTATAGTTTAAGGGTTAGCTCCCACCTAGCATAGCATGTGTGTTATGTCCCCGTTCTCCATGATTTGGTATGTGTATGGACTTACCATTTCATATGCGGGTCGGGTCTCGGTGCGGGGGATGTGGTACCTTGCGCTCGGGTGCTACAGCCTTAAGTGGACGGATTCACTGCTACCCTGGAAACAATTCAGGACGGAACTTCATCATCTTTTCCTTCGTTTCCCACGTAGCCTCGTCGGTCTTACCACTTCTCCAAAGGACTTTGACTAGTGGAATAAGCTGATTTCTGAGTTCCTGAAACTTCCGATCAAATATCTTAATCGTCTTTTGAACGAACGTGAGATTAGGCTCTAGTTCTACTTCTTCAACCCGTAAAACCTCGGACTCATCTTTGTAGTACTTCCGGAGTTGTGAAATATGAAACACATTATGAATTCCGATCAAACTCGGAGGTAAATCCAAACGGTAGGTTGTATCCCCAATCCTCTCTAAAATCTCAAACGGTCCCAAGTAGCAAGGATTCAACTTTCCTCTTTTATCGATCCTTGAAAACCCATTTCGTGGAGAAGCCTTCAAAAAGACCCTATCTCCAACCTCAAACTCAAGATCCTTTCTCTGTTTGTCAGCATAGCTCTTCTGTCTATCTTGAGCTGCCTTCATCCGTTGTCTAATTAGTTGGACCTTGTCTATCTCCTCTTGAACAACCTTAGAGGGTTTTTTCTTTTTCTCTCATCTTTTCACGTCCTCTTGTTTGGTCCAATTCCACATTTCCAAATCAAAGAACAACGGAGACCTTCACTTCCGTTATAACATCCTGGATTTTGGGGCCAAGAAGAAGTAGGTAAGTAAAGGGTTAAGAAGAATTTCCTTTAGGTCCCTAGTTACTATTCATCCCTAAAGGTAGAAATTTTTCAGAATACTTTTACCTATCAAATATTGGGTTCAAATGAATCCCTTTAAAATTTTATGAATTATGGTATCATTCCCGAACCGTAACTCTCATTATAACTCTCGTAGTAACCAAAACCGGCTAGAAACCCTAGTTTTGCCATAATTTAGAAATTTTCGAATTTTAACGATTTTCCTGTTCAATATTGTAGTTAAAACGGTCCTTGAATTATTTTATGAATTCTCATACACTTACCAAAACTTAATTCCAACCACGGCTTATTTTATAAATACTTTCCTTTTTAGAAATCATTATTTTATTACAAACGTTTAGCTTTCATTTATTATTCAAAATTACACTTAAAACGTTTCTTGAATTTTTCTCTAACCATGACAATTTTCTCGATTTTTAAATTTCATCATAGCTTCGTTTATAGAATTTATCACGATTTTTCATAATCTCTAACGTCTATAACTTTCAAGCGAATGAACTAAACGTCACACATTTATAACCATAACAAAGCTCATTTTACACTCATTCTTTCGCTACTTTCACCACTTCAAGCTCTCGTTTCTCGACTCTTAAATGAATTTTATATTTATTTTTATTCATCGATGACATCACCTTCCTAAAATAGAAAGGCTAAGTGTATGATATAAAATCCTCCACATTTCCAACATATTCTCTACGTATTTTTGTGATTCAAAATTATCCACATTTCTTCCCTAAAATAGAAATGCTAGGTGTGTGATTTAGAATTTTCCACATTTCTTACATAATTTCCATATATTTTTGTGAATTATAATTCTCCACATTTCTTACATATTTTTAGAAATTACCCTTAAAGCCCCAAGATGATACCTATAAATACCCATCTCTAGTTCATTTCCAAGACACACCAAAATCACTCCAACTCTCTCACATTTTCGATCAGATCTCTCTTCCCTACATAAGGTGTGCTTTTCTTTTATTATTTCATGCTTTATATGTTGTTCTTAGC
Source organism: Lantana camara (assembly GCA_037501455.1). NCBI lineage: Eukaryota > Viridiplantae > Streptophyta > Magnoliopsida > Lamiales > Verbenaceae > Lantana > Lantana camara. Next base: position 48,212,737 of record CM074860.1, on the reverse strand, counting down.
ATAATATAGTTTTAGCATGCTTAGGATTAATTAAATTATGCTTTAGGAATTTTATTTTATGAAATATATATATGCCTAAATTGTTAGTTTTATGTACAATGTGCTTAAATTGTGAATTTTATTTACTTAAATACATGAATTAGGGTATGAAATAATCTGAATATGTGTTAAAATATTTATGATCTTATTTGATTAAATTCATGCCTAGAATAATTTATTTAGAATTATTTTTATGATTAAAGTTACATAAAGTGCTACATTTTAAGTTTAATTGTATGTTATGAACTTAGAATTAATTAAATATGATCATGAACTAATATGAATACCTTCATAAGTCTAAGAACATGTTCATAAGATTCTTGAAACAAGTTAAGGTGCACGTGTAATATTGTGTGTATATGTGTGTCTAATTTTATGTTATAAAGTGTTTCATTCTTAAGAATTTGAATAGTAAATGTTTTCAATAGTAATTTTGACTTTTTGGTCAACATTTATTGATTTAATTTTGAAATTAATATAAATTTAATTATAAATTGAACTTCAAAAATATTAAAGAAAGATTTTACCTGAATTTTCCGAAAATCGGTAATTTTGTAAACAATTTATAAAATGCGACCTATATTGTCAAGTTAAACCCTAATTTCGATTTCAAATACTTATCATTAAGATCATAATGCAATTAGTAAATATTTGATTTGTTAAGAAATTCATAAACCCTAATTCATTAAAGAATTCACTTAAACGGTTAAAATTAGGGTTTACCGGGTTTTCTAACAAGTTACTATTTTAAGTGTGAACACAATATGCTTTATGTGCTTATTTGATTAGGATAATGAGAAATATAGTCCTAAGCCTATAGTAGTTAATACTTTTAGGCAAAATTAGGATCAAGCAGTGGAATCCACGTGACTATGTCTGACTTTCGGTATTCCGTGAGGGTTAAAATATTTTCAACTGGAATCATGCCTATACTTATGTATCTATATAAAAAATATTTTCAAGCCTACCTATTATTTATGATTTATCACCCTATATACATAATATCACATTACAATATCCCTTTTTAAAAGGGAAATACTTTCATGCCTGAATCAACATTTTACTAGGACGATATATATCTTAACTCCACTTTATCAAAATGTTAACTCCGGAGTATGCAAGCAAAATATTGTTCTTGATTCATGTTATGGGCCCCGACTGTATCTATAGCGAGCAATTACCAGAAAGGTATCGTGTGATGCCCCATTTCTCGATCAAGGTAAGTTTTGTGACGAGAGTGAACGGTTTACCTTTTTATGCATGTATTATGTGAAATTATGGCTTAATTTGATAACCGTTTTGTGCTTATATGAAATATATGATTTGTATGAAATACGTGACTATTTGGTATGATAATTATGTGCTCGTACTGTTCCTATTAGGCTTTGATAGCATGCTTCGCGATTAATCGAAACTATATGCTTATTTGGACATTAAAGCATGATTTAGGGATTAAATGGTGAATTTATTTTCTGATCCTAGAACTGGATAGAACTTAATGAAATTGTATAGATAATTCGATTACGAGACGAGGGTTCTTGAATCGCTCAATTTGGAGTTCGGATGAAGAAGTTATGGCCATTTTACCAAAAGTCAACCATTTTAACCTAAATCAGTTGACCGCGACCCAATTTCGAATTTAACCCAATTTCAGACCCGATTTCACATTTATCCCACTCCAATTGACCCGGTTCGTGACCTAATTAGCTGATACAACTTACTAATTCAGATTTTAACATCCCCAAACTCATATTACGATAAAACAAAGATTCAAACCCTCTCTCCCTCTCTTTTCTCTCAAGACCATCCATATTCACTCAAGAACACTCCAAGACATCTTGAAGGGGCAAGGTTGGGGATTGATGCCGGAGATTCGAGGTTGAAGAACGAGTTATTCTCTTCGATTATCAGCTCTTAAGGTAAGAAATGTTTGAGTTTGAATGTGGGTCTTCTTTTTTGAACTTGAAGCTTGAATATGGAATCTAGGGAGCATGTTAGATGGTTTAAACTCGAATTTGTTAATGAAAATATGATTCTTATGATGCTAGGAACAATTTGATGTAAGAATTTCTTTTTTTTATGCTCTGTGTGAAATCCACCATTGATGATCTTTGAAGCTTTCTTGAGAATTCTTGCATGTTCATGTTCTTGTGTGTTTTAGCTTAATTTAGTGTTTAATTCTTGTTCCTTGAGCAACTTCATAAAGAATGTGATTAATTCCTTTGAGTTTCTTGCAAGATTGAGAATTTCACCATTGTTGAGTTTGAAGCTTGAATACTTGAGGAAGATGAAGTTCATATGTGCGAATTGTTGGGTTTCTTGATGCATATTCTTTCTTTACTGTTCTTGTTATGCCATTTGATGTTTAATTTCGTTCATTCAAGTTGTTTGAGCTTTGAGGCATGATTTTGGAGCTTTTGGAGTGCATTTTTCGTCATGTTCACGCATATGTTCATAATGGAGTTTTGCAACAGTAGCATTCCAAACGGGGGTTTCGATTTTGAACTAAAACCCCAAAACCCCGTGTGGGAGGCTGCTTTCATGAAAGTCCTAGCCCAAACAGGCGTGTGGTGTGTGTGTGTGTAAAGTCCACACGGGCGTGTGGGGGGGCTCGGGTCTCAATTTTGTGTTTTTGTGATCTTGATCGTTTTGCTTCGTTTTCACTTCCTTTGCACTTCTCACGCCCCTAGCATGATATATATGACTTGGAATCATGTTTATATGTATTGTAATGTCTTACATACCTCGATTATGTGTAATCATGTGCTAAGTATGGTGCACTTGTTGCTAAGTGCTTATCTTTTGACTTGAAAGCTTGTTATATGACCCCTATGGTATTGTTTGATCATAATTGCTACACTCACGTTATCTTGGGACAATCATTTGCACATCATGAGCATATTTACATTATCTTGAAGCTGTGCGTCGTCTTAATTAATTGGTTTCGGGTCGTGTCTTAGCCTTGTTGGTACGGTTGTCTTGTTAGGTGGTGAGTCTCCGAACGAGTAGCTTGTTTGCTCGTGGTTGGTCTTCGAAGTTCTTGGTAAAGGTGAGGAGTTATGATATAAAAATGTTTTCAAAACTGTGGACACCTATAGCATATCATTTTTGATGATTTAAACTCCTGTTTTAAAAATGTATATATAGGCTTTATAAGCCAAGTTTTGTGAGCTTTGCTCGTATTATGGATATTTGCTTATAAAAAATGATTTACAAGTAAAACTTGAGTTTTAGTACATGGGATAGATACCCAAAAATGGTTTTGGAACTTTGTTGGATATTATGTACATAAGAGTTGTGTAGCGAGGTTTGTTGCCCCATGCAAGGACGCTTGGTTGGTTGGATGTTTAACGCTCGGGGACCAAGATGAGTGATATTCCGGGAAGGCATAGGGCCAATGGATGTCCTCATTCGAAAGTTCCCACATGTAAGAAACTTGTTAACTAAGACTCCTAGGAGGTTTTGGGGTTAAGGTTTACAAGGGAGAGGCCGATTTTATGGACCCGTCTCTTCATATGGTAAGAATGTTTGGGGGTTGTACACCCTCATCATCAACGATGTACGGATGGATTGATTAGATTTCTTATGATTTGGGAAGTAAGGATGGAGTGCTCGTACTCGCCGAGCCGGTGCTTTGGTTCATGATTCGTTTATAAAACTTGCACACACTTTGAAAATGAGTTGGATCATGGACGTTGTGTTTTGAGCATGCATTGAACCACTTATATCCTTTTATAATGAAAATTTCTCCTCACCGGTTCCTTCGAGCTGATCTCCTTTAGCTTTTGTGTTCGCAGGTTGCGTTTTGGAGTCAAGCTAGGCGGGGTCTTGTCTTTGAGTCTACTTTGTACTCGTTATGCTTGTAGCATACTTTATGGTTTCTGTTATGCTTTCGGATTTAGTTTGGATTAGTATGTATGGAGTTGATGATGTTTTATTATGCTAGTTTGGACCGTGTTGGTCATTAGAATGATTTTACATTCCGCACTTGACCATTTTGTGCTGGGCCGTGGTGGTCACTTTATTTGATGAACGGCTGAATTAATGCACTTGTTATGTTTTGATTTAAGCTTCCGCATACTTGTGTTTGATTTTCTCGCTTTGTGAGTCTAGTACCGGCTAGCTAGGATCTCCGTTTGTTAACGTTCGCTTCGGTCTTGGCAGTTATATGTATAGCAGTTCTATATATAAGCTAGGTCCGTAGTGCGGTATAGGCGTGAATGACCTCGTCGGGGCGTTACATATCGGGCCGAGGGTATTGTTGGTGCTGCGGACTGCCACCAACTCTTGGTAGTGGTTTAGCTGGATGTTAGGTACTCCACGCCGAGAGATTAAGGGAATACTACTTCCCGATTCGTGTTCATGGTCTCTAGGGTTTGCTTCCCTATTGACACGAAGGAGTAACAGAGGTATTACCATACTTTGTTTTATTAAAGTACCGGCGCCTTGATCAGCCCGGTACTGTTTTACCAGATTATTTAAGGAGTTACGGATGGAGAGGCCTCGCTTGCGGGCAATAAAACTCTTTTATTGAACGGTTCATATTTCTACAAATATTCCAAATCCCCCCTATCCTTATTTTACACATGTAACGCCCCGTGTTTTTTACACGTGCAGGTAAGGGTTACGTGCGCATTTACATTTAATTATTTGATTTTATATTTTGATTCATTAATCAAATTCGTTTTTAATTTGATTTATTTGTCTAAATTTCATATGAACTTCAATGCGAGATGTGAATATATGAATGAAATTGTGAAAATGTGAATTTTGTGAATTCGGTGTTAATTGAATGAAATTACATGTTTCGTGCAACCCGTGGGTTTGATTGTAACTTATTTGAATGTTTTGGACTCAATTGGAAATTGAGTTTGGGCTTAATTGCCACTTTTTTAAAGTTTAGGGACCTAATTGAATATTAGGCAACCCTGAACGGTTTTCGCGATATCTTGAGCTCCGGACCTCGAAATCGAGATCCGTAACCGGCGTTGAACTTGTTTCGACGATACCTATCCATTAAACTTGACCTTGTACTTTTTCGATATCATTTGGACCTTTGACAATGAACCTTGCTATAGCCTCAACATTATAACTTGTTTTGAACCTTTTTCATAACCGAATTGGACTTGGATCGAACCGGCTCCTACCCGATTGATTATAGATATTGGAGCTTGTTTCCCAACCCTTCCTTATGCTTTCTTTTCATCGGTATTCGGAAGCCAAGGGAGAAGAGGAGTCCAAGAAACCCTCCATTTTGATCATCCAAGCTTAACCAATCCTCCATCTTCTTCCAAGGTAACTGGTGATTTATAACCTCCATCTCCTCCTCTATCTTTTCATCTATGAATAGCTTAGCATGAGTGAAGGATTCATGCGTTTGAATATGAGCATGAATTGAGGGTTTGGGCTTGATCATTGGTTTTAATGGTTCAAAGTGAAATTTGATGCTTGATAAACGATTCTTGTGAGCTTTCTATCATACTTACATGTTTAAATTTAAGGTTTGATGATGAGTGCATGGTATGCCATTGATGAAGCTTTAAGCTTCCATGGATGAAAGCTTGATATTGAGTGATCTTTTACCAATTTTGGATATGAATTATTGCATTTATGAATGGATTGCATGATTTGTATGAATTATATGGGTTGAGATCATGTCTAAATGGTACCTAAGAGCTTCCTTGTCACTGCCCTGCTTTTGCAAAGCTTTTCCCTCGTGAAACAGAGCTTCTGCTCTGTTTTTCTTAGCAAGAGGACGAGCTGACACGGCCGTGACAGCTTTGAACTGAAAATGGACACGACCGTGTTGGGCTCTCGACTTTGAATTTTTTTGGTTTTTAACCTCGGACACGGCCGTGTCCAAATGCTTTGAAAACTCAACATGGCCGTGTCAAGCCCTCGACTTTGAATTTTTTGATTTTTAAACCTCGAACACGGCCGTGTCATTTGAAATGGCAGCTTTGGGGGAACTCTTTTATTGCTTGTTTTGCGTTTATTGCTCGTATTTGGGAATTGTATGCAACGTGGATCTATTAAAGCTGTGATTTATGATTGATATATGATATTGATAACCATATGAATGCAAGAATGAAAAGTATGAAAGTATGAACGATATGAACGGGAATGAATACGATTTTATCGTATATTGAACGCAACTTGGTGAATTATATGTTTAATTGAATTCTATGGTATTCATGAGCGTATTTGGACATGTTTTTATATTTCAAGCATTCCATAGCATGTCATTTCATCTCCGAGTGTCAAATGTGGTCATAATTGAGTCTCACACTACCTTTGTCACACAGACCTTGGTCCAGTGGGTGACGAGGTCGAGCAGTGAGGTCTTGGTCGGGTTCTTTTGTTACCAGGTGGGTTTTGTCTTCTATTAGTTAAAATATGACCCCAAACCACCTAATGTGTAAGTTTGAGCCAAAATTATATATATGTATATAGCCAGATTTAACGAGCAAATGTTTTAAATGAAAGCCTTTATTATGAATATCCTAGCAAAAGTTTGGCGAGAAATGAATGAATGTTCACAATGAATGGGGGCCCGGGACTTAGTGTATTGGTGAACCGGGGAAGCATGGGCTGACGGGAATCCACATATACTAGTTCCAACAATTTCGGTAACCTAGATTTCACTAGGAGATTAGTGAATGAAAGGGGACCCGCGTTTTTAGGGATTCATGTACCCCTCTAGCATTAATGAATGAGGGTTCGGGCCTTGCAAACCCCGTTCCCTACCCGGAGGAAGAAGGTGGTTTATGAACGATCGAATGAATGATCGAATGTATGTGCACGAAAGAATGAAATGTATGAATGAATAAATGAACGAATGAATAACTAATGGATTACGCGAGGTGTTGGTTGGAGATAATGTACGCCCTCTCGCCGGGCCACAAATGACCTAATGAATGAAATGAATGGTTATAATCCTATTCCTTGTATTTTATTTCGCACTTGGGAAAAAGGCTTCTAAACCTCGAATAAGGATTATAACTTGGATGTATGTGTTTAAATTATGCCATATTATGATATTATGCCTATCTTTTTATACCTACCAGTCTGTCTAAGACTGAACCCGGAGTTGTTTCAGTTCTTTTTGCAGGAAGGGATGCTAGGCGGGATACAAGTCTGAGAGAGAGTCTTGCATAGTGTCTAACCTTTCTTTCTTTACACTCATACGCTTACTTTTATGATACTTTTGGATTTTCTATATGAATTCGAGCGTACATGTATATGGTACCTATGTATATATCTTACTTGAACATTAAATATTGGTACATAGAGCGTATAGCTCAACATATGGAATACATTTTGGTACCTAGAGCATCTAGCTCAGTATATGGTATATGAATTATTGCTTCCGCTTTTCCGTTACTCTGACTATTGTTGTTGTTGTTGTCGTCGTTGGGGTTTAAGTGATAGGTTAGTGCCGTCTGGCATAGCGAGTGTGTATGTCTCCGTTCGATATGATTGGGCACGTGTATGGAAACCCATTTAATATACGGGTCGGGTCATGGTGCGGGGGATGTGACGTCTCGCGCTCGGGCGTTACAACACATATCATGAGCCATTTCATATTTGCTATATCCTATTGCTAATATTTTAGATCAAGATCTTCTTGATCATATAAATATATATATGTATACATATATCTATAAGCTATTATACCCCCTTCACTTAGTCACTTTGACTAACCATCTAGTCTACTTTAAAATGCGTGATTTCAAGGATCAATAGAATGACATTATCGGTATCTTGAAGCTTTAAGGGGTCACAACTTATAGGTCAGGATTGATCTTAAGAGTACTGTAACACCCCGCACGTGAGGCACCACATCCCCCGCACTATAAGTCTAGTCCACACGTGAAATGGATAATCCAAGCATGAACCGGACTCATAGCGAACGGGAGATAAAAATAAAAGATATCCTAGCTAGGCGGAATCTAACCCTGTACCAAATAAATAAAGAATACCTAGAATGTAACGCGGAAGCAATAATGTATAATTCATAATCTTCAACCATGGTTACACGCCCAACCATTCCAATACATAATTTAAATTCACCAAGCATCCTAACAACGGGTTCAACTAGGCATGCAATCTGTCCCGAATTCAATAGCCAACAATAATCATAATTGGTACACATGCCCATTATATAACGGAAATACAATTAAATCATAGAAGAATGTAAAATGTGACTCGAGTGTACAAGTGACTCGACAAGAGATTAAAACTTGACTTCCGCCTAGCAAAACCTGCAAGCAAGTGAAAAGTGGAAAAGAAAGGGGAGGGTCAGTCTCTAGAAGACTGAGTGAGCAGGAGTGACACATATATATTTAGAAACATGCACATGTAAGTCATAAATCCCGAGCAAGGTTTTATTCAAAGGTAGTTCCCACAAAGGGCAAGAAAATAACTAAACAGTGCTCGGATTTTACAACTAATTCATATTAAATTCATTAAGTTCATAAACCATACATAATCAATAAGGCTCGGGGAGTGAGCGTGCACAATCTCCAACCAAACTCCGACCGTGTACGATAAATATCATTAATATCTTAAATAGGTGGTCATGCAATATATCATAATACACACAGATCACATATCACGTCCTGAACATATTCGTTTGGGCAATCCGTTTCCCGGCCTTCCCGCACAGTGCCTATCAATCATAATCAATCATATTCAATCATAAATAAGTTCCAACCTTCTTCCTCCGGGTTGGTGGTGGGTTTGCAAGGCCCGACCACCCAATCATTGACCAAAAGGGGAACATGACTCCCCAGATGGCACTCAGCTCCCTTTCCCCGCCAATCTCCTGACGAGGTCCGGTACCGCCGTTCATTAGTGGGACTAGTGTGAGGGTTTACCGTCAGCCCTTGCCTCCTCGGGTCCCCACTCACACCAAGCCCCTGGGCCCCAATCAGTGCAATCAATCTTTCTTTCTTTCTTTTCTCGCCAAAACATTTGATCCATGAGTAACATAACATATCCATCATTCATTAGAAAAGGGTTACTCGATAATAATTTACTCGATGACTCCACTTTGAAAATGATATATGTATATATATATATAACGTTTTTGGCCCAAAACTTATCACATACGGGTTGTAGGGATTGATATATAACTAGAACGAAAACACCCTCACCTGGAATACCACGAGACATAAAACATGAGTAATACGGGTGCCTATTCAATTTGGAAGTCCCCGCCCTGGAAATGCACTGTACAAGAGAAGGAACAATGTGTATTCGTGAGAATTGACTCAATATGAAACCACATAGACGCACGGCATGTTATGCGCATGATATGAGATGCATAAGAAGCATGAATCGTGTGATGGGGTCATTTAATCAAGTAATCCATTCAAAACGTTCAATACACTATGGGTTCATATTCATGTTTTCATATCTTTCATATTTTATACCAAATTAAGTCATACCTTAACCCAATAATCATAACTCATACTATAACATGTTTACAATACGTACGAGTCATAAATGAAGCGAGGAGTTAGTATATGAGGCCAATAAATGGAGGAACAATTCATGCATGCAAGTTAGAGAGCATTTTAAGGCATATTGGATCATAATTCACAAAATGTTTAACAAGATCACATTATGATTTCATAATATACAAGTTAACACATAACATAACATATTAACAAAATATACAAGTCATGGAAGAAGCTAAACGCAACATACAAAACAATTAAATGAAGTAAACCATTCAAGCATGCATGAAAGTAGCACATAAATGTTCATACATTGAAGTGATAACATAAAATCCATAATCATATCAAATTATCCCATATATCATCCATTAATCATGTATACAAGTCATATAGTTCACATATGGGGATCAAGGGAGTGAAGGGAACACAAGAAGAGAGGTTTAGGCGAAGCTTGGCAAGAATTAACAAGATTTGGAAGCGCACAAGTTGTAGTAAACTGGAAATATCTTAAGTTCTAGGAATTGGAATTATGTTTTGTTTATTGGGGTAGAAACTAGACACATAGATCTTTCCGGTGATATATGGGACGAATCATGATTCAAAACGAGGTGAAAAAGGCGTATGTCCGAAATTGGGTGATTGCAGATTGTCGAGAAGGTAGCGACACCAAAAATAATTGATAATATATCACAAATGGGAAAAGATGTTGAAGTGATCCCAATTGGAGAATATTATACACTTCAAGAGGTTTCCGTGAGTTCAAAAATCAGGTCATTCCGAGTTCGGACGAGCGAGTCGCGGCCGTGACAAAATTGAACTGAAAATCAGTCGCCGCCGCGACTGAAAATTGGCCAAGTCCCGAATTGTTGGTCGCGACCGCGACCAAAAATGGTCACAAAAAGGTCGCGCCCCAATTCCAGCAGCTGCGTTTGGCGACGGGAAAACAGGGTAGACGCGAAAAATGGCTTCAAGACTGCCAAAGGAGCTCCCTAATCACCCAAAATCAAACAACAACAACTAAATACAACATATATACACATATTACTCAAAAATTCATGAATTGAAACATTAAATTTCATAAACCCACATATATACACATATTCATATACATATATATACATACACAATTTCTTGCTTCAAAATTCCAACCAACAAGCAAAGAATTCATAGATTATGATATATTCAAGAATATACACCCAAAGATTCAAGTTATAAAGCAAGAATCACATATATATATTCAAAAACCCACATTATACCTTGGAGAAAAGGATGGAGGAGAAAAGAGAGATAATCGAGAGCTTGATTCTTGAGCTTGAGGAAGTAGAATGGAGCTCGAATTTCCCGTCTTCCATGCTTGGATGATGGCTCGTTGATGGAGGGAGAGATTGGAGGGATTGGAGCTTTGAAGAAGGATAGAAAAGAAATGAAGAAGAAGAATGAAATGAAATGGGGGGGGGGGGGGTTTGGATCGTGTAATATGAGGGCAAGAAGAGAGAAAATTGCTCTATGGTCCTTCTATAATTTAAGAGCTCCAATTGGGTCCCGAAAGTTTGATAGAATAGCAATTGGGTCAAGTTTAAGGTTCGAATGAGTCCAAGGATTTCATATAAGATCAAATAGGTACATATTCGAAATAAAACTTTCAATTAACAAGTGTACGTACTTAAACGAGGTTAAGTAACAAAATCAATTAAGTCATAAAAGTCGAATAAAAGCAATTAGTTAATGAAATTAATAAATTAAATAATCCCTTAGAAATTAAAACACATATAAGTCACATAACTCTCGATCTAAACCCACTCGTGACGTCATACCTATACGGCCACAAAGTCGGGGCATTACAACCTCTCCCCCTTAAGAGGACCTGGTCCCCAGGTCCATTGCCTTGAATTCTGAACTTTTCGTAAACTTTCCCGTGTTCATCCCACGTGGGTTAGCAACTCCCCGTCAGGAATTAGTTCGGAAAAGGTCTTCAAGCAACAAGGGGTCTTCACTTGTGTAACGCCCCCACCCGTACGAGAACAAGAGGAGAGCGGCGTCTCAACCCCCGCACCGAAGCACCTCTCAAGTAATGGTGTGAGCCATCACTCAAGAAATACTCCAGCGAACGGCTGTCTATCAGAACTATACATGTACAATGATGTGGCTATGCAGCGGAAAATCAGAGTATTTTAAAACTTTTCAAAACATGTGCGTGATGGCATGTAACAAGCAAGAACATATTGATCGTGTAAGAGAGACTCGGCATATCAGAACATATAACATATAAACATATAAGTACCGATATAGCAGAGTTCAATGTATCGGTAACAGAGTAGCAGAAAGAGTATAACAAAGATACTCAAGTACTCAGAAACATATACAGAAGTATAAAGTGATGCATCCATAAAACATATGCAGGACACAAAAGGAAGTAATACTAAGTCCTGACTGAAACAAAAATGACAATCTAGAGCTTCAAGATACCTCTAGACTGCGGCTGCAAGACCTGAAACCACGAGGCAAGAAAACGGAGAGATATTAGTCAAAAGGACTAAGTGAGGGAATACTTTAAAGAAAGTACTGAATTAAAGAACTTGAAGTAAATTTCGAAACTGTTAAATGCAAAGCTTTAAAGAAGAACTTGAAACAAGTTCGGTTGATAAAAATCTTTGAATGCGATGCTGTAAAAGAATGCACGTTATAAAACATTTTCATGAATGCTATCACACGCGCACACATATGCTGTTGATGGTTCATAGTTCTTTCATAAAACGGGATAAGGGTAAAGTGAACTTTTCCAGATATGAACCATCCTTTATGAAACATAATTTTGCCCGCAACCTAGGCTCCTCCATCCTTACTCCAGAAAACATGATTTGGTTGAGCATCAGACCAGGATCAACAATAATTCCACGTATAGTAGAGTATCGGACCAAGATAAACAATAACCCCACATAAAGTAGAGCATTGGACCAAGGTCAACAACAACTCCGCACACAGTAGACTATTGGACCAAGGTCAACAATAATTCTTACCAACACATACAAACATGCACCATCCTCCACCGGTTGTCACTTCGGGTAGCTAGCCCTAGGCGACCTGTAAACATGTAATGGGAACAGATTTGCTGTCCGTTTCCAGACAAATTGTCCTGACTTAACAAACCTCCTGTTAAAAGTCGGTGTCAATTGTCTAAGTGTGGTGGCCGGTATTGGTGATGTCGTTGGCGCTCACCTCCCGAGCATCACCTCCACACATAACCGCCGGGCCCAAACTGTAAACTGTATGCTTGCATTTAAGATTAGCAGTGACCAGAGTATCACTCCAGTATGCTAACTATAACATGTGAAACTGTAACTGTAACATATGATGCTGTCTGTAAAACATATGATTCTGTCTGAAAACATGTGATTCTGTCTGTAAAACATGTGCAACTGTACTTTGAAAACATATGCAAAACATGTAACTGTCTTTGAACAAGAATGCAGAACTTTGGAAAACATGTACTGTTGATCAAGGTATACTATTAAAGTATGATGATCCTTTCAAGAGAATGTCCCGATAAAAGGGAGTAGTTCAAAACAAGGTTTAGCTTTGAATTTCAAAACATATGATACGATAGTATAATCGTGGTTCCAGTTGGAAAACATTTATAACTTCACCTCACCTAATAGTAACAAAGGTAGGTAGACAGATTATGCGGTGCCCTGGGGATCCCAGTGCTCAACTTTAACTCCTGTAGGTGGCGTACTAGAGTGAGCTTAACAACTAAGACCCACTACTAACCAAGATGCATATGAAATGCAAGAAACAACTGAACAAGGAACATGTAACACAAGAGAGTAATACCATTTAAGGTATTCAAGAAAGGTAACACACAAAGGAATACGTCAAAGCGAGTTACTCTTAACGTTAGACTATGATCTTACTATAACCGAGTAAGCTTTAGTCAAATTATGAATCCTATCGTAAACCTTAGGTTAAGAAACAAGTCCACGAAAGAAAACACATTTTGAAAACACATTTTAGACCCTGGATATGGAAACCCTAAGTGCAAATGTCTATAGAGAAAGCACAAGTTTTAATTCATTTTTACTATTCAAGAGTATTATTCAAAAGTACTATTCTAGATTACTATTCACGATTACTATTCATAGGTTACTATTCACATGTCGGGTCAAAGGGTCGGGTCAAACCCTTACTATACACACACCCACATACACACGGTACACACACACACACCATGCACGAACACACACACACACACTGCATGCACACACACACACACCCTAATTAAATTATGATCTTGATTATAACCTATAGTTTCAAGTTCATGTTAATATAATCAAGTGTCATCTAGGTTAAATGTATAACCTATAGTTAAGAGGTCCAATTAAGGCATAAGATCAAGTTATGAAACACTAATCTATCTTAGGTTATAACATGTGACACTATTAAAGTGTATAACATAATCAAGGCACTAATCCATTAATCCAAATCATAACATAAGCTCAATTCATAATTCAAGAGTCATATAACAATGTGACAACATGTCACAACATATCTCATATCATATCATATCATATATCATAAACCTTTAGGCATGTAACATGTAACAATTTAATTCCATATCAACATGTAACAAGTTGTGACATAATTAATTGTAAATCACTATTCCATTAGCTAACATGCATGAACATAATTCAAATTCCATAATCATGCATCAATTCTCATAATATATCAATCATATCACATGATCAAAGCATATACTAGAGCAATTCATAACATATTCAAGCATATACTAAACAATTAAAACATATAAACAACTATCAAAACATATCATGAAAACTATATAATAAATGCATAAAATAAAATCCTATATGGCTTAGGGAAGACCCTAAGACCCAACCTAAACATAATATAAACATACCATAACATAAAAACATAAACTAAACTAACATAACATAAACAAAACAAACTAACCTACAAGGGGAGGGGATGCCGACGGCAATGAGGGAAAGGAGGGAGAGAGGAGTGCTTGTTAACACAAGACTTTGAGCAAGGATTCAAATGCCATGAGAGGGGTGTATATAGGTGTGAAGAAGCCCCTCACCTTGCAATTAGAGATGGCTTAAGGGTAGGAGAGCAAAACAAGAGTTCATCCACTTGTATCTTCTAGAAGCTTTAGGGATTAAGAAGGTAAAAATGGGGCTGCTGGGGGTATTTCTGTAATTTCATCCCCCAAGGCTCGAGGATAAGTGGCTGGAAGTATAACCATTCCGACGGGAAGAAAATTAGCTTCGAAACGCATATTCATTCGTCGAAATCGGATTTACCGTTTGAAAGATACATTAGTTTTAGTGAATAAAAGTTTTGAGCTCGAAACTCGACATGAGTGAAAAACGACTTTCTAGAATGATTTTCAAGTCCGGATTGCTTCCAAAATTCAAGAAATAAATCGAGAAGCGTTTTGAGTCCAAAATCGACTATAAAACGTTTTACCGTTAAAAAGTTGAAAACGTAGGATGAATAGTGAATTCTCACGTACGAACGTACGCTTCAAAATTTGAAGCTAGGGTTTGAATCAAGAGTTGTAAAACATCTCAAAAATCTTGAAATAGCTCAAGTAGTGAAAATCCGAAGAGAAAACATTTTCCGAATGAAAACCGTTCGTAAAAGGAATAGTAAACTAGGGTTTTCAAAAACGTTTTCAATAAAACAAAGTTCCGGAATGGATTTCCAAGCCAAGAATAATATCAAAAGACTCGTCTCGACTCAAGGATCGATTCGACTGTAACTTGGGTCGAAAAAGGTATCAGAATCAAAAGTTCATTTTCTGATGAATAGTAACTTTGGTCGGTAAGTTCCAAAAATACCCTTATGGCTCAAGAAAGACTTTCTGAGTTCGGGAAATAAGTTCAAATGATTGGGAAACATGTGTGATGAACCTCTAGGGTTCGAGTAGCAATATGAACAAGGTAGGCTCGGGTTATGAATAGTAAACTGTATCAAAGGTCAAGAATTCCATCTTAAAACATGTCAGATCATATACGAGCACAAAGTTCATGTAAGAATGCAATGCATGATGATTCAAAAAGTTGGATCACGGTCTATAAACGCTTCACCACTGCCTTAACTTACTGTTTTCATCCAGGCCCTGTTTTGGGCTGTTACAATCACCCCTCCTTAAAGAGAATCTGTCCTCAAATTCTTCCGCTGTAACTGCAAACAACTCAGGGTGATGTTTCTGCATTTTCTCTTCTGTCTCCCAGGTTGCCTCTTCTGTCCCATGTCCCTTCCAAAGGACTTTAACCAAAGGAATCTTCCTATTCCTCAGCTCCTGAAATTTCTTATCAAGAATCTTAGCGGGCTTCAAAACATAAGTCCGATCCGGTTCCAACGGTATCTCCTCTACCGGCACAACCTCTGTCTCATCTGAGAAACACTTGCGAAGCTGAGATACATGAAATACGTTGTGGATTCCTGTTAGACCTACAAGCAAATCCAATCTATAAGCTGTCGGTCCGACTCTCTCTAGTATCTCATACGGTCCAACATATCTCGGGTTTAACTTTCCACCTTTCCCAGTTCGGGAAAACCCTTTTCTTGGCGATGCCTTCAGAAATACCTTTTCGCCCACTGCGAATTCCAAATCCCTTCTTCGTCGATCAGCATAACTCTTCTGCCTGTCCTGGGCAGCTTTCATTCTTTGGCGAATGATCTGAATCTTTTCTGTCGCTTTTCTTATCCATCTAGCTGAATTCACTCTGATCGGTCCTTCCTCAGTACATCTCGCTTCATCCAAATCCCAGTGTAACGGGGATCTACATTTCCTTCCATACAGAGCTTCATACGGAGCAGCTTTAATAGAAGCTTGATAATTATTGTTGTATGCAAACTCCACAAGAGGTAAACAATCTTTCCAACTTTCCTGGAAGTCCAAAGCGCAAGCTCTTAGCATATCTTCCAAGTATTTGATCATCCTTTCTGATTGTCCATCCGTCTGAGGATGCGCTGCAGTACTGAAGTTCAACTTCGTTCCCATCAAAGTCTGAATTTCTTTCCACAAGTGCGACGTGAATTTCGGATCTCTGTCCGAGACTATACTGTTCGGGACTCCATGTAATCTAACAATTTCTTGTTGATACAACTTTGCTAACGTGTTGACCTTATCCGTCGTCTTAACTGGTAAAAAGTGTGCTGACTTTGTCAATCGATCAATGATCACCCAGATACTATCTTGTCCTCCTCTGACTTTGGGTAATCCAGTGACAAAATCCATCGTGATTTGCTCCCACTTCCAAGTCGGAATCGGTAATGGTTGCAACTTCCCACTCGGTTTCTGGTGCTCAGCTTTAACTTTCTGACAAGTTAAGCACTTCTTGACATAGTTGGCTATGTCTCTCTTCATTCCGTTCCACCAGAAATGCGTCTTAACATCTTGATACATCTTAGTGCCTCCGGGATGTATCGTGTACTTAGTCTTATGAGCTTCGTCGAGAATCTCTTTTCTCAAAACAGTTGGTACGCATACTCGACCTTTGTACCTCAATATTCCATGTTCATCAACCTTGAACTTGGTCTCATCATCTTTCTCCTTAGATTCGAGACATTTCTTGATCCACTCGTCGTTCTTCTGTGCCTCCAGCACTTGTTCTTTCAAAGGTGATATCATCACAACGTTCGCGACTCGAGCTTTAGTTATCACCTCCATTCTCTCTCTTTGTTCAACCTCGGGGTTGGCAGAAATCTGTGCCAAACGAACTTTCCTGCTTAGAGCATCTGCTACAACATTCGCCTTTCCTGGATGGTACTGAATAATGCAATCGCAGTCCTCCAGAAATTCCATCCATCTCCTCTGTCGCATATTCAACTCCTTCTGAGTGAATAGATATCGCAGGCTCTTATGATCAGTAAAGATCTCAAACGTAACTCCATACAGGTAATGTCTCCATTTTCCCAGAGCAAAAATTATCGCGGCTAACTCCAAATCATGTGTCGGGTAGTTGACTTCATGCGTTTTGAGTTTCCTTGATGCATACGCAATCACCTTTCCATTCTGCATCAAAACTCCTCCTAGTCCTTCTTTCGAAGCATCGGTGTAGACTGTATATCCTTCTTTTCCTTCTGGTAACGCTAACACGGGTGCAGTTGTTAGCATCTCTTTCAATATTTGAAAACTTTGCTCACACTTCTCAGTCCATTCAAACTTCCCTTCTTTCTTTGTCAACTTAGTGAGAGGTGTAGCTATCTTCGAGAAATCTTGGACAAACCTCCGGTAGTAACCAGCTAATCCCAGAAAACTCCTCACTTCTGAAGGATTCTTCGGTGACTTCTAATCCATGATCGTTTCGATCTTCGAGGGATCTACTTCGATTCCAGATCCTGATATGATGTGTCCGAGAAACGTAACTCTCTCAAGCTAGAACTCACATTTACTGAACTTTGCATATAGCTTGTGATCCAGCAAAGTGCGTAACACGATTCGAAGATGTTCAGCATGTTCCTCCGGTGTCTTCGAAAATACCAAAATATCGTCGATGAAGATCACTACAAACTTGTCGAGAAACGGCTTGAATATACGGTGCATCATATCCATGAATGCAGCTGGTGCGTTCGTCAAACCAAACGGCATTACTACAAACTCATAATGTCCATATCGGCTGTTGAAAGCAGTCTTCGGAATATCTGCTTCCCTGATCTTCAACTGATAATACCCTTGTCTTAGATCTAACTTGGAGTAGACCTTTGATCCTTGTAGTATATCGAACAGCTCTTCGATATGAGGGAGAGGATACTTATTCTTAATTGTCATCCTGTTCAGCTCCCGAAAGTCAAAGCATAAACGCAATGATCCATCCTTCTTCTTAACGAAAAGCACAGGCGCTCCCCACGACGAGGTGCTCGGTCGAACATATCCTGACTCAATCAACTCGTCCAATTGCTTTCTCAGTTCATCTAATTCAGTTGGAGCCATTCTATAAGGTGTCTTCGAGTACGGCTCAGCTCCTGATATCGTCTCGATCGTAAACTCCAACTCTCGGTCAGGAGGTAACGAATCTAAATGCTCAAGAAACACATCTAAGAATTCGTTCACCACTTCCACTTCTTCGATCTTAAGTTGATCTTTCTGTCTATTCAAAAGATAAGCCACAATTCCACTAGCTCCTTTCTGAATCAACTTCTTAGCTTCCATCGAAGAAATCACTGATAACTTCTCAACTTTCCCTTCTGATGTCCCACTTTCGTCTTCTTCCAAGATGATCTCTTTCTTGTAACAATCCAACTTAGCTCGGTACTTAGACAACCAATCCATACCAAGTATAACCTCGTATCTCATCATCGGTAACTCAATCAGATCCGTCGGGTAACAACGGGTACCAATACATATAGGGCAGCGTTTATATACTTGATCCGTAACAAGGCAAGTTCCCAAAGGATAACTCACTTCAAATTTATATGGCAAGTATTCAAGCGGAAACTGTAAATGCGCACATAATTTAGAAGCAACAAATGAATGTGTGGCACCAGGGTCATACAAGACCTTAACTGGCGTGTTAAGAATGTGCACAATACCTTCCACAACAGACGAAGGATCAACCTCCTCCTTACCATCCAAAGCATAAGCTCTGCCTTTGACCACCGGTTTGTTCGTCGTACCCACCACTGCTCTTCCTTTATCCTGGACCCCAAATCTGCTGATCTTGTGCGGGCAACTATCCATCTGGTGCTCAGGGGAACCACACGCGAAACACTGTCCAGCTTTCTTGCGACAGTTCTCCTCAGTGTGTCCCGTTCGACGACAATATCGGCAAACAATTTCCTCTGGACCTGGCTGAGGTGCTTTCTGCTGTTGTGGCGCCTTCTGATACTGCTGTGGCGCTTTCTGCTTCTGTGCTTGCTGTTTCGGTGGAGCATTCTGCTGCTGACGCTGTGGTGTTACCATTGGCCTCTTTCCAGTTCCTTGGGGAAAAGATCCGAAAGGTCGCTTATTACCTTGATAAGGCTTAGGGTTAGAAGGTCCTTGACGGGCAGTAGTTATCTTGATCTCCTTGTGTGCAGCCTCAACCCTTAGCGCTCTATCAACAGCCTGGTTGTAGGTCTCAATAACCAAAGATGCAAGTGCCAACCGAAGTTCGGGCTTCAGTCCATCAATAAACCTCTTTGTCTTGCGACGCTCATCATTCAGAATATGAGGCGCATACTTGATCAGCCTCACAAACCTAGCCTCATACTCCATCACATTCATAGTTCCCTGAACCAGACTCATAAACTCAGCCTCTCGTGCATCACGAGTCACTTGAGGCGTATACTTCTGCTGAAACTCTCTGATAAACTCATCCCAACTTCCTTCAACGTTATTCTCGATCCACATATGCTGAACGTGCTTCCACCAATTGTATGCAGCTCCTTCCATAAGAAAAGTAGCATACCGAACTCGTTCACGATCCTCTGGGTAGATCTCCATAGCCTCGAAAATCTTCTCAAGACTGGTAATCCAATTCTCAGCCTTTATGTCGTTCGGTTCTCCATAGAACTTAGGCGGATTCATCCTCAGAAACTTCTCCAATGACCTTTCATTAGGAGGATTATCTCTCGGTGCACAAGCCCTCATAAATTGTCGTAGCACATCCCTTAATTCCGGAGTTCTTTCTCTTTCAGGGGGTGGCGTGACATCTCTTTGGGGTGGCAGTGGTGGTACACGATTCCGGGGTGCTCTTCTCGGTGGCATGTTGTTACTGAGTTCATAAGCATTCAGATACATATATTCGATGCATGACATATAATGATTCACAGAATCCGTAACCACGTATTCACATTCTCACGTAGTCACATATAAGTATGAGAACAACACATTCCCATAACAACATGTCAGCAAAGATTCAAGATCTCCAAACATATCATATAATCAGAAACAATTGTCAGATAACATGTAAACGAGAACAGAAGCTCGGGCAACATATCAACATATCAGAAACATGTATAACATATCCCAAAACATGATCAACATGTAAAATGGGAACAGAACGTGTACTGTCATATGAACAAGAACTGTAACATGATCAGAAGTATGATCAACATATCCAGAAGCGTATTAACATATCAAGAATAATAGCATGCTAACAATAAATGAAATGGCATGATCCTATCAACGGTCCTAATGGTATCTTGAAGCAACTCTAAGACTCATGCAATGACAGTTATGGAAAGCAGTAAACAGATATCTAACATAAAGCCGAAAGTGTTACAACTGTGCAAGGTTTGGTAAAATTTACTACAGGCCACATGTTAACAGTATTAATTCAAAATGGGAAGGACCCGATACTATCGAGTTGACTCCCTTACAGGCCTTACCAATCCGTCCAACCCTGCTGAAAATAACCTAGTAGGTACCAAGTCATCTGAACCGTCATCCGTAGTGCCAAAAGTCGGGGATCATCTACCAGAGCTATACATCCCCTCATCCAAAAGTCAGTCCTGAACTGTCCCGGCTATACGTCTGCCATCCATAGATAGATATATATGCATCAGTACTATATACAGAAATCTCCCATCAGCAATCAACCCTGATAACTGTGGTCCAAAGAACCCCTGGTGGTGTCATCAGAAACGGCAACGACCTCACCCTGTCTGTGTCCTGCTGGATCATCTCCGCGATCATCATCATCATCAGACCCTCCATCGCCTCCATCAGACTGATCCTGCATAGGCTCGGGCTCCTGAAAGGCCTGACTGACATCCTGACCCTCGACCTCTTCAACTGCCTGCTCATCGGATAAATGATAGGTATCATACAGGCGAGCTCTCACACGGGCACGATAGTGCTGGTGACGCTCCATAGAGGTGTCGCGATCGATAGTCATCTGCATAAGATCTGCCTCCAGCTCAGCAATACGAGCAGCCCTCTGATCAGCAATATGAGTCATCTCTGCAGCATGCTCACGAGCGATGTCCCTGTCAATCTGGTACTGCAGTGACTGATCCTGATATCGCAGAGACTCCAACCTGACCTCACGGGTCCTCTGATACTCCTGAAAGTAACCATCTCTCTCAGACTCGAGATAGTGCCCAACTCTGTTAGGATAGGAATACCCAGGTCTGCCACTGTTCCTAGACCTACACCAAGTATAGAAACGAGTGCCTCCACGGCGAGAAACTGCCACAGTACGCGGGGCCTCAAACTGCTCAAAGAAAGCCTCATCCATCTGCTGATTAGGATCCTGGTGTGGCTGAACTGCCATAGCTATACAGAAGATACCACAGATATGAAATCCCGATAACAGAACCATGCAATCCCCAAATATCCTGTCTCGATGCAATATGAGAATGATCCGGGATGCAATATGTGAACAATCCATGATGCAACATGAGAGCAATCTAGGTTAAGTCTCTTCTTACTTAACCCGATGCTCTGATACCACCTCAGGATGTAACGCCCCCATCCGTACCAGAACAAGAGGAGAGCGGCGTCTCAACCCCCGCACCGAAGCACCTCTCAAGTAATGGTGTGAGCCATCACTCAAGAAATACTCCAGCGAACGGCTGTCTATCAGAACTATACATGTACAACGATGTGGCTATGCAGCGGAAAATCAGAGTATTTTAAAACTTTTCAAAACATGTGCGTGATGGCATGTAACAAGCAAGAACATATTGATCGTGTAAGAGAGACTCGGCATATCAGAACATATAACATATAAACATATAAGTACCGATATAGCAGAGTTCAATGTATCGGTAACAGAGTAGCAGAAAGAGTATAACAAAGATACTCAAGTACTCAGAAACATATACAGAAGTATAAAGTGATGCAACCATAAAACATATGCAGGACACAAAAGGAAGAAATACTAAGTCCTGACTGAAACAAAAATGACAATCTAGAGCTTCAAGATACCTCCAGACTGCGGCTACAAGACCTGAAACCACGAGGCAAGAAAACGGGAGAGGTATTAGTCAAAAGGACTAAGTGAGGGAATACTTTAAAGAAAGTACTGAATTAAAGAACTTGAAGTAAATTTCGAAACTGTTAAATGCAATGCTTTAAAGAAGAACTTGAAACAAGTTCGGTTGATAAAACTCTTTGAATGCGATGCTGTAAAAGAATGCACGTTATAAAACATTTTCATGAATGCTATCACACGCGCACACATATGCTGTTGATGGTTCATAGTTCTTTCATAAAACGGGATAAGGGTAAAGTGAACTTTTCCAAATATGAACCATCCTTTATGAAACAGAATTTTGCCCGCAAGCTAGGCTCCTCCATCCTTACTCCAGAAAACATGATTTGGTTGAGCATCAGACCAGAATCAACAATAATTCCACTTATAGTAGAGTATCGGACCAAGATCAACAATAACCCCACATAAAGTAGAGCATTGGACCAAGGTCAACAACAACTCCGCACACAGTAGACTATTGGACCAAGGTCAACAACAATTCTTACCAACACATACAAACATGCACCATCCTCCACCAGTTGTCACTTCGGGTAGCTAGCCCTAGGCGACCTGTAAACATGTAATGGGAACAGATTTGCTGTCCGTTCCCAGATAAATTGTCCTGACTTAACAAACCTCCTGTTAAAAGTCGGTGTCAATTGTCTAAGTGTGGCTGCCGGTATTGGTGATGTCGTTGGCGCTCACCTCCTGAGCATCACCTCCACACATAACCGCCGGGCCCAAACTGTAAACTGTATGCTTGCATTTAAGATTAGCAGTGACCAGAGTATCACTCCAGTATGCTAACTATAACAAGTGAAACTGTAACTGTAACATATGATGCTGTCTGTAAAACATATGATTTTGTCTGAAAACATGTGATTCTGTCTGTAAAACATGTGCAACTGTACTTTGAAAACATATGCAAAACATGTAACTGTCTTTGAACAAGAATGCAGAACTTTGGAAAACATGTACTGTTGATCAAGGTATACTATTAAAGTATGATGATCCTTTCAAGAGAATGTCCCGATAAAAGGGAGTAGTTCAAAACAAGGTTTAGCTTTGAATTTCAAAACATATGATACGATAGTATAATCGTGGTTCCAGTTGGAAAACATTTATAACTTCACCTCACCTAATAGTAACAAAGGTAGGTAGACAGATTATGCGGTGCCCTGGGGATCCCAGTGCTCAACTTTAACTCCCGTAGGTGGCGTACTAGAGTGAGCTTAACAACTAAGACCCACTACTAACCAAGATGCATATGAAATGTAAGAAACAAATGAACAAGGAACATGTAACACAAGAGAGTAATACCATTTAAGGTATTCAAGAAAGGTAACACACAAAGGAATACGTCAAAGCGAGTTACACTTAGCGTTAGACTATGATCTTACTATAACCGAGTAAGCTTTAGTCAAATTATGAATCCTATCGTAAACCTTAGGTTAAGAAACAAGTCCACGAAAGAAAACACATTTTGAAAACACATTTTAGACCCTGGATATGGAAACCCTAAGTGCAAATGTCTATAGAGAAAGCACAAGTTTTAATTCATTTTTACTATTCAAGAGTGCTATTCAAAAGTACTATTCCAGATTACTATTCATGATTACTATTCACAGGTTACTATTCACATGTCGGGTCAAAGGGTCGGGTCAAACCCTTACTATACACACACCCACACACACACGGTACACACACACACCATGCACGAACACACACACACACACGGCATGCACACACACACACCCCCTAATTAAATTATGATCTTGATTATAACCTATAGTTTCAAGTTCATGTTAATATAATCAAGTGTGATCTAGGTTAAAGGTATAACCTATAGTTAAGAGGTCCAATTAAGGCATAAGATCAAGTTATGAAACACTAATCTATCTTAGGTTATAACATGTGACACTATTAAAGTGTATAACATAATCAAGGCACTAATCCATTAATCCAAATCATAACATAAGCTCAATTCATAATTCAAGAGTCATATAACAATGTGACAACATGTCACAACATATCTCATATCATATCATTTCATATATCATAAACCTTTAGGCATGTAACATGTAACAATTTAATTCCATATCAACATGTAACAAGTTGTGACATAATTAATTGTAAATCACTATTCCATTAGCTAACATGCATGAACATAATTCAAATTCCATAATCATGCATCAATTCTCATAATATATCAATCATATCACATGATCAAAGCATATACTAGAGCAATTCATAACATATTCAAGCATATACTAAACAATTAAAACATATAAACAACTATCAAAACATATCATGAAAACTATATAATAAATGCATAAAATAAAATTCTGTATGGCTTAGGGAAGACCCTAAGACCCAATCTAAACATAATATAAACATACCATAACATAAAAACATAAACTAAACTAACATAACATAAACAAAACAAACTAACCTAGCTACAAGGGGAGGGGATGCCGACGACAATGAGGGAAAGGAGGGAGAGAGGAGTGCTTGTTAACACAAGACTTTGAGCAAGGATTCAAATTCCATGAGAGGGGTATATATAGGTGTGAAGAAGCCCCTCACCTTGCAATTAGAGATGGCTTAAGGGTAGGAGAGCAAAACAAGAGTTCATCCACTTGTATCTTCTAGAAGCTTTAGGGATTAAGAAGGTAAAAATAGGGCTGCTGGGGGTATTTCTGTAATTTCGTCCCCCAAGGCTCGAGGATAAGTGGCTGGAAGTATAACCATTCCGACGGCAAGAAAATTAGCTTCGAAACGCATATTCATTCGTCGAAATCGGATTTACCGTTTGAAAGATACATTTGTTTTAGTGAATAAAAGTTTTGAGCTCGAAACTCGACATGAGTGAAAAACGACTTTCTAGAATGATTTTCAAGTCCGGATTGCTTCCAAAATTCAAGAAATAAATCGAGAAGCGTTTTGAGTCCAAAATCGACTATAAAACGTTTTACCGTTAAAAAGTTGAAAACGTAGGATGAATAGTGAATTCTCACGTACGAACGTACGCTTCAAAATTTCAAGCTAGGGTTTGAATCAAGAGTTGTAAAACATCTCAAAAATCTTGAAATAGCTCTAGTGCAAATCCGAAGAGAAAACATTTTCCGAATGAAAACCGTTCGTAAAAGGAATAGTAAACTAGGGTTTTCAAAAACGTTTTCAATAAAACAATGTTCCGGAATGGATTTCCAAGCCAAGAATATTATCAAAAGACTCGTCTCGACTCAAGGATCGATTCGACTGTAACTTGGGTCGAAAAAGGTATCAGAATCAAAAGCTCATTTTCTGATGAATAGTAACTTTGGTCGGTAAGTTCCAAAAATACCCTTATGGCTCAAGAAAGACTTTCTGAGTTCGGGAAATAAGTTCAAATGATTGGGAATCATGTGTGATGAACCTCTAGGGTTCGAGTAGCAATATGAACAAGGTAGGCTCGGGTTATGAATAGTAAAATGTATCAAAGGTCAAGAATTCCCCCTTAAAACATGTCAGATCATATACGAGCACAAAGTTCATGTAAGAATGCAATGCATGATGATTCAAAAAGTTGGATCACGGTCTATAAACGCTTTACCACTGCCTTAACTTACTGTTTTCATCCAGGCCCTGTTTTGGGCTGTTACAACTTGCTAATAAATCACGACCCTTAACTCCCAAAGCCTAAGCACTCGAAAATCTAAGCAGGTAGCAAGTAATGAAAGAACCCCGTCTTTCGAACAACAAGGAGAGAACCCCGTCCCTCACAAGCAACAACGAGAGAACCCCGTCTCTCAAACAACAACGAGAGAACCCCCAGAAAAAGCTAAATAAACAACCACGCATAGACCACACAAGAAACAGATACGAAATATCAAATACATCAAGTACCAATCATACAAAAGTAGTTAATAAAACAAACAATCCAAGCACTTGGCATTATAAGATTATTCGAACTAAAATTGCATGTATGAAAATGCCATGAATGCTAAATGTACCGTTCACCGATGCTCAAGAATCTTATATAGTAATGATCCGATTCAACACTTGATTCCTTCCATAGTATCAGGCATTGCAGTCCCCGATGTATTCAATACTTAAAAAACCACCCGATCTTCATGACATAATCTTTTCTCTTATCTTCTCTAAACACCATAGTCCAAAGCTCTAAATTTTAATGTGCACTTGATCTTAATCCAATTAGTTCGTTGTCCACCTCGATTAGTATTCGACCTTCTTAGTTGTTCAAGGTAGCCTTTAAATGCTTAAGTTCTAACCTCCAACTTGAATACTTGAGCTAATCTTTACTAGCTCAATTCCCATTCTCCAATCCTAATAACTTCCCCAGTTAATCATGGAAAATTCCCGACGAAATGGTAACCCATCTTTTCATATTGTGTATTCCCCTTCTAAGTATTCCTTTTCCAAATTAACTCTTATTTCGACACTTGAGTTGATTCTAGCTTCATTTATCACAGAATATGACGAACTGATTGACTTTTCCTTTATCCGATATCCTCCTTACTTATTTCTAAAAATTCCTTCACGGTCCTATCAACTTCAATGTGTACACGTGATATAACCACGATCCTTCCGATCTTGGGGAATTGAGTTCGAGCATGTCTTGTAGTAAGAGTACTAACGGTGTTGCTTTTGCACTCTAAATTATTATTGATCAGCCTTTTCCCTTTCTTGCTATTTGATTCGCAAATACTCTTTAGTCTTTAGATACATTTCCTCATTTCTTGAAGTAGTGTCGCTTCAATATTATTCTCAAATCTTGTCCCACCTTGATCTCGAAGTCCCTCGGATGTCAAAATCTCTCAATTCATCCCATGGCCTTACTTTGTAGAGTTTCGTTATTTGCTGATTCTTACGTTTCCGTTGTTTCATTTTGAAGTGACCTGTTTGAGCATAACGGTGTATTTAAATCATCTCTCGGGTCGGCTCTCCCCCTTAAGAATCTTAATTCTACTTTTGAACTTGTTCTACCGCCTCTCAGATCTAAGATTCTTGACATCTTCAATTTAGCTTTCTCAATACCGGTGGTCCTAACCCAGCTACATGTCCAGTGATTTTGCTCACATTCAATTTGAAATCATTGGTAGGGATAACAACCTACTTCCTTCATTCTAATTTCCAGTTCTACTTTTCGGAGCCTCAATGTCCCTCTTTTCTTTTCATAAACACTTTGCAACCCAATTATTTCTTTCTATTCTTAATTCAAGTAAGACTCGGTTGGAGTAACACACGATGAACGAAGTGGGAGAAATTTCCTATCAAGTAAACACTAAACAATGCATGTTGGATTAAAATGCCAATGCACGTAGTAAACAATTTAAGATGCAACATATTGGAGCAATTATCGAATAGAAATGCATACACACATATATATAAAGGAAATTAAATAATTTAATACGATGTATGATGCACGTGCTATGAATGCAAGTACCGTCCACCGAAGAGGGAAGCTTTTAACTTGACAATTTGATCCTTTGACCTTGAGGTCATCGACCACTTCTTGCTTACCCATGGTCTTCTAACTTCCTTAATTCTTCTTGCATCCATCCATGCTTCCGAGGTCCATATTTGTTGTTTAATTCTAATTCTCTATGCCCGAATATCTAGATATCTCAATCCTCATAGATACCAATTTCCAAGTTCCTTTTTACTTCCTTGTACCTCTTGTGAGACCCCAAAATCCGAAGTTGTCATCAAACCCCAATCATTTCACATTCATGAAATCGGTCTCTCTAGTCTCCCAAAATTTCGATCCCAAATTCTATGTCCATGGAACCAATTTCTTAATTCTTTCCCAATCCCGATTTTAATTTATTAAAATTTTTCCCATGGGCATTACCTTGGTCGAAGTTGTTTTATTCTATCCTTTACGAGTCCTTATGAGAAAATGAGCTCTCATCCTCAATAACTAAGTAATCTTATTTCTTCCACTCCGATCCGAATACCGAACTTAAATGTCAACTAGGGTGTCTTGACTTCCCATGGCTTTCAAATCTTCAAAGTTTCTTGTATCGACTTATGTGTCTCCATGGTTGGAAATCTTGTGATTCTTGAACCTAAATTCTTCTTGACTAAAGTTCCCTTAACTTATCTCTTGTGAAACCGAATTGGTTAAATAACTCGTCCTCCAATTGTTTACACTTAAGCACATAATTTCCTTCCAAAAGTTCTTTGCCTTTCTTTATCGTTTCCCTTTATTTCTCTAACACTTCTCTTCCTTATATCTCTTGTGCCACAATCCGGGTCCCCGAATATTTTAACCTCTTCATTCTGACAAATCAATTCCTCCCAAGGTCCCCATTTTGTTTATTAATTCAAACATTGAATATCAGTGCCCTCAAAGTTTCCATTCACCGAGTCCTTAAGTTGATGGTGCCTCTCAAACCTAATTAATCAACCATCATCTGATACGGACCTTATCTCACAATCCGAAATATGCCGATCTATTTCTTTCTTTCCAATCTCTTCTATTTTAAAATTATAAGGTCTTCTTAATCGATCTTGATTTCTCGATTTTTTTACTTTAATTTGAACCACTTCATTTAGCTATCAAATCCCCTTCCTTTGTCTTTTAATTTGGAGATTTGATCTCAGTGCCTTCAAGACTCTTCTTCACTTTGTCCTTACTTTAAACGGCCTCTTCAACTCGGTTAATCAATTCCGTTTGCTGGGTAGAAACATATATTTATTTTTATGGGTATAAACACCGCACCTACATACCAATACCTCACCCCATGATCAATCTTCAAGCGTAGTTCATTCCTCAACGCGAACCCGAATCCACAACCTATAGCCTTGTCATAAAAATCTCCAACTATCCGAATTCATTTTAACCCCAAAGTTTTCTTCAAATCGCCCATGCCCAAAACAAGAGCTCTTGACAAGTTGTCACGATCTTAGAAATTGGCCGTGGGTCGATATTATGATAGTAACCTACATTTTCACAACTCAATTCTAATATAAATGCATGTCGGTTAGTAAGTGTATATGACACATGATTAACATCAAAAGCACGCATTAATGCAAAATACAACACGTAAATTAACAAAATTTAAGTTAAACACATTTGATAATGAATTTTCCATATCAAGTTTCAATAATAAAGCTCGTGATCAATGCGGTGCACATGTTAACACGTTGTTCCTAAGCCGTTCGACCTACACTTGACATGACACGACATAAGAAACCCCGGTTTTGCAACCGGGCTCTGATACCACTTAAAGATGTAGCACCCCGCACGTGAGGCACCACATCCCCCGCACTATAAGTCCAGTACACACGTGAAATGGATAATCCAAGCATGAACCGGACTCATAGCGAACGGGAGACCAAAACAAAAGATATCCTAGCTAGGCGGAAACTAACCCTGTACCAAATAAATAAAGAATACCTAGAATGTAATACGGAAGCAATAATGTATAATTCATAATCTTCAACCATGGTTACACGCCTAACCATTGCAATACATAATTTAAATTCACCAAGCATCCTAACAACGGGTTCAACTAGGCATGCAATCTGTCCCGAATTCAATAGCCAACAATAATCATAATTGGTACACAGGCCCAATATATAACGGAAATACAATTAAATCATAGAAGAATGTAAAA
Organism: Lantana camara; assembly: GCA_037501455.1. NCBI lineage: Eukaryota > Viridiplantae > Streptophyta > Magnoliopsida > Lamiales > Verbenaceae > Lantana > Lantana camara. The sequence continues at coordinate 48,182,680 of CM074860.1, read as the reverse complement.
TGTGACTCGAGTGTACAAGTGACTTGACAAGAGATTAAAACTTGACTTCCGCCTAGCAAAACCTGCAAGCATCTGAAAAGTGGAAAAGAAAGGGGAGGGTCAGTCTCTAGAAGACTGAGTGAGCAGGAGTGATACATATATATATAGAAACATGCACATGCAAGTCATAAATCCCGAGCAAGGTTTTATTCAATGGTAGTTCCCACAAAGGGCAAGAAAATAACTAAACAATGCTCGGATTTTACAACTAATTCATATTAAATTCATTAAGTTCATAAACCATACATAATCAATAAGGCTCGGCGAGTGAGCGTGCACAATCTCCAACCAAACTCCGACCGTGTACGACAAATATCATTAATATCTTAAATAGGTGGTCATGCAATATATCATAGTACACACAGATCACATATCACGTCCTTAACATATTCGTTTGGGCAATCCATTTCCCGGCCTTCCCGCACAGTGCCTATCAATCATAATCAATCATATTTAATCATAAATAAGTCCCAACCTTCTTCCTCCGGGTTGGTGGTGGGTTTGCAAGGCCCGACCACCCAATCATTGACCAAAAGGGGAACATGACTCCCCAGATGGCACTCAGCTCCCTTTCCCCGCCAATCTCCTGACGAGGTCCGGTACCGCCGTTCATTAGTGGGACTAGTGTGAGGGTTTACCGTCAGCCCTTGCCTCCTCGGGTCCCCACTCACACCAAGCCCCTGGGCCCCAATCAGTGCAATCAATCATTCTTTCTTTCTTTTCTCGCCAAAACATTTGATCCATGAGTAACATAACATATCCATCATTCATTAGAAAAGGGTTACTCGATAATAATTTACTCGATGACTCCACTTTGAAAATGATATATGTATATATATATATATAAGGTTTTTGGCCCAAAACTTATCACATACGGGTTGTAGGGATTGATATGTAACTAGAACGAAAACACCCTCACCTGGAATACCACGAGACATAAAACATGAGTAATACGGGTGCCTATTCAATTTGGAAGTCCCCGCCCTGGAAACGCACTGTACAAGAGAAGGAACAATGTGTATTCGTGAGAATTGACTCAATATGAAACCACATAGACGCACGGCATGTTATGCGCATGATATGAGATGCATAAGAAGCATGAATCGTGTGATGGGGTCATTTAATCAAGTAATCCATTCAAAACATTCAATACACTATGGGTTCATATTCATGTTTTCATATCTTTCATATTTTATACCAAATTAAGTCATGCCTTAACCCAATAATCATAACTCATACTATAACATGTTTACAATACATACGAGTCATAAATGAAGCGAGGAGTTAGCATATGAGGCCAATAAATGGAGGAACAATTCATGCATGCAAGTTAGAGAGCATTTTAAGGCATATTGGATCATAATTCACAAAATGTTTAACAAGATCACATTATGATTTCATAATATACAAGTTAACACATAACATAACATATTAACAAAATATACAACTCATGGAAGAAGCTAAACGCAACATACAAAACAATTAAATGAAGTAAACCATTCACGCATGCATGAAAGTAGCACATAAATGTTCATACATTGAAGTGATAACATAAAATCCATAATCATATCAAATTATACCATATATCACCCATTAATCATGTATACAAGTCATATAGTTCACATATGGGGATCAAGGGAGTGAAGGGAACACAAGAAGAGAGGTTTAGGCGAAGCTTGGCAAGAATTGACAAGATTTGGAAGTGCACAAGTTGTAGTAAACTAGAAATATCTTAAGTTCTAGGAATTGGAATTACGTTTTGTTTATTGGGGCAGAAACTAGACACATAGATCTTTCCGGTGATATATGGGACGAATCATGATTCAAAACGAGGTGAAAATGGCGTATGTCCGAAATTGGGTGATTGCAGATTGTCGAGAAGGTAGCGACACCAAAAATAATTGATAATATCTCACAAATGGGAAAAGATATTGAAGTGATTCCAATTGGAGAATATTATACACTTCAAGAGGTTTCCGTGAGTCCAAAATTCAGGTCATTCCGAGTTTGGATGAGCGAGTCGCGGCCGTGACAAAATTGCACTGAAAATTAGTCGCGGCCGCGACTGAAAATTGGCCAAGTCTCGAATTGTTGGTCGCGACCGCGACCAAAAATGGTCACAAAAAGGTCGCGGGCGCGACCCCCAATTCCAGCAGTTGCGTTTGGCGACGGGAAAATAGGGTAGACGCGAAAAATGGCTTCAAGACTGCCAAAGGAGCTCCCAAATCACCCAAAATCAAACAACAACAACTAAATACAACATATATACACATATTACTCAAAAATTCATGAATTGAACCATTAAATTTCATAAACCCACATATATACACATATTCATATACATATATATACATACACAATTTCTTGCTTCAAAATTCCAACCAACAAGCAAAGAATTCATAGATTATGATATATTCAAGAATATACACCCAAAGATTCAAGTTATAAAGCAAGAATCACATATATATATTCAAAAACCCACATTATACCTTGGAGAAAAGGATGGAGGAGAAAAGAGAGATAATCGAGAGCTTGATTCTTGAGCTTGAGGAAGTAGAATGGAGCTCGAATTTCCCGTCTTCCATGCTTGGATGGTGGCTCGTTGATGGAGGGAGAGATTGGAGGGATTGGAGCTTTGAAGAAGGATAGAAAAGAAATGAAGAAGAAGAATGAAATGAAAGGGGGGGGGGGGGGGTTTGGATCGTGTAATATGAGGGCAAGAAGAGAGAAAATTGCTCTATGGTCCTTCTATAATTTAAGAGTTCCAATTGGGTCCCGAAAGTTTGATAGAATAGCAATTGGGTCAAGTTTAAGGTTCGAATGAGTCCAAGGATTTCATATAAGATCAAATAGGTACATATTCGAAATAAAACTTTCAATTAACAAGTGTACGTATTAAAACGAGGTTAAGTAACAAAATCAATTAAGTCATAAAAGTCGAATAAAAGCAATTAGTTCATGAAATTAATAAATTAAATAATCCCTTAGAAATTAAAACACATATAAGTCACATAACTCTCGATCTAAACCCACTCGTGACGTCATACCTATACGGCCACAAAGTCGGGGCGTTACAACCTCTCCCCCTTAAGAGGATCTGGTCCCCAGGTCCATTGCCTCGAATTCTGAACTTTGCGTAAACTTTCCCGTGTTCATCCCACGCGGGTTAGCAACTCCCCGTCAGGAATTAGTTCGGAAAAGGTCTTCAAGAAACAAGGGGTCTTCACTTGCTAATAAATCACGACCCTTAACTCCCAAAGCCTAAGCACTCGAAAATCTAAGCAGGTAGCAAATAATGAAAGAACCCCGTCTTTCGAACAACAAGGAGAGAACCCCGTCCCTCACAAGCAACAACGAGAGAACCCCGTCTCTCAAACAACAACGAGAGAACCCCCAAAAAAAGCTAAATAAACAACCACGCATAGACCACACAAGAAACAGATACGAAATATCAAATACATCAAGTACCAATCATACAAAAGTAGTTAATACAACAAACAATCCAAGCACTTGGCATTATAAGATTATTCGAACTAAAATTGCATGTATGAAAATGCCATGAATGCTAAATGTACCGTTCACCGATGCTCAAGAATCTTATATAGTAATGATCCGATTCAACACTTGATTCCTTCCATAGTATCAGGCATTGCAATCCCCGATGTATTCAATACTTAAAAAACCACCCGATCTTCATCACATAATCTTTTCTCTTATCTTGTCTAAACAACATAGTCCAAAGCTCTAAATATTAATGTGCACTTGATCTTAATCCAATTAGTTCGTTGTCCACCTCGATTAGTATTCGACCTTCTTAGTTGTTCAAGGTAGCCTTTAAATGCTTAAGTTCTAACCTCCAACTTGAATACTTGAGCTAATCTTTACTAGCTCAATTCCCATTCTCCAATCATAATAACTTCCCCAGTTAATCATGAAAAATGCCCGAAGAAATGGTAACCCATCTTTTCATATTGTGTATTCCCCTTCTAAGTATTCCTTTTCCAAATTAACTCTTATTTCGACACTTGAGTTGATTCTAGCTTCATTTATCACAGAATATGACGAACTGATTGACTTTTCCTTTATCCGATATCCTCCTTACTTATTTCTAAAAATTCCTTCACGGTCCTATCAACTTCAAGCATGTCTTGTAGTAAGAGTACTAACGGTGTTGCTTTTGCACTCTAGATTATTATTGATCAGCCTTTTCCCTTTCTTGCTATTTGATTCGCAAATACTCTTTAGTCTTTAGATACATTTCCTCATTTCTTGAAGTAGTGTCGCTTCAATATTATTCTCAAATCTTGTCCCACCTTGATCTCGAAGTCCCTCGGATGTCAAAATCTCTCAATTCATCCCATGGCCTTGCTTTGTAGAGTTTCGTTATTTGCTGATTCTTACGTTTCCGTTGTTTTATTTTGAAGTGACCTGTTTGAGCATAATGGTGTATTTAAATCATCTCCCGGGTCGGCTCTCCCCTTTAAGAATCTTAATTCTACTTTTGAACTTGTTCTACCGCCTCTCAGATCTAAGATTCTTGACATCTTCAATTTAGCTTCCTCAATACCGGTGGTCCTAACCCAGCTACATGTCCAGTGATTTTGCTCACATTCAATTTGAAATCATTGTAGGGATAACAACCTACTTCCTTCATTCTAATTTCCAGTTCTACTTTTCGGAGCCTCAATGTCCCTCTTTTCTTTTCATAAACACTTTGCAACCCAATTATTTCTTTCTATTCTTGATTCAAGTAAGACTCGGTTGGAGTAACACACGATGAACGAAGTGGGAGAAATTTCCTATCAAGTAAACACTAAACAATGCATGTTGGATTAAAATGCCAATGCACGTAGTAAACAATTTAAGATGCAACATATTGGAGCAATTATCGAATAGAAATGCATACACAGATATATATAAAGGAAATTAAATAATTTAATACGATGTATGATGCACGTGCTATGAATGCAAGTACCGTCCACCGAAGAGGGAAGCTTTTAACTTGACAATTTGATCCTTTGACCTTGAGTTCATCGACCACTTCTTGCTTAACCATGGTCTTCTAACTTCCTTAATTCTTCTTGCATCCATCCATGCTTCCGAGGTCCATATTTGTTGTTTAATTCTAATTCCCTATGCCCGAATATCTAGATATCTCAATCCTCATAGATACCAATTTCCAAGTTCCTTTTTACTTCCTTGTACCTCTTGTGAGACCCCAAAACCCGAAGTTGTCATCAAACCCCAATAATTTCACATTCATGAAATCGGTCTCTCTAGTCTCCCAAAATTTCGATCCCAAATTCTATGTCCATGGAACCAATTTCTTAATTCTTTCCCAATCCCAATTTTAATTTATTAAAATTTTTCCCATGGTCATTACCTTAGTCGAAGTTGTTTTATTCTATCCTTTACGAGTCCTTATGAGGAAATGAGCTCTCATCCTCAATAACTAAGTAATCCTATTTCTTTCACTCCGATCCTAATACCGAACTTAAATGTCAACTAGGGTGTCTTGACTTCCCATGGCTTTCAAATCTTCAAAGTTTCTTGTATCGACTTATGTGTCTCCATGGTTGGAAATCTCGTGATTCTTGAACCTAAATTCTTCTTGAATAAAGTCCCCTTAACTTATCTCTTGTGAAACCGAATTGGTTAAATAACTCGTCCTCCAATTGTTTACACTTAAGCACATAATTTCCTTCCAAAAGTTCTTTGCCTTTCTTTATCGTTTCCGTTTATTTCTCTAACACTTCTCTTCCTTATATCTCTTGTGCCACAATCCGGGTCCCCGAATATTTTAACCTCTTCATTCTGACAAATCAATTCCTCCCAAGGTCCCCATTTTGTTTATTAATTCAAACATTGAATATCAGTGCCCTCAAAGTTTCCATTCACTAAGTCCTTGAGTTGATAGTGCCTCTCAAACCTAATTAATCAACCTTCATCTGATACGGACATTATCTCACAATCCGAAATATGCCGATCTAATTCTTTCTTTCCAATCTCTTCTATTTTGAAATTATAAGGTCTTCTTAATCGATCTTGATTTCTCGATTTTTTTACTTTAATTTGAACCACTTCATTTAGCTATCAAATCCCCTTCCTTTGTCTTTTAATTTGGAGATTTGATCTCAGTGCCTTCAAGACTCTTCTTCACTTTGTTCTTACTTTAAACGGCCTCTTCAACTCGGTTAATCAATTCTGTTTGCTGGGTAGAAACATATATTTATTTTTATGGGTATAAACACCGCACCTACATACCAATACCTCACCCCATGCTCAATCTTCAAGCGTAGTTCATTCCTCAACGCGAACCCGAATCCACAACCTATAGCCTTGTCATAAAAATCTCCAACTATCCGAATTCATTTTAACCCCAAAGTTTTCTTCAAATCGCCCATGCCCAAAACAAGAGCTCTTGACAAGTTGTCACGATCTTAGAAATTGGCCGTGGGTCGATATTATGATAGTAACCTACATTTTCACAACTCATTTCTAATATAAATGCATGTCGGTTAGTAAGTGTATATGGCACATGATTAACATCAAAAGCACACATTAATGCAAAATACAACACGTAAATTAACAAAATTTAAGTTAAGCACATTTGATAATGAATTTTCCATATCGAGTTTCAATAATAAAGCTCGTGATCAATGCGGTGCACATGTTAACACGTTGTTCCTAAGCCGTTCGACCTACACTTGACATGACACGACACAAGATACCACTTAAAGATGTTGCACCCCGCACGTGGGGCACCACACCCCCCGCACTATAAGTCTAGTCCACACGTGAAATGGAGAATCCAAGCATGAACCGGACTCATAGCGAACGGGAGACCAAAATAAAAGATATCCTAACTAGGCGGAATCTAACCCTGTACCAAATAAATAAAGAATACCTTGAATGTAATGCGGAAGCAATAATGTATAATTCATAATCTTCAACCATGGTTACACGCCCAACCATTCCAATACATAATTTAAATTCACCAAGCATCCTAACAATGGGTTCAACTAGGCATGCAATTTGTCCCGAATTCAATAGCCAACAATAATCATAATTGGTACACAGGCCCAATATATAACGGAAATACAATTAAATCATAGAAGAATGTAAAATGTGACTCGAGTGTATAAGTGACTCGACAAGAGATTAAAACTTAACTTCCGCCTAGCAAAACCTGCAAGCAACTGAAAAGTGGAAAAGAAAGGGGAGGGTCAGTCTCTAGAAGACTGAGTGAGCAGGTGTGATACATATATATATAGAAACATGCACATGCAAGTCATAAAGCCCGAGCAAGGATTTATTCAAAGGTAGTTCCCACAAAGGGCAAGAAAATAACTAAACAGTGCTCGGATTTTACAACTAATTCATATTAAATTCATTAAGTTCATAAACCATACATAATCAATAAGGCTCGGCGAGTGAGCGTGCACAATCTCCAACCAAACTCCGACCGTGTACGACAAATATCATTAATATCTTAAATAGGTGGTCATGCAATATATCATAATACACACAGATCACATATCACGTCCTGAACATATTCGTTTGGGCAATCCGTTTCCCGGCCTTCCCGCACAGTGCCTATCAATCATAATCAATCATATTCAATCATAAATAAGTTCCAACCTTCTTTCTCCGGGTTGGTGGTGGGTTTGCAAGGCCCGACCACCCAATCATTGACCAAAAGGGGAACATGACTCCCCAGATGGCACTCAGCTCCCTTTCCCCGCCAATCTCCTGACGAGGTCCGGTACCACCGTTCATTAGTGGCACTAGTGTGAGGGTTTACCGTCAGCCCATACCTCCTCGGGTCCCCACTCACACCAAGCCCCTGGGCCCCAATCAGTGCAATCAATCACTCTTTCTTTCTTTTCTCGCCAAAACATTTGATCCATGAGTAACATAACATATCCATCATTCATTAGAAAAGGGTTACTCGATAATAATTTACTCGATGACTCCACTTTGAAAATGATATATGTATATATATATATAAGGTTTTTGGCCCAAAACTTATCACATACGGGTTGTAGGGCTTGATATGTAACTAGAACGAAAACACCCTCACCTGGAATACCACGAGACATAAAACATGAGTAATATGGGTGCCTATTCAATTTGGAAGTCCCCGCCCTGGAAACGCACTGTACAAGAGAAGGAACAATGTGTATTCGTGAGAATTGACTCAATATGAAACCACATAGACGCACGGCATGTTATGCGCATGATATGAGATGCATAAGAAGCATGAATCGTGTGATAGGGTCATTTAATCAAGTAATCCATTCAAAACGTTCAATAAACTATGGGTTCATATTCATGTTTTCATATCTTTCATATTTTATACCAAATTAAGTCATACCTTAACCCAATAATCATAACTCATACTATAACATGTTTACAATACATACGAGTCATAAATGAAGCGAGGAGTTAGCATATTAGGCCAATAAATGGAGGAACAATTCATGCATGCAAGTTAGAGAGCATTTTAAGGCATATTGGATCATAATTCACAAAATGTTTAACAAGATCACATTATGATTTCATAATATACAAGTTAACACATAACATAACATCTTAACAAAATATACAAGTCATGGAAGAAGCTAAACGCAACATACAAAACAATTAAATGAAGTAAACCATTCACGCATGCATGAAAGTAGCACATAAATGTTCATACATTGAAGTGATAACATAAAATCCATAATCATATCAAATTATACCATATATCACCCATTAATCATGTATACAAGTCATATAGTTCACATATGGGGAACAAGGGAGTGAAGGGAACACAAGAAGAGAGGTTTAGGCGAAGCTTGGCAAGAATTGACAAGATTTGGAAGTGCACAAGTTGTAGTAAACTAGAAATATCTTAAGTTCTAGGAAATGGAATTACGTTTTGTTTATTGGGGCAGAAACTAGACACATAGATCTTTCCGCTGATATATGGGATGAATCATGATTCAAAACGAGGTGAAAATGGCGTATGTCCGAAATTGGGTGATTGCAGATTGTCGAGAAGGTAGCGACACCAAAAATAATTGATAATATCTCACAAATGGGAAAAGATATTGAAGTGATTCCAATTGGAGAATATTATACACTTCAAGAGGTTTCCGTGAGTCCAAAAGTCAGGTCATTCCGAGTTTGGATGAGCGAGTCACGGTCGTGACTGAAAATTGGCCAAGTCTCGAATTGTTGGTCGCGACCGCGACCAAAAATGGTCACAAAAAGGTCGCGGGTTTGACCCCCAATTCCAGCAGTTGCGTTTGGCGACGGGAAAACATGGTAGACGCGAAAAATGGCTTCAAGACTGCCAAAGGAGCTCCCAAATCACCCAAAATCAAACAACAACAACTAAATACAACATATATACACATATTACTCAAAAATTCATGAATTGAACCATTAAATTTCATAAACCCACATATATACACATATTCATATACATATATATACATACACAATTTCTTGCTTCAAAATTCCAACCAACAAGCAAAGAATTCATAGATTATGATATATTCAAGAATATACACCCAAAGATTCAAGTTAGAAAGCAAGAATCACATATATATATTCAAAAACCCACATTATACCTTGGAGAAAAGGATGGAGGAGAAAAGAGAGATAATCGAGAGCTTGATTCTTGAGCTTGAGGAAGTAGAATGGAGCTCGAATTTCCCGTCTTCCATGCTTGGATGATGGCTCATTGATGGAGGGAGAGATTGGAGGGATTGGAGCTTTGAAGAAGGATAGAAAAGAAATGACGAAGAAGAATGAAATGAAATGGGGGGGGGGGGGGGTTTGGATCGTGTAATATGAGGGCAAGAAGAGAGAAAATTGCTCTATGGTCCTTCTATAATTTAAGAGCTCCAATTGGGTCCCGAAAGTTTGATAGAATAGCAATTGGGTCAAGTTTAAGGTTCGAATGAGTCCAAGGATTTCATATAAGATCAAATAGGTACATATTCGAAATAAAATTTCAATTAACAAGTGTACGTATTAACACGAGGTTAAGTAACAAAATCAATTAAGTCATAAAAGTCGAATAAAAGCAATTAGTTAATGAAATTAATAAATTAAATAATCCCTTAGAAATTAAAACACATATAAGTCACATAACTCTCGATCTAAACCCACTCGTGACGTCATACCTATACGGCCACAAAGTCGGGGCGTTACAAGTACACTATGTTGAGCCTCTCCGTATAAATAAGCTATCTCATGCTTTGTCCTTGCATATCATCCCGTTGTACTTTTTTGCGAACTATTTTGATTAATAATAATAATCCTTGTTCGTTATACGTTATCCTCCCCGTTTATTAGCAAAGTTTAAATCTCTTTATCTCCTGTTGCACTGTGTCATGCACTCCACTCATATATTATCTTGACCGTTCGCTGTAGTATTTCCTGAATGTTGGGTCTAACCACCACTTGGGGAATACTGCGGTGAGGGTGTTGTAGTGATAGGGGAGGCGCTACATCCATCCATAGAGAGCTTCATAAGGTGCCATCTGTATTGAGGCTTGGTAGCTATTGTTGTAACCAAACTCAATTAATGGCAACTGCTCATTCCACGAGCCTTGAAAATCCAAGGCACACGCTCTCAACATATCCTCCAAATACGTAATCAACCAGAATTTCTGGCTGTCCGTCTGTCTGAGGATGGAAAGCTGTGCTGAAATGGAGCCTCATTCCCAAGCACTTCTGTAACTCTTGCCAAAACCTTGATGTAAACCTTAGATCCCTATCCGACACACTGCTAACCGGTACTCCATGAAGCCTGACGAACTCATCATTGTACTTCTTAGCCAGCTTACTTACTTTTTCGGATATCCTGATGGTAAGAAAATGAGCCGATTTTGTTAACCTATCCACAATTACCCAAATTCCATCAAGGCCTCCTTTCACTCTTGGTAAACCCGAGACAAAATCAATAGATATTTGTTCCCATTTCCAATCGGGAATAGGTAACGGCTGAAGTAGCCCCGATGGCTTTTGATGTTCTGCTTTCACCACTTGACAGGTCATGCAGTACTTTACAAAGTTGATCACATCCCATTTCAAACCATTCCACCAGTAAAACTGTTTCAGATCCTTATACATCTTATTTTCTTCGAGATGTACCGAATACCCTGACCGATGAGCCTCTTCAAGATTGATCCGTTTCATTCTCCAGGCACAACAATTATGTTCTTAAATCTCAAAAGCGCTGTATCATCAAACCCAAACGGACACTCTAGATCAGCTCGAGCTTTCTCTACTAATTTCTGAACCTCGGGATCAATCCTTTGAGCCTCAAACAACCTCTACTTAAGATCTGCCTGAACCGTAATATTCCAAACACTAGCCCTTAACCTGAAAGGCTCTTCTTCAACCTCACTTTCCACTTTCACGTTGGAAATGCTAGTCTTCCTACTGAGCGCATCCACGACCACGTTGGTTTTGCCGGGATGGTACCGAATATTACACTCAAAATCCGCAAGAATTTCCATCCAACGCCTTCATCCCTTGTTCAAGTCCTTTTGAGAGAATAAATACTGGAGACTCTTGTGGTCGAAAAATATCTCTAAGGAGACTCTGTAGAGATAGTATCTCCACTTACCCAAAGTGAAAATCACCGCTGCCAACTGGAGATCGTGAGTGGGGTAATTTCGTTAATGTTCCTTCAACTTCCTCGAGGCGTAGGCGATCACTTTTCCATGCTGCATCAACACACATCCCAAACCCTCCTTTGAGGCCCGTATACACTGTATATCCTTCTGTACCATCGGGAAGTGTTAACACGGGTGCAGTTGTCAACTTTTCCTTGAAGAGTTGGAAGCTCGCCTCATACGCCTCATCCCACTAAAATTTAGCCTCTTTCTTAGTCAATCGGTAAAAGGGGCAGCTATCTTCGAAAAGTCCTGCACAAATCTCCAATAATAACCTGCCAAACCTAAGAAACTTCTTACCTCTGAGGCATTCTTCGGAGTTTGCCACTTCAAAATCGTCTCAATCTTCGAAGGATCTACTTCTAGACCTCTACTCGAGACAATGTGGCCTAAGAAAGTTACCTGAATTATCCAAAACTCGCATTTACTGAAGTTAGCATATAAACGGTGTTCCCTCAAAGTATCCAAAACCACTTTGAGATGTCGAGCATGATCTTCCGGAGTCCTTGAATACACAATGATTTCTTCGATGAAGATAACCACAAATTTATCGAGAAATGGACAGAAAATCCGATGCATGATATTTATGAAAGTTGCCGGGGTATTAGTTAATCCGAAAGGCATTACTACGAACTCATAATACCCATACTGGGTGTTGAATCCCGTCTTCGGAATATCCTCTTCTTGGATTTTCAACTGATAGTATCCTTGTCTCAAATCTAATTTTGAATACACCCCCGAAACTTATAGCATATCAAATAAATCCTCAATGTGGGGCAAAGGATACTTGTTCTTCACAATCATCCTATTCAATGCTCGGTATTCTATGCACATTCTTAAAGTCCCATCTTTCTTCTTAACAAAGAGAACCAGTGCACCCCAAGGTGAAGAACTCGGCCCAATATACCCGATGTCAAGCAACTCTTCAAGTTGAATCTTTAATTCCTCCAACTCGGCCGGAGCCATCCGCTAAGGAGTCTTAGAATACGGCTCTGCTCCCGGATACAAGTCTATCACAAATTCAATCTCACGATCCGGTGGCAAAGAACCCAGATTCTCCGGAAAGACATCAGGGTAATCCTTAACAACTGTAGTATCGTCAAACTTAGCTTGATCTTTCGGGTCGTTGAGAAGATAAGCAATAAATCTAGTAGCTCCTTCTCTCACCAACTTATGAGCTTCCGTAAAGGATAAGAGCGGTACCGTCTTCGAACCACTACCAAAAATCAACTCTTCACCCAACTTGACACTCTTTGCAAAGCAATCGACCGTAGCCCGATGCTTGAACAACCCCGAACCCCTAGAATAATCCCAGACCCCAATCCCACTGAACAACCCCGAACCCCTTGATCTGTCCGTAGAATTCCCTTCAGAGGAGAACTTACCAAAGAACAAGAATGTAAACAGGTAACAGGCAAGCACAGAGTAGCAGCTAGATCACGCAAGATAAAGGAATGCGTGGCGCCAGGATCAAAGAGTGCATGAATGTTCATGTCATGAATGCATATGGTACCTTCCACCACGACAGTAGGATCGGCCTCTATATCCTATCCCTCGCCCTCAAGGGCATATGGTCGAGCTTGGATCATTCGCCTCGATACTCCCGCTTGAAATCCCGTAGTCTTATTTGGGCACGCATCTGCCCTATGATCACCTTTCCCACAAATAAGGCATAATCCCATCCTTCTTCGGCAATTGTAGTAGTTATGGGTTGGTCCTCTACAATGTGTGCACGGCGATTTACCCAATCAAGCTGGATTTGGAGCTTGTGAAGCCGGAGGCGCGGCTGGTAAAGCTTGTGGGGCTTGTCCTCCAACACGAGGCTTCTTGAAAGGACCCTTAGGTGGAGCAGCTTGAACCATGGACCTTTTTCCCGATCCAGATCCAGACCCTTATCCTATGAATACTCTAGAAACCGGATCCTTCTTCTTGTACTCTTCTTCCTGTACCTAAGCCCTCTGCACCGTATCTGCGAAGGACTCAAAGTTGTGTCCCGGCATGACCATGCCTCAGATCCTGCCTCAACCCGACAATGAATTTCCTGGCCTTTCTCTTCTCATCTCGGGTGATGTGAGGAGCATATTTCCCAAGTCTGTTGAAGATGACAAGATATTGGGCCACCGAGCGGGTGCCCTGCTTTAAATCCATAAATTCCTGCTCCTTCCTCTCTCTCACAACCTCGGGCACAAAGTACTCCCCAAACTCCCTCTTAAAGACTTCCCAAGTTATCTCTTCCCCATCAACTTCTAACTTCTCTCTCGTTCTCTCCCACCAATCATATGCTTCGCCATCACGTTGGAATATGGCGAATTGGGCTTTCTCTTGTGTAGTAAACTATCGGACACTGAAAATCCTCTAAATCCTTATCAACCAACCCTCTAAAACGGCATCGTCTATAGAACCCGAAAACCGAGGGGGATTATAACTTAGAAATACCGCATAAGGATCCCTATTATTTGGTGGAGGTGCTGCTTGCTCAACTGGCTATTGTGGTGGTGGTGCTTGAACCCTACGATGCTCCACATAATTGAAGACCGCTTCCATGAAGTTCTCGATATTCATTGGAGGTGCCTGTGGTTGTTATGGTTGAAGCGTCCGAGAACGGTTACGACGATGGCGTCCCTCCGGAGATCTATGTTTATCTATTCTTAGAGGCATTCTGTCAATAAAACACAAAAATGCGTGTTATTTTTGTCCATACATGAGAGTGCAATTAATTCAAACAAATATCAAGAACTAAGGCACATAAGCACGTAAAAGATGTATATGCAATCACGTTGCAAGTTATCCCTAAAGCTGTACAACTTAGACTGACTCAACACGACACGAGAGCCCGAGTTTTGCAACCCTAAGCTCTGATACCACTTAAGGATATAGCACCCGAGCGCAAAGAACCACATCCCCCACACCAAGACCCGACCCCGCATATGAAATTGTAAGTCCATACACGTGCCAAATCACGGTGAACGGGGACACAACACACACGTTATGGTAGGCGGCTGCTAACCCTTAAACCTTACGAGAACGAGAAGTAATAAAATGAAATCAGAGTGAAACATAGAAAGCGGAAGCATAGCATATCATGGATCATATACAATGAGCATCCAAGCTCCAAAAATCAAGTATATACAAATGTTCAAGTATCAATGGCCCACACAGCCTGACATAACAAAATACGCTCAAGAATCCAAAATCATAATACAAAATAATGATATGAGTGCAAGAGAGTGTGAAACAAAGTGCACCAAAATGCAAGACCTAGACGACTCGTATTCCTGCCTAGCACTCTCCAAACCTACAGAACACAACTGAAAACAAATCGGGTTCAGTCTAAAGAAGACTGGTGGGTATAAAAGGGGCATATAATATAAATATGCGGAATTTAAACACATTCATGCAAGCCCTAATCCCGTGTAAAGTTTGATAATAATTTCCCAAGTGGGTAAAACGAAGAAGGCATCAACGGGATTAAGACTATCATATTCATTTGTTAGGGTATTCATGGCTTGGCGAGTGGGCGTGCACAATATCCAACCTACACCTTGTGTAACCATAAACATAGTTCATTTGTTAACATACATATAATCTTTCGTACATAATCATAATCATAATCATACATATACACCTTTTTCCTCCCGGTGGTGGATGGGTTTGCAAGGCCGGTTCCGCCGTAATTTAGTTCGGTCGTGGTACATGAATCCTCAAAAAGCCCGGTTCCCCTTCCTCACCAAATCTCTTAACGAGGTCGGTACCGCCGTAATTTGGTTGGGACTAACACTTATGATCACCATCGGCCCTTGCCTCCCCGGATAGCCACATGCACTAAGTCCCTGGGCCCGTGTTTCATAATCATGCTCTCGCAAAAATCATAGGTTTGGATACATAAAAGAGAGGCTTACATTTGAAATCATTTACTATTGAAATGACTCGATATATATATACATATACATATATATATATATATTCGTTTGGCTTTAAATTTTTCACATAAGAGGATATATCGGGTCATCATAGCTATTAGAAGAGAAACCCACCTTCAAGGCAAAAGAAGAAGAGCAAGAGTCTCAAGGATCGCCCTCATCTCCGACCAAACCCAAATCTGTACAAAAGAGAGTGAAATGAGACTCAATATGACCATATACGATGCACGAAAATGCTAAGCATACGATATGAGATGCTTAAGAAGTGAATTGATGTCGTGAAGTCACATAATCATGGAATTTGTTCAAGCACATTCAATACATAAAGGTTCTGTGGCACCCCATAGGGGCCACAACCCCGTACCGTCGTATCTCTCAAGTGGCTAGGAGACCTAGCACCCAAGAAGCACGCCGGCAAACGGACAAAACATTATAAGATCAGAGTAGTAGAAAGGAACATTGCAGCGGAAATATGAGAAATTTAAAACTTTCAAAACATAAATCAGGAGACAAAAGAGGCTAGTAACCAAGTACAGGGACTACATAGGAATTGAGTATTGAAAGAGACATTTCGATAAAGTGTGAAGGGATAATATAACTAGTGAAAACAAGTAATAAAGGACACCGAAGGCTAAATCGACAAGTACCTAATCAAACGCTACATTATCATCAAGAGGGTGGAGACCAAGATGGTTCAAACGAACCTGACCATAAGAGCACAACAAAAGATTTCCTATACTTCAAGATAATAGCCAACAAGCGATCACTTAGTCTGAAACCATGAGGTCAGAAAACAGGGTGGAGGTATTAGTCCAAGAGACTAAGTGAAGCATGACTTTTGAAACAATATAAGTACTTAAAACTTTAGGTTTTCAGAAAAGGATTTACTTCGAAACTGCACTTTAAAATTGAATTTCGGAATCTTTATTTCAGAAATCGTATTTCAAAACATTAAGTTGAAACGAGATTTCCAAGCAAGCACACACATGCATACACATCAGAGGTTCTGGTTCATATATAGTTTATAAACGGGGAACAGGGTATGGGGATATTTTCCAAAAATATGAACCAGACTTTAAAACCAAAGTTGCCCGCAAGCTAGGCCATATCCATCCTTTACTCCTCATAACATTTACAAAGTTGGTATTGAGATCCGTTAGGACCCCGACACCCATAATCACATACACCACCCGTTCTCCCCTTATTGTCGCTCCCAGGGACCTACCCCGCGGTGACGTGCAAAATCGGAGGAATTTACCACCTCTCTCGACCTTCAATGTGGAGTAACCAACCCCCGATTAAACCATCACCAAGGTCAGTACGGCGGCCAGTATCATAGTAGCCATTGGCATACGCCTCCCGGTCTACTACTAACCATACCGCCAAGGCCCAACATAACAAAATTTCCAAAGCTTGCATTCGAAATAACATAAGTGCATAAGCACACAGAGTTTAGAAGACTGAACCTTTAATCAAAGTAGTATAACAGTGAACAGAACGTATATCAGAGATCATTGACTTGAAACTTGAAGCCTTGTCCCGAAACGGGAAAACGTTTAACTTGAAAGATTAGAATTTTTGCACCCGAAGGCGTTGATTTTGAAATCATTTGAATACGTAGGAATATTGATGGTTCCAGTTGAAATAGTTTAAACCTCACCTACAGAAACGGTATTATGTAATAATACCAGAGCCACAGTAAATCCTGACTTCACCTGTGAGTGGTGAATGATTAAGTTTTTATCCAAAAACCATATAGTTACATAAGCAACTAGGAACGACCTCAAGTCATTCCATAGCACATAACAATATCATATATGCAGGACGAAACATTATCAAAGTATATCATATCATGTGGCGAGATTTCATGATAATTATTCAATAATCATCAAAGCATGAAGGCATAATCGGATTCATGTAATGTAGTACATAGGAGAGTAATACCATTTAATGTAGAAGAATCATTTAACTAAGAATGAAACACAAGATTGGTAAGAGAGCAAAAAGCTTGAACAAGGAATACTGTTTTTCGAACGAAGGATTCGAATAAACGATTAGTTTCAGTTGAAAGCTCGTGTCAAGAACTTAAGGGTATATATTCTTAGGGTCTTAAAACAATC
This sequence comes from Lantana camara, assembly GCA_037501455.1. NCBI lineage: Eukaryota > Viridiplantae > Streptophyta > Magnoliopsida > Lamiales > Verbenaceae > Lantana > Lantana camara. The sequence continues at coordinate 48,164,923 of CM074860.1, read as the reverse complement.
TCATTTAGGAAAGGAATGTGAGCTTTGAAACCTACTTTGATCCCCTGTTTTTGAGAATTTTCGAAAAAGGCTTTGACCGTTGAATTCGTCTCTTCAAAACGATCATTAAGGTTAAAAGTCAAAATTCTTGGTCAAGGTCAAAGTCAAAGGTCAAGGTCAATGGTCAAAGGTCACTATTCAAGTATACGATATGCATACTGTATGTATACGGTACTTATACTGTATGTATACGTGTGTGTATACGGTATTTATACTGTATGTATACGGTATTTATATGGGGATACCTGCCGTATTTCTACAGTATTTATACAGGGTACACACAATATTTATACAAGAATACATGCGGTACTTGTACTAGAATACATACGGTATTTATACAAAAGTACATACATATTTATTTAGAAAATATACTTAGTATTTATACTAAAGTATACACGTATTTATACATATTGGAATCAAATACGCATACGTATATTATACATGTATACCATAACATATATCAATTGGTCAAATAATTATGTAACAATTAATTAAACATGTAACATTTAAAACTATAGGTTATACTTTAATTATGTAACATTAAATAACATGTAACATTAAATTAAATCATATAATAAATTAAATTACCTAAGTATGATCATAAAATAATTAAAATGTGACATGTAACATGCTAGCATAATTGTCACATAATTAATTTCTCACAAAATTAAATCATGTAACACTTTCATAATAAACTATACTATAAGAAACATAATTAATAAATTCATGAATAATTAAAGCATAAATTAAATCACATAATTCATGCACAAAATAAAACATAAATTAAATCCTAAACCTAGCATAATTAATAAATAAATTAAAACATAAAATAAAACATAAATTAAACTAATTATAACATAAAAAAAAAAAAAAAAAAACTAACCTTAAGGGGGAGAGAGAGTGGCGTGGGGTTTGGCTGGTGTAAGGGAGCAAATGAAACCCCAAGCCACTTATTTATAGTTGTAGGGAAGGACTAGAGTGCAAATAATATTTATTTTGGGGGGCTTAAGGTGGGGTATTTTGTGAAATTTCCAAAAATAGGTTTCCTTCTTTACATAATTGTCACAGCAGGGGTATTCTGGTAATTTCACCTTTTTCCTGCATATTTTTGTAGTTGGAAAAGTTCCGAAGATCTAGGAAATAAAATTAGCTTCAAAACGGTTACTCACGGGTCAAAATCGGACGTACGGTTTTAAATTTATAAACTTCGGAAGATTTGATTTTCTTGAATTTCGAAAATTAATTTAATTATGAAATAAATACTAGGATAAAATTTGAAGGTCCGAAAGGGTTTCCAAAAATGTAGAAAAAATCGAGGAACGTTATGGTGATGATCTCAAGGGCTAAATCATTATAACGAAGGAAATATATCTTACCGACGGAAATTCTTATTTGAAAATAAATTCTTAAATTGCTCTGGACACATAAACGAAACCTCAAATCATTGAAAAGGGAGTTGAAAATTTCTAAGAAAGTAGGTATAGGTTCTTTGAGGTCTCTCGAATAAAATAGCCTAGTGCTGGTTCGGAAAATGAATAGTACTTTTGACAAAAATTCCCAAAATACCCCTAATGATCAAGAAAGGATTTCAATGAGAAAACATGTTCATATGATTGGGAAACAAGAGTTATGAACCTCTAGGGTTCCAATGAGATGCTAGGACAAGGTAGGCTCGGGAAATGAATAGTAAATTTGTTTCGTGGTAAGGAAATCCCCCTTAAAACACAATACGACTAATGAATGCACATTGTTCACATAAGAATGCGATGCATGAACATTTGTAAAGGTGAACCAAGGTATATAAACGCATTCTTGTCCTCTTTGATTTACTATTTCCAGCTAGGTCCTGATACGGGCTGTTACAATCTTCCCCCCTTAAAAGGAATCTGTCCTCAAATTCCACAACCATTCCAGGGACAACTTCGGGTGATGACCATATATCTTTTCTTCGGTTCCATACTTTCCAAGTGTCGTGTCCTTTCCTCAGGATCTTTGTTAGGAGATTTTCCAATATATCAAACCAAGTAACTTTATTTCCAAAAATCTTTATTTGGATTAAACCATCGATTGAGCTTGATCCTCACGGTACTTCCTTCATTACCAAAATTTAGGACGGCTTAGCAAAGTACCCGAAATCTAATGTTCATGCCTTCATCATGTTCTCTAGACTCTTTATCATCCCCAGTGACTATCCATATGTCCGAGCATGGGCTGTTACGATGAAGTCTAACTTTCTTCCCATAACTCTGGAATATTCTGCCAAAATTATGATGTAAACTTTGGATCTCTATCAGCCACTATATTAGCCGGTGATCCATGAGATCCCACAATCTCCTCTTGATACCGTTTTGCCAAAGAGTTATCCTTATTCGCTATCTTAACTGATAAGAATGTGCTGATTTAACCAATCTGTAGATTATGACCCATATACTGTTATGTCCTCCTCTGTCTTACGGTAAACTGGTGACGAAGTCCATAGTTATTTGATCTATCTCCAAGTATAGGTTGGCCGGGTTTATAACTTTTCGCCTGGCTTTAGGTATTTTGCTTTATCCTATTGAGAGGCTGAGCATTTCTTGACATTTTCAGCTACGTCTCTTTCCATTCCATTCCCTCAGAGTTGTTTTGTGAGATCCTGATGCATTTTTGTCCCTCCAGGATGTATCGTATATTATGTCTCGTGTGCCTCATCTTATTCTTCTTCTAGAATTACTGAAGGCACACCAACTCTGCCTTTACACCTCAAAATCCCATCTTTACTAACTCTAGACTTCGGTCTCGTCATCCTTTCCTTTGAAACGGTGAACATGTCTTGATCCACTCATCATTAGACTGTGCTTTCATCCCTCCTATTTCAGTGGTGATAATATATCGGGGTAGCTAGCCTAGCTCTCCGACCTGGCGCATCAGTTACCACATTAGCTTCTTAAGATGGTACCAAATTATGTAGTCATGGTCCTCCTGACGGAACAGAAAGAATAAATTCTTTCGATTTGTGAAAACTTCAGATATAACCCAATAAAGGTAATGCTTCCACTTGATAAGAGCGAAAACGATTCCTGGTAACTCGAAGTCATATGTAAGGTAATTGATCTTTTGTGGTTTAAGCTTTCTTAAAGTATGCACTGTTATTTCTCCATATTGCGTCAAAACACTATCTCTCCTTTTTTTTTTGACGCATCTGTATAGGTTGTATAACCTCCGTTCCTCCAAGGAAATTCCTTGACGGTTTCCACTTCACAATTGTTTCGAATTTTGAGAGATCCACATTTATACCTAAACAGTTATGATACGCCTGAGAATTGTGACTCTTTCTCCAGCCAAAATTTGCATTATCTGAACTTGGCTTATGGCTGGTGATCTAGCAAAGTGTCCATCACTAAAGCAAGGAGGTCCTTTTTACTTTCTCAACAAGGTTGTTATGGGTACACAAGCCGATCTTTACTTAATTCCTTTAGAGACACTTTATAATATTCCATCTGGAAAGAAGCCTTTACTTTAGATGTATTCCGTGGTAATATCAAATCCATCACTGTTTCTATCCTTGAAGGTTTATCTGCAACTTCTTGAGCCAGAAGTGGTAGGGTCAAAGAGTGTTTCTCTTTTCTACCTAAAATTGTATTCATTGAACTTAGTAGTTAACTTCTGCTCCAGCGAAGTGCCCAATACTAGTTATCATATGAATCATGCATCTTTAGACATTAAGTACATCAGGTTGTTGCCAACGAAGCTCAGGATAACTTGTAAAGATACCCTCTGGAAATCCAACACATTCTCAATTATTGTAGATATAATAGTAAATTCTGCGTTATCTTTGTGAAATTGGAGTGCCCTTAGTTCCTTATAGAAAACGATTCTGGAACATCCTTCTTTGACCTTCAATTGGGGACATGCTGCCCCTATTCAAATCTAACTTGAAGCATTATCGGGAATCTAGTGGTTTTCCAAATAACTTCTCGATCAGCGGTAGGGATATCATATTTTTCTAATTAGCAGGAAATTCAGTTCTCTTCGTATCATTACACCAACTGGATGTTTAGCATAATGCGAGTGTTTCCTACAACAACGCGTTATGGTAGTCGTACCTCAATTTTATAACTTTAAAAGGTTACTTCTTGCATCCTCTTATACTCAGTCGGAGTTGTTCATTATGGTTTTCCTCAAAATTGGTCTCACTTCCCTCATGGCTGATATAGTCGTAACGCACTTATACTCTGGAGGTAGTAAGTTTCGGTGTCCAAGGACTCCTTTAAGAACTCATATACCACCTTTGTTTCTCTTACAAGAATTGATCTTTATTGCTTATTCAAAGTACAGACTACGTCGTCCTACGAAGATTACTGTTTAACTTCCCATAACACATACTTCGTTTCTCCTACTTCCCAACCTTTATCCTTTCCTTGGATGATCCCATATCTCATTCCAGGAGCATAACAGAATTCGACGAATAGTAGTGATTAACATCCAATAAAGTTATGCGTTTATATACCAATGATGCAACAAAGTAAATCTCAAAAGAGATTTAATGTGATGTTTGCATGACCAAGTACTTAATAGAAACAAGTACACACACATATAACTTTGATGTAATGAATGCATGGCGCCAGGGTTATAGAACCTTAACTGGCAGGTTAAGAACGTGTACCGTACTTCTGGCCATATCAACGAAATCCGAGTTCCCACTTCGTTGCAAAGTAGGTACTTTTGGAAGTCAGGAACAACAATTAAAATATAATGCATGTGGGTCAGGAATGGTGTACAGTATGTCCCAGAGGCAATATTCATGAAACACGTATACATGTCACAGAGCACTTATTAACAAATATCAAGTACATATCAAAGTGGAGAACCAAAGCTAATCAGCATCCATTATTCAATCAGCGATATTCAAGTGTCAATTATATATCAAGGATCATCAATTATCAATTAGCTAGTACTTGTCGACACAGGGAACAACAAGTCACCAATGTTCAGTATTCAAGTAATCAGTATCCAATTAGCACATAAAACAAATTATATATGGGCCTTTTCGGTATCTTGAAGTGACTCTAGGACTTGAAGCACGATCGGGCTGGAAGTGTAAATAGGAAATTTCTACAAGTTGGAGGTGAAAGTAAGATGATGAAGGAAGTAAAAATCTGAAAATCGTAACCTCTAATAAGCGAATTGTTTTCCAAAAGTACTGAAAGACTAAATAGAACTCAAGAGTTTTGATGTTGATAAAACTAGACGGTTGACTCGATTGAAAAAGGGTTTTAGTACTACAATTGTAACAAATCACATGCTGGTTGGCTGCCCCAAACAGTGATCAATCACAATTTAAGCACTAAAGACATGAGAATACTTGTGAGACTCTAAGAACCCCAGATTTCCGCAACCTGGGGCTCTGATACCACCTTAGGTGTAGCACCCCGTAGGGGCCACAATCCCGCATCGTCTTACCTCCCAAGTGGCTAGGAGACCTAGCACCCAAGAAGCACGCCGGCGAACGGACAAAACATTACAAGATCGGAGTATTAGAAAGGAACATTGCAGAGGAAATATGAGCAATTTAAAACTTTCAAAACATAAATCAGGAGACAAGAGAGGCTAGTAACCAAGTACAGGGACTATATAGGAATTGAGTATTGAAAGAGACATTTCCATAAAGTGTCAAGCGATAATATAACTAGTGAAAACAAGTAACAAAGGACACCGAAGGCTAAATCGACAAGTACCTAATCAAACGCTACATTATCATCAAGAGGGTGGAGACCAAGATGGTTCAAAAGAACCTGACCATAAGAGCAGAACAAAAGATTTCCTATACTTCAAGATACCAGCCAACAAGCGATCACTGAGCTTGAAACCATGAGGTCAGAAAACAGGGTAGAGGTATTAGTCAAAGGGACTAAGTGAGGCATGACTTTTGAAACAATATAAGTACTTAAAACTTTAGGTTTTCAGAAAAGGATTTACTTCGAAACTGTACTTTAAAACTGAATTTCGGAATCTTTATTTCAGAAATCGTATTTCAAAACATTAAGTTGAAACGAGATTTCCAAGCAAGCACACACATGCACACACATCAGAGGTCCTGGTTCATATATACTTTATAAACGGGGAACAGGGTACGGGGATATTTTCCAAAAATATAAACCAGACTTTAAAACCAAAGTTGCCCGCAAGCTAGGCCATATCCATCCTTTACACCTCAAAACATTTACAAAGTTGGTATCGAGATCCGTTAGGACCCCGACACCCATAATCACATGCACCACCCCTTCTCCCCTTATTGTCGCGGCCAGGGAGCTACCCCATGGTGACGTGCAAAACGGGAGGAATTCACCACCTCTCCCGACCTTCGATGTAGAGTAACCAACCTCCGATTAAACCATCACCAAGGTCAGTACGGCGGCCAGTGTCATAGTAGCCATTGGCGCACGCCTCCTGGCCTACTTCTAACCATACCGCCAGGGCCCAACATAACAAAATTTCCAAAGCTTGCATTCGAAATAACATAAGTGCATAAGCACACAGAGTTCAGAAGACTGAACCTTTAATCAAAACAGTATAACAGTGAACAAAACGTATATCAGATATCATTGACTTTAAACTTGAAGCCTTGTCCCAAAACGGGAAAACATTTAACTTGAAAGATAAGAATCTTTGCACCCGAAGGCCTTTGATTTTGAAATCATTTGAATACGTAGGAATTTTCATGGTTCCAGTTGAAATAGTTTAATCCTCACCTATAGAAACGGTATTATGTAATAATACCAGAGCCACAGTAAATCCTGACTTCACCTGTGAGTGGTGAATGATTAAGTTTCTATCCAAAAACCATATAGTTACATAAGCAAGTAGGAAGGACCTCAAGTCATTCAATAGCACATAACGATATCATATATGCAGGACGAAACATTATCAAAATATATCCTATCATGTGACGAGATTTCATGAAAATTATTCAATAATCATCAAAGCATGAAGGCATAATCGGATTCATGTAATGCAGTACATAGGAGAGTAATACCATTTAATGCAGAAGAATCATTTAACTAATAATGAAACACAAGATTGGTAAGAGAGCAAAAAGCTTGAACAAGGAATACTTTTTTTCGAACAAAGGATTCGAATAAACGATTAGTTCCAGTTGAAAGCTCGTGTCAAGAACTCAAGGGTATATATTCTTAGGGTCTTAAAACAATCTCATTTAGGAAAGGAATGAGAGCTTTGAAATGTAGCACCCGAGCGCAAGGTACCACATCCCCCGCACCGAGACCGGACCCGAATATGAAATGGACCATCCATACTCGAGCTAAATCACGGCGAACGGGGACAAACACACACTCTAAGCTAGGCGGGCTAACCCTTAAACCATAAAATCCGAATAAACATTAAAGCGGAAGCAATAAGCGAACATACATCATATATATATACAATGAGCATCATAGCTCCAAAAATAAGTCATGTACATCATCAATTTCCGTCACGGCTCAAAACAAGTACGCTCCATAATATAATTTATATACAAGGGTCAAAAGTATAGTATGCAAGTGCAAGACCAAAATATAAGAGCTAAAGACGAATGCAAGACCTATGACTCGTATTCCCGCCTAGCTCCCTCGACACCTGCATAACACAACTGAAAACCAAATGGGTTCAGTCCAAAATGGACTGGTGGGTATAAAAACAGGGCATAAATATAATATACGGCAGTAATTAAACATTCACATGCAGGTTATAGTCCCAAGTGAAGTTTTTAAAGAATTTCCCAAGTGGTGAATAGAAATCATCAAAAGGGATTATAACGATTCAATTAGATTAGGTCATTATTGGCCCGGCGAGTGGGCGTACATTATCTCCAACCAACGCCTTGTGTAAACCATTTAAACATTCATTCATTCGTTCTTTTCATGCATATCATTCTTTCGTGCACATTCAATAACATTTACACCTTCTTCCTCCGGGTTGGTGGCGGGTTTGCAAGGCCCGACCACCCATTCATTGACCAAAAGGGGTTACATGACTCCCCAGATGGCGCTCAGCGTCCATTCCTCGCTAACTCCTAACGAGGTCCGGTTACGCCGTTCATTGGTGGAACTAGTGTGAGGGATCACCGTCGGCCCGTGTCTCCCCGGATAGCCACTCACACTAAGTTCCTGGGCCCCATTCGTGCATTCGTTCATTTCTCGCCAAAACATTAGGTAGGATTCATAGAACAAGGCTTTACGTTGAAAACATTTACTCTTTAAAACGACTCTCTCTATATATATAATTTTGGTCGAAAAATTTCACATTGAATGTATATATAGGGTCTTATATCTACATAGAAGAGAAACCCACCTTAAACGGCAAAAAAGAGCAAACACGAGCCTCACTGACCGGCCTCGTCTCCAACGGAATCAAAATCTGTGCAAGAAAGGTGAAGTGAGACTCAATATGACCAAATAAGACGCTCGGCAATGTAATGATCATGATATGAATATGTAAAAGATAAGATTATGTTTATGAAAATGTTCATGTGAACTATTAAGGAATTTAAATCATATAATCAAGTCATTCGATCTTTCGTTCACTTTCACTCGAATTCATAATTCCACATTTTCAATCAATTTAATTCAAGAATTCAAATAGGAGCATAGCACGTATTAAATCACATTTAAAATTAGAACATAAACAATTAAACACATTTAATTTAAAATTGAAAATTAAATCAAACATGAAATAGGTAACAATTAAATTCTATAATTCAATTATATCAAATAATATTTAATATTTAATAAACATATATAAATATATATATATAATATATATAAAAATATATATTCATATATATATATATACATGCAACGTGCATCCCATGCATGAAAAACAATATGCATGCAAATTTTAAGTTTAATAAAATCTCCATCCATGCAACGTACACACACAACACAATATGCATGAATTTTTCATGCACTAAAACACATGCATGCAAAAGAAAACAATATGCATGCAAACATTTGTATATAACGTAGGCTTAACTTTGGATTCAAAAGGTGACACGCCCGTGTCACCAATATAGAACAAACAGGGACACCCCCGTGTCTCGGTACAGTGATATCAGACCATCTTGCACCCCCGTTTCATGCTGAAAAGGAGAAGGTTGACACCCCCGTGTCATGAACGCAATAGCTCAATATAATCCCCTGTTTTCTAGCTTAAAACGCAGCAACAACCAAAGCAATAAACAGGTAAGATATGCAGCAACAAATGGCATGAAATGCAACAACAAACCAATCCTAACAATTCACAAAACTGACAGCAACAAGAACAAGAAGACGCAGCAACTGACAGCAAAATTTTAGGCCAAAACAGGGCACCAATTCCACGAAAAAAACAGGGCATGACTGAACTGCTTTAACTCAACAAATTCAGGTCAGTTTAGGCTATCAAATGTGCAGCAAAACAACACCCATATGATATATAACTCAGTCCCAAAAGAGCTCAAGCATGAAAAGAAGGCATACGTGACCAATCATGAACATTTTCTCAATGTGCCATAAATGATATCTCATAAATACATCAACCACCATGAAATCAATGATCATAAATGAGAAGAGGATGTCAAAACAATCATTTTCAAGCTTGGATCAATCAAAACCATCAAGAATTGAATAAGAGCATCAAAATTGCTCAAAACCTACTATTTCGAACTCAACCAAGAAGCTCATGAAACCATAATCAAATTTCGGGATGAAAGGATGAAAACGACCAGGAATTAACATATATTACAACCTTAAGCTTACCTTGTTGATTGGATGAAGATTGGATGAGATTTGAGATCCAAAATCTCCAAGGAAGGCAGGGTTACGAGAGAAAACTGGAAGGTAGTAACTTTCGTTGAGATTTGTGATTTGTGTGAGGGTTGGTTCAGTTAGGGCATGGTATAGCAAGTTAGGTGGTTGAGTTAGGGTTCCATATCATCAAACCATGGTTAATTTGGTCAATGGTTGGATGAGATATGGCTATTTTAGTACAACATGGTCAGTTTCGTCGTCGTTTTGTTTTTCGGTTGGATTTCGGAGTTTCAAATGACGTTGGAAAAATATAAGGCTAAGTTCAATAAACTCGAATTTTCTTTACGAGTTCAGCAAAGTTGACGGAACTCGAATCCGAGTTCCCGAGCTCAAGATATTAAATAGGGAACCAAGGGTGAGCTAAGTGCTCATTAGCCCCCGACTTGGATTCCAAAATTAAAATAAATCCGAAACACATGCAAATGAATCCGAAAATATGAAACGAACATATATTCATATACAAGACACGTATAAGTCCAACATATTAAATTTGCACGAATTTTGGGTATCAATTTAAATAGAAACGAAGCACGTAAATGTCACTCATAAACAATGTAACAATAAAATTAATAATATTACAAATAATATAATATAAATACGTATATAACTTATAAATACATGCATGCATCAATATTAATTAACATGAATTGCTTGAGTTCATGCAAATATATTAAACAATACGTACCACAATGAACATATATATATATATATATATATATATATATATATATATATATATTTATATAAATATATTTCATATTAATAACATTAAATAAAGTAATTAACATTTAATATAATTAAAATAAAAATTAAATATGTAAGTCATGTATAAATAATTATTTCGCGTAATTCGGTAAACAATTACGTTATACCTGTACGGCCGAATTATCGGGGCGTCACAACCTCTCCCCCTTAAAAGAATCCGTCCTCGGATTCATTGATCGCCTGGAAACAATTCGGGATGAAATCTTTTCATCTTATCCTCCGGCTCCCACGTAGCCTCTTCCGTTTTATCACTTCTCCATAAGACTTTAACTAGTGGGATCTGCCGATTTCGAAGCTCTTGAAATTTACGATCCAATATCTTAATCGGCTTCTGAACGAAGGTGAGATTCGGTTCTAACTCCACTTCCTCAACGGGGATAACTTCCGATTCATCCGGATAATATTTCTGAAGCTGTGAAACATGAAATACATTGTGACTTCCGGTCAAACTCGGGGGTAGGTCCAAACGGTAGGCCGTATCTCCAATTTTCTCCAAAATCTCATACGGTCCTAGATACCGAGGATTCAATTTCCCTCCTTTTCCAATCCTCGAAAATCCCTTACGCGGTGAAGCTTTCAAGAATACCCTATCACCAACCTCAAACTGAAGATCTTTCCTTCGGTGATCGGCATAGTTTTTCTGTCGGTCCTGGGCTGCTTTCATCCGTTGCCTGATTATTTGAACCTTATCAATTGCCTCCTGCATAGCCTTAGAGGGTTTTTCCTTTTTCTCCCCTCGTTTCACACCCTCTTGTTTCGTCCAATTCCTTTCTTCCAAATCAAAGAACAACGGTGATCTGCATTTCCGTCCATAGAGAGCCTCATATGGAGCTATTTCTATCGATGCTTGAAATCTGTTATTATAAGCGAATTCAATCAAAGGCAATTGCTCGTTCCACGAACTTGAAAAATCCAATGCACATGCTCTCAACATATCCTCTAAATATTTAATTAATCTCTCTGATTGCCCGTCTGTCTGAGGATGGAAAGTTGTGCTGAATTGAAGCCTTGTTCCCAGATTCCTTTGCAATTCTTGCCAAAATCTAGAAGTAAACCTCGGATCCCGATCTGATACAATGCTAACCGGTACCCCATGAAGTCGCACGATTTCATCAACATACTTCTTAGCTAATTTATTCACCTTATCCGACATCCGAATAGCCAAAAAATGTGCCGATTTCGTTAATCGATCCACTATTACCCAAATTCCATCCAAACCACCTTTCACTCGTGGAAGACCCGTAACAAAATCCATCGCCACTTGCTGCCATTTCCATTCTGGAATAGGTAACGGTTGAAGTAGCTCCGATGGCTTCTGATGCTCTACCTTCACCACTTGGCAAGTCAAGCAATGTCTCACGAAGTTGATTACATCCCGCTTAAGTCCACTCCACCAATAAAATTTCTTTAAATCCTTATACATCTTATTTCCCCCGGGATGTATTGAATACCCTGATCGATGAGCTTCTTCCAATATCAACCGTCTCAACTCTTCCGGAACCACAACTCCGTTCTTAAATCTCAGAAGCCCGGTGTCATCAAAACCAAATGGACTCTCTGAATCATTTCTAGCTTTATGCCCTAATCTCTGAACATCGGAATCCACTCTCTGAGCTTTAAACAATCTCTGCTGAAGATCCGGGTGAACGGTAATATTCCGAATGCTAGCTTTCAGCTTGAAAGACTTAGATTCATCCACAGTTTCCAACACGCTAGCCTTTCTACTAAGCACATCCGCGACCACGTTGGCCTTTCCGGGATGGTATCGAATCGTACACTCATAATCCGCCAACATCTCCATCCAACGTGGTCGGAAAAGATCATGAAAGAGTGATCGGAAAAGATCTCGAATGAAATTCCATACAAGTAGTGTCTCCACTTTCCCAAAGCAAAGATCACTGTTGCAAGCTCGAGATCATGAGTGGGATAATTTTGTTCATGATCTTTCAATTTCCTCGAGGCATAAACTATCATCTTACCATTTTGCATCAAAACATATCCCAACCCTTCTTTCGAGGCGTCCGTATAAACCATGTATCCTTTAGTGCCTTCAGGGAGTGCTAATACCGGTGCAGTGGTTAATTTTTCCTTCAAGAGTTGAAAACTCGGTTCACATGCCTCGTCCCAATCAAATTTAGCTTCCTTCTTAGTCAATCGAGTTAAAGGACCGGCTATCTTTGAAAAATCCTTCAAAAACAGTCGGTAATAACCTGTCAATCCCAAGAAACTTCTAACCTCGGAAGCATTCTTCGGACTCTGCCATTTAATAACTGTCTCGATCTTTGAAGGGTCAACTTCTAAACCCTTACTTGAAATAATATGGCCTAGAAAAGCAACCCGGTCGATCCAAAACTCACACTTACTAAACTTCGCATACAACCGGTGCTCTCTCAACGTATCCAATACCAATTTGAGATGTCTAGCATGATCTTCCGGAGTCTTCGAATACACAAGAATGTCATCGATGAAGATTACTACGAATTTATCCAAATAAGGCTGAAAAATCTGATGTATCATATCCATAAATGCTGCAGGGGCATTTGTCAAACCAAACGACATCACTACGAACTCATAATGCCCATACCGCGTATTGAATCCTGTCTTTGGTATATCCTCTTCCCGGATTTTCAACTGGTAATAGCCTTGCCTTAAATCCAATTTCGAATAAACCTTTGAACCTTGCAGCATATCAAATAAATCCTCAATGTGGGGCAACGGGTACTTATTCTTGATAGTTATCCGATTAAGCTCCCGGTAATCTATACACATCCTCAACGATCCATCTTTCTTCTTGACAAAGAGAACCGGAGCACCCCACGGAGATGAACTCGGTCGGATATATCCACTCTTAAGTAATTCCTCGAGTTGAATCTTCAGCTCCTTCATTTCTGTCGGAGCCATTCTATAATGAGTCTTAGAATAAGGTTCTGATCCAGGATATAAATCAATGACAAACTCAATCTCCCGATCCGGTGGTAGAGAACCAAAATTCTCTAGAAATACGTCGAGATATTCCTTTACCACAGCCGTCTCCTCAAAACTTGATTGATCATTTGGTTTATTAAGGAGATAGGCAATAAATCCCGTGGCTCCATCCTTTACCAACTTGCGAGCTTCCATAAACGATAATAGAGGTACATTCTTCGACCCAACTTCTCCAATCAACTCTTCACCCAATTTTATCTTCTTCTTAAAACAATCAACTTCGGCCCGGTACCGGTACAACCAATCCATCCCGAAGATTTCCCAATACTTCTTCATAGGCATAACAATGAAATCTGCCGGATAATCTTTCCCCTCTATCAAAACTGAACAACCCCTGACAATCCGATCTGTCTGCAAACTACCTCCAAGAGGCGAACTCACAAAATAACAGGAATTTGAGCAAATAACAGGTAGGTCTACAAACTACCTCCAAGAGGCGAACTCACAAAATAACAGGAATTTGAGCAAATAACAGGTAGGCACAGAGAGGCACATTGATCAAAAGATATAAAAGTATGCGTGGCACCCGGATCGAATAATGCATGAATGCTCGTGTTATGAATGCAAACGGTACCTTCCACCACGGCATTTGGATCAACCTCGACATTAGGCTCCTCGCCCTCAAGGGCATAAGCTCGTGCCTGAACCATCGGTCTCTGAGCCCCAGCTTGATATCCTGGAATCTTGTCCGGGCATGCAAAAGCCATATGATCTCCTTTCTCGCAAATCAAACACAACTTCAATCTTTTTCGGCAATTGTTATAAGAATGAGTCGGCCATCCACAATAAGTGCACGGTGGCTGATCGTTGCGAGATCCCTTGGGAACCGGTGGAGCCTGAGGTGGTCGTGGAACGGGTGTAATCGGACATCCAATTCTCGGCTTCTTGAAAGGCCCCTTTTTGTGGTGTACTGTACATTCATCGGCCTCTTTCCTTTGTTAAATCCCCAGCCGGATCCTGACCCTTGTCCTTGGCGATAAACTGGCCTCCTAGCATTCACCGAATCTTCAACCTTTAAGGCTTTTGAAGTAGCCTTCGCCCAAGTGCTCGTATTAACTGCCTCCAAAGCTGTCTGAATATCCGGTTGAAGCCCCTGAACAAACTGCATAGCCTTATGGAAGTCATCGCCTACTATATTTGGTGCATAGCGGGGTAACCTCTTATACTCTCAAATATATTCGGCCACAGACCTCGATCCTTGCTTCAATTCAGTAAATTCTCTCAATCTTCGAGTACGGGATGAGGGAGGGATGAATTTATTCTTGAATTCCCTTGTAAATACTTCCCAATTGATCTCTTCTCCAGCTGCTTCCAATACAATCCGTGTGCTTTCCCACCAAGAGTAGGCTTCCCCTTGTATCAAAGTGATGGTGCATCGAGCCTTCTCTTGGGACTCACATGGAATGAGCTCCCATATCCTCTCGACGTCTTTCAGCCACATTTCCGCCTGTATATCATTTCCCTTGAAAAACTTGGGAGGTCTTTGATTCTGAAACTCCCTAAGTATAACAGAAATCGGTACCTCGGGCGGTACAACAGGTGCAGGTGGTGCTGGAGGTGCCGGTGGTACATAATCTCGCAGCCTTTGATCTATGATGTTGATAACTGAATTAACAAAGGCCTCTGCTGGCGGTGGTTGTGGAGGTGGAGGTGTAGGAGTACGATAACGATGATGACGTCGTCCTGGAGATCGATCTCGATGTCTACGTGGAGGCATCCTGTCAATAAACACTAAAAATGCGTGCTATTTTTAGTTTATGCATGATAATGCAAATAATTCAATAAGAATTCAAAATTTAAAACAATTAAGCACAAAAGAGATGGATATGCAACACATTGTCAAGTAGTCCCTAAGCCGAACGACCTAGACTGACTCACACGACACGAAATCCCGGGTTTTGCAACCCTAAGCTCTGATACCACTTAAGGATGTAGCACCCGAGCACAAGGTACCACATCCCCCCCACCGAGACCCGACCCGAATATCAAATGGACGATCCATACTCGAGCTAAATCACGACGAACGGGGACAAACACACACTCTAAGCTAGGCGGGCGAACCCTTAAACCATAAAATCCAAATAAACATTAAAGCGGAAGCAATAAGCGAACACACATCATATATATATACAATGAGCATCACAGCTCCAAAAATAAGTCATATACATCATCAATTGCCGTCACGGCTCAAAAAAAGTACGCTCCATAATATCATTCATACACAAGGGTCAAAAGTATAATATGCAAGTGCAAGACCAAAATATAAGAGCTAAAGACGAATGCAAGACCTATGACTCGTATTCCCGCCTAGCTCCCTCGACACCTGCATAACACAACTGAAAACCAAACGGGTTCAGTCTAAAAGGGACAGGTGGGTACAAAAACAGGGTATAAATATAATATACGGCGGTAATTAAACATTCACATGCAGGTTATAATCCCAAGTGAATTTTTTAAAGAATTTCCGAAGTGGGTGAATAGAAATCATCAAAAGGGATTATAACGATTCAATTACATTAGGTCATTATTGGCCCAGCGAGTGGGCGTGCATTATCTCCAACCAACGCCTTGTGTAAACCATTTAAACAATCATTCATTCGTTCTTTTCATGCATATCATTCTTTCGTGCACATTCAATAACATTTACACCTTCTTCCTCCGGGTTGGTGGCGGGTTTGCAAGGCCCGACCACCCATTCATTGACCAAAAGAGGTTACATGACTCCCCAGATGGCGCTCAGCGTCCATTCCTCACTAACTCCTAACGAGGTCCGGTTATGCCGTTCATTGGTCGAACTAGTGTGAGGGATCACCGTCGGCCCGTGCCTCCCCGGATAGCCACTCACACTAAGTTCCTGGGCCCCATTCGTGCATTCGTTCATTTCTCGCCAAAACATTAGGTAGGATTCATAAAACAAGGCTTTACGTTGAAAACATTTACTCTTTAAAACGACTCTCTCTATATATATAATTTTGGTCGAAAACTTTTACATTGAAGGTATATATAGGGTCTTATATCTACATAGAAGAGAAACCCACCTTAAACGGCAAAAAGGATCAAACACGAGCCTCACTGACCGGCCTCGTCTCCAACGGAATCAAAATCTGTGCAAGAAAGGTGAAGTGAGACTCAATATGACCAAATAAGACGCTCGGCAATGTAATGATCATGATTTGAATATGTAAAAGATAAGATTATGTTTATGAAAATGTTCATGTGAACTATTAAGGAATTTAAATCATTAAATCAAGTCATTCGATCTTTCTTTCACTTTCACTCGAATTCATAATTCCACATTTTCAATCAATTTAATTCAAGAATTCAAATAGGAGCATAGCACGTATTAAATCACATTTAAAACTAGAACATAAACAATTAAACACATTTAATTTAAAATTGAAAATTAAATCAAACATGAAATAGGTAACAATTAAATTCTATAATTCAATTATATCAAATAATATTTATTTAATAAACATATATATATATATATATATATATATATATAATATATATAAAAATATATATTCATATATATATATGAATGCAACGTGCATCCCATGCATGAAAAACAATATGTATGCAAATTTTAAGTTTAATAAAATCTCCATGCATGCAACGTACACACACAACACAATATGCATGAATTTTTCATGCACTAAAACACATGCATGCAAAAGAAAACAATATGCACGCAAACATTTGTATATAACGTAGGCTTAACTTTGGATTCAAAAGGTAACACGCCCGTGTCACCAATATAGAACAAACCGGGACACCCCGTGTCTCGGTACAGTGATATCAGACCATCTTGCACCCCCGTTTCACGCTGAAAAGGAGAAGGTTGACACCCCCGTGTCATGAACGCAGCAGCTCAATAATCCCCTGTTTTCTAGCTTAAAACGCAACAACAACCAAAGCAATAAACAGGCAAGATATGCAGCAACAAATGGCATGAAATGCAACAACAAACTAGCCCTAACAATTCACAAAACTGGCAGCAACGAGAACAAGAAGACGCAGCAGCTGACAGCAAAATTTCAGGCCAAAACAGGGCACCAATTCCACGAAAAAACAGGGCATGACTGAACTCCTTTAACTCAACAAATTCAGGTCAGTTTAGGCTATCAAATGTGCAGCAAAACAACACCCATATGACATATAACTCAGTCCCAAAAGAGCTCAAGCATGAAAAGAAGGCATACGTGACCAATCATGAAAATTTTCTCAATGTGTCATAAATGATATCTCATAAATACATCAACCACCATGAAATCAATGATCATAAATGAGAAGAGGATGCCAAAACAATCATTTTCAAGCTTGGAATCAATTAAAACCATCAAGAATTGAATAAGATCATCAAAATTGCTCAAAACCTACTATTTCGAACTCAGCCAAGAAACTCATGAATCCATAATCAAATTTGGGGATGAAAGGATGAAAATGATCTGGAATGAACATATATTACAGCCCTAAGCTTACCTTGTTGATTGGATGAAGATTGGATGAGATTTGAGCTCCAAAATCTCCAAGGAAGGCAAGGTTAGGGGGGAAAACTGGAAGGCAGTCACTTTTGCTGAGATTTGTGATTTGTGTGATGGTTGGTTCGGTTAGGGCATGGTATATCAAGTTAGCTGGTTGAGTTAGGGTTCCATAGCATCAAACCATGGTTAATTTGGTCAATGGTTGGATGAGATATGGCCATTTTAGTACAACATGGTCAGTTTCGTCGCCGTTTCGTTTTTCGGTTGGATTTCGGAGGTTCAAATGACGTTGGAAAAATATAAGGCTAAGTTCACTGAACTCAAATTTTTGTTACGAGTTCAGCGAAGTTGACGGAACTCGAATCCGAGTTCTCGAGCTCAAGATATTAAATACGGAACCAAGGGTGCGCTAAGTGCTCGTTAGCCCCCGACTTGGATTCCAAAATTAAAATAAATCCGAAACACATGCAAATGAATCCGAAAATACGAAACGAACATATATTCATATACAAGACATGTATAAGTCTAACATACTAAATTTGCACGAATTTTCGGTATCAATTTAAATAGAAACGAAGCACGTAAATGTCATTCATAAACAATGTAACAATAAAATTAATAATATTACAAATAATATAATATAAATACGTATATAACTTATAAATACATGCATGCATCAATATTAATTAACATGAATTGCATGAGTTCAAGCAAATATATTAAACAATACGTACCACAATTAACATATATATATATATTTAAATAAATATATTTGACATTAATAACATTAAATAAAGTAATTAACATTTAATATAATTAAAATAAAAATTAAATATGTAAGTCACGTATAAATAATTATTTCGCGCAATTTGGTAAACAATTACGTCATACCTGTATGGCCGAATTATCGGGGCGTCACATGAAACCTACTTTGATCCCCTGTTTTTGAGAATTTTCGAAAAAGGCTTTGACCGTTGAATTTGTCTCTTCAAAACGATCATTTAAGTTAAAAGTCAAAATTCTTGGTCAAGGTCAAAGTCAACGGTCTAAGGTCAAGGTCAATGGTCAATGGTCACTATTCAAGTATACGGTATGCATACTGTATGTATATGTGTATTTATATGGTATGTTTACGGTATTTATACTGTATGTATACGGTATTTATACGGGGATACCTACGATATTTCTACAGTATTTATTCAGGGTACATACAGTATTTATACAAGAATACATGCGGTACTTATACTAGAATACATACGGTATTTATACAAAAGTACATACGTATTTATTTAGAAAATACACTTAGTATTTATACGAAAGTATACACGTATTTACGCATATTGGAATCAAATACACATACGTATATTATACATGTATACCATAACATATATCAATCGGTCAAATAATTATGTAACAATTAATTAAACATGTAACATTTAAAACTATAGGTTATACTTTAATTATGTAACATTAAATAACATGTAACATTAAATTAAATCATATAATAAATTAAATTACCTAAGTATGATCATAAAATAATTAAAATGTAACATATAACATGCTAGCATAATTGTCACATAATTAATTTGTCACAAAATTAAATCATGTAACACTTTCATAATAAAGTATACTATAAGAAACATAATTCATAAATTCATGAATAATTAAAGCATAAATTAAATCGCATAATTCATGCACAAAATAAAACATAAGTTAAATCCTAAACCTAGCATAATTAATAAATAAATTTAAACATAAATTAAACTAATTATAACATAAAAAAAAATAAGAAAACTAACCTTAAGGGGGAGAGAGAGTGGCGTGGGGTTCGGCTGGTGTAAGGGAACAAATGAGACCCCAAGCCACTTATTTATAGTTGTAGGGAAGGACTAGAGTGCAAATAATATTTATTTTAGGGGTTTAAGTTGGGGTATTTTGTGAAATTTCCAAAAATAGGTTTCCTTCTTTACATAATTGTCAGAGCAGGGGTATTCTGATAATTTCACCTTTCTCCTGCATATTCATACTCCAAGCCAAGATATAAAGGAAGATTTAAATGCAATTCTTGCCAAATAATTAGTTAAACTCAAGCTACAACATGCAACACTTACAAGAGATATGATCAAGTCCATTTTCTTCCAAAAACCTGCATGTTTATTAATGGCATATCATTTAATCCTCAACAACCAAGCAATATAAGTTCATAGCATCATAAATACATGTCTTAGGATCAATTAATGCTCAAGAAACTCAAATGAAATCCAAAGAAAGAAGATAAAATCTCCAAAATCCAACAAACCCTTACTATTCATCATGTATCTCAATTCTAACTCCAAACTTGGTGAAATCATACAAGATCTATCTTAAAATGACCATAAGAAGATATACATATCAAATATGGACTTACCTCCAAGAAATGGTGGAAGATGATGGTGAGATGAGCTCAAATCTCACAAGGGTGAATAGTTCCCTTCTTCTTCCTTCCTTTCTCTTCTTTCTCCTTCTTTTGGCTGAATTTTCCCGGGGGGAGGGGGGGGGGGTCGTGTGGCTGGGTAAGGGGGGAGAGAGAGATGTTGCAAGTGGTATAGGTCATGGGTTTAGGGCTTAGGTCTGTTAGAGTAGGTCCGTAGCTTAAGAAGAGTCAAAGAAGGTCATTTTAGGTACGAGGTGCTCGTTTTGGTTGAAATTTGGGTAGTCAAATGGCCTTAGAAAAGTATGAGGCTTGTTCCATCATCTTTGAATCGTCGATCCAAATCCAATGGAGGTGACGGAACCTAAGGCGCGCTAAATGCTCTTTAGCCCCTTTTCGGTTCCGATCACACAAAAAAACCCAAAACTCACACAAACAAGAATAAAATCATGCAACGAGCATATAAACACGATCATAAGGCACATAATTCACTCATACAAAGTTTGCACGAAAAACAAAAATCAATTCGAAATGAAATAAGGCATGTTCACAATCGTATAAGCATTTACGTTCAAAATTCAAATAAAGTTGAAAATGAATAAGAAATAAATCAAATTATGACGAGTAATGAAATGAATAACGAAATTTAAAACAAATCAACAATTAAATTGCGTAAATAGTAAACACATACGTCATACCTGTACGGATGAAAAGTCGGGGAGTCACAACGGTGCCATTTTAGCGAGCATCGCTATATTTTTTTCGAGCTTCTCTAAGATCCAATCTCTGTTTTTGCTTCTTTCTAGTCACCTTCTTCTGTCCTACAAAATGATTCCGTCTTTTTGTTATATGAGTTGCCTAATAAAATTTGGGCTTGAGTCGATCAAGTTTATCGTACACGTGATTAGGGAACCAATTTGTATACATGTGGTAGATAAAGATTGGGCTCGTAATAGATTGAATAAGTGTTACTCGTCTGGCAAGGTTTGTCGTTTTGGCTTTCGATCCTAAGAAATGCTTTTCGACTCTCTTAATCACAATCGAGAAATGCTCATTATAGTTTCAGCTAAAGTTTATCCACTCTCTCAAATAGTTCCTTAAGTTTTCTGTACATTCCATGCTCAAAATTCTAATAACTTGCTACTTTAAATCATCTGACACATAAAGTTCGAACAACACATGTGATTTGTTGAAGTTTAATTTGAGACACAACGTCTTGCGAAATGTCTCAACCACGCTTTGAATGCACTTTATTCCATCCTCGACAGCTTTAGCTCCCAGTATTATGTCGCCTATAAAAAGTAAGATTGAGATCTGAGGGTCACTCTGACATACCATATTTAGCTTCCAATGTCCAGTTGAAATGACCTCTGCGAACATATACGTAAGTTGCTCCATGCAGAGTATAAACAAATAAGGCAAGAGTTCAGCTATCAAATGCCACACATCCCTACAACCTTCGTCGGTTCACCATTCCGTAGAATCTCCGGTTATATCCCCTTCATTTTGTTGATAATGATATTGACGAGTTTCGTCGGGAATTTGAAGAAAGTTAGAGTTTTTCTCAATAAATTTCACAGACTTTGTTGTAAGTCTTTTCAAGATTAAATTTCAACACCATGCCCCCCTTTTTTTGTCTTTGGAATGATGTAGCATTCTTTACACTTCTTGAATCATCAAGATATTGTAATTGGTGGTTCGGCAGGGAATGAAGCTATTATGGAGTGGGCTCGCAATTTCTTTGATATATGACTTAAATAGATTATAATTATCTTGGTGATCATTTTGAGCAATACGTTACACAACGTAATGAGTCGAAACTCATTTATTTTTCTTCGAGTATTGACTTTCGAAATCAGGCAAATAAACGTCTAATAAGCCTTCTTGATAATTAGATCTCTCTCCATGCAAGAAAAAGTAGGCTTGGTAACCATCTTCCTCCGCGCTTTGTACGAGCGCATGCTCTTCACTACCCCTAAGATTTCCTCATTTAATGTCGTTCTTGCCAAGTTGTTTTTCCGCCTTCAATTTAAATAATATTTAATATTACATAATAACCAAATTTTATTAAAATTTGTAAAGTGAATAAATTTATTTTTTTCCAATTTCTTAGGTATATCTTATTATAATATTTAAATTATAAATCTTAAAATTAAGAAATGAACATTATATTATAAAATTTGAATAAAATTAATTATTATATTAATAATAAAACAATTCTTATTGTACTATATATTTTTTTTGTTAAGTTCAAGAAGTTTTAATTCTACCAAGAATCCTATTTTAAGTTAATAAGTACTTTTTAAATATAGTTAAATTAAGAATTTATAACATGTATTTATCTAATTATCAATGACTAATAGTTATTGATGTAATTATTACGAGGGTAATTTAGGTAATCTCTATTTTGTAAGAAACCAAAAACCCAACTCGTACTTTTATATATTTTTATTATTATTATTATTATTTATTTATATTATATTATATTATTATACATATAGATGAATAATCCAAAATATTAAAATTTTTCTATTATTGAGTCTAATATATTATTTCTTCCTTTTCAAATAAGAATTAACGAAATATCTTGCAATATATAATTGACAAAAAAAAAAAAAGTAATAACAACAAATTATTATTTATAATGTAATAAAATAATGGGAAAAACAATTCAAATAGTTATTAGTAACTAACTAGTTCTAAAATTAAGGGCAAAAGAACTCAATGATGCATTTCAACTGTAGAGGAAATATTACTATTTTGTTTGGTTGTGTGCCAACCCATTCAGTAAAGAAAAATTAGAAGAAAAAAAAAATCACAAATCTAATTAATAAATAATGCGAATATTAAATTTATTTACGTGAAAAAATTAATTTTATCCACTTAAAACATGTCATGCATGTTAAGTATTTTACTTTACTACTTTGTTACTTTTTGTGCATTTAGTCGTATGAAGGAAGCAAAGTTTTACATGGAGTTGAAATTTGCTTAGAAGTAGGATTAAGGGCACAAGAATCTTAAAATTCTAGCGAAGATCACAAATATATCCAAGGTGGAATGTCATCAGTTGTCAATGAAAATATTTGCTTACTTCACGCATAGTAAACAGTGCCTACGTTAGTTGTATTTTTGATCTCACAATTTTATTTATTTAATTTTTTTGTTTTAAACCAATGGGCAAATAGAGATTAATCCCTCCCACTATATATGACTAATAAGTACTGTGGAGCAATTAATGCTTCCTCGTATGCATATCCTAGGGAAAGATATGGTGATGAATGTCCCGACAGAGATGCTTTACTATACGCACTTGTCTGGTAACTCATAAATCGATCTAAATATTGAAGTATCGTCTACGAGGTACGACTGCTTGTTAGATCGACAGGTCTTGTATAGCACCCGAGTGCGTGGTGCCACATCCCCCGCACCAAGAGCCGACCCGTATATGGAATGAGAAGTCCATACACATGCTAAATTAGGGCCAACGGGGACACAACTCACTCGCTACGCTAGGTGAGAGCTAAACCTTAAACCATTCAAGAACGAGAGATAATAAAATCAGAGCAAAAATCATAATAGCGGAAGCATTTTATAAATGACAACATCTACAATGAGCTTTCAAGCTCCAAATACCAAAATATAAACAAGTATCCAAATACTCATGGCCCACACGGCCTACTATAAGCAGAAGAGTGCTCCATCATTCAGTGTCATAAAATAAAATAAATATGAGTATATGTAACAAAAGAAATGCTAGACCCGAATACAAGACACACACAACTCGGATTCCAGCCTAGCACTCCCAACCTGCAAGCAGAAACTGAAATCAAAAGTGAGTTCAGTCTAAAGGAGACTGGTGGGTATAAAATGGGGTATAATATATAATTATTGCTGAATTTAAACACATACATGCAAGCTATAATTCCGTATGAAGTTTTTGTAACATTTTCCCAAGTGGGTAAAACTAAGAAGAGCATCAACGGGATTATGACCATCATATTCATTTATTAGCTTATTCGTGAGCTCGGCGAGAGGGCTAAGTTTCCAACCTTGTGTAATCATTAACATTATTCGTTAAGTTATCACACACATAATCTTTCGTGCACATTTATTCGATCATTTATAATCGTTCATATACACCTTTTTCCTCCGGGTGGTGGACTGGTTTGCAAGTCCTGGCCACCCATTCATTATGTCTATTGGGGTACCTTTTTCCTCCGGGTGGTGGACTGGTTAAGAACAAGAATGATCTCTTACTGATTAAGTTGTTCGTAGTCGATTAAATATTAAACCCTTGGCCAAGGTAGATAGAAGATCAACACATCAAGAAAATGGGGTTTACTTGGATTGACATCTAAATGGATATGAAACGAACTTAACTTTAAGGATCAAGAATAACAAGGCTCTGAGAATATTCCCATGCATAGTTCTTGATTGAGAGATGGAGTTATACGAGGATCGTATTTCACTGATTGTCATTGACTGAAAGGTTCTTTAATTTGTTTCGTTATTTGGCCAGGTGTCACACACCCATGGCTAGATTACGGTAGTGTGATCTGTGAAGTGATTAACACTACAAAAAAATCACCGAATTTCGATGGGATTTACCGATGGGGGAAATCCGTCTCTCCGCCATCGGAATTTCTGACGGAAAAGCCACGTCTAACCAACGGAATTGCAATGACTCATTGCCAAAAAAACCCATGAGAAGAAATGTCGGTTTTCCATCATAAAGCTATTGCAAATAATGGTGGGATTATAAAAAAAGTGCGCCAAAAGGTTACGACGGCAGCGTCGTCGGAAATGTATCAGAAATCCATCGGAATATTTGGTGCACGTTTTACCTGAAAAGCTTGCAACGGGCTTTCGACGGAAAGGCCGTCGGTAGATTTACATTTAATTTATTGGAAACCCGACGGATATATTCCCGTCGTATTGCCGTCGGGATTGCATTGATTAATAGTAATCCAATGGATAAACGACGGGTTTGTTCCGTTGGAAGTGTTTAACGATTTCCACTCTCTTATTACTTCACCAATGGATTTCCGACTGGATTATTCTGTTGGTGTGGATGTATTCGCATTTTTCACTTATTCCGACGGCTCCTGTCATTGGATTTCCGTCGCTTGTTTCCTCACGTTTGTTTTCTGATGGTATTCCGACGGAATGACCCCGTCGAAAACTATTAAAGCAATAATTACGAGCCCTGGAATTTTCTCCCCCAAATCCTTTGCATTTTGAAATTGAAAAGTTAAAGGAGCTAGGGTTCTCGAAAAATTATCAGAAGCCGGAGACACGCATGATTGCTCCCCAAATCACTTGCACTTTTAATCTCTATAATGTAGAAGGGGTTAGGGTTCTCGGTATTGAACGTTAGGGTAGCATTTGGGGCTTTTGTGGGTTCGTCTGTGTAAGAATCAGGTGCCAGATTTTGAGGTTCAAACTGGGTGCGTCTGAATCGGAAGTGAAGAAGGCATTTATGCATCTACGCAGTACTCAAGATAACATCTTTACTACTCTCGATTTTCTAGTTTGAGTGTGTTGGATGAGTTTCTTCCAGTTTTTTGGTGAAATATTTTTGGTTTTGTTCGATTTTACGTTCTTATGGAGGCATTTGGGTTTGGGTATTAATGGAACGCTGTACCACTCAGATTTCAGCAAAGGAAGATAAGCTGAAGATAAGCTGTGGGTCAACGGGTTTGTTCGGGATTGTGAATTTGTGGTTCGACGGTCTTGTAAGGGTCTTGTTATCGAGGAAATAACCTGCCAAGAAAGAAGAGTGGAAGCCAGGAAGGAGCCGATATTTGTTTTAGTTATTATATCTTAATTCTTCTCTGTTTTTGAATTGAGAAACTTTTGATCACTTCATTCTTAAATTCTTTGTTAAAGTATCTCTTTCGTGGTGCCACTTTTCCAGCCTTTACTCATGCAATGCCGCTTGCTCAACAGTGGTTATGCTTATAAGGGAACTCTTCTTGTTAATAGAAAGATAAAGTTAATTTATATTCCATCAGATCATTTAGTGTTCACTGATAGCTTTCTTGTGCCTACTTGAATGTTTTAATTGTGGAGATGAATCTTAGATATGCTAGGCATGGATTGAATCTTGTGTTACTTGAAGTAACCTTTCCGCTTTGCTTGATAAGGGTTTAATTTATTAGGAATTTGATGGAATTACATTACTGAGTATTGACAGTTAATACTGGCCGTCCAATTTTGTTTATTCTTTACTGCTTCATGTTTTAAGAAAGAGAAAAAAAAAAAAAAAACAAAGAAAAAGAAAAAGAAAGAAGAAGTTGCCTCTTACGTGAGACTGTGAGTTGACTCAATTGGACCAATTGTCATGTATATATATGGATTTTTAGATAATTAAGCAAAGTTAGCAAAGTTATGGTTGTTTTTCGTAATTTATTTTTCTAGTTTTGAATGTTGGTGCGATTAAGCATGAATCTGGCAGCATTAATACAAAGAACATCTTTTGTGGGAGGAGTTGAATTAGCTAGTCATCCACATTAGCTACATAAGAAAATAGTTTCACATTTTCGAGTTTTCTTTCAGTCTGGAAGACTCTCTGTATCTCTCTCAAAAAGGCAATCAAGCATGTGGCATGTGCTGACTGCTGCATACACAGAAATGTTAATAGTCTATAATTATAATTTATATCTTCAACTGCATACATAAATTCACTATTTCAAAACAATATGATGTTTATAGCTAGGCACATACATCTTTATGGAAGCAAAATATGATTTTATATTAGTAATGTTGGCACATGAGCATATTCTGGCTAGTATTAACTGTCAATACTCAGATCATTTATGTCTCTATTTTTATGGCAGTCGAGAATTGCTTGAGGGTGTAGAACGGGAGAGAAATTAAAGCCAAAGTAAATATTTCAGGCCTTCATCTTGTGCTACTTGAGGTAACCTTTCTGTTTTGGTTGATTTTGATAACTCTTGATGTATTAAATCTTGTACTATTGGGTGTGAAATTAATTTTAAAGGTTAGGGAATGTTATAGGTATGTTTTTGCATGAGTTTTGATTGTTTTGGCTGAGTTCTAGCATCCAAATAGTTAACGAATGCGTAGCTCAAGAACTGACAGCTTTTACGCAGCAATTTCAGACTCAAACTTTGGGTCCATACGAAATCCGTTTTGAAAACTGTTTTAACTGTATATTCCTAGTATACCAAGGTTTGTGTCTGCCAAGTTTTACATTCATCCGGGTCCATTTGATACCCGAGAAAAATTTAAAGTTGTACAACTTTTCAATTTTTTTTTCTGATCTGGACTAACTCCTCGAGGAGGGGGGGGGGGGGGGGAGGGAGGGGTAAACCTTCATATTTTATATAACTGTTTTACAGAGATGTTCCTATATGTATCTTAAGTATGTACTTAAAGTTTCCGCTTAATCCGAGTTTGTATGATATGGTAAAAATATTTCTCTTTGAAATTGTGCTGAATTGATATTTCAGTTTTTGCTGTGATCTTCATCTTTTCTTTAAGCTTCCATTTGGCATTCTCATTATGCTAATTTGTTCCTCAACCACATTGATGTAATTTATGTCTCTATTTTTATAGCAGTCGAGAATTGTCTGAGGCTGTAGAATGCGAGAGAAGTTAAAGCCAAAGTAAATATTTGAGGCCTTCATCTTGTGCTACTTGAGGTAACCTTTCCGTTTTGGTTGATTTCGATGACTCTTGATGCATTAAATCTTGTGCCATTGAGTGTGCAATTAATTTTAAAGGTTAGGGAATGTTATAGGTATGTTTTTGCATGAGTTTTGATTGTTTTGGCTGAGTTGTAGCATGTTTATAGTTAACGAATGCATAGCTCAAAAACTGACAGCTTTTACGCAGCAACTTCAGACTTAAACTTTAAGTCCATACGAAATCTGTTTTCAAAATTGTTTTAGCTATATATTCCTAGTATATCAAGGTTTGTGTCTGCCAAATTTTATGTTCATCCGGGTCTGTTTGATACCCTAGAAAAATTTTAATCGGTACAGCTTTTCAATTTTTCTGATCTGTCAATTTTATATATGATTTTTGTATTTTAGCTTGCTTGTATCTTAAATTTATTTTAATAATTTGTAATTTCTTGCGCATTTGGTCCGACTGAGTTGAAAATAATATTCAACAAAAGGACAGGACCAAACAGGAACTTAGTTACTAAATGAAAATTACAAGTTTAAGTTTGTTATGTCATCACTAAGTGAACTTTTATTGCTTATTAGCATCAGTTCATCGAACTCTCGAAATTTTATTGATAATTACATGACCAAACATACATAATCTTAACCAAACTTTATAATTTTTGTTAATTAAAACCAGACTAAAAATGAAAAGAAATGGAGCATTATCACATGCAAAAGTACTGAGTGTGTATTATTAAACTATGGGTGTGACCCCCTAAACGGAGGGCACCACATCCGCCTCATCGTGAGCCCGATCCACCCATGAAATGGAAGTCCAAAGATGAACCAAACTCATGATGAATGGAGACAGAAATAAAACCAACCTGTTAGGCGGGACTAGACCCTGTACCAATCAATTCACAAAACAAAGAATACGGAAGCAATGCAATCATTCAAACATATTCAATATAACTGCGAGAATGTAAATACGGGTTCCACCAATGCACAAGCACGTGTCCTAACCTGTCCCAGATCCAATTTAATTCAATTACATACAAACGGGTTCAATTAGAGCCCTAGAAGCCTATCCCGAGTTCAAGATAACGATAAAAGTACAGGATGGCCTACAAGCCCTAAATCAAACCAGAAAATGGATGTAAATTACGATACAGTGCAAACAGGACCAACACTCGATCAAATACTTCAAAAGACTCCCGCCTAACGACCACAGAACCTACAAGACAGACAATAAAAACAACGAGAGGGAGGGGTCAACCAAATGATTGAGTGAAGGGGTTAAGACACTCGTATATATATATATATATAAACAGGCCGTCCAGCTGGCGTAATTCCACTATACGTGATCGGTTAATAAAACGGGTAACAGGAGACAGGAATCAATTAAGACGTACGGTGGAATTACGTCAAATCATACAATCAGGTAATCAGGATAAGCAATGCGTGTGTTGATATCCGTACGCCATCTGTTGATGCCCGTTTTACCTTAATCCTCCACAACCTCCTGCCACTGTATCAAGACTGGGGGCATGCCAGAGGTTACGGATATCTATGCAATTACATATTAGGGAACCCAGCGAGAACGGGTATTTTAATCCACCATGAACTCCACTATTTAGTTATAACATGATAGGAACAAGAGCAATTAATCATTCAGGCAAGCAGGAACAATAGTTATTTATTATCACACGGGAAAACAAGTACAAATTAACCTCCTTTCTCTGGGTGCAAAGTGGCCGGTAGCTAACCTCGATATTCGTGCATCCGTATGATCTTCGGGTTCATGACTCCCTCAAATCGAAAACCTATCTTCCACCAAACCTCCTGGTGGATATCCAGAAAGTCCAACGGTGTGGGACATGTACAAGAGTTCACTGTCAGCCTGATGCCTCCCTGGTTCACTCAATACACAAGCCCCTGGGTGTAGCACCCAGAACGGTGGGCCACCACATCCCCCGCACTTAAACCCGAACCCACATATGAAATGGATTTCCATACATGAGCCCAAGTCTAAGCGAACGGGAACCTACACTCACACACTAGGCTAAGCGGGGCTAGAACTCAAACAGAGCAAGCAAACAAACAATAAGAATGCGGAAGCATCAACATAAGGATCGAAAAGGAGCTCTATACTAACATATACATCCTATACAACGGCCTGACGACCCAAAAATAGGTCAAGTATATACATCAAAAGTTCATAATTCTCCATAAGACATAATTAGAATTCAAATACAATTCATAAAAGTAATCAAAATACAGTAGGTAAATATGCCGACTCGACCTAAACTCGAAAGTACGACACGACCGATGCACTTCCCCACCTAGCTCGAGAAACCTGCAACTAAAGTGTCAAATGGAAGGGGTCAGTCAAAACTCGACTGAGTGAGGGGGGCTAACGCACACCCACCCATAAATACATATAGAGCATAGCATAAAATCAAAAGGGGTCGATCATGAACCGAGCTAGGGTTTTACATATCAGATCATTTTGAAAACATACATATAATATACAGGAAATCCTAACTCGTTTCACAACCACCAAAGCATAAAAGAAACATAAACGTCCGGCGAGTACGGACCTCCTCAACTCCTCATACAAATCATAAATACATAAGAATTCATAAATTCATAACTCCTCAATGCCTTGGTGATCGGGAATCAAACCCTCTCCACCCATATGGATTCTATATACATACGGGGTAGCTAACCCACGATATGCCTTCCCCGGTTATTCACCGAGGGCTCAAAGAACCACGCCTTCTCCATCTCCCTCAGAGTCGCGCGTTGGAACTTGAAAGGAGCGTGTGTACAGGGGTGATAACCGGTGACCCCAACGGCCACACCGGGTCTCCCTTACCCACACCTCCAGGGCCCAAGAATTCGAAATCAACCCATAATCCCATCTTTCAGGGCACAACTCGCTAGATCATAAAGGAAACATACAAGGGATTCAAAATCATAAGCTCATATATGCCCA
This sequence comes from Lantana camara, assembly GCA_037501455.1. Lineage (NCBI taxonomy): Eukaryota > Viridiplantae > Streptophyta > Magnoliopsida > Lamiales > Verbenaceae > Lantana > Lantana camara. The sequence continues at coordinate 48,133,778 of CM074860.1, read as the reverse complement.
TATTTATACCATTTTCATAAATTCGTAAAGGGGATTCATAAAGTCATAAACATATCATAAGCATTCGTATTTAACCCATATAATATATATATAGTCACATGCGGGATAGGAAATCAATAGCATAAAGGCCATAGGTCACTTATCTAAAAGAAAAGATCCTAACCCTCACCTTGAAGTGGAAGCGGAGTGAAAATCGGACAAAAGAAGCAATTGGACACCTAAACCTCGGGCTCTTTAACTTCCTGAAGAGGCTTTGAAATAAAAGAACGCAAGACCCGAGACTTAGACTCAAATATGTACCACTTAGACGCTCGGAAATGCATATGTATGAAATGAATGCATATGAAATGCAAAAATGTATCATTTAGGTCATTTAAATTCAAACTACGTATGAACCGTATCAAATAAATTCATAAACGAAATTCATAAAATATAACAAATAATTTAAATCATAAAATCAAATTTAGATTACACATGTCATACATAAGAATTCATATAATAACATTTAAATTTAAAATTACATAAATATATATCATAATCTATATATATATATATATATATACATATACATATATTAAAGCATAGTATATAAATATATATATATATACACACGTATTGCAGCCCCTCAAAACACATTTAAAGTCACAAAATAACTTCATACAATTCATGCAAAGTCCATGCAAAGTTACCACTTAATTAAGCCATGCGTTCCTCACGTGAACTACCATGCAAACAACATAAATTATCATGCAAAGAAAGAATTGAGGAGCAGCAGGTCAGCGCCATCTCCCCGCCCAGGGGAGATTTTCTTCTTTAAAGTGCCCTCCCGGGTACTTTGATGCAGAAATTTTCTTCTTTAAAGTGCCCTCCCGGGTACTTTGATGCAGAAACTCTCTGCATCACGTACCCGGCCGGGTACTTTTTTTGAAGAAAATCTCCCCGGCCGGGGAGACAGTCAGTCGCAGAAATGGCAAAATTTCACCCCTGTTCGGCCCCGCATTCCAAACCAATCCCAAACCCCTTCATCTCAGCAAGTTAAGTTAGCAAAAATGGCAGCAATTCAGCACAAAAATCACCTTAAATCAGCTGGAAACGAACAACAGCAGCAAAGGTAAAGAAATAGCACCAATTCATGCATATATCTCAACAAAAACTCAAGTATATTAATGGTATCTCACTCATATCACAACTACCACCAAAGTCAGGTATATCCAACAATAAATGAAGCATAAATTATCAAGTTTATAGCCTCAATTCAAGCCATAACTCAAGGAAAGTCATAGAATTCAAAAATGGAGCAAAAACCTAACTATTCATGTCTTGAATCAAAACTATATCAAACATGGATGAAAATCAGATTTTCTTAGCTTAAAATGACCACTTAATCATGTACATATCAAATACAAGCTTACCCTTTGAAGATGGTGAAGGAAAATGAAGATTAGAGCTCAATCTCTTCAAGGTGTGAATAGTGACGGGAATTGTATTGCTGCTCCAAAACCCTGATATTTCTCCCTTCTCCTGTGTATGAAACGAAGTGGAAGCAATATGGTGTGATAATAGCCTGAGTTAGTGAGATGTGGGTCCAGGTTTGAGGCCAATTGGCCAAGAATTGAGGGACTTATGTGGAAAATGGTGAAAGGTGGTCATATGAGAGCGAGACAAAGTTACGGGCTGATTTCGGGGTATCAAATGAGGTTAGAAAATTACAAGGCCTATTCCATTCCACTCGAATCGTCGAAACAAGTTCAGCGGAGGTGACGGAATTCGAATCCGAATTCCCGAGCTCAAGTTATACTACCCGGAACCCAAGGTGCGCTAAGTACAGTTTAGCCTCCTTTAGGTCACCCCAACAAAACGAGTCCCGAAAACTCAACAAATAAACCCGAAAACAAATAATGAGCACGTATTCAAGTACATGACTCAAAAAACTCCAACATATTAAAAAGGCACGAAATTTCGATCTCAAATCGAACACAAACGCATCTCATTTCATCAAGTAGGCATGGCATTGAACAATAAAATTCAAATAAAACAATTAAATAAAAAAATAATATATTAATTTATACGAATTAAACAAATAAAATTTTAATAAAAAGGCCATTTTTCAATTAAGTCCAAAACTTTTAAAAAGTGTCAAATAAGTCCAATTCAACTTTTCGATTAAGTCCAATATTAATTAAAATCACACAATTAAGTCCTTAATTCATATAAATCACATAATTTACGAAATTAGCTTGTTCGGGAATTAAATTCGCATATCATGAATTCATAAATTCATATCATGAATCACTTGAGGCAAATTTCGACATATAATTCAAATATTTCATATAAATTCAAATAATTCATATAAAAATTTCAATTAATAAAATATAAATCAATTAAATGCAACAATTAAATATGAAATTAAAATAAATTAAATTGCGCACATACGTCATACCTGTACGGTCGCGGAGTCGGGGTGTCACAATCCTCCCCCCTTAAAAAGGACTTGCCCTCAAGTCCGACTCGAGTCCTCAAACAACTTCGGATATAACCTTCTCATTTTCTCCTCGGTTTCCCAAGTAGATTCCTCGGATTTCTGATCCCTGCAAAGTACTCTGACCAAAGGAATCTGCCGGTTTCTCAATTCTTGCATCTTCCGATCCTGAATTGCAACCGGATGCTTTTCTATTGTTAGATCCGGCTCTAACTGAACCTCTTCAACTGGGAGAATTGTTGACTCATCGGGATAATACTTACGGAGTTGAGAGACATGAAAAACATTATGTATCCCGGTCATACTCGGCGGTAAATCCAATCTGTACGCCGTTTCTCCGATTCTTTCCAAAATTTCAAACGGCCCAAGGTAACGAGGACTGAGCTTTCCACCTTTACCTATACGAGTGAAGCCTTTTCTAGGAGACGCCTTCAAAAAGACTCTATCTCCGACTTCGAACTCTAAGGGCCTTCTTCACTTATCGGTGTAACTCTTTTGACGGGCTTGAGCTGGTCTCATCCATTGTCGAAATATATGAACTTTCTCAATAGTATCAACAATCTTTTCCTTAGATTCGGCTCTCTCTAGCTTATTCTATTCGGTCCACCTCCAATCCTCAATGTTCCAAAATAGAGGAGACCTGCATTTTCTTCCATAAAGTGCCTCATACGGAGCCATCTTAATCGAACCCTGAAAGCTGTTGTTATAAGCAAACTCAACCAAAGGTAGGTGCTCATCCCACTTATCTTGGAAGTCCAAAGCACACACTCTGAGCATATCCTCTAAGTATTGAATTAGCCTTTCAGATTGGCGGTCTGTCTGAGGATGCGAAGCCGTGCTAAACTTAAGCTTAGTGCCCAAACACTTATGAAGATTCTGCCAAAAGATCGAAGTAAACCGTGGATCCCGATCCGAAACAATACTAGCCGGAACTCCATGTAACCTTACAATCTCCCGAACGTACAATTCGGCTAGCTTAGGAACTTTTTCGGACATCCGAACCTTGAGGAAATGGGCAGACTTAGTCAATCTGTCCACAATTACCCATATTCCATCAAACCCTTCTTTAACTCTAGGCAAGCCGGACACAAAGTCCATAGTCACTTGCTCCCACTTCCACTCGGGAATAGGAAGTGGTTGGAGAGTTCCTCCCGGCTTCTGGTGCTCTGCCTTCACCTTTTGACACGTTAGACATCGCTTCACGAAGTTCGCGACGTCCCTTTTCATGCCATTCCACCAGAATTTCTCTTTCAGGTCCCGATACATCTTAGTACCTCCCGGATGAATCGAGTACCTCGAGCGATGTGCCTCCTCAAGTATAATCCTCTTGAGCTCTTCTGGGACACATATTCTCGCTTCAAACCTTAACAAACCGAAATCATCAATCCCAAACTTAGAATTCGGATCGTCCTTAGAACGAGCTACCAACTTCTGAATCTCGGCATCCGTAGCCTGAGCTTCTATTAACTGCTGTTTCAAATCCGGTATTACTGTAAGATTAGCCAACCAAGTTCCCGAAACCAAGATCTCCGAACCTGAACTTCAAGAACCTGCTTCCAAATTAGCCACATTCGCCTTTCTACTCAAGGCATCGGCATCCACGTTTGCTTTACCCGGATGGTATTGAATGGTGCAATCGTAATCCTCTAATAACTCCATCCAACACCTCTGTCTTACATTCAAATCTTTCTGAGAAAAGAGATACTTGAGGCTTTGGTGATCCGTAAACACCTCGAACGTGGTACCATAGAGGTAGTGTCGCCGCTTCATCAAAGCAAACACAACGGCAGCTAATTCGAGATCGTGGGTAGGGTAATTTTTCTCATGCTCCTTCAATTTTCTTGAAGCATAAGCTACCACTCTACCGTGCTGCATCAAAACACAACCAAGACCCTCTTTCGAAGCATCTGTATAAACTGCATAACCCTCGGTACCCTTGGGTAGGGTAAGAACCGGTGCTGAAGTCAACTTTACCTTCAAAGTCTGAAAACTCGCCTCACACTTATCATCCCATTCAAATTTCACTTCCTTTTTAGTTAAGCGAGTCAACGGGGCGGCAATTTTAGAGAAATCCTTAACAAATCTACGGTAATAACCGGCTAACCCAAGAAAACTTCTAATTTCTGAGGCATTTCTCGGTCTCTCCCAACGAAGCACGGACTCAACCTTAGATGGATCAACTTCAATCCCATCACCTGAAATTATATGTCCCAAAAACATAACTCGGTCGATCCAAAATTCGCACTTACTGAACTTTGCATACAACTTATGATCCCTCAAAGTTTCCAAGACAATCCGTAGATGTTGGGCATGCTCTTCAGCCGACCTTGAATACACCAGAATGTCGTCTATAAAGATCACCACGAACTTGTCAAGAAAAGGCCTGAACACTCGGTGCATCATATCCATAAAAACGGCTGGAGCATTAGTTAAACCAAATGTCATGACCACGAATTCAAAGTGCCCTTATCTTGTGTTAAAACCAGTCTTCGGAATATCTTCCTCCCTAATCCGCAGCTGATAATAACCCTGCCTCAAATCTAACTTGGAGTAGACTTTCGAGCCTTGCAGAATATCAAATAACTCCTCGATGTGAGGCAAAGGGTATTTGTTCTTCACAGTCATCCGATTCAACTCACGGTAGTCTATACACATCCGTAGTGTTCCATCTTTCTTCTTTACAAATAGAACGGGAGCACCCCACGGTGAAATGCTCGGACGAATGTCCCCGCAAGCTAAAAGCTCATCAAGCTGCTTCTTTAACTCCTTTAACTCTACAGGAGCCATTCTGTAGGGAGCCTTCGAGAAAGGCTCTGCTCCGGGATAAAGGTCGATTATGAACTCGATGTCCCTATCGGGTGGCAAATAACCCAATGTCTCAGGGAATACATCAATGTACTCTCGTACGAACTCCGTCTCCTCAAGTTTGGCCTGATCCTTCGGTCTATTCAAAAGATAGGCCACGAAACCTGTCGCACCGTCCCGGACCAGTTTACTCGCCTCAACAAAAGAAATAAGTGGGCTTGACTTCACCTTCTCGCCCTTAAACACCACTGAACCAAAAGAAACCTTCTTCTCCCGACAATCCATCTGAGCCCCATGTTCAGATAACCAATCCATTCCGAGGATAACATCATACCTCTTCATAGGCATTTCAATCAAATCGCCGAGGAAAACACTGTCTTCAAAACTCACAGGACAACCCCGATAAATCCTGCGAGTTACAAGACTACCGCCAAGAGGCGAACTAACCACATAATCATGCGCACAGAGGGTAATAGGTAAACACAACGAAGAAGCAAGATCCCGAGAAATAAATGAATGAGATGCCCCGGGATCGAACAATGCATGAAATGTAGTGCCATGAATGCTTACGGTACCTTCAATCACGGTATTAGGATCAAGATTTGCAGCTTCCTCTTCCTCGACCCCGAGTGTATAAGCTCTAGCCTGAATTGTAGGCCCCTGATTATTCCCCGCTGCCTGTCCTGGCCTTTTGTTCGGGCATTGATTAAGCATGTGATCCGGCGAGCCAAAACCATAGCACCTCTTATGAAGTTTGAAACAATTTTCAACGAGATGATTACCCTTGCAATATTTGCATTGGACTTGAGGTGGTGCCGGTAGTGCTAGAGGTTGAGCTTTTTGTCCTGCCGGCTTGAATTGCTTATTTTGAGGCTTTGCCGGTGTAAAAGCTTGGTAAACCGGTCTCTTTCCATATTTGTTCTGACCTCCCGAGCTAGAACCCTGTACGACCTAAGAAGTCCTCCTCCTCCTAGCTACCACTCGATCCTCTACCTTCAAAGCCTTCTCGATGACTAATGCCCAAGTGTCTGTATCAACCGCTTCGAGTGCATCCTTCATATCTTCTCTTAACCCTCGAAGAAACTTCAAAGCCTTGTGGCGGTCATCGTTGGCAATGTTGGGAGCATATCTTGGCAAACGATCGAACTCATCAATGTATTCGGTGGCCGTCTTCTCACCTTGTTTCAAGTCCATGAACTCTTGGAGTCTTCGATCCCTAACGGCGATTGGAATGTACTTGTTACGAAACTCCCGAGTGAATGTCTCCTAATTAATCTCATCACCGGCGGCATCCAAACGGGCTCGGATGCTAGTCCACCAACTATAAGCCTGACCTTGCACCATTGTAAGGGTGCCCCTTGCCTTCTCAACCGATTCACACTGTATCAACTCCCAAATTCTCTCTATTTGGATTAGCCACTCCTCGGCTTGAATATCGTTCCTACCTTCAAACTTGGGGGGATTCTGATTCCTGAACTCCCGTAGAATGTGAGTGACTTGTCCTCCTTCTTGATTGACAACCGGAGGTGTATTCTGGCGATATCGAGTATCCAAATATGCACATAATCTCGCCATGAATCCCTCAGGTTCCATGTTGTTCTCGGCTTGTGGGGAACGATCCCGGTGATGTCTATGGCCCGGAGACCTGTCACGATGATGATCTCTTCTCGGAGGCATCCTACAAAATCCAAAGAATTCCAATATACATGCGTGCGGTTAGTACATGATCATGTGCACAATTTATATAAATTCAAGTAAATGAGACACATAAATGCACATAACCGCATTGTCCTAATCCGAATGACCTAAACAAACCCAACACGACTCTTGAGTCCCGATTTTGAAACCGAGAGCTCTGATACCACTTTATGATGTAGCGCCCGGAACGGTGGGCCACTACATCCCCCGCACTTAAACCCTAACCCACATATGAAATGGATTTCCATACATGAGCCCAAGTCTAAGCGAACGGGAACCTACACTCACACACTAGGCTAAGCGGGGCTAGAACTCAAACAGAGCGCGCAAACAAACAATAAGAATGCGGAAGCATCAACATAAGGATCGAAAAGGAGCTCTATACTAACATATACATCCTATACAACGGCCTGACGGCCCAAAAATAGGTCAAGTATATACATCAAAAGTTCATAATTCTCCATAAGACATAATTAGAATTCAAATACAATTCATAAAAGTAATCAAAATGCAGCAGGTAAATATGCCGACTCGACCTAAACTCGAAAGTACGACACGACCGACGCACTTCCCCGCCTAGCTCGAGAAACCTGCAACTAAAGTGTCAAATGGAAGGGGGGTTAGTCAAAACTCGACTGAGTGAGGGGGGCTAACGCACACCCACCCATAAATACATATAGAGCATAGCATAAAATCAAAAGGGGTCGATCATGAATCGAGCTAGGGTTTTATATATCAGATCATTTTGAAAACATACATATAATATACAGGAAATCCTAACTCGTTTCACAACCACCAAAGCACAAAAGAAACATAAACGCCCGGCGAGTACGGACCTCCTCAACTCCTCATAAAATATCATAAATACTTAAGAATTCATAAATTCATAACTCCTCAACGCCTTGGTGATCGGGAATCAAACCCTCTCCACCCATATGGATTCTATATACATACAGGGTAGCTAACCCACGATATGCCTTCCCCGGTTATTCACCGAGGGCTCAAAGAACCACGCCTTCTCCATCTCCCTCAGAGTCGCGCGTCGGAACTTCAAAGGAGCGTGTGCACAGGGGTGATAACCGGTGACCCCAACGGCCACACCGGGTCTCCCTTACCCACACCTCCAGGGCCCAAGAATTCGAAATCAACCTATAATCCCATCTTTCAGGGCACAACTCGCTAGATCATAAAGGAAACGTACAAGGGATTCAAAATCATAAGCTCATATATGCCCATATTTATACCATTTTCATAAATTCGTAAAGGGGATTCATAAAGTCATAAACATATCATAAGCATTCGTATTTAACCATATAATACATATATAGTCACATGCGGGATAGGAAATCAATAACATAAAGGCCATAGGTCACTTATCTAATAGAAAAGATCCTAACCCTCTCCTTGAAGTGGAAGCGGAGTGAAAATCGGACAAAAGAAGCAATTGGACACCTAAACCTCGGGCTCTTTAACTTCCTGAAGAGGCTCTGAAACAAAAGAACGCAAGACCCGAGACTTAGACTCAAATATGTACCACTTAGACGCTCGGAAATGCATATATATGAAATGAATGCATATGAAATGCAAAAATGTATCATTTAGGTCATTTAAATTCAAACCACGTACGAACCGTATCAAATAAATTCATAAACGAAATTCATAAAATATAACAAATAATTTAAATCATAAAATCAAATTTAGATTACACATGTCATACATAAGAATTCATATAAAAACATTTAAATTTCAAATTACATAAATATATATCATAATATATATATATATATATATATATATATATATATATATATATATATATATATACACACGTATTGCAGCCCCTCAAACACATTTAAAGTCACAAAATAACTTCATACAATTCATGCAAAGTCCATGCAAAGTTACCACTTAATTAAGCTATGCGTTCCTCACGTGAACTACCATGCAAACAACATAAATTATCATGCAAAGAAAGAATTGAGGAGCAGCAGGTCAGTGCCATCTCCCCGCCCGGGGGAGATTTTCTTCTTTAAAGTACCCTCCCGGGTACTTTGATGCAGAAACTCTCTGCATCACGTACCCGGCCGGGTACTTTTCTTGAAGAAAATCTCCCCGGCCGGGGAGACAGTCAGTCGCAGAAATGGCAAAATTTCACCCCTGTTCGGCCCCGCATTCCAAACCAATCCCAAACCCCTTCATCTCAGCAAGTTAAGTTAGCAAAAATGGCAGCAATTCAGCACAAAAATCACCTTAAATCAGCTAGAAACGAACAGCAGCAGCAAAGGTAAAGAAATAGCACCAATTCATGCATATATCTCAACAAAAACTCATGTATATTAATGGTATCTCACCCATATCACAACTACCACCAAAGTCAGGTATATCCAACAATAAATGAAGCATAAATGATCAATTTTATAGCCTCAATTCAAGCCATAACTCATGGAAAGTCATAGAATTCAAAAATGGAGCAAAAACCTAACTATTCATGTCTTCAATCAAAACTATATCAAACATGGATGAAAATCAGATTTTCTTAGCTTAAAATGACCACTTAATCATGTACATATCAAATACAAGCTTACCCTTTGAAGATGGTGAAGGAAAATGAAGATTAGAGCTCAATCTCTTCAAGGTGTGAATAGTGACGGGAATTGTATTGCTGCTCCAAAACCCTGATATTTCTCCCTTCTCCTGTGTATGAAACGAAGTGGAAGCAATATGGTGTGATAATAGCCTGAGTTAGTGAGATGTGGGTCCAGGTTTGAGGTCAATTGGCCAAGAATTGAGGGACTTATGTGGAAAATGGTGAAAGGTGGTCATATGAGAGCGAGACAAAGTTACGGGCTGATTTCGGGGTATCAAATGAGGTTAGAAAATTACAAGGCCTATTCCATTGCACTCGAATCGTCGTAACGAGTTCAGCGGAGGTGACGGAATTCGAATCCGAATTCTCGAGCTCAAGTTATACTACCCGGAACCCAAGGTGCGCTAAGTACAGTTTAGCCTCCTTTAGGTCACCCCAACAAAACGAGTCCCGAAAACTCAACAAATAAACCCGAAAACAAATAATGAGCACGTATTCAAGTACATGACTCAAAAAACTCCAACATATTAAAAAGGCACGAAATTTCGATCTCAAATCGAACACAAACGCATCTCATTTCATCAAGTAGGCATGACATTGAACAATAAAATTCAAATAAAACAATTAAATAAAAAAATAATATATTAATTTATACGAATTAAACAAATAAAATTTTAATAAAAAGGCCATTTTTCAATTAAGTCCAAAACTTTTAAAAAGTGTCAAATAAGTCCAATTCAACTTTTCGATTAAGTCCAATATTAATTAAAATCACACAATTAAGTCCTTAATTCATATAAATCACATAATTTACGAAATTAGCTTGTTCGGGAATTAAATTCGCATATCATAAATTCATAAATTCATATCATGAATCACTTGAGGCAAATTTCGACATATAATTCAAATATTTCATATAAATTCAAATAATTCATATAAAAATTTCAATTAATAAAATATAAATCAATTAAATGCAACAATTAAATATGAAATTAAAATAAATTAAATTGCGCACATACGTCATACCTGTACGGTCGCGGAGTCGGGGTGTCACAATCCTCCCCCCTTAAAAAGGACTTGCCCTCAAGTCCGACTCGAGTCCTCAAACAACTTCGGATATAACCTTCTCATTTTCTCCTCGGTTTCCCAAGTAGATTCCTCGGATTTCTGATCCCTGCAAAGTACTCTGACCAAAGGAATCTGCCGGTTTCTCAATTCTTGCATCTTCCGATCCTGAATTGCAACCGGATGCTTTTCTATTGTTAAATCCGGCTCTAACTGAACCTCTTCAACTGGGAGAATTGTTGACTCATCGGGATAATACTTACGGAGTTGAGAGACATGAAAAACATTATGTATCCCGGTCATACTCGGCGGTAAATCCAATCTGTACGCCGTTTCTCCGATTCTTTCCAAAATTTCAAACGGCCCAAGGTAACAAGGACTGAGCTTTCCACCTTTACCTATACGAGTGAAGCCTTTTCTAGGAGACGCCTTCAAAAAGACTCTATCTCCGACTTCGAACTCTAAGGGCCTTCTTCTCTTATCGGCGTAACTCTTTTGACGGGCTTGAGCTGGTCTCATCCATTGTCGAAATATATGAACTTTCTCAATAGTATCAACAATCTTTTCCTTAGATTCGGCTCTCTCTAGCTTATTCTATTCGGTCCACCTCCAATCCTCAATGTTCCAAAATAGAGGAGACCTGCATTTTCTTCCATAAAGTGCCTCATACGGAGCCATCTTAATCGAACCCTGAAAGCTGTTGTTATAAGCAAACTCAACCAAAGGTAGGTGCTCATCCCACTTATCTTGGAAGTCCAAAGCACACACTCTGAGCATATCCTCTAAGTATTGAATTAGCCTTTCAGATTGGCGGTCTGTCTGAGGATGCAAAGCCGTGCTAAACTTAAGCTTAGTGCCCAAACACTTCTGAAGATTCTGCCAAAAGATCGAAGTAAACCGTGGATCCCGATCCGAAACAATACTAGCCGGAACTCCATGTAACCTTACAATCTCCCGAACGTACAATTCGGCTAGCTTAGGAACTTTTTCGGACATCCGAACCTTGAGGAAATGGGCAGACTTAGTCAATCTGTCCACAATTACCCATATTCCATCAAACCCTTCTTTAACTCTAGGCAAGCCGGACACAAAGTCCATAGTCACTTGCTCCCACTTCCACTCGGGAATAGGAAGTGGTTGGAGAGTTCCTCCCGGCTTCTGGTGCTCTGCCTTCACCTTTTGACACGTTAGACATCGCTTCACGAAGTTCGCGACGTCCCTTTTCATGCCATTCCACCAGAATTTCTCTTTCAGGTCCCGATACATCTTAGTACCTCCCGGATGAATCGAGTACCTCGAGCGATGTGCCTCCTCAAGTATAATCCTCTTGAGCTCTTCTGGGACACATATTCTCGCTTCAAACCTTAACAAACCGAAATCATCAATCCCAAACTTAGAATTCGGATCGTCCTTAGAACGAGCTACCAACTTCTGAATCTCGGCATCCGTAGCCTGAGCTTCTATTAACTGCTGTTTCAAATCCGATATTACTGTAAGATTAGCCAACCGAGTTCCCGAAACCAAGATCTCCGAACCTGAACTTCAAGAACCTGCTTCCAAATTAGCCACATTCGCCTTTCTACTCAAGGCATCGGCAACCACGTTTGCTTTACCCGGATGGTATTGAATGGTGCAATCGTAATCCTCTAATAACTCCATCCAACACCTCTGTCTTACATTCAAATCTTTCTGAGAAAAGAGATACTTGAGGCTTTGGTGATCCGTAAACACCTCGAACGTGGTACCATAGAGGTAGTGTCGCCACTTCATCAAAGCAAACACAACGGCAGCTAATTCGAGATCGTGGGTAGGGTAATTCTTCTCATGCTCCTTCAATTTTCTTGAAGCATAAGCTACCACTCTACCGTGCTGCATCAAAACACAACCAAGACCCTCTTTCGAAGCATCTGTATAAACTGCATAACCCTCGGTACCCTTGGGTAGGGTAAGAACCGGTGCTGAAGTCAACTTCACCTTCAAAGTCTGAAAACTCGCCTCACACTTATCATCCCATTCAAATTTCACTTCCTTTTTAGTTAAGCGAGTCAACGGGGCGGCAATTTTAGAGAAATCCTTAACAAATCTACGGTAATAACCGGCCAACCCAAGAAAACTTCTAATTTCTGAGGCATTTCTCGGTCTCTCCCAACGAAGCACGGACTCAACCTTAGATGGATCAACTTCAATCCCATCACCTGAAATTATATGTCCCAAAAACATAACTCGGTCGATCCAAAATTCGCACTTACTGAACTTTGCATACAACTTATGTTCCCTCAAAGTTTCCAAGACAATCCGTAGATGTTGGGCATGTTCTTCAGCCGACCTTGAATACACCAGAATGTCGTCTATAAAGATCACCACGAACTTGTCAAGAAAAGGCCTGAACACTCGGTGCATCATATCCATAAAAACGGCTGGAGCATTAGTTAAACCAAATGTCATGACCACGAATTCAAAGTGCCCTTATCTTGTGTTAAAACCAGTCTTCGGAATATCTTCCTCCCTAATCCGCAGCTGATAATAACCCTGCCTCAAATCTAACTTGGAGTAGACTTGCGAGCCTTGCAGAATATCAAATAACTCCTCGATGTGAGGCAAAGGGTATTTGTTCTTCACAGTCATCCGATTCAACTCACGGTAGTCTATACACATCCGTAGTGTTCCATCTTTATCTTTACAAATAGAACGGGAGCACCCCACGGTGAAATGCTCGGACGAATGTCCCCGCAAGCTAAAAGCTCATCAAGCTGCGTCTTTAACTCCTTTAACTCTACAGGAGCCATTCTGTAGGGAGTCTTCGAGAAAGGCTCTGCTCCGGGATAAAGGTCGATTATGAACTCGATGTCCCTATCGGGTGGCAAATAACCCAATGTCTCAGGGAATACATCAATGTACTCTCGTACGACCTCCGTCTCCTCAAGTTTGGCCTGATCCTTCGGTCTATTCAAAAGATAGGCCACGAAACCTGTCGCACCGTCCCGGACCAGTTTACTCGCCTCAACAAAAGAAATAAGTGGACTTGACTTCACCTTCTCGCCCTTAAACACCACTGAACCAAAAGAAACCTTCTTCTCCCGACAATCCATCTGAGCCCCATGTTCAGATAACCAATCCATTCCGAGGATAACATCATACCTCTTCATAGGCATTTCAATCAAATCGGCGAGGAAAACACTGTCTTCAAAACTCACAGGACAACCCCGATAAATCCTGCAAGTTACAAGACTACCGCCAAGAGGCGAACTAACCACATAATCATGCGCACAGAGGGTAATAGGCAAGCACAACGAAGAAGCAAGATCCCGAGAAATAAATGAATGAGATGCCCCGGGATCGAACAATGCATGAAATGTAGTGCCATGAATGCTTACGGTACCTTCAATCACGGCATTAGGATCAAGATTTGCAGCTTCCTCTTCCTCGACCCCGAGTGTATAAGCTCTAGCCTGAATTGTAGGCCCCTGATTATTCCCCGCTGCCTGTCCTGGCCTTTTGTTCGGGCTTTGATTAAGCATGTGATCCGGCGAGCCAAAACCATAGCACCTCTTGTGATGTTTGAAACAATTTTCAACGAGATGATTACCCTTGCAATATTTGCATTGGACTTGAGGTGGTGCCGGTAGTGCTAGAGGTTGAGCTTTTTGTCCTGCCGGCTTGAATTGCTTATTTTGAGGCTTTGCCGGTGTAAAAGCTTGGTAAACCGGTCTCTTTCCATATTTGTTCTGACCTCCCGAGCTAGAACCCTGTACGACCTAAGAAGTCCTCCTCCTCCTAGCTACCACTCGATCCTCTACCTTCAAAGCCTTCTCGATGACTAATGCCCAAGTGTCTGTATCAACCGCTTCGAGTGCATCCTTCATATCTTCTCTTAACCCTCGAAGAAACTTCAAAGCCTTGTGGAGGTCATCGTTGGCAATGTCGGGAGCATATCTTGGCAAACGGTCGAACTCATCAATGTATTCGGTGGCCGTCTTCTCACCTTGTTTCAAGTCCATGAACTCTTGGAGTCTTCGATCCCTAGCGGCGATTGGAATGTACTTGTTACGAAACTCCCGAGTGAATGTCTCCTAATTAATCTCATCACCGGCGGCATCCAAACGGGCTCGGATGCTAGTCCACCAACTATAAGCCTGACCTTGCACCATTGTGAGGGTGCCCCTTGCCTTCTCAACCGATTCACACTGTATCAACTCCCAAATTCTCTCTATTTGGATTAGCCACTCCTCGGCTTGAATATCGTTCCTACCTTCAAACTTGGGGGGATTCTGATTCCTGAACTCCCGTAGAATGTGAGTGACTTGTCCTCCTTCTTGATTGACAACCGGAGGTGTATTCTGGCGATATCGAGTATCCAAATATGCACATAATCTCGCCATGAATCCCTCAGGTTCCATGTTGTTCTCGGCTTGTGGGGAACGATCCCGGTGATGTCTATGGCCCGGAGACCTGTCACGATGATGATCTCTTCTCGGAGGCATCCTACAAAATCCAAAGAATTCCAATATACATGCGTGCGGTTAGTACATGATCATGTGCACAATTTATATAAATTCAAGTAAATGAGACACATAAATGCACATAACCGCATTGTCGTAATCCGAATGACCTAGACAAACCCAACACGACTCTTGAGTCCCGATTTTGAAACCGAGAGCTCTGATACCACTTTATGATGTAGCGCCCGGAACGGTGGGCCACCACATCCCCCGCACTTAAATCCGAACCCACATATGAAATGGATTTCCATACATGAGCCCAAGTCTAAGCGAACGGGAACCTACACTCACACACTAGGCTAAGCGGGGCTAGAACTCAAACAGAGCGCGCAAACAAACAATAAGAATGCGGAATTATCAACATAAGGATCGAAAAGGAGCTCTATACTAACATATACATCCTATACAACGGCCTGACGGCCCAAAAATAGGTCAAGTATATACATCAAAAGTTCATAATTCTCCATAAGACATAATTAGAATTCAAATACAATTCATAAAAGTAATCAAAATGCAGCAGGTAAATATGCCGACTCGACCTAAACTCGAAAGTACGACACGACCGACGCACTTCCCCGCCTAGCTCGAGAAACCTGCAACTAAAGTGTCAAATGGAAGGGGGGTTAGTCAAAACTCGACTGAGTGAGGGGGGCTAACGCACACCCACCCATTAATACATATAGAGCATAACATAAAATCAAAAGGGGTCGATCATGAATCGAGCTAGGGTTTTATATATCAGATCATTTTGAAAACATAAATATAATATACAGGAAATCCTAACTCGTTTCACAACCACCAAAGCACAAAAGAAACATAAACGCCCGGCGAGTACGGACCTCCTCAACTCCTCATAAAATATCATAAATACTTAAGAATTCATAAATTCATAACTCCTCAACGCCTTGGTGATCGGGAATCAAACCCTCTCCACCCATATGGATTCTATATACATACAGGGTAGCTAACCCACGATATGCCTTCCCCGGTTATTCACCGAGGGCTCAAAGAACCACGCCTTCTCCATCTCCCTCAGAGTCGCACGTCGGAACTTCAAAGGAGCGTGTGCACAGGGGTGATAACCGGTGACCCCAACGGCCACACCGGGTCTCCCTTACCCACACCTCCAGGGCCCAAGAATTCGAAATCAACCCATAATCCCATCTTTCAGGGCACAACTCGCTAGATCATAAAGGAAACGTACAAGGGATTCAAAATCATAAGCTCATATATGCCCATATTTATACCATTTTCATAAATTCGTAAAGGGGATTCATAAAGTCATAAACATATCATAAGCATTCGTATTTAACCATATAATACATATATAGTCACATGCGGGATAGGAAATCAATAACATAAAGGCCATAGGTCACTTATCTAATAGAAAAGATCCTAACCCTCTCCTTGAAGTGGAAGCGGAGTGAAAATCAGACAAAAGAAGCAATTGGACACCTAAACCTCGGGCTCTTTAACTTCCTGAAGAGGCTCTGAAACAAAAGAACGCAAGACCCGAGACTTAGACTCAAATATGTACCACTTAGACGCTCGGAAATGCATATATATGAAATGAATGCATATGAAATGCAAAAATGTATCATTTAGGTCATTTAAATTCAAACCACGTACGAACCGTATCAAATAAATTCATAAACGAAATTCATAAAATATAACAAATAATTTAAATCATAAAATCAAATTTAGATTACACATGTCATACATAAGAATTCATATTAAAACATTTAAATTTCAAATTACATAAATATATATCATAATATATATATATATATATATATATATATATATATATATATATATATACACACGTATTGCAGCCCCTCAAACACATTTAAAGTCACAAAATAACTTCATACAATTCATGCAAAGTCCATGCAAAGTTACCACTTAATTAAGCCATGCGTTCCTCACGTGAACTACCATGCAAACAACATAAATTATCATGCAAAGAAAGAATTGAGGAGCAGCAGGTCAGCGCCATCTCCCCGCCCGGGGGAGATTTTCTTCTTTAAAGTACCCTCCCGGGTACTTTGATGCAGAAACTCTCTGCATCACGTACCCGGCCGGGTACTTTTCTTGAAGAAAATCTCCCCGGCCGGGGAGACAGTCAGTCGCAGAAATGGCAAAATTTCACCCCTGTTCGGCCCCGCATTCCAAACCAATCCCAAACCCCTTCATCTCAGCAAGTTAAGTTAGCAAAAATGGCAGCAATTCCGCACAAAAATCACCTTAAATCAGCTGGAAACGAACAGCAGCAGCAAAGGTAAAGAAATAGCACCAATTCATGCATATATCTCAACAAAAACTCATGTATATTAATGGTATCTCACCCATATCACAACTACCACCAAAGTCAGGTATATCCAACAATAAATGAAGCATAAATGATCAATTTTATAGCCTCAATTCAAGCCATAACTCATGGAAAGTCATAGAATTCAAAAATGGAGCAAAAACCTAACTATTCATGTCTTCAATCAAAACTATATCAAACATGGATGAAAATCAGATTTTCTTAGCTTAAAATGACCACTTAATCATGTACATATCAAATACAAGCTTACCCTTTGAAGATGGTGAAGGAAAATGAAGATTAGAGCTCAATCTCTTCAAGGTGTGAATAGTGACGGGAATTGTATTGCTGCTCCAAAACCCTGATATTTCTCCCTTCTCCTGTGTATGAAACGAAGTGGAAACAATATGGTGTGATAATAGCCTGAGTTAGTGAGATGTGGGTCCAGGTTTGAGGGCAATTGGCCAAGAATTGAGGGACTTATGTGCAAAATGGTGAAAGGTGGTCATATTAGAGCGAGACAAAGTTACGGGCTGATTTCGGGGTATCAAATGAAGTTAGAAAATTACAAGGCCTGTTCCATTGCACTCGAATCGTCGAAACGAGTTCAGCGGAGGTGACGGAATTCAAATCCGAATTCCCGAGCTCAAGTTACACTACCCGGAACCCAAGGTGCGCTAAGTACACTTTAGCCTCCTTTAGGTCACCCCAACAAAACGAGTCCCGAAAACTCAACAAATAAACCCGAAAACACATAATGAGCACGTATTCAAGTACACGACTCAAAAAACTCCAACATATTAAAAAGGCACGAAATTTCAATCTCAAATCGAACACGAACGCATCTCATTTCATCAAGTAGGCATGACATTGAACAATAAAATTCGAATAAAACAATTAAATAAAAAAATAATATATTAATTTATACGAATTAAAGAAATAAAATTTTAATAAAAAGGCCATTTTTCAATTCAGTCCAAAACTTTTAAAAAGTGTCAAATAAGTCCAATTCAACTTTTCGATTAAGTCCAATATTAATTAAAATCACACAATTAAGTCCTTAATTCATATAAATCACATAATTTACGAAATTAGCTTGTTCGGGAATTAAATTCACATATCATAAATTCATAAAATTCACATCATGAATCACTTGAGGCAAATTTCGACATATAATTCAAATATTTCATATAAATTCAAATAATTCATATAAAAATTTCAATTAATAAAATATAAATCAATTAAATGCAACAATTAAATATGAAATTAAAATAAATGAAGTTGCGCACATACGTCATACCTGTACGGTCGCGGAGTCGGGGTGTCACACTGGGCCCCATGAATAGGTACAGGATCCAGACCGGCTAGCCCAGCACTAGTAAGCCGGGGGCAATTAGGAATTTCTCGCAAAACAGGTCGGGGTTAACACTACGCAGTTTATAAATCATTTCCGGTACATAGCCGGTATAAAAGCTATGGCGTGTTTAGTATGGAAAACCGTTTGGCTTAGTTTTAAGAGCATGAAAGACTATAGGTCGAATATACAAGAAAACCCTCACCTCCAACGTGCAAGAAGGACAAGAGAAGGACCACGAAACTAGAAAGTCTCCACCACGGAGAACACTTGATTCTTTGATCGGGTGGTTAGATCTCGAGAACCCGAGCTCAAGGGTTCATGGCCAAAAAGGGGGGATGAATTTCTCCATCCTCTTCTTCCTTGGTTGAAACGTGGGAATGTGGAGAGAAAGAGAGGCTTGGCCCTTTTGGGCTAAAACGGGTCGGAATGTACGGGTAGGGTCGAACGTTATTCGGTCCATTCGGATCGGATTTTAAAAGTAGTAGGGCAATCAAATGGCTTTAAAAGTTAAAAGGTTAATTCATTGGATCCCAATCATCGAAATGAACCCAATGTTAAGGTTGGAATTCGAATCCGAATTCCCGAGCTAAAGGTAGCCACAAACGGCCCAAAACATCCTATTGATAATTAGCTCCTTAACGAGCAATTGTTGGGCAATTGAGTCCAAGAAAATTTAAATAAATTCTAAATCACATGTAATTAGATAGATTTACACATTGACACTTAGGCATGCGATTCACTAAAATGACGTAGATATCGAATTAAACTCTCATGTGACCTCGTACCTGGCTTGCCAGAAAAACAGGGTGTCACAACCTCTCCCCCTTAAGAAGGACCTGTCCTCAGGTCCACTGCCTCGAGTATTGGACTCTAGGTAAAAAGCTCCCCGTGCTCATCCCACGCGGGGTTCGCGACCTCGCCATAGGAATTAGTTCGAAAAGGGTCTTTAAGCACAAGTGGCTTCACCGCAAGCTGCTCACGAACTTGATCCGATTACGAGATGTCCGAATGTCTCGCACGATAGAAGGGTCTAAGAAGATTCACCTCCCACCGTTTGGAATCCATCTAAACCATCCCACAACTCGGTATCACGAGTGGATTAGTTAATGAACTTCCACCACTCGTTCTCCAATCCCAAGTAGGCCCTTTATTACCTCATCAACTTCACGGATTGAAGTTGGTTTCTTGAACGACTATTAGCTTCTAAGCATGGTCTCCAAAGACGTGTTGAAAAGTCTGTTGCACAGCACGACCCTCGTCTGACCGAGTAGCTAAAGGACTCGCTCACTCCCAAAGCAATTAACAAGTAAACACATATGATAAAAATTAAGGAATGCATGATGCGCGTGGTATGTATGCTCATGTGTACCTTTCACCATTGTTCAAGAAGCTTTCATGGCAATGACTCGTTTTAACATGTGATTCTTCGTTGAAGATTCCTTCTAACCATGGTGCCCATGACCTTGAAAGCTCAGATGAGTTCTCCCATCCTTACCAACACATAGTTTGAAGTTCCGGCTTTGGGCGCGCAATCAACCTTAGCACAATTAATCCATTCATCTCCATAAGTTACTCTCAACCCTGCTCGGATGCTCGGTTACTTCTTAGTGGCCCAAATTCCATTCTCCAAATCCGAATAACATTCTCGGCTCATCATAGAAAAATGGTTGAAGAGTTGGTAATCCATCTTGTTCAAGTTATGATATTTCCGAGTTATTCTACTTCCAAAAGCCCACGACTGAATTGGCTCTCACTTGATCGGGAACAAAATATAATGATTGGTTCGGCCTCTCTTACTCACTACCTTCTTTACCAACTCTTGCAGATTTTTCCCCGTCTCCTCTTCTTCAAGGAATAAGACACGCAAGTTGAACATGATCTTTTCACACTTGGGTGATTGAGTTTGCATGGATCCCGTAGCAAGACCAATGTTGTAAACTATGTATCCACGGTCTCGATCGAATATCTTTTACTTTATGTTGTCGATTCAGTTCCCGAAAGTTCCTTACATCCATACCTTTATCTCTCGAAATACATATCCTTCCCAACATTTATTCCTTTCGTTAATCTACTCGAAGTTTCATCCTCTTGGGTCTTGAAATTGCATTGAGTGCTAATTCTTCCAATTTATCCCTTGTCTCCTTTGTAGAATTCTCGTCGCTTGTTAATTCTTATATTTCCATTGTTTATTCTATAAGCGATCCCTTCTAACACAACTAAGAACTTTAGGTCATCTCCCGGTCATTCTCTCCCCCTTAAGAACTCTTATCCCAATTCCTTAGACTTGTTATAATGTTTCTCGAATCAAGGTCATCGAGCTTCCTTGGTATAAGTGATCCTAGATAAGCTATATGTCTGGTAATCTTGGCGACATTCACTTTGAAGTGATTAGTAAGGACAACCTTCTACCTCTTTCGTTCCCATCTTCTGATTTTAATTACTGAACCTCGATATTCTCGCTTTCTTCCTTACCCAACCATTGCATCCTGAAATTCTTCTTATCTTGATTAGGAGATAACCCGGTTGAGATAACACTTAATGTACGGAGTGAAGAAAATTCCCTATTGATTAGACACTGAATAATACCTGTTGTTTAAGATGCCAATGTATGTACCATTTAATATGCAACACATTAGAGCAATCGAATCAAGTAGAGATGCACACACAAGTGTAAATAAGGAAAATTAAATAATTCAATGCAAAGTATGGTGCACGTACCATGAATGATTTGGACCTGTCACCAAGGAGGTAGGCTGTTAGCTTGGAAACTGGTCCTCGTTTCTATAATCACGAGCTTGCTTTGACTTGTTGATCGTTCCTTGTTTTTCCGACGGTCTTCAAGATTTCTTTGAATCTTCATGCATCAATTTGTATATCTCTACGGTACGAGTTTGCAATTTCTCAAACCCAAAGTCTTCCACGTCCATGGATTTAGTATCTTGACTTCTTCCCAATAATCGGTCTTCCAATTGTTGCCACAAATCTTACTCCTAACCATGACCTTGATCAAGGTTCCCTGACATTCATCTCCCACGAGTTCAAATTGGTTGAGAGATCCGTCCTCCAATTGCTTACGCTTGAGCACTTTAATTTCCCTCTAGAAACTCTTTGCCTTTTTTTATGGTTTCCTTTTGTTGCTCCATATTTCCCAATTCGACCTCACAACACGACAATTCAACTTGGATCGTGTTGTTTGGTTTTTCCTTAACTCTTTTCAATCCCACTTCTTCCTTACCCGGAATCCAAAGAATCTCTAGTCCCTCTTATTTTCCTTTTTCCCGAACTCGGCTTCTAATAGTTTGATTTATTTGGAAGTCCTTATTTAACGCTTGTATTACTCGCCATTCACGGATCCTAATATCTATCGAATCCTACCTTCCATTCCTAACGAGGAGATCCTGTAGCACCCAAGCGCAAGGCACCACATCCCATGCACCGAGACCCGACCCGCATATGAAATGGAAAATCTATACATGTGCAATTCACGGCGAACGGGGACTCTACACACACTCCATGCTAGGTGGGCTAACCCTTAAACCATTCACAAACAAGGTAATGTAAAACCACAGTAATAAAAAAATACGGAAGCAAATACCAACGTATATCATATGCAATGAGCCACTAAGCTCCAAAATATATATACATATGTACTATCCAAGTATTCCATGGCCCACACGGCCTAACAAAATCATAACGCTCCAAATACCTAATCACGTACAAAATAGTAATAGTAAAGGTGTATGAGTGTAAAAGGAAATGCTAGACACCAATGCAAGACCTAGACGACTTGTATTCCCGCCTAGCACTCCTTAACCTGCACAACATCACTGAAAAACAATTCGGGTTCAATCTAAAGGAGACTGAGGGGTATAAAACAGGGCATAAGTATATAATAACCTGGAAAGTAAACACATACATGCATGCCATAATCCCGTGTGAGGTTTTACAAAATTTCCCAAGTGGGTAAAACAAGGAAAAGAATCAACGGGATTACAACTATAATATTCATTCATAGGGTTTTCATAGCCCGGCGAGTGGGCGTGCATAATGTCCAACCTACTCCATACATATACACCTTTTTCCTCCGGGTGGTGGACGGGTTTACGAAGGCCCCGCCACCTCATACATAATTACTAATTAGGTACATGAATCCTCAAAAGCTCGGTTCCCCTTCCTTGTCAAATCTCCTAACGAGGTTGGTTTCACCGAAGAGTGTTTAGAATTAGTGTATGGGATCACCGTCGGCCTTTGCCTCCTCGGATCACCACATACACTAAGTCCCGGGGCCCGTGTTCATAATCATGCTCTCGCCGAAATCATAGGTAGGGTTACATAAGAGAAAGGGTTATACATTTGAAATCATTTACTCATAAAAGACTCGATACAGAATATACGAATTTGACTCAAAACCTTTCACGTAAGGGATATATCGGGTTGTTATATCTATTAGAAGAGAAAACCCACCTTAAAAAATCAAAATAAAGGCACAAGAGTTTCAAGGCTCGCCCTCGTCTCCGACCGCACCCAAATATGTGCAAAAGAGAGTGAAGTGAGACCCAAAATGACCATATACGACGTATGGCTATGAAATGTGCATGATATGAAATGTATATGGTACAACAAGATGTAATAAAGATGTTCACGTGCACATTTAATGTATTAATAGCACATAAACGAGCAATTTGTTCAGTATATGGACACATCCAGTTCAATCATTCCATACCCGTTCAAACGAAAGAAATGTCTCATAGCTGCCAACTCAATGGACACGGCCATGCCATGTTTTCAAAGGTTTTAGACGAGGCCGTGTCGAGTTTACATTTATTTCGGACATGGCCGTGTCCGATTTTTAGAAAATATTTCTCAACCTCCGAAGTTCCAACACAGCCATGTCCATTTTCAGTTATAAGCTGACATGGCCATGTCAGCCTTTTTCTTCCAAAAATTTACAGCAAGAACAGGGCATTTCCACGAAAGAAAACAGGGGAGGGAGAGCAGCTGAACACGGCAACAATTTGGACCACATTCAAGAATCAAAAGTTCAAGAAAATGTAACACATAACATACTCCAACAAGTGAATCAACCAAACAAGGGTAAACGAAAGAGAATGGTGCTAAATCAACTTCTTCA
Source organism: Lantana camara (assembly GCA_037501455.1). NCBI lineage: Eukaryota > Viridiplantae > Streptophyta > Magnoliopsida > Lamiales > Verbenaceae > Lantana > Lantana camara. Next base: position 48,109,846 of record CM074860.1, on the reverse strand, counting down.
AACTCAAGAAACCATGGATGCATTAATGGTAACTCTTAAATGCTTCAACCACCAAGCAAAACAAGACCATAGAATCATGAATGACGCTTCAAAGAACATATATAAATCATCAAACCAATAGTTCAATCCAAGAAATGCAAGAAATCAATCCAAAAGCTTCTAACCCTTACTATTCACAACATCCTTCATATCTCAATCAAGCATGGATGAAAACAAGTGATTTAAAGCTTAAAATTGCCACAAGGATCTGGAGATTACAAAACCATACTCACCTTACAAGTTTGAGAAGAAATGGTGCGGTAAAGAGCTCAAAATCAAGTTTAGAGTTATGTTCTTCTTCCTTTTCTCTCCTGGTCCGATTTTCAGCCCTCTTTCTCCTCTTTCTTGATAATGGATCTGTAACACCCCGCACGTGAGGCGCCACATCCCCTGCACTATAACCCGACACGTGTACGAAATGGAAGGTCCGCACGCGCGCCAAGTCACAGCGAACAGGTGACAAACAAAAACACACGCACTAGCTAGGCGGTATCTAACCCTGTACAAAAGAAAATATGCAAAACATGACAGCGGAAGTAGCACGAAATGCCAACTTACAAAAACTTTCATACCTGAAACACATAGTACCATACAAACATCAAAATCAACTAAACGGGTTCGACTAAGCCAGCAAACCTGTCCTAACCTGTCCCGAGCAATCATATATTCACAACGGGTTCAATTAATCCGAGCACCTGTCCTAACCTGTCCCGAACAATCATATATTCACAACGGGTTCAACTAATCCGAGCACCTGTCCTAACCTGTCCCGAATTCCATAAATTCAAATCATAATTGCAAACCTGCACAAACATATCTTATATAACATTTACAAATCATAAACCAGAGCCAGAACTTAATAAACTTAAACAGACGGACACAGACTCGACACACAACCGCCTAGCACGAACTCCAATGACCTCCAAAGCAAAGCCTGCGAACTAAAACATAAAAGGGGAGGGGTCAGTCCAAAGACTGAGTGAGGGGCTGACACACACACACTATACATATATATAGAGCACAGCACAAAGAAGAAGCGACGTTCGTAAACCCGGGGTTAGTTTTTGCACGCCAAAATATTTTCCCCGTGATAATATACATATAGGGAGACTTATCAGACAGACCAAACAAATCTTAAATCAAAAGTTTCCTAAGGCACAACTCGGATTCATGCAGACTTAACACACATATCGAAGCATATCTTATTAACTTAAAAGTATATCAATTTTTATCTTAATTTAACAATCTACCCCCCGTTTCACGAACTTCTGACAGACCGACAGACAGAACACACTTACCCAGAAACAAAGACGAAGCAAAACACAAAATAAATCATAAATCAATCCCACCTCCACACCGTTTGGGGAAGAGAGGTGCCCCTCTCAACCCACCACAGAACGAAACATGTGAACCGGAGGATCCCGCCCGGTTCCTTCGACGGCCAGCCAAAATGCGTTCCGTCGGCATAGGAGAACTAAGTCTCCCGTTGGTGGAGAAGTGCACAGGGGTCGTAACCGGCGACCCCAATGGTCGTCCCGGGTCTCCCTTACCCACAATCTTCGGGGGCCATCACACAGATACACACACACTTACACATATCACACTTACCATATGAAACTTATCCGCAAATCATGCCCTGCTTATACTCACACACACAGACAGATGAACAAATCTCATGCATATTGCACTTATCATATCGTACGTACATATCACGCAGACTGACCTCGAAATCATAACAGAACTGAGACAAAGCATACATAGGCTTGTACATAAACAATTAAACACATTTAATTTAAAATTGAAAATTAAATCAAACATGAAATAGGTAACAATTAAATTCTATAATTCAATTATATCAAATAATATTTAATATTTAATAAACATATATAAATATATATATATAATATATATATAAATATATATTCATATATATATATATACATGCAAAGTGCATCCCATGCATGAAAAACAATATGCATGCAAATTTTAAGTTTAATAAAATCTCCATGCATGCAACGTACACACACAACACAATATGGATGAATTTTTCATGCACTAAAACACATGCATGAAAAAGAAAACAATATGCATGCAAACATTTGTGTATAACGTAGGCTTAACTTTGGATTCAAAAGGTGACACGCCCGTGTCACCAATATAGAACAAACAGGGACACCCCCGTGTCTCGGTACAGTGATATCAGACCATCTTGCACCCCCGTTTCATGCTGAAAAGGAGAAGGTTGACACCCCCGTGTCATGAACGCAATAGCTCAATATAATCCCCTGTTTTCTAGCTTAAAACGCAGCAACAACCAAAGCAATAAACAGGTAAGATATGCAGCAACAAATGGCATGAAATGCAACAACAAACCAATCCTAACAATTCACAAAACTGACAGCAACAAGAACAAGAAGACGCAGCAACTGACAGCAAAATTTTAGGCCAAAACAGGGCACCAATTCCACGAAAAAACAGGGCATGACTGAACTGCTTTAACTCAACAAATTCAGGTCAGTTTAGGCTATCAAATGTGCAGCAAAACAACACCCATATGACATATAACTCAGTCCCAAAAGAGCTCAAGCATGAAAAGAAGGCATACGTGACCAATCATGAACATTTTCTCAATGTGCCATAAATGATATCTCATAAATACATCAACCACCATGAAATCAATGATCATAAATGAGAAGAGGATGTCAAAACAATCATTTTCAAGCTTGGATCAATCAAAACCATCAAGAATTGAATAAGATCATCAAAATTGCTCAAAACCTACTATTTCGAACTCAACCAAGAAGCTCATGAAACCATAATCAAATTTCGGGATGAAAGGATGAAAACGATCAGGAATTAACATATATTACAACCTTAAGCTTACCTTGTTGATTGGATGAAGATTGGATGAGATTTGAGATCCAAAATCTCCAAGGAAGGCAGGGTTACGAGAGAAAACTGGAAGGTAGTAACTTTCGTTGAGATTTGTGATTTGTGTGAGGGTTGGTTCAGTTAGGGCATGGTATAGCAAGTTAGGTGGTTGAGTTAGGGTTCCATATCATCAAACCATGGTTAATTTGGTCAATGGTTGGATGAGATATGGCTATTTTAGTACAACATGGTCAGTTTCGTCGTCGTTTTGTTTTTCGGTTGGATTTCGGAGTTTCAAATGACGTTGGAAAAATAAAAGGCTAAGTTCAATAAACTTGAATTTTCTTTACGAGTTCAGCAAAGTTGACGGAACTCGAATCCGAGTTCCCGAGCTCAAGATATTAAATAGGGAACCAAGGGTGAGCTAAGTGCTCATTAGCCCCCGACTTGGATTCCAAAATTAAAATAAATCCGAAACACATGCAAATGAATCCGAAAATATGAAACGGACATATATTCATATACAAGACACGTATAAGTCCAACATATTAAATTTACACGAATTTTGGGTATCAATTTAAATAGAAACGAAGCACGTAAATGTCACTCATAAACAATGTAACAATAAAATTAATAATATTACAAATAATATAATATAAATACGTATATAACTTATAAATACATGCATGCATCAATATTAATTAACATGAATTGCTTGAGTTCATGCAAATATATTAAACAATACGTACCACAATGAACATATATATATATATATATATATATATATATTTATATAAATATATTTCATATTAATAACATTAAATAAAGTAATTAACATTTAATATAATTAAAATAAAAATTAAATATGTAAGTCATGTATAAATAATTATTTCGCGTAATTCGGTAAACAATTACGTTATACCTGTACGGCCGAATTATCGGGGCGTCACAACCTCTCCCCCTTAAAAGAATCCGTCCTCGGATTCATTGATCGCCTGGAAACAATTCGGGATGAAATCTTTTCATCTTATCCTCCGGCTCCCACGTAGCCTCTTCCGTTTTATCACTTCTCCATAAGACTTTAACTAGTGGGATCTGCCGATTTCGAAGCTCTTGAAATTTACGATCCAATATCTTAATCGGCTTCTGAATGAAGGTGAGATTCGGTTCTAACTCCACTTCCTCAACGGGGATAACTTCCGATTCATCCGGATAATATTTCTGAAGCTGTGAAACATGAAATACATTGTGAATTCCGGTCAAACTCGGGGGTAGGTCCAAACGGTAGGCCGTATCTCCAATTTTCTCCAAAATCTCATACGGTCCTAGATACCGAGGATTCAATTTCCCTCCTTTTCCAATCCTCGAAAATCCCTTACGCGGTGAAGCTTTCAAGAATACCCTATCACCAACCTCAAACTGAAGATCTTTCCTTCGGTGATCGGCATAGCTTTTCTGTCGGTCCTGGGCTGCTTTCATCCGTTGCCTGATTATTTGAACCTTATCAATTGCCTCCTGCATGGCCTTAGAGGGTTTTTCCTTTTTCTCCCCTCGTTTCACACCCTCTTGTTTCGTCCAATTCCTTTCTTCCAAATCAAAGAACAACGGTGATCTGCATTTCCGTCCATAGAGAGCCTCATATGGAGCTATTTCTATCGATGCTTGAAATCTGTTATTATAAGCGAATTCAATCAAAGGCAATTGCTCATTCCACGAACTTGAAAAATCCAATGCACATGCTCTCAACATATCCTCTAAATATTTAATTAATCTCTCTGATTGCCCGTCTGTCTGAGGATGGAAAGCTGTGCTGAATTGAAGCCTTGTTCCCAGATTCCTTTGCAATTCTTGCCAAAATCTAGAAGTAAACCTCGGATCCCGATCTGATACAATGCTAACCGGTACCCCATGAAGTCGCACGATTTCATCAACATACTTCTTAGCTAATTTATTCACCTTATCCGACATCCGAATAGCCAAAAAATGTGCCGATTTCGTTAATCGATCCACTATTACCCAAATTCCATCCAAACCACCTTTCACTCGTGGAAGACCCGTAACAAAATCCATCGCCACTTGCTGCCATTTCCATTCTGGAATAGGTAACGGTTGAAGTAGCTCCGATGGCTTCTGATGCTCTACCTTCACCACTTGGCAAGTCAAGCAATGTCTCACGAAGTTGATTACATCCCGGTTAAGTCCACTCCACCAATAAAATTTCTTTAAATCCTTATACATCTTATTTCCCCCGGGATGTATTGAATACTCTGATCGATGAGCTTCTTCCAATATCAACCGTCTCAACTCTTCCGGAACCACAACTCCGTTCTTAAATCTTAGAAGCCCGGTGTCATCAAAACCAAATGGACTCTCTGAATCATTTCTAGCTTTATGCCCTAATCTCTGAACATCGGAATCCACTCTCTGAGCTTCAAACAATCTCTGCTGAAGATCCGGGTGAACGGTAATATTCCGCATGCTAGCTTTCAGCTTGAAAGACTTAGATTCATCCACAGTTTCCAACACGCTAGCCTTTCTACTAAGCACATCCGCGACCACGTTGGCCTTTCCAGGATGGTATCGAATTGTACACTCATAATCCGCCAACATCTCCATCCAACGTGGTCGGAAAAGATCATGAAAGAGTGGTCGGAAAAGATCTCGAATGAAATTCCATACAAGTAGTGTCTCCACTTTCCCAAAGCAAAGATCACTGTTGCAAGCTCGAGATCGTGAGTGGGATAATTTTGTTCATGATCTTTCAATTTCCTCGAGGCATAAACTATCATCTTACCATTTTGCATCAAAACATATCCCAACCCTTCTTTCAAGGCGTCCGTATAAACCATGTATCCTTTAGTGCCTTCAGGGAGTGCTAATACCGGTGCAGTGGTTAATTTTTCCTTCAAGAGTTGAAAACTCGGTTCACATGCCTCGTCCCAATCAAATTTAGCTTCCTTCTTAGTCAATCGAGTTAAAGGACCGGCTATCTTTGAAAAATCCTTCAAAAACAGTCGGTAATAACCTGTCAATCCCAAGAAACTTCTAACCACGGAAGCATTCTTCGGACTCTGCCATTTAATAACTGTCTCGATCTTTGAAGGGTCAACTTCTAAACCCTTACTTGAAATAATATGGCCTAGAAAAGCAACCCGGTCAATCCAAAACTCACACTTACTAAACTTCGCATACAACCGGTGCTCTCTCAACGTATCCAATACCAATTTGAGATGTCTAGCATGATCTTCCGGAGTCTTCGAATACATAAGAATGTCATCGATGAAGATTACTACGAATTTATCCAAATAAGGCTGAAAAATTTGATGTATCATATCCATAAATGCTGCAGGGGCATTTGTGAAACCAAACGACATCACTACGAACTCATAATGCCCATACCGCGTATTGAATCCTGTCTTTGGTATATCCTCTTCCCGGATTTTCAACTGGTAATAGCCTTGCCTTAAATCCAATTTCGAATAAACCTTTGAACCTTGCAGCATATCAAATAAATCCTCAATGTGGGGCAACGGGTACTTATTCTTGATAGTTATCCGATTAAGCTCCCGGTAATCTATACACATCCTCAACGATCCATCTTTCTTCTTGACAAAGAGAACCGGAGCACCCCACGGAGATGAACTCGGTCGGATATATCCACTCTTAAGTAATTCCTCGAGTTGAATCTTCAGCTCCTTCATTTCTGCCGGAGCCATTCTATAATGAGTCTTAGAATAAGGTTCTGATCCAGGATATAAATCAATGACAAACTCAATCTCCCGATCCGGTGGTAGAGAACCCAAATTCTCTAGAAATACGTCGAGATATTCCTTTACCACAGCCGTCTCCTCAAAACTTGATTGATCATTTGGTTTATTAAGGAGATAGGCAATAAATCCCGTGGCTCCATCCTTTACCAACTTGCGAGCTTCCATAAACGATAATAGAGGTACATTCTTCGACCCAACTTCTCCAATCAACTCTTCACCTAATTTTATCTTCTTCTTAAAACAATCAACTTCGGCCCGGTACCGGTACAACCAATCCATCCCGAAGATTACCCAATACTTCTTCATAGGAATAACAATGAAATCTGCCGGATAATCTTTCCCCTCTATCAAAACTGAACAACCCCTGACAATCCGATCTGTCTGCAAACTACCTCCAAGAGGCGAACTCACAAAATAACAGGAATTTGAGCAAATAACAGGTAGGTCTACAAACTACCTCCAAGAGGCGAACTCACAAAATAACAGGAATTTGAGCAAATAACAGGTAGGCACAGAGAGGCACATTGATCAAAAGATATAAAAGTATACGTGGCACCCGGATCGAATAATGCATGAATGCTCGTGTTATGAATGCAAACGGTACCTTCCACCACGGCATTTGGATCAACCTCGACATTAGGCTCCTCGCCCTCAAGGGCATAAGCTCGTGCCTGAACCATCGGTCTCTGAGCCCCAGCTTGATATCCTGGAATCTTGTCCGGGCATGCAAAAGCCATATGATCTTCTTTCTCGTAAATCAAACACAACTTCAATCTTTTTCGGCAATTGTTATAAGAATGAGTCGGCCATCCACAATAAGTGCACGGTGGCTGATCGTTGCGAGATCCCTTGGGAACCGGTGGAGCCTGAGGTGGTCGTGGAACGGGTGTAATCGGACATCCAATTCTCGGCTTCTTGAAAGGCCCCTTTTTGTGGTGTACTGTACATTCATCGGCCTCTTTCCTTTGTTAAATCCCCAGCCGGATCCTGACCCTTGTCCTTGGCGATAAACTGGCCTCCTAGCATTCACCGAATCTTCAACCTTTAAGGCTTTTGAAGTAGCCTTCGCCCAAGTGCTCGTATTAACTGCCTCCAAAGCTGTCTGAATATCCGGTTGAAGCCCCTGAACAAACTGCATAGCCTTATGGAAGTCATCGCCTACTATATTTGGTGCATAGCGGGGTAACCTCTTATACTCTCAAATATATTCGGCCACAGACCTCGATCCTTGCTTCAATTCAGTAAATTCTCTCAATCTTCGAGTACGGGATGAGGGAGGGATGAATTTATTCTTGAATTCCCTTGTAAATACTTCCCAATTGATCTCTTCTCCAGCTGCTTCCAATACAATCCGTGTGCTTTCCCACCAAGAGTAGGCTTCCCCTTGTATCAAAGTGATTGTGCATCGAGCCTTCTCTTGGGACTCACATGGAATGAGCTCCCATATCCTCTCGACGTCTTTCAGCCACATTTCCGCCTGTATATCATTTCCCTTGAAAAACTTGGGAGGTCTTTGATTCTGAAACTCCCTAAGTATAACAGAAATCGGTACCTCGGGCGGTACAACAGGTGCAGGTGGTGCTGGAGGTGCCGGTGGTACATAATCTCGCAGCCTTTGATCTATGATGTTGATAACTGAATTAACAAAGGCCTCTGCTGGCGGTGGTTGTGGAGGTGGAGGTGTAGGAGTACGATAACGATGATGACGTCGTCCTGGAGATCGATCTCGATGTCTACGTGGAGACATCCTGTCAATAAACACTAAAAATGCGTGCTATTTTTAGTTTATGCATGATAATGCAAATAATTCAATCAGAATTCAAAATTTAAAACAATTAAGCACAAAAGAGATGGATATGCAACACATTGTCAAGTAGTCCCTAAGCCGAACGACCTAGACTGACTCACACGACACAAAATCCCGGGTTTTGCAACCCTAAGCTCTGATACCACTTAAGGATGTAGCACCCGAGCGCAAGGTACCACATCCCCCGCACCGAGACCCGACCCGAATATCAAATGGACGATCCATACTCGAGCTAAATCACGACGAACGGGGACAAACACACACTCTAAGCTAGGCGGGCGAACCCTTAAACCATAAAATCCAAATAAACATTAAAGCGGAAGCAATAAGCGAACACACATCATATATATATACAATGAGCATCACACCTCCAAAAATAAGTCATATACATCATCAATTGCCGTCACGGCTCAAAACAAGTACGCTCCATAATATCATTCATACACAAGGGTCAAAAGTATAATATGCAAGTGCAAGACCAAAATATAAGAGCTAAAGACGAATGCAAGACCTATGACTCGTATTCCCGCCTAGCTCCCTCGACACCTGCATAACACAACTGAAAACCAAACGGGTTCAGTCTAAAAGGGACAGGTGGGTATAAAAACAGGGTATAAATATAATATACGACGGTAATTAAACATTCACATGCAGGTTATAATCCCAAGTGAATTTTTTAAAGAATTTCCGAAGTGGGTGAATAGAAATCATCAAAAGGGATTATAACGATTCAATTACATTAGGTCATTATTGGCCCAGCGAGTGGGCGTGCATTATCTCCAACCAACGCCTTGTGTAAACCATTTAAACAATCATTCATTCGTTCTTTTCATGCATATCATTCTTTCGTGCACATTCAATAACATTTACACCTTCTTCCTCAGGGTTGGTGGCGGGTTTGCAAGGCCCGACCACCCATTCATTGACCAAAAGAGGTTACATGACTCCCCAGATGGCGCTCAGCGTCCATTCCTCACTAACTCCTAACGAGGTCCGGTTATGCCGTTCATTGGTGGAACTAGTGTGAGGGATCACCGTCGGCCCGTGCCTCCCCGGATAGCCACTCACACTAAGTTCCTGGGCCCCATTCGTGCATTCGTTCATTTCTCGCCAAAACATTAGGTAGGATTCATGAAACAAGGCTTTACGTTGAAAACATTTACTCTTTAAAACGACTCTCTCTATATTATATAATTTTGGTCGAAAACTTTTACATTGAAGGTATATATAGGGTCTTATATCTACATAGAAGAGAAACCCACCTTAAACGGCAAAAAGGATCAAACACGAGCCTCACTGACCGGCCTCGTCTCCAACGGAATCAAAATCTGTGCAAGAAAGGTGAAGTGAGACTCAATATGACCAAATAAGACGCTCGGCAATGTAATGATCATGATTTGAATATGTAAAAGATAAGATTATGTTTATGAAAATGTTCATGTGAACTATTAAGGAATTTAAATCATATAATCAAGTCATTCGATCTTTCTTTCACTTTCACTCGAATTCATAATTCCACATTTTCAATCAATTTAATTCAAGAATTCAAATAGGAGCATAGCACGTATTAAATCACATTTAAAACTAGAACATAAACAATTAAACACATTTAATTTAAAATTGAAAATTAAATCAAACATGAAATAGGTAACAATTAAATTCTATAATTCAATTATATCAAATAATATTTATTTAATAAACATATATATATATATATATATATATAATATATATAAAAATATATATTCATATATATATATAAATGCAACGTGCATCCCATGCATGAAAAACAATATGTATGCAAATTTTAAGTTTAATAAAATCTCCATGCATGCAACGTACACACACAACACAATATGCATGAATTTTTCATGCACTAAAACACATGCATGCAAAAGAAAACAATATGCACGCAAACATTTGTATATAACGTAGGCTTAACTTTGGATTCAAAAGGTAACACGCCCGTGTCACCAATATAGAACAAACCGGGACACACCGTGTCTCGGTACAGTGATATCAGACCATCTTGCACCCCCGTTTCACGCTGAAAAAGAGAAGGTTGACACCCCCGTGTCATGAACGCAGCAGCTCAATAATCCCCTGTTTTCTAGCTTAAAACGCAGCAACAACCAAAGCAATAAACAGGCAAGATATGCAGCAACAAATGGCATGAAATGCAACAACAAACTAGCCCTAACAATTCACAAAACTGACAGCAACGAGAACAAGAAGACGCAGCAGCTGACAGCAAAATTTCAGGCCAAAACAGGGCACCAATTCCACGAAAAAACAGGGCATGACTGAACTCCTTTAACTCAACAAATTCAGGTCAGTTTAGGCTATCAAATGTGCAGCAAAACAACACCCATATGATATATAACTCAGTCCCAAAAGAGCTCAAGCATGAAAAGAAGGCATACGTGACCAATCATGAAAATTTTCTCAATGTGCCATAAATGATATCTCATAAATACATCAACCACCATGAAATCAATGATCATAAATGAGAAGAGGATGCCAAAACAATCATTTTGAAGCTTGGAATCAATCAAAACCATCAAGAATTGAATAAGATCATCAAAATTGCTCAAAACCTACTATTTCGAACTCAGCCAAGAAACTCATGAATCCATAATCAAATTTGGGGATGAAAGGATGAAAATGATCTGGAATGAACATATATTACAGCCCTAAGCTTACCTTGTTGATTGGATGAAGATTGGATGAGATTTGAGCTCCAAAATCTCCAAGGAAGGCAAGGTTAGGGGAGAAAACTGGAAGACAGTCACTTTTGCTGAGATTTGTGATTTGTGTGAGGGTTGGTTCGGTTAGGGCATGGTATATCAAGTTAGCTGGTTGAGTTAGGGTTCCATAGCATCAAACCATGGTTCATTTGGTCAATGGTTGGATGAGATATGGCCATTTTAGTACAACATGGTCAGTTTCGTCGCCGTTTCGTTTTTCGGTTGGATTTCGGAGGTTCAAATGACGTTGGAAAAATATAAGGCTAAGTTCACTGAACTCAAATTTTTGTTACGAGTTCAGCGAAGTTGACGGAACTCGAATCCGAGTTCTCGAGCTCAAGATATTAAATACGGAACCAAGGGTGCGCTAAGTGCTCGTTAGCCCCCGACTTGGATTCCAAAATTAAAATAAATCCGAAACACATGCAAATGAATCCGAAAATACGAAACGAACATATATTCATATACAAGACATGTATAAGTCTAACATATTAAATTTGCACGAATTTTCGGTATCAATTTAAATAGAAACGAAGCACGTAAATGTCATTCATAAACAATGTAACAATAAAATTAATAATATTACAAATAATATAATATAAATACTTATATAACTTATAAATACATGCATGCATCAATATTAATTAACATGAATTGCATGAGTTCAAGCAAATATATTAAACAATACGTACCACAATTAACATATATATATATATTTAAATAAATATATTTGACATTAATAACATTAAATAAAGTAATTAACATTTAATATAATTAAAATAAAAATTAAATATGTAAGTCACGTATAAATAATTATTTCGCGCAATTTGGTAAACAATTACGTCATACCTGTATGGCCGAATTATCGGGGCATCACATGAAACCTACTTTGATCCCCTGTTTTTGAGAATTTTCGAAAATGGCTTTGACCGTTGAATTTGTCTCTTCAAAACGATCATTTAGGTTAAAAGTCAAAATTCTTGGTCAAGGTCAAAGTCAACGGTCTAAGGTCAAGGTCAATGGTCAATGGTCACTATTCAAGTATACGGTATGCATACTGTATGTATATGTGTATTTATATGGTATGTTTACGGTATTTATACTGTATGTATACGGTATTTATACGGGGATACCTACGATATTTCTACAGTATTTATTCAAGGTACATACAGTATTTATACAAGAATACATGCGGTACTTATACTAGAATACATACGGTATTTATACAAAAGTACATACGTATTTATTTAGAAAATACACTTAGTATTTATACGAAAGTATACACGTATTTACGCATATTGGAATCAAATACACATACGTATATTACACATGTATACCATAACATATATCAATCGGTCAAATAATTATGTAACAATTAATTAAACATGTAACATTTAAAACTATAGGTTATACTTTAATTATGTAACATTAAATAACATGTAACATTAAATTAAATCATATAATAAATTAAATTACCTAAGTATGATCATAAAATAATTAAAATGTAACATATAACATGCTAGCATAATTGTCACATAATTAATTTGTCACAAAATTAAATCATGTAACACTTTCATAATAAAGTATACTATAAGAAACATAATTCATAAATTCATGAATAATTAAAGCATAAATTAAATCGCATAATTCATGCACAAAATAAAACATAAGTTAAATCCTAAACCTAGCATAATTAATAAATAAATTTAAACATAAATTAAACTAATTATAACATAAAAAAAATAAGAAAACTAACCTTAAAGGGGAGAGAGAGTGGCGTGGGGTTCGGCTGGTGTAAGGGAACAAATGAGACCCCAAGCCACTTATTTATAGTTGTAGGGAAGGACTAGAGTGCAAATAATATTTATTTTAGGGGTTTAAGTTGGGGTATTTTGTGAAATTTCCAAAAATAGGTTTCCTTCTTTACATAATTGTCAGAGCAGGGGTATTCTGATAATTTCACCCTTCTCCTGCATATTTTTGGAGTTGGAAAAGTTCCCAAGAGCTAGGAAATAAAATTAGCTTCGAAACGGTTACTCACGGGTCAAAATCGGACATACGGTTTAAAAGTTATAAGCTTCGGAAGATTTGATTTTCTTGAATTTGGAAAATTAATTTAATTATGAAATAAATACTAGGATAAAATTTGAAGGACCGAAAGGGTTTCCAAAAATGTAGAAAAAATCGAGGAGCGTTATGGTGATGATCTCAAGGGCTAAATCATTCTAACGAAGGAAATATATCTTACCGACGGAAATTCTTATTTGAAAATAAATTCTTAAATTGCTCTGGACACATAAACGAAACCTCAAAGCATTGAAAAGGGAGTTGAAAAATTCTAAGAAAGTAGGTATAGGTTCTTTGAGGTCTCTCGAATAAAATGGCCTAGTGCTGGTTCAGAAAATGAATAGTACTTCTGACAAAAATTCCCAAAATACCCCTAATGATCAAGAAAGGATTTCGAAGCTTGGAAAGCATGTTCATTTGATTGGGAAACAAGAGTTATGAACCTCTAGGGTTCCAATGAGATGCTAGGACAAGTTAGGCTCGGGAAATGAATAGTAAATTTGGTTCGTGGGAACGAAATCCCCCTTAAAACACAATACGATTAATGAATGCACATTGTTCACATAAGAATGCGATGCATGAAAATTTGTAAAGGTGAACCAAGGTATATAAACGCATTCTTGTCCTCTTTGATTTACTATTTCCAACTAGGTCCTGATACGGGCTGTTACAGGTTCCATATTAATGCGTTTCATAACATTTATAAATCATATCAAAACGAGGCATAAACTTAATGTATTAATCATAACACATATATCAACATGTATACCAATCATATAAGTCATAAACGAGACAAGGAAACAAGCAGCAAAGCAAGGAAACGAGAAAACAACACATGCACACATAAGGATGGGGCTAACATTCCTTCACAAAACACTAACGGCCATTAGCCAGATCAGTAGGGACTGGCCTGGATGAATGGGCATTAGTTGCTCACACACACAAAAGCACTAACCCTCGTTGGGGGGGGGGGGTGTCAGAGAGAGAGAGAGCCGTTAACCCCTAAAATAAGAAAATGCCCAAACGCGCGTTAGCTTCCCCTGAAAATTCAGCCCCGGTTTCAGCCTCAAAACCCAAGGAATCCTTTCATACTCCAAGCCAAGATATAAAGGAAGATTTAAATGCAATTCTTGCCAAATAATTAGTTAAACTCAAGCTACAACATGCAACACTTACAAGAGATATGATCAAGTCCATTTTCTTCCAAAAACCTGCATGTTTATTAATGGCATATCATTTAATCCTCAACAACCAAGCAATATAAGTTCATAGCATCATAAATACATGTCTTAGGATCAATTAATGCTCAAGAAACTCAAATGAAATCCAAAGAAAGAAGATAAAATCTCCAAAATCCAACAAACCCTTACTATTCGTCATGTATCTCAATTCTAACTCCAAACTTGGTGAAATCATACAAGATCTATCTTAAAATGACCATAAGAAGATATACATATCAAATATGGACTTACCTCCAAGAAATGGTGGAAGATGATGGTGAGATGAGCTCAAATCTCACAAGGGTGAATAGTTCCCTTCTTCTTCCTTCCTTTCTCTTCTTTCTCCTTCTTTTGGCTGAATTTTCCCGGGGGGAGGGGGGGGGGGGGTCGTGTGGCTGGGTAAGGGGGGAGAGAGAGATGTTGCAAGTGGTATAGGTCATGGGTTTAGGGCTTAGGTGTGTTAGAGTAGCTCCGTAGCTTAAGAAGAGTCAAAGAAGGTCATTTTAGGTACGAGGTGCTCGTTTTGGTTGAAATTTGGGTAGTCAAATGGCCTTAGAAAAGTATGAGGCTTGTTCCATCATCTTTGAATCGTCGATCCAAATCCAATGGAGGTGACGGAACCTAAGGCGCGCTAAATGCTCTTTAGCCCCTTTTCGGTTCCGATCACACAAAAAAACCCAAAACTCACACAAACAAGAATAAAATCATGCAACGAGCATATAAACACGATCATAAGGCACATAATTCACTCATACAAAGTTTTCACGAAAAACAAAAATCAATTCGAAATCAAATAAGGCATGTTCACAATCGTATAAGCATTTACGTTCAAAATTCAAATAAAGTTGAAAATGAATAAGAAATAAATCAAATTATGACGAGTAATGAAATGAATAACGAAATTTAAAACAAATCAGCAATTAAATTGCGTAAATAGTAAACACATACGTCATACCTGTACGGATGAAAAGTCGGGGAGTCACAACGGTGCCATTTTAGCGAGCATCGCTATATTTTTTCGAGCTTCTCTAAGATCCAATCTCTGTTTTTGCTTCTTTCTAGTCACCTTCTTCTGTCCTACAAAATGATTCCGTCTCTTTGTTATATGAGTTGCCTAATAAAATTTGGGCTTGAGTCGATCAAGTTTATCGTACACGTGATTAGGGAACCAATTTGTATACATGTGGTAGATAAAGATTGGGCTCGTAATAGATTGAATAAGTGTTACTCGTCTGGCAAGGTTTGTCGTTTTGGCTTTCGATCCTAAGAAATGCTTTTCGACTCTCTTAATCACAATCGAGAAATGCTCATTATAGTTTCAGCTAAAGTTTATCCACTCTCTGAAATAGTTCCTTAAGTTGTCTGTACATTCCATGCTCAAAATTCTAATAACTTGCTACTTTAAATCATCTGACACATAAAGTTCGAACAACACATGTGATTTGTTGAAGTTTAATTTGAGACAATTTTCTTGCGAAATGTCTCAACCACGCTTTGAATGCACTTTATTCCATCCTCGACAGCTTTAGCTCCCAGTATTATGTCGCCTATAAAAAGTAAGATTGAGATCTGAGGGTCACTCTGACATACTATATTTAGCTTCCAATGTCCAGTTGAAATGACCTCTGCGAACATATACGTAAGTTGCTCCATGCAGAGTATAAACAAATAAGGCAAGAGTTCAGCTATCAAATGCCACACATCCCTACAACCTTCGTCGGTTCACCATTCCGTAGAATCTCCGGTTATATCCCCTTCATTTTGTTGATAATGATATTGACGAGTTTCGTCGGGAATTTGAAGAAAGTTAGAGTTTTTCTCAATAAATTTCACAGACTTTGTTGTAAGTCTTTTCAAGATTAAATTTCAACACCATGCCCCCCTTTTTTTGTCTTTGGAATGATGTAGCATTCTTTACACTTCTTGAATCATCAAGATATTGTAATTGGTGGTTCGGCAGGGAATGAAGCTATTATGGAGTGGGCTCGCAATTTCTTTGATATATGACTTAAATAGATTATAATTATCTTGGTGATCATTTTGAGCCATACGTTACACAACGTAATGAGTCGAAACTCATTTATTTTTCTTCGAGTATTGACTTTCGAAATCAGGCAAATAAACGTCTAATAAGCCTTCTTGATAATTAGATCTCCCTCCATGCAAGAAAAAGTAGTCTTGGTAACCATCTTCCTCCGCGCTTTGTACGAGCGCATGCTCTTCACTACCCCTAAGATTTCCTCATTTAATGTCGTTCTTGCCAAGTTGTTTTTCCGCCTTCAATTTAAATAATATTTAATATTACATAATAACCAAATTTTATTAAAATTTGTAAAGTGAATAAATTTATTTTTTTCCAATTTCTTAGGTATATCTTATTATAATATTTTAATTATAAATCTTAAAATTAAGAAATGAACATTATATTATAAAATTTGAATAAAATTAATTATTATATTAATAATAAAACAATTCTTATTGTACTATATATTTTTTTTGTTAAGTTCAAGAAGTTTTAATTCTACCAAGAATCCTATTTTAAGTTAATAAGTACTTTTTAAATATAGTTAAATTAAGAATTTATAACATGTATTTATCTAATTATCAATGACTAATAGTTATTGATGTAATTATTACGAGGGTAATTTAGGTAATCTCTATTTTGTAAGAAACCAAAAACCCAACTCGTACTTTTATATATTTTTATTATTATTATTATTTATTTATATTATATTATATTATTATACATATAGATGAATAATCCAAAATATTAAAAATTTTCTATTATTGAGTCTAATACATTATTTCTTCCTTTTCAAATAAGAATTAACGAAATATCTTGCAATATATAATTGACACAAAAAAAAAAGTAATAACAACAAATTATTATTTATAATGTAATAAAATAATGGGAAAAACAATTCAAATAGTTATTAGTAACTAACTAGTTCTAAAATTAAGGGCAAAAGAACTCAATGGTGCATTTCAACTGTAGAGGAAATATTACTATTTTGTTTGGTTGTGTGCCAACCCATTCAGTAAAGAAAAATTAGAAGAAAAAAAAAATCACAAATCTAATTAATAAATAATGCGAGTGTTAAATTTATTTACGTGAAAAAATTAATTTTATCCACTTAAAACATGTCATGCATGTTAAGTATTTTACTTTACTACTTTGTTACTTTTTGTGCATTTAGTCGTATGAAGGAAGCAAAGTTTTACATGGAGTTAAAATTTGCTTAGAAGTAGGATTAAGGGCACAAGAATCTTAAAATTCTAGCGAAGATCACAAATATATCCAAGGTGGAATGTCATCAGTTGTCAATGAAAATATTTGCTTACTTCACGCATAGTAAACAGTGCCTACGTTAGTTGTATTTATGATCTCACAATTTTATTTATTTAATTTTTTTGTTTTAAACCAATGGGCAAATAGAGATTAATCCCTCCCACTATATATGACTAATAAGTACTGTGGAGCAATTAATGCTTCCTCGTATGCATATCCTAGGGAAAGATATGGTGATGCATGTCCCGACAGAGATGCTTTACTATACGCACTTGTCTGGTAACTCATAAATCGATCTAAATATTGAAGTATCGTCTACGAGGTACGATTGCTTGTTAGATCGACAGGTCTTGTATAGCACCCGAGTGCGTGGTGCCACATCCCCCGCACCAAGAGCCGACCCGTATATGGAATGAGAAGTCCATACACATGCTAAATTAGGGCCAATGGGGACACAACTCACTCGCTACGCTAGGTGAGAGCTAACCCTTAAACCATTCAAGAACGAGAGATAATAAAATCAGAGCGAAAATCATAATAGCGGAAGCATTTTATAAATGACAACATCTACAATGAGCTTTCAAGCTCCAAATACCAAAATATAAACAAGTATCCAAATACTCATGGCCCACACGGCCTACTATAAGCAGAAGAGTGCTCCATCATTCAGTGTCATAAAATAAAATAAATATGAGTATATGTAACAAAAGAAATGTTAGACCCGAATACAAGACACACACAACTCGGATTCCAGCCTAGCACTCCCAACCTGCAAGCAGAAACTGAAATCAAAAGTGAGTTCAGTCTAAAGGAGACTGGTGGGTATAAAATGGGGTATAATATATAATTATTGCTGAATTTAAACACATACATGCAAGCTATAATTCCGTATGAAGTTTTTGTAACATTTTCCCAAGTGGGTAAAACTAAGAAGAGCATCAACGGGATTATGACCATCATATTCATTTATTAGCTTATTCGTGAGCTCGGCGAGAGGGCTAAGTTTCCAACCTTGTGTAATCATTAACATTATTCGTTAAGTTATCACACACATAATCTTTCGTGCACATTTATTCGATCATTTATAATCGTTCATATACACCTTTTTCCTCCGGGTGGTGGACTGGTTTGCAAGGCCTGACCACCCATTCATTATGTCTATTGGGGTACCTTTTTCCTCCGGGTGGTGGACTGGTTAAGAACAAGAATGATCTCTTACTGATTAAGTTGTTCGTAGTCGATTAAATATTAAACCCTTGGCCAAGGTAGATAGAAGATCAACACATCAAGAAAATAGGGTTTACTTGGATTGAGATCTAAATGGATATGAAACGAACTTAACTTTAAGGATCAAGAATAACAAGGCTCTGAGAATATTCCCATGCATAGTTCTTGATTGAGAGATGGAGTTATACGAGGATCGTATTTCACTGATTGTCATTGACTGAAAGGTTCTTTAATTTGTTTCGTTATTTGGCCAGGTGTCACACACCCATGGCTAGATTACGGTAGTGTGATCTGTGAAGTGATTAACACTACAAAAAAATCACCGAATTTCGATGGGATTTACCGATGGGGGAAATCCGTCTCTCCGCCGTCGGAATTTCTGACGGAAAAGCCACGTCTAACCAACGGAATTGCAATGACTCATTGCCAAAAAAACCCATGAGAAGAAATGTTGGTTTTCCATCATAAAGCTATTGCAAATAATGGTGGGATTATAAAAAAAGTGCACCAAAAGGTTGCGACGGCAGCGTCGTCGGAAATGTATCAGAAATCCATCGGAATATTTGGAGCACGTTTTACCTGAAAAGCTTGCAACGGGCTTTCGACGGAAAGGCCGTCGGTAGATTTACATTTAATTTATTGGAAACCCGACGGATATATTCCCGTCGTATTGCCGTCGGGATTGCATTGATTAATAGTAATCCAACGGATAAACGACGGGTTTGTTCCGTTGGAAGTGTTTAACGATTTCCACTCTCTTATTACTTCACCAATGGATTTCCGACTGGATTATTCTGTTGGTGTGGATGTATTCGCATTTTTCACTTATTCCGACGGCTCCTGTCATTGGATTTCCGTCGCTTGTTTCCTCACGTTTGTTTTCTGATGGTATTCCGACGGAATGACCCCATCGAAAACTATTAAAGCAATAATTACGAGCCCTGGAATTTTCTCCCCCAAATCCTTTGCATTTTGAAATTGAAAAGTTAAAGGAGCTAGGGTTCTCGAAAAATTATCAGAAGCCGGAGACACGCATGATTGCTCCCCAAATCACTTGCACTTTTAATCTCTATAACGTAGAAGGGGTTAGGGTTCTCGGTATTGAACGTTAGGGTAGCATTTGGGGCTTTTGTGGGTTCGTCTGTGTAAGAATCAGGTGCCAGATTTTGAGGTTCAAACTGGGTGCGTCTGAATCGGAAGTGAAGAAGGCATTTATGCATCTACGCAGTACTCAAGATAACATCTTTACTACTCTCGATTTTCTAGTTTGAGTGTGTTGGATGAGTTTCTTCCAGTTTTTTGGTGAAATATTTTTGTTTTTGTTCGATTTTACGTTCTTATGGAGGCATTTGGGTTTGGGTATTAATGGAACGCTGTACCACTCAGATTTTAGCAAACGAAGATAAGCTGAAGATAAGCTGTGGGTCAACGGGTTTGTTCGGGATTGTGAATCTGTGGTTCGACGGTCTTGTAAGGGTCTTGTTATCGAGGAAATAACCTGCCAAGAAAGAAGGGTGGAAGCCAGGAAGGAGCCGATATTTGTTTTAGTTATTATATCTTAATTCTTCTCTGTTTTTGAATTGAGAAACTTTTGATCACTTCATTCTTAAATTCTTTGTTAAAGTATCTCTTTCGTGGTGCCACTTTTCCAGCCTTTACTCATGCAATGCCGCTTGCTCAACAGTGGTTGTGCTGATAAGCGAACTCTTCTTGTTAATAGAAAGATAAAGTTAATTTATATTCCATCAGATCATTTAGTGTTCACTGATAGCTTTCTTGTGCCTACTTGAATGTTTTAATTGTGGAGATGAATCTTAGATATGCTAGGCATGGATTGAATCTTGTGTTACTTGAAGTAACCTTTCCGCTTTGCTTGATAAGGGTTTAATTTATTAGGAATTTGATGGAATTACATTACTGAGTATTGACAGTTAATACTGGCCGTCCAATTTTGTTTATTCTTTACTGCTTCATGTTTTAAGAAAGAGAAAAAAAAAAAAAAAACAAAGAAAAAGAAAAAGAAAGAAGAAGTTGCCTCTTACGTGAGACTGTGAGTTGACTCAATTGGACCAATTGTCATGTATATATATGGATTTTTAGATAATTAAGCAAAGTTAGCAAAGTTATGGTTGTTTTTCGTAATTTATTTTTCTAGTTTTGAATGTTGGTGCGATTAAGCATGAATCTGGCAGCATTAATACAAAGAACATCTTTTTGTGGGAGGAGTTGAATTAGCTAGTCATCCACATTAGCTACATAAGAAAATAGTTTCACATTTTCGAGTTTTCTTTCAGTCTGCAAGACTCTCTGTATCTCTCTCAAAAAGGCAATCAAGCATGTGGCATGTGCTGACTTCTGCATACACAGAAATGTGAATAGTCTATAATTATAATTTATATCTTCAACTGCATACATAAATTCACTATTTCAAAACAATATGATGTTTATAGCTAGGCACATACATCTTTATGGAAGCAAAATATGATTTTATATTAGTAATGTTGGCACATGAGCATATTCTGGCTAGTATTAACTGTCAATACTCATATCATTTATGTCTCTATTTTTATGGCAGTCGAGAATTGCTTGAGGGTGTAGAACGGGAGAGAAATTAAAGCCAAAGTAAATATTTCAGGCCTTCATCTTGTGCTACTTGAGGTAACCTTTCTGTTTTGGTTGATTTTGATAACTCTTGATGTATTAAATCTTGTACTATTGGGTGTGAAATTAATTTTAAAGGTTAGGGAATGTTATAGGTATGTTTTTGCATGAGTTTTGATTGTTTTGGCTGAGTTCTAGCATCCAAATAGTTAACGAATGCTTAGCTCAAGAACTGACAGCTTTTACGCAGCAATTTCAGACTCAAACTTTGGGTCCATACGAAATCCGTTTTGAAAACTGTTTTAACTGTATATTCCTAGTATACCAAGGTTTGTGTCTGCCAAGTTTTACATTCATCCGGGTCCATTTGATACCCGAGAAAAATTTAAAGTTGTACAACTTTTCAATTTTTTTTTCTGATCTGGACTAACTCCTCGAGGAGGGGGGGGGGGGAGGGAGGGGTAAACCTTCATATTTTATATAACTGTTTTACAGAGATGTTCCTATATGTATCTTAAGTATGTACTTAAAGTTTCCGCTTAATCCGAGTTTGTATGATATGGTAAAAATATTTCTCTTTGAAATTGTGCTGAATTGATATTTCAGTTTTTGCTGTGATCTTCATCTTTTCTTTAAGCTTCCATTTGGCATTCTCATTATGCTAATTTGTTCCTCAACCACATTGATGTAATTTATGTCTCTATTTTTATAGCAGTCGAGAATTGTCTGAGGCTGTAGAATGCGAGAGAAGTTAAAGCCAAAGTAAATATTTGAGGCCTTCATCTTGTGCTACTTGAGGTAACCTTTCCGTTTTGGTTGATTTCGATGACTCTTGATGCATTAAATCTTGTGCCATTGAGTGTGCAATTAATTTTAAAGGTTAGGGAATGTTATAGGTATGTTTTTGCATGAGTTTTGATTGTTTTGGCTGAGTTGTAGCATGTTTATAGTTAACGAATGCATAGCTCAAAAACTGACAGCTTTTACGCAGCAACTTCAGACTTAAACTTTAAGTCCATACGAAATCTGTTTTCAAAATTGTTTTAGCTATATATTCCTAGTATATCAAGGTTTGTGTCTGCCAAATTTTATGTTCATCCGGGTCTGTTTCATACCCTAGAAAAATTTTAATCGGTACAGCTTTTCAATTTTTCTGATCTGTCAATTTTATATATGATTTTTGTATTTTAGCTTGCTTGTATCTTAAATTTATTTTAATAATTTGTAATTTCTTGCGCATTTGGTCCGACTGAGTTGAAAATAATATTCAACAAAAGGACAGGACCAAACAGGAACTTAGTTACTAAATGAAAATTACAAGTTTAAGTTTGTTATGTCATCACTAAGTGAACTTTTATTGCTTATTAGCATCAGTTCATCGAACTCTCGAAATTTTATTGATAATTACATGACCAAACATACATAATCTTAACCAAACTTTATAATTTTTGTTAATTAAAACCAGACTAAAAATGAAAAGAAATGGAGCATTATCACATGCAAAAGTACTGAGTGTGTATTATTAAACTATGGGTGTGACCCCCTAAAGGGAGGGCACCACATCCGCCTCATCGCGAGCCCGATCCACCCATGAAATGGAAGTCCAAAGATGAACCAAACTCACGATGAATGGAGACAGAAATAAAACCAACCTGTTAGGCGGGACTAGACCCTGTACCAATCAATTCACAAAACAAAGAATACGGAAGCAATGCAATCATTCAAACATATTCAATATAACTGCGAGAATGTAAATACGGGTTCCACCAATGCACAAGCACGTGTCCTAACCTGTCCCAGATCCAATTTAATTCAATTACATACAAACGGGTTCAATTAGAGCCCTAGAAGCCTATCCCGAGTTCAAGATAACGATAAAAGTACAGGATGGCCTACAAGCCCTAAATCAAACCAGAAAATGGATGTAAATTACGATACAGTGCAAACAGGACCAACACTCGATCAAATACTTCAAAAGGCTCCCGCCTAACGACCACAGAACCTACATGACAGACAATAAAAACAACGAGAGGGAGGGGTCAACCAAATGATTGAGTGAAGGGGTTAAGACACTCGTATATATATATATATATAAACAGGCCGTCCAGCTGGCGTAATTCCACTATACGTGATCGGTTAATAAAACGGGTAACAGGAGACAGGAATCAATTAAGACGTACGGTGGAATTACGTCAAATCATACAATCAGGTAATCAGGATAAGCAATGCGTGTGTTGATATCCGTACGCCATCTGTTGATGCCCGTTTTACCTTAATCCTCCACGACCTCCTGCCACTGTATCAAGACTGGGGGCATGCCAGAGGTTACGAATATCTATGCAATTACATATTAGGGAACCCAGCGAGAACGGGTATTTTAATCCACCATGAACTCCACTATTTAGTTATAACATGATAGGAACAGGAGCAATTAATCATTCAGGCAAGCAGGAACAATAGTTATTTATTATCACACGGGAAAACAAGTACAAATTAACCTCCTTTCTCTAGGTGCAAAGTGGCCGGTAGCTAACCTCGATATTCGTGCATCCGTATGATCTTCGGGTTCATGACTCCCTCAAATCGAAAACCTATCTTCCACCAAACCTCCTGGTGGATATCCAGAAAGTCCAACGGTGTGGGACATGTACAAGAGTTCACTGTCAGCCTGATGCCTCCCTGGTTCACTCAATACACAAGCCCCTGGGTGTAGCACCCAGAACGGTGGGCCACCACATCCCCCGCACTTAAACCCGAACCCACATATGAAATGGATTTCCATACATGAGCCCAAGTCTAAGCGAACGGGAACCTACACTCACACACTAGGCTAAGCGGGGCTAGAACTCAAACAGAGCAAGCAAACAAACAATAAGAATGCGGAAGCATCAACATAAGGATCGAAAAGGAGCTCTATACTAACATATACATCCTATACAACGGCCTGACGACCCAAAAATAGGTCAAGTATATACATCAAAAGTTCATAATTCTCCATAAGACATAATTAGAATTCAAATACAATTCATAAAAGTAATCAAAATACAGTAGGTAAATATGCCGACTCGACCTAAACTCGAAAGTACGACACGACCGATGCACTTCCCCACCTAGCTCGAGAAACCTGCAACTAAAGTGTCAAATGGAAGGGGTCAGTCAAAACTCGACTGAGTGAGGGGGGCTAACGCACACCCACCCATAAATACATATAGAGCATAGCATAAAATCAAAAGGGGTCGATCATGAACCGAGCTAGGGTTTTACATATCAGATCATTTTGAAAACATACATATAATATACAGGAAATCCTAACTCGTTTCACAACCACCAAAGCATAAAAGAAACATAAACGTCCGGCGAGTACGGACCTCCTCAACTCCTCATACAAATCATAAATACATAAGAATTCATAAATTCATAACTCCTCAATGCCTTGGTGATCGGGAATCAAACCCTCTCCACCCATATGGATTCTATATACATGCGGGGTAGCTAACCCACGATATGCCTTCCCCGGTTATTCACCGAGGGCTCAAAGAACCACGCCTTCTCCATCTCCCTCAGAGTCGCGCGTCGGAACTTGAAAGGAGCGTGTGTACAGGGGTGATAACCGGTGACCCCAACGACCACACCGGGTCTCCCTTACCCACACCTCCAGGGCCCAAGAATTCGAAATCAACCCATAATCCCATCTTTCAGGGCACAACTCGCTAGATCATAAAGGAAACGTACAAGGGATTCAAAATCATAAGCTCATATATGCCCATATTTATACCATTTTCATAAATTCGTAAAGGGGATTCATAAAGTCATAAACATATCATAAGCATTCGTATTTAACCCATATAATATATATATAGTCACATGCGGGATAGGAAATCAATAGCATAAAGGCCATAGGTCACTTATCTAAAAGAAAAGATCCTAACCCTCACCTTGAAGTGGAAGCGGAGTGAAAATCGGACAAAAGAAGCAATTGGACACCTAAACCTCGGGCTCTTTAACTTCCTGAAGAGGCTTTGAAATAAAAGAACGCAAGACCCGAGACTTAGACTCAAATATGTACCACTTAGATGCTCGGAAATGCATATGTATGAAATGAATGCATATGAAATGCAAAAATGTATCATTTAGGTCATTTAAATTCAAACCACGTATGAACCGTATCAAATAAATTCATAAACGAAATTCATAAAATATAACAAATAATTTAAATCATAAAATCAAATTTAGATTACACATGTCATACATAAGAATTCATATAAAAACATTTAAATTTAAAATTACATAAATATATATCATAATATATATATATATATATATATATACATATATTAAAGCATAGTATATAAATATATATATATATATACACGTATTGCAGCCCCTCAAAATACATTTAAAGTCACAAAATAACTTCATACAATTCATGCAAAGTCCATGCAAAGTTACCACTTAATTAAGCCATGCGTTCCTCACGTGAACTACCATGCAAACAACATAAATTATCATGCAAAGAAAGAATTGAGGAGCAGCAGGTCAGCGCCATCTCCCCGCCCAGGGGAGATTTTCTTCTTTAAAGTGCCCTCCCGGGTACTTTGATGCAGAAACTCTCTGCATCACGTACCCGGCCGGGTACTTTTCTTGAAGAAAATCTCCCTGGCCGGGGAGACAGTCAGTCGCAGAAATGGCAAAATTTCACCCCTGTTCGGCCCCGCATTCCAAACCAATCCCAAACCCCTTCATCTCAGCAAGTTAAGTTAGCAAAAATGGCAGCAATTCAGCACAAAAATCACCTTAAATCAGCTGGAAACGAACAGCAGCAGCAAAGGTAAAGAAATAGCACCAATTCATGCATATATCTCAACAAAAACTCAAGTATATTAATGGTATCTCACTCATATCACAACTACCACCAAAGTCAGGTATATCCAACAATAAATGAAGCATAAATGATCAAGTTTATAGCCTCAATTCAAGCCATAACTCAAGGAAAGTCATAGAATTCAAAAATGGAGCAAAAACCTAACTATTCATGTCTTGAATCAAAACTATATCAAACATGGATGAAAATCAGATTTTCTTAGCTTAAAATGACCACTTAATCATGTACATATCAAATACAAGCTTACCCTTTGAAGATGGTGAAGGAAAATGAAGATTAGAGCTCAATCTCTTCAAGGTGTGAATAGTGACGGGAATTGTATTGCTGCTCCAAAACCCTGATATTTCTCCCTTCTCCTGTGCATGAAACGAAGTGGAAGCAATATGGTGTGATAATAGGCTGAGTTAGTGAGATGTGGGTCCAGGTTTGAGGGCAATTGGCCAAGAATTGAGGGACTTATGTGGAAAATGGTGAAAGGTGGTCATATGAGAGCGAGACAAAGTTACGGGCTGATTTCGGGGTATCAAATGAGGTTAGAAAATTACAAGGCCTATTCCATTGCACTCGAATCGTCGTAACGAGTTCAGCGGAGGTGACGGAATTCGAATCCGAATTCTCGAGCTCAAGTTATACTACCCGGAACCCAAGGTGCGCTAAGTACAGTTTAGCCTCCTTTAGGTCACCCCAACAAAACGAGTCCCGAAAACTCAACAAATAAACCCGAAAACAAATAATGAGCACGTATTCAAGTACATGACTCAAAAAACTCCAACATATTAAAAAGGCACGAAATTTCGATCTCAAATCGAACACAAACGCATCTCATTTCATCAAGTAGGCATGACATTGAACAATAAAATTCAAATAAAACAATTAAATAAAAAAATAATATATTAATTTATACGAATTAAACAAATAAAATTTTAATAAAAGGCCATTTTTCAATTAAGTCCAAAACTTTTAAAAAGTGTCAAATAAGTCCAATTCAACTTTTCGATTAAGTCCAATATTAATTAAAATCACACAATTAAGTCCTTAATTCATATAAATCACATAATTTACGAAATTAGCTTGTTCGGGAATTAAATTCGCATATCATAAATTCATAAATTCATATCATGAATCACTTGAGGCAAATTTCGACATATAATTCAAATATTTCATATAAATTCAAATAATTCATATAAAAATTTCAATTAATAAAATATAAATCAATTAAATGCAACAATTAAATATGAAATTAAAATAAATTAAATTGCGCACATACGTCATACCTGTACGGTCGCGGAGTCGGGGTGTCACAATCCTCCCCCCTTAAAAAGGACTTGCCCTCAAGTCCGACTCGAGTCCTCAAACAACTTCGGATATAACCTTCTCATTTTCTCCTCGGTTTCCCAAGTAGATTCCTCGGATTTCTGATCCCTGCAAAGTACTCTGACCAAAGGAATCTGCCGGTTTCTCAATTCTTGCATCTTCCGATCCTGAATTGCAACCGGATGCTTTTCTATTGTTAAATCCGGCTCTAACTGAACCTCTTCAACTGGGAGAATTGTTGACTCATCGGGATAATACTTACGGAGTTGAGAGACATGAAAAACATTATGTATCCCGGTCATACTCGGCGGTAAATCCAATCTGTACGCCGTTTCTCCGATTCTTTCCAAAATTTCAAACGGCCCAAGGTAACAAGGACTGAGCTTTCCACCTTTACCTATACGAGTGAAGCCTTTTCTAGGAGACGCCTTCAAAAAGACTCTATCTCCGACTTCGAACTCTAAGGGCCTTCTTCTCTTATCGGCGTAACTCTTTTGACGGGCTTGAGCTGGTCTCATCCATTGTCGAAATATATGAACTTTCTCAATAGTATCAACAATCTTTTCCTTAGATTCGGCTCTCTCTAGCTTATTCTATTCGGTCCACCTCCAATCCTCAATGTTCCAAAATAGAGGAGACCTGCATTTTCTTCCATAAAGTGCCTTATACGGAGCCATCTTAATCGAACCCTGAAAGCTGTTGTTATAAGCAAACTCAACCAAAGGTAGGTGCTCATCCCACTTATCTTGGAAGTCCAAAGCACACACTCTGAGCATATCCTCTAAGTATTGAATTAGCCTTTCAGATTGGCGGTCTGTCTGAGGATGCGAAGCCGTGCTAAACTTAAGCTTAGTGCCCAAACACTTCTGAAGATTCTGCCAAAAGATCGAAGTAAACCGTGGATCCCGATCCGAAACAATACTAGCCGGAACTCCATGTAACCTTACAATCTCCCGAACGTACAATTCGGCTAGCTTAGGAACTTTTTCGGACATCCGAACCTTGAGGAAATGGGCAGACTTAGTCAATCTGTCCACAATTACCCATATTCCATCAAACCCTTCTTTAACTCTAGGCAAGCCGGACACAAAGTCCATAGTCACTTGCTCCCACTTCCACTCGGGAATAGGAAGTGGTTGGAGAGTTCCTCCCGGCTTCTGGTGCTCTGCCTTCACCTTTTGACACGTTAGACATCGGTTCACGAAGTTCGCGACGTCCCTTTTCATGCCATTCCACCAGAATTTCTCTTTCAGGTCCCGATACATCTTAGTACCTCCCGGATGAATCGAGTACCTCGAGCGATGTGCCTCCTCAAGTATAATCCTCTTGAGCTCTTCTGGGACACATATTCTCGCTTCAAACCTTAACAAACCGAAATCATCAATCCCAAACTTAGAATTCGGATCGTCCTTAGAACGAGCTACCAACTTCTGAATCTCGGCATCCATAGCCTGAGCTTCTATTAACTGCTGTTTCAAATCCGATATTACTGTAAGATTAGCCAACCAAGTTCCCGAAACCAAGATCTCCGAACCTGAACTTCAAGAACCTGCTTCCAAATTAGCCACATTCGCCTTTCTACTCAAGGCATCGGCAACCACGTTTGCTTTACCCGGATGGTATTGAATGGTGCAATCGTAATCCTCTAATAACTCCATCCAACACCTCTGTCTTACATTCAAATCTTTCTGAGAAAAGAGATACTTGAGGCTTTGGTGATCCGTAAACACCTCGAACGTGGTACCATAGAGGTAGTGTCGCCACTTCATCAAAGCAAACACAACGGCAGCTAATTCGAGATCGTGGGTAGGGTAATTCTTCTCATGCTCCTTCAATTTTCTTGAAGCATAAGCTACCACTCTACCGTGCTGCATCAAAACACAACCAAGACCCTCTTTCGAAGCATCTGTATAAACTGCATAACCCTCGGTACCCTTGGGTAGGGTAAGAACCGGTGCTGAAGTCAACTTCACCTTCAAAGTCTGAAAACTCGCCTCACACTTATCATCCCATTCAAATTTCACTTCCTTTTTAGTTAAGCGAGTCAACGGGGCGGCAATTTTAGAGAAATCCTTGACAAATCTACGGTAATAACCGGCCAACCCAAGAAAACTTCTAATTTCTGAGGCATTTCTCGGTCTCTCCCAACGAAGCACGCACTCAACCTTAGATGGATCAACTTCAATCCCATCACCTGAAATTATATGTCCCAAAAACATAACTCGGTCGATCCAAAATTCGCACTTACTGAACTTTGCATATAACTTATGTTCCCTCAAAGTTTCCAAGACAATCCGTAGATGTTGGGCATGCTCTTCAGCCGACCTTGAATACACCAGAATGTCGTCTATAAAGATCACCACGAACTTGTCAAGAAAAGGCCTGAACACTCGGTGCATCATATCCATAAAAACGGCTGGAGCATTAGTTAAACCAAATGTCATGACCACGAATTCAAAGTGCCCTTATCTTGTGTTAAAACCAGTCTTCGGAATATCTTCCTCCCTAATCCGCAGCTGATAATAACCCTGCCTCAAATCTAACTTGGAGTAGACTTGCGAGCCTTGCAGAATATCAAATAACTCCTCGATGTGAGGCAAAGGGTATTTGTTCTTCACAGTCATCCGATTCAACTCACGGTAGTCTATACACATCCGTAGTGTTCCATCTTTATCTTTACAAATAGAACGGGAGCACCCCACGGTGAAATGCTCGGACGAATGTCCCCGCAAGCTAAAAGCTCATCAAGCTGCGTCTTTAACTCCTTTAACTCTACAGGAGCCATTCTGTAGGGAGTCTTCGAGAAAGGCTCTGCTCCGGGATAAAGGTCGATTATGAACTCGATGTCCCTATCGGGTGGCAAATAACCCAATGTCTCAGGGAATACATCAATGTACTCTCGTACGACCTCCGTCTCCTCAAGTTTGGCCTAATCCTTCGGTCTATTCAAAAGATAGGCCACGAAACCTGTCGCACCGTCCCGGACCAGTTTACTCGCCTCAACAAAAGAAATAAGTGGGCTTGACTTCACCTTCTCGCCCTTAAACACCACTGAACCAAAAGAAACCTTCTTCTCCCGACAATCCATCTGAGCCCCATGTTCAGATAACCAATCCATTCCGAGGATAACATCATACCTCTTCATAGGCATTTCAATCAAATCGGCGAGGAAAACACTGTCTTCAAAACTCACAGGACAACCCCGATAAATCCTGCAAGTTACAAGACTACCGCCAAGAGGCGAACTAACCACATAATCATGCGCACAGAGGGTAATAGGCAAGCACAACGAAGAAGCAAGATCCCGAGAAATAAATGAATGAGATGCCCCGGGATCGAACAATGCATGAAATGTAGTGCCATGAATGCTTACGGTACCTTCAATCACGGCATTAGGATCAAGATTTGCAGCTTCCTCTTCCTCGACCCCGAGTGTATAAGCTCTAGCCTGAATTGTAGGCCCCTGATTATTCCCCGCTGCCTGTCCTGGCCTTTTGTTCGGGCATTGATTAAGCATGTGATCCGGCGAGCCAAAACCATAGCACCTCTTGTGATGTTTGAAACAATTTTCAACGAGATGATTACCCTTGCAATATTTGCATTGGACTTGAGGTGGTGCCGGTAGTGCTAGAGGTTGAGCTTTTTGTCCTGCCGGCTTGAATTGCTTATTTTGAGGCTTTGCCGGTGTAAAAGCTTGGTAAACCGGTCTCTTTCCATATTTGTTCTGACCTCCCGAGCTAGAACCCTGTACGACCTAAGAAGTCCTCCTCCTCCTAGCTACCACTCGATCCTCTACCTTCAAAGCCTTCTCGATGACTAATGCCCAAGTGTCTGTATCAACCGCTTCGAGTGCATCCTTCATATCTTCTCTTAACCCTCGAAGAAACTTCAAAGCCTTGTGGCGGTCATCGTTGGCAATGTCGGGAGCATATCTTGGCAAACGGTCGAACTCATCAATGTATTCGGTGGCCGTCTTCTCACCTTGTTTCAAGTCCATGAACTCTTGGAGTCTTCGATCCCTAGCGGCGATTGGAATGTACTTGTTACGAAACTCCCGAGTGAATGTCTCCTAATTAATCTCATCACCGGCGGCATCCAAACGGGCTCGGATGCTAGTCCACCAACTATAAGCCTGACCTTGCACCATTGTGAGGGTGCCCCTTGCCTTCTCAACCGATTCACACTGTATCAACTCCCAAATTCTCTCTATTTGGATTAGCCACTCCTCGGCTTGAATATCGTTCCTACCTTCAAACTTGGGGGGATTCTGATTCCTGAACTCCCGTAGAATGTGAGTGACTTGTCCTCCTTCTTGATTGACAACCGGAGGTGTATTCTGGCGATATCGAGTATCCAAATATGCACATAATCTCGCCATGAATCCCTCAGGTTCCATGTTGTTCTCGGCTTGTGGGGAACGATCCCGGTGATGTCTATGGCCCGGAGACCTGTCACGATGATGATCTCTTCTCGGAGGCATCCTACAAAATCCAAAGAATTCCAATATACATGCGTGCGGTTAGTACATGATCATGTGCACAATTTATATAAATTCAAGTAAATGAGACACATAAATGCACATAACCGCATTGTCGTAATCCGAATGACGTAGACAAACCCAACACGACTCTTGAGTCCCGATTTTGAAACCGAGAGCTCTGATACCACTTTATGATGTAGCGCCCGGAACGGTGGGCCACCACATCCCCCGCACTTAAATCCGAACCCACATATGAAATGGATTTCCATACATGAGCCCAAGTCTAAGCGAACGGGAACCTACACTCACACACTAGGCTAAGCGGGGCTAGAACTCAAACAGAGCGCGCAAACAAACAATAAGAATGCGGAATTATCAACATAAGGATCGAAAAGGATCTCTATACTAACATATACATCCTATACAACGGCCTGACGGCCCAAAAATAGGTCAAGTATATACATCAAAAGTTCATAATTCTCCATAAGACATAATTAGAATTCAAATACAATTCATAAAAGTAATCAAAATGCAGCAGGTAAATATGCCGACTCGACCTAAACTCGAAAGTACGACACGACCGACGCACTTCCCCGCCTAGCTCGAGAAACCTGCAACTAAAGTGTCAAATGGAAGGGGGGTTAGTCAAAACTCGACTGAGTGAGGGGGGGCTAACGCACACCCACCCATAAATACATATAGAGCATAACATAAAATCAAAAGGGGTCGATCATGAATCGAGCTAGGGTTTTATATATCAGATCATTTTGAAAACATAAATATAATATACAGGAAATCCTAACTCGTTTCACAACCACCAAAGCACAAAAGAAACATAAACGCCCGGCGAGTACGGACCTCCTCAACTCCTCATAAAATATCATAAATACTTAAGAATTCATAAATTCATAACTCCTCAACGCCTTGGTGATCGGGAATCAAACCCTCTCCACCCATATGGATTCTATATACATACAGGGTAGCTAACCCACGATATGCCTTCCCCGGTTATTCACCGAGGGCTCAAAGAACCACGCCTTCTCCATCTCCCTCAGAGTCGCACGTCGGAACTTCAAAGGAGCGTGTGCACAGGGGTGATAACCGGTGACCCCAACGGCCACACCGGGTCTCCCTTACCCACACCTCCAGGGCCCAAGAATTCGAAATCAACCCATAATCCCATCTTTCAGGGCACAACTCGCTAGATCATAAAGGAAACGTACAAGGGATTCAAAATCATAAGCTCATATATGCCCATATTTATACCATTTTCACAAATTCGTAAAGGGGATTCATAAAGTCATAAACATATCATAAGCATTCGTATTTAACCATATAATACATATATAGTCACATGCGGGATAGGAAATCAATAACATAAAGGCCATAGGTCACTTATCTAATAGAAAAGATCCTAACCCTCTCCTTGAAGTGGAAGCGGAGTGAAAATCGGACAAAAGAAGCAATTGGACACCTAAACCTCGGGCTCTTTAACTTCCTAAAGAGGCTCTGAAACAAAAGAACGCAAGACCCGAGACTTAGACTCAAATATTTACCACTTAGACGCTCGGAAATGCATATGCATGAAATGAATGCATATGAAATGCAAAAATGTATCATTTAGGTCATTTAAATTCAAACCACGTACGAACCGTATCAAATAAATTCATAAACGAAATTCATAAAATATAACAAATAATTTAAATCATAAAATCAAATTTAGATTACACATGTCATACATAAGAATTCATATAAAAACATTTAAATTTCAAATTACATAAATATATATCATAATATATATATATATATATATATATATATATATATATATACACGTATTGTAGCCCCTCAAACACATTTAAAGTCACAAAATAACTTCATACAATTCATGCAAAGTCCATGCAAAGTTACCACTTAATTAAGCCATGCGTTCCTCACGTGAACTACCATGCAAACAACATAAATTATCATGCAAAGAAAGAATTGAGGAGCAGCAGGTCAGTGCCATCTCCCCGCCCGGGGGAGATTTTCTTCTTTAAAGTACCCTCCCGGGTACTTTGATGCAGAAACTCTCTGCATCACGTACCCGGCCGGGTACTTTTCTTGAAGAAAATCTCCCCGGCCGGGGAGACAGTCAGTCGCAGAAATGGCAAAATTTCACCCCTGTTCGGCCCCGCATTCCAAACCAATCCCAAACCCCTTCATCTCAGCAAGTTAAGTTAGCAAAAATGGCAGCAATTCAGCACAAAAATCACCTTAAATCAGCTAGAAACGAACAGCAGCAGCAAAGGTAAAGAAATAGCACCAATTCATGCATATATCTCAACAAAAACTCATGTATATTAATGGTATCTCACCCATATCACAACTACCACCAAAGTCAGGTATATCCAACAATAAATGAAGCATAAATGATCAATTTTATAGCCTCAATTCAAGCCATAACTCATGGAAAGTCATAGAATTCAAAAATGGAGCAAAAACCTAACTATTCATGTCTTCAATCAAAACTATATCAAACATGGATGAAAATCAGATTTTCTTAGCTTAAAATGACCACTTAATCATGTACATATCAAATACAAGCTTACCCTTTGAAGATGGTGAAGGAAAATGAAAATTAGAGCTCAATCTCTTCAAGGTGTGAATAGTGACGGGAATTGTATTGCTGCTCCAAAACCCTGATATTTCTCCCTTCTCCTGTGTATGAAACGAAGTGGAAGCAATATGGTGTGATAATAGCCTGAGTTAGTGAGATGTGGGTCCAGGTTTGAGGTCAATTGGCCAAGAATTGAGGGACTTATGTGCAAAATGGTGAAAGGTGGTCATATTAGAGCGAGACAAAGTTACGGGCTGATTTCGGGGTATCAAATGAGGTTAGAAAATTACAAGGCCTGTTCCATTGCACTCGAATCGTCGAAACGAGTTCAGCGGAGGTGACGGAATTCGAATCCGAATTCCCGAGCTCAAGTTACACTACCCGGAACCCAAGGTGCGCTAAGTACACTTTAGCCTCCTTTAGGTCACCCCAACAAAACGAGTCCCGAAAACTCAACAAATAAACCCGAAAACACATAATGAGCACGTATTCAAGTACACGACTCAAAAAACTCCAACATATTAAAAAGGCACGAAATTTCGATCTCAAATCGAACACGAACGCATCTCATTTCATCAAGTAGGCATGACATTGAACAATAAAATTCAAATAAAACAATTAAATAAAAAAATAATATATTAATTTATACGAATTAAACAAATAAAATTTTAATAAAAAGGACATTTTTCAATTAAGTCCAAAACTTTTAAAAAGTGTCAAATAAGTCCAATTCAACTTTTCGATTAAGTCCAATATTAATTAAAATCACACAATTAAGTCCTTAATTCATATAAATCACATAATTTACGAAATTAGCTTGTTCGGGAATTAAATTCACATATCATAAATTCATAAAATTCACATCATGAATCACTTGAGGCAAATTTCGACATATAATTCAAATATTTCATATAAATTCAAATAATTCATATAAAAATTTCAATTAATAAAATATAAATCAATTAAATGCAACAATTAAATATGAAATTAAAATAAATGAAGTTGCGCACATACGTCATACCTGTACGGTCGCGGAGTCGGGGTGTCACACTGGGCCCCATGAATAGGTACAGGATCCACACCGGCTAGCCCAGCACTAGCAAGCCGGGGGCAATTAGGAATTTCTCGCAAAACAGGTCGGGGTTAACACTACGCAGTTTATAAATCATTTCCGGTACATAGCCGGTATAAAAGCTATGGCGTGTTTAGTATGGAAAACCGTTTGGCTTAGTTTTAAGAGCATGAAAGACTATAGGTCAAATATACAAGAAAACCCTCACCTCCAACGTGCAAGAAGGACAAGAGAAGGACCACGAAACTAGAAAGTCTCCACCACGGAGAACACTTGATTCTTTGATCGGGTGGTTAGATCTCGAGAACCCGAGCTCAAGGGTTCATGGCCAAAAAGGGGGGATGAATTTCTCCATCCTCTTCTTCCTTGGTTGAAACGTGGGAATGTGGAGAGAAAGGGAGGCTTAGCCCTTTTGGGCTAAAACGGGTCGGAATGTACGGGTAGGGTCGAACGTTATTCGGTCCATTCGGATCGGATTTTAAAAGTAGTAGGGCAATCAAATGGCTTTAAAAGTTAAAAGGTTAATTCATTGGATCCCAATCATCGAAATGAACCCAATGTTAAGGTTGGAATTCGAATCCGAATTCCCGAGCTAAAGGTAGCCACAAACGGCCCAAAACATCCTATTGATAATTAGCTCCTTAACGAGCAATTGTTGGGCAATTGAGTCCAAGAAAATTTAAATAAATTCTAAATCACATGTAATTAGATAGATTTACATATTGACACTTAGGCATGCGATTCACTAAAATGACGTAGATATCGAATTAAACTCTCATGTGACCTCGTACCTGGCTTGCCAGAAAAACAGGGTGTCACAACCTCTCCCCCTTAAGAAGGACCTGTCCTCAGGTCCACTGCCTCGAGTATTGGACTCTAGGTAAAAAGCTCCCCGTGCTCATCCCACACGGTGTTCGCGACCTCGCCATAGGAATTAGTTCGAAAAGGGTCTTTAAGCAAAAGTGGCTTCACCGTAAGCTGCTCACGAACTTGATCCGATTACGAGATGTCCGAATGTCTCGCACGATAGAAGGGTCTAAGAAGATTCACCTCCCACCGTTTGGAATCCATCTAAACCATCCCACAACTCGGTATCACGAGTGGATTAGTTAACGAACTTCCACCACTCGTTCTCCAATCCCAAGTAGGGCCTTTATTACCTCATCAACTTCACCGATTGAAGTTGGTTTCTTGAACGACTATTAGCTTCTAAGCATGGTCTCCAAAGACATGTTGAAAAGTCTGTTGCACAGCACGACCCTCGTCTGACCGAGTAGCTAAAGGACTCGCTCACTCCCAAAGCAATTAACAAGTAAACACATATGATAAAAATTAAGGAATGCATGATGCGCGTGGTATGTATGCTCATGTGTACCTTTCACCATTGTTCAAGAAGCTTTCATGGCAATGACTCGTTTTAACACGTGATTCTTCGTTGAAGATTCCTTCTAACCATGTTGCCCATGACCTTGAAAGCTCAGATGAGTTCTCCCATCCTTACCAACACATAGTTTGAAGTTCCGGCTTTGGGCGCGCAATCAATCTTAGCACAATTAATCCATTCATCTCCATAAGTTACTCTCAACCCTGCTCGGATGCTCGGTTACTTCTTAGTGGCCCAAATTCCATTCTCCAAATCCGAATAACATTCTCGGCTCATCATAGAAAAATGGTTGAAGAGTTGGTAATCCATCTTGTTCAAGTTATGATATTTCCGAGTTATTCTACTTCCAAAAGCCCACGACCGAATTGGCTCTCACTTGATCGGGAACAAAATATAATGATTGGTTCGGCCTCTCTTACTCACTACCTTCTTTACCAACTCTTGCAGATTTTTCCCCGTCTCCTCTTCTTCAAGGAATAAGACACGCAAGTTGAACATGATCTTTTCACACTTGGGTGATTGAGTTTGCATGGATCCCGTAGCAAGACCAATGTTGTAAACTATGTATCCACGGTCTCGATCGAATATCTTTTACTTTATGTTGTCGATTCAGTTCCCGAAAGCTCCTTACATCCATACCTTTATCTCTCGAAATACATATCCTTCCCAACATTTATTCCTTTCGTTAATCTACTCGAAGTTTCATCCTCTTGGGTCTTGAAATTGCATTGAGTGCTAATTCTTCCAATTTATCCCTTGTCTCCTTTGTAGAATTCTCGTCACTTGTTAATTCTTATATTTCCATTGTTTATTCTATAAGCGATCCCTTCTAACACAACTAAGAACTTTAGGTCATCTCCCGGTCATTCTCTCCCCTTTAAGAACTCTTATCCCAATTCCTTAGACTTGTTATAATGTTTCTCGAATCAAGGTTATCGAGCTTCCTTGGTATAAGTGATCCTAGATAAGCTATATGTCTGGTAATCTTGGCGACATTCACTTTGAAGTGATTAGTAAGGACAACCTTCTACCTCTTTCGTTCCCATCTTCTGATTTTAATTACCGAACCTCGATATTCTCGCTTTCTTCCTTACCCAACCATTGCATCCTGAAATTCTTCTTATCTTGATTAGGAGATAACCCGGTTGAGATAACACTTAATGTACGGAGTGAAGAAAATTCCCTATTGATTAGACACTGAATAATACCTGTTGTTTAAGATGCCAATGTATGTACCATTTAATATGCAACACATTAGAGCAATCGAATCAAGTAGAGATGCACACACAAGTGTAAATAAGGGAAATTAAATAATTCAATGCAAAGTATGGTGCACGTACCATGAATGATTTGGACCTGTCACCAAGGTGGTAGGCTGTTAGCTTGGAAACTGGTCCTCGTTTCTATAATCACGAGCTTGCTTTGACTTGTTGATCGTTCCTTGTTTTTCCGACGGTCTTCAAGATTTCTTTGAATCTTCATGCATCAATTTGTATATCTCTACGGTACGAGTTTGCAATTTCTCAAACCCAAAGTCTTCCACGTCCATGGATTTAGTATCTTGACTTCTTCCCAATAATCGGTCTTCCAATTGTTGCCACAAATCTTACTCCTAACCATGACCTTGATCAAGGTTCCCTGACATTCATCTCCCACGAGTTCAAATTGGTTGAGAGATCCGTCCTCCAATTGCTTACGCTTGAGCACTTTAATTTCCCTCTAGAAACTCTTTGCCTTTTTTTATGGTTTCCTTTTGTTGCTCCATATTTCCCAATTCGACCTCACAACACGACAATTCAACTTGGATCGTGTTGTTTGGTTTTTCCTTAACTCTTTTCAATCCCACTTCTTCCTTACCCGGAATCCAAAGAATCTCTAGTCCCTCTTATTTTCCTTTTTCCCGAACTCGGCTTCTAATAGTTTGATTTATTTGGAAGTCCTTCTTTAACGCTTGTATTACTCGCCATTCACGGATCCTAATATCTATCGAATCCTACCTTCCATTCCTAACGAGGAGATCTTGTAGCACCCAAGCGCAAGGCACCACATCCCATACACCGAGACCCGACCTGCATATGAAATGGAAAATCTATACATGTGCAATTCACGGCGAACGGGGACTCTACACACACTCCATGCTAGGTGGGCTAACCCTTAAACCATTCACAAACAAGGTAATGTAAAACCACAGTAATAAAAAAATACGGAAGCAAATACCAACGTATATCATATGCAATGAACCACTAAGCTCCAAAATATATATACATATGTACTATCCAAGTATTCCATGGCCCACACGGCCTAACAAAATCATAACGCTCCAAATACCTAATCACGTACAAAATAGTAATAGTAAAGGTGTATGAGTGTAAAAGGAAATGCTAGACACCAATGCAAGACCTAGACGACTTGTATTCCCGCCTAGCACTCCTTAACCTGCACAACATCACTGAAAAACAATTCGGGTTCAATCTAAAGGAGACTAAGGGGTATAAAACAGGGCATAAGTATATAATAACCTGGAAAGTAAACACATACATGCATGCCATAATCCCGTGTGAGGTTTTACAAAATTTCCCAAGTGGGTAAAACAAGGAAAAGCATCAACGGGATTACAACTATAATATTCATTCATAGGGTTTTCATAGCCCGGCGAGTGGGCATGCATAATGTCCAACCTACTCCATACATATACACCTTTTTCCTCCGGGTGGTGGACGGGTTTGCGAAGGCCCCACCACCTCATACATAATTACTAATTAGGTACATGAATCCTCAAAAGCTCGGTTCCCCTTCCTTGTCAAATCTCCTAACGAGGTTGGTTTCACCGAAGAGTGTTTAGAATTAGTGTATGGGATCACCGTCGGCCTTTGCCTCCTCGGATCACCACATACACTAAGTCCTGGGGCCCGTGTTCATAATCATGCTCTCGCCGAAATCATAGGTAGGGTTACATAAGAGAAAGGGTTATACATTTGAAATCATTTACTCATAAAAGACTCGATACAGAATATACGAATTTGACTCAAAACCTTTCACGTAAGGGATATATCGGGTTGTTATATCTATTAGAAGAGAAAACCCACCTTAAAAAATCAAAATAAAGGCACAAGAGTTTCAAGGCTCGCCCTCGTCTCCGACCGCACCCAAATATGTGCAAAAGAGAGTGAAGTGAGACCCAAAATGACCATATACGACGTATGGCTATGAAATGTGCATGATATGAAATGTATATGGTACAACAACATGTAATAAAGATGTTCACGTGCACATTTAATGTATTAATAGCACATAAACGAGCAATTTGTTCAGTATATGGACACATCCAGTTCAATCATTCCATACCCGTTCAAACGAAAGAAATGTCTCATAGCTGCCAACTCAATGGACACGGCCATGCCATGTTTTCAAAGGTTTTAGACGAGGCCGTGTCGAGTTTACATTTATTTCGGACATGGCCGTGTCCGATTTTTAGAAAATATTTCTCAACCTCCGAAGTTCCAACACAGCCATGTCCATTTTCAGTTATAAGCTGACATGGCCATGTCAGCCTTTGTCTTCCAAAAATTTACAGCAAGAACAGGGCATTTCCACGAAAGAAAACAGGGGAGGGAGAGCAGCTGAACACGGCAACAATTTGGACCACATTCAAGAATCAAAAGTTCAAGAAAATGTAACACATAACATACTCCAACAAGTGAATCAACCAAACAAGGGTAAACGAAAGAGAATGGTGCTAAATCAACTTCTTCAAACTCAAGAAACCATGGATGCATTAATGGTAACTCTTAAATGCTTCAACCACCAAGCAAAACAAGACCATAGAATCATAAATGACGCTTCAAAGAACATATATAAATCATCAAAGCAATAGTTTAATCCAAGAAATGCAAGAAATCAATCCAAAAGCTTCTAACCCTTACTATTCACAACATCCTTCATATCTCAATCAAGCATGGATGAAAACAAGTGATTTAAAGCTTAAAATTGCCACAAGGATCTGGAGATTACAAAACCATACTCACCTTACAAGTTTGAGAAGAAATGGTGGGGTAAAGAGCTCAAAATCAAGTTTAGAGTTATGTTCTTCTTCCTTTTCTCTCCTGGTCCGATTTTCAGCCCTCTTTCTCCTCTTTCTTGATAATGGATCTGTAACACCCCGCACGTGAGGCGCCACATCCCCCGCACTATAACCCGACACGTGTACGAAATGGAAGGTCCGCACACGCGCCAAGTCACAGCGAACAGGTGACAAACAAAAACACAGGCACTAGCTAGGCGGTATCTAACCCTGTACAAAAGAAAATATGCAAAACATGACAGCGGAAGTAGCACGAAATGCCAACTTACAAAAACTTTCATACCTGAAACACATAGTACCATACAAACATCAAAATCAACTAAACGGGTTCGACTAAGCCAGCAAAGCTGTCCTAACCTGTCCCGAGCAATCATATATTCACAACGGGTTCAATTAATCCGAGCACCTGTCCTAACCTGTCCCGAACAATCATATATTCACAACGGGTTCAACTAATTCGAGCACCTGTCCTAACCTGTCCCAAATTCCATAAATTCAAATCATAATTGCAAACCTGCACAAACACAACTTATATAACATTTACAAATCATAAACCAGAGCCAGAACTTAATAAACTTAAACAGACGGACACAGACTCGACACACAACTGCCTAGCATGAACTCCAATGACC
This sequence comes from Lantana camara, assembly GCA_037501455.1. Lineage (NCBI taxonomy): Eukaryota > Viridiplantae > Streptophyta > Magnoliopsida > Lamiales > Verbenaceae > Lantana > Lantana camara. The sequence continues at coordinate 48,067,764 of CM074860.1, read as the reverse complement.
TCCAAAGCAAAGCCTGCGAACTAAAACATAAAAGGGGAGGGGTCAGTCCAAAGACTGAGCGAGGGGCTGACACACACACACTATACATATATATAGAGCACAGCACAAAGAAGAAGCGACGTTCGTAAACCCGGGGTTAGTTTTTGCACGCCAAAATATTTTCCCCGTGATAATATACATATAGGGAGACTTATCAGACAGACCAAACAAATCTTAAATCAAAAGTTTCTTAAGGCACAACTCGGATTCATGCAGACTTAACACACATATCGGAGCATATCTTATTAACTTAAAAGTATATCAATTTTTATCTTAATTTAACAATCTACCCCCCGTTTCACGAACTTCTGACAGACCGACAGACAGAACACACTTACCCAGAAACAAAGACGAAGCAAAACACAAAATAAATCATAAATCAATCCCACCTCTACACCGTTTGGGGAAGAGAGGTGCCCCTCTCAACCCACCACAGAACGAAACATGTGAACCGGAGGATCCCGCCCGGTTCCTTCGACGGCCAGCCAAAATGCGTTCCGTCGGCATAGGAGAACTAAGTCTCCCGTTGGTGGAGAAGTGCACAGGGGTCGTAACCGGCGACCCCAATGGTCGTCCCGGGTCTCCCTTACCCACAATCTTCGGGGGCCATCACACAGATACACACACACTTACACATATCACACTTACCATATGAAACTTATCCGCAAATCATGCCCTGCTTATACTCACACACACAGACAGATGAACAAATCTCATGCATATTGCACTTATCATATCGTACGTACATATCACGCAGACTGACCTCGAAATCATAACAGAACTGAGACAAAGCATACATAGGCTTGTACATAGCGATTCGTACTTTTCAAATCAAATCATATGACAAAACCAGCAAAATACGTACTTCGCACATATCTACATATATATAAGGCTTATAAACCACATGCATTCGAAAACGGGCACGTTGCAATAGGGTATAACTATATCCTAACCTCACCTGGCACCAAACACACCCGAAGACACAGCAGATGGTTCACCCCGGAACCTGCACGACTCACTTGTCACCACCCCGGGTGCACCTGAACCAACTGAACACACAAAACAGACCACAAAGCTCAGACTCAGACAGACAACCACACAGGGACGCACGACAAATGCAATCACATAAGCAGGATTCAAATTCATATTAATTTCAAGCAAAACAAAACATTAAGGCATGTCCGTAAGCACAATTAATGCAATTAAGGGAACTCGAAAGGCAATGGAATTCACATTATTTCATATCAATTCATATATTGCACATTTACAAAGCAATCAAATTAAATTCACATATAACATTTCATAAATTTATACGTATTACAAAGCCAAACAAATCATATAATAACATGCTACAAATTCTATTTAAAGATCACGAAGTTACATATCAAATTCCGATTTACGTGATTAACATATTTATTTACCAAGTGACAAATTAAAGTTCAATTAATTCAACTCACGCAAGTTCACATGTCACATTTCATATAAAAAGCATGTAGTACGAGAACAAACAAATGATATAATAGCATGTTTCGAATTTCATTTAAATCTCACGAAATTACATATTAAATTCTAATCATGCTAAGTTCATATATCACATAACGGATTCAATTTAACCAAGTTTACTTAATTTAAATCAAGCAAGTTCATAACGTTTTCAAAATTACACATACACCCCTTCAAGTTAGACAATTAGCTCAATTAGACAAAAAGGGGGATTCAAATTGCAAATCAAAGCATCCACATATATCATAATTCATTTTATACATGATCTCGTACACATTGGATTACAATACGATTAACAAATCTAGCAAATCGCAATTAAATTACATTTAGATCAAATAATCAAATAAATCACAAGAGCACAAATAAATTCGCAGAAATTAAACCGAGTGTCCGATTGACGAACGGAAAGTGGTGATGGACTCACCACAATGAGGCGGACAAGCTGTCCGAAGCCGGCCGGAACGCCGCCTCCGGAGCCGCCGGAAAAGTGACCGGCCGCCGTTCGGCCGCGGCCAAAACGTGCCGGAAAAATCCCGAAAAATCACCCGTGCAAGGATTCGTCGTGCCCAATCCAAATCCTCAATCAATTTCTGCAAATTCCAAGCCAATAGTCTCCAATTTCAAATCCAACAATACAAAAACCCTAAAATCTTCAAACTTCAATTACTTTCAAACCGGTGAACCAAAATGAGATCCGAAAGAGGCATCGGCTTACCCGTGACGAGCTTTACGAAATCCCTAAGCTTTCTCACCGGAAAAATCCTTGGAGACCTCCGCCACCGCGAACCGCCGCTGCACCACCGCGAACCGCCGCCAATCGATTGAATCAAGAGTCGTGTGATCACAGGCCACTAGTTCTCGTCGTTCCGAACAACTTTCGTGAAGGGCCCGAGACCAAAAGGTGGCCGGAAAAGGCCCCTGTTGAGCTCCGAAGTTCCTGCCGCCGCACTCCTCGCCAGAATCACCACCTACGGCTAAAATTGGGTGAAAACGATGCCGGAAATGAACTCAGGGGGTCGGAAAAGGGTTGGAAACACCAACTTTCGTCGAAAAAGATCGCCGGAGCGGCGAAAACGCCACATCTACAGTGTCGCGAGCCGCCGCCGCGAGCTTCGGACGACGCGTGTGGCCCAGCCACCGCCCCGATGGCGGCGCCGCCTACGTCAGATGAAACGCCGGGAGTCCTTCTCCATGGGTCTAGGGCGCGTGTCGCCGGAACCCCACCGGAAACCGCTGCGGGGGGTGGCGAAGTGGCGGTGGTCCGCCCCTCTCCAGCCGCGCATGAAAATCGCCGGTAACTCCGCCACCGTTCGTCGGTTGGTCGAGTTCTTGGTACGGTTATGACCGCGTCGTCGAGCTCGTCGAAATGGACTAGTGCGTTGAGAAACGAGCGAGTTCCGGGTTATCCATGAAATCACACCGTGAGTGTGTGTGAGGGACGAGAATCGCTGGAGAGGGAGGAGAGAGAGAGAGAGAGCTGAGTTATGACACGTTAAATGAGGATCCGGGTGTTTTATCCCGGGTCCTCGCGCAAAAAACGAACGGTAGAAGGGGCAAACGACGTCAGAATTAAACAAACTCAGAGTCTATGGACTCGTCTCGATGCCCCGAACGCGTTGAAGGGGTCAAAATGGTCAAAATCTCGTTCGAACGATAAATGACCGAAAACCCCTAAAAAGAAAAAATAACAAAGGGGCCCCTAAACTCTAAAAGAGTTCAAAATAGGGCCACGAAAAATATAAAACCACATAATTAAACACATTAAAAGGTTGAAACGTGGCGTACCTTATAAATCGGACGAGCGGGATGTTACAGGATCAATATGGGGCTGATAGGAGGTGTAGGAGAGTGAGTTAGTTAACCAAGGGTTCAGGTTTGGTAAGGTTTGATTAAGTATAGGTTAAGTTATGGCCAATATGGTTAAAGGTGGTCATTTAAACGGGAAAAGCAAGTTACGGTTCAAATTCGAGGGTCCAAAAAATTTTAGAAAAGTAAGGGGCTTGGCCCATTAAACCCAAATCGTTGATACGAGTCCAACAAAGTTGACGGTACTCAAACCCGAGTTCCCGAACTCAAGATATGCCACCCGGAACCGAAGGTTCGCTAAATGCCCTTTAGCCCCCATTTCGGTCCCGTCTCCAAATTAAAATTCAAAACCACACCAAATGAGATCAAAAACATGAAACGAGCATATAGACATGTTACGCCCCAGTTTTCCGGCTTTCAGATAAGCACACCACGTGTGAGTTTTGAGAGTTAGGATTTATTTAAATTCTTCCTTTCATTAATTTATAAACTTTGTGATAATTTTATGAATTATATTTATAAGTGTTTACATGAATTCGTATCAATTTGACACTTAATTGCCTATGTGTCCTTAAGTGATCATTTTGTAAATTAGAGGACTTAATTGCATGAACTTGAATTGGATTTGATTGATCACATTTCATGAGTATTAGAACTTATTTGTAGTAGCATTATAATTGGGGGACTTAATAGCAAAGTATGGTCAGTCATTTAAATTCTTGGAGAAATCACGTAATATATGTGTAGGGCCCCGCACGTGAGGTACCACATCCCCTGCACTATGGCTCAACACGAGTAACGAAATGGGAACTTCGCACCCGTATCAAACCTAAGCGAACGGGAGACAAACAAAAATGAACTTCCTAAACTAGGCGGAACTTAGACCCTGCAATACAAACATAAAGCAATTTAATAACAAATACATAAACATTCAAGATCATAATCATACAAAACCGAATCATGTACAAATCAAATGCATATGCGTGTGCAAAGACTCTTTTAGAGTAACCTAACCGACTCCAAGAATCAACACAAATCCGCCTAACTCGAACTCCAAAGCCAAACCTGCGCACTAAAGGTTGGGGAGGGAGAGGGTCAGTCTCTAGAAGACTGAGTGAGCAGGAGGGACATACGTATATACAAAAACAAGCACATGCAAGTCGTAAATCCGGAGCAAGGTTTTATTTAAAATTAAATCACAAAAAGGGCAAGAGAATAACTAAGCAATGCTCGGATTTTACGACTAAACATTTTAATTCATTACGTTCATAATTCATGCATAAACATATAGGCTCGGCGAGTGAGCGTGCATCATCTCCAACCAAACTCCGACTGTGTACGACAAATATCATTAATACTTTGAATAGGTGATGATGCAATATATCATAATACACACATATCATATATCATATCATAAAACATATTCGTTTGGGCAATCCGTGTCCCGGCCTTCCCGCACGGTGCATATCTATCATACTTAAATGTAAACATAATTATAAGAATCAGTTCCAACCTTCTTCCTCCGGGTGGTGGACGGGTTTGCAAGGCCCGACCACCTAAACATATCATTGTGGCTATGAGGTTCATGAGTTCTGAAAGCCCGGTTAGCGGTTCCCCGTCAAAAACTCCTTCACGAGGTCCGTTTCGCCATTAAACATAATGGAATCAGCACATGGGATCACCGTCGGCCCTTGCCTCCCCGGATAGCCACATGTACTGAATTCCTGGGCCCGTGAACATAACATACATGCATAATCTCGCTAAAACATATCAATTCATAAGAAACATAACATATTTCATAATTCATTTGAAAAAGGGTTTACTCGATCAATATTTACTCGATGACTCTACTTTAAAAGTAACATATATATATACATAAGGTTTTGGCCAAAGCTTGTCACATAATGTTGTAGGGTTACGTAACTAGAACAAAAACACCCTCACCTGGATCATGGCGATACAAGGGTACGAATTACCGAGTGCCTAGTTGATCAGGATTTCTCCGCCCTGGAGACAAACTATGCAAAGGACAATGCAACGATTTGTGAGACTCAGGACTCCAAATGTACCATATATGACGCACGGCATGTTATGCACATGATATGAAGGCATAAAAGATGATATTATGTCATGAACACGTTCATATGCACTATTAAGGAATTTAAATCATATAATCAAGTCATTCAATCATTCGTTCACTTTCATTCGAATTCATAATTTCACATTTCCAATCAATTCAATTCAAGAATTTCAAATAGGAACATAACACGTATTCAATCGCATTTACAATTAGAAAATAAAAAATTAAATACATTAAATTTAAAATCAGAAATTAAACAAAACATGAAATATGTAACATTTAAATTCTATAATTCAATTAAATCAAATAACATTTAATATTTAATAAACATATATAAATATATAATAAATATATATATATATATATATATATATATATATATATATATATACACACCACATACATGCAACATACACACATGCATGGAATATGCATGAAATCTTCATGCAACTAAACACATGCATGCAATTCTCAAGTATTAAACATATATGCAATTTCATGTACAACAACTCCATGCATTCATCATTTCATGCATGAAACATATGTGTAAATATATATATATATATGTATATCACGTATGTTTTGGATTTAAAAAGGTGACACTCCCCGTGTCACCAACATAGAACAAACCGAGACACCCCCGTGTCTCGGTACAGAGATATCAGACCATCCTGCACCCCCTGTTTTCAAGCTTAAAACGCAGCAACAACAAAAGCAATAAACAGGCAAGATATGCAGCAACAAATGGCATGAAATGCAACCACAAACCAGCCCTAACAAGCCACTAAACTGACAGCAAAAGAACAAGAAGATGCAGCAGAACTAACGAAGCAAAAACCAGAAAATCGGGGCAAGAAATCATGAGAAAAACAGGGCATGACTGATCATCTTCATCTCCTCATATTCAGGTCAATTAGGCTATCAAATTTGCAGCAAAACAACACCAACTCAATGTGTAAATCATTTCCAAAAGAGTTGAAACAAGAAACGAAGGCACACGTGACCAATCATGAAAATTTTCTCAATATGCCATAGCTGCTATCTCATAAATACCTCAACTACCATGTAATCAAGGGTCATAAATGAGGAGATGATGTTAAAACAATCATTTTTAGGCTTGGAATCAATCAAATCCATCAAGAATCGAATGAGATCAACAAAATTGCTCAAACGTAACTATTTCGAACTCAGTCCAAAAACCTCATGAAACCATGCTCAAATTTGGGGATGAATAGATGAAAATGACTTATATTGAATGTACATAACATGTCTAAGCTTACCTTTTGGATTAATGGAGGTTGGGAAGAGATTTGAGCTTGAATCACTTGGTAGGGCTTGAGCTACGTGAAAAACTGGGTAGGAGATGATGCTTTGGGAAATTTCAGAAAGTAGGAAGGTTATCTCGGTTTGGGGTGTTTAATTCTGGTTAGAGGGTTGAGTTAGGGTTCTAAAGCATCCAACCATAGTTAATATGGTCAAGGTTTGGATGAGTTATGGCCATTTTAGTGCAACAAGGTCAGTTTGGTCGCCGTTTCATTTTTCGGTTGGATTTCGGAGGTTCAAATGACTTTGGAAAAATATAAGGCTAAGTTCACTAAACTCGAATTTTCATTACAAGTTCAGCGAAGTTGACGGAACTCGAATCCGAGTTCCCGAGCTCAAGATATTAAATACGGAACCAAGGGTGCGCTGAGTGCTCGTTAGCCCCCAACTTGGATTCCAAAATTAAAATCAATCCGAAACACATGCAAATGAACCCGAAAATACGAGACAAACATAGATTCATATACAAGACATGTATAAATCCAACATATTCAATTTGCACAAAATTTCGGTATCAATTCATATAGAAACGAAGCACGTAAATGTCACTCATACACAATGTAACAATAAAATTCATAAAATTACAAATAATATAACAAATTTCAAATGCGTATATAATTTATAATATCATGCATGCATAATTAATTACCATAAATTGCATGCACTAATTAATTCAATTAATGTAAATGGACAAAATTAATTAAATACTTAATATTAAATAACTCGTACACAATTAACATATATATATTTATATTATGTAAATATATTTGATATTAATATCATTAAAATAAAGTAATTAACATTTAACACATTTAAAATAAAATTAAATATATAAAACACGTATAAATAATTATTTCGCGTAATTTGGTAAACACATACGTCATGCTGTACTACCTAAAAACTGGGGCGTTACAACCTCTCCCCCTTAAAAGAATCCATCCTCGGATTCACTATCTGTCTGAAAATAATTAATGAAGGAACCCCGTTCCTCACAAGCAACAAGGAGAGAACCCCGTGTCTCAAACAACAATGAGAGAACCCCGTCTCTCAAAAGCAACAACGAGAGAACCCCGTCTCTCGAACAACAATGAGAGAACCCCGTCTCTCAAGCAACAATGAGAGAACCCCGTCTCTCGAACAGGTAAAGAAGTTCAAATTACAAGATACAGCCACAATGAAGAGCAAACACCAAAGAGAAAGCATCAAAACATCAAATTACGACAACTTAAGCAAAATAATCACATAAAGCCAGGGAACAATTATCACTTACTTACATCCAATATCGATTATACAACCAAAATTAATACTTCAAAGAGTCAAAGTACAGATTATCAAAATTATTTAAATTAACAAGGCGTGTATGCATATGCCATGGATGTCTGAGGTACCGTTCACCATGGAAATGAATTTGAAGCCAAAACCTTCCTGGTCCCAAGGTATGGTCTGAACCCAAAAGCCAGCTCGACTCTTGGCCTGTCTTTAATATCTTCAACGTGTCACCGGAAAACTGATAAGGCTCTCGACTGGTCCTATTCTTAATTCCACTCTGATTCTTATATCTTCTTACCTTCTTCCATTTTTCGGTTATACGTTAACCTTGATCCAATCAACCTGCCCTTCCAAAACGAGTTTTACCCTACATCTTAAAATTTCGGACCGGTCTTCTTCACGGTTCATGCCTCCTTCTATAATTTGGTTCAACCCCTGAAATTCAATAACCTTTTAGATTAATAATCACAGCCTTCTTGACGAGTTCTTTCCTAATCGGGTTGTGATCATCGGTTCCCAAAAATTTGGATTAATCTCTTCGTAGATCATTTCCTCATCCCTTCATCCTCTTAGAGCCATCAAGCATGCCTTAATTTTCTGTTCACCCAAATTTCTAATCAAGGGAAAACTTCTTTAGTCCTTCTTGAGATTCAGTTCAAGTCCTTCTATAGTTGCTTCTTTCTAATTCCTCCCTTCTCAAATTCCTTCTAACTTATTATGGAAAACGACTAGCGATGCAGTAAGGTTTTATTTTGTTAAGTGATGTCCGAATTCCTCCAATACTTAGTCAAATTACCCGCTATGGTAGCCATCACGAACGCATTAATTTGATTTAATTTATGTTCCTTGAGGTGATTTAATGGTCTCGCAGAAGCTCCTCCATAATTCCCTTATTTCCCAAAATTTAAATCCCATGTATAGAAATGCACGACAAACCATCTCCTCAATATCCTGGGGTGGCCTTCAACCCGAACTTAATACTTAACGCTGACTTTACGGTTTAACCGTTAAAGCTCTTTTATTTATTTCTGATCACCCCCATTAGGACTTCCAGGTCTTCCTTAATTTGCAATTCCGTGCTTCCTACTGAAATATTTCTTCGATCACCACTTCAATCTTCGAATTTGTTTCTTGGTCGTGGTCTCCCCCTTAAATTTATATTGTCACGTGTTGCACTCCATCGATTCTTCTTTTGTCGAATTTCTGGGTGAATACTTTTCATTAGGGAGGATTTTAATCAAAAGAGGAATCCCAAAGTTTTGCTTTTCAACTCCCCTTGTAATTCGCTTGTTGTCCTAAGTCTGATCCAAACACCCCGTAATCGACTCTAATCACACTTCTGTTTATGAACCCCTGTTTCCATTAATCTATCCCTCACTTGAAATTCTTTACTTTCCCGACATCACCTTCCTTGTAATGTACCATCCCATTATTTCTTTTCCTCTTAACTCAGATGTGGCCCGATCGAAGAAATACTTGATAAGTGGAATGAAAGAACTTCCTATCAAATAAACACTAGAATGCATGTCGAGTTAAAATGACAATGCATGTGGCACACTTGCGACAATTTGATATGCAGTACACTAAAGCAATGAAATCAAATAAAATGAGCGCACGAACATAAGTAAAGAAAAATAAATAATTGGTGCAAATATGATGCACGTGCCATGAATGTTTTGGAACCTGTCACCAATATGGTAAGCCGTTAGCTCGGTAGCTTTTCCTCGTTCCTTTGATCACGAGGTTACTTTGACTTGCTAATCATGCCTTGTCTTCCCCACGGTCTTCAAGTTTTCCATGAATCTTTTTGCATCACTTGTATCTTCCACTATCTAGAATTGAAATTTCACGATCCCTGATTTCTTCGACATCCACCGAGTTGGCCTCTGCATTTTCCCCCGAGAATCACCCTTCAACATTGCCCAGATTCTCTTACAAAATTGAACCCTAATGTAATTCTGAACCCTACTTCTCATCATCACCGTGCTCAAGACTCCCGTGCTTATCCTTTATGAACTTAAATTGACGAATTAACCCTGTTTTCCGATTGCTTATACCTGAGAGCATGATTTCCTCACAAAGAGCCTTTGCCTTTCTTTACCGTTTCCATTTGTTGCTCCATATCTCCCAATTCAACCTCACAGCTCAGCAATTTAACTTGGATTTGGAAAACGAACTCAATTCCCGTCCTCAGTGTCACCTCCTTTCCAAAATTTGCACTTACCCCGTCAATTGTGTTTCTCTACTCCCTTCCCTACTCGTTTCTATCTTATTCGAAATCCAGAGCACTTAAATTTAAACTCTTCCCGCTCTCGACTCGCTCTCGACTTCTACAATCTCGGTTTTTAATTTCCAGATTTATTTAGAAACCCTTCTTTGACAACTTCTAGTGCTCAATTCCCACCAGATTTATCTTAACTCCTCTCAGTCCTCGGTGTCTCTTCAATGGTCCGAACCCTGAACCAAAATAACTTCAAGGTTCATTTACTTCATTCTTTAGGTTGAACGATCCTGTTGAATCCAATTACGGCTTCCTATGTAGGAGAGCCGTATATACCCATATTCGGAGTCATAACTATTTTCCCCGAACAACTCTTACCTTCTCAAGTGTCTCTATCTATTATTGCATCCCTAAAGTGGAACCTCCCATTCCGGCTCCCAACCTTTGAACTCTAGCTCCATATAGGAAGGCCACACCTTTCGAATTCTCCAGATTCCTTCCCGGTGCATCCCTCATATCTTCCATGCCTCAGGAAAAACTCGAGAACATCGGTTTTGCAACCGCGCTCAGATACCACTTAAGGACGTAGCGCCCCGCACGTGAGACACCACATCCCCCGCACTATGGTTCAACACGAGTAACGAAATGGGAAGTTCGGACCCGTATCAAACCATAGAGAACGGGAGATAAACAAAAATGAACTTCCTAAACTAGGTGGAACTTAGACCCTGCAATTCAAACATAGAGCAATTTAATAACAAATAAACAAACATTCAAGATCATAATCATACAAAACCGAATCATGTACAAATCAAATGCGTATGCGAGTGCAGAGACTCTTGTAGAGTAACCTTACCCACTCCAAGACTCAACATAAATCCGCCTAGCACGAACTCCAAAGCCAAACCTATGCGCTAAAGGTTGGGGAGGGAGAGGGTCAGTCTCTAGAAGACTGAGTAAGCAGGAGGGACATACGTATACATAAAAACAAGCACATGCAATTCGTAAATCCCGAGCAAGGTTTTATTTAAAATTAAATCACAAAAAGGGCAAGAGAATAACTAAGCAATGCTCGGATTTTACGACTAATCATTTAAATTCATTACGTTCATAATTCATACATAAACATATAGGCTCGGCGAGCGAGCGTGCATCATCTCCAACCAAACTCCAACTGTGTACGACAAATATCATTAATACTTTAAATAGATGATCATGCAATATATCATAATACACACATATCATATATCATATCATAAAACATATTCGTTTGGGCAATCCGTGTCCCGGCCTTCCCGCACGGTGCATATCTATCATACGTAAACATAAATATAATTATAAGAATCAGTTCCAACCTTCTTCCTCCAGGTGGTGGATGGGTTTGCAAGGCCCGACCACCTAAACATATCATTGTGGCTATGAGGTTCATGAGTTCTCAAAGCCCGGTTAGCGTTTCCCCATCAAAAACTCCTTGACGAGGTCCGTTTCGCCGCTAAACATAATGGAATCAGTACATGGGATCACCGTTGGCCCTTGCCTTCCCGGATAGCTACATGTACTGAATTCCTGGGCCCGTGAACATAACATACAAGCATAATCTCGCCAAAAAATATCAATTCATAAGAAACATATCATATTTCATAATTCATTTGAAAAGGGTTTACTCGATCAAAATTTACTCGATGACTCTACTTTAAAAGTAACATATATATATACATAAGGTTTTGGCCAAAGCTTGTCACATAATGTTGTAGGGTTTAGTATGTAACTAGAACAAAAACACCCTCACCTGGAACATGGCGATACAAGGATATGAATTACCGAGTGCCTAGTTGATCAGGATTTCTCCGCCCTGGAGACAAACTGTGCAAAGGACAATGCAACGATTTGTGAGACTCAGCACTCCAAATGTACCATATATGACGCACGGCATGTTATGCACATGATATGAAGGCATAGAAGATGATATTATGTCATGAACACGTTCATGTGCACTATTAAGGAATTTAAATCATATAATCAAGTCATTCAATCATTCGTTCACTTTCATTCGAATTCATAATTTCACGTTTCCAATCAATTCAATTCAAGAATTTCAAATAGGAACATAGCACGTATTCAATCGCATTTAAAATTAGAAAATATACAATTAAATACATTAAGTTTAAAATCGGAAATTAAATAAAACATGAAATAGGTAACATTTAAATTCTATAATTCAATTAAATCAAATAACATTTAATATTTAATAAACATGTATAAATATATAATAAATATATATATATATATATATATACACCACATGCATGCAACGTACACACATGCATGCAATATGCATGAAATCTTCATGCAACTAAGCACATGCATGCAATTCTCAAGTATTAAACATATATGCAATTTCATGTACAACAACTCCATGCATTCAACATTTCATTCATGAAACATATGTGTAAATATATATATATATATATATATATATATATATATATATATATATATATATCACGTATGTTTTGGATTTAAAAAGGTGACACTCCCGTGTCACCAACATAGAACAAACCGAGACACCCCCGTGTCTCGGTACAGAGATATCAGACCATCCTGCACCCCCGTTTCATGCTGAAAAGGAAAAGGTTGACACCCCCCGTGACAAGAACGCAGCAACTCAACATAATCCCCTGTTTTCTAGCTTAAAACGCAGCAACAACAAAAGCAATAAACAGGCAAGATATGCAGCAACAAATGGCATGAAATGCAACCACAAACTAGCCCTAACAAGCCACTAAACTGACAGCAAAAGAACAAGAAGATGCAGCGGAACTAACGAAGCAAAAACTAGAAAATCAGGGCAAGAAATCACGAGAAAAACAGGGCATGTAACGCCCCGGTTCCGGATGAACAGGTAAGCACACCACGTATGAGTTTTGAGCGTAGGATTTATTTTAATTCTCTAAATTCACAATATTCTTACGTGTCATTTCATATTTTTATAAAATTCATGAAACATCATTTACGCAAAGTACTTGAATTCATATCGTTGAAAATATTGATTCATGACACGGAAAAATATTTATTGCATAAAATCACAACCGAGAATGTTGAATTACCGAATCGTCCCTACTTGATTATTTTTCTAACTTTAGGGACCTAATTGCATATTATTCCAAGGACTTAATTGATCATAATTCAAAACCTCATACACTTCATTGCATGACTTGAATCTTTGGAGGATTAATTGGCAATTAGCACATTTCACATAAATCAAGAATGGTGAATCACGTTATTAGGCTTCAATGAGCTTCTTTGATCCCATTTTCATCCAAATTTCCCAACAATTTGCTCCTTTCTCTCGCGGTTTGTTCAACCTAGAAGAAAGAAGATATTTTCATCATTCCATACAAGATTTCAAGAAATATTTCAAAGTTTGGGAGCTTAGACATCATCATCATCCATCTTCTTCATTTCTTAGTCTTGAAAGGTTGGTTAGGCCTGAATTGGTGATTTTGATCATATTTGATATAGCTAGGGTTTAGGAATTATATGCTAGATGAAGTATTTATTGAGCAAAGCATGATTATGTGACAAAGAATGGATTGGAAGCATGAATCCTTGGTTGAATTTGGCTTGGATGATCAAAATATGCATGAACATGGAAGCTTGAATCATTGATGATTTTTCATGAATTAAGTGTTTAAATGTTATATTTTCATATCTTGAATATGTACGCATGTATATTGCTTGAAATCATTGTCTTTTATTGATCAAAACTGGAATTTTGGTGCTTTGTTGTGGTTGTCGTAGCCTTCTCTGTTTTCTGCTCTGTTTTTTTTGGACCAGACTGCAGGTCGCGACCGCGACCAAAATACACACCATTTCGGTCACGCCCGCGACCCACTCACAGTTTTCGCATAACTGCAGGTCGCGCCCGCGACCAAATTTACACATAAAACCGGTAGCGGCCGTGACCCAAATTTGGCTTGTCTCGACTTCTTGCAAAATTAGCCGAAAAATTCCTGAAAAAATAAGGTCGCGCCCGCGACCAAAAATAGAGCAAAAATGGTCGCGACCGCGACCCTCTCACAGATTGCCAAAATTTCAATATTTCACATTTCAATCCAAAGGTTTTATTGGTTCCAAATTCCTATTATATGATACATTTATAGCAAAACAGGATCATTGCATGTTACATTGATCATGACATGATATTTCATTGCATTTCCGTCGTTCGTCGTATTTAGTTCATTTTAGGGCATGTCTCATGTATACGTGCCGTGTTTGCACAGGCCACGAGGGTGAGGACGAGGAGCAGGCTCCGTAGAGTATATCCTTATCACATTTTGTTAGAAAGGTGAGGTTTTGTGTTCAGTAGAACGAACCCTATAACCTCTACGTGTCCTTTTCGGCCAAAACATATTATAGTTATAAATGTTTTCAAAGTTATAAACATTTCAAGCAAGCAAGCCATGATTGTCATGATTTTTAAGCAAGTTGGCGAGTACATGATTGCACGTGGGCCCGAGGGTAATTCTTGAGCCAACCGGGAAAGCAAGGGCTGACGGGTAACTTCTGAATTATCCTCACATTGTTGGGATCACCCCCTAAGCCACTAGGAGATTAGTGGTGGAAGGAGTTCCGTGTCTAGGGGGTCATGTCCCCTACACACACCATGTCGTGGATAGTCGAGCCTTGCAAACTCGCTATCACCCGGAGGAAGAAGGAGACTGGGGATTAATCCGGCATGTCGGGTTATCCTCGGGTTATTACATGATTTCAAGCATGAAACTGTCTATGTGAACACTAAATGGAATTGCATGGTCATGTATTGAATTGATAAAGCAAGAACATATTGTCATGTTTGGTGTAAAGGTTGGAGAATCACCCTTGCTCGTCGGGGTCACATGTTCATGAAATGGTCAAGCTAAACTGTTAAATTGGATTAGTCGTAGTCTCGGGCAAAGAACGAGTTTCTTGAACTATACAAGTATTTTGATTCCAAAGTCTTCACCCGAGGCTACAACTTGCATGTGATGTGTGTTATATATATTTATTGCCCCTCACTCAGTCTTCGGTAGACTGATACTTCACTTTTCAGGTACTTGAGCGCTTGGTCGTGCTAGGCTGGAGTCCGGTCAAGTCTTGCACTGTCACGGGTCTAGAATTATACCTTTCATGTATAGCTTTGAACATCTCATGATATGACCGGTGTTAGGATATTTTGAATACCCGATTATGTATATTATTAATAGATGATAATGTATTGATAGTTAAGTTGGTACCTATACGTATCTATTCGGTAAATATGGTACCTATATGTATGACTGTCTGATTGCTTCCTCTTTTGATTTCATGTTTTGTTATTTATGTTGGGGAGTGTCCCGCCTAGTTCGTTTTTTTTACTGTCACCCGTTCGCTATAGGTTTGGTTTATGTATGGATTTCCCATTTCATACGTGGATCGAGGCTATAGTGCGGGGGATGTAGTGCCCTGGGGTTAGGGTGCTACAGGGCATGACTGATCCTCTTCATCTCCACATATTCAGGTCAATTAGGCTATCAAATGTGCAACAAAACAACACCAATTCAATGTGTAAATCAGTTCCAAAAGAGTTCAAACAAGAAACGAAGGCACACGTGACCAATCATGAAAATTTTCTCAATATGCCATAGCTACTATCTCATAAATACCTCAACTACCATGTAATCAAGGATCATAAATGAGAAGAGGATGTTAAAACAATCATTTTCAGGCTTGGAATCAATCAAATCCATCAAGAATCGAATAAGATCAACAAAATTGCTCAAACCTAACTATTTCGAACTCAGCCCAAAAACCTCGTGAAACCATGCTCAAATTTGGGGATGAATAGATGAAAATGACTTATATTGAATGTACATAACATGTCTAAGCTTACCTTGTGTATTAATGGAGGTTGGGAAGAGATTTGAGCTTGAATCTCTTGGTAGGGCTTGAGCTACGGGAAAAACTGGGAAGCAGATGATGTTTTGGGAAATTTCAGCAAGTGGGAAGGTTATCTTGGTTTGGGGTGTTTAAGTCTGGTTAGAGGTTTGAGTTAGGGTTCTAAAGCATCCAACCATAGTTAATTTGGTCAAGGTTTGGATGAGTTATGGCCATTTTAGTGCAGCAAGGTCAGTTTGGTCGCCGTTTCGTTTTTCGGTTGGATTTCGGAGGTTCAAATGACTTTGGAAAAATATAAGGCTAAGTTCACTAAACTCGAATTTTCATTACAAGTTTAGCGAAGTTGACGGAACTCGAATCCGAGTTCTCGAGCTCAAGATATTAAATACGGAACCAAGGGTGCGCAAAGTGCTCGTTAGCCCCCAACTTGGATTCCAAAATTAAAATAAATCCGAAACACATGCAAATGAACCCGAAAATACGAGACGAACGTAGATTCATATACAAGACACGTATAAATCCAACATATTCAATTTGCACGAAATTTCGGTATCAATTCATATAGAAACGAAACACGTAAATGTCACTCATACACAATGTAACAATAAAATTCATAAAATTACAAATAATATAACAAATTTCAAATGCGTATATAATTTATAATATCATGCATGCATAATTAATTACCATAAATTGCATGCACTAATTAACTCAATTAATGTAAATGGACAAAATTAATTAAATACTTAATATTAAATAACTCGTACACAATTAACATATATATATTTATATTATGTAAATATATTTGATATTAATATCATTAAAATAAAGTAATTAACATTTAATACATTTAAAATAAAATTAAATATATAAAACACGTATAAATAATTATTTCGCGTAATTTGGTAAACACATACGTCATGCTGTACTACCTATAAACTGGGGCATTACAATATGCATCTCCCACATTCCATTCATCACACTTCATACAAAACATATAAACTTATCATATTCTTGCTTCCATTTATCTCGATCAAACACCAAGAAGGGGGAGAATTGGGATTTCATCATATTCAAGCTAAATTCCGGAAATTATTGAACTTTGAAGTTTAAGCATCATCATAACTTCATCTCTTCTCTTCTTGTTTTCATTTAAGGTAGATATGAGATTTTAATTGAATTCCTGCATCTATTGTATGAAGCTAGGGTTATGGTTTGGAATAGATATTATGTGTATGAGTTGTTGGAAGCATGATTGTAGCCTTTTAGCTTGAAATTGATGCATATATGATGGAGATTATGAACTTGGATGATGAATTTATATATAGGTTTCATGGTGATGATTCTTGATGCTCAAGCGTGATATAAGTGTTTATATTGGATTTTATTGATCCATAAATGCCTAAGTATGTTCCTTTCATGATTTATGTTATTTGGGAGCTGAATTTGTGGTTATTTTGGAGATATGAAATTGGTTCAAAGTTCCCCTGCTTGCTGCTCTGTTTTCTGTAATTGCTGCATAACGAGGAACGACCCTTCCCATCCCAGTTCATTCTGGGAAAGGCCGTTCCCATCCCTGACAGGTTTGGCGCGCGAGACTAGGAAAGGCCTCTCCCAGTTTTGGCTTACAGCCGGAACGTCCATTCCCAGCCCAAAAATCGGGGAATCGGGAACGGCCCTTCCTATTTCATGTTCAAACCCAGAACGACCGTTCCCATGCTCCAGGGGATTTTGTGAATTTTTTACATAAAAATTGATTTTCCAAATCCGTTTCTAAGGCCACAAATGATCGATACGTGTTATTATATGCTCATTTTATACATGACAATGATCATGACACTTCATGATTGCCAATGCCCATTATATTTCTTCATGATTACGCCGTTCGTCCTAATTGGTTCATTTGAGTCGTGTCTCACGTACACTTGTCTTTCTTGCACAGGCCAATTTCCTGGTGACGAGGAGCAGGCTCCGTAGGCCGTATCCTTGTTCTCTTTTTTTCGTACAGGTGACGTTTAATTTCTAGTTATATAGAACCCTTATAACCTTATGTGAGATTTCGGGTAAAATCTACATATATCTATAACCTTTCATAAAACCTCAAATGATTTTAAATGAACCATCTTTATTGAACTGAATCGACCGCATTTTGGCGAGTATACTGTACTGCACTGTGGGCCTGAGGGTAGTATCTTGAGCCAACCGTGAAAGCATGGGTTGCCGGGTAACTCTTGCGCTATCCTCACCATTTTGGGATGACCCTTGAACCCACTAGGAGATTAGTGGATGAAGGAGTTCCTGGCATAGGGATTCATGTACCCTACGCTCACACTGACTGGATGGTTGGGCCTTGCAAACCCACCATCACCCGGAGGGAAAAGGGTTACTGAAACTGATCTTGATTGATTGCACTGTAATAATTGCATGATCACCTAATCAACGAGTATCCTAATTATTGTACACTGTCGGAGTAAAGGTTGGAGATTTTCCCTCACTCGCCGGGCCACTGATTGATTTAAATTGAATTAATATCTAAACTTGATAGTTGTAATCACGGGCGATAGTTACCTTATTATTGAACTTGTATTGTATTGTACCAAAACTTCACCCGAGGTTATAACTTGCATGTACGTGCGCTTATATTTATTATGCCCCTCACTCAGTTTTCCATAGACTGACGCCTCCACCTTTCAAGTTCTTACAGGAGTGTGCAAGGCGGGAATTAGAGTCAAATCTTGCCTTTAATTTGGGTCTAGTACATTACACCTTCATAATGTTGATGTCATGGATATCTATGACACTATTATGCTATTTTGGAGGATTCTTGTACATGTATGGTTATGATTACACGTATTGGAGATTATGAACTTTTGATGTAAATATGTTGGCTCAATGATAATGGTATGCTTCCGCTGGTTTATCTTGTTTTTTTGTATGGTTTCCGAGTTAGTCCTACCTAGCTAGGATGGGTTTTTTTATTGTCACCAGTTCGCTATACGTTTAGTTTATGTACGGATTTTCCATTTCGTATGTGGACTGAACTATAGTGCGGGGGATGTGGCATCCTAGCTTGTCGGGTGCTACAAGACATGTTCATAACACATAAGTCTACAGCATACTAAATTTACACAAAATTCGGAAATCAAATCATATAAGAACGGCATGCGATCAAGTCACATACGAGCATAACAATTCAAAAATCCATGAAATCCATATCAACTAATTCATATTATTCAAAATATTTCAAATATTATAAATATAAAATGAAAAAAATATTTCAAATATTTCAAATTCGGGGCGTTACAATCCGTAAGAGAACCCCGTCTCTTAAACAAGAAATAAAAGAACCCCATCTCTCAACAAGAACTGAGAAAACCCCATTTCTCAGCAAGAAATGAGAGAACCCCGTCTCTCAATAAGAAAGGAGAGAACCCCATCTCTCAAGATATACGAAGGTAATTCAAGGAAACAAATGGTAGGAATAATTACATAAATGTCATATAGACGAGTAGAACCATATTGATCACATAAATGTCATTCATAAATAATCAATTTGCATTGATAATAAATTAAATCCAACAATAATGAAGCTCTTGATGCACGTGATACGCATGGTTAAATGTACCGTTCACCGTTGGTTGTGTCATGTATATAATTGGTACCTTCCTCTTTCCTGACCGGATTCACATTTGCATTTTGCATCCCCCTCTCATGAACACCTTCCCGGGCCCGAACAAGCAAACTTTCATCCCTAATAGACTTTTCTCGCCGCTTTGAGGATGTGTCTATTTGATGCTCATCGCTCCCAGAGTATAAACATAATCCCAACCGTCTTCTACAACCTTCATAAGTGTGGTTATCACGTCCACAATAATTGCAAAGAAGTTTCCCGGAAGCTATTGTTAAAGCTGGGGTATGTGAAGCTCCCGAACTCGATCCAAGTGATTGTTTCTTTTTGTTTCGAGATGTTTCTTGAGGTGCCGGGGTATGATAAGGGATAGGTTGCTTTCCTTTGTTGAAGTTTTGTCCTAAGTTTGAACCTGAAGCCTGCCCGGATTGAGGATTAGACCTTCTTGCCTCCAACGAGGTGGTGTCTCGAACTTTCTCTTGGGCTTCTCCTGGAACCAACTCCCGCACTCTTTTGATTTTCTTAAGTTGTGACTCGGCAAGATCCTTATTTCCTTCAAAGGATCTTGAAGATGGTTGGTTCTGAAATTCCCTAAGCGCTATCGAAATTTGGCCCGACAGTGGTGATGAAGCTAGTGGCGCTGAGGAAACATATTCTTTTATCTTCTGATCAACTAAACGGACCAAGGATTCGAAAAACTCCTGAGGCTGAACTAGAGGGGGTAAAGGCGGGGAAACCCTAGGCACTCGTTCATGATGAGGGCGACGTTGAGACATCCTGTAATCAAGACACTAGATATGCATGTTGAATTAATATCCCAGTGCATTCCTTGCTTCATTCGATTTAAATGTAAAACCCGTGGTACTTGTCGCAATCGTAAAAATTGGTCGTGCTTTGATATTATCTTCATAACCTTTAAATCATAACTCATTCCAAGAATATATGCATGCGATTAGTGCATGCTCATGTCACATTTTCAACACGAAAGGCATAAATCCGATGTAATAGGACCAATTAATTGAACAAAGTATGAAAAGAAATGCAATTTCGTGCTCAAGGTCAATGCAACGCAAACTTGGTCACGTAGTTCCTAAGCCGTACAACCTAGAATCGACAACACAGGACACTAGAACTTCGGTTTTGTAACCTAAAGCTCTGATACCACTTTAGGATGTAACACCCTAAATGGAGGGCACCACATCCCCCGTACCGGAAGCCCGGTCCACCCATGAAATGGAAGTCCAAACATGAGCCAAACTGACGGCGAACGGAGACAAAAATAAAACCATCCTGTTTGGCGGGACTAGACCCTGTACCAATCAATTCTCAAAACAAAGAATGCGAAAGCAATGCAATCATTCAAACATATTCAATATAATAGTGAGAATTTAAGTACGGGTCCCACTAATGCACAAGCACCTGTCCTAACCTCTCCCAGATCCATTTCAATTCAATTACATACAAACGGGTTCAACTAGAGCCCTAGAAGCCTGTCCCGAGTTCAAAATAACGATAAAAGTGCATGATGGCCTGCAAGGCCTAAATCAAAATAGAAAATGGATGTACAGTACGATGCAGTGCAAACAGGACCAACACTCGATCAAATACTTCAAAAGACTCCTGCCTAACGAATACAGAACCTGCAAGACAGAGACTAAAAACAACGAGAAGTTGGGTCAGCCAACTGACTGAGTGAAGGGGTTAACACACACGTATATATATATAAACAGGCAGTTCTGCTGGCGTAATTCCACTATACGTTATGGGTTAATAGAACGGGTAATAGGAGATAGGAATCAATTAACACGTACGGTGGAATTACGTCAAATCATAAACTCAGGTAATTAAGATAAGCAATACGTGTGTCGATATCCGTACGCCCTCTGTTGATGCCCGTTTTACCTTAATCCTCCACGACCTCCAGCCACTGCATCAAGACTGGGGGCATACCACAGGTTACGGATATCTATGCAATTACATTTTAGGGAACCCGGTGAGAACGAGTATTTAATCCATCCTGGACTCCACTTTTCAGTTATAACATGACAGGAACAGGAGTTATTAATCAGACAGGCAAGCAGGAATAAGAGTTATTAATTATCAGGCAGGAAAACAAGTACAAATTAACCTCATTCCTTCGGGTGGAATGTGGCCGGTAGCTAACCTCCATATCCGCACATCAGTATGGTTTTTGGGTTCATGACACCCTCAGATCGGAACCCCCATCTTCCACCAAACCTCCTGGTGGATATCCGGAAAGTCCAACGGTATGGGACTTGTGTAAGAGGCCCCCTTCAGCCTGATGCCTCCCCGGTCCACTCAATACACAAGCCCCTAGGCCCCCGGAAAAGGTACAGGATCCACACCAGCTAGCCCAACGCTAGGAAGCCAGGGGCAGTTAGAAATATCTCATAAAACAGGTCGCGGTTAACACTACGCAGTTTATAAATCATTTTCGGAACATATTCGGCAAAGAAGCTATGGCGAGTTTAACAGGGAAAACCGTTTGGCTTAGTTTTAAGAGCATGCAAGGCTATAGGTCGAATTTAAAAGAAAACCCTCACCTCCAACTTGCAAGTAGGACCAAGAGAAGGACCACGAAACTAGAAAGTCTCCACCACGGAGAATATGTGGTTCTTTGATCGGGTGGTTAGATCTCGAGAACCCGAGCTCAAGGGTTCATGGCCAAAAAGGGGGTATGAATTTCTCCTTCCTTTTCTTCCTTGGTTGAAACGTGGGAATGGGGAGAGAAAGAGAGGCTTGGCCCTTTTGGGCTGAAACGGGTCGGCATGTACGGATAGTGTCGAACGGTATTCGGTCCATTCGGATCGGATTTTAAAAGTAGTAGGGTAATCAAATGGCTTTAAAAGTTAAAAGGTTAATTCATTGGATCCCAATCATCGAAACGAACCCAATGTTAAGGTTGGAATTCGAATCCGAATTCCCGAGCTCAAGGTAGCCACAAATGGCCCAAAACATCCTAATGATAATTAGGTCCTTAACGAGCAATTATTGGGCAATTGAGTCAAAGAACAATTTAAATAAATTCTAAAGCGCACGTAATTAGATAGATTTACACGTTGAAACGTAGGCATGAGGTTCACTTAAATCACGTAGATAACGAATTAAACTCTCACGTGACCTCGTACCTGGCTTGCCAGAAAAACGGGGTGTCACAATGGGTGACATAATTGGTGGTCTGAAAGGTAATGATCTAGTTTTGATTAGCATTTTACATGCTTGGTCAGTAATATATATACATCTATCCTGATTTCATTCGAAGTTACTCCCAACTTCTTTAGCATAGCTTAATCTAAAGCTAAATATTATAAATTGAAATTCAACTATTATAATATGGTATATACTTTTTATTAGTTGATAGTGTAAGAATACGTAATCCAATCTTCTAAATTTACCATAATTGTAGATCATGGATATTCCTACTGACAGACTTTGGTTGTACAATTGAACAAATCCTAAAAGGGGTGGATGTAGAGTAGAATATATCCAAGGGATTGATACATTCATTGAGCATGCAAGTAAGTCAGAGCTATTTATTAGAGAAGGGGTCATCCATTGCCCTTGTAAGAAGTGCATAAGGAAGTATGACTTATTGAAGCCCGATGATTTGAGATGGCATTTGTACGCCAATGGTTTTGAACCGAACTACTAGTATTAGACTGATCATGGTGAAACAGCTTCGCTTATTCACCAGGGTGCCCCTAACAACACAAGCAATCAAAACTATGAAGATCCGTTAAGTCGGTACAGAGATATGTATTCTGATGCTGTTATGCATGATGTAAGGGGAATGTCAGGCCAGAGTGAGCCACCTAATCGAGCAACACAAAGGTTTTATGACCTTTTGGATGAATTTAACAAACTTGTGTGGGATGGGTGCGAGAAGCATTCACCTTTGTCAGTTGCAGCTAGGATATTGAGTATTCAAAATGATTATAATGCAACACACGACCTGGTCGATGAATTCATCCAGTTAATGTCAGATTTGTGACCATCGGGGTCATAAGGTGCCTAAGAACTTCTACGAAGCACGAAAACTTGTACATAAGTTACGATTGGAAAGCATTAAGATTGATTGTTCTGTGAGAGGGTGCATGTTATATTATAAGGTGGATGAAGAATTAACAGAATGTAAATTTTGCGGTGCTGCTCGATACGAAGAAAAAGAGAATGAAAGAGGCAAGAGGAAAAAAAACCAGTCTCTACAATACATTATCTTCCTCTCATTCCAAGATTGAAACAACTATATGCGTCAATGAGTTCAGCGCCGCATATGACATGGCATGCAAAAAACAAAAGGCCGGAAGGGATAATATCTCATCCATCTGATGGGAAAGCATGGAAACATTTTGATGAGCCACATCTTGATTTTTCGAGTGACCCGAGAAATGTAAGACTTGCGTTGTGCGCAGATGGGTTTACTCTGTATTCACAGTCAGTTCCATCATATGCATGTTGGCCCATCATCCTGACATCATACAATCTTCCACCAGAAATGTGCATGACGATGCCGTATATGTTCTTGACCTGTATTATTCCTGGCCCTAATAATCCAAAAAAGAACATTAATGTGTATTTACAACCATTAATTGACGAATTGAAAGAGTTATGGGATGTCGATATGCCTACATATGACGCATCAACAAAGAAAATTTTTAACCTGAAAGCTGCCTTGATGTGGACGATTAACGACTTCTCGGCGTATGCAATGCTTTCTGGTTAGAGCACGCATGGTAGATTAGCATGCCCATATTGTATGGGGGAAAGTAAGGCAATATACTTGCCAAACGGAAGAAAATTCAGTCTGTTTGATTGTCATCCGATGTTCCTTGATCAAGTCATCCGTACAGGCATAATAAAAACAATTTTATGAAAAATAAAACTTAATATGATCCTCCACCATGAATGTCAAATGGGCATGAATTATGGGAAACAGTGCAATATTTCCCAAAAGTTACAGAGCAACCTGATAATCCATGAATACCTGGTTGTGGTGAGTGACGTAACTGGAAAAAATAGTCTATCTTTTGGGAGTTGTCTTACTGGATGTTTATGCCTGTAAGTGCAAGTTGTAGAGAGGTTAATTGGAGCTACAATGTGTGTTTGGACTTAGGTACAAAATTCAACTTAATATTTGTATAAATTCACAAGTGTTGGGAGATTTTTTGGCTACCTTCTATACATTTGGTGATTTTCTAGTGACACTATTGTTTAAATTTAGAATTTGGTTTACATTTACAAAAGAAGGACACTGATTTGGTACATTTGTGGACACTGATTTGGTACATTTTGTTTGTTGTAATATTGATCAGTTTTCGGATGAATTTATTGCGTTGTGTTGTTAAATTGATAAATACGTGTGGTTTAGCTTTGACTTTAGTTGTTGTAAAATTGAATAATCCCGCAAGGTTTAGCACACAAAAACAGAAAAAAATACAAAAAATTTTGCCTGAATTCCGACGAAATAACGACGGCTTTCCGTTGGTATTCCATCGGAATGTATTGGCTAAGAAACCGATGGGAAAGTAACGAGAAAATGCCCCATCGGTATTATTCCCACGAGACACCGACGGTGAAGTCCGTCGGTTATTTGGCCCACAATTTTAGCAACTAAAATTATCAACTGTAACACCCCGGAGCGAAGGGCGCCACATCCCCCGCACCATAACCCAACACGTGAAGCGAAATGGGAACTCCGTCCATGTATCAAGCCACGGCGAACGGGTGACAAACAAAAATCCAACCCAAGCTAGGCGGTCTAGACCCTACTCAGAGCACGCAATAAAACAAGTAACGAATGCGGAAGCACCAGAATCTCATAAAGAAAATAAACATACCCAAGACATATCAAACTTTCGATTCAAGTTATACAAACTTTACAATTTCGAATTTAAAGCATAACTTATACATATCTCAGAATTAACCAAAATGCATAAGGAAAACAAAAATACAATGCATGAGACTCAAGCTCTCCTCAACCCCGACTCAAAGACAACAGCCTAGCTCCAAGACCTCAGAACGGGTACCTGCAACTCAAATTAAAAGGGGGAAAAAGATAGAAATAACGAGGCTCAGTCCTAGAGACTGGTGAGGGGGCTAACACACGCACCCATACATATATGTAAGAGCAAAGCATATACAAAGCTGAAAGGGGTTCGTGAACCGGGCGTGGTTTTTGCATTCTAAGACATTTAACCCGTGGTAATATATATAAAGAAAGAAGTTTGGAGCCGAAGGCCAAATTCAGTCAAGTTTTAGAGTTTAGAAATCCACCCCCGTTTCACAACCCTAAACGAAGAAATAACGAACTGAAAGCTTAAATCCATCTCCCTTACTTACTCCATACACCAAGGCGAAATGAAAACAAAACAAATCATATCCCAACTCCACCGCAACACCGTTTTGGGGAGAGAGGTGCCCCTCTCAACCCCTGCTGAAAAACTGAATGAGACGGGGGATCCGCCCGCTCCTTCGACGGGTCACTAAGCACACCGCCGACTCAAGAAGACCCGCCTTCCCCTCGACCTCCCGAGGATGGGCGAAGTCTCCCTTTTGTGGAGTCGTGTTGATGAGAGAGCCCGACGACCCCATGGCCGACCCGGGATCACATACCACTTCTCCGGGGCCCAAACTTACACTTACACTTATACTTACACTTACCAGGCGAAGCTTATCCACAAATCTTATCACGCTTACACAGACACACTTAACAAAGCTTGTCAAAACAAAAGAAAATAGAGCTTATATACCTATAAAAGCGTTTTCAAATTCTTAAGACAAACGGGACAAATCCCACGAAATACGTATCCAAACACATATCTAGGTATATACATATATAAGTCGCATGCGGGTTCGGAATTCAATTAGGGTCTTAGGTCATCATAACTAAAAGGAAAGAAAACCTCACCTGGACGAGCAAACCAACCAAAACGGACCAAAAGGAGTCAAACGAACCACTTCCTCAACAACGGAACGAACCTAAGAGCAAAACAAAGAGCAAGAGACAAACTTAGACTCAAATGAACCATATTGACGCTCGGCGAATGCGTATGATTGCATAAAAGATGATATTATGTCATGAACACGTTCATGTGCACCATTAAGGAATTTAAATCATATAATCAAGTCATTCAATCCTTCGCTCACTTTCATTCGAATTCATAATTACACGTTTCCAATCAATTCAAAAAATTCAAGGCACAAGTTATAACATTTAGACAAATAAGAGCATTGAAGTAAATTAAGTTCGACACACATTCAAACGTACACAATCTTACACAAAACTCTACTACATACACCCTATTACCTCATATAACATATCTCCAAAGTTTGAAAGCAAGAACAAATCACAAGATGAGGGAAATGGGTTATGGAAATCACAAACGCCACAAAACACACATAAACGGCATTCAACAAAAGCATGCCTAACTCTCATCCAAAAGTTATGAAATTGAACCACAATACTCCCAAAACACAGTAAAACAAGTTCATAGTTCATCACAAATGAAGATAAAGACAATAAAGAGGTGAAACAAACCAAAAACCGAAAAGGAAAACCAAGGGCTGCGCAGGGGGAGGGACACGGGGGTGTCCCTCAACTTAACTAAGCTGAGCCACGCCCGTGGCTCAGTCCAGTCATTCCCAGGAAGCATGACACGCCCGTGTCTCACATTTCAATGCAAATGAGACACGGGGGTGTCTCGGTACAGGCCAAAATCGCATACAAAGTTTTACTGGCAAAACTGACACTAAACAAAATTAGTCCAAAAGCATAGCAAATCAACTCCAAATATTATGAAACTTGATATGCATTATATTTAGCATGTTAGGAACATATTTCATTTAGAACTCAAAGGCTAAATCACGCGTTAAGGTCACCGAAATCATGCAGCAACTCTGGAGCACCAAAAACGGACATATGAGCTCAATTGGTTCAATCATGCCATGATCAAGTACTTAGGGGCTGAATAAGAAGCTAAAACTTTAGGGGATGAACCCTAACATGATAATCAACTAATATACTCCATGTATATGCAAATTGACACGAATTGGAGCACATTAGAACCACCAAGAAATCACAAAATGCAACAGCAGCAGTTCGGTTCGCGCACAGCATACAAACAGGCCATCATGCTTCGATTAGTAACTGAAAATGGATCTAAAAACTTGCAAGAGCAGGACTAACATATAAACCAATTAGTATACAACATCTCCATGCAAATTCACACGAATTTGAAGTCATTAGCTCAAGCAACGAAGCACAAAACGTCACAGTAGTTCCAAAACAGGGGAGCAGATTTTTGCAGCAGTTCTCAAGCTCAAAACTCATCATATAAATCAAGGTTTTCAAGGAAAAACCGAGCATACTCATAAAGAAACATGTGTAACACATAACCAAGCATTAACACACGAAATTGGAGTCAAGAATTCATCCATTTGATCACAAAAACGTGACAGCAGTTTGGTGAAAATGAGCAGATTTGCAGCAGTTCGGTTTTCAAGTTTTATGGACAAAAACTCAAGGTTTCAATCATGTTATCAAAGAGAAAACAACCCTAACACATCTAGCATGAAGTATAGATCAATAATGGAAGCAAAGAAGCTCATATAATCAACAAGGAAGCACCAAATCAGCCACAAACTTAAGCTAAGCCATGGATTCAAAAATATGAGCTAACCCTAACTATTCATGCAAGCTTTCAAACCCTTAATAAATCTGATGCATTTCATGAATTACAAAGATCAAATGAATCATAGAAGAGAGGACAATACATAAATATACTTACCTTGAAGATATGACGAAGTATGGAGAAGATTGGCTTCAAAAATCACAAGACATGGGAGAGGGCTTCTTTCTTCTTCTTCTTTTCTCCATTTGCAGCAGATTTTCCTTCTCCTTGGGGTGTGTGGTCCGAAATGGAGAGGTAGGGAAGAGATAGGAGTGATTAAAGATCAAATAAACCAAGGGTTAAAGTTTAAGCATGGTTAAAATGGGCCCACAAGTACATGACTAGTCAAAGAAGGTGGATTAAGCACAAGCTGTTTGTTCCGGGCGAAAAACGAGGGTCTAAACGAGCTTAGAAAAAGACCAAATCTGGTTCCTTGGCTTCATCTCTTCGTTACGAGTCCAACGCATCTTCCGGAATTCGAATCCGAATTCCCTAGCTCAAGTTATGGCCTCCGGAACAAGAGGCGCGCTAAAACTATTTAGGCCCTCATGTCCCTCGTCAAATACTTAAGGTTTAAAACCTCGATAAACGAACACGAAAACTTAAAACGAGCGTGCAAACACATTCATAACTCACGTATATCACGCATACCAAAATTTCACAAAAATCGGAATTGAATTCCGGCACATAACGAGCAAATTACGAGCATGCAAACTTAAACGTTTAAAATCAAAGTTCATAAATATAAACAATTAATTTCATATAAATTCAAATAATCATATAAGCATTAAAATAACATTCAAATACGTAATTAAATAATTTAAAGCACATAAAATCCTCTCGTTACGGCGTACCTGGAAATCCGAACGATCGGGATGTTACAAACTCCCCTCCTTCAAAAGGACCTGTCCTCAGGTCCTAAGGAGAATCTTGAACGGCTCCGAAGTCAAACCCAACTCCACACTTCCGCTACGCCATTCTGATCACAAACTTCTCAAGACACTATCTCCTTAAATGGCGAACCGGACACAAAGTCCTAGTCGTTTACCCCTACTTCCCAAATAAAGATTCGGGAGTAGTTGGAGAATTCTCAACCTGTGGCACATAGACATTACTACACAAAGTCCATAACATCATTCTTATGCCATAACAAACGGTTTCCTAAAACTCTGAACAACTTCAACCCTGAGTGGGATTAACTCGTGACCTTGCAGTCCTTAAGGCGTAGGCTACCGTTCTTCTCCGAGCAACACACAACAAAGGCCTTCCTTTATGGCTCGGTTGGAAACAAGGTTGCCTTTTGTACCTTCGGTTAGGCAAGAGCCAATACCGTGGGTAACTCTCTTCAACCTCCTCTTCCCACTCAAAACCGTACCTCTTACTCTAAGGAAATCCTCGGTTCTTCTACGGGAAATACCAACGGGTTAGCGTTCTATCTAATACCCAAAGATATCGTTGAGTCCCTGACGGACCTCCTAAAAGCGTCCGCTATCTTCAATGAGAACAAGACGCCTCCAGACAAGTCGAGCAAAAGCAGTTGACCCTCACAACTCACCAAACACTCACGAACACTCCACACCAAATGCTCTCCCCACAAAAAGGTTAATACAAAAGAAAATAAAGCACACAATAAGCAAGAATTAAGAAGGGGAAGACATACACAACAAGCAAAGCTAAGAAGAAAATGAGGCACACTCCAAGCAAGAACTAGAAAGGAAAAGAAACATATAACGAGCAAAACTGAAAAGGGAAGGAAGCACATTACAAGCAAGAGTCAAGAAGGGAAAGAAATACGTAACAAGCAAAACTAGGAAATAGAGGAAGCACACTTCAAACAAGAACCAAGAAGAGAAAGAATCACTCAAAAGGCAAGAACCAAGGGTGGAAGCAATTACGCAATAAATGCAACCAAGAACCACCGAAGAACAAGAAATAAAGCAATAAGCACATGGGTTTCCCCGATAATATAACATGTGTGCAATGGGATGCCATGAATGCTTTATGTACCGTTCACCATAGGAGTAGCGTTGAGTGTGGTGCCATCTTCTTGTTTTCCGGGAGGATCATCTTGGGTTTGAACCGGGATCTTGAAGTCATGGCATTTCCTTGAAGATCTCAATTTCTTGTTGTTCGATTAACTTTCATCATGCCTTCGATTCCTCCATAATTGAGTCCTCCTACAAACTTTGGTATTGGAATCTCTCCTTCCTTGATATTGGTGACCTCATGAGATTCTTGAGTTTCTTCCTTCCAAGTAATTCGAGTCTCTATAATGTATATATTAAATCGCTTCTGGTGAGGATATGTAAAAATCCATCCATCTTCGGTAATTGAATCTTCTTATAGTCAGCAACTTTGAAGTCTTAAGTTTTCAAAAAAATTTCTCTTATCTCTTGGTTTCCTCGCCTTGTCTTCCAATTATTTAATCTTAAAGTATTCTCCCATCCAACGGGACTTGAAACACTTTTCTAATCCCTCTTAATTTGATCCTTCCACTCGGCATTGAAATCTCTCTTTTCTTGACGTTATTAGTATCTTGAATCCTCCTAACAATTTCTTGAAGTTTGGACTCCTCGATTGATCTTCTAATCCCAAACCGATCTTTTCTTCATATAAGTGATGTATGAGATTCAATCCATTGATCACCCATTCCCTCATAGCCCCATGTATCTTGCATCCTCGGATCATGTACATATTCTTGGAATTTAAAAGTTCGATCGAATTCCATGCCTACTTACTTGCAAATAATTTTCGAACTCTAGGATAGTCCTCGAAAGTACCAAATCCTCCAAACCCAAATTTGAAATCATCCATCTTCTTCCATTCTTCAATTTAAAATCTTCCTATCATCAAACTCGAAAGAGGGGTAGTTGTACAAGGTTCTCGAATAGAACCCCCTCACATGAATTCTTCTTGGACTCTTTATATCTCAACTTCACTCTCTTGATCACCTAGAGCTTGGCCTTGATATCCTTATTTCAAATCGCTTCCAAAGGTCAAAATCCCTAAGCCCCTTGCAGCCCGAATACACCCGTCTCTCTTGTTCTTTTCCCGGTAATACTCGTTGATGTCGAAGGAGTATCCTGAAATAAAATACAATTCCAAGAAGGTATCGATGCATGCGGGGTTTCTAGTGCATGTTCATGTGAACTATTAATACAAATAATATCAAATAATATCAAGTAATTCACATAAGTGATGTAGTGAATGCCAACGAACACGTAATCCTAAGCCGAACGACCTAGACAAACCCGACACAACACGAGAGCTCCAGTTTTGCAACCCAGAGCTCTGATACCACCTAAAGATGTAACACCCCGGAGCGAAGGGCGCCACATCCCCCGCACCATAACCCAACAGTTGAAGCGAAATGGGAACTCTGTCCACTTATCAAGCCACGGCGAACGGGTGATAAACAAAAATCCAACCTAAACTAAGCGGTCTAGACCCTACTCAGAGCACGCAATAAAACAAGTAACGAATGCGGAAGCACCAGAATCTCATAAAGCAAATAAACATACCCAAGATATATCAAACTTTCGATTCAAGTTATACAAACTTTACAATTTCGAATTTAAAGCATAACTCATACATATCTCAGAATTAACCAAAATGCATAAAGAAAACGAAAATACAATGCATGAGACTCAAGCTCTCCTCAACCCCGACTCAAACACAACCGCCTAGCTCCAACACCTCAGAACGGGTACCTGCAACTCAAATTAAAAGGGGGAAAAAGATAGAAATAACGAGGGTCAGTCCTAGAGACTGGTGAGGGGGCTAACACACGCACCCATACATATATGTAAGAGCAAAGCATATACAAAGCTGAAAGGGGTTAGTGAACCGGGCGTGGTTTTTGCGTTCAAAGACATTTAACCGTGGTAATATATATAAAGAAAGAAGCTTGGAGCCGAAGGCCAAATTCAGTCAAGTTTTAGAGTTTAGAAATCCACCCCCGTTTCACAACCCTAAACGAAGACATAACGAATTGAAAGCTTAAATCCATCTCCCTTACTTACTCCATACACCAAGGCGAAATGAAAACAAAACAAATCATATCCCAACTCTACCGCAACACCGTTTTGGGGAGAGAGGTGCCCCTCTCAACCCCTGCTGAAAAACTGAATGAGACGGGGGATCCGCCCGCTCCTTCGACGGGTCACTAAGCACACCGCCGGCTCAAGAAGACCCGCCTTCCCCTCCACCTCCCGAGGATGGGCGAAGTCTCCCTTTTGTGGAGTCGTGTTGATGAGAGAGCCCGGCGACCCCATGGCCGACCCGGGATCACATACCACTTCTCCGGGGCCCAAACTTACACTTACACTTATACTTACACTTACCAGGCGAAGCTCATCCACAAATCTTATCACGCTTACTCACACACACTTAACAAAGCTTGTCAAAACAAAAGAAAATAGAGCTTATATACTTATAAAAGAGTTTTCAAATTCTTAAGACAAACGGGACAAATCCCACGAATTACGTATCCAAACACATATCTAGGTATATACATATGTAAGTCGCATGCGGGTTCGAAATTCAATTAGGGTCTTAGGTCATCATAACTAAAAGGAAAGAAAACCTCACCTGGACGAGCAAACCAACTAAAACGGACCAAAAGGAGTCAAACGAACCACTTCCTCAACAACGGAACGAACCTAAGAGCAAAACAAAGAGCAAGAGGCAAACTTAGACTCAAATGAACCATATTGACGCTCAGCGAATGCGTATGATTGCATAAAAGATGATATTATGTCATGAACACGTTCATGTGCACTATTAAGGAATTTAAATCATATAATCAAGTCATTCAATCCTTCGCTCACTTTCATTCGAATTCATAATTACACGTTTCCAATCAATTCAAGAAATTCAACGCACAAGATCTAACATTTAGACAAATAAGAGCATTGAAGTAAATTAAGTTCGACACACATTCAAACGTACTCAATCATACACAAAACTCTACTAAATACACCCTATTACCTCATATAACATATCTCCAAAGTTTGAAAGCAAGAACAAATCACAAGATGAGGGAAATGGGTTATGGAAATCACAAACGCCACAAAACACACATAAACGGCATTCAACAAAAGCATGCCTAACTCTCATCCAAAAGTTATGAAATTGAACCACAATACTCCCAAAACATAGTAAAACAAGTTCATAGTTCATCATAAATGAAGATAAAGACAATAAAGAGGTGAAACAAACCAAAAACCGAAAAGGAAAACCAAGGGCTACGCAGGGGGAGGGACACGGGGGGGTCCCTCAACTTAACTAAGCTGAGCCACGCCTGTGGCTCAGTCCAGTCATGCCCAGGAAGCATGACACGCCCGTGTCTCACATTTCAATGCAAATGAGACACGGGGGTGTCTCGGTACAGGCCAAAATCGCATACAAAGTTTTACCGGCAAAACTGACCCTAAACAAAATTAGTCCAAAAGCATAGAAAATCAACTCCAAATATTATGAAACTTGATATACAACATATTTAGCATGGTAGGAACATATTTCATTTATAACTCAAAGGCTAAATCACGCGTTAAGGTCACCGAAATCATGCAGCAACTCTGGAGCACCAAAAACGGACATATGAGCTCAATTGGTTCAATCATGCCATGATCAAGTACTTAGGGGCTGAATAAGAAGCTAAAACTTTAGGGGATGAAAACTAACACGATAAGCAACTAATATACTCCATGTATATGCAAATTGACACGAATTGGAGCACATTAGAACCACCAAGAAATCACGAAATGCAACAGCAGCAGTTCGGTTCGCGCATAGCATACAAACAGGCCATCATGCTTCGATTAGGAACTGAAAATGGATCTAAAAACTTGCAAGAGAAGGACTAACATATTAACCAATTAGTATACAACATCTCCATGCAAATTCACACGAATTGGAAGTCATTAGCTCAAGCAACGAAGCACAAAACGTCACAGCAGTTCCAAAACAGGGGAGCAGATTTTTGCAGCAGTTCTCAAGCTCAAAACTCATCATATAAATCAAGGTTTTCAAGGAAAAACCGAGCATACTCATAAAGCAACATGCGTAACACATAACCAAGCATTAACACACGAAATTGGAGTCAAGAATTCATCCATTTGATCTCCAAAACGTGACAGCAGTTTGGTGAAAATGAGCAGATTTGCAGCAGTTCGGTTTTCAAGTTTCGTGGCCAAAAACTCAAGGTTTCAATCATGTTATCAAAGAGAAAACATCCCTAACACATCTAGCATGAAGTATAGATCAAGAATGGAAGCAAAGAAGCTCATATAATCAACAAGGAAGCACCAAATCAGCCACAAACTTAAGCTAAGCCATGGATTAAAAAATATGACCTAACCCTAACTATTCATGCAAGCTTTCAAACCCTTAATAAATCTGATGCATTTCATGAATTACAAAGATCAAATGAAGCATAGAAGAGAGGAGAATACATAAATATACTTACCTTTAAGATATGAAGAAGTATGGAGAAGATTGGCTTCAAAAATCACAAGACATGGGAGAGGGCTTCTTTCTTCTTCTTCTTTTCTCCATTTGCAGCAGATTTTCCTTCTCCTTGGGATGTGTGGTCCGAAATGGAGAGGTAGGGAAGATATAGGAGTGATTAAAGATCAAATAAACCAAGGGTTAAAGTTTAAGCAATGTTAAAATGGGCCCACAAGTACATGACTAGTCAAAGAAGGTGGCTTAAGCACAAGCTGTTCGTTCCGGGCAAAAAACGAGGGTCTAAACGAGCTTAGAAAAATACCAAATCTGGTTCCTTGGCTTCATCTCTTCATTACGAGTCCAACGCATCTTCCGGAATTCGAATCTGAATTCCCTAGCTCAAGTTATGGCCTCCGGAACAAGAGGCGTGCTAAAACTAGTTAGGCCCTCATGTCCCTCGTCAAATACTTAAGGTTTAAAACCTCGATAAACGAACACGAAAACTTAAAACGAGCATGCAAACACATTCATAACTCACGTATATCATGCATACCAAAATTTCACAAAAATCGGAATTGAATTCCGGCACACAACGAGCAAATTACGAGCATGCAAACTTAAACGTTTAAAATCAAAGTTCATAAATATAAACAATTAATTTCATATAAATTCAAATAATCATATAAGCATTAAAATAACATTCAAATACGTAATTAAATAATTTAAAGCACATAAAACCCTCTCGTTACGGCGTACCTGGAAATCCGAACGATCGGGATGTTACAAACTCCCCTCCTTCAAAAGGACCTGTCCTCAGGTCCTAAGGAGAATCTTGAACGGCTCCGAAGTCAAGCCCAACTCCACACTTCCACTACGCCACTCTGATCACAAACTTCTCAAGACAATATCTCCTTAAATGGCGAACCGGGCACAAAGTCCTAGTCGTTTGCCCCTACTTCCCAAATAAAGATTCGGGAGTAGTTGGAGAATTCTCAACCTGTGGCACATAGACATTACTACACAAAGTCCATAACATCTTTCTTATGCCATAACAAACGGTTTCCTAAAACTCTGAACAACTTCAACCCTGAGTGGGATTAACTCGTGACCTTGCACTCCTTAATGCGTAGGCTACCGTTCTTCTACGAGCAACACACAACAAAGGCCTTCCTTTATGCCTCGGTTGGAAACAAGGTAGCCTTTTGTACCTTCGGTTAGGCATGAGCCAATACCGTGGGTATCTCTCTTCAACCGCCTCTTCCCACTCAAAACCGTACCTCTTACTCTGAGGAAATCCTCAGTTCTTCTACGGGAAATACCAACGGGTTAGCGTTCTATCTAATACCCGAAGATATCGTTGAGTCCCTGACGGACCTCCTAAAAGCATCCGCTATCTTCAATGAGAACAAGACGCCTCCAGACAAGCCGACCAAAAGCAGTTGACCCTCACAACTCACCGAACACTCACGAACACTCCACACCAAAAGCTCTCCCCACAAAAAGGTTAACACAAAAGAAAATAAAGCACACAATAAGCAAGAATTAAGAAGGGGAAGACATACACAACAAGCAAAGCTAAGAAGAAAATGAGGCACACTCCAAGCAAGAACTAGAAAGGAAAAGAAACATATAACGAGCAAAACTGAAAAGGGAAGGAAGCACATTACAAGCAAGAGTCAAGAAGGGAAAGAAATACGTAACAAGCAAAACTAGGAAATAGAGGAAGCACACTTCAAACAAGAACCAAGAAGAGAAAGAATCACTCAAAAGGCAAGAACCAAGGGTGGAAGCAATTACGCAATAAATGCAACCAAGAACCACCGAAGAACAAGAAATAAAGCAATAAGCACGTGGGTTTCCCCGATAATAAAACATGTGTGCAATGGGATGCCATGAATGCTTTATGTACCGTTCACCATAGGAGTAGCGTTGAGTGTGGTGCCATCTTCTTGTTTTCCGGGAGGATCATCTTGGGCTTGAACCGGGATCTTGAAGTCATGGTATTTCCTTGAAGATCTTAATTTCTTGTTGTTCGATTAACTTTCATCATGCCTTCGATTCCTCCATAATTGAGTCCTCCTACCAACTTTGGTATTGGAATCTCTCCTTTCTTGATATTGGTGACCTCATGAGATTCTTGAGTTTCTTCCTTCCATGTAATTCGAGTCTCTACAATGTATATATTAAATCGCTTCTGGTGAGGATATGTAAAAATCCATCCATCTTCGGTAATTGAATCTTCTTATAGTCAGCAACTTTGAAGTCTTAAGTTTTTTCTCTTATCTCTTGGTTTCCTCGCCTTGTCTTCCAATTATTTAATCTTTAAGTATTCTCCCGTCCAACGGGACTTGAAACACTTTTCTAATCCCTCTTAATTTGATCCTTCCACTCGGCATTGAAATCTCTCTTTTCTTGACGTTATTAGTATCTTGAATCCTCCTAACAACTTGAAGTTTGGACTCCTCGATTGATCTTCTAATCCCAAACCGATCTTTTCTTCATATAAGTGATGTATGAGATTCAATCCATTGATCACCCATTCCCTTATAGCCCCATGTATCTTGCATCCTCGGATCATGTACATATTCTTGGAATTTAAAAGTTCGATCGAATTCCATGCCTACTTACTTGCAAATAATTTTCGAACTCTAGGATAGTCCTCGAAAGTACCTAATCCTCCAAACCCAAATTTGAAATCATCCATCTTCTTCCATTCTTCAATTTAAAATCTTCCTATCATCAAACTCGAAAGAGGGGTAGTTGTACAAGGTTCTCGAATAGAACCCCCTCACATGAATTCTTCTTGGACTCTTTATATCTCGACTTCACTCTCTTGATCACCTAGAGCTTGGCCTTGATATCCTTATTTCAAATCGCTTCCAAAGGTCAAAATCCCTAAGCCCCTTGCAGCCCGAATATACCCGTCTCTCTTGTTCTTTTCCCGGTAATACTCGTTGATGTCGAAGGAGTATCCTGAAATAAAATACAATTCCAAGAAGGTATCGATGCATGCGGGGTTTCTAGTGCATGTTCATGTGAACTATTAATACAAATAATATCAAATAATATCAAGTAATTCACATAAGAGATGTAGTGAATGCCAACGAACACGTAATCCTAAGCCGAACGACCTAGACAAACCCGACACAACACGAGAGCTCCGGTTTTGCAACCCAGAGCTCTGATACCACCTAAAGATGTAACACCCCGGAGCGAAGGGCGCCACATCCCCTGCACCATAACCCAACAGGTGAAGCGAAATGGGAACTCCGTCCACGTATCAAGCCACGGCGAACGGGTGACAAACAAAAATCCAACCTAAGCTAAGCGATCTGGACCCTACTCAGAGCACACAATAAAACAAGTAACGAATGCGAAAGCACCAGAATCTCATAAAGCAAATAAACATACCCAAGACATATCAAACTTTTGATTCAAGTTATACAAACTTTATACATATCTCAGAATTAACCAAAATGCATAAAGAAAACGAAAATACAATGCATGAGACTCAAACTCTCCTCAACCCCGACTCAAAGACAACCGCCTAGCTCCAACACCTCAGAACGGGTACCTGCAACTCAAATTAAAAGGGGGAAAAAGATAGAAATAACGAGGGTCAGTCCTAGAGACTGGTGAGGGGGCTAACACACGCACCTATACATATATGTAAGAGCAAAGCATATACAAAGCCGAAAGGGGTTCGTGAACCGGGCGTGGTTTTTGCATTCTAAGACATTTAACCCGTGGTAATATATATAAAGAAAGAAGTTTGGAGCCGAACGCCAAATTCAGTCAAGTTTTAGAGTTTAGAAATCCACCCCCGTTTCACAACCCTAAACGAAGACATAACGAACTGAAAGCTTAAATCCATCTCCCTTACTTACTCCATACACCAAGGCGAAACGAAAACAAAACAAATCATATCCCAACTCCACCGCAACACCGTTTTGGGGAGAGAGGTGCCCCTCTCAACCCCTGCTGAAAAACTGAATGAGACAGGGGATCCGCCCGCTCCTTCGACGGGTCACTAAGCACACCGCCGGCTCAAGAAGACCCGCCTTCCCCTCGACCTCCCGAGGATGGGCGAAATCTCCCTTTTGTGGAATCGTGTTGATGAGAGAGCCCGACGACCCCATGGCCGACCCGGGATCACATACCACTTCTCCGGGGCACAAACTTACACTTACACTAATACTTACACTTACCAGGCGAAGCTTATCCACAAATCTTATCACGCTTACACACACACACTTAACAAAGCTTGTCAAAAGCGTTTTCAAATTCTTAAGACAAATGGGACAAATCCCACGAAATACGTATCCAAACACATATCTAGGTATATACATACATAAGTCGCATGCGGGTTCGAAATTCAATTAGGGTCTTAGGTCATCATAACTAAAAGGAAAGAAAACCTCACCTGGACGAGCAAACCAACCAAAACGGACCAAAAGGAGTCAAACGAACCACTTCCTCAACAACGGAATGAACCTAAGAGCAAAACAAAGAGCAAGAGGCAAACTTAGACTCAAATGAACCATATTGACGCTTGGCGAATGCATATGATTGCATAAAAGATGATATTATGTCATGAACACGTTCATGTGCACTATTAAGGAATTTAAATCATATAATCAAATCATTCAATCCTTCGCTCACTTTCATTCGAATTCATAATTACACGTTTCCAATCAATTCAAGAAATTCAACGCACAAGATCTAACATTTAGACAAATAAGAGCATTGAAGTAAATTAAGTTCGACACACATTCAAACGTACTCAATCTTACACAAAACTCTACTAAATACACCCTATTACCTCATATAACATATCTCCAAAGTTTGAAAGCAAGAACAAATCACAAGATGAGGGAAATGGGTTATGGAAATCACAAACGCCACAAAACACACATAAACGGCATTCAACAAAAGCATGCCTAAATCTCATCCAAAAGTTATGAAATTGAACCAAAATACTCCCAAAACATAGTAAAACAAGTCCATAGTTCATCACAAATGAAGATAAAGACAATAAAGAGGTGAAACAAACCAAAAACCGAAAAGGAAAACCAAGGGCTGCGCAGGGGGAGGGACACGGGGGTGTCCCTCAACTTAACTAAGCTGAGCCACGCCTGTGGCTCAGTCCAGTCATGCCCAGGAAGCATGACACGCCCGTGTCTCACATTTCAATGCAAATGAGACACGGGGGTGTCTCGGTACAGGCCAAAATCGCATACAAAGTTTTATCGGCAAAACTGACCCTAAACAAAATTAGTCCAAAAGCATAGCAAATCAACTCCAAATTTTATGAAACTTGATATACAACATATTTAGCATGTTAGGAACATATTTCATTTAGAACTCAAAGGCTAAATCACGCGTTAAGGTCACCGAAATCATGCAGCAACTCCGGAGCACCAAAAACGGACATATGAGCTCAATTGGTTCAATCATGCCATGATCAAGTACTTAGGGGCTGAATAAGAAGCTAAAACTTTAGGGGATGAACACTAACATGATAAGCAACTAATATACTCCATGTATGCAAATTGACACGAATTGGAGCACATTAGAACCACCAAGAAATCACAAAATGCAACAGCAGCAGTTCGGTTCGCGCATAGCATACAAACAGGCCATCATGCTTCGATTAGGAACTGAAAATGGATCTAAAAACTTCCAAGAGCAGGACTAACATATAAACCAATTAGTATACAACATCTCCATGCAAATTCACACGAATTGGAAGTCATTAGCTCAAGCAACGAAGCACAAAACGTCACAGCAGTTCCAAAACAGGGGAGAAGATTTTTGCAGCAGTTCTCAAGCTCAAAACTCATCATATAAATCAAGGTTTTCAAGGAAAAACCGAGCATACTCATAAAGCAACATGTGTAACACATAAACAAGCATTAACACACGAAATTGGAGTCAAGAATTCATCCATTTGATCTAAAAAACGTGACAGCAGTTTGGTGAAAATGAGCAGATTTGCAGCAGTTCGGTTTTCAAGTTTCATGGCCAAAAACTCAAGGTTTCAATCATGTTATCAAAGAGAAAACAACCCTAACACATCTATCATGAAGTATAGATCAATAATGGAAGCAAAGAAGCTCATATAATCAACAAGGAAGCACCAAATCAGCCACAAACTTAAGCTAAGCCATGGATTAAAAAATATGAGCTAACCCTAACTATTCATGCAAGCTTTCAAACCCTTAATAAATCTGATGCATTTCATGAATTACAAAGATCAAATGAAGCATAGAAGAGAGGAGAATACATAAATATACTTACCTTTAAGATATGAAGAAGTATGGA
Organism: Lantana camara; assembly: GCA_037501455.1. NCBI lineage: Eukaryota > Viridiplantae > Streptophyta > Magnoliopsida > Lamiales > Verbenaceae > Lantana > Lantana camara. Next base: position 48,026,515 of record CM074860.1, on the reverse strand, counting down.
GAAGATTGGCTTCAAAAATCACAAGACATGGGATAGGGCTTCTTTCTTCTTCTTCTTTTCTCCATTTGCAGCAGATTTTCCTTCTCCTTGGGGTGTGTGGTCCGAAATGGAGAGGTAGGGAAGAGATAGGAGTGATTAAAGATCAAATAAACCAAGGGTTAAAGTTTAAGCATTGTTAAAATGGGCCCACAAGTACATGACTAGTCAAAGAAGGTGGCTTAAGCACAAGCTGTTCGTTCCGGGCAAAAAACGAGGGTCTAAACGAGCTTATAAAAATACCAAATCTGGTTCCTTGGCTTCATCTCTTCGTTACGAGTCCAACGCATCTTCCGGAATTCGAATCCGAATTCCCTAGCTCAAGTTATGGCCTCTGGAACAAGAGGCGTGCTAAAACTAGTTAGGCCCTCATGTCCCTCGTCAAATACTTAAGGTTTAAAACCTCGATAAACGAACACGAAAACTTAAAACGAGCATGCAAACACATTCATAACTCACGTATATCATGCATACCAAAATTTCACAAAAATCGGAATTGAATTCCGGCACATAACAAGCAAATTACGAGCATGCAAACTTAAACGTTTAAAATCAAAGTTCATAAATATAAACAATTAATTTCATATAAATTCAAATAATCATATAAGCATTAAAATAACATTCAAATACGTAATTAAATAATTTAAAGCACATAAAACCCTCTCGTTACGGCGTACCTGGAAATCCGAACGATCGGGATGTTACATCAGCGGCCTGTAAGCCGTCGGAAAGCCGTCGGTCAGTATATTCCAACGGATACTCGATGGTTTCAAGCCCGTCGGAATTGACGAAAACAAAGAAGCAGTTGGAATGGTCCTACGGACAAGGCCATTGGAAAAATGTGCAGATACCGTCGCAAATATGTTCCGACGGATAACCGACGACCCATGCCGTTGGTAATATTAACGAGACATGACGTCAAAACCTCATCGATGTTCCGTCGTTTGGCCGTCGAAATTTATACTCCGATGGCCTTCCTATGAAATTGGCCATCGGTAGGGATGTTCCAATGATGGTTTAACTAACGGGTGTCCTTCTGGCGGAATTCCACCGGTTATCCGTGGGAATCCCACTTTACCGATAAAAAACCGATGGGATTTAAGAAAATCCCATCGGTATTCATCCATCGGTTTTCAATGATTTTTTTGTAGTGTAATTAATTATGGGAATTAATTAGTTATTATTACTGCTAATCGAATAATGAACCTAATGGGTGACACATAAATGCCAGAGTACGAGGGTTATAGTAGGATGTTAATATGATTAACGAAGGATCAAATTGTTTGTAACTTTTCATCCGTGCAAGCATGACGTATGTGTCTACCTACATGCGCAATTAAAGTAATTATATATGCTTCCATATACTAATTCTTTTACTAATTGTTATTACTTGAATATTTGAATATGAATTTTCATAAAAATTCTAGAAACGTTTATGCCTATATGGTTATGTTTGAGTGTCGTTTCTATCCAATTTGTCCGATTTTCATGAAAATTTGGTATGTTGGAGTTATGTGTGTTATGAACATGTATATATGCTCGTTTTATATTTTCGGATTCGGTTGTTGGTGTTTTGGATTTATTTTGGGTTTTGGAACCAAAATGGAGGCTAAAGAGCATCTAGCGTACCTTTAGTTCCCGGCGGCATATCTTGAGCTCGGGAACTCGGATTATCGATGATTTGAGTTCAATGAACTAAGACTCTTATTTTTCTAAGACCGCTTGAACCCCCGAAACCTAGTCGAAACACACAGCCCGCATTTAATGACCCTAACTATTTAAATTCTTGGCAAAATTGAGTGAAACTTAGACGCACATTCTAAAGAATTATTCCCCTTTCATCTCCAGCTCTCTCATTTTGTCCCAAGTGAAGAAAAAAGAAGGGTTTCATCAGCTCTAAACCGAGTTTGAGCTCAATACCTCACCAAATCACTCCAAATCTGAAAGGTAAGTTTATGATTGTATTATCCATCTTCTCTTCTTTCTTTTGACACCTTATTAGTTGAAATCCATGGAGAAATAAATGAGTTATGGATAGCATGATGAATAGTAAAGGTTTAGATCTATTTTGATGACTTTGCTTGATTTCTTGTGCTTTCTTTGGATTTAATGCTACCTAAATGATCCTAACACATCCATGAGTGATCATATGAACTAATTTTACATGGGGTTTAAGGAATTCATGAGTTACCATCGGAGGTCTTGAAGCTTTTTACATGAAGATGAATATGATAATATCTCTTGCATATGTTTCATGTATATCTTCAAGTTGGGCCCAGATTTTAGCGCGAAATGCATGAATTTTTGTTACCCTAACTCACTATTATGTGTTAAATGGATGATAGCATGAGTTGGTGGAGTATTTGTTGAGTTCTTGGGGCTATTTTCGCGTTTTCCCCTGCTGCCGCGAGGAGTCGCGGCCGTGATCCCGTTTAACGCTTTTCCGGTCGCGGCCGTGACCCCAAATCAGCCATGTTTTGACTTCTACAGTGCCAGGTCGTGGCCGTGACCATTTTCAGGTCATTTTGAGTCGAGGCCGCAACTATTTTTCAGCCAACTTTCGACTTTTAATTCCTCTCTTGTGTACTGCAGGCTTTTTTCTCTTTTTGTTCGTTATTTGCTCGTTGTTACCTACCCAAACGACCTCCGATTGACCTGAATTTTTAATTATACAAACCTTTTCAAGTCAAGAAAACTCTCCAATTGGAATCACCTTAAAATTTGTCCTGGTTTATGAGACATGATCGATCCATTTTGGTGTCTCCAATTCAACGAAAATTTGCCTTTATCCAACTTCACACCTTCGCCATTTTCACATCATTTTGAACCAAAACTCAAGCTATATATCCTCGGAAAGCCCTGTTTGTCTAGTTTCATATCCAACAAACAAAACCTAATTCAAAATTCTAGAACTCAAGATATGTTCAAAGTTCTACAGCTTACGTATTTCTGGAAACAGTCAGCTTTTATCGAAATCCACTTCTTCGCATTCCTTTCACCCCCTTGATGTCCGTATGTGTTTTAATTGATCTATTTTGCTTCTAAAATGTGTCTATGATATTAATGGCTCATTGAATGACATGCTATGATATTTTTATGAATTTGGTGGTTTGAATTACGGGGTGTAAACATGATTTTGTGCATGAATGTTTAAATGCTACAACTTGATCTTCCTTGCAATCCTTGCCTTCTCAATGTGTTTAATGGTTTCTTTTCACTTCTAAGTGACTCATACCCATTCCTAATATGAATTATAACATGTATTGAATGAACGATTGGTATTTAGATGAAAGAATGGTAACGAAAGAACACGATCTACTCGTGTAACGAATGATTGAATGGTTTACGTGACTAAGTGGCATTAATTATATACATGAACCTTTGCATAACACATTGTTATAGCTTGTACATGTCATATCATGTTAAAGCATTGTCGTGGGTCATATGTGGTTCATTTGGAGTCTTGAGTCTCACGAATGCACTGTGTTGTCTTTCGTACAGTTTTCTCCAAGGCGGAGACTTGCCGGGTTCATAGGCTACCTTCAAGCTTTTCTTTCTTTTGGTATTGTTCGGTAAGGTGTAACAGGTGGGTGTCTCTTCTATTAGATATGAATCGACCCGATATTACCAAAGTGAATGTTTTAAACCAAAGTATAGTATAGTATATTTATATATATATATCGAGTCTTTTCAAAAGAGTAAATCATTTCGAACGTAATGCCCTTCTTTTATGTATCCCTACTTTATGATTTTGGCGAGAGCATGATTATGAACGGGCCCAGGGACTTAGTACATGTGACTATCCGGGGAGACAAGGGCCGACGGTGATCCTATGTATTAGTCCCACATAAACTGTGGCGAAACCAGCCTCGCTAGGATATTAGCGAGGAAGGGGAACCTTTATTTATGGGTGGTCGGGCCTTACAAACCCATCCACCACCCGGAGGAAATATGTGTATGTGTTAATGATTATGAATGAATGATTACGATTATGATTATGAAAGAAAGATTACGAATGAATGAATGATTGTTATGTGACCACTAACGAATGACTGAATGAATAATGCACGCACCAGGTGAAGGTTTGAGAATTTGCCCACTTGCCAGGGCTCACGTAATGACCTCATGGATGAATGAATTATGGAATTGATCGTTGTAATCCCGAGCGTTGTTTTCCTTAGTTTTACCCACTTGTGAAATGTGACGCCCCGCTTCTCGATCAAGGTAGGGTTTTCCACGAGAGTGTACGATTTACCTTTCTATGTATGATTTATGTGGATTTATGCCTTAATTTGATAGACATTTGGTGCTTATGTGAAAAACATGATTTACATGACTTATGTGGCTATTTGATATGACAAGTATGTGCTCGGATTGTGCTTAAAGAGTTTTGATAGCATGTTTTATGGTTAAACGAAATAATGTGCTTATTTGGACATTAAAGCAAAATTTAGGGACTAAATGGTAAATTTATTTTCCAAGCCTAGAACTGTTTAGAACTTAATGAAATTGAGTAGATAATTCGATTACGAGTTCGTGGGTTCTTGAATCGCTCAATTCGGAGTTCGGACGAAGAAGTTATGGCCATTCTACGAAAAGTCAACCTTTTAAGCCTTTAACTGTTGACCTGCGACCCAATTTCGAAATTAAATAAATTTGAGACCCAATTTCACTTAAATCCGACCCGTATGACCCTCTCCATGATCCTATTCAGCTGACCCAAATCAGATCCTAAACACCAAACATAAGTTACGTTATTTTCCAAGAATCATATTCATTCTCTCCCAACACTTTTTCAAAGTCTATTCATATTCTCTCAAGAACTTCAAGCCACCTTCAAGCCATCTTCAAGATTCAAGAGTGAAGGTTAAAGCTGGAGATTCAAGACTAAAGATCAAGATATCTTCTTCAATTTTGAGCTCTCAAGGTAAGCTTATGTGCTCTTTTCATGGGGTTGTGTTCTTGAAGCTTTTAAGCTTGAATATGAATCTAGGGTTCATGTTAGATGGATTAAATCCGAATTTTATGATGGAATTATGTTTATCTTGATGCTAGGAACGATTTGATATAAGAATTTATTGTTTTCATGTTCATTTGAAGATTTCACCATTAAAGCACTTTGAAGCTTTTCATAAGAACTTATGCATGTTCATGCCCTAGCTTGTTTTAACTTGATTTGATAATGGATTCATGTCCCTTATGTGCTTTTATGAAGAATAAGATACGTTTCCTTGAGTTTCATGCTTATTTGAAGAATCCACCATTGATGACCTTTGAAGCTTTCTTGAGAATTCTTGCATGTTTATGTTCTTGTGTGATTTAACTTGATTTGATGATCGATTCTTGTTCCTTGAGAAATTCCATGAAGAATGTGATTAATTCCTTTGAGTTTCTTGCATGATTGTTGATTTCACCATTGTTATGCTTGAAGCTTTCATGAAACTTGTAGAAGATGAAGTTCTTGTATGAACTGCTAGCTTTCTTGATGTTTATATGTTCCTAAGTGCTTTATTATGTAACTTGATGATTTATGATGCTTATTTGTGGTTTTGGAAGCTTAATTTCATGTTTTGGGGTGTTTTGAACTCATTCCCGTCGAGTTTGAAGTTGCTGTCACGTTTTTTTTAAGTTCTGGGCAGAATCGACTAGGGTGGATTTTTGCTGTGTAAAAATCCATGGGGGTGGATTTCAGGCAGTAGCTTCTGGACCAAATCCGCGAGGGTGGATTATTTGTGAAGGAAAATCCATGGGGGTGGATTGTCCCCAGCCCTGTTTTCTTGATTCGTTTCACTTGTTTTGCCTCTCGTTTGTTCCTTACTTATTTATATTATGTCTCTAATGTATTGTGACCTCGTTATATGTTGTGACATCCCATGCATACCTTATATTATGATCTTTATACCTCAATCATGCTTAAGTTATCTTAATTGACTAAGTTATGCATTTATTTAAAATGTGTTAAAGTATGATTCATATGTCGCTTATTACATATGACTTGGGAAATTGATACACGACTTATATGATGCAATATGATCATAATTACCAATCTATACCATCGTTGAACATTCCTTGCACACCATTAACATATTTACATTCATGTCAAAGCCGTGCGTCGTCTTGTTGGGTTTCGAGTCGAGTCTTACCTTTGTTGGTACGTTGTCTTGTTAGGTGGTGAGTCTCCGGACGTGTAACCTTCCTTGTTCGTGCTTGATCTTGGAGGTTCTTGGTAAAGGTGAGGAGTTATAATATCAAAATGTTTTGTAAAATTGTGGACACATATGACCTATCATGTTTGATGGTTTTGAACTCCCATTTTCGAAAAGGTATATGTAGGCTTAATAAGCGAAGTTTTGTGAGCGTTGCTTATATTATGATGTTCGACTATGGAAAACGGTTTACCAGTAAAACTCGTGTTTTGGTATATGGGATAGGTACCCAAAATGCTTTTAGAACTTTCATTTGGATTTTATGCACGTGTGAGTTGTGTAGCGAGCCTTTGTTATACCTTGCAAGGACGCTTGCTTGGTTGGTTCTTTTGATAGCACTCGGGGCGGAGTAAGTGGTAAGACCGGGAACGCAAGGGCGGACGGTTGCACCCTTACGAAGTACCCAGTTTTGGACAAGTTTGCTAAGACTCCGAGGAGGGTTCGGGGTTGAGGTAAGCTTGGGAGAAGGTCAGTTTCATGGACCCACTTCTCCATGGATATTTTGCGATGATCGGGGGGTGCACACCCTCGACATCAACGGCGTTAAGGATGGATTGGTTTGATTTCACTTGGTTTGGGAAGCAAGGATGGAGTGCTCATACTCGCCGAGCCGGTGCTTTGGTTTATGATCCGTATTTTTATAAAATCTGCATTGTTTTCTAAAACGTTAACGGATCAAGAATGTAACGCCGCAATCTTTCATTATGCAAAATGTGATTTAATGTGAAATAATTGTCAATTATGACTTAATTGTTTAATTACTTAATTGTCCTTAATTGATCACTTCATAAGCTTAGGGACTTAATTGCATGAAATAGTCTTGGACTCACTTGATCACTTATTTAATTTATGGACCTAATTGCATTAAATGAATTGGGAGTTAGTTAGCTACTTGTTCAGAGATAATATTAGATTGCATTAATTTAAATAATTGAAGGACTTAAATGCAAAAGGCGGCGAGTCATACTCATTCGTGGGTGAATCAAGCTTATATCACATATTTCTCCCACATTTCATTCATTCATCACATTTCAACAAGTCCACACTTATACACACACTCAATATCGGTTCTTTACACCAAGGAAGGGGAAGAGAATTTCACCTCATATTTCAAGCTTTAATTCAAGGAAGACATTTGCATAAGTGGAAGCACCATCTTCATCTCATCCTTTCATCCATTTCTTCTTCCATCTTGAGATATAGGGAGAATTTGATTGAATCTCTTGATGTGTGATTGAGTAGGGTTTGGTGATATTGATAAGAATTCCTTGGTTATATATGACTAGAAGCATGATCTTGATCATTTAACTTGCCAACTTGCATGATTTCTTGAATAATATGGAAGTTGGAGTATACGAATAATTATGGGGTTTTGGGGCCTAATACTTGGTGATTTGATACATATTTATTGGTTTGATCGTTGTATAATGGAAGTATATTGCGTATATGTTGTGTTTGATCATTTTTATTGGATTGATTTTGGTGTTTTGGTTGGATCGTTGTTGTTGCTGCTGTGCCATGTTTTTCAGCGTACGTGACACGGGCGTGTCACGTCTTCCTCTTTCAGTGTGACAGGGGGTGCATTGTTGTTGGCCTGGGTTTTCTGTACCGTGACACGGGGGTGTCACGGATTGCTTTGTCTTGGTGACACGGGCGTGTCACCTTCTGTTCGCATGCATTTTGCCGCTGTACTGTGACACGGGGGTGTCACGGCTTAGTGTATATTTGTGACACGGGCGTGTCACACTCTGTTTTCATGGATATTTTGGTGTCATGCTACTATACGTGTTATTATATGCTTGTTTTATGCTTAAATGTGATCATGACATTTGATAATTGTCCATTCTTGTTATTACACGTCATGTTACGCCGTTCGTCCTAATTGGTTCATTGAGTCGTGTCTTATGTACACTTGTCTTAGTTGCACAGACTAGCACACCAGTGACGTGGAGTGGACTTCTTAGGCCGTGTCTTTCTATTTATTTTGTCGGTACAGGTGAGGCTTAATTTCAAGATATATAGGACCATTACAACCCTATGTGATGTTTTAAGCCAAAAGGTATCTATATATCTATAGTTTTCTAAACTCTATTGATTTCAACTGATTTGCTGAATTGTACTGTATTGATTGATCGTGTTTTGGGCGAGTATATTGTATTGTGCACTGTGGGCCCGAGAGTGAGTGTTTGAGCCAACCGGGAAAGCATGGGTTGACGGGTAACTCTTACACTCCTCTCAACCGTGGGGATGAACCCTGAATCCACCAGGAGGTTTGGTGGAGGAAGGAGTCCCGTGCGTGGGAGTCATGCTCCCGACCTACATCGTGTTTACCGTGGATGGATCGGGCCTTGCAAACCCACCATCATTGGAGGAAGAAGGAGTCATTGAAATTGCTACGTGTGTACTGTAATTGATTGTGTGATCACTAATTAACTAATTAAAAGTATCGTGATTGTACACTGTCGGAGTAAGGTTGGAGAATTGCCCTCACTCGCCGGGCCACTGACTGATTGATTGATTGAAACTGATTAATTATTAAATCTGATAGTTGTAATCTCATGCGAGCTCTATGTTGTTGTTGAACTTATATTGATTTGTGTTATAAAACCTTACCCGAGGTTATGATTTGCATGTTATCTGCGCTTATATCTATTATGCCCCTCGCTCAGTCTGTGGTAGACTGACACCTCACCTTTCAGTTTTGCAGGTTGTGTGCTAGGCCGGATTGGTGTCGAGTCCAGTCTTTCTTTTCGGGTCTAGCACGTGTCCATTCTACTTGGTTGCATATGTAATGTTATTTTGGATTATATGAAATGTTATGTTTATGAGCGATGATAATGTATTGATAGGATTTTAGAAATGGTGCTTGAAAGACTTGTTATTAATGCACTTCAGTTTTTATATCCGGTTGTGATAATTGGTTTGGGGTTAGTCCCGCCTAGCTAGTTAGTCTTTCTTTTCTTGTCACCCGTTTCCTATGGCTCAGTTCATGTATGGATTGTCCGTTTCATATGTGGACTGAGCTATAGTGCGGGGGATGTGGCACCTAACGTTCCGGGTGCTACATCCTTAGGTGGTATCAGAGCCCGATTGCAAAATCGGGTCTCTAGTGTCGTGTCGTGTCGAGTCTAGGTCGTGCGGCATAGGAATTAATTGCCAACTTGCGAGTCTTGCATCTTTAACTGAAATTATTTGACTTATTTGAATTATTTGAATAACTTGAAGTCCTTGAATTATGTGAATTAATTGTGACTTGAGACTTAATTGCAACCATTAGCATCCACTAATGCTACATGCATCCTGAGTGTCCTGAATACAGGATGCACCGAGGTCGTCATCATCGTGATCGTTCTCAGGCACATCGACATCGTCGGCATCATCGAGAGAGAGATTACCGCCCCCTCCAGCTCAACCACAGGACTTCATGAATGCTGTGGTTGGCCTTATGGACCAGAGGGTGAGAGAGCATGTTCCTCCCGCACCGCCTGCTCCACCGGTGCAATTAGAAGCACCTATCTCAACTATACTTCGGGAATTCCAGAATCCACACCCTCCTAAATTCTTCCACGAAAATGATACCGAGGCGGAGATGTGGTTAAAGGAAGTAGAGAGAATTTGGGAGCTTATACCATGTGAGTCTCGAGAGAAAGCTCGTTGCACCATTACATTGATCCAAGGAGAGGCTTACTCTTGGTGGGAAAGTATTAAGATAGTGTTGGAGGCCACCGGGGAGGAAATTAATTGGGAGGTATTTGCTCGAGAGTTTAAGAACAAGTTTATTCCACCTTCAGCGCGTACTAGGAGATTGAAGGAGTTCACGGAATTAAAGCAAGGAAGGATGTCAGTTTCGGAGTATATAGCCGAGTATGAGAGGCTATCCCGCTATGCCCCTAATATAGCGAGTGATGACTTTCATAAAGCAATGCAGTTTGTGCAAGGACTTCGACCGGACATATAGGAGGCACTAGAAGCGGTCAAGACAAGCACGTGGGCCAAAGCTACTATCAAAGCTTTGAAAGTTGAGGATGCCGTAAATGCTAGGAGTTCTATCTTACGAGTGGGATCGATTCCGAAGACTCTACCTAAATCAGATTTGTCACCATCTCCAGAAAAACCTCTCTGCACTTATTGTGGACATGACACCCACACTTATGATGGGTGTAGGAAGCGGTTGCGTCTATGTTTCCGTTGTGGGAGTGCTAAGCATTAGATAGATACATATCCGGAGCGACAAGAACTATCCACCGGGGGTCAACGACCATTTCACAGGCAAGAACAACGGTGAACGGCACATCTACACATGCATACCACGCACATCATACGCTTTCTTATTTTGTATAATTGTATTCCTTGTGTTTGCTATTTACTCTTATGTGAATAATTGGAATGTTGATCTTCCTACTTGCTCCATATGTGACGTTGTATGTAAGTGTTATTTAAGTTTGTGCGTGGTGTGTTTGTGTGAGAGACGGGGTTCTCTCTTTTGTGTGAGAGACAGGTTCTCTCTTCTGTGTGAGAGACGGGGTGGTCTCTTGTTTGTTGAGAAACGGGGTTTTCTCATTAATTGTTTGGGGAGACGGGGTTCACTCGTCTTGTGTTTTAATTTGTATTTCGAGCAGTGGACCTGGGGACCAGGTCCTTTTAAGGAGGGGTGATTGTAACGCCCCAATCTTTCATTATGCAAAATGTGATTTAATGTGAAATAATTGCCAATTATGACTTAATTGTTTAATCACTTAATTGTCCTTAATTGATCAACTTAATTGCATGAAATAGTCTTGGACTCACTTGATCATTTATTTAATTTATGGACCTAATTGCATTAAATGAATTGGGAGTTAGTTAGCTACTTGTTTAGAGATAATATTAGATTGCATTAATTTAAATAATTGAAGGACTTAAATACAAAAGGTGGTGAGTCATTCTCATTCTTGGGAGAATCAAGCTTATATCACATATTTCTCCCACATTTCATTCATTCATCACATTTCAACAAGTCCACACATATACACACACTCAATATCGGTTCTTTACACCAAGGAAGGGGAAGAGAATTTCACCTTATATTTCAAGCTTTAATTCAAGGAAGACATTTGCATAAGTGGAAGCACCATCTTCATCTCATCCTTTCATCCATTTCTTCTTCCATCTTGAGGTATAGGGAGAATTTGATTGAATCTCTTGATGTGTGATTGAGTAGGGTTTGGTGATATTGATAAGAATTCCTTGGTTATGTATGACTAAAAGCATGATCTTGATCATTTAACTTGCCAACTTGCATGATTTCTTGAATAATATGGAAGTTGGAGTATATGAATAATTATGGGGTTTTGGGGCCTAATACTTGGTGATTTGATGCATATTTATTGGTTTGATCGTTGTATAATGGAAGTATATTGCGTATATGTTGTGTTTGATCATTTTTATTGGATTGATTTTGGTGTTTTGGTTGGATCGTTGTTGTTGCTGCTGTGCCCTGTTTTTCAGCGTACGTGACACGGGCGTGTTACGTCTTCCTCTTTCAGTGTGACACCGGGGTGCATTGTTTTTGGCCTCGGTTTCCTGTACCGTGATACGGGGGTGTCACGGATTTCTTTGTTTTGGTGACACGGGCGTGTCACCTTCTGTTCGCATGTATTTTGCCCTGTACTGTGACACGGGGGTGTCACGGCTTAGTGTATATTTGTGACACGGGCGTGTCACACTCTGTTTTCTTGCATATTTTGGTTGCATGCTACTATACCTGTTATTATATGCTTGTTTTATGCTTAAATGTGATCATGACGTTTGATAATTGTCCATTCTTGTTATTGCACGTTATGTTACGCCGTTCGTCCTAATAGGTTCATTGAGTTGTATCTTATGTACATTTCTCTTTGTTGCACAGACCAGCACACCAGTGACGTGGAGTGGACTTCTTAGGCCTTGTCTTTCTCTTTATTTTGTCGGTACAGGTGAGGTTTAGTTTCTAGATATATAGGACCATTACAACCCTATGTGATGTTTTAAGCCAAAAGGTATCTATATATCTATAGTTTTCTAAACTCTATTGATTTCAACTGATTTGCTGAATTGTACTGTATTGATTGATCGTGTTTTGGGCGAGTCTATTGTATCGTGCACTGTGGGCCCGAGAGTGAGTGCTTGAGCCAACCGGGAAAGCATGGGCTGACGGGTAACTCTTACACTCCTCTCAACCGTGGGGATGAACCTTGAATCCACCATGAGGTTTGGTGGAGGAAGGAGTCCAGTGCGTGGGAGTCATGTTCCCGACGTACACCGTGTTTACCGTGGATGGATCGGGCCTTGCAAACCCACCATCATTGGAGGAAGAAGGAGTCATTGAAATTCCTACGTGTGCACTGTAATTGATTGTGTGATCACTAATTAACTAATTAAAAGTATCGTGATTGTACACTGTCGGAGTAAGGTTGGAGAATTGCCCTCACTCGCCGGGCCACTGACTGATTGATTGATTGAAACTGATTAATTATTAAATCTGATAGTTGTAATCTCGTGCGAGCTCTATGTTGTTGTTGAACTTATATTGATTTATGTTATAAAACCTTACCCGAGGTTATGATTTGCATGTTATCTGCGCTTATATCTATTATGCCCCTCGCTCAGTCTGTGGTAGACTGACACCTCACCTTTCAGTTTTGTAGGTTGTGTGCTAGGCCGGATTGGTGTCGAGTCCAGTCTTTCTTTTCGGGTCTAGCACGTGTCCATTCTACTTGGTTGCATATGCAATGTTATTTTGGATTATATGAAATGTTATGTTTATGAGAGATGATAATGTATTGATAGGATTTTAGAAATGGTGCTTGAAAGACTTGTTATTAATGCACTTCAGTTTTATGTCCGGTTGTGATAATTTGTTTGGGGTTAGTCCCGCCTAGCTAGTTAGTCTTTCTTTTCTTGTCACCCGTTCGCTATTGTAACACCCCAAACGGAGGATGCTACATCCCCCGCACTATGACCCAGACCCGAAGCATGAAATGAAAGTCCATGTCCGAATCCGAATCAGAGCGAACGGGAGACCAACTCACACACTAGGCTAGGCGGATCTAACTTGACCAAAACTCAGAGTGCGGAAGCAATTAAAACCAACATCAATAGATAGCGGAAGCATTTAAAACAAAACATACAAAGCAGGTGACGGGTTCAACTAGCATAGATACCTAATCCCGAATAATAGATCAACAAACATAACAAGTGACGGGTTCAACTAGCATAGATACCTAATCCCGAATAATAGATAAAGTAATAATCATCAAGTGCCACAAGGGCCGAATGAGAGTGCCACGCAGGGCTACCGAATAGTAAAGTATAATCTCAAGTCTACAAGTCAAAGCATAAGTAAAGTGTATGAAAAGACAAATGCAAATGGAAAGACTAGACCGACGAAGTGCAACTCAAAGGACTCACTTCCGCCTAGCAAACGCCAACAATCCTGCAACTAAAAGTGTAAATGATGGGTCAGTCAACTTGACCGAGTGAGGGGGCTAACGCACACCCACAATAGATATATATAAGGAGCATAGCACAGAATAAAAAGGATGGACTCATGAACCGGGGATAGGTGTTACATACCAAAACGTTTTGAAAGAACCCGAATAAGATATAGATATAAATTTAGAAACCATTTTCCAGAAAAACTCTATCCCGATTCATAATTCCATAACATAACATAATCAATTGCTCGGCGAGTACGAGCTTCCCACCTTTACTCCTCAGAACATAAATCACAATCAATCCAACCGCTACACCAATGATGGAGGGGATGTACAGTCCCCAAAACCATCTATAATAACACCGTCTAAAATAGACTCGATCTCAAGAGGGTAGCGAACCCACAAGAGTCATCCCCGGATAAAACACCGAAGGCTCAAGATATCACGCCTCCCTCATCACCCTAAGGTCGCGCAATGATATCTCAAATGGAAACTAGCACAGTGGCTTATCCGACGGCCCTATGCCGTACCGGTCTCGACTCGTACCAGCTCCTGGATCCACATACAGAACAATATAGAATAGAACAGATACCATATATCATGGCTAACTCGCTACAGAATCATAACACCACTGAATTTTCCAAAATAGCTTACATATGCCTCAAAAACTGGTTTTATATTTACACCCTTCCTACGCGATGGAACTTTAAGCCTCATGACCTCCATCCACGTAGGACTCACACAAGATCATCAACATATCATATTCAGCACATACATATCTATAATAGAGTATACTCGCATGCAAGGGTAGAAATCAACATGTAAAGGCCATAGGTCGCATAACTATACAAAATCCTAAACCTCACCTCGTGAAAGTAGAGTCTGAGAGTGTGAAGGGCCAAACACTCTAAACCTCGGGCCCACCGGCACCACCAAACTCTGTGATAAGACATATAGAAGCCCAGACTTAGACTCTATATGAACCAAACAAGACGCACGGCGTTGCTCAACATGATCGTGGTTATGCGTAAGTGTTCATGTTGTGCTTGGATAAGGTGTCGTGGTCATTCAAGGCATATCAATGCTCAACAAGGTCATATTTACAAGCAACCGACACGTAATTCCATATCCAAAGATGCAAGATCGATTTAGGAAGTCAATGTATTCACAAAATGCATATTAAATCATCCAATGTCACAGGGTTCAATTATAATATTATAATTAAGCATCAAGTTCATGTCGAGTTATAAAGTGCATAAGTAAGAGCAACTTGATCATATAAACATACAAAGTTGTTGTACGTAAATGGCATGCTTGATACAAATAAAGAGTGCATTTAATTCACTTATGACCATACTTTTCAACTTCACAACATGTTTGGTATACAAGCTCAAGTCACATTCATAGTTTCATAAATATTACACTAACACCCCTTCATATCTAAACACATAGTATAAATTCATCACATCGGGATTCAAATTGTAAATCGAAACATTCATGCGTATCACAATCCATTCAATACATGTTTTCGTATACGATTGGAATACATCTCGATCAACAAACCAACAATAACCAATTTATTTGCACTTAAAACAATTAATTCAAATAATCACAATTACGCAAAATAATTCGTAATAAATAGATCGAGTGTCCGATTAACGAACGGAAAGTGGCGTTGAACTCACCACATCGAGACGAACATTCTGACCAGACGCCGCCGGAACACCACCACTGTAGCTGCCGGAATTTGGCCGGACCGCCACCGGGCCACCGCCGAAGGTCGTCGGAAAAATCCTGAAAAATCAGTCCTGAATGAAGTCTTCGTGCCCATTCCGAATCCCTGATCAATTTCAGAAAATTCTAAGCCGATTGTCCTAGATCTGAAATCTAAGAACACGAAAACCCTAAATCTTCAAACTAAAATTACTTCCAAACCGGTGAACCAAAATGCAATCCGTAAAAGCCATTGTCTTACCCATGACGAGCTCTTCGAAAGCCCTAAGGTAGATCGCCGGAAAAATCCTCGGAGCTAGTGCCGCCGTTGCACCGCCACTTTACCGCCGCTATCCGCCGCCAAACCACCCAATCTGGAGTCGCCTGATCACAGGCCACTAGTTCTCGTCGTTCCGAACAACTTTCGTGAAGAGCCCGAGACCAAAAGATGGCCGGAAAAGGCCCCCGTTGGTCGCCGAAGTTTCTGCCGCCGCTGCTACAGTAACTCGCGCAGCCGCCGCGAGCTTTGGACGGCGCGTGCGGCTCCGTCACTACTCCGATGGCCGTGCCGCCGACGTCAAACAAAGTGCCGACATGTCCTCTTACTGGGTCTTGGGCGCGTGTACCAAGGAAATGGCCGGAAAACTCCGCGAAACGCCGGCGAAGTGGCGGCGGTCTAACAGCTCCGCCGCTGCTACTGAAATCCTGCCATAACTCCACCACCGTTCATCGTTAGGTCGTGAAATCGGTACTCTTGCGTCGGTCTCGCCGTGATAATCGAAATGGAC
This sequence comes from Lantana camara, assembly GCA_037501455.1. Taxonomy (NCBI): domain Eukaryota; kingdom Viridiplantae; phylum Streptophyta; class Magnoliopsida; order Lamiales; family Verbenaceae; genus Lantana; species Lantana camara. Next base: position 48,010,318 of record CM074860.1, on the reverse strand, counting down.
TATTCGTTTGTTGAATTCCGTCGAGAAACGATCGAGTTATAGGCTCGTAACCGAAGCCGTGCATAGTGACCCGCGGGAGACAGAGAGTGGGAGAGGAGAGAGAGAGAGAGAAAAAAGGGATTGGGAGAAATGTGTCTTGTGCACAAGCTATATACAACTGGGTATCCTTATCGCGTAGCAAAGAGTAATATCGCGTACAAATAATCATGAATAAAATTGGTAAAGTTACGAATAAACATTCAAGCTCCGAATTAATTTTATAAATTAAAATGAAAGAGAGAGATTTACCAATTAGAGTTTAATTCAATTTAATTTTAGAAACCTTTCGTACAATTTAATGACACTCGTAAACACATGATTGATAATTAATCTCAAGGAATTCAAGTAAACCGAAATTAAACAATTTAAGCAACATGACGGATTTAAAAATCAACTTGACAATTATTTCATGGAATAAATTTGAATTAAATCAAATTAGACAGTTAGGGTTAAATATGCGCGTAATTAATCAAGTTGGCAATTAATCTTAGAATAATTCGAATGAACACATATTAAATTGAATTTACATTAATTCACATAATTCAAGAATTCTTAAATTAAACACACACAAGTGTAGAGACTTACTTGTTGATGTCGTAAGGACGCCCTTCGAGAAAACGGGGCATCACAGCTATGGCTCAGTTCATGTATGGATTGTCCGTTTCATATGTGGACTGAGCTATAGTGCGGGGGATGAGGCACCTAACGTTCCGGGTGCTACAATGAACACCTTTGATTTGAGTATGCATTGAACCTTCTTATGTTAATTATATTATGTATACTTCTCCTCACCGGTTCCGTTTGAACTGATCTCCTTTACCTTTCGTGTCCGCAGGTTGCTTTTGGAGTCATGCTAGGCAAGGGTCTATCTTGAGAGTCTTGTCTATTTGTCTAGTTATGTTTGTTGCTTTTACTTTGGTTTTGTTACCTTAGAGTTGTTTTGGATTCAGCATGTATGTTGTCGGATTTATTATCTTGTTAGTTGGACCGTGGCGGTGTCTAGGATGATTTACATTCTCGTATTTTGAGCATTTCATGCTGGACCGTGTTGGTCACTTAATTGATGATTTGATCTTTCGCATTTGTTTTCATTTGACTTGAGAAGGTCTGAAGTGCGTATATTGAAATTGAACTCTTATGCATGTGGTATGTTTTAAGCTTCCGCGTATTTGTGTTTGTTTTAATTCTCTTGATTTGAGTCTAGTACCGCCTAGCTAGGATGTCCGTTTGTCACCGCTTGCTTCGATCTTGGCAGGTATATGGATAGCAATTCTATATACAAGCTAGGCCCGTATCGCGGGATAGGCGTGGGATGCCCTTGTTGGGGCGTTACACCCCTATTTGGTTGGTATCAGAGCCACAGTTTCAAAACCGAGCTCTTGGGTCGTCTCGAGTCGTCTAGGTCGTACGGCAATAGGAACAACTTGCTTACATGCTTTAAATTAATTTTTTTTGCATATGCTATGTTGTTGATTAACATAATTGTTGTTGCATTACATGAGCATCTTAGAGTGAATATGATGTTTCTATTGTGGCCTTTTCGTTGATTACTTTCTAATGTCACCTAAGTGGTAATTACTTTGTTGTACTTAATTATTTCACACTTATGTGTTGGCTTGTTTTGAATTGTCTATAATCTTATGATATGTATATCTTGTTAACTATTACTTTTAAATTATGCAAATCGCACTGCTTGCTCGATATTAAGTGACATGAACATATGACTAATGACATGCATACATGATAAGATTGTGTGTAAGATGCCTCCTCGTCGTCGTGCTCGTGCTCTGGCTTGTAGAAATGAGCAAGGTCCTCTGGAGAATAATCAAAATCCTCCACCACCCCCGTTAGCGAGTCCCGTGGATCTCATGGCTTTTATGGCTCAGTTTATACAGGCCGTCCATGCACAACAAGCGACATAAGTACCTCCTTTGGTACCAATTGAGAGTGTTTATGATCGGTTTAGTAGACGCCGTCCACCGATATTTCCGGGTACCACGGATGACTTGAAAGTGGAGTTTTGGATCACTACCATTGAGAGGATTTTTCGGTTGTCACTTGCACCGAGATAGAGAAGGCTTTGTGTGCTATTGATCTCCTTCGTGATGAGGCTTACAATTGGTGGCGTAGCACCATATCCCGCCTTGGGGTTGGTGAAGATAATGTTACTTAGGAGATGTTTGCAAGAGAGTTTCGGGCACACTACATACCGAAACAAGCAAGGAAACGCCGTGAAAGGGAGTTTATGAACTTGGAGCAAGGAAGTATGTCCGTGACCGAGTACATTGCCGAGTTCAACTGGTTGTTCCCTTATGCACCTCATATCACCGATGAGGGGGACAGCAAATGTGAGAAATTTGTAGAAGGACTTCGAGGAGAGATAGCAAGATCATTAGTTTCGGTGCACATTGAAACTTGGACCGATGCTACCGGGTTAGCTTTGAAGGTTGAAGCAGAAGAGCAAAGACTTGGGGTCATGAAGAGTGTTAGCAGTTCCGGTGTGGGATTTAAGAGGACAACTCCACACTCGTTCTCTAAGTCACCGCAACCACTTTCTAAAGGCCGTCTTATGGGACCTAATTAATTAGGGTGTTTTGGGCTTCATGGCACTCTTGAGCTCTGAGAATTCGAATTTGAATTCCGACCCCTTCATTAAGTTCGTTTCGACCATTTGGATTTGATGAAATTAACTTTATATTTTCAAAGCCGTTTGTTAGCCCTACCATTTAAAAATCCGCGGACACCGTTTGAACCGACCCATTTCTTGGCCCTACAAGAGAGGACCGAACCCTCTCTCTTCCCATTTTGGTTCGGTCCAAGCAAGAAAGAAGGGAGAGGAGAAGAGAAGAGAAGAGAAGCCACCCAACCCATTTTGAGCTCAAGAACCCCGACCCCGTTTGCCCGATCAACGATCCAAGGTAACCAATGTTATCCTCTCCTTACGTGTTTCGATTCTACCGATTGAATCTTGCTTTATTGCCTTAACTGTTGAGTTTGGAGATGATGATGAATAGCATAGGTTTCGTGTTTTGGGTGTTCGGACTCTTTTCAAAGTCCAATTTATGCTCTAATGTGATATATATATGTAATATACCTTGAATTTGAGTGTTTCTGGTGTATTAATTGATCGGAATGTGGTTTGGGGTGGTTTTGGAACCACCCCCGTCGAGCTCTTACTTTGCTGCTGTGGTTTTTTGGAGAAGACGACCCAGCACGGCCGTGTCAGCCCCTAGTTCATTTCTGACACGGCCGTGTCAATCATTCGAGTTGGAATTTTTTTATTCCGACACGGCCGTGTCAGGTTCTAGACCAATTTTGACACGGCCGTGCTGACCTCGTTTGAACTCAGATTGGCTTGATTTTTGAATCCACGGAACCCTCTTGAAGTTTAGAAGATCCTCCAATTTTAATCACCTCGAAATTCATTCTAGTTTATGAGATATAATCGTTTGAAATTTGTGTCGCCATCTCACCGAAATTCTGGTTTCGTCCAATTTCAAACGTACGCTATTTTCGCCTAGCTTTGAATCACGTTTTGAGCCACCTAGAATTTTAAAGATTTACATGTCTAGTTTCAGTTCCAAGAAACAAAACTCAATTCTAATTTCTCAAACTCAAGTTATGGTTGTTTTCCTACAGCTTCTCCGTTTCGGTAAATTTCCAGCTTTTGCCGGTTTTTGCTCGGAACCATCTCTTATGCTTTTTTTCCGTTTTTCTTGCACCTTGCGACCTCCGAACCCATTCCCAACTTGTTTGAACTTGGTTATGTGTAATTTATTTAAGCTTCGTCTGCTTTAGAATTTAATTAAATTGTGTGGGCTCAAATGCCCAATACTTTAAGTTCAGGGACCTAATTAATTAGGGTGTTTTGGGCTTCGTGGCAATCTTGAGCTCTGGGAATTCGAATTCAAATTCCGACCCTTCATTGAGTTCATTTCGACGATCCGTATTTGATGAAATTAACTTTATATTTTCAAAGCCGCTTGTCAGCCCTACCTTTTAAAAATCCGATCCGAATGGATCGGACACCGTTTGAACTGACCTCTTTCTCCCCATTTTGGTTCGGTCCAAGCAAGAATGGAGGGAGAGGAGAAGAGAAGAGAAGAGAAGCCACCCAATGCATTTTGAGCTCGAGAACCCCGACCCCGTTTGCCCGATCAACGATCCAAGGTAACCAATGTGATCCTCTCCTTACGTGTTTCGATTCTACGGATTGAATCTTGCTTTATTGCCTTAATTCTTGAGTTTGGAGATGATGATGAATAGTATAGGTGTAACGGCCCGGTTTTTCGTTTATACTAATATGTCGTATTTGTTTATAAATTGTGTAATTAAATTATTTAATTATGTGATTAATTATTTATACGTGTTTTATATTCAATTTCATTATAAATTGTTAGTGTTTTATTTTATTTTATTTTATTTCAATTTAATATTAATTTATTTATTTCGTTATTTTAGTAATTATTTTAAATTAATAACGAAGTGATTAATGTTAATTAAGTGTTTAGTATTAATTAAATGATAACCTTACTTATCTAACTTAATGTTATATAATCCGTTGACTTTGAATTTTGTTTAATAATAGAATTTGAATATTAGATTTAATTATTATGTATGAATTCTTTAAGGATTTGCGCATGAATGTTTATTTGTGCTTCGTTCATATATGGAATGATATCGAAATGTCGTGAAAATTTAGTATGTCATAAATATATGTGTCATGAACATGCCTATATGCTCGGTTTATGTTTTCGAACTCATTTGACATGTTAACGAATTGAATTTGAATTGTGGAACCAACTCGGGGGCTAACGAGCAATTAGCGCACCCTTGGTTCTGTGCGTGATATCTTGAGCTCGGGAACTCGGAATCGAGTTCCGTCAACAACGTTGAACTCGTATCGAAGATTCGGGTTTAAATAACTTAGCCTTATATTTTTCCGGAATCATCTGAACCTCCGAAATTCAACCGAAAAGCGAAACGTCGACAAAACTGCCACCTTTTACTAAAAATGCCATAACTTATACAAACCTTGACCAAATTAACTATGGTTGGATGCTTTAGAACCCTAACTCAACCCTCTAACCAGAATTAAACACCCCAAACCGAGATAACCTTCATCACATAAAGAAAACTCAGCCAAAACATTCTGCTCTCCAGTTTTGCCGTAACCCTTGTGCACCTTGGAGATTCAAAGCTCAAATTTGTTCCAAGCTTCATCCAATCCACAAGGTAAGCTTAAGGTTGTAATATACATTCATTATGAGTCATTTTGATCCATTCATCCCCAATTTTGAGCATGCTTTCATGGGTTTTTGGCTGAGAGACGAAATAGTTAGGTTATATGTACATATGTTGATCTCTCTCATTCCTTAATGATTTCGGTCGATTCAAAGCATGAATATGGTTCCTGTAACTCCCTATTTGCATCCATAGTAATGTATTTTATGGTAGTTGAGAATTCATTGAGAATCCATTCTTGAACTTTGGAGGAATTGGTTGAAACTTGAAATGTTATGCCTTCTTCTCGAACTGAATTGCTGCTGCTGTGTTTTGTGACTGACTTGTTGTCATTTTCTGCTTCTTTCCACCTTGGTTGTTGCTTGGTTGAGTGGTCTAGCTGTGTAGGAGCTTTGCTCTGTTTTCTTGCCGTTTTTGCTCTTTTTTTTGCTGTGAAACTATTGCGTCTGTTGCTGCTATTTCTTCTTGGTCTTGGCTGTTCATTTTCAGTTAATTATAGGAGTTTTGGCCTAGTTTGTTGCTGGATTTATGACCCTGCTTACTTGCTACCTGCTGCTGTATGTTCACGAAATGAAAACAGGGGATTTAAGTTTTGAACTGCTGCTGTCTCGCGTCTGTACTGGAACTCCCCGGCCGGGGAGATTTTTTAGAACAAAAAGGCCCGGCCGGGTAGTCTTGTTGCAGAAACTGCTGTGTTTAGCTGCTACTTCCTTCTTCAGTTCTGTTGCTGCTTCATTCTTCCATTTCTGCTGCTGCTTCTGCTCGTACGGTGTGTATATATATACTGCTGTTCTTTTGCATGAAGGTGTGAGTGTATATATATATATATGTGTGTGTATTGACTTGTGCGTGGTTGTGATATATATATATATATATATATATATTTGTATGCGTGCAGGTGTATTTGTTTGTGTAATTGTGTAGATGCATGCATGGAGGGTGTGTGTACGTATCTATATATATATATATCTAAGTAGATATATTTGCATGCATGTTCATTTTTGTAAATTAGATATAATAATATTTGCATGCATGAATTATGCATGTATAATTACGTAGGTACATATATATATGATAGTATTTGCATGCATGTGCATATATATATATATATATATATATATATATATATATATATATTTATGTATAATATATATATTTTATATATTATGTAATTTAATTGAATTTTTAGAATTTAATTATTACCTATTTTGCGTATTTAATTACCGATCATGACTTGAATGTTTTATTTATCAAATTTTTAATTGTAAACGTGAAATAGTACGTGTTATGATCATTATATGAAATCCTTGGTTTCATTTAATATAAAATGTGAATTTATGAATTTGAATGAAATGAATGAATGAAGGAATGACTTATTTTTATGCCTTAAATCCCTTAATATTGCACATGAACATTTTCATGATGCCATATCATCTTTTACGCATTCACATCATGATCATACCTTGTCATGCGTCATATATGGTTCATTTGGAGTCTTGGGTCTCACGAACACATTACGTTGTCTTTTGTACAATTTATCTCCATGGTGGAGAAATCTTGATCTTTCAGGCACTCGGTAACTCGTATCCTTGTATCGCTATGTTCCAGGTGAGGGTGTTTTCGTTCTAGTTACATATTAAAGCCTACAACCTTATATGACATGTTTTGGCCAAAAACCTTTTGTATATATATATGTTACTTTTAAAGTAAGGTATCGAGTAAATATTGATCAAGTAAACCCTTTTTCGAATGAATTATGGATTATGTTATGTTTCTTATGAATTGAAATGTTTTGGCGAGATTATGCACGTATGATATGTTCATGGGCCCCGAAATTCAGTACATGTGGCTATCCGGGGAGGCAAGGGCCGACGGTGATCCCATGTGCTGATTCCATTATGTTAACGGTAAAACGGAACTCGTTAAGGAGTTTTTGACGAGGAAACGCTAACCGGGCTTTGAGGCCTCATGAACCTCATAGCCACAATGATATGTTTAGGTGGTCGGGCCTTGCAAACCCGTCCACCACCCGGAGGAAGAAGGTTGGAACTTGTTTTATGAATATGGTTATGTTATGATTGATATGCACCGTGCGGGAAGGCCGGGACACGGATTGCCCAAACGAATATGTTTTATGATATGATATATGATCTGTGTGTATTATGATATATTGCATGATCACATACTTAAAATATTATTGATATTTGTCGTACACAGTCGGAGATTGGTTGGAGATGATGCACGCTCACTCGCTGAGCCTTTATGTTTATGTATGAATTATGAACGGAATGAATTAATATGATTAGTCATAAAATCTGAGCATTGCTTAGTCTTCCTCTTGCCCTTTTTGGGAATTAATTTTAAATAAAACCTTGCTCGGGATTTATGACTTGCATGTGCATGTTTTATATATACGAATATCGCTCCTGCTCAATCAGTCTTCTAGAGACTGACCCTCTCCCTCCCCAACACTTTAGCGTGCAGGTTTGGCCTTGGAGTTTCGAGCTAGGCGGAGTTATGTTGAGTTGAGTCGGTAAAGTTAAGTTAGAAGCGTCTCTGCATTCAATTATGTATTTAAATTGTGCATGATTCAACCTTGTAAGATTATGAACTTGAAACTTTGTATATTTGCTATTGAATTGCTCTTACCGGGCCTTGGTTATGAGTTGAAAAGAGGCCTGAAGCGCCCAAGTCTGCTTGTGGTTCGTGTGTTTAACTTCTGCAGGCCTGTGGCCAATGCATGTGTTTGGTTTTTAGTTTCCCGATGTATTATGTTTGGTTGATTGGTTATAATTGCAGGGTCTAAGTTCCGCCTAGCTTAGGAGGTTTTTCTGTGTGCCTCCCGTTCGCAATGGTTTGATACGGGTGCGGATTTACCATTTCGTTACTCGTGTTGAGCCATAGTGCGGGGGATGTGGTGCCTCACGTGCGGGGTGCTACATCCTTAAGTGGTATCAGAGCCCGGTTGCAAAACCGGTGTTCTCGAGTCGGGTTTGAGTCAGTCTAGGTCGTACGGCTTAGGAATTATATGACAATGTGTGCATTGCATCAATCTTGAACGTGAAATTTAGCTTTCCTTTTGAATTTTGTTGAACTATCTGCTGCATTATTATATGGATCCTTGCCTCTAGTGTTCAATACGTGCCATGAGCATGCACTAATCACATACATATATTCTCGAAAGGAGTAATGATTTCCAGGTTATAAAGATAATATCAAACCACGGCCAAGTTCTATGATCACAACAATCTATTACAAATTCTTTCGGAGGCACGGAAGATAGGAAGGATGCCCCAGGGAGGAATGTGGAGAATGCTAAATGCGTGGCTTCATAGACAGAGTTGGAATTAACGGTTAGGATTCAGAATGGGAGGTTCGACTTTGGAGATGCGATGGCAGAGGGACATTTGGTGAAATAGGAATAGGAGTTAATCACGGGATGGTTGTAACTCAAAAGATCAATTTATGTGAATCCACTACTTAGGGTGCTTTAATTGGATTCAACGGGATCTTTCAACCTAAGCAATGAAGTGAATAAAACCTTGAAGGTATTTTGGTCCAGGATTCAGATCATTGAAGAGGTATCAATAATTAAGAGGAGTCGAGGTAAGATGGGTTCGATAGGAGTTATGAACCAATGGTTAACAAAGAAGGATTTCTGACTAAGCCTAGTGATTAGAAATCGAATTTTAGAAGTCAAGATCGGGAAGAAGTTAGATTCGGCTGCTCGGGATTTTGACTAAGATGGGAAGCAAGTTGAGAAGGGGTTAAAGAAAGATAAGTAATAGGATAACTACGATTCATGGAGGGTGATAATGCTAAGGACATGATTGAGTTCATTTTCCAAATCCAAGCTGATTGTCATGTTGTGAGGTTGAATTGGAAGATATGGAGCAACAAATGGAAACGGTAAAGAAAGGCAAAGACTCCTTGCAAGGAAATCATGCGCTCAAGTATAAGCAATTAGAGGTGAATTAAACTCACAGAGGATAAGCGCGGGATTCTTAATCGAGGTGACGATTAGAAGTAAAGGTCGAATTTCGAGGAGAAGTTTGGATGCTAACTCTATGGACGTGGAAGAATTAGGGATCAAGAAATTGCAATCTCGAATAGTGGAAGATACTAGTTGATTTACAAAGATTCATGGAAATCTCGAAGACCGTGGGAAAGGCAAGGAATAATCACTAAGTCAAAGTAACCTCGGGATTTGGAGGAACGAGGAAAAGCTACCGAGCTAACAACTTACTACATTGGTGACAGGTTCCAAAACATTCATAGCACGTACATCATATTTCGCTTCAATTATTTATTCTTCTGGACTTATGTTTATATGTGTCTTTCTATTTGATTTCGTTGCTCTAATGTGTTGCATGGTTGCTTGTTGTAAGTGTGACACACGCATTGACATCTTAACCCGACATGCATTTTAGTGTTTACTTGATAGGAAGTTTTGTCATCTCATGTATCAAGTATCTCTTCGCTCGAGCCATATCTGAATTAAGAGAAAGGAAATAATGGGATGGCAAATAACAAGAAAGATGACTTCGGGAAACAAAGAATTTCAAGTAAGGGATAGGTTGATGGAACGGGAATTCGAATAGAGGAAGGAGTCCCGCACCTCAAGAGGATTAGAAGAGAAATGGAGAGGCGAAACCTTTGGGTCATCATTGTGATTAAAACCCTCCCTAATGGAAGTGGCTCATCAAGAATTTCAATGAAAGAAGGATTAATGGAGTTTGACATGTAAGGGCAAAAATTTTAAGGGGGAGAGCACGACCGAGAGATAAATTGGAAGATGGAAGTGGTGCTCGAAGAAATATGTTAGTAGCGACAACGGGGATGCAAATTAAGGAGGATCTGGAAGTTCTAATGGTGGCAATTGGAAATGAATAAGACGACTGTAATGGTTAAGTTGTTAAGAGAGAAGCTACGTTGCTAAGTTCGGGTGAAGATTTTACGAGATATAAGGGAAACGGTTCATTGAACATTTCTACGTATGGAATGCCGATCTAGAAGTGATGGAATTATAAGGGAATTTCTGTGAACCCCTAAGTCAGAATTAACAAGAGAAAATCGAATCAAGTTATCAAATAATGGGATGATGTCAATCAAGATTAATTCAATGACGTATAAAAGGGTCCAAGACAATATTGTTGAGTTATTGGTTATATCAATGGTAATCCAGGAGGAAACTTAAGAAGGGACCAAATAGAAAAAGATGATAATTGGAGGATTTACATCAAACTTCAAGAATTGTCAAGTGTCCTAGATTCAAGAAGTATGGGGCCAATTATTGAATATAACTTTAAAGGGGTTAAAGAGAATAAACAGATAACATGAATGGAAGAGAGGAAAGAATTGTTGTTGAGGGAGAAATCTTAAAAACAAATATCTCAAGATCGGTATTGAATCGTCAGTCTTGCCAGGAGTAGTTAGCTTCGAGGATATGTTAGACTTCGATATGGGTGAAGGTAGTAACTATGGATCTGATTTTGGGACGGATGATGTAAGGGTATTCAGGAAGGTCAGACTCTATTAATTAAAAGGATTTGGTTGGTTGAGTGAAGATTAGGGGAAATGGTGAAGGATTCATCAATTGCTTCATCGGGGTACCCTGAAGAGGTTAAAGACAAACTGAGCACTGAGTCTATCTTCGGGACAGATCATGCACTGGACAACGACGACTCACAATTTTAAAACTTAGCGACTAAGGTGAACGGTACTTATAGCATCCATGATACATACATTCATGCAAATTTAATTTAACAATTTCTTTGTTATGTGCTTTGTTTTCCTATCAAGTTAAACTACGTGAAGTAATTGATGATTAACGTGGATGATATCTGTTACCTGTTTTGGGATGTCTTACGTGATTTTAATTATGGTTTTGCGTGTGTTGCTTGGGAGTATTGGAGACTTCCTTGCTTTATTTTTGGTCGAGAGACGGGGTGCTCTCGTTGGTTCTAAGAGACGGGGATTCTCTTATTTTTGTTTGAGAGACGGGGTACTCTCTTTACTTGCGAGAGACGGGGTTCTCTCATTGCTGCTCGAGAGACGAGGCTCTCTCCTTGTTGCTTGTGAGAGACAGGACATATCTCATTGGTTGTTTTAGGTGTGCAGTGAATCCGAGGATGGATTCTTTTTAAGGGGGAGAGATTGTAACGCCCCGGTTTTTCCTTTATACTAATATGTCGTATTTGTTTATAAATTGTGTAATTAAATTATTTAATTATGTGATAAATTATTTATATTTGTTTTATACTCAATTTCATTATAAATTGTTAGTGTTTTATTTTATTTTATTTTATTTCAATTTAATATCAATTTATTTATTTCGTTATTTTAGTAATTATTTTAAATTAATAACGAAGTGATTAATGTTAATTAAGTGTTTAGTATTAATTAAATGATAACCTTAATTATCTAACTTAATGTTATATAATCCGTTGACTTTGAATTTTGTTTAATAATAAAATTTGAATATTAGATTTAATTATTATGTATGAATTCTTTAAGGATTTGCGCATGAATGTTTATTTGTGCTTCGTTCATATATGGAATGATATCGAAATGTCATGGAAATTCAGTATGTCGTAAATATATGTGTCATGAACATTCCTATATGCTCGTTTTATGTTTTCGAACTCATTTGACATGTTAACGAATTTAATTTGAATTGTGGAACCAAATCGGGGGCTAATGAGCAATTAGCGCACCCTTGGTTCCGTGCGTGATATCTTGAGCTCGGGAACTCGGAATCGAGTTCCGTCAACTTTGTTGAACTCGTATCAAAGATTCGGGTTTAATAAACTTACCCTTATATTTTTCCGGAATCATTTGAACCTCCGAAATTCAACCGAAAAGCGAAACGGCGACAAAACTGCCACCTTTTACTAAAAATCCCATAACATATACAAACCTTGACCAACTTAACTATGGTTGGATGATTTAGAACCCTAACTCAACCCTCTAACCAGAATTAAACACCCCAAACCGAGATAACCTTCATCACATAAAGAAAACTCAGCCAAAACATTCTGCTCTGCAGTTTTCCCGTAACCCTTGTGCACCTTGGAGATTCAAAGCTCAAATCTCTTCTAAGCTTCATCCAATCCACAAGGTAAGCTTAAGGTTGTAATATACATTCATTATGAGTCATTTCGATCCATTCATCCCCAATTTTGAGCATGCTTTCATGGGTTTTTGGCTAAGAAACGAAATAGTTAGGTTGTATGTACATATGTTGATCTCTCTCATTCCTTAATGAGTTCGGTCGATTCAAAGCATGAATATGGTTCCTGTAACTCCCTCTTTGCATCCATAGTAATGTATTTTATGGTAGTTGAGAATTCATTGAGAATCCATTCTTGAACTTTGGAGGAATTGGTTGAAACTTGAAGTCTTATGCCTTCTTCTCGAACTGAACTGCTGCTGCCGTGTTTTGTGACTGACTTGTTGTCATTTTCTGCTTCTTTCCACCTTGGTTGTTGCTTGGTTGAGTGGTCTAGCCGTGCTGGAGCTTTGCTCTGTTTTCTTGCAGTTTTTGCTCTGTTTTTGGCTGTTAAACTGTTGCGTCTGTTGCTGCTCTTTCTTCTTGGTCTTGGCTGTTCATTTTCAGTTAATTATAGGAGTTTTGACCTAGTTTGTTGATGGATTTATGACCCTGCTTACTTGTTACCTGCTGCTGTATGTTCATGAAATGAAAACAGGGGATTTAAGCTTTGAACTGCTGTTGTCTCGCGTCATGAAATGAAAACGGGGGAGATTTTTGAGAACAAAGAGGCCCGACCGGGTAGTCTTGTTGCAGAAACTGCTGTGTTTAGCTGCTACTTCCTTCTTCAGTTCTGTTGCTGCATCATTCCATTTCTGCTGCTGCTTCTGCTAGTACTGTGTGTATATATATATTGCTGTTCTTTTGCATGAAGGTGTGAGTGTATATATATATATGTGTGTGTATTGACTTGTGCATGGTTGTGATATATATATATATATATATATATGTATGCATGCAGGTGTATTTGTAAATTAAATATATATATATATATCTAAGTAGATATATTTGCATGCATGTTCATTTTTGTAAATTAGATATAATAATATTTGCATGCATGAATTATGCATGTATAATTATGTAGGTACATATATATATGATAGTATTTGCATGCATGTGCATATATATATATATATATATATTTATGTATAATATATATATTTTATATATTAAGTAGTTTAATTGAATTTTTACAATTTAATTATTACCTATTTTGCGTATTTAATTACCGATCATGACTTGAATGTTTTATTTATCAAATTTTTAATTGTAAACATGAAATAGTACCTGTTATGATCATTATATGACCTTGGTTTCATTTAATATAAAATGTGAATTTATGAATTTGAATGAAATGAATGAATGAAGGAATGGCTTATTTTTATGCCTTACATCCCTTAATAGTGCACATGAACATTTTCATGATGTCATATCATCTTTTACGCATTCACATCATGATCATACCTTGTCGTGCGTCATATATGGTTCATTTGGAGTCTTGGGTCTCACGAACACGTTACGTTGTCTTTTGTACAATTTATCTCCAGGGTGGAGAAATCTTGATCTTTCAAGCACTCGGTAACTCGTATCCTTGTATCGCTATGTTCCAGGTGAGGGTGTTTTCGTTCTAGTTAAATATTAAACCCTACAACCTTATGTTACAAGCTTTGGCCAAAAACCTTATGTATATATATATATGTTACTTTTAAAGTAAGGTATCGAGTAAATATTGATCAAGTAAACCCTTTTCCAAATGAATTATGGATTATGTTATGATTCTTATGAATTGAAATGTTTTGGCGAGATTATGCACGTATGATATGGTCATGGGCCCCGGAATTCAGTACATGTGGCTATCCGGGGAGGCAAGGGCAGACGGTGATACCATTTGCTGATTCCATTATGTTAACGGCGAAATGGACCTCATTAAGGAGTTTTTGACGAGGAAACGCTAACCGGGCTTCGAGGCCTCATGAACCTCATAGCCACAATGATATGTTTAGGTGGTCGGGCCTTGCAAACCCGTCCACCACCCGGAGGAAGAAGGTTGGAACTTGTTTTATGAATATGGTTATGTTATGATTGATATGCACCGTGCGGGAAGGCCGGGACACGGATTGCCCAAACGAATATGTTTTATGATATGATATATGATCTGTGCGTATTATGATATATTGCATGATCACCTACTTAAAATATTATTGACATTTGTCGTACATAATCGGAGATTGGTTGGAGATGATGTACGCTCACTCGCCGAGCCTTTATGTTTATGTATGAATTATGAACGGAATGAATTAATATGATTAGTCATAAAATCTGAGCATTGCTTAGTCTTCCTCTTGCCCTTTTTGGGAACTAATTTTAAATAAAACCTTGCTCGGGATTTTTGACTTGCATGTGCATGTTTTATATATATGAATATCGCTCCTGCTCACTCAGTCTTCTAAAGACTGACCCTCTCCCTCCCCAACACTTTAGCGTGCAGGTTTGGCCTTGGAGTTTCGAGCTAGGCGGAGTTATGTTGAGTTGAGTCGGTAAAGTTAAGTTAGAAGCGTCTCTGCATTCAATTATGTATTTAAATTGTGCATGATTCAACCTTGTAAGATTATGAACTTGAAACTTTGTATATTTGCTATTGAATTGCTCTTGCCTGGCTTTGGTTATGAGTTAAAAAGAGGCCTGAAGAGCCCAAGTCTGCTTGCGGTTCGTGTGTTTAACTTCTGCAGGCCTGTGGCCAATGCATGTGTTTGGTTTTTAGTTTCCCGATGTATTATGTTTGGTTGATTGGTTATAATTGCAGGGTCTAAGTTCCGCCTAGCTTAGGAGGTTTTTCTGTGTGTCTCCCGTTGGCTATGGTTTGATACGGGTGCGGATTTACCATTTCGTTACTCGTGTTGAGCCATAGTGCGGGGGATGTGGTGCCTCATGTGCGGGGTGCTACAATAGGTTTCGTGTTTTGGGTGTTCGGACTCTTTTCGAAGTCCAATTTATGCTCTAATGTGATATAGCTTGAATTTGAGTGTTTTTGGTGTATTAATTGATCGGAATGAGGTTTAGGGTGGTTTGGGAACCACCCCCGTCCTGCTCTTGCTTTGCTGCTGTATTTTTTCGGAGAAGATGACCTAACACGGCCGTATGAGCCCCTAGTTCATTTCTGACACGGGCGTGTCAAGCTTTCGAGTTGGAATTTTTTTATTCCGACACGGCCGTGTCAGTTTCCAGACCAATTTTGACACGGCCGTGTTGACCTCGTTTGAACTCGGATTGGCCTGATTTTTGAATACACAGAAACCTCTTGAAGTATAAAACATTCTCCAATTGGAATCACCTCAAAATTCATTCTAGATTATGAGATATAACCATTTAAAATTTGTGTCGCCATCTCGCCGAAATTCTGCTTTCATCCAACTTCAAACGTACGCTATTTTTGCCTCGCTTTGAACCACGTTTTGAGCCACCTAGCATTTTAAAGATTTACTGTCTAGTTTCAGTTCCAAGAAAAAAAACTCAATTCTAATTTCTCAAACTCAAGTTATGGCCGTTTTCCTACAGCTTGTCCCTTTCGGAAAATTTCCAGCTTTTGCCGGTTTTTGCTCGGAACCATCTCTTATGCTTTTCTTCCGTTTTTCTTGCACCTTGCCACCTCCGAACCCATTCCCAACTTGTTTTAACTTTCTTATGTGTATGTAAGGGTTGTTATATGTGTTTTATGTTGCTTGAATAATACGAATTATTTGCACGAAGCACCTATACACCTTGTTATATGTCTCCGCCTTGTAATATGCATTGGTTGTGCGCATGAACGTGTTATATGATTGTAATTGATTATGTTAAGCTATGTCATATTTTGGATTGCATGGAATTGATTCGAATATTTGTTATGCCTACTTGATTTCATCTCCTATATGTATGAACATACGCCGTGCGTCTATATGGTTCATTCTTGAGTCTAAGTCTTATCTTCTGCCTTCAGTTTGTCCAGGTGCACCCGGGTTGGTGTTTGTTCGTCAAGTTGATTCCGGGGTGAATCAAGTGCTTTATCTTCGTCTTCGTTTGGTTCGAGGTGAGGATAGGATATAGTTATACCCTAATGAAATGTGCCAGTTGTCGTATGCATGTGACTTATAAGCCTCTACGTGCAGGTAGATATGTGTGAAATACGTATTTTTTGGCTTTGCCATAAGTTTGAAAGTATGAAGCTATGTATAAACCTATGTACGCTAAGCTTAGATTTCGTTATGATATTAAGGTCGGTGTGATATGTACGTACGATATGATAAGTACGATATGTATGTGCTATGTATATAAGTGTGAGTCTAGCGGGTTTAAGCTTCCAATTTTCGTGATAAGTATAAGTGTAAGTGTAAGTTTGGGGCCCCAAATTCCATGTAAGGGATGTACCGGAACCCACCTGTGGATAGGTTGGGGGATGGAGTCCGAGGGTTTGAGAAGCATTGAGCACTCCCCTCATCCGCTTAAGGATGGCTAAGGTCACGCAACCCTTCCATCACCCTATATATTTTCCTAGTATGCACTCGTTTTGATTTGTTTTGTGTAAGTTGCACTCGTGCCCGCCGAGTCTTGTTATGTTGGTCTTAAGTTCGTGAAACAGGGGGTAGATTCTCAAATTAAGATAAAATTTGATGTACTTTTAACCTAATAAAATATGTTTGGATATGTGTGCTTCGTCTGCATGTTTTGAATATACCCACTAAATAAGTTAAGTTTCGTTTGTTCTGTTTTGCTAAACCACCCTATATATGTTATCATGGGCAAATGTTTTGGCGTGCAAAAACTAATCGCGGCTTCACGAACATCTTCTTTTAATGTGCTTTGCTATGTATATTATGTATAACGTGCGTGTTTTAACCCCTCGCTCAGTCAAGTGTGACCGACCCCTCCCTCTTGATGTTTTTAGCTCTTCAGGTTTTGGCTTTGGAGTCTGAGCTAGGAGGTGTGAGTCTATCTTGGAGTCGAGTCTTGTATGAGTTGGGTCTTTGCATTTGCATTTTGAATTCACTTTTAGCTTTGTATTATTAACCTATGAATGGATATGTTTAAGTATGATTTGTTCATTTATGATTTGATTTCGGGACAGGTTAGGACCGGTGTTCGGATTAGATGAACCCGTTTGCATTTATGATTTATATCGGATATTCGGGATTAGGGATCTACGCTAGTTGAACCCGTCACCTGCTTATATTGTTTTGAATTTTCATTTACCATGATCATGCTTCTGCATATTTGTCGAGTTTTGTGATTTGCAGGGTCTACGTCCCGCTTAGCTTAGGGTTTGGTTTTGTTTTTGTTTCTCTCCGTTCGCTATGGTGTGGCATGTGTGCAGAGTCCTTGTTTCGTTACACGTGTTGAGCTATGGCGCGCGGGTGTGGTGCCCCGTTGGGGGCGCTACATCTAAAGTGGTATCAGAGCCCCAGGTTGCAAAACCGGGGTTCAGTGTTGTGTTGTGTCTGTCTAGGTCGTACGGCATAGGACAATTTGGTTACGTGCACGTTTGCATCATGGTTTGATACGTTTTGCTTGTGCAAATTCTAATACTTGGTTGATTTTACATTATGCAACACATTGCATTTTAATTGCTCTAGATTGATTTAACTATGTGACATAGACACTTACTAATCAACACGCATATATCTTTAATGTAGTTGTGATATTTTCAGGAGGCCACCACGTTGTCAACACTACGACCAACTTTCCCGCCAATATCCATATAATTAAGGGCGATCCTCAACCGAAGCATTCTCTATAAATCCGATAGCAATGAAATACCGGGAGTTCAAGGTGATTGATCCTCCCTAATTCCGAGAAGGAAATGATATAAAAGCCGAGGAATGGCTCTCGGAGATAGAAAGCATATTCGCGTTGTGGTCGTGTAATTCTCAAGACATGGCACATTTTGCAACACAACTTCTACAAGGACAAGCTAGGCAACGTTAGAAAGAAGTTACCCAAAAATTAGAGGCATCAAACGAAGAAATGACATGGGATGTGTTCGTTCGGGAGTTTAGGAAAAAGTTTGCACCGGCAGTTTTGCGAGAACGAAGACTTGAAGAATTCCTCGCATTAAGACAAGGAGATAAAACAGTTATGGAGTACTTGGAGGAATTTGAGAGATTGGGCGTGTACGTGCCTCACATAACGAGCAACGACGAGATGAAGGCTAGAAATTTTATGGAAGGTCTTCGGGACGAACTCAAGGAAGCTTTAATTGCGAAGGACACAAGTACATGGGATAAAGCCACGAAGAGAGCTTTGAAAGTTGAAACGTGGATTATGACAAGAGGTACAAAAAAGGATGAATCGGAGCTTAGACTTGAATTGGGTCTACGATCCATTTTACAAGTAGAAGAAAGATCTTACCAATCCGGGAATCGAACCAAGAAGATCCGTGGGAAGAAGCAGAAGACTGGGAATTCTTCAAAACCAAAGAAACAGTTTTAACCGTGTACCCATTGTGGAGGAAGCAACCATGCCTACGACGCGTGTTGGGATAGGTTGAAAAGATGCTATGCTTGCGGATCAATCGAGCACAAGGTCTCCGAGAGTGATAGATCGAGAGCCGACAAGCACCGAATGGGCGGTGAACGATTTTAAATTGGAGACCTCCATGAACCCGAGAATTGAGGTACTCGTATCCATGGCACGTGCATTCATAGCATATTAAAATTTGTAATTAAATTGCCCTACATGTTATAATCCCAATGTGTAGCATTTTCTACGTGCTCGAGTGTCTCTATGATGCATTTCATCTATACATATAACCCGACATGCATATCTAGTGTTTATTTGTAGAATGTCGATTCACTCATACGGTGGAGTTTCAAGTCCTATGAAGTGGGAAGAGATGGTTGAAGTGAGGGTCGAATTAAAGGTCTTCCTTGAGATTTGATTGCCAACTATGGGGTGATACGAAGATATGTCAATTAAGTAGGGTCGAGAAACCTATATACCGGGTTGAAGAAATGGGATTTGAGAGTGCTTTGAAGATAAGTTAAAGCTCGTCTTCCGAAGAAGGCATTTTGACATTTTCTAACATAAATAATATCATTGAAGAACTTGGACATAGAGGTCGTCGAGGAACCATTGGGTTCGAGAATTGTACAAGAAGTCATGTTAATAAACCAAGAACTGAATGATCCAATTCTTGGAAATAAAATCCGGGCCAAGAGAACACTTAAGTGAGGAATCTAGGGCTAGGGCGATTGGCTAAAGATAGAACTCAATTATGAAATGAATTCCACGATGATATTGAAAGAAACGAGTAGGACAAGGATCGAATTGAAGACCTTCTTTGGGGATTTAGAATACCGAAGATAGGGTGACACCGAAAATGAATCGAGGAGAAGATCCGATTGGAGGAATCTATACATAGGGTTGATGATTTCAAATTGAAGGATACGACATTGAGAGCAAGTGTAACCAACCGCAAACCCGAGGTCTGAGAATTTGTTCAACCGTATCTTGGAAGGAAGGAGATTGATAAAAATTATTAGGACCTGAGACTCCATCGAATAGGGGACCTTTCTTAAAATAGGAAAAGAATATCTACCACCGAAATTCATAGAGGAAAATCAAAATTTAAAGGATTCGGATTTGCGAAAGAAGATGAGATTAAGTGCATACTAGGTAGTGGGGTAACCGAAATCAAGTTCGGGATTAAAGGACGGATGGGAATCGGAGTATTAGTGCACATCGAGAGTTCAAGCTACGACCTCAAGAACGAGAAAGCCACAATTACGGCCTTGGCTTTGGTTCAAATCATCACGGACATTCATATATCGGCGGACGGTACATTTAAACATACATGTCACGTGCATCATGCATCTTTTAGCCTTGTTTTGTGTGTTATGTGAGTTGTTGGTTACCCTATGGGGTGGTTTAAGCGAACGGGTGCTTTTGTTTTGGGTAAGTTGAGGGTCGTGCTTTGCAAGGGTCTACTCAACAAACTTCCAATAGTCTTCAGTTAGAGGCAAGCAACGGTTCGAATGTCAACTTCAAACCACGGGTTGGATTGGTGTTAGAAGGCCCCTTTGGGTTGGAGGTGAGTAGTGGAAGTTCTTTAGCAACCTCATTCATGATCCCGAGTTGTGGGTGGTTTGGATAGATTCAAACGGTGGGAGTTGAATCAATTTTGGACCCTCCTACCGTGAGAAAACGTCTGAGCTATTCGAAGTCCGGATCAGGTTCGTGTAGAGCTTGGAGTGAAGATCAAACCCCTTGGTGCTTGAAAACCTTTTTCGAGCTAACCCTCGTCGGGATGTCATGAACCTCGAACTTGGGTGAATACGAGAGAGTTGCTCATAGCTTTTACCCGAACGGTAGGACCTGAGGACAGGTCCTCTTTAAGGGGGAGAGTTTGTAAGATCCCGCTACTTCGGCATTTCTAGGTACGCAGCACGAGAGAGTTTATTTCTGTATTTATGTGATTCGCATGCTTTTAATGTCAATGTGTAATTTATTTAAGCTTCGTGCGCTTTAGAATTTAATTAAATTATGTGGGATCGAATGCCCAATACTTTAAGTTTAGGGACCTAATTAATTAGGGTGTTTTGGGCTTCGTGGCAATCTTGAGCTCCGGGAATTCGAATTCGAATTCCGACCCCTTCATTGAGTTCGTTTCTACGATTCGGATTTGATGAAATTAACTTTATATTTTCAAAGTCGTTTGTCAGCCCTACCATTTAAAAATCCGATCCGAAAGGATCGGACACCGTTTGAACCGACCTGTTTCTTGGCCCTACAAGAGAGGACCGAACCCTCTTTCACCCCATTTTGGTTCGGTCCAAGCAAGAATGGAGGGAGAGGAGAAGAGAAGAGAAGAGAAGAGAAGAGAAGCCACCCAACGCATTTTGAGCTCAAGAACCCCGACCCCATTTTTCCGATCAACGATCCAAGGTAACCAATTTGATCCTCTCCTTACGTGTTTCAATTCTACCGATTGAATCTTGCTTTATTGCCTTAATCCTTGAGTTTGGAGATGCTGATGAATAGTATAGGTTTCGTGTTTTGGGTGTTCAGACTCTTTTCGAAGTCCAATTTATGCGCTAATGTGATATACTTTGAATTTGACTGTTTTTGGTGTATTAATTGATCGGAATGTGGTTTGGGGTGGTTTGGGAACCACCCCGTCGAGCTCTTGCTTTGCTGCTGTGTTTTTTCGGAGAAGACGATCCAACACGGCCGTGTCAGCCCCTAGTTCATTTCCGACACGGGCGTGTCAAGCTTTCGAGTTGGAATTTTTTTATTCCGACACGGCCGTGTCTGTTTCTAGACCAATTTTGACACGGCCGTGCTGACCTCGTTTGAACTCGGATTTGCCTGATTTTTGAATCCACAGAAACCCCTTGAAGTCTAGAACATCCTCCAATTCGAATCACCTCAAAATTCATTCTAGATTATGAGATATATCCGTTTAAAATTTGTGTCGCCATCTAGTCGAAATTCTACTTTCGTCCAACTTCAAACGTACTCTATTTTCACCTCGCTTTGAACCACATTTTGAGCCACCTAGAATTTTAAAGATTTACGTGTCTAGTTTCAGTTCCAAGAAAAAAAACTCAATTCTAATTTCTCAAACTCAAGTTATGGCCGTTTTCCTACATCTTGGCCGTTTCGGAAAATTTCCAGCTTTTGCCGGTTTTTGCTCGGAACCATCTCTTATGCTTTTCTTCCATTTTTCTTGCACCTTGCCACCTCCAAACCCATTCTTAACTTGTTTTAACTTTCTTATGTGTATGTAAGGGTTGTTATATGTGTTTTATGTTGCTTGAATAATATGAATTATTTGCACGAAGCACCTATGCACCTTGTTATGTGTCTCCGCCTTGTAATATGCATTGGTTGTGCGCATGAACGTGTTATATGATTGTAAATGAATATTTTAAGCTATGTAATGTCTTGGATTGCATGGAATTGATTCGAATATTTGTTATGCCTACTTGATTTCATCTCCTATATGTATGAACATACGCCATGCGTCTATGTGGTTCATTCTTGAGTCTAAGTCTTATCTTCTGCCTTCAGTTTGTCCAGGTGTACCCGGGGTGGTGTTTGTTCGTCAAGTTGATTCCGGGGTGAATCAAGTGCTTTATCTTCGTCTTCGTTTGGTTCGAGGTGAGGTTAGGATATAGTTATACCCTAATGAAATGTGTGAGTTGTCGTATGCATGTGACTTATAAGCCTCTACGTACAGGTAGATATGTGTGAAATACGTATTTGTTGGTCTTAAGTTCATGAAACGGGGGTAGATTCTCAAATTAAGATAAAATTTGATGTACTTTTAACCTAATAAAATATGTTTGGATATGTGTGCTTAGTCTGCATGTTTTGAATATACCCATTAAATAAGTTAAGTTTCGTTTGTTCTGTTTTGCTAAACCACCCTATATATATTATCACGAGCAAATGTTTTGGCCTGCAAAAACTAATCGCGGCTTCACGGACATCTTCTTTTAATGTGCTTCGCTATGTATATTATGTATAGCGCGCGTGTCTTAACCCCTCGCTCAGTCAAGTGTGACCGGCCCCTCCCTCTTTAGGTTTTTAGCTCTACAGGTTTTGGCTTTGGAGTCCGAGCTAGGAGGTGTGAGTCTATCTTGGAGTCGAGTCTTGTAGGAGTTGGGTCTTTGCATTTGTATTTTGAATTCAGTTTTAGCTTTGTATTATTAACCTATGAATGGATATGTTTAAGTATGATTTGTTCATTTATGATTTGAATTCGGGACAGGTTAGGACCGGTGCTCGGATTAGATGAACCAATTTGCATTTATGATTTATGTTGGATATTCGGAATTACGAATCTATGCTAGTTGAACCCGTCACCTGCTTATATTGTTTGGAATTTTCATTTGCCATGATCACGCTTCTGCATATTTGTCATGTTTTGTGATTTACAGGGTCTACGTCTCGCCTAGCTTAGGGTTTGGTTTTGTTTTTGTTTCTCTCCGTTCGCTATGGTTTGGCATGTGTGCGGAGTCCTTGTTTCGTTACACGTGTTGAGCTATGGCGCGCGGGTGTGGTGCCCCGTTGGGGGGCGCTAAATCTAAAGTGGTATCAGAGCCCCAGGTTGCAAAACCGGGGTTCAATGTTGTGTTGTGTCTGTCTAGGTCGTACGGCGTAGGACAGTTTGGTTACGCGCACGTTTGCATCATGGTTTGATACGTTTTGCTTGTGTAAATTCTAATACTTGGTTGATTTTACATTATGCAATGCATTGCATTTTAATTGCTCTTGATTGATTTAACTACGTGAGATAGACACTTACTAATCAACACGCATATATCTTTATTGTAGTTGTGATATTTTCAGGAGGCCACCACGTTGTCAACACTACGGCCAACTTTCTCGCCAATATCCATATAATTAAGGGCGATCCTCAACCGAAGCATTCTCTATGAATCCGATAGCAATGAAATACCGGGAGTTCAAGGCGATTGATCCTCCCCAATTCCTAGAAGGAGATGATATAAAAGCCGAGGAATGGCTCTCGGAGATAGAAAGGATGTTCGCGTTGTGGCCGTGTAATTCTCAAGACATGGCACATTTTGCAACACAACTTCTACAAGGACAACCTAGGCAACGTTGGAAAGAAGTTACCCAAAAATTAGAGGCATCAAACGAAGAAATGACGTGGGATGTGTTCATTCGGGAGTTTAGGAAAAAGTTTGCACCGGCGGTTTTGCGAGAACGAAGACTTGAAGAATTCCTCGCATTAATACAAGGAGATAAAACGGTTATGGAGTACTTGGAGGAATTTGAGAGATTGGGCGTGTACGTGCCTCACATAACGAGCAACGACGAGATGAAGGCTAGAAATTTTATGGAAGGTCTTCGGGACGAACTCAAGGAAGCTTTAATTGTGAAGGACACAAGTACATGGGATAAAGCCACGAAGAGAGCTTTGAAAGTCGAAACGTGGATTAAGACAAGAGGTACAAAAAATGATGAATCGGAGCTTAGACTTGAATCGGGTCTATGCTCCATTGTACAAGTAGAAGAAAGATCTTGCCAATCCGGGAATCGAACCAAGAAGATCCGTGGGAAGAAGCAGAAGACCGGGAATTCTTCAAAACCAAAGAAAGAGTTTCAACCGTGTACCCATTGTGGAGGAAGCAACCATGCCTACAACGCGTGTTGGGATAGGTTGAAAAGATGCTATGCTTGCGGATCAATCGAGCACAAGGTCTCCGAGTATGATAGATCGAGAGCCAACAAGCACCTAATGCGAGGTGAACGACTTCAAATTGGAGACCTACATGAACCCGAGAATTGAGGTACTCGTATCCATGGCACGTGCATTCATATCATATTAAAATTTGTAATTAAATTGCCCTACGTGTTATAATCCCAATGTGTATCATTTTCTACGTGCTCGAGTGTCTCTATGATGCATTTCATCTATATATATAACCCGACATGCATATCTTGTGCTTATTTGTAGAATGTTGATTCACTCATACGGTCGAGTTTCAAGTCCTATGAAGTGGGAAGAGATGGTTGAAGTGAGGGTCGAATTAAAGGTCTTCATTGCGATTTGATTGCCAACTATGGGGTGATACGAAGATATGTCAATTAAGTAGGGTCGAGAAACCTATATACCGGGTTGAAGAAATGGGATTTGAGAGTGCTTTGAAGACAAGTTAAAGCTCGTCTTCCGAAGAAGGCATTTTGACATTTTCTAATATAAATAATATCGTTGAAGAACTTGGACATAGAGGTCGTCGAGGAACCATTGGGTTCGAGAATTGTACAAGAAGTCATGTTAATAAACCAAGAACTGAAGGATCCGATTCTTGGAAATAAAATCCGGACCAAGAGAACACTTAAGCGAGGAATCTAGGGCTAGGGCGATTGGCTAAAGATAGAACTCAATTATGAAATGAATTACACGATGATATTGAAAGAAACGAGTAGGACAAGGATCGAATTGAAGACCTTCTTTGGGGATTTAGAATACCGATGATAGGGTGACACCGAAAATGAATCGAGGAGAAGATCCGATTGGAGGAATCTATACATAGGGTTGATGATTTCAAATTGAAGGATACGACATTGAGAGCAAGTGTAACCAACTGCAAACCCGAGGTCTGAGGATTTGTTCAACCGTATCTTGGAAGGAAGGAGATTGACAAAAATTATTGGGACCTAAGACTCCATCGAATAGGGGACCTTTCTTAAAATAGGAAAAGAAGATCTACCACCGAAATTCATAGAGGAAAATCGAAATTTAAAGGATTCGGATTTGCGAAAGAAGATGAGATTAAGTGCATACTAGGTAGTGGGGTAACCGAAATCAAGCTCGGGATTGAAGGCCGGATGGGAATCGGAGTGTTAGTGCACATCGAGAGTTCAAGCTACGACCTCATGAACGAGAAAGCTACAATCACGGCCTTAGCTTTGGTTCAAATCATCACGGACATTCATATATCGGCGGACGGTACATTTAAACATGCATATCACGTCCATCGTGCATCTTTTATCCTTGTTTTGTGTGTTATGTTAGTTGTTGGTTACCCTACGGGGTGGTTTAAGCGAATGGGTGCTTTTGTTTTGGGTAAGTTGAGGGTCGTGCTTTGCAAGGGTCTACTCAACGAACTTCCAATAGTCTTCAGTTAGAGGAAAGCAACGGTTCGAATGTCAATTTCAAACCACGGCTTGGATTGGTGTTAGAAGGCCCGTTTGGGTTGGAGGTTAGTAGTGGAAGTTCTTTAACAACCTCATTCATGATCCCGAGTTGTGGGTGGTTTGGATGGATTCAAACGGTGGGAGTTGAATCAATTTTGGACCCTCCTATCGTGCGAAAATGTCTGAGCTATTCCAAGTCGGGATCAAGTTCGTGTAGAGCTTGCAGTGAAGATCAAACCCCTTGGTGTGAAAACCTTTCTCGAGCTAACGCTCGTCGGGATGCCATGAACCTCGAACTTGGGTGAATACGAGAGAGTTGCTCATAGTTTTTACCTGAGCGGTAGGACCTGAGGACAGGTCCTCTTTAAGGGGGAGAGTTTGTAAGATCCCGCTACTTCGGCATTTCCAGGTACGCAGCACGAGAGCATTTATTTCCGTATTTATACGATTCGCATGCTTTTAATGTCAATGTGTAATTTATTTAAGCTTCGTGCGCTTTAGAATTTAATTAAATTGTGTGGGCTCGAATACCCAATACTTTAAGTTCAGGGACCTAATTAATTAGGGTGTTTTGGGCTTCGTGGCAATCTTGAGCTCCGGGAATTCGAATTCGAATTCCGACCCCTTCATTCAGTTCGTTTCGACGATTCGGATTTGATAAAATTAACTTTATATTTTCAAAGCCGTTTGTCACCCCTACCATTTAAAAATCCGATCCGAATGGATCGGACACCGTTTGAACCAACCTGTTTCTTGGCCCTACAGGAGAGGACCGAACCCTCTTTCTCCCCATTTTGGTTCGGTCCAAGCAAGAGTAGAGGGAGAGGGGACGAGAAGAGAAGAGAAGCCACCCAACGCATTTTGAGCTCAAGAACCCCGATCCCGTTTGCCCGATCAGCGGTCCAAGGTAACTAATGTGATCCTCTCCTTACGTGTTTCGATTCTACCGATTGAATCTTGCTTTATTGCCTTAATTCTTGAGTTTGGAGATGATGATGAATAGTATAGGTTTCGTGTTTTGGGTGTTCGGACTCTTTTCGAAGTCCAATTTATGCTCTAATGTGATATACCTTGAATTTGAGTGTTTTTGGTGTATTAATTGATCGGAATGTGGTTTGGGGTGGTTTCGGAACCATCCCCGTCGAGCTCTTGCTTTGCTGCTTTATTTTTTCGGAGAAGACGACCCAACATGGCCGTGTCTGTAACAGCCCGAAAACCCGCCTGTCGACATTGTCCGCTTTGGTGGGCTAAGCGACACCACCCTCACGGTTTTGTTTCTCCCGCTGGAATTTAAGCCCGAAGGCGCCCAACCAGGAAAAGGCCTCAATAGTGGAAGGTTTCCACCCACTTATAAAGTGGGCTTAGTTCTCCTCCCCAACCGATGTGGGACAAGCACTTTGAGCTTTACAGTCCACCCCCCCATAAGGGCCCAGCGTCCTCGATGGCACACCGGCCCGGGTCCCGGCTCTGATACCATTTGTAACAGCCCGAAAACCCGCCTGTCGATATTGTCCGCTTTGGTGGGCTAAGCGACACCACCCACACGGTTTTGTTTCTCGCGCAGGAATTTAAGCCCGAAGGCGCCTAACCAGGAAAAGGCCTCAACAGTGGGAGGTTTCCACCCACTTATAAAGTGGGCTTAGTTCTCCTCCCCAACCGATGTGGGACAAGCACTAGTTCATTTCCGACACGGGCGTGTCAAGCTTTCTAGTTGGAATTTTTTTATTCCGACACGGCCGTGTCAGTTTCCAGACCAATTTTGACACGGCCGTGCTGACCTCGTTTGAACTCGGATTGGCCTGATTTTTGAATTAACAGAAACCTCTTGAAGTCTAGAACATCCTCCAATTGGAATCACCTCAAAATTCATTCTATATTATGAGATATAAACGTGTACAATTTGTGTCGCCATCTCGCCGAAATTCTGCTTTCGTCCAACTTCAAACGTACGCTATTTTCGCCTCGCTTTGAACCACGTTTTGAGCCACCTAGCATTTTAAAGATTTATGTGTATAGTTTCAGTTCCAAGAAAAAAAAAACTCAATTCTAATTTATCAAACTCAAGTTATGGCTGTTTTCCTACAGCTTGTCCGTTTCGGAAAATTTCCAGCGTTTGCCTGTTTTTGCTCGGAACCATCTCTTGTGCTTTTCTTCCGTTTTTCTTACACCTTGCCACCTCCAAAACCATTCCCAACTTGTTTTAACTTTCTTATGTGTATGTAAGGGTTGTTATATGTGTTTTATGTTGCTTGAATAATATGAATTATTTGCACGAAGCACCTATGCACCGTGTTATGTGTCTCCGCCTTGTAATATGCATTGGTTGTGCGCATGAACGTGTTATATGATTGTAAATGAATATGTTAAGCTATGTAATGTCTTGGATTGCATGGAATTGATTCGAATATTTGTTATGCCTACTTGATTTCATCTCCTATATGTATGAACATACGCCGTGCGTCTATGTGGATCATTCTTGAGTCTAAGTCTTATCTTCTGTCTTCAGTTTGTCCAGGTGCACCCGGGGTGGTGTTTGTTCGTCAAGTTGATTCTGGGGTGAATCAAGTGCTTTATCTTCGTCTTCGTTTGGTTCGAGGTGAGGTTAGGATATAGTTATACCCTAATGAAATGTGTTTTCGTATGCATGTGACTTATAAGCCTCTACGTATATGTAGATATGTGTGAAATAAGTATTTGTTGGCTTTGCCATAAGTTTGAAAGTATGAAGCTATGTATAAGCCTATGTACGCTAAGCTTCGATTTCGTTATGATTTTAAGGTCGGCGTGATATGTACGTACGATATGATAAGTACGATATGCATGTGCTATGTATATAAGTGTGATTCTAGCGGGTTTAAGCTTCCAATTTTCGTGATAAGTATAAGTGTAAGTGTAAGTGTGGGGCCCCAAATTCCGTGTAAGGGATGTACCGGAACCCACCTGTGGATAGGTTGGGGGATGGAGTCCGAGGGTTTGAGAAGCATTGAGCACTCCCCTCATCCGCTTAAGGATGGTTAGGGTCTCGCAACCCTTCCATCACCCTATGTATTTTCCTAGTATGCACTCGTTTTGATTTGTTTTGTGTAAGTTGCACTTGTGCCCGCCGAGTCTTGTTATGTTGGTCTTAAGTTCGTGAAACGGGGGTAGATTCTCAAATTAAGATAAAATTTGATGTACTTTTAACCTAATAAAATATGTTTGGATATGTGTGCTTAGTCTGCATGTTTTGAATATACGCATTAAATAAGTTAAGTTTCGTTTGTTCTGCTTTGCTAAACCAGCCTATATATATTATCACGGGCAAATGTTTTGGCGTGCAAAAACTAATCCCGGCTTCACGAACATCTTCTTTTACTGTGCTTCGCTATGTATATTATAAATAGCATGCGTGTGTTAACCCCTCGCTCAGTTAAGTGTGATTGACCCTTCCCTCTTTATGTTTTTAGCTCTGCAGGTTTCAGCTTTGGAGTCTGAGCTAGGTGGTGTGAGTTTATCTTGGAGTCGAGTCTTGTATGAGTTGGATCTTTGCATTTGCATTTTGAATTCAGTTTTAGCTTTGTATTATCAACCTATGAACGGATATGTTTAAGTATGATTTGTTCATTTATGATTTGAATTCGCGATAGGTTAGGACCGGTGTTCGGATTAAATGAACCTGTTTGCATTTATGATTTATGTTGGATATTCAGGATTAGGGATCTATGCTAGTTGAACCCGTCACCTGCTTATATTGTTTTGAATTTTCATTTGCCATGATCACGCTTCTGCATATTTGTCGAGTTTTGTGATTTGCAGGGTCTACGTCCTGCCTAGCTTAGGGTTTGGTTTTGTTTTTGTTTCTCTCCGTTCGCTATGGTTTGGCATGTGTGCGGAGTCCTTGTTTCATTACACGTGTTGAGCTATGGCGCGGGGGTGTGGTGCCCCGTTGGGGGCGATACATTTTAACTTGACATGCATTACTTTAGTGTTTACTTGTTAGGATGCCTTGCTTGTGTAATACTTCGATTACTACTTCAATCAATGTTCTATCGAACCGAATTGAAGAAAAATAATATTTTAGTAATGGGGCTAAGACAGAGAGGAGAATTGTACTTCGAAGAGTAAGAGTTGGGGGTCGACTCAGGGATGTTCAGATCGAACATGAAAAGGGATTGGGATCTCGGACTTCGAGAGAGTCAGAAGAGGATTTGACAAACAAAGGGTGCAGGATGTTCTTTTAATTTATCACTTTAATTTATAATTTAACACACCGAACACCATCCCGAAGAAGGATTGCTCATTTCAAGTGGACCAAGAATTTTGATTATAAGATGACGAATAAAGCTCGATCTAAGAAGGTGGAAACTTTTAATGGGGAGAGCACGACCAAGAGACAAACTTGATATGCAAGGTTGTGCTCAAAGAATAGTTCTAGTAGGAACAATGGGAAATTCAAACCATAGAAGATATGGAAGTTCAAGTGATGGCGATGGGAAAGAAGTAAAACAGTCTTAGTAATGGAACCGTCAAAGTGAAAGTTAAATCAGTATACTCAGGTTGGAACTTGCTAGAGGGTATTCATTGTACGGGAATTGGATTTCTGAAGATGATGGAATTATGAGGGAGCTTCTGTGAACTCCTAAATCAGTATTGGTCAAAGGAAACCGGATTAAGTTATCATAAAATAGGATGGTGTCAATAAAGGTCTATTTAATTATGTGTAAAAGGGGTTCGGACGACACATAACAAAGTAAATAATATTAAGTCACCTGTCGCTTTCCCATGATAACCTGGGAGGAAATCTGAGATGAGATGAACCGAAAGGGGTGATCATTGAAGGACTTGGATCAAACTTCAAGAGTTATAAGAAATGCTTTACCTTTAAGTAGGGAATTGAATGGGCCGAAACCGAATGCAAGCCTACAGGCTTGAAGAGAATGAAGGGATAACTTGAATAAGAGTTGGGGAAGAACCCCCGAGAAGATTGATCTAACTCTAGGAATCGATGGTTTTAACTTGATTGAGGAAGAATTCATGAAGGAGAAAATAGGGGTGAGGACAATCGTGAGATGGGAATCGAACTTAAGGCCTTGAAAGTAGTTACCCTTGAGTGTAGCAGATTCAGGTATCGGTAAAGATAGAAGATTCGAATTCCAAGGACTTCACCAAATAGGAGATGGTAAGAAGGATTCAAGAGTGGGAATAGAGGGTCTATCACCATCTTGATCGGACACACTAAAGATATTAAAGACAAGTCAAGTACCGAGCCAGCTTTGGGGTCAGATTATATTTTGGACCGCGAAATTGTCAACATCAAGTTTCCTTACTACGGTGAACGGTACATCAAATAGCCATGGCATATGCATACATGCAATTTTAATTCAAATAAATTTTAATGCTATGTGCCTTGATTATTGACCTGATACTTGTTACTTGATCCTTGTGTGACTGTGCTGTTTGATGTTTCGCTACTTCCTATTTGTATTATTTTGTGGTGTGTTGTGCTTTGTGTTTTGGTGCTCGAGAGAATTGGAGACTCTCTTGTTTTGTTGTTCAGGAGACGGGGTTCTCTTGATTTTTGTGGGAGACGGGGTTCTCTCCTTGTTGTTTGAGAGACGGGGTTCTCTCCTTTCTGCTTGTGAGAGATGGGGTTCTCTTATTATTGTTCGAGAGACGGGGATCTCTACTTGTTGCTTGTGAGGGACGGGGTTCTGTCATTGTTTGCTCGGGAGATAGTGAATCCGAGGACGAATTCTTTTAAGGGGGAGAGGTTGTAACGGCCCGATTTTTTAGCCGTGCAAGTATGATGTATGTGTCTACGTATATGTGCAATTAAATTAATTATATATGCTTTCACATACTAATTCTTTTACTAATTGTTATTATTTGAATATTTGAATATGAATTTTCATAAAAATTGTTGAAACGTTTATGCCATATGGTAATGTTTGAGTGTCGTTTCTATCCAATTTGATTTCTGATTTTTGTGAAAATTTGGTATGTTGGAGTTATGTGTGTTATGAACATGTTTATATGCTAGTTTTCTATTTTCAGATTCGGTTGTTAGGGTTTTGGAACCAAAATGGAGCCTAAAGAGCATCTAGCGTACCTTTGGTTCCGGGCGCCATATCTTGACGTCGGGACCTCGGATTCGAGTTTCGTCAACTCCGTTGGACTCGTATCAACGATTTAAGTACAATGAACCAAGACTCTTATTTTTCTAAGCCCGTTTGAACCCCCGAAACCTCGTCAAAACACACCACCCACATTTATTGACAACACTTTACCATTTTGACCCTAACTATTTCAATTCTTCACCAAATTGAGTGAAACTTGAACACACATTCTCATGAATTATTCCCCTTTCATCTACATCTCTCTCATTTCATCCCAATTGAAGAAAAATAAGGGTTTTATCAGCTCCAATCCGAGTTCGAATAGAAGAGAAAAAGATACATTCCTTTTTCATGGTTTGAGCTCAATACCTCACCAAATCACTCCAAATATGAAAGGTAAATTTATTAATGTATTATCCATCTTCTCTTCTTTCTTTTGACACCTTATTTGTTGAAATCCATGGAGAAATGAATGAGTTATGGATAGCATGATGAATAGTAATGGTTTAGAGTTATATTGATGAATTTGCTTGGTTTCTTGTGCTTTCTTTAGATTTAATGCTACCTAAATGATCCTAACACATCCATGAGTGATTATATGAACAGATTTTACATGGGGTTTAAGGAATTCGTGAGTTACCATTGGAGTTCTTGAAGCTTTTTGTATGAAGATGAATATGATTATATCTCTTGCATGTGTTTCAAGTATATCTTGAAGTTTGGCCCAGATTTTAGCATGAAATGCATGAATTTTTGTTACCTTAACTTACTATTATGTGTTAAATGGACGATAGCATGAGTTGCTTGAGTATTTGTTGAGTTTTTGGGGCCATTTTCGCGTTTTACCCCTGCTGCTGCGAGCAGTCGCGGACGTGATCGTGTTTTCCCCCTGCTGCAGCGAGCAGTCGCGGTCGTGACCCTAAATCAGCCACGTTTCGACTTCTACAGTGCCAGGTCATGGCCGTGACCATTTTTAGGTCATTTTGGGTCTAGGTCGCGACCATTTTTCAGCCAACTTTCGAATTTTAGTTCCTCTCTTGTGTACTGCAGGCGTTTTTCTCCTTCTGTTTGTTATTTGCTCGTCCTTACCTACCCAAACGACCTCCGATTGACCTGAATTTTTAACCATAAAAACCTTTTAAAGTCTTGAACACTCTCCAATTGGAATTACCTTAAAATTCGTCCTGGTTTATGAGATATGATCGATCGATTTTGGTGTCACCACTTCACCGAAAGTCTGTCTTCATCCAACTTGAAACCTTCACCATTTTCACATCGTTTTCAAACAAAATTCAAGCTATGTATCCTCGGAAATCCCTGTTTGTTTAGTTTCATATCCAACAAACAAAACCTAATTCCAAATTCCAGAACTCAAGATATGTTCAAATTTCTACAACTTGCGCATTTCCGGAAACTGTCAGCTTTTACCGAAATCCACTTCTTCGCGTTCCTTTCACTCCCTTGACGTCCGTATGTGTTTTAATTGGTCTATTTTGCTCCTAAAATGTTCTATGATATTAATGGCTTATTGAATGACATGCTATGTTATTTTTATGAATTTTGTGGTTTGAATTACGGGGTGTAAACATGATTTTGTGCATGAATGTTTAAATGCTACAACGTGATCTTCCTTGCAACCCTTGCCTTCTCTATGTGTTTAATGGATTCTTTTCATTTATAAGTGACTCATATGCATTCCTAGCATGCATTATAACATGTATTGAATGAACGATTGGTATTTGAAAGAAAGAATGGTAACGAAAGAACACGATCTACTCGTCTAGCGAATGATTGAATGGTTTACTTGACTAAGTGGGATTAGTTATATACATGAACCTTTGCATAACACATTGTTATAACTTGTACATGTCATATCTTGTTAAAGCATTGTCGTGGGTCATATGTAGTTCATTTGGAGTCTTGAGTCTCAAGAATGCACTATGTTGTTTTTTGTACAGTTTTCCCCAGGGCGGAGACTTGCCGAGTTCATAGGCTACCTTCAAGTCTTTCTTTCTTTTGGTATTGTTTAGTAAGGTGTAACAGGTGGGTGTCTCTTCTATCAGATATGAATCGACCCGATATTTCCAAAGTGAATGTTTTAAGACAAAGTATCGTATATATATATATATATATATATATGTCGAGTCTTTTCAAAAGAGTAAATGATTTCGAATGTAACGCCCTTATTTTATGTATCCCTACCTTATGATTTTGGCAAGAGTATGATTATGAACACGGGCCCAGGGACTTAGTACATGTGGCTATCCGGGGAGGCAAAGGCCGAAGGTGATCCTATGTATTAGCCCCACATAAACTACGGCGAAACCGACCTCGCTAGGATATTAGCGAGGAAGGGGAACCTTTATGTATGGGTGGTCGGGCCTTGCAAACCCATCCACCACCCGGAGGAAAAAGGTGTAACTGTTAATGATTATGAATGAATGATTACGATTATGATTATGAATGAAAGACTACGAATGAATGAATGATTGTTGTGTGACCACTAATGAATGAATGAATGAATAATGCACACACCAGGTGAAGGTTAGAGAATTCGACCATTCGCTAGGGCTCACGTAATGACCTCATGAATGAATGAATTATGGAATTGATCGTTGTAATCCCGAGCGTTGTTTTCCTTTGTTTTACCCAATTGGGAAATATCTCAAAAACCTCACAAAGGATTATAGCTTGCATGTGTGGGTGTTTAAATTCCGTGATATTATATTAATATACCCTGTTTTATACCCACCAATCTCCTATAGACTGAACCCGGCTTTATTTTCAATTCTTTTGCAGGCTTTGGAGTGCTAGGCGGGAAGTCGAGTCTATCAAGTCTCTTGGTAAAGTCTTAGTCTATTCATATGCATATTGTAAATTGAATAAGTTATACGTTGAATGTATGAATATTATGTATATGATGTGTTCTTTACATGTTATGATCATGATTTGATTGTTTGGAATTCAAGACAGGTTAGGACAGGTGCTTGGATAAGATGAACCCGTTTTGTTGTGATTTTTTTGGGACAGGCTTCTAGGGATAGATTGAACCCGTCAACTTTTTTCATACGATTTAATTTGATTTGAATGCTTCTGCTTCTGTACTTATTTTGAGTTTTAATTTTGAAGTTCAGGGTTTAGGTCCCGCCTAACTTAGGTGTGAGTCTGTCTGTCTCTCGTTCGCCACTGCTTGGTTCATGTACGGGCTTCCATCTCGTATGTTGAGCGGGCTTTGGTGCGTGGGATGTGGTGGCCCACCGTGCTGGGTGCTACATTGTTGATGGAAGAGGGCCACGAAAACGTGGGCTCCGCCACGTGTCACGCACGGTACGTGGCCGCACGCGTTGTTGGAAAACATGAAAGAGTTGAGCAACGGAAGTTTAAAATTTTCCAAAAGTTTAATCGTTATCTTGCAATTTTCGTATCGTATAGTAGGGTGTTTTAGAAACTTACAAAGGTAAAAGCTTTCTAGTGATGTCGTTACTGCCTAACGAACACCCTTCAAGTGGAAAGTCCCTCGAATGGCCTTCGATTAGATCCCAAAGTAGGCAATCCTCCAAAGCGTATCCGCACGAGTCCTAGAACACAATCAAGCGAGTGAGAATGCTAGTTCTATAGCTTTCGTTAGGCTAGGATTTTTACTTTGAAAACTTTTCTTTTATTTTTCTCAAAAACTTAACACTTCTTGAGTGTTGGTATAAAAAATAAGAGAAGCACCACCACTAGTATTTATACTAGGGGGTTCAAACCATTAGGGTTTCCTAAACCTAGTGGATTTGTTTTCTTGCTCAATAATTAACTCCTTTAATTATTAATTTAATTGGAAAAATAAGTTCCCAACTTGTTATCCAAGTCCTGCAAAAATAACCTTCGCTCTCCCACAATAGAAAGTTTAACTTTTTGACTTTCCCAAAGTTCAAAGTCAAGATTCAATAAATAATTTAATTCCCAATTAATTATTTATTAGGTTAGGTTTATTTGAGAATAGTCTTAAGAATTAATTGAAAATTAATTAAAAGACTAAAATCAATTAATTATAATTTAATTAATTAATTCTAGAAAGGAATTCCCGTGTAATATAATTAAACGTTTGGAGCTACGTACGTGCCACAGCAGCCACGCAGGCTATGTGTGACACGTGGCAGTCAAGTTTCCTTGACATGTGGCAAAGCCCATGTATTCCAATCTCCATTTTCGATCAAAAATTTCATCCGTCGTTAACCATATTAACATCCTTACATATCCCTCGTATCCTGGCATTTGCGTGTGACCCTTTAGGTTCATTATTCGATTAACACTGACAATAATTAATTAATTCCCTAATTAATTAATCACTTCATAGATCACACTACCGTAATCTAGCAATGGGTGTGTGACCCCTAGCCGAATAACGAAATGAATCGAAGAACCTTTCAGTCAATGACAATCAGTGAAATACGATCCTCCCACAACTCCATCTCTCAATCAAGAACTAAGGCATGGGAATATTCTCATAACCTAAATATTCTTGATCTTTAAAGTTAAGTTCCTTTCATATCCATTTAGACCTCAATCCAAGAAAACCCCGTTTTCTTGATGTCTAGATCTTTTATCCACCTTGGCCAAGGATTTAATATTTAATGGACTACGAACAACTCAATCAGTAAGAGATCATTCCTGTTCTTAACAAGTGTAGGTCATTTATTGATTCTATTAATTCTACATATGCCACTTGTGTAATCTCAACATAGGTCGTGGTTCAGGTGTTTGTATGGCGATACCCTTATGAGCCTATATCAAAGATTACAGACTTAGCTCATATGAGACATTCTAGAATCTCAAGTCTAAGGATTAATGAATCACGTTACTGACCTGTGAGATATTTCCTAATCTGGAAGTTTTTGGGAGACTTCCTTTCCCATTAAGGAATGTTCTCACGTGGGACATCTCAGTGATGAAAGTTCTTGTAGCAATTACCCTTATGTATTATGAACGCATCAACAAATACACTTATCCTTCCATGAAACTGAATGATCCTTCAAAAGGATATAATCACATAAGCAAGTCTCAACGGTGTCAAGGTCGAAACTACCACTGTCTGTCGGACTCATAAACTTGGAGAAGTTTCTAATCCTCGCTTATGGAGTTAAGAACTTGTTTCATGTGCCGTTCCCGTAAGGGCAAAGTTCTTAACGGCCTCATCGGATTAAGGGACTTTAAAACATGCAAAACACAGTCAACCCAAACAAACATAAATAAGCACATACGGAAGTGATTGCCTATGAACAAAATCATTTCGTTTATTATCGAAAGACTGGTTGTGATTTTACAAGGAAATAGTAAAGCAAACATCTGGTTTAAGGGTACTATTCCTAACACGTGTCACGCACAAGCGGCCGACACCTGTCACGCAGGCGTGCCAGTGACGTGGGTCCAAACGTGCGATTTTTTTCGTAACGTGAATTCTTTTCTAGAATTAATTAATTAAACTATAATTAATTAATTTTGGTCTTTTAATTATTTATTAAGACTATTCTCAAAAAAAGAAACCCAATAAATAATTAATTATAAATTAAATTATTTGTACTCCCATGAGCCTGAAACACTGAAATGAGTGTTATTTTTAGTTCATGCATGGGACTGCAAATAATTCGATCAAGAAATAAGAATTAAAGTACATACTTCACATAAGAAATGCATAAGAAGTACTTTGACAAGCAGTTCTTAAAGCCGTATGACTTAGACTAACTCAACACGACACGAGAGCCCGTCTTTTGCAACCTTAAGCTCTGATACCACTTAAGGATGTAGCGCCCGAGCGTGTGGCACCATATTCCCCGTTCCAAGACCCGACCCATATATGGAATGGGAAGTCTATACAAGTGCCAAATCAGGGCGAACGGGGACACAACTAACTCGCTATGCTCGGCGGGAGCTAACCGTTAAATCATTCAAGAACGAGAGATAATAATATCAGAGCAAAAATCATAATAGTGGAAGTGTGACACCCCGTATTTCACGACAACTCAGGTATGAACTCAGGAGTGGGTTTAGGCCGAGTATTATGTGATTTAACTATGTTTTAAGTGCTAAGTGGGTGCTTAATATATTTAATTTCGTGAACAAATTACTATTACGTGGCTTACGTGCCCTTAATTGTCAAATTGCCCTTATTTGTCTCTTTCTAAAATGTAAGGACTAAATTGAATAATAAAGTCTTGGGCTTAATTGTAACTTAACTAAAAGTTGGTGGTTGTAAATGATAATAACGTAAACTTAAGGACTTATGTGCAAACTTTCACCCGAGCACTCATTTGCATTCACCAGCCTCGCCTTGTTATTCATTTTAATTTTCTAAATCCTTCGATATCCTTTTTACTTAATTCGTACCTCGTTACCTATCGAACAATATTTATATTTCGATCTCTAAACCAGCTAAATTCTACCAAAAATCATTTAAACCAACTCAAGACAAAAATATCTAAACCACCATGGACCCCACACTCTCTCTCTTTTCTCCCCCCATTCACGAGATACACCCCAATTCCTTTCTTCTCTTTCTTTTCTTTCTTTTCTTCATCCATTCCTCTCTTTCTTTCTTACTCCACCCAACACCACCACACCATCACCACCCGAGCAACTGTAACACCCCGCTCGTCTGGCCTTACAGGTACGCACTTTCGAGAGTGTTTTGTACGTGTTTTATTTATTTATTTATTCTTTTACGTGTTTATTAAATTGATTATATGCCTAATTCATTAGTTAAATAATTAATTGTTATACTTTGTTAAGTTTTTGTTCGTTTTGACCCCGCTTGATTTCCCGTTCGATCCGTTTGACCCCGTATTTGCTCCGATGTATGTGACTACGTGATATGCATGAAATATTTTTATTATAAATTTGCCTACGTGTTTGTTTTATACTTTTGAGTTCGTTTGATATGGTTTTGAACGGTTTTATTTGTTAGGGACACGAGGGCCTAACTCGTTTTAGCGCACCTCCTGTTCCGGAAGGCGTAACTTGGGCTCGGGAATTCGGATTTCAATTCTAGAAGAAGCGTCGGGCTCTTAACCAAGAATGAAAGCTAGGGAACCTGGGTTTGTAATTTTCTAAACGCATTCGAACCTCCAAATTTTGCCCGAAACACGACCCTTGTGACATATTTGCTATGTTCGCCCGTTTTAATCATAACCGACCCGTTTCTTATCCGAATCGGCCCATACATGAACCCATATGACCCTAACTTAACCCTCTATCCACCCATTTTCTCTCCATTTCGGAATAAAGGCAAGAAAGAAGGAGAAAACAACAGTTCATCCCGAGAGAGAGAGAATGGGGGAAAACACTATTCATTTGGCCATTTCTTGCTCCATACAGATCTGATTCGCCTCAAATTTGAAAGGTAAGCCGGTATATTGTTCTCCATCTTGTTCTTTTTCTTTTGAGTGCTCTTTTGATAAATTTGATGGTGTATTAAGCATGTTATGGTTCATTAATGAATAGTAAGGGTTTGTGGAGATTTGATGAATTTGGCATGAATTCTTGTTATTTTTGTTGGTTTGATGCATCATTTATGATCTTAAGACATCCATTATTAATTGTATGGACTCATTTCTGAAGTTTGGTGCATTTAATTGAGGTTTCCATTAATGCTTTTTCTATGAAAATGAAGAACATGAATGTTTGATCCATCTCCTTGCATATTTGTCCGATTTTTGCATGATATATGACCTGAATATGATGTATAATTGTTGTATAATCCTTCCCTTACATGCTAGGTTGATTTAGGATTTAGTTTAGCTTGTGTTTTGTTGCTGCTACCCTGTTTTGCTGCTGCTGCGTGCATGGTCGAGGCCGCGACCGGGATTAGTGCATTTCCGTTAGCGGGCTTGACCCCTTTTCAGCCTTGTTTCGACTTTTGCTGCTGCGTGTGCTGGAGGGGCGCGACCACCATTTAGCTGTTTTGGGGTCGCGCCCGCGATCCCATTTTGTGCAACTTTCGAGTTGCTTCGTCGTTGTTGTTTGTTTTCCGGTTTGTTCGTGTCTTGCTTGTCTTTTCTAGCTTCTATATGATTAATATATGATAGTAACTTGCTTTATATCATGATATGTGATTTAGTATGAAATCATTTCATGATTTGGGTGCTCGTTTGCATGTTAAATGGCGAAATACGTTTGTTGTGACTCCTACGTGCATGCATGCATGAATGCCTTGTTTATTTAATTCGTGTTGTATATTCTTGCTTTTTTATGATATGAATGTTATGTTAACATGTTATATTATGTATTAAGTGGTATGTTATGAATTTATGGCTTCTTTTACGTGCTCGTTATTGATTTATGGCTTCATACGTGCAACATGCTACCTTAACGTGCGTATATGACTTCATACTTCATTTATGTGCATTGTATGATTTTTCTTTGCCCTTATATGATATGAAATGTCTTCCTAATTTGTTGTATGATATTTTATGTAAGCTATATGAAATTTATGAATTTATTGAACATGATTTAGGACACTTATGAATTGTTATGAATTTGCATGCATTATATGGTAATTCATTGCATCTCTTTTGCATTTTTTGTATCCGTATGCATATGCTGAGCATCTATATGGTTCATATGTGAGTATAAGTCCATCTTTCGTCCTTTGTTTTGTTTAGAGCTTTGTATGAAGGGGAAAAGAGGTGGTCTTTTAAGTGTATTCTGGTTTGCTTCATCCGTGTGGTCCGACAAGGTGAGGTTTCTTTCTTTTAGTTATTACGACCTACAACCCTTGATGTGATTTAAGCCCGCATGCGACCTATGTATATGTATAAGTATTAGATATGTGTTTGGTACGTATTTTGTGGGATTTTGGCCCTTTTGTTATGAAATATTTGAAAACGTTTTTATGTATACGTAAGAAATATTATCGTTTTTTTATTTTGAAAAGGGTTGGTGTGAGTATGTTTTGAAACCACAAGTTATGTTGGATTTTGAAAATTAAGAAATTTTGAACTTTTGAACAATTTGATCAATTAGATGGGGCCCGGAGATTTGTACTAAGGAGACCGGGACGGTGTGGGTCGTCTGGTTGTCCCTAGCATGGTCTCCACTCTTAAGGATCAACCCTGAACCCACTAGGAGGCTTGGTGGGGGAAAGAGTCCTTAGGCGTGAGCGTCATGAAACTCACGACCAATATTGTGTGTCCGATGGTTAGGGTGGCGCCACCCAGCCATCACCCGGAGGAGAGGTATGTTTCTTTGATTCTGAATTATGTTTTATTTTGATTTAGACCTTTCATTTATGAACGGAGTTAGGGTGGTCTGAGGCTTATGCTCTCCGAGTTGTGTGTGTGATTTTGAACTTGGTTTGTGAAACGGGAGTGGAATCATATGTACTAAAATTTGGTTGATTTCGGCCTTCGGCCTTAACTCTTTTCCTTATATCTAGTATCACGTGTTAAATGTTTTGGATTGCAAAAACCACGCCCCCATTCATGAACCCTCTAATTTTGAATATGCTATTCTCTATGTATACGTATGTGTGAGTGTGTTAGCCCCCTCACCAGTCTCTAGGACTGACCCCTACTCGTTGTCTTCTTTTTCCTCATCTGTTTTGTTGAGTTTGCAGGTGCAGGTTGGTGCGTGCTAGGCGGCGGTCCTTTGTTTATTTTTGTTTGAGTTTGTCAGTCGGGTCCTTGCATCTTTACTTTTCGCATTGGCATTATGTTTGAGATATGTATGAAATTTGTGTAAGTTATGATTTAGAATTTGAGCTCAGAAGCTCGTATGATTTATTTGGCCTTGGATGGGCATGATATGTATAATTTTTATTAATTCGAGCATGTATGATTGTATATGTTGTTCCTGGTGCTTCCGCATTTGATTTTGATTTTATGCGTGCTCTGTATTAGGGTCTAGACCGCCTAACTAGTGTGTGTGTTTTTGTTTGTCACCTGTTTGCTATAGTCTGATGCGTGTGCGGAGTTTCCATTTCGTTACACCTGTCGGGCTAGAGTCGGGGGGTGTAGTGCCTTGCGCTCCGGTGTGCTACATCGAAAGTGATATCAGAGCTCTTAGTTGCAAAACCGGAGCTCTGGTGTGGTGTCTGGTCTGTCTACGTCGTTCGGCTTAGGATTTAATGTTTGTTTGCATTCATAACATCATTTATGTGAATTATTTGTATTATTTGCCTTAATTGTTCATATCAACACGCACGTATTAATCGACATGCACCTATATTTGTATTGTAGTTTTGAGCTTTTCAGGATGTTTCCACCTCGATATCACTCCGGTCAGACTTCACATCAACATCCTCGTCCGCCTTTCAATGCCGACGAGTTTATGTCCACCATATTTCAATAATTCCAACCGAATCACGGACAATCTTCATCTAAGGGATAATCTTCATCTAAGGGACAACCTATGGATTCGATAGCGACCTTATACCGGGAATTTACGACTTTTAATCCTTCACAATTTCGAGGAGGTGATGATATTAGAGTTGAGGAATGGATTTTAGAGATAGAAGGCATATTTAGAGTGTGGCCATGTGAAACTCAAAACAAGGTCCACCTTGTTACCCTACTTCTTGAAGGACAAGCAAGATTATGGTGGTCAGGAATTACGCAACACCTAGAGGCTATAAACGAAGAGGTGACATGGGAAGAAGAAGTATACGACGATTATTCTACAAGATCGAAGAATTTCTATGATTTTGTCAATTAAATCGTGTTTCGGTGATTAATACTTGTTTCTATGATGTTGGTTGTTGATGTTTTATGGTCTCAGAGGATTTCGGTGTGTCATCGGCGCCTCCGGGATGGAAAGCACCGCTGCCCATGTTTTCCCGAGCAATTTTTGAAGTCCAATTAGCAGGGGCACGCCCGCGCCCGACCTGCAGAAGAGCTACTGACATGAGGGCGCACCCGTGACAAATTTGGTCGAGCCCACGATAACCCCAAACGGACACCGATTGGCCTGAATTTTTGACTTGTCTACCTCTTCAATTATATAATACTCTCCATTTTATGGATTGTCAATATCTTTTCTAGATTGTGAGATATAATCGTTTTAATTTTGTGTCGCCATTTTACCGAAACACTGCACTCATCCAAATTCGAGCCTACGTCATTTCCATCTCGCTTTGAACTACGATTTGAGCCATATATCTTCAGAAAGACCTATTTGTCTATTTTCATATCCAACCAAAAAAAAAAATCCAAAAAAACTCGAGATATTCCCGTTTTTCTACAACATGCACTTTTTTGAAAACTGTCAGCTTTTACCTAAGACTTACCAAACCTCTCTTCTTAAGTTCCTTTCACTTCCTTGACTCCCGTATGTGATTTATATGAATTTTATGCTTGATTAATGGATGAGTA
Source organism: Lantana camara (assembly GCA_037501455.1). Taxonomy (NCBI): domain Eukaryota; kingdom Viridiplantae; phylum Streptophyta; class Magnoliopsida; order Lamiales; family Verbenaceae; genus Lantana; species Lantana camara. The sequence goes on along the minus strand of CM074860.1, from coordinate 47,966,897 downwards.
TGTTATTATTTGACATTCCTTGGTCCTTAATTGCTCAAACTTGATTATTTGACTTCGTGTTTTATATGAATAGAATTTGTATGATTGAATGGCATGAATACGTGATCTCCATGAGATTTATTTCATTATATTATGTGTTATACATGATAACTAGTGTCAATATCTTGAATATTTATTTAATGATTAATTGTTTAACGTGTTTGAATTCATGTTATTGTCTATTATGTGGGAGCATTAATTGTGCACATAAACACGATCACCGCATATCCATGACTTTCATAATTTCATTGTATATCTAAGCATCCCATAACATGTTCCACCACTTCATGATCAATTTTCGGGCGTCTATATGGTTTCTTGATTGAGTCTTGTCTCACGGGTACATTGTAATTGTTCTTGCACAGTCAATCTTTAGGGTGGAGATGATCGGGACACGTGGTTCCTTTCTTGGTCCTTCTTGCACATGGATGTGAGGGTTTTCTTTTATATTTGACCTATAACCTTGCATGATCTAAACTAAGCCGAATGGTTTTATATTAAAACTTACCATATATCGGATACGTACCGAAAATGCTTTATAAACTGTGTAGTGTAACCCTGAGCCTGTTTTGCGAGATACTGTTATTGCCCCCGGCTCTCCTGGCGCTGGGTTAGCTAATGTGGATCCTGTACCTATTCCGAGGGCCCAGGGGCTTGTGTATTGAGTGATCCGGGGAGGTATCTGGCCGATGGTGACTCTTTCACAGGTCCCACTTTATTCCAGTAGCCCGGATATCTGCCGGGAAGTTTTGTAGAAGATGGGATTCTGGTCTGGGAAAGTCATGAACCTGCCAGATCACCTTGTCCTGGATGGCGAGGGCTAGCTACACGAACCATCAACGGCATGTGGAGGTTAAATTGTACTTGTTTTCCCACTATTAATTATTATAAATTCTTGTTCCTACTTGCTTAACTATTTACCTGCCCTGTTCCTGTCATGTAACAAGTGAAAAGTGGAGTCCAGGATGGAATAAATACTCATTCTCACTTGGTCCCCTAAAATGCAATATATAGATACCCGTAACCTCTGGTATTCCCTAGTCCCTGTTCAGTAACTGAAGCTCGTGGATCCTTAAAGTAAAATGGGCATCAACAATGGACGTACGGATATCGAAACTTGCATTGTATATCCTGCTTACCTGACTACATGATTGGACGTAATTCCACCCGTACGTATTGAATTATTCCTGATTCTTGACACTTGCTTTAATAATAAATAATGTACAGTGGAATTACGCCTGCTTGATTGCCAGTTTATATATATATCCGTTTGTTAACCCCTTCACTTAGTCAGTTGGCTGACCCCTCCCTCTCGTTGTTTTTAGTTCTGTCTTGTAGGTTCAGTGGTCGTTAGGCGGGAGTTTTTCAAGGTCTTTAATCGAGTATTTGTCCTGTACACACTGCTTTGTATCACACCTTCATTTCCTGCTTTATACTGGGCCTTGTAGGGCACATTGTAATCTTTATTGTTTTATTGAACTCGGGACAGGTTTCTAGGGCCCTAGCTGAACCTGTTTTTGTAACACCCCGCTTTTTCGGAGCAAGATACGATGTCGTTTTCGTGCGATCAGATTGTTATTTATTTAACACTTCTTGTGTTTGAATTGCTTTATTTATGTTTTAATTATTTAATTGACCCAATTGTAATCCTATGGAAAGATGTGGACTTAACTGGAATATGTGTTTGGTGCTTAATTGCTCTTTAATTTAAATTATGTGGGCTAATTTGAGATTAATGAAGGTTGAGGATCTATTTCTAATTATGAGAAATTCAAATTGGATTTAATTGGACACCACTTTAAATCTTTGGGGTACTTTTATAATTTCTAAATCTCTAATTGGATGTAATCGAACCCTAATTGAATCTTGTGAACTCAATCGCATCACCTAATTTCTTGAGGGACTTGTTCGCAATTTATGGGAGTTGGGGCTGATATATCGTGTAAACCCTAGCTGCCATTTCATTTCTCTCCTCCCACCTATCCTTAAGCAGCTGCGCATTCACTTCTCCTCCTCCATGTCGAATCGCCGCCGCCTCTGGTCATTTTCTCCGAGGATGCGCCGCGGCCACTACGTTACCCTTTCATCTCCTTCACTCAACCTCTCTTCTTCGTCTCCATTTTTCCCCTTCTCAGCCGCAAAGACTGGCGATGCCAGCAGCAGCGGAAATATCCACGACCTATCCCCACCAGCTCCGACCACGCTCCACCATAGCCATCCGTCGCCCCTCACTCCCTCTCGATCTTCAGTCGCGACTCAGCAGCCGGCGCCGCCGTGTCGTTTCCACCGTCGGCCTCCATTCCAGGCGACCATCACCACCCTCATTCAGATCTGAACAGGGGCGAACGACCCCCACCTGATCCCGCTATCTTACCCCCATTCCGCCGCCGTTCGGACTCCAGCTCAGCCGCCACCATCTCCGGCGAAACAGGCATCAACCCGCCATCATCGCCAGCGAACCACCACCCCGTCAAGGCTCAGATATGGAAACCACCCTCTCTTCTTCTCCGTTTTAGACCACGGCAGAGTTAGCTCCTCACTCCCCATCCTCCGCCACTACGAGTCACCCCTGTAAACAAGGAAAAGCAGGGAAAGCAGCAGTAGATCTGACGCCTCCCCCTTTCGGTTCAAGCAGTGGTGCTACGGCTTCTCCTTCTCCGACGAAAATCACCACCAGCTCCGAGCACCATAGATTCCGGCGACCAGACCCGCCACCGACCGCCAGCGCTCCGCCATCTGCCTGAAGAGAGGAACCCAGCAGCAACCATCCTCAGCTTGTCCTTCTCTTTCTAGCTTTGTTACCACGTCGGACCACTGTCGGAGCTCCAGCCGCCAGTCGCCGTATCTGGTTATCACCGTCACCAACCAACGGCCCAGCTGCTCTTTTTGAATTATAATTTCCAATCTCTGAACAAATTATTTCATACTTAATTGTAATCAATATATTAGTTTAATTATTTCAGTCATTTGAACCTAATTAGATGTTTATGTTAATGGTTGTTAATCATGTAGTTATAAGTTCATTTAATTTCTGAACAAATGGGGTTGTTAAGGATATTAGTTGAACTGCTGTAAAATATTTGAGCTTGATGATGCTGAATTGCAAATTTGGTTGTGCCATAAGTTGAGTTGGTTAACTTGTGTGTGTATGCTAAGTGTATATACTCTTGGGTTTAACGTGTTATCTGTGTGTGTGTGCGTCTGGTATATATAGATGTATATAGTAAGTATGATTAATTGTTAAATTGTGGAGTGAATGATCTGTCCTAATAGTGTAAATCCATGAGTTAGTTTAATTAAGAATTGTATTATTATGTCCGTATGTGTTGGGAATGGACTTTAAATTTACTTGTTCAAGTCTAAAGTGTTGGGTTAGGAATGGATACATTTTGGTAATAATCTTTGGATATGCAATTTGTTTCGACATCTAAGATATATGAATGACCTTGCATTATTAAATGTATGCTGCGAGTGGATCTGTGAAATTTTATTGAATTAATAATTTGGTGTACGTATGTGCGTGCAGCATAGGCTTTATACGTGTGTGAGTGACCTTATTAGCCGATTGATTTGTGAATTAGTTATTCTGAATCGTGAGTCTTTTGAAAGAAGAGTGTGTTAATTGAAGTGGAATCTTGAATTGAATATACAATATATTATTATGAATTAGACTTTCCTATAGGATTAATTGTTTGATTCTTAATCGAGCTCTTGAGTTGTGAAATTATGAAATATTATGTTTACGGATACCTTGTGAATTATGGTATCCTAAATTATTAATAAATTATTAAATCATACTCTGGACCAAATTCACGTAAGCCAATTGATTTGATTCATGGTTAACACCTGTCGAATTTATTATTTGGTTTGCTTGCCCGTGTAAATTGTTTGAGATTAATTACATATCTATCACAACGTGGAATATTAATTGTGTACATGAGCCCTTTCATGACATTCTTGTAATTTCTATGAACATGTCATATTGTTCCATGTCATCTTACAATCATCGCCGTGCGTCTTTGTGGTTCATGTCTAAGTCTTGTCTCATGAGTACACTGTATTCCCTTTTCTGTACAGTGATCTCTAGGGTGGAGACAACCTGATCGAGTATGCATTCGTCTCGTCAGTTCTGGTATCTCGTCGCTTCTCAGGTGAGGTTTAGGATTTTGTATAGTTAAATGACCTATGACCCCAAGATGATGATTTCAATCCCCGCATACGATTATATTCTATATATACGATTAAATATGTGTTGAATATGATATGTTGATGATCTTGTGTGAGTCCTGCGTGGATGGAGGTCATGAGGCTTAAAGTTCCATCGCGTAGGAAGGGTGTAAATATAAAACCCGTTTTTGAGGCATATGTAAGCTATTTTGGAAAAACCCAGTTGTGTTCTGATTCTGTATGGAGATTGCTATGAAAGTTGGCATATGTTATGTTATGTTCTGTTCTGTTATGGGGCCCAGGAGCTACGGGTAAGGAGCCCCCGGGACGGTATCGGGCCGTCGGGGATATACCTGTGCGTAGTCTCCATCTGTATGATGAGGATGTACCGAGACCCACCAGGAGGTTTGGTTGGGAAACGGAGTCCTGAGGGTTTGAGTAGCATTGGCACTCCCCTCGACTGTATGGATGGTTAGGGTCGCGCAACCCTACCATGACCCGGAGTTGAGGTTCGTATGTTATTTCTGTTTTGTTATGATATGAGGAGTTGGGGTTGGAAGCTCGTACTCGCCGAGCATATGGTATGATATGTTATGGGAATCATGAATCGGAATAGAGTTTCTGAAAATGTTTTCTAAGTATATATACATGTATATATTTGTGTTTTGCTTTGAAACGCTTTGGTATGCAACACCTATTCCCGGTTCATGAGTCCACCCTTTTGATATGTGCTGTGCTCTGTATATATATATTGTGGGTGTGCGTTAGCCCCCTCACTTAGTCAGTTGACTGACACCTCATTTATCATTTAGTTTGCAGGTTTTCTTTTGCCTTGAGCTAGGCGGAAGTGAGTCTTCTGAGTCACACTTGTCAGTCTAGTTGGTGTCAGGATGCATTTGTCGCATACTCTATTTACGTTATGTATTTATGTTTCACACTTGAAGATTATGTTTATGTTCTACTTAGATTTAAACCCGTGTGGGGTTAGGAAGATAGTACTTGGATGTTAGTAGATATTATGATGATGCTTATGATGTTTATTATGTTAGATTATGAATTGATTCGGGACTAGGTATTTATGCTAGTTGAACCCGTCACCTGCTTTGCATGTTTTGTTTTAAATGCTTCCGCTATCTATTGTTGTTGGTTTGAATTGCTTCCGCACTCTGAGTTTGTCAAGTTAGATCCGCCTAGCGTAGTGTATGAGTTGGTCTCCCGTTCGCTATGATTCGGATTCGGGCATGGACTTTCCATTTTGTGACCGGGTCTGGGTCTTAGTGCGGGGGATGTGGCATCCTCCGTCTGGGGTGTTACAGTTTTACATTATTACATTGTATAATTTCGGGACAGGTTAGGACAGGTTTTCTTAGTTTAGTGGAACCCGTATTTACTTTCTTCTTCGAGTTACATTACCTTGTGGTTCTGAATGTTTGTTACTTTGCTTCCGCGCTCCTGTTCTGTTGAATTGTTGGTACAGGGTCTGGTCCCGCCTAACACAGGATGGTTTTTGTTCTATCTCCGTTGGCTGTGAGCTTGGTTCATATATGGACTTTCCATTTCATGGGTGGACCGGGTCCATAGTGTGGGGGATGTGGTGCCCTTCATTCAAGGTGCTACATCCTAAAGTGGTATCAGAGCTCCAGGTTGTAAAACCGAAGTTCTAGTGTTGTGTTGTGTCAATTGTAGGTCAAATGGGATAGGAACAACTTGTTAACGTGTGAATTGTATTGATTCTTGCCACCAATTAATGATCAATTGCTATTAGATTTCTAAAATTTTATATTTTCAACGTATTTTACTTTGAAGTTTATCAGTTTTGTGTTGCATTTTGCATCGAATATATGTTTTATAGTTATGTGTCATAAGTATACACTAAACCACATACATCTATATTCGAATTGAGTTATGATTTGTAGGTTGTCACTACGATGTTGAAGCTACTACTAACATCGACAATGAGTTTCCTCTTTCGAATCGATGGGTGGTTAGTAAATGCAGCATGGTTCAAGAGGGAAATAGGAAGCAATGCATACTTGATCGGGGAAGGAAGGAACAGATAAAAACTGGAAGAAAGGAGATTAAACCCAAGCATTGCATCTCTGCACAGCGTCGCGGCCGTGCCCAAAAACGTTGCACCCGTGACGCAAAGTCAGAAAGTCCATCTGTAATCAGTCGCGGCCCCGCCCAAAAGTGTCCCGCCTGCGACGCAGCAACAGCAACTCAATCAAATGACCCAATCTATGGTAAATTTCACAGACTTCATCTTTTCTACAATTTCCCAAGACCATCAATGAGTGGGCATCGTGGGGACATAAACCATTTATCTGAAGGGTACAAGAGGCAACTGGGTGAAGTGGAAATATGAACTTTTATGCATCAAGCCATGAAGGTTCTAGTACGAGGGTCATTGGGAGAATTCCAACCTATGACACCCCGTCTCTCTGAAGAACCATGTATGAGGTCACGAGATAGTTTATTTACGTAATTATGTTCTTTTAATTTGATTTATATGTTAATTCTTTTGCTAAGCGACCCTTATGCCTTAAGTGTTCCTATTTGACGTTTTATTTCTCGTTTTTAACTTCTTTTATGTGATTTACTTCCGAACTTCATGACTGGGCGATATACTTGAATTATATGTCTTATGAACTTGTTTACATGTTTATTTTATTCTTTGAGACTTGTTTGTTCAGGTCTTTGACCCTTTTTCTGGAATCGGGACTCAAGGGCACTTTGCGCACCTTGGGTTCCAGAGCGCGTAACTTGAGCAAGGGAATTCAGATTCAAATTCCATCACCGCCATTGAAGTCATTTCGATGATTCGGGGACAGTGGATCAAGATTCAAAACTTTTAAGCCCATTTGAGCCTTCGTTGTGCACTAGCTCAACCGGACTGAATAGCTAAACCGGTATGCACTAGCCTGCCCGTTTTGGCCATATCCGACCCGTTTTAGCTCCATTTGAGCCAAGACTTGAACCCTTTTAACCCTAACACACCCTCTACCCCTGATATCAGCCCCATTTCGACCAAGTAGGGAAAAAGAGAAGAAAAGTCAGCTCCAAGCCAAGAGAGAAGAGAATCTCATCACTATTCACACCTTGAGGATTTTCAGCTTAATCTTCATCTTTTCCTTCTACAAGCTTCAACGTAGGAATGGATCCTTACTCTCTACCTTCTTGTGTTCATTTTCATTCATTTAATTCTTGTCTTGCTTGAGATTTCATAACTTTTGATGAACAAGATTAATAGTAAGGGTTTGGTAGAAATTTTGAATCATATGCATCTCATCATGTTATTTCTTGATTTAAAGTTGGTTATGTGACCACTTGAGCTTCGTTTTTACTTGTATGAACTCATGCTTTTTGTTGCTTGACTGTGTGACGAGTTGCCAGGGAAGTTCTTGAGCTCCAATATTTGAAACTTGATGATTTTTGCGTATTTTCTTTGCTCTTTGGATTTGCTGAGTTTGGGATGTGATTAGGATGAGTTTTGTGCATGGTTCGTGAGTTTAATTTCAACAATTTCATGCCCTTGTGTGTTGGTTATGTGTCTTCGATGTTTGAGTAAGTTTGCAGGGGTGAACAGTAACGATATATAAGCGCAGATAATATATAAGCGCAGTACTGCTCCAAACCCTCACATTATAATTCGTCACACTTATCCCCAACCTTTGACTCACACTCTTATTTCAACAGTAGTTATATTGGTTCAAACTGCTCCAATAGTGGGACTCCTCGTTCTCTGCCTTAATCACATTCCCACGAGCTAATCCCGACATTTCCATTATTTCTCAAGTCCAATCCTCCCTCAGTTCGCTTTATGCTTGACAACAAAATTTCTTTTGGAGAGTTAATCCTCCTTCAAATTGTGTAGCAATTCCCGGACTTTTAATCTTGTATGTGGACTTTCCCAAACTGACCCGTTACTCTACCCGTCTTTACTAGATTCGTCGAACAGAACACGGCAGAATAGATGAAGCAAAATCCTAAAAGTAAACACTAGATATGCATGTTGGGTCACAGTGCATTGAGATGCATCACATAGTTATCACTCGAGCACATAGCAACAATCAAGTAACAATTAGTAATGATTGGCAATTATGTCTTAACAATTAAACAATTGCAAAATTGAAATGTGGTATGGATGCAAGTGCCATGAATGCCAATACCTCAATGTACGAGTTCATCTCGATCTCCAATCTGAAGTCGTTGGTCTCATATTCGTTGCTTATTAGCTCTCGATCGGTCACAATTGGAAACCTTGTAATCCTTTGACCCGCAAGCATAGCACCTCTTCAATCGATCCCGACACGCGTCGTAAGCATGGTTGATTCCTCCACAATGGGTACACGGTTGGCTTTCTTTCTTCAGCTTTCGAAGGTTTCTGGTCTTATGCTTCTTTCCACGAATCTTCTTGGTTCGAGTTCCCTGTTGATCGTATCTCTCTCTCACGTATAAATTTGAGCATAAACCCAGCTCAGGTGTAGGCCCTGACATATTTCTCTCCTTACTTTTTATCAACCACCAATTTTTAACTCGTAATGCTTTCTCCGTGGCTTTATCCCAAATGCTTGTATCCACTACGATTAAGGCTTCCTTGAACTCATCCCGAAGTCCTTCCATGAAGTATCTAGCCTTCACCCGATCGTTACCCGTAATGTGCCCACATACACGCCCAACCTCTCGAATTCCTCTATGTAGTCCACAACGGTTCTTTCTCCTTGTTTTAAAGAGAAAAATTCTTCAAATCATCGGTCGTGCAATATGACCCATGCAAACCTCTTTCGGAATTCTCGAACAAACACATCCCAGGTCCACTCTTCGCCCGTTGTCTCTAACTGTTGGGCAACTGTATTCCACCATTGCCTTGCTTGACCTTGTAGAAGAAATGTAGCAAGGCGAGCCATATCTCGAGAGTTGCATGGCCATATCTAAAAAAGGCCCTCTATTTTCGAAAACCACTCTTCGGCCCTTATATCATTCGCTTCCCGAAATTGAGGAGGATTAAATGTCCTAAATTCTCGATACATCATCGCCATCAAATTCATTGGTGGTACTCCAGTCGAAGATTGTCCCCGGTCGCTCAGATTTGGATGAGACGGTTGATTGTGGTATTGTTGACGCGGTGGCATCCTGAAAATCTCACAACTTCAATGTCGAAATATGCATGTCGATTAATAAATGCTCATGCCACGTAATAAATCAATCAAGAACTACCAAGAAATGCAAGTCATCAAGTAGTATAAATTCAGCAAAGTGATGAAAATTCGAATGCATAGCACTTCAAATCATAATGCAAGTGCGCACATAACCAAATTATCCTACGCCGTTCGACCTAGACAGACACAACACGACACTAGAGCTCGATTTTACCGCCTAGAGCTCTGATACCACTTAAGGATGTAGCACCCCAGACGGAGGATACCACATCCGCCGCACTAAGATCCAGAACCGGTCATGAAATAGGAAGTCCATGCCCGAATCCGAATCATAGCGAACGGGAGACCAACTCACACACTAGGCTAGGCGGATCTAACTTGACAAACTCAGAGTACGGAGGCAATTAAAACATTCATCAACATATAGCGGAAGCAATTAAATCAACATACCAAATAGTTGACGGGTTCAACTAGCATAGATACCTAATCCCGAATATCAACATACATAACAGGCGACGGGTTCAACTACCATAGATACCTAATCCCGTATATCAATTCATAATCCAACATAATAAACAACATAAGTATCATCATAATATCTAATAATATGCAAGTACCATCTTACTAACCCCACACGGGTTTAAGTCTAAGTAGAATATAAACTTAATCTTCAAGTACGAAACATAAATACATAACGTATGTAGAGTATGTGACAAATGCATCCTATCACCAACTAGACTGACAAGTGTGACACCGAAGACTCACTTTCGCCTAGCTCAATCCAAAAGGAATCCTGCAAACTAAAAGATAAAATGAGGTGTCAGTCAACTGACTGAGTGAGGGCGGCTAAAGCACACCCACAATATAAATGTACAGAGCATAGCACATAATAAAAGAATGGACTCATGAACCGAGGATAGGTGTTGCGTACCAAAACATTTCGAAATAACCTAAATAGATATAGATATAAGTTTAGAAACCATTTTTCAGAAAGATTCTATCCCGATTCATAATTCCATAACATAACATAACCAACTGCTCGGCGAGTACGAGCTTCCAACCTTAACTCCTCATAAAATAGAAATAACATACCAACCTCAACTCCGGGTGATGGTAGGGTTGCGCGACCCTAACCATCAGGACAAGCGAGGGGAGTGCTAAATGCTACTACAACCCTAAGGACTCCGTTTCCCAACCAAACCTCCTGGTGGGTCCCGGTACATCCTAATCGTACATGTGGAGACTGCGCAATGGGTAAATACCCGACGGCCCTAACCGTCCCGGGGGACCCATTACCCATAACTCCTGGGCCCAAAATAGAACAGAATAGAACATACGCCAATCTTTCATGGCAATCTCGCTATATAATCATAACACAACTGAATTTTCCAAAATAGCTTACATATGGCTCACAAACAGGTTTTTATACGTATTCCTACGCGGTGGAACTTTAAGCCTCAATGACCTCCACCCATGCAGGACGCACGCAAAAGTCATAAACATATCGTATCTGTGATACCCCGAACGGAGGCCCCACATCCCCCGCACCGAGACCCCGTCCACACATGATATGGAATTCCATACATGAACCAAGCTCACGATGAACGGAGATAAAATAAAAAATAAAAAAATCAACCTGTTAGGTAGGACTAGACCCTGTACCAATCAATTCAACAAAACAAAGAATGCGGAAGCAATGTAATCATGCAATCACTATCCAATATAAAATTTCAATTCATACAAGAATGTAAATACGGGTTCAACTAGTTCAAGATCCTGCCGTAACCTGTCCCGAATCAATACAATGCAATAACATATAAACGGGTTCAACTAGGGTCCTATAAACCTGTCCCGAGTTCAATAAAGTAATAACAATACAGACTGGCTTACATAGCCCAGTTACAAGCAGGAAATAAAGGTACGGTACGATGCAGTGCAAACAGGACCAAGACTCAATCAAAGACTTCAAAAGACCCCGCCTAATGACCACAGAGCCTGCAAGATAGACACTAAAAACAACGAGAGGGAGGGGTCAACCAACTGACTGAGTGAAGGGGGTACTCACATATATATATATATAGACAGGTAATCAGGCAGGCATAACTCCACTGTACGTTATTAGTTATAAAAACAGGAGATAGGAATCAGAAGTAATTAATACGTACGGGTGGAATTATGTTCAAGCATGCAAGTCAGGCAAATAGGATATACAATGCATGTCTCGATATCCGTACGCCCTCTGTTGATGCCCATTTTACCTTAACGATCCATGAGCTCCGGTGTTGTACAGGGACTGGGGGCATGCCAGAGGTTACGGATATCTATGTTTAATATTTTAGGGGACCCGACGAGAACGGGTATTCAATCCATCCTGGACTCCTCTTTTCACTTATTAAATGATAGGTAAAAGCAGGTAATCAGGAAACAAGCAGGAAACAGGAGTTATAATTATTACAAGCGGCAAAACAAGTACAAGTAATCTCCTTCTCCAGTGATGGTCCGGGTAGCTAACCCTCGCCATCTAGGCAGGAATGATCTGTAGGTTCATGACTCTTCAGATCTCGAGCTCCTTCTTCCACCAAACCTCCTGGTGGATATCAGGATAGTCCAACAAGATGGCACTTACACAAGAGGTCACCGTCAGCCCGATACCTCCCCGGTTCACTCAAGACACAAGCCCCTGGGCCCCAGGAACAGGAACAGGAACCACTCCGGCTAGTCCAGTGCTACAAGAGCGGGGGGTACAAGCCGGATCTCGCAAAACAGGCTCAGCATTAACACTACACAATATATAAATCATTTCCGATACATAGCCGGTATATAGCGTATGGCAAGGGTTAGTATAGAAAACTGTTTGGCTAGGTATAAGGCATGCAGAGTTGTAGGTCGAATATAAAAGAAAACCCTCACCTCCAAGTGCAAGAAAGAAGTAGGAGAAGGACCACAAAGCTTGAAAGTCTCCACCGAGGAGAACACTGAACAAGAAAGGAAACATGGTGTACTCGTGAGTCACGACTCAAAATGGAACCAAGTAGGACGCACGGCAATGTTCATGAAGTGGTGCATCATGTCATGGCATGATTCAATATGCATTAATTCATAAATAAGTCACGAAATGGTGTGATCGTGTTCATGAGCACAAGTAATTTCATTTAGTCACATAAATTATTTAATCATTCAATTAGGCTTGTAAACAATTCATGTAAGTCAAATAAGAGGTCGAGGAGGTGAAAGGAAGGCGATAAAACGGTTTTTGGCAAAGTTTGGCAATTTTGGAAATACGCAGGCTGTAAAGAATTGAACATATCCTGAGTTCTAGAAGTTGGAATCGAGTTTTATTTCTTGGAAAGGAAACTAGACACATAGTCCTTTAAAATGGTATGTGTCTCGAATTGTGGTTCAAAGCGAGGTGAAAATGGGGTAGACCCGAAGTTGGGCGAAAGCAGATTGTCGGTAACGTGGCGACACCAAAAAGAATTGATAATATCTCACAAATGGGAAAAGATAATGATTTTATTCTAATTGGAGATTGTTCTAGACTTCAAGAGGTTTCGAACGGTTCAAAAGTCAGGTCAATCGGAGGTCGTATGAGGGAGCACCCGGCCGGGGAAAAACAAGGCAAAAATTTACCCGGACGGGGAGAGCAGGTGCAGAAACCTTTTGTACTAAACTACCTGCCCGGGTAGTTTTGTGGGCAAAAATCTACCCGCCTGGGTAGATGTTTTGGGCAGAAGAAACGCATCAAAAACAGGGGTAAACACGAGAGAAACCAAAATTCAACAAAACCACCTCAAACCTCAACCAAAATACTTCAAATTCAAGGCATAAGTTCATGTATACATGCTTAATCACATATCTCAAGTTCAAGTCATGAAATCAAGTATATAACAAGTTGCCATTTTCATCTTCTTCAAACTCCATTAATGGAGTGGTATGCAATACACATCCAACAACCAAAAGTACATCAAAGAAGCATCAAATGAACTCAAGGAAACATCATATCTCAATCTTAAATCAAGTAGTTCAAGAATGAAAGCATGGATCAAGTTTTTCATATAAAAGTCACTATTGATCATCTTCCCCAAAGAGGCACTTAGGCAAGGATTTAAGTTGCAAGATATACGTGGAATTAACGCACGTAACGAGAGGAATAAAATGGTTACCTTAGGTCGTTGATCGGACGGTTGGATCTTGAGAACCCGAGCTCAAAGGGTTTATGGCTAAAAGGGGGTGTTTGCTTCTCTTCCTCTTCCTTGTTTGTACGTGAAAATGAGGGAGAGAGATGAACTTGGCTCCTTTTTGGGGCTGAGTTAAACGGGCCGGGTTAATGGGTTGGGTCAAAAGGGATCCGGTCCACTCGGATCGGATTTTAAAACTGTAGGGGTATCAAATGGCTTTAGAAAATTACAAAGGTTAATCCATTGAATCCGAATGACCGAAACAAACTCAATGCTAAGGTTAGAATTCGAATTCGAATTCCGGAGCTCAAGGGAGCCACGAAGGCCCCAAAATACCCTAATTATAATTAGGTTCCTAACGAGCAATTATTGGACAACTGAGTCCAAATACATTTAATAAATTCTAATGCACACATAATAAAATTACACGTTAACACGTTGGCATGTGACGTCACATAATTCACATAATTACTGAATTAAAGTCTCTCCCGACGTCGTACCTGGCTTGCCAAAAAACTGAGGTGTCACAATATCCAACACATACGTATCTATAGTAGGGTATACTCTCATGCAAGGGTAGAAATCAACATGTAAAGGCCATGGGTCGCATAACTATACAAAATCCTAAACCTCACCTCGTGATATTAGAGTCTGAGAGTGTGAAGGGCCAAACACTCTAAACCACGGGCCCACCGGCACCACCAAACTCTGTAACAAATATACAAAAACCCATGACTTAAACTCTATATGAACCAAGTAAGACGCACGGCGTACCAAGAGACGAATGATATGTAATATGGAAGGAAGTGTACACAGGGATCACATAGCATAGTTCACATATTCCACCAAATCATGCAATTAACGAAGTATTAAGGTTTAACAATGCATTATGGAATGATATGAATCACATAGGTCAAGTAGCATAACGTAGGAAAAACTTTCATACGAAGTTATTCAATTAAAATGACGTATTATCATCTAAGAATGGAATCGAAGTCATATCATAACATATAATTCATAAAGCATTTCAAACGGATCAAGTAAACACAAAAGAACATGCATAAAAGGGGAACAGGGGGTTGGGAACGGCCATTCCCATGCATATTCTTGCATGGGAACGGTCCTTCCCGCGGATCTCCCCAGCGAAACTGGGAACGACGGTTCCCAGCACAAGGTATAAATGGGAACTGTAACGCCCCCGTTTTTCAGTTTAAGTAATGTGACGTATTTGTTTAAAAATTGCGCAAATTAAGTATTTAATTATATGATTAATTGTTTATAAGTGTTTTTATTTGATTTAAAACCGTAAACTTTTGTTATTTAATTTAATTAATATGGAATTTAAGTTTAGTAATTTATTTATAACAATATGAATTCGTTCATGCGCTTGAGTGTTTTGTTTCTACTTCGTTCTTATATGAAATGATACTGGATTGGCGTGAAAATTTAATATGTCGTAAATATGTGTGTTATGAACGTGCCTATGTGCTCGGTTTATGTTTTCGGATTCAATTGACGTGTTTATGAATTTATTTTGATTTTTGGAACCAAGTCGGGGGCTAACGAGCAATTAGCGCACCCTTGGTTCCGTGCGTGATATCTTGAGCTCGGGAATTCGGATTCGAATTTCGTCAACTCCGTTGCCTTCGTATCGACGATTCGGAGACAATGGAAGAAGCCTCATACCTTTTTGAGATCATTAAGACCTCCAAAATCCAACCGTAACGGACAACTCATGCAAGAAGAGCCCTTATGTTGACTAGTCTTCATGGTGGGACCCCATAACCCCTCTTAACTTAACCACACCTTAACCATGACTTATCTACCATGGGTTAACCCTTTCTCCTACCCTTTTAGCTGCAAAAACCGAGCCAAAATATCTCCTCTCATTCTGCAACTGATCGAGAGAAGGGAGAAGAGAAGAAGGAGAGAAACCCTTGGCCATCCTTTGTGATTTTGAGCTCAAATCACCATCTTCCTTCACCAAAACTTCAAG
The DNA here is from genome assembly GCA_037501455.1 of Lantana camara. Lineage (NCBI taxonomy): Eukaryota > Viridiplantae > Streptophyta > Magnoliopsida > Lamiales > Verbenaceae > Lantana > Lantana camara. Next base: position 47,951,358 of record CM074860.1, on the reverse strand, counting down.
GTATGAATATTTATGTCTTCTCTACTCAATTATGTTTGATTTCCTCTATTTAAAACATGATTTGGATCAGATTTGATTAGGGTTTGAATTATGAGATTAGTATGAACTTTTAGGGATTTTTGTCCTAGTGACCTATTTACTTGTGTGGCTGAATTCCTTGCTTAAACATGATCATATGAACTTGGTTCTTGGCTTATTTCTTTCCTAACTGATAGTATATGATGTTAGGAGGATTTCTTCTCTTGCTCCTTTTATAAAATTTTGAGTTATGGAGCTCCAAACTTGGTGATCAAACTATTTTCCCCTGTTTTCGAACTGCTGTGTGAAATTTGGTGTTGTTGCATGATCATATGGCCTCCATTTCGTGTGAAAATGCATGGAGTTGATGTACACTTATTGTTATATATGTTAGCATTCATGTTTCAAGTATTTGGATCCATTTGAAGCCTCAAAACCGAAATACATGGCCTGTTTCTATGCATGCACCATGACAGATTTGTTGCTGTTGTGTTTGGTAAGTTGTTGGTCATCCTAATGTGCTTTAAATTGTACCATTTTGCATATATATGATGTATATTAGTTTTTTGGTATGTTAGCATGCATTCCCCAAAGTTTCAGATCCAAATTCAAGCCCTAAGTACTTGATCAAGGCATGATAGAATCATTAGGGCTCATATGTCCGATTGTAGCGACCCAGTTTTGTTTCACGGTTTCGATGATCTTAACGTGTGATTTAGCTTTTGCACTCTAAATGAAAAATGTTCATAACATGCCAAATATGTTGTATATGAAGTTTCAGAGCATTTGGAGTTCATTTGGTATGCCTTTGGATTGAGTTTGTTTGAGTTCAGTTTTGCCGGAAAAATTTCAAAGGGGATTAAGTTCTGTACCGTGACACCCCCGTGTCTCATTTACTCATAAGAGGGAGACACGGGCGTGTCACACTCTCTGGGCAGCTCTGTACTGAGCCACGCCCGTGGCTCAGTTGGGCAAGGGTTGGTGACACCCCCGTGTCACTTCCCATGTGCAGTCCGTGTTGCTTCCTTTTCGGTTTTTGATTTGTTTCCCATCCTTAATGACTTTATCTCCCTTTATGTTGAACTATGAACTTGTTTTACTATGTGTTAGGAGTATTTTGGTTTAATTTCATGGCATTTGGATGTGCTATAGGCATGCTTTTACTTAATGCCGGTTATGGGTGTTTATGTGTCGTTTATGAATCGCCTCGCTTATTTTCTATATCTTATCACTTCTTCTTGTTGCCCAACCTTGAATATATGCTATGTTATGTAATATGAAGTATATGGTAACATTATGGACGAGCTTGAACATGTTCTGTGCCCTTATTTGGATTCTTGAATTATTGGATTGGAAGTATGAATTGAAGGATCTATGATTGAACAAGTGAATGAATTGGTTATATGATTTTCATGACTTAATATGATCTTTATGCCTTCATATCATGCTTGAGCATTGCCGTGCGTCATATATGGTTCATTTAGAGTCTTGAGTCTCACGAACACGTCTTGTGGTCTTTTGTACAGTTTGTCTCCAGGGTGGAGAGCTTTTGATCGTTCAAGCACTTGATAACTCGTTCCTTGTTTCATCACGGTTAAGGTGAGGGTGGTTTTCGTTTTAGCTATGTAACAAACCCTACAACCCTTATGTGAAAAGCTTTGGCCAAAAACCCTATGATTATATATATATATGGTTTTCAAACGAAGTTATCGAGTAAATTCTTCTGAAACATATGTATGAGCGTATGTAAGCTTGAAAAATGGTTTTGTAATGAGGCTATGCTCCAAACCGTGTGTCTTCATGCTAGCTATGGATTAGGATGACACGGAGAGGAACGTATATAGCATATGCCGAATTACACGGTAAGGTATGATTTCTTATAGTATGTATCATATGTATGTATTGATATGTTTTGGCGAGACACATTTATTACTTATTACGGAACGGGCCCCGGGACTTAGTGTATGTGGCTAACCGAGGAAGCAAGGGCTGACGGGGATCCCATATACTAGTCCCACTATTTAAACAGCGGTACTGGACCTCGTCAGGAGATTGGCGGGGAAAGGGAGCTGAGTGCCATCTGGGGAGTCATGTAACCCCTTTTGGTCAAAGACAGGGTGGTCGGGCCTTGCAAACCCACCACCAACCCGGAGGAAGAAGGTTGGAATTAATTATAATTGAATGATTGATTGACTGATTGATTATCGATTGATAGGCACTGTGCGGGAAGGCCGGGAATCGGATTGCCCAAACAATATATTTAGGACTTGATTTATGGTCTGCCTGTATTATGATATATTGCATGATCACCTAATCAATATATTATTGATATTTGTCGTACACGGTCGGAGTTTGGATGGAGGTTGTGCACGCGCACTCGCCGAGCCTTATAATTATGTATGATTTATGAACGTAATGAATTTAATATGAATTCGTCATAAATCCGAGCATTGATTGGTCATTCTCTTGCCTTATCGGGAACTAAATTCAAATAAAACCTTGCTCGGGATTTATGACTTGCATGTGCATGTTTTATATATATTTATCGCTCCTGCTCACTCAGTCTTCTAGAGACTGACCCTCTCCCTCCCCAACACTTTAGTGTGCAGGTTTGGCTTTGGAATTTCGGGCTAGGCGGAGGTTTGGAGTTCTAAGTGGGTCGAGTTAGGTTAGGGAGTCTCTGCACTCATACTGGTATTGGAGTTATGTATGATTCGTTCTACTATACCTTGAACTCGAACAAGTTATGAAATTTGATACCTATGTATTTATGATGAAATTGGCTTTACTGGATTTTACTATGTTTTAAAAGAGGCCTGAAGAGCCCGAATTCCGTTTATGGCTTGTATACTTGAATTTTGGCTTCGTTATGCATTATATTTTGTGGATTGGTAAACATTACAGGGTCTAGCTCCGCCTGGCTTAGGAAGGTTTTTATGTTTGTCTCCCGTTCGCTAGGGTTTGATACGGGTACGGATTTACTATTTCGTTACTCGTGTTGAGCCTTAGTGCGGGGGATGTGGTGCCTCACGTGCGGGGTGCTACATCCTTAAGTGGTATCAGAGCCCGGTTGCAAAACCGGTGTTCTTGAGTCGTGTCGGAGTCAGTTTAAGTCGAACGGCATAGGGACTATGTGATATTGTGTGCATTGCATCGATCTTGAATATGGAATTTGGCTTCTCTTAAGAATTTTGTTGAATCACTTGTTGCATCTTATACGGATTCTTGTCTTTCGTATCGAATATGTGTCATGAGCATGCACTAATCGCATGCATCTATTCTTGAAGTAAGCTGTGATTTATAGGTTATAAAGATACTATCAAACCCTGGTCAAGTTCTACGACAAAGAAGATCGATTGCAAACTCTCTGAGACCTGGAAGATGAACAGGATACTCTGGGAAGAATGTAGAGAATTAGAGATGTGAGACTTCCCAAATGGAGCTAGAGTCAAGGATGAGGATTCGGGATGGGAAGATTGAATCTAGAGATGCGATGGCAGAGAGACATTTGGTGAAATCGGAATAGGAGATAATCATGGGATTGTTGGGACTCAGAAGACTAAATTATGAGAGTCTGCTACTTGGAGTGTTTTAATTGGATGCAGCAAGATTTGTCAACCTAAAGAATGAAGCGAACGAGTCTTGAAGATATTTGATCCCGGATGAGATCGTTGAAGAGGTCTCGATAGTTAGGAGAGACTCAGATAAAATGGGCCCGGTAGGAGCTGTGTACCTGGGGTCGACAAGAAGGATTTCTGATTAAGCCTATTGAATTGAAATTAAGTCTGTCGAAGTTAAGATCGGGAAGAATTGGACTTGGGTGCTCTGGATTTTGATCGTGATGGGAAACTCATAATCAATAGTCACGGTAATCTTAAGCAAGGTGTTGAGTGGGAGATGAGCTTGTTCTTCCAAAACCCAAGCTGAATTGCCATGTTGTGAAGTAAAATGGAAGATATGAAGCAACAAATGGAAATAGTAAAGAAAGGCAATCACTCCTTGAAAGGAAATCATGCGATCAAATGCAAGCAGTTGGAGGTGAATTGAACTTTCTAAAGGGTAAGTGCGGGTTTCTTGATGGAGACGACGATTAGAAGTAAAGGTCGAATTTGGAGAATAAATTGGATGTTAACTCCGTGGAAGTGGAAGATACAAGTTGATTTATAAAGATGCATGGGAATCTCGAAGACCGTGGGAAAGTCAAGGAATAATCACCAAGTCAAAGTAACCGCGGGACTTGGAGTAACAAGGAAAAGCTGTCGAGCTAACTACTTACCTCATTGGTGACAGGTTCCAAAGCATTCATAGCACGTGCATCATATTTTGCATTAATTATTTATTCTCTTGATCTTATGTTATTCGTGCATTTCTAATTGGTTTTGTTGCGCTAATGTGTGGTATAATTGCTTGGTGTAAACGTGACACATGCATTGCCATCTTTACCCAACATGCATTTTAGTGTTTACTCGATAGGAAGTCCTTTCGTCTCAACTATCAAGTATCAGTTCAATCCAGCTGCATCTGAGTTATGAGGAAGAGAAATGGGATTTACTCATCGAGAATTTCGATAAAAGAAGAATCAATGGAGTTCAACCCGGGACAACAGAAATTTAAGGGGGAGAGCACAACCGAAGAACAAATTGGACGATTGAAAAGGTGCTCGAAGAAATGTTTTAGTGGGAATGACGAAATTACAAATTTAGGAAGACCTGGAAGTCCTATTAGTGATGACCGGAGATAACTAAGGTGGCGTGAATGGTTAAGTGTTAAGAGGAGAACTAAGTTATTAAATTCGGGTTGAAGTCCATCATTAGGAATGAAGGAAATGGTTTGAAGAATGTTCCTATGTGTGGAACATGGATCTGGAGATAACAGAATTATAAGGGAGCGTCTGGAAACTCCTAAGTCAGAATTGACAAGAGAGAGTGTCGAATCAAGTTGGTATATGATGGAATGATGGCGATCACGAGTAATCTAATAGGGTACAAAGAAGGGGTTCAATAATGACACTACTATCAAGTTCTCGGTTAGTTCCACGATACTGCGGAAGGAAATCTAAGAAGAAGCCAAACCGGGAAAAGGTGACCATTGGAGGATTTACATCAAACAACAAGAATCATCAAGAACATTCTATCTTCAATACAAGAAATGTGGAGCCTGATGCCGAATGTAACCTTAAGGGGGTAAAAGGGAATGAATGGATAATTTGCGCGGAAGATGGGAAGAGGATTCATGTTAAGGTAGATTCTAATGACGAATACCTCTAGGTAGGGATTGAATCGTCAAGGTGGTCGGGGGTAGTCATTCTTGGGGATATTTTAAACTCTGATATGAGTAAGATAGTAGCTATGGATCTAACATTGAGACAGATGGTCTAAGGATATTCGGGGAGGTCAAGTTCGGTTAATTAAAAAGAATTGGATGGTCGAACGAAGATTGTGGGAAATGGTGAAGATTGGAAATAGTACAAGTCAAAAGGGGGTTTAAGAGTATGGTCCTTAAAAAGGATTGATCAATAGCTTCACCGGGGAACCCTGAAGAGGTCCAAGACAAGCTGGACACTGAGTTACATTCAGGACAGATCACATCTTGGACAATGACAATTCACACTTTGAAATTTTGCAACTACGGTGAACGGTACTTATAGCATTCATGATACATGCATTCATGCAAATTCAACTTTTATAATTCTTATGTTAGGCGCTTTGATGTGTAATGTGTTAAATTACTTGGAATAATTGGAAATCAATATGGGAGATATTTGTTACTTACTTTGGGTGCCTTACGTGATTTAAATTTGGTTTGCGTGAGTTGCTTGGGAGTATTGGAGACTTCCTTGCTTTATTTTCGGTTAAGAGACGGGGATTCTCTTATTTTTGTTTGAGAGACGGGGTACTCTCTTTGCTTGCGAGAGACGGGGTTCTCTCATTGTTATTGGAGAGACGGGGTTCTCTCATTGCTGCTTGAGAGACGGGGCTCTCTCCTTGTTGTTTGTGAGAGACGGGGAATCTCTCATTATTTGATTTCAAGCGTGTTTTGAATCCGAGGACGGATTCTTTTAAGGGGGAGAGATTGTAACGCCCCCGTTTTTCAGTTTAAGTAATGTGACGTATTTGTTTAAAAATTGCGCAAATTAAGTATTTAATTATATGATTAATTGTTTATAAGTGTTTTTATTTGATTTAAAACCGTAAACTTTTGTTATTTAATTTAATTAATATGGAATTTAAGTTTAGTAATTTATTTATAACAATATGAATTCGTTCATGCGCTTGAGTGTTTTGTTTCTACTTCGTTCTTATATGAAATGATACTGGATTGGCGTGAAAATTTAATATGTCGTAAATATGTGTGTTATGAACGTGCCTATGTGCTCGGTTTATGTTTTCGGATTCAATTGACGTGTTTATGAATTTATTTTGATTTTTGGAACCAAGTCGGGGGCTAACGAGCAATTAGCGCACCCTTGGTTCCGTGCGTGATATCTTGAGCTCGGGAATTCGGATTCGAATTTCGTCAACTCCGTTGCCTTCGTATCGACGATTCGGAGACAATGGAAGAAGCCTCATACCTTTTTGAGATCATTAAGACCTCCAAAATCCAACCGTAACGGACAACTCGTGCAAGAAGAGCCCTTATGTTGACTAGTCTTCATGGTGGGACCCCATAACCCCTCTTAACTTAACCACACCTTAACCATGACTTATCTACCATGGGTTAACCCTTTCTCCTACCCTTTTAGCTGCAAAAACCGAGCCAAAATATCTCCTCTCATTCTGCAACTGATCGAGAGAAGGGAGAAGAGAAGAAGGAGAGAAACCCTTGGCCATCCTTTGTGATTTTGAGCTCAAATCACCATCTTCCTTCACCAAAACTTCAAGGTATGAATATTTATGTCTTCTCTACTCAATTATGTTTGATTTCCTCTATTTAAAACATGATTTGGATCAGATTTGATTAGGGTTTGAATTATGAGATTAGTATGAACTTTTAGGGATTTTTGTCCTAGTGACCTATTTACTTGTGTGGCTGAATTCCTTGCTTAAACATGATCATATGAACTTGGTTCTTGGCTTATTTCTTTCCTAACTGATAGTATATGATGTTAGGAGGATTTCTTCTCTTGCTCCTTTTATAAAATTTTGAGTTATGGAGCTCCAAACTTGGTGATCAAACTATTTTCCCCTGTTTTCGAACTGCTGTGTGAAATTTGGTGTTGTTGCATGATCATATGGCCTCCATTTCGTGTGAAAATGCATGGAGTTGATGTACACTTATTGTTATATATGTTAGCATTCATGTTTCAAGTATTTGGATCCATTTGAAGCCTCAAAACCGAAATACATGGCCTGTTTCTATGCATGCACCATGACAGATTTGTTGCTGTTGTGTTTGGTAAGTTGTTGGTCATCCTAATGTGCTTTAAATTGTACCATTTTGCATATATATGATGTATATTAGTTTTTTGGTATGTTAGCATGCATTCCCCAAAGTTTCAGATCCAAATTCAAGCCCTAAGTACTTGATCAAGGCATGATAGAATCATTAGGGCTCATATGTCCGATTGTAGCGACCCAGTTTTGTTTCACGGTTTCGATGATCTTAACGTGTGATTTAGCTTTTGAACTCTAAACGAAAAATGTTCATAACATGCCAAATATGTTGTATATGATGTTTCAGAGCATTTGGAGTTCATTTGGTATGCCTTTGGATTGAGTTTGTTTGAGTTCAGTTTTGCCGGAAAAATTTCAAAGGGGATTAAGTTCTGTACCGTGACACCCCCGTGTCTCATTTACTCATAAGAGGGAGACACGGGCGTGTCACACTCTCTTGGCAGCTCTGTACTGAGCCACGCCCGTGGCTCAGTTGGGCAAGGGTTGGTGACACCCCCGTGTCACTTCCCATGTGCAGTCCGTGTTGCTTCCTTTTCGGTTTTTGATTTGTTTCCCATCCTTAATGACTTTATCTCCCTTTATGTTGAACTATGAACTTGTTGTACTATGTGTTAGGAGTATTTTGGTTTAATTTCATGGCATTTGGATGTGCTATAGGCATGCTTTTACTTAATGCCGGTTATGGGTGTTTATGTGTCGTTTATGAATCGCCTCGCTTATTTTCTATATCTTATCACTTTTTCTTGTTGCCCAACCTTGAATATATGCTATGTTATGTAATATGAAGTATATGGTAACATTATGGACGAGCTTGAACATGTTCTGTGCCCTTATTTGGATTCTTGAATTATTGGATTGGAAGTATGAATTGAAGGATATATGATTGAACAAGTGAATGAATTGGTTATATGATTTTCATGACTTAATATGATCTTTATGCCTTCATATCATGCTTGAGCATTGCCGTGCGTCATATATGGTTCATTTAGAGTCTTGAGTCTCACGAACACGTCTTGTGGTCTTTTGTACAGTTTGTCTCCAGGGTGGAGAGCTTTTGATCGTTCAAGCACTTGATAACTCGTTCCTTGTTTCATCACGGTTAAGGTGAGGGTGGTTTTCGTTTTAGCTATGTAACAAACCCTACAACCCTTATGTGAAAAGCTTTGGCCAAAAACCCTATGATTATATATATATATGGTTTTCAAACGAAGTTATCGAGTAAATTCTTCTGAAACATATGTATGAGCGTATGTAAGCTTGAAAAATGGTTTTGTAATGAGGCTATGCTCCAAACCGTGTGTCTTCATGCTAGCTATGGATTAGGATGACACGGAGAGGTACGTATATAGCATATGTCGAATTACACGGTAAGGTATGATTTCTTATAGTATGTATCATATGTATGTATTGATATGTTTTGGCGAGACACATTTATTACTTATTACGGAACGGGCCCCGGGACTTAGTGTATGTGGCTAACCGAGGAAGCAAGGGCTGACGGGGATCCCATATACTAGTCCCACTATTTAAACAGCGGTACTGGACCTCGTCAGGAGATTGGCGGGGAAAGGGAGCTGAGTGCCATCTGGGGAGTCATGTAACCCCTTTTGGTCAAAGACAGGGTGGTCGGGCCTTGCAAACCCACCACCAACCCGGAGGAAGAAGGTTGGAATTAATTATAATTGAATGATTGATTGACTGATTGATTATCGATTGATAGGCACTGTGCGGGAAGGCCGGGAATCGGATTGCCCAAACAATATATTTAGGACTTGATTTATGGTCTGCCTATATTATGATATATTGCATGATCACCTAATCAATATATTATTGATATTTGTCGTACACGGTCGGAGTTTGGATGGAGGTTGTGCACGCTCACTCGCCGAGCCTTATAATTATGTATGATTTATGAACGTAATGAATTTAATATGAATTCGTCATAAATCCGAGCATTGATTGGTCATTCTCTTGCCTTATCGGGAACTAAATTCAAATAAAACCTTGCTCGGGATTTATGACTTGCATGTGCATGTTTTATATATATTTATCGCTCCTGCTCACTCAGTCTTCTAGAGACTGACCCTCTCCCTCCCCAACACTTTAGTGTGCAGGTTTGGCTTTGGAATTTCGGGCTAGGCGGAGGTTTGGAGTTCTAAGTGGGTCGAGTTAGGTTAGGGAGTCTCTGCACTCATATTGGTATTGGAGTTATGTATGATTCGTTCTACTATACCTTGAACTCGAACAAGTTATGAAATTTGATACCTATGTATTTATGATGAAATTGGCTTTACTGGATTTTACTATGTTTTAAAAGAGGCCTGAAGAGCCCGAATTCCGTTTATGGCTTGTATACTTGAATTTTGGCTTCGTTATGCATTATATTTTGTGGATTGGTAAACATTACAGGGTCTAGCTCCGCCTGGCTTAGGAAGGTTTTTATGTTTGTCTCCCGTTCGCTAGGGTTTGATACGGGTACGGATTTACTATTTCGTTACTCGTGTTGAGCCTTAGTGCGGGGGATGTGGTGCCTCACGTGCGGGGTGCTACAGGAACGGTCCTTCCCGTCTTCAGTGCTGACATCAGCCCTGGCTGGGAAGGGCCATTCCGGGCTCAAGGCCAAAATGGAACGGTCGTTCCGGCCAGATCTGGGCGTCAGACTAGAGTAGAAACGTGACAGCTTCGGGAAGAAGACTTCGAAGGCCAAAAATGGCTGATTTCACCCAAAAACAACCAACAAAATTCCACAAAAATCATATATATCATCACATAAATCATGTTTAACACATATTCAAGCTCAAGATCTCAAAGGTTCATCATATAAGGCATAATCTTCAAGTTGGGCATAAATCACCATTTTCACAAGACTTCCTCATATAAGCTCATACATTCAATTTCATGCTTAAATTCATGGATAGAAATGAAATACACATCAAGAGAAATCCATAGCTTACCTCGGCTTGCGAACTGATGAAGAAACGAGGGAGGTATGAGCTTTTGAAGGTGTAGGAAAGTCTTAGATCTTCATCCTCTCTTGAAGCTCTTACATGGATGATATGATTTGTGTGAATTGAAGATTAAAATGAAGCTAGGTTAGGGTTTTATGGTATATATATGGTGGCTAAAGATTTCATTAGGGTTTCCAAGATATAATATGAGGTTAGAGGCTTTATTAGGATTTGGGCTCAAATAAATAACTTCCGGCCCAATAGGTCAAAGTAAAAGGGTTTAATGTCTAAACACTTTCCGAAAGATATAAAGTAAATTCCATTGGATCCGAATCACCGAATCAAGTCCAATGCTGGTGTTGGAATTCGAATTCGAATTCCCAAGCTCATATTGGTCCCGAACGACCGAAACCCACCTAACTCAAGTTAGGCCTCAAACACATAAATAGGTCCAAGTCCTATTCAAATCCAACTCCAACAATTAATTTAAATTCACATAAGTTTCGTTCTTAGGTTGCCATGCAAGAATTCATATTTTATCATTTTGCATTCTAGTCAATTAATTCCCATTTCAATCAAAGTTGGAATTAAACACATAGGAAGGGAATTAAATCACGTAAATGCGTAAGGTAAACTCTCTCGTGACGCATACCTGTGCAATTTATCGGACGGGGCATCACATTACCATTTAGTCCCTAAATTATGCTTTAATGTCCAAATAAGCACATATTTTCGATTAATCGCAAAGCATGCTACCAAAGCTCAATAGAAACAATACGAGCATGTAATTAACATATTAAGAAGCCACATAGAACATGAAAATTATATATTTCATAGAAGTACAAAACGGTTATCAAATTAAGGCATAATTTCATATAATTCATGTATAAAAAGGTAAATTGTTCACTCACGTAACAAAACTTACGTTGATTGAGAAACGGGGCGTCATAGAAACAATGGTACACGGTACAGAAAACATTCGTGGCACTTGCATCCTACATCTTTAAGTTGTTGTGTGATTTCCTTTGTGTTTGGTTGTTATTTGTGTTTGGTGTTTGTGGAGAGAGTGGTTGTCCTGTGGGACGACTTCGAGAGTGCGAGTGTGTTGTTGCATGGTAAGTCGAGGGGCGTGATTACAACGGTCTTTTGAAGCAAGCAACAGATTGTGGATTAGTTCTGTAGCGAGAAGATTCCTTGACTTTGAAGGTGCGAGCGGTGAAAGTTCGATAACTAAGTCACTCGTGTATTGCCAAGCTCTTGAGCAGTTTGAAATGGATCAAATGGTGGGGTGATGAATCTCTTTAAACCCACCTACCGTGAGAAACATTTAGGCTACTCCTAGCCGGATCAAGTCCTTGAATAAGTGATGCCATCAAGACCTCAAGGACTTGATCAAACCCCTTATGCTTGAAGACCTTACCGGAGTAATCCTTGTCGGGACATCATAAACCTGTAAATTGGGTGAATACGGAAAGTTGTTCGAGCTTGAAACTCGAGCAGGTGAACCTATGGGCTAGGTTCTCTTAAGGGGGGAGTTTGTGACACCCCATCTCTCCGTAGAACCAGGTATGTGGTCACGAGAGAGTTTATTTACATAATTATGTTCTTTTAATTTGATTTATATGTTAATTCTTTTTCTAAGTGACCTTTATGCCTTAAGTGTTCCTATTTGACGTTTTATTTCTCGTTCTTAACTTCTTTTATGTGATTTACTTCCAAACTTTGTGGCTACCTGATATACTTGAATTATATGTCTTATGACCTTGTTTACATGTTTATTTTATTATTTGATACTTGTTTGTTCAGGTCTTGGACCCCCTTTTTGTGGAATCGGGACTTAAGGGCACTTTGCGCATCTCGAGTTCTGGAGCGCGTAACTTGAGCTCGGGAATTCGGATTCGAATTCCGTCACTGTCATTGAATTCATTTCGTCAATTCGGGGACAATGGAACAAGCCTCAAAACCTTTTAAGACCATTTGGACCTCCGAATCTCGTTTCGAACCGAACAACTCAATCGGTGTGCACTATCCTGCCCATTTGGGCCACATCCGACCCCGTTTTAGCTCCATTTGACCTAAGACTTGAACCCTTTTAACCCTAATACACCCTTTTACCCTTGATATCAGCCCCATTTCGACCAAGCAAGCAAAAAGAGAAGAAAAATCAGCTCCAAGCCAAGAGAGAAGGGAATCCCATCACTATTAACATTTTGAGGATTTTGAACTCAACCTTCATCTTTTCCTTCTACAAGATTCAAGGTAGGAATGGATCCTTACTATCCACCTTCTTTTGTTCATTTTCATCCATTTAATTCTTGTCCTTGCTTGAGTTTTCATAAATTTTGATGAACAAGATGAATAGTAAAGGTTTGGTAGAATTCTTGAATCATATGCATCTCATCTTGTTATTTCTTGATTTAAAGTTGGTTATGTGACCACTTGAGCTTCCTTTTTACTTGTATGAACTCATGTTTGTTGTTGCTTGAGTGTGTGAATAATTGTCACGGAAGTTCTTGTGCTCCAATGTTTAAAACTTGATGATTTTTGCATCCTTTCTTTGCTCTTTGGATTTATTGAGTTTGGGACACGATTTGGATGAGTTTTGTACATGGTTTGTGAGTTTAATTGCAACCATTTCATGCCCTTATGTGTTGGTTATGCGGCTGAAGGAGGGGGACTAACAGCCGTTAGTCCCCTCGAGGGTTGGGTTAGCTTGCTTTGTTCGTTAGTTTTTCCGTTTTTCCTGTTTCCCTCCCCGTTCTTGATCCTTGTGTGTTATGTGCTTGTTTTTATGTATGAATTGATATGTCTTGACTTGTTATTGTTTGATTTCGACATGTTTTATGTATGAATCAAATGTTGTGATTTTAGTATGCAAGTTTTGCTAAGATTTCGATATTTGTATACGAATGTGAGCTTGATTGCTCGATGTGCTATCTCTTGTTGTCTCTTTTGCATCATTTGCATCCATTTACATTTTTCAAACATTTAATTATTTCATGATCGAGTCTAATTTATAAGTTTGTGTTTGTTTATCTCAAAGTTTGGTTCAAGAGGTATCGGTTCCGCCATTTATGTTCTTCTTGGTCATCAATACTCGTCCGTGAGCTGTTTTCGTAAAAGGTTAGGTTTTAGGACTTTCTTTTAGTTAATGCGACCTACATCCCTATGTACTCGTTTTCAAGCACGCATGCGAATATACTATTATATTTAGATAATAGATATGTGCTTATACAGTATGTTTGTGGTTTTTCCAAACGGTTCGGGCTTTCAAAACTATAAGTATAAACATACGTAAGCTAAATGTTTTGCGATGAGGCTATGCTCCAAACCATAGGTCTTCAGGCCAACTTTGGATTAGGATGACACGGAGAGATACGTTATGGCATATGCTAAGTTTCAGGGTAAGGTTTGCTCTAAATGGTAAGTATGTTACGTTACGGTATGTTATGTTATGAGCGAGTTATGATAAGTCTGATATGGTATGGTACGATATGTTATGAATTATTCGGTTTGATGGGCCCCGAAGTTATGGGTAAGGGAGACCCGGGAGGGCCATGGGGTCGCCGGTTATCACCCCTGTGCACATTCTCCAAGTTTGATAAGATAAACCCGGAACCTGCCAGGAGGTTTGGTCAGGAGACGGAGTCCTCAGGCGTGAGTGTCATAAAACTCATGTCCGGCAGTAAATGTAATAGATGGTTTAGGGTCGCGCAACCCTTCCATCACCCGAAGGAGGTGGGTACGTATGATATGCTACGTTCTATGTTTTTGTTTAGTATGTTATGAGGAGTTGGGGTAGTTTGTGCTCGTGCTTGCTGAGCTTTTGTTTAACATGTTGATTATGAAATGGGGTAGGAGCTTTCTCTTATGTTATGAATGAATATGTTAAGTTGGTTATATTTTGCTAAGTTTAAGAATATGTTTGATTTGAAAATGGTTTTTGCATGCAAAACCCTACTCCCGATTCATAGTCTTTTATTTCATATGTGTTTTGTTGTATACATATATACATATGGGTGTGCGTTACCCCCTCACTTAGTCGGTGGACTGACCCTCTCCTTTCAACTTTTAGTTATAGGTTTGGTTCGATCTAGACGGAGTAGTGTTTCGGTCGGGGTTCTCTAGTCTTCTAGATCGAGTTGCAATCCATATTACATATAGTTGTAATTTTGTATAAGCTTTGTACTTGATATTCGAATTGAATTTGTTAGATCTTTAAGTATGTTGTAATGTATGTATTCGGGACAGGCTTCTAGGGATAGTTGAACCCGTTATTTGTTGATTTATATTTTGTATTCCTTATACATGCTTCCGCTATGTTGATTGTTTTGCGCGCTCTCTCTTGTGTTAGCTCCGCCTAGCTTAGCGTGTGCGTAGGTCCCTGTTGGCTTAGTCTTAGTGTAGCACCCCGAAGAGGCCACAACCCCGCACCGTCGTACCTCTCAAGTGACTAGGAGACCTAGCACCCAAGAAGTACGCCGTCGAACGGACAAAACATTACAAGATCAGAGTACTAGAAGGGAACATTGCAGCGGAATATGAGAAATTTAAAACTTTCAAAACATAAATCAGGAGATAAACGAGGCTAGCAACCAAGTACAGGGACTATATAGGAATTGAGTATTGAAAGAGACATTTCGATAAAGTGTCAAAGGATAATATAACTAGTGAAAACAAGTAACAAAGGACACCGAAGGCTAAATCGATAAGTACCTAATCAAACGCTACATTTTCATCAAGAGGGTGGAGACCAAGATAGTTCAAAAGAACCTGACCATAAGAGCACAACAAAAGATTTCCTATACTTCAAGATACCAGCCAACAAGCGATCACTGAACCTGAAACCATGAGGTCAGAAAACAGGGGGGAGGTATTAGTCAAAGGGACTAAGTGAGGCATGACTTTTGAAACAATATAAGTACTTAAAACTTTAGGTTTTCAGAAAAGGATTTACTTCGAAACAGTACTTTAAAACTGAATTTCGGAATCTTTATTTCAGAATCGTATTTCAAAACATTACTTTGAAACGAGATTTCCAAGCAAGCACACACATGCACACACATCAGAGGTTCTGGTCCATATGTACTTTATAAATGGGGAACATGGTACGGGATATTTTCCAAGAATATGAACCAGGGTTTAAAACCAAAGTTGCCCGCAAGCTAGGCCATATCCATCCTTTACTCCTCAAAACATTTACAAAGTTGGTATCGAGATCCATTAGGACCCCGACACCCATAATCACACGCACCACCCCTTCTCCCCTTATTGTCGCGCCCATGGAGCTACCCCGCGGTGATGTGCAAAACGGGAGGAATTTACCACCTCTCCCGACCTTCGTTGTGGAGTAAAAAACCTCCGATTAAACCATCACCAAGGTCAGTACGGAGGCTAGTATCATAGTAGCCATTGGCGCACGCCTCCCGGTCTACTACTAACCATACCGCCAGGGCCCAACATAACAAAATTTCCAAAGCTTGCATTCGAAATAACAAAAGTACATAAGCACACAGAGTTCAGAAGACTGAACCTTTAATCAAAGCAGTATAACAGTGAATAGAACGTATATCAGAGATCATTGACTTTAAACTTGAAGCCTTGTCCCAAAACGGGAAAACGTTTAACTTTAAAGATAAGAATCTTTGCACCCGAAGGCGTTGATTTTGAAATCATTTGAATACGTGGAAATATTCATGGTTCCAGTTCAAATAGTTTAAACCTCACCTACAGAAATGGTATTATGCAATAATACCAGAGCCACAGTAAATCCGAACTTCACCTGTGAGCGGTGAATGATTAAGTTTCTATCCAAAAACCATATAGTCACATAAGCAAGTAGGTACGACCTCATAGCACTCAATGGCTCATAACGATATCATATGTACAGGACAAAACATTATCAAAGCATATCACATCATGTTGCGAAATTTCATGATAATTATTCAATAATCATGAAAGCATGAAGGCATAATTAGATTCATGTAGTGCAGTACATAAGAGAGAAATACCATTTAATGCAGGAGAATCATTTAACTAAGAATGAAACATTGATTGCGAGTTATCCTTAAACTTTAGTGAATAGATTAATGCAAATCGAACAATCTTTAATCGATTTATGATCATAGACATGAGCCTTAAAGAACTAAGTTCCAAACTATATTAATGATGCATGATTAAGTGAGGATATCCAAGTATTGAAGTATAAGATCAACAAGAATGCGGAACACTTAAACAAGGAATAATCTTTTCGAAGAAAGGATTCAAGTAAACGATTAGTCTCAGTTGAAAGCTAGTGTCAAGAACTCAAGGGTATATATTCTCAAGGTCTTAAAACAATCTCATTTAGAAAAGGAATGTGAACTTTGAAACCTATTTTGATCCCCTATTTTTGAGAATTTTCGGAAAAGGCTTTGACCTTTGAATTCGTCTCTTCAAAACGATCATTTAGGTTAAAAGTCAAAATTCTTGGTCAAGGTCAAAGTCAACAATCAAAGTCAAAGGTCAAAGGTCAAGGTCAATGGTCAATGGTCACTATTCAAGTATACGGTATGCATATTGTATGTATACGATACCTATATTGTATGTATACGTGTATTTATACGGTAAGTATATGGTCTTTATACTGTATGTATACGGTATTTATACGGGGATACCTACCGTATTTCTACAGTATTTATACAGGGTACATCCAATATTTATACAAGAATACATGTGGTACTTATGCTAGAATACATACGGTATTTGTACAAAAGTACATACGTTTTTATTTAGAAAATACACTTAGTATTTACACGAAAGTATGCACGTATTTATATATATTGGAATCAAATACGCGTACGTATATTATACATGTATACCATAACATATATCAATTGGTCAAGTATAAATATGTAACAATTAATTAAACATGTAACATTTAAAACTATAGGTTATACTTTAATTATGTAATATTAAATAACATGTAACATTTAATCAAATCATGAAATAAACTAAATCACCTAAGTATGATCATAAAATAATTAAAATGTAACATATAACATGCTAGCGTAATTGTCACATAATTAAATTGTCACAAAATTAAATTATGTAACACATTTCATAATAAACTATACTATAAGAAATATAATTCATAAATTCATGAATATTTAAAACATAAATTAAAACACATAATTCATGCATCAAATAAAACATATATTAAATCATAAACCTAGCATAATTAATAAATAAATGAAAACATAAAATAGAACATAAATTAAACTAATTAAAACATAAAAAAAATAAGAACACATACCTCTTCAAGTGGGGGTGGCGGTTTTGGTGGTGTAAGGGAGAGAATGTTACCCCAACACACTTATTTATAGTTGTTGGGAAGGACTAGAGTGCAAATAATATTTATTCTAGGGACTTGAGATGGGGTATTTTATGAAATTTCCAATAATTGGTTTCCTTCTTTACATAATTGTCACAGCAGGGGTATTCTGGTAATCTCACTTCTTTCCTGAGTGTTTTTGGAGTTGGAAAAGTGTCCAAGAGCTAGAAAATAAAATTAGCTTCGAAACGGTTACTCACGGGTCAAAATCGGACGTACGGTTTAAAAGTTATAAGCTCCGGAAGATAGGGTTTTCTGAAATTTCGAAAATTGTTTTAATTATGAAACAAATACTTAGAGTATGATTTGAAGGTCCAAAAAGCTTTCCAAAATTGTAGAAAAAATCGAGGAACGTTATGGTGATGATCTCAAGGGTTAAATCATCCTATCGAAGGAAATATATCCTACCGACGGAAATCTTTATTTGAAAATAAATTCTTAAATTGCTCTGAACACATAAACGAAACCTCAAAGCATTGAAAAGAGAGTTGAAAAATTCTAAGAAAGTGGGCATAGGTTCTTTGAGGTCTCTCAAATAAAATGGCGTAGTGCTGGTTCGGAAAATGAATAGTACTTTTGATAATATTTCCCAAAATACCCCTAATGATCAAGAAAGGATTTCGAAGCTTGGAAAATATGTTCACATTACTGGGAAACATGAGTTATGAACCTCTATGTAACAAACCAAAGACCCACCGTTTGATATTGTCCGCTTTGGCCAAGGGTAGACCCCAAGCGCCTCACGGTTTTACGTTTCGAGCCACTGGTATAACCCAGTGCACCCAAAAGGCCTCTACTCAGGGGAGAGGGATCCACTACTTATAAAGCAGCTTCAAACCACTCTCCAATCCGATGTGGGACAAGCACTTTGAGCCTTACAGTCCACCCCCCCATAAGGGCCCAGCGTCCTCGCTGGCACACCGAATCCGGGCCCCTGGCTCTGATACCATTTGTAACAACCCAAAGACCCGCCGTTCGATATTGTCCGCTTTGGCCAAGGGTAGACCCCAAGCGCCTCACGGTTTTACGTTTCGAGCCACTGGTATAACCCAGTGCACCCAAAAGGCCTCTACTCAGGGGAGAGGGATCCACTATTTTATAAAGCAGCTTCAAACCACTCTCCAATCCGATGTGGGACAAGCACTTTGAGCCTTACAGTCTTAAGGATGTAACACTCCAAACAGAGAAGTGCCACATCCCCCGCACTATGACCCAGACCCGGAAGATGAAATGAAAGTCCATGCCAGAATCCGAATCAGAGCGAACGAGAGACCAACTCACACACTAGGCTAGGCGGATCTAACTTGACCAAAACTCAGAGTGCGGAAGCAATTAAAACCAACAACAATAGATAGCGGAAGCATTTAAAACAAAACTTACAAAGCAGGTGACGGGTTCAACTAGCATAGATACCTAATCCCGAATAATAGATCAACAAACATAACAAGTGACGGGTTCAACTAGCATAAATCCCTAGTCCCGAATATCAACATAAAGTAATAATCATCAAGTGCCACAAGGGCCGAATGAGAGTGCCACGCAGGGCTACCGAATAGTAAAGTATAATCTCAAGTCTACAAGTCAAAGCATAAGTAAAGTGTATGAAAAGACAAATGCAAATAGAAAGACTAGACCGACGAAGTGCAACTCAAAGGACTCACTTCCGCCTAGCAAACGCTAACAATCCTGCAACTAAAAGTGTAAATGAGGGGTCAGTCAACTTGACCGAGTGAGGGGGCTAACGCACACCCACAATATATATATAAGGAGCATAGCACAGAATAAAAAGGATGGACTCATGAACCGGGAGTAGGTGTTACATACCAAAACATTTTGAAAGAACCCAAATAAGATATAGATATAAGTTTGGAAATTATTTTCCAGAAAGACTCTATCCCGATTCATAATTCCATAACATAACATAATCAACTGCTCGGCGAGTACGAGCTTCCAAACTCAACTCCTCATAACATAAATCAAAATCAATCCAACCTCTACACCAATGATAGAGGAGATGTACCGTCCCCATACCATCGAGAATAAACCGTCTAAAATAGACTCACCCTCAAGGGGTTGCGAACCCACAAGAGTCCTCCCCGGCCTTAGCCGAAGGCTCAAGATACCACGCCTCCCTCATCACCCTAAGGTCGCACAATGATATCTCAAATGGAACTACGCAATGGATAAATGCCCCGACGGCCCTAACCGTCCCGGGGGTACCCATTCCGCAGCTCACCAGGATCGATCCACACACAGATCACAACGGATCACAACATAACAGATCACGACGGATCATATACGCCAATCTTTCATGGCAATCTCGCTACAGAACATAACGTAAAGTACTTTTCAAAACAGCTTACATATGCTTTCATATTTAATTTTCCAAACAGAGTTGATTCAGAAGGTCATAAACATATCATATCCAACACATACGTATTCATAATAGATTTACTCGCATGCAAGGGTTGAAATCAGTATATTAAGGCCATAGGTCGCATAACTATACAAAATCCTAAACCTCACCTCGTGAAAGTAGAGTCTGAGAGTGTGAAGGGCCAAACACTCTAAACCTCGGGCCCACCGGCACCACCAAACTCTGTGACAAGACATACAGAAGCCCAGACTTAGACTCTATATGAACCAAACAATACGCACGACGTTGCTCAACATGATCGTGGTTATGCATAAGTGTTCATGTTGTGCTTGGATAAGGTGTCGTGGTCATTCAAGGCATATCAATGCTCAACAAGGTCATATTTACAAGCAACCGACACGTAATTCCATATCCAAAGATGCAAGATCAATTTAGGAAGTCAATGTATTCACAAAATGCATATTAAATTATCCAATGTCACAGGGTTCAATTATAATATTAGAATTAAGCATCAAGTTCATGACGAGTTATAAAGTGCATAAGTAAGAGCATCTTGATCATAGAAACATACAAGGTTGTCCTACGTAGATGGCATACTTGATACAAATAAAGAGTGCATTTAATTCACTTAAGATCATACTTTACAACTTCATAGCATGTTTGGTACATAAGCTCAAGTCACTTTCATAGTTTCATAAATATTACACTTACATCCCCTAAGTTATTTATAAAAGTTTAGAATTATTACACATACATCCCCTTAGTTGATTACTAAACATAATTGTTCGTTTAAAGTGTTTATATAATTATTCAACTAGGAATTAATTACTTACAAGCATGACAATTATCAATTTATAGTAATTCATAATATACCATTTTCAAGTAGTAAGAGTAAATCAAGATATTACAATTCTAACTCCTATCATGCATAAAGTCTCAAGTTGTTCAAGCATCTTTCATGTATCTAAATTTATATTTGAAACACAATTTACAATAAACATAACATTGAGAACGTCTCAAATTCATATAGAGAAATCACAACATTTTCGTTCTTCTAAAATATCATTCAAGTTCATTTAGTCACATAAAAGATTAGTTTCTAAATATTACAATAACACCCCTTCATATCTAAACACATAACACAAATTCATCACATCGGGATTCAAATTGTAAATTAAAACATTCATGCTTATCACAATCCATTCAATACATGTTTTCATATACGAGTGGAATATATCTCGATCAACAGACCAACAATAACCAATTTATTTGCACTTAAAACAATTAATTCAAATAATTAAAATTACGCAAAATAATTCGTAAAAAATAGATCGAGTGTCCGATTAACGAATGGAAAAGTGGCGTTGAACTCACCACAACGAGACGAACATTCTGTCCGAAAGTCGCCGGATTGCCGCCACCGGAGCCGCCGAAAAGTCGTCGGGCCGCCACCGGGCCGCCGTCAAAAGTCACCGGAAAAATCCCGAAAAATCAGTCCTGAATGAAGTCTTCGTGCCCATTCCGAATCCTCGATCAATTTCTGGAAATTCCAAGCCGATTGTCCTAGATCTGAAATCTAAGAACACGAAAACCCTAAATCTTCAAACTCAAATTAGTTCCAAACTGGTGAACCAAAATGCGATCTGAAAGAGGCGTTGTCTTACCCATGACGAGCTCTTCGAAAGCCCTAAGGTAGCTTTCCGGAAAAATCCTCGGAGCTAGTGCAGCCGTTGCACCGTTACTTTGCCACCGCCAAACCACCGAATCTGGAGTCGCCTGATCACAGGCCACTAGTTCTCGTCATTTCGAACAACTTTCGTCAAGAGCCCGAGACCAAAAGATGGCCGGAAAAGGCCCCCATTGGCCGCCGAAGTTTCTGCCGCCGCCGCTACAGTAACTCGCGCCGCCCAAAGCTCCTTCGATGGCCGCGCCGCCGACGTCAAACGAAGCACCGGGATTTCCTCTTGCTGGGTCTTAGGCACGTGCACCAAGGAGGTGGCCGGAAAATGCCGCGAAACGCCGGCGAAGTGGCGGCGGTCTGACAGCTCCGCTGCTGCTACTGAAATCCGGCCATAACTCCGCCACCGCTCGTTGTTAGGCCGTGAAATTGGTACTCTTGCGTCGGTCTCGTCGAGATAATCGAAATGGACTATTCGTTTTCTGAATTCCGTCGAGAAACGATCGAGTTATGGGCTCGTAACCGAAGCCGCGATAGTAACCCGCGGGAGAGAGAAAGTGGGAGAGGAGGGAGAGAGAGAAAAAAAGGGATTGGGAGAAATGTGTCTTGTGCACAAGCTATATACAACCGGGTATCCTTATCGCGTAGCAAAGAGTAATATCGCGTACAAATAATCGTGAATAAAATTGGTAAAGTTACGAATAAACATTCAAACTCCGAATTAATTTTACAAATTAAAATGAAAGAGATAGATTTATCAATTAGAGTTTAATTCAATTTAATTTTAGAAACCTTTCGTACAATTTAACGACATTTCGTAAACACATGATTGACAATTAATCTCAAGTAATTCAAGTAAACCGAAATTAAACAAGTTAAGTAACATGATGGATTTAAAATCAACTTGACAATTATTTCATGGAATAAATTTGAATTAAATCAAATTAGATAGTTAGGGTTAAATATGCGCGTAATTAATCAAGTTGCAATTAATCTTAGAATAATTCGAATGAACACATATTAAATTGCATTTACATTAAATCACATAATTCAAGAACTCTTAAATTAAACATACACGAGTGTAGAGACTTACTTGTTAATATCGTCAGGACTCCCTTCGAGAATACGGGGCGTCACAACCTTCCCCCCTTAAGAGAACCTGGTCCCCAGGTTCCGCTGCAAAAATGTAGATCCTCGTGTAGTAGTGCACCAACCCTTCTCCGGAACTCACGTAAGAACATAACTCTAATGGTGAGGCTTACTCCTGTCATCTACACCGAACCTCCTTTAGGATGTCTTGTTATCGTCGAGGTCCATGCGAGTACTTGATCCGCTAGTTGTTCGAACTCGATCGGTCATTCCCATGATTGGATAGCTGCAACTGCACCCAACCTCGATGTCGTCTCAGACTCGCCACTTGCTACCCGTAGTCCGATCAACGCATAACGCAACCACAATAAACAAGAGAGAATCCCATCTCCCAGTACCTAAGTGAGAGAGCCCCGTCCCTCAGCACCCACAAGAGAGAGAACCCGGTCTCTCGAGCACACACAAAAGAGAGAACCCCGTCTCTCAAGCACATAATTGAGAGAACCCCGTCTCTCAACCTAAGTCGGACAGATTCCAGCATCTGCCAACATTCTAGTTTGAGAAAATCCAGCATTCCTCAAACTCTTAGATTCAAGAGAATCCAGCATCTCCGAATATCTAAATACAAGAGAATCCAACATCTCTCGCGCACAAAACTTAGAAAGATTCCAACATCTTTCTACCACATAAATAGAGAGAATCCTACATCTCTCCAACACGTAAAAAGAGGGAACCTAAGGTCTCTCTTGCACATAAATCCACTGATCAGTTATTCATTCATACACAAATCATAGTAACACTTGACGAAAAGTATGCGATGCATGTTTGGTGTACCTTATACAACTGATATCGGTGTCCCTTGAGTATAGATTCAACGCTCGTACCTCAACTCAAGGGGGATATCGCGATGGAATCCCTACAAAACAGCGTTACAGTATGTATGTATGTTATATGAGAAGTTAGTGAGCGATCAAAAGAGTTTTAAATCACATAAGCGTGAATAGTTCACATAAGTACATAACTCATTCATTCCAGCACAGTTCATAACAAGTAGAAATTTCAAGTTACAAATACTAGATCAGGTATCCAAGTTATCACAATTAAAATAGCAGTAGTCATCACCCACATTAAGCAAAACAAGGTAAGAGTATTTAAACGATGCATGTATGCAAATGCCATGAATGCTTGGCGTACCGTTAACCAAAGTGTAAAAATCTTGACAAGAAAGTCGAAATGAAGCAGTAGGAGTTGTTTAAGCCGACAGTAATGCAACCCTTGTCATCTGAACCTCTTTTCTTGAGTCTTTTCATAAAGTGGTAACTCAGCAAAGCTCGTTTTTCACCAAAGCCCTTACTAGACCGTAATCCTTGCTCAACTAGAATCATCTTCAGTTTCTCCCAAGAATTCTCATTCATGTGTTAAATCTTAGTCTGCTCATCTTCAAGGAGTTGTTCATGATTCGTTTGTCAATTAGATATTTACCTCAGAGTTTCGTTGGATGTTTGTGGTGCTAAGTACTTCCCAAAGCAATCCAAGGTATATAATTCTGAAACTTGGATAAAGTCTTTCTTCATTTAGGTATTCCATTCCCACATCAACAATGTCTTCCATCTCATCTTGAAGAAACACCCAAAGAGCTAACAATCAATCTTGTCTTGTCGTTCGTTAACTCTAAACGGCACCAAAACCTTCAACACTCACCGATGGTTTGTAGCTCGTCGTTTAAGTAACATGGTTACCTATCCACATTCCTTGAACTTGCTCGGATCTTATTTGATCGGATTCTTCTACATTAACTCGTTTCCATCAACAAGGTGATTACTTCCAAATAAACGAACCATCAAGGCGAAAGCTCATCAAACTCCTTCAAAACGGTTCTACTTGGTCAGATTCTCCTCCATTGACTCATTTCCTCAGCAAGGTGACTACTTCCAAATAAACGAATCATCAAGGTGAAAATTCATCAAACTCCATCTTTCAATTGACTTTAAGATAGTAAGTCAACATAGCAAATCTCATTCCTTCAACTCTGAACCTTTTCATGACCATTCATCTTGGTGAAGAATCCTTTCATCTTTGAATCATGGTGTGTTTTTGTTGTAGTGCTAATAGGTAGTGTTGACGGAGGAAAATCTTAGTGTTGACTCATAGAGCACCCTGAAATTCAAACACTAAATTCGATGCATGCGAATTAGGATGCAAATGAAATGTAACAAGTATATCACCTAAATGCAACAATTTGTTGTAATTTATAAAGCACATAAAATAAGATGTTGCATAATCAAAGTCACAATGTGCACACAATCATATAATCACGAAACAATTCATGCCGAATGATCAAAATATCAAGTCAAACAAATGCAATGCGGAGTTATTCCTATATCGTACGACCTAGACAAACTCAACACGACTCAAGAGCTCGGTTTTGCAACCTAGAGCTCTGATACCACTTAAGGATGTAACACCCCAAACGGAGAAGTGCCACATCCCCCGCACTATGACCCAGACCCGGAAGATGAAATGAAAGTCCATGCCCGAATCCGAATCAGAGCGAACGAGAGACCAACTCACACACTAGGCTAGGCGGATCTAACTTGACCAAAACTCAGAGTGCGGAAGCAATTAAAACCAACAACAATAGATAGCGGAAGCATTTAAAACAAAACATACAAAGCAGGTGACGGGTTCAACTAGCATAGATACCTAATCCCGAATAATAGATCAACAAACATAACAAGTGACGGGTTCAACTAGCATAAATCCCTAGTCCCAAATATCAACATAAAGTAATAATCATCAAGTGCCACAAGGGCCGAATGAGAGTGCCACACAGGGCTACCGAATAGTAAAGTATAATCTCAAGTCTACAAGTCAAAGCATAAGTAAAGTGTATGAAAAGACAAATGCAAATAGAAAGACTAGACCGACGAAGTGCAACTCAAAGGACTCACTTCCGCCTAGCAAACGCCAACAATCCTGCAACTAAAAGTGTAAATGAGGGGTCAGTCAACTTGACCGAGTGAGGGGGCTAACGCACACCCACAATATATATATAAGGAGCATAGCACAGAATAAAAAGGATGGACTCATGAACCGGGAGTAGGTGTTACATACCAAAACATTTTGAAAGAACCCAAATAAGATATAGATATAAGTTTGGAAATCATTTTCCAGAAAGACTCTATCCCGATTCATAATTCCATAACATTACATAATCAACTGCTCGGCGAGTACGAGCTTCCAACCTCAACTCCTCATAACATAAATCAAAATCAATCCAACCTCTACACCAATGATGGAGGAGATGTACCGTCCCCATACCATCGAGAATAAACCGTCTAAAATAGACTCACCCTCAAGGGGTTGCGAACCCACAAGAGTCCTCCCCGGCCTTAGCCGAAGGCTCAAGATACCACGCCTCCCTCATCACCCTAAGGTCGCACAATGATATCTCAAATGGAACTACGCAATGGATAAATGCCCCGACGGCCCTAACCGTCCCGGGGGTACCCATTCCGCAGCTCACCAGGATCGATCCACACACATATCACACTGGATCACAACATAACAGATCACAACGGATCACATACGCCAATCTTTCATGGCAATCTCGCTACAGAACATAACGTAAGGTACTTTTCAAAACAGCTTACATATGCTTTCATATTTAATTTTCCAAACAGAGTTAATTCAGAAGGTCATCAACATATCATATCCAACACATACATATTTATAATAGATTTACTCGCATGCAAGGGTTGAAATCAGCATATTAAGGCCATAGGTCGCATAACTATACAAAATCCTAAACCTCACCTCGTGAAAGTAGAGTCTGAGAGTGTGAAGGGTCAAACACTCTAACCCTCGGGCCCACCGGCACCACCAAACTCTGTGACAAGACATATAGAAGCCCAGACTTAGACTCTATATGAACCAAACAAGACGCACGGCGTTGCTCAACATGATCGTGGTTATGCATAAGTGTTCATGTTGTGCTTGGATAAGGTGTCGTGGTCATTCAAGGCATATCAATGCTCAACAAGGTCATATTTACAAGCAACCGACACGTAATTCCATATCCAAAGATGCAAGATCAATTTAGGAAGTCAATGTATTCACAAAATGCTTATTAAATTATCCAATGTCACAGGGTTCAATTATAATATTAGAATTAAGCATCAAGTTCATGACGAGTTATAAAGTGCATAAGTAAGAGCATCTTGATCATAGAAACATACAAGGTTGTCGTACGTAGATGGCATACTTGATACAAATAAAGAGTGCATTTAATTCACTTAAGATCATGCTTTACAACTTCACAACATGTTTGGTACATAAGCTCAAGTCACTTTCATAGTTTCATAAATATTACACTTACATCCCCTAAGTTATTTATAAAAGTTTAGAATTATTACACATACATCCCCTTAGTTGATTACTAAGCATAATTGTTCGTTTAAAGTGTTTATATAATTATTCAACTAGGAATTAATTACTTACAAGAATGAAAATTATCAATTTATAGTAATTCATAATATACCATTTTCAAGTAGTAAGAGTAAATCAAGATATTACAATTCTAACTCCTATCATGCATAAAGTCTCAAGTTGTTCAAGCATCTTTCATGTATCTAAATTTATATTTGAAACATAATTTACAATAAACATAACATTGAGAACGTCTCAAATTCATATAGAGAAATCACAACATTTTCTTTCTTCTAAAATATCATTCAAGTTCATTTAGTCACATAAAAGATTAGTTTCTAAATATTACACTAACACCCCTTCATATCTAAACACATAACACAAATTCATCACATCGGGATTCAAATTGTAAATTAAAACATTCATGCATATCACAATCCATTCAACACATGTTTTCATATACGATTGGAATATATCTCGATCAACAGACCAACAATAACCAATTTATTTGCACTTAAAACAATTAATTCAAATAATCACAATTACGCAAAATAATTCGTAATAAATAGATCGAGTGTCAGATTAACGAACGGAAAAGTGGCGTTGAACTCACCACAACGAGATGAACATTCTGTCCGAAAGTCGCCGGATTACCGCGACCGGAGCCGCCGGAAAGTCGTCGGGCTGCCACCGGGCCGCCATCAAAAGTCGCCGGAAAAATACCGAAAAATCAGTCCTGAATGAAGTCTTCGTGCCCGTTCCGAATCCTCGATCAATTTATGGAAATTCCAAGCCGATTGTCCTAGATCTGAAATCTAAGAACACGAAAACCCTAAATCTTCAAACTCAAATTACTTCCAAACCGGTGAACCAAAATGCGATCTGAAAGAGGCATTGTCTTACCCATGACGAGCTCTTCGAAAGCCCTAAGGTAGCTTTCCGGAAAAATCCTCGGAGCTAGTGCCGCCGTTGCACCGCTACTTTGCCACCGCCGATCCACAGCCAAACCACCGAGTCTGGAGTCTCCTGATCACAGGCCACTAGTTCTCGTCGTTCCGAACAACTTTTGTGAAGAGCACGAGACCAAAATATGGCCGGCAAAGGCCCCCGTTGGCCGCCGAAGTTTCTGCCGCCGCCGCTACAGTAACTCGTGCCGCCGCCGCGAGCTTTTGGCGGCGCGTGCGGCACCGTCGCTGCTCCGATGGCCGCGCCGCCGACGTCAAACGAAGCGCCGAGATGTCCTCTTGCTGGGTCTTCGGCGCGTGCACCAAGAAGGTGGCCGGAAAATTTCGCGAAACGCCGGCGAAGTGGCGGCTGTCTAACAGCTCCGCCGCTGCTACTGAAATCCGGCCATAACTCTGCCACCGCTCGTCGTTAGGCCGTGAAATTGATACTCTTGCGTCGGTCTCACCGAGATAATCGAAATGGACTATTCGTTTGTTGAATTACATCGAGAAAAGATCGAGTTATGGGCTCGTAACCGAAGCCGCGATAGTAACCCGTGGGAGAGAGAAAGTGGGAGAGGAGAGAGAGTGAGAGAAAAAGGGATTGGGAGAAATGTGTCTTGTGCACAAGCTATATACAACCGGGTATCCTTATCGCGTAGCAAAGAGTAATATCACATACAAATAATCGTGAATAAAATTGGTAAAGTTACGAATAAACATGCAAACTCCGAATTAATTTTACAAATTAAAATGAAAGAGATAGATTTATCAATTAGAGTTTAATTCAATTTAATTTTAGAAACCTTTCGTACAATTTAACGACATTTCGTAAACACATGATTGACAATTAATCTCAAGTAATTCAAGTAAACCGAAATTAAACAAGTTAAGTAACATGATGGATTTAAAATCAACTTGACAATTATTTCATGGAATAAATTTGAATTAAATCAAATTAGATAGTTAGGGTTAAATATGCGCGTAATTAATCAAGTTGCAATTAATCTTAGAATAATTCGAATGAACACATATTAAATTGCATTTACATTAAATCACATAATTCAAGAACTCTTAAATTAAACACGCACGAGTGTAGAGACTTACTTGTTAATATCGTCAGGACTCCCTTCGAGAATACGGGGCGTCACACTCTAGGGTTCCAATGAGATTCTAGGACAAGGTAGGCTCGGGAAATGAGTAGTAAATTTGGTTCGTGGTAAGGAAATCCCCCTTAAAACACAATACGACTAATGAATGCACATTGTTCACATAAGAATGCAATGCATGAACATTTGTAAAGATGAACCAAGGTATATAAACGCATTCTTGTCCTCTTTGATTTACTGTTTCCAGCTAGGTCCTGATACGGGCTGTTACAATCTTCCCCCCTTAAAAGGAATCTGTCATCAGATTCCACAACCATTCTACGGACAACTTAGGGTGATGTTCT
The DNA here is from genome assembly GCA_037501455.1 of Lantana camara. Classification (NCBI taxonomy): domain Eukaryota; kingdom Viridiplantae; phylum Streptophyta; class Magnoliopsida; order Lamiales; family Verbenaceae; genus Lantana; species Lantana camara. Next base: position 47,921,657 of record CM074860.1, on the reverse strand, counting down.
TGCACCCTTTTCTCGGTTCCTACCTTACTTTCCAAGTGTCGTGTCCTTTCCTCATGATCTTTGTTAGGAGATTTTCCAATATATCAAACCCAGTAACTTTATTTCCAAAAATCTTTTTCTGGATTAAACTATCGGTTGAGCTTGATCCTCACGGTACTTCCTTCATTACCAAAATTTAGGACGGCTTAGCAAAGTACCCGACATCTAATATACATGCCTTCATCATGTTCTCTAGACTCTTTATGATCCTATTGACTATCCATATGTAAGAGGACGGGCTGTTATGATGAAGTCTAACTTTCTTCCCATAACTCTGGAATATTCTGCCGAAATTATGATGTAAACTTTGGATCTCTATCAGCCACTATATTAGCCGGTGATCCATGAGATCCCACAATCTCCTCTTGATACCGTTTTGACAAAGAGTTATCCTTATTCGCTATCTTAACTGATAAGAATGTGCTGATCTAATCAATCTGTAGATTATGACCCATGTACTGTTCTGTCCTCGTCTGTCTTACGGTAAACTGGTGACAAAGTCCATAGTTATTTGATCTATCTCCAAGTATGGGTTGGCCGGGTTTACCACTTTTCACCTGGCTTTGGATATTTTGCTTTAACCTCTTGGAAAGCTGAGCATTTCTTGACATTTTCAGCGACGTCTCTTTCCATTCCATTCCTTCGGAGATGTTTCTTGAGATCCTGATGCAGCTTTGTCCCTCCAGGATGTATCATATAATACGTCTCATGTGTTTTGTCTTATTCTTCTTCTTGAATTACTGATGGCACACCAACTCTGCCTTTATACCTCAAAATCCCATTTTCACTAACCTTGGACTTTGATCTCGTCATCCTTGTCCTTGAAATGTGAACATGTTTTGATCCACCCATCATTAGATTGTGCTTTCATCCCTTCTTATTTTAGTGGTGCTAATATATCGGGTTAGCTAGCCTAGCTTTCCGACGTAGCGCATCAGCTACCACATTAGCTTCTTAAAATGGTACCAAATTATGCAATCATAGTCCCTCTGACTGAACAGATAGAATAAACTCTTTCGATTCGTAAAAACTTCAAATATAACCCAAGAAAGGTAATGCTTCCACTTGATAAGTGCGAAAACGATTCCTGGTAACTCCAAGTCATATGTAAGGTAATTGATTTCATGTGGTTTAAGATTTCTTGAAGTATGCACTATTATTTCTCCATATCGCATCAAAATGTTATCTCTCCTTCTTTTGATGCATCTTTATAGGTTGTATAACCTCCGTTCCTTCAAAGAAATTCCTTGACGGTTTCCACTTCACAATTGTTTCAAATTTTGAGAGATCCACACTAATACCTAAACAGTTGTGATATGCCCGAGAATTGTGACTCTTTCTGCAGCCAAAATTTGCATTATCTGAACTTAGCTTATGGCTTGTGATCCAGCAAAGTGTCCATCACTAAAGCAAGGAGGTCCTTTTTACTTTCTCAACAAGGTTGTTATCGGTACACAAGCCGATCTTTACTTAATCCCTTTGGAGACACTTTATAATATTCCATCTGGAAAGAAGCCTTTACTTTAGATGTATTCCGTGATAATATCAAATCCATCACTGTTTCTATCCTTAAAGGTTTATCTTTAACTTCCTGAGCCAGAGGTGATATGATCAAAGAGTGTTTATCTTTTCTACCTAAAATTGTATTCATTGTACTTAGTAGTTGACTTGTGCTCCAGCGAAGTGCCCAATACTAGTTGTCATATGAATCATGCATCTTTAGCCATTAAGTACATGAGGATGTTGCCAACGGAGCTCAGGATAACTTGTAAAGATACCCTCTGGAAATCCCACACATTCTCAACTATTGTAGATATAATAGTAAATTCCGCGTTATCTTTGTGAAATTGGAGTGCCCTTAGTTCTGTATGGAAAACGGTCCTAGATCATCCTTCTTTGTCCTTCAATTGGGGACACGCTGCCTTTATTCAAATCTAACTTGAACCGTAATCGGGAACCTCGTAGTTTTCCAAATAACTTCTCAATTAGCGGTAGGGGATATTACATTTTCCTTACTATCAGGGAATTCAGTTCTCTTCGTATCATTATACCAACTGGATGTTTCACATAACGCGAGCATTTCCTATAACAACACGCTATGGTAGTTACACCTCAATTTTATAACTTTAATAAGTTACTTCTTCCATCCTCTTGTACTGAGTCGGAGTTGTTCATTATGGTTTTCCTCAAAAAGTGGTCTTACTTCCCTCATGGTTGATATAGTCTTAACATACTTATGCTCAGGAGGTAATAAGTTTCAGTGTCCAAGGACTCCTTTAAGAACTCAAATACTACCTCCATTTCTCTTACAAGAATTGATCTTTATTGCTTATTCAAAGAACAAGCTACGTCTCCTCACCAAGATTACCGTTTAACTTCCCATAACACATACTTCGTTTCTTCTACTTCCCAACCTTTATCCTCTCCTTGGATGACCCCATATCTCATTCCAGTAGCATGACAGAATTCGACGAGTAGTAGCGATTGGCACCCGATAAAGTTATGCGTTTATATACCAATTGGGTAACAAAGCAAATATCAAAAGGGATTTATTATGATGCTTGCATGAGAAAGTACTCAATGGGAACAAGTAAGAACACATATAACTTTGATGCAATGAATGTATGGCGCCAGGGTTATAGAACCTTAACTGGCGTGTTAAGAGCGTGTACCGTACTTCTGGTCATATCAACAAAATCCGAGTTCCCACTTCGTTCGAAACCAGGTACTTTTGGAAGTCAGGAACAACAATTAAAATATAATGCATGTGGGTCAGGATTGGTGCACAGCATGTCAAAGAGGCAGTATTCATGACACACGTATGCATGTCACAGAGCACTTATTAACAAATATCAAGTACATATCAAAGTGGAGAACCAAAGCGAATCAGCATCCATTATTCAATCAACGATATTCAAGTAACAATTATATATCAGTAATCATCAATTATCAATTAGCTAGTACTTGTCAACACAGGGAACAACAAATCATCAAAGTTCAGTATTCAAGCAATCAGTATCCAATTAGCATATAAAACACATTATAGGCCTTGTCGTTATCTGGAAGTGACTCTAGGACTGGAAGCACGATCGGGCTGGAAGTGTAAATAGGAAATTTGTACAAGTTGGAGATGCAAGTAAGACGACGAAGGAAGAAAATATCTAAAAATCGTAACCTCTAACAAGTGAATAGGTTTCCAGAAGTACTAAAAGGTTCAATAAAATTCAAGAGTTTTGATGTTGATGAAACTAGACGGTTGACTCGATTGAAAAAGGATTTTAGTACTACAATTGTTACAAATCACATGCTGGTCGGCCGCCCCAAATAGTGATCAATCACAATTTAAGCACTAAAGACACGAGAATACTTGTGAGACTCTCTGAACCCCAGATTTCCACAACCTGGGGCTTTGATACCACCTTAGCTGTTGCACCCCGAAGAGGCCACAACCCCGCACCGTCGTACCTCTCAAGTGACTAGGAGACCTAGCACCCAAGAAGCACTCCGACGAACGGACAAAACATTACAAGATCAGAGTACTAGAAGGGACATTGCAGTGGAATCTGAGAAATTTAAAGCTTTCAAAACATAAATCAGGAGACAAAAGAGGCTAGTAACCATGTACAGGGACTATATAAGAATTGAGTATTGAAAGAGACATTTCGATAAATTGTAAAGGGATAATATAACTAGTGAAAACAAGTAACAAAGGACACCGAAGGCTAAATCGATAAGTACCTAATCAAACGCTACATATTCATCAAGAGGGTGGAGACCAAGATGGTTCAAAAGAACCTGACCATAAGAGCACAACAAAAGATTTCCTATACTTCAAGATACCAGCCAACAAGCGATCACTGAACCTGAAACCATGAGGTCAGAAAACAGGGTGGAGGTATTAGTCAAAGGGACTAAGTGAGGCATGACTTTTGAAACAATATAAGTACTTTAAGCTTTAGGTTTTCAGAAAAGGATTTACTTCAAAACTGTACTTTAAAACTGAATTTCGGAATCTTTATTTCAGAATCGTATTTCAAAACATTACTTTGAAACGAGATTTCCAAGCAAGCACACACATGCACACACATCAGAGGTTCTGGTTCATATGTACTTTATAAATGGGGAACATGGTACGGGATATTTTCCAAGAATATGAACCAGGGTTTAAAACCAAAGTTGCCCGCAAGCTAGGCCATATCCATCCTTTACTCCTCAAAACATTTACAAAGTTGCCCGCAAGCTAGGACCCCGACACCCATAATCACATGCACCACCCCTTCTCCCCTTATTGTCGCACCCAGGGAGCTACCCCGTGGTGACGTGCAAAACGGGAGGAATTTACCACCTCTCCCGACCTTCGATGTGGAGTAACCAACCGCCGATTAAACCGTCACCAAGGTCAGTACGACGGCCAGTATCAGAGTAGCCATTGGCGCACGCCTCCCGGTCTACTGCTAACCATACCGCCAGGGCCCAACATAACAAAATTTCCAAAGCTTGCTTTCGAAATAACAAAAGTGCATAAGCACATAGAGTTCAGAAGACTGAACCTTTAATCAAAGCAGTATAACAATGAACAGAACGTATATCAGAGATCATTGACTTTAAACTTGAAGCTTTGTCCCAAAACGGGAAAACGTTTAACTTTAAAGATAAGAATCTTTGCACCCGAAGGCGTTGATTTTGAAATCATTTGAATACATAGGAATATTCATGGTTCCAGTTGAAATAGTTTAAACCTCACCTACAGAAACGGTATTATGCAATAATACCAGAGCCACAGTAAATCCGAACTTCACCTGTGAGCGGTGAATGATTAAGTTTCTATCCAAAAACCATATAGTCACATAAGCAAGTAGGTACGACCTCATAGCACTCAATGGCTCATAAAGATATCATATGTACAGGACAAAACATTATCAAAGCATATCACATCATGTTGCGAAATTTCATGATAATTATTCAATAATCATGAAAGCATGAAGGCATAATTAGATTCATGTAGTGCAGTACATAAGAGAGGAATACCATTTAATGCAGGAGAATCATTTAACTAAGAATGAAACATTTATTGCGAGTTATCCTTAAACTTGAGTTAATAGATTAATGCAAATCGAACAATCATTAATCGATTTATGATCATAGACATGAGCCTTAAAGAACTAAGTTCCAAACTATATTAATGATGCATGATTAAGTGAGGAAATCCAAGTATTGAAGTATAAGATCAACAAGAATGCGGAACACTTAAACAAGGAATAATCTTTTCGAAGAAAGGATTCAAGTAAACGATTAGTCTCAGTTGAAAGCTAGTGTTAAGAACTCAAGGGTATATATTCTCAGGGTCTTAAAACAATCTCATTTAGAAAAGGAATGTGAACTTTGAAACCTATTTTGATCCCCTGTTTTTGAGAATTTTCGGAAAAGGCTTTGACCGTTGAATTCGTCTCTTCAAAACGATTATTTAGGATAAAAGTAAAAATTCTTGGTGAAGGTCAAAATCAATGGTCAAAGTCAAAGGTCAAGGGTCAAAGGACACTATTTAAGTATACGGTATGCATACTGTATATATACGGTACTTATACTGTATGTATACGTGTATTTATATGGTATGTATACGGTATTTATACTGTATGTATACGGTATTTATACGGGGATACCTACCATATTTCTACAGTATTTATACAGGGTGCATACAGTATGTATACAAGAATACATGCGGTACTTATACTAGAATACATACGGTATTTATACAAAAGTACATACGTATTTATTTAGAAAATACACTTAGTATTTATACGAAAGTATGCACGTATTTATACATATTGGAATCAAATACGCATACGTATATTATACATGTATACCATAACATATATCAATTGGTCAAGTATAAATATATAACAATTAATTAAACATGTAACATTTAAAACTATAGGTTATACTTTAATCATGTAATATTAAATAACATGTAACATTTAATAAAATCATGAAATAAACTATATCACCGAAGTATGATCATAAAATAATTAAAATGTAACATATAACATGCTAGCATAATTGTCACATAATTTAATTGTCACAAAATTAAATTACGTAACACATTTCATAATAAACTATACTATAAGAAATATAATTCATAAATTCATGAATATTTAAAACATAAATTAAAACACATAATTCATGCATAAAATAAAACATATATTAAATCCTAAACCTAGCATAATTAATAAATAAATTAAAACATAAATTAAACTAATTAAAACATAAAAAAAATAAGAAAACATACCTCTTCAAGTGGGGGGTGGCGGTTTTGGTGGTGTAAGGGAGAGAATGAGACCCCAACACACTTATTTATAGTTGTTGGGAAGGACTAGAGTGCAAATAATATTTATTCTAGGGACTTGAGGTGGGGTATTTTATGAAATTTCCAAAAATAGGTTTCCTTCTTTACATAATTGTCACAGCAGGGGTATTCTGGTAATATCACCTCTTTCCTGAGTGTTTTTGGAGTTGGAAAAGTGTCCAAGAGCTAGGAAATAAAATTAGCTTCGAAACGGTTACTCACGGGTCAAAATCGGATGTACGGTTTAAAAGTTATAAGATCTGGAAGATAGGATTTTCTGAAATTTCAAAAATTGTTTTAATTATGAAATAAATACTTAGAGTATGAATTGAATGTCCAAAAAGCTTTCCAAAAGTGTAGAAATCCGTACGGGCCCCGTTTTTCCTTCGTAATCCGTTTTCGTATTTCGTGCAATCCAGTTCCAATTTTTTATTTTAATTTTAAAATTTTATTTTTGAATATTTATTTTAATTTTTGAATAAAACTTAAAATTGGGATTTTTGAGAAATAGAAACGGTTTATATTTTGGGAAAATACATCTTTGATAAAATTATTAATTTTCAGAAATTAATTGGAATTTTATTTGTTTTGTTAAATTTGGGATTTATTGATAACTTTTATAAATAAGACTCGCATCAAGTCGTGTTTTAAGTCATTAGGACTTGAAACGGGAATTTGAATTTATTGGCTAAATTTAAATTCTCGCAAAAGCATGTTAGGTGATCATGGGTTTAATTGGGGTTGGAGCCCTATAGTTGCGTTTTTCAATTGAGGTTGGAGCCTCACTTATGTGCGTACTGTTATGTGATTTATTATGTGGCTTTACCTTAGCAGAATTATGGAACTTCCTGAGTCGAATAGTGCTCATTGGAAATCAAAATTTATTGATGGTTTACCTTCTCTTTTTGCTAAAAGAGTTAGGAAAACTCTTAGAAAGGGAGAGATAAATATCAATTATGGCAAGATGATAGGAATTTGCCAACAAGAAGGGATAGCTTTATGTAATGAAATAAAGTTAAACCAACAAATTAAGAAGCATAATCTCAATGAGAGAAAACAGTTAGGTCAATTTTGTGACCAATTTGGTATCTTTAATCCCTCTTCTAACCATGATAAGGAGGAAAAGCACGGTAATAAGGAAAAATTCCCAAAATCTTCTAAAAGAAAGCATAGACAAAGAAGGGAAAAAAGGGAGATGAGAAAAGAAAAAAGAAAGGCTAACAATCCTCTTGTTGTTTGTTAAAAATGCGAAAAGTTGGTCATTATGCCAATCAATGCTGGACTAAGAAAAAGATTAATAATCTTGAGATTTAGGATGACCTCAAAAACACATTATGCAAATTGTTTTTAAACTCAAATTTTGAAACAGAAGAATCATCACATTCAGATGAAAATTACTCTTCTAAGTCTGAAGAAGAATGTGGAGCTTGTAGAAATGGTTTGGCTTGTGAAAACCAAGCTAGTTCTTCAAGTTCAGAAGAAGGAAACATTTATCAAATCATTTCTCAGTTTATGGAAGTAAATGTTATTACAAATGACAGTATTTTAGAAATTTTAAAGATTATTCAAGATCCTGCTATCAGATCAAAAATTCTTGATCAATTGAAAAATGAAAATGGTTTTAAAAATCAAGAAAGTTTTCAAAGAGATTCTGATTTGTATACTATGGCAAAGGTTAAAAGAATTTTAAAACAAAAATAATCTTATAAGAGTCCTTCCAATATGGATGATTTATCTTCAGAAATACAAAACCTCAAGAATGAGATAAAACTTTTGAAAACTAATAACAAAAGTCTTGAGGAAAGTAGAGGAAAACAAATTGTTATTCCTGAAATAGGAAATCAAATTACATTCTCAGAAGATGAAATTTTTTTATGTACTTTAGAGATGGTTACGTTTGAAAAATGGTTTATAAAAATTTCTCTTCTTATTGATGGAAACTACAAACAAGAACTTATAGCTCTTGTTGATAGTGGTGCTGATTTGAATTGTATTTAAGAAGAAATTATTCCTAGAAGGTATTTTCATAAAACAACTTATTCTGTAAGTGCTGCTAATGGGCAGAAAATGAAAATTGATTATAAGCATCCAAAAGCTTATATTTGCGAAAGCAAAATTTGTATTCATAATAGTTTTTTACTAGTAAAAAATATCACTAACCAAGTAATACTTGAAACTCTGTTTTTAATGAAAATATTTCCTATAAAGAATATTGATGAAAAAACTTTTGTTGGGAACTTTGAAGGAAAAGAATTATCTTTTCAATTCATTATTGAACCCTTCACTATAGTTTTGAATCAAATAAAGGATTCTTTGATTGAAAGAAAAGAAAAACAAATTAATTTTCTTAAACAAGAAATTGATATCAATAATATTGATAATATTCTGAAAAACTATAAATTAAAGGATAAAATCAAACTTCTCCATAATCAATTTTCTTTACAAATTTGTAATGATCATCCAAATGCTTTTTGGGATAGAAAGAAACATATAGCTTTCCTTCCTTATGAGGAAGATTTTGATGAAAGAAAATTTCCTACTAAAGCTAGACCTTGTCAAATGAATGAAGAGTATTTAAATCTTTGTCAAAAAGAGATTGAATCTTTTCAACAAAAGGGGTTAATAAGACCCTTTAAGTCTCCTTGGTCATGTACAACTTTTTATGTTAATAAACAAGTTGAACAAGAGAAAGTAGTTCCCAGGTTAGTCATCAATTAAAAACCTCTGAATAATGTTCTTGAATGGATTAGATATCCAATTCCTAATAAAAATTATTTATTGGATAGTCTTTATGAAGCTTTAATATTTTCAAATTTTGATTTAAAATCAGGTTATTGGCAAATTCAAATAGGTGAGAAAGATATTTACAAAACCGCTTTTAATGTTCCTTTTGGACAATATGAGTGGAAAGTTATGAGTGATATTTTTAATCCTTATAGTGATTTTATAATTATTTAAATTGATGGTATTTTAGTATTTACAAAAAATATTGAAAGCCATTTTAAACACCTTTATATATTTAAGAAAATTATCATTCAAATTTGTATGGCTATATCTAAACCAAAAATGCTTCTTTTCCAAACGAAGATTAGATTTTTGGGTCATAATATTGAAAAAGGGAAAATAATCCCTATTAACAAAAGTATAAAATTTGCTTCAAAATTCCCTGATCAAATATGGATAAAACCCAACTACAAAGATTTCTTGGTAGTTTAAATTACATTTCTCCCTATTATAAGAATTTAGCTGAAGATACAACTATTCTTTATGATAGGTTAAAGAATAATCCTAAGCCTTGGTCGGAAAACCATACTCAAACTATTCAGAAAATCAAGAGTAGAGTTATAAATCTAACTTGCGTAATGCTTGCTAATCCCAAATGAGATAAGATTATTGAAACAAATGCCTGTGAGATCGGCTATGGAGGAATTCTTAAAAAGAAAGCTCCTCAAAATCCACAAGAATATCTTGTGAGATTCCATCCAGGAACATGGAGAGATAGTCAAAAGAATTATGCTCCAGTAGCAAAAGATTTTTGCTATTCTAAAGTGTGTTTTAAAATTCCAAGATGTTTTATATAATAAAAAATTTATTATTAAGACAGATTGTCGGACTGCTAAGTATATGCTTTATAAAAATTTTGATCATCAAGTTTCTAAGCAAATTTTTGCTAGATGGCAAGCTCAATTAGCTCCTTTTGATTTTGAAATTCTTTATAAAAAGGAACTGACAATAGTCTTCCTGATTTTGTAATAAGAGAATATTTATAGGATGTGTGAAGCTGGAGATTATTCAAATGAGGACTTTTATCCTTTCCCCATTCACAAACATTAATTGGGAAAAGGCTTATAAGATTCACAATTATGTGAAGCACTTGGTGTTTATAACCTATGAACTTGATAGAGATATTATCCATTGGAATAAACATATTGATTATATCGTTGGAAATAGGAATATTAGTTATTGAAGAAAAAAGTGCCTTTTCATGCGGTTCAGACATTATATTGATGATAGCATAAGGTATAAGTATAGAGTTCGTAAAGAGCTTAATAATTATATTATCTGAAACTTTACAGGTATGGATTCTCCAATGCATGAAGAAAAGTTTATAAATCTTGAGAATTGGGAAAAATTTAAATTTATATTTGATCCTCCCTTAATTGGTCCTTATGATATCAGAACTAATTTAACAAGACCATCTGCTAAGACTTATTTGAGTCTTAGAAGCATTCCTAGGTTTATAGCCAAACAGAGATATCTAGAAGCATCTATTCAATCATTAAAATCTTTATGTTTTTATCTCAATGAAGATCATGACCTCGATCATTATATTAAGGAGGATAACAAACAACTTAATTTTGTTAAACATCGTATTAAAAAGCTAATTGTTTAAATTATTCTATTTCAGGATGTTACTTCAAGGAGGAGGTAGAAATTCCTCTAATAGAGGAAGAGGTGGGAGAACCATAACACAAGTTGGCAATCAAAAGTTAATAGCTACAAATATTGCCAATATTTCATCTTCATCTTCAAGTATTACTGTGAAAGATGATCCTTTATATAAGGAATTCTTGGAATTCAAAGCCAAGCAAAGGATTAATAATCAAACAACTCCTTCTTATGCTAATGTGGTAGTAGAAGAAAAGGTCGAATCAGAAGACCAACTCAATGAGAAAATACTCATAAATAGTTAATATTACTTTTGGTAAAAAGGATTTAAGATGGAAAGATAATATCCGGCATCTTATGCAAAGGTATTTAGATAATATCTATTTTACTACTGGATCATATAAGCATTGAACTCATTTTGAGAATATACTTAAAGTGACTGGATCTTGCGAATTCAATCATTTTCAAGTAGGAAAACAAGCTAAAGTTTATAACTTTAGAAAAGTTATTATCAAATAGATAATATCTGCAGAAGAATGGGGTATCAGTACTCTAAGGGAAAGAGAATATAGTCTCCCTAATTCCCAAGTAACAATAAAATTCAATTATTGGGATAATGTGGAAGAATTAATAAAGCTTTCATATATCAGAATACAAATCACAAGCATTTTCATGGTTTTTTAAAATATGTCCAAATGTTTATAACAAGGACATCCCAAATTAGTTATACTGGTGGTGGCTTAGTTTTGGCCCAACAGCAAAATTTTTGCCTAGTATCTTCCAGGAATTATATTCTCAATGGGTTGATATTTCGCCGAAATTGATTGAGGTGGAAAACAATGAAAAATGGATTGAAGGAATGCCTTCACTATATTTCTTCGTAGAATTTGGCATCACATGGATATGGAAATAGGAGCCTGAGATTGGGGAAACTCAGTAAAAGATTCTCTGTATTCACATAACCTTTTATAGAATGTTCTGGATAAAGATGTTGAAAACCAATGAAGACGGAAATGTTGAAGGTCAAGAAACCATTGATAATATCAAACAGAAGATTGATGAATATCATGAAATTTTGGAGAAAAATCAATCTGCAAGTCCTTTCCAATTTATTTCCAAGAAATTACATTTTTAGAAAGGACAATTCTTTGAACAAGAAAAGGTTACTTCTTATTTAAAGGGAGTAAAGAAGGATTTAATGAAAAATCATAGTTTTGAAACTCAATCTAATGCTTCTATGTAGACATCCTAACAGGATGAGGAATTTTGCTTATCCAGAGAAGCCAAAAATCCTTATGACGATATGCTTGATGATATTGAATAGATGAGCCAAAAATACATGGAGAAAAAAGACAAAGGAAAGGCAACAAAAGTGTGACACCCCGTCTTCTCGGCAATCCTGGTATGACATCACGAGTGAGTTTTATCCCGTGATTTTAATTGTTTTAATTATAATTATGTGACATCGCATGCCTAACGTGTCTATATGAACTTTATTTTAAGTTAGTCCTTGCCTTATAACTTGTTTATTACATGTTTGCGCTCAAAAGTCCATTTATTGCAAATTAGGGACCTAATTGTGATTACGGTGTTTGAGCCTTCGTGGCTATCTGAGCTCGGGAATTTGAATTCAAATTCTGACCACACCATTGGATTTATTTCGTCGATTCGGGTCTGATGGATTTAGCCTCGCCTTTTTCTGAAGTCGTTTTACCTTTCTACCTTTTTATTTTCTAACCGTGTGAACCGAACTCGTTACGAACTGAACCGGGCCGGTTTTCTTGGCCTTAAGGACCGGACCAACCCTCTTTCTCCCCATTTTGCTTCAACTCGTTCTAAGGAAGAGAAGAGAGGAGAAGAGTTTGGTACTATTCACTCCCGAATTTTGAGCTCAATTTCCGGCCTCCTCTCTCACCCAATCAACAATCCAAGGTAAGCAATATGTTCCTCTCTCCGACTACTTCGTTTTCTCCAGATTGTATTTTGGTTTTTATTCTTTAATCCATGACTTTCATGTAGTATGTGAATAGTGTGAAATTATGAAAACTTGTAATACGCTTCGGTTCTTGAGTTTTTATTGTGTTTAAGTTGTTAGGGTTATTATTTGGAACTTATATGTGCATTTTGGGGTTGTTGAAGCTTGTGGTTTTGTGGTTTTCGAGTTTGCCCCCTCTTTCCCATTTTCTCGCCAGCCATGGCTGCTGCTTGAGGTTGAAGACGAAGGGAGACACGGGCGTGTCTCCCCCGCAGGCTAATCTCTGACACGGCCGTGTCTGGCCGTGTCCTGCGAAGCCTTGGCTACCTGTACTGAGAAACGCCCGTGTCTCAGTTTAGGCGTGGTGGGAGACACGACCGTGTCTCCCTAGTTCCCTCGAACCTCTGTACTGAGTCACGGTCGTAGCTCAGTTTGTTCTTTCGGGGAGACACCTCCGTATCTCCCACTTTGTGTGGGGTTGTATACTTTATTTCGTTCGTATGTTTGTTATTCGCTTTTATCCCTCCCCGAGCATGATCCTTACTTGAAATATGATACGTTATGCATGTGTGTTGATAAGATATGATTTGTTTTATGATTTATGGTATGCATTAAGGTTTTAAACGTGTTATGTGTTCTTATATGAATAAGTGATACTAATATGGATTGTATTTGTATGTGTTTACATCCCTTAAATGCCTATGCATATGCCGTGCATCTATGTGGTTTATCTTTGACTCTAAGTCTTGTTTTGTGTCTTCAGCTTGTTCAGGTGCACCCGGGGTGTTGTTTCCTTAGCCGTGGTGATCCTGAGGTAGATCATTCTTCGTGTTAAAGGTGAGGTTAGGTTATAGTTAAACCCTATGAAATGTGCTCGTTTTTTGTGCATGCGAACTATAACATTATTTATAAGTAAATATGTGCAAGATACATAAGTGATAACATGGCTAAGCGTTTGTAAATATGACACACTATGTACAAGCCTATGTATGCTTGTTTTGATTTATTATTATTCGTTCCATTTTCCAACATTAAACTATGCTTCAAACCATACGCCTCTTGTGAGCCGGAAGCTACAAGCTATGGATAAGCTATGGATTTGGCACGGAGAGGTATGTATAGAATAGTGTTGGAAGGTAAGATTGTTATGTAAGTTATGTTCAATAGCTGGTTATGTATTCCTCAGTATTTGTAAGTATTGGTATTATTTGATGGGTCCCGGAGCCTGCAAGTTAGTATGCCCGGTACGGTAGCGGGCCGTCTAGTTAAGCCTGAGCGTAGTCTCCACCTTGGTATGACTAACCTAGAACCCAACCAGAGGTTTGGTAGGGGGATGGGACCCTGAGGGTTTGAGTGTGCGCGCTCACCCTCTTCTGTATGGATGGTCAGGTCGCGCAACCCTTCCATTACTGGAGAAGGAGGTTATTCTGTAAGTTTGTTATTTCTTTATTTGTCTTGTTATGTGTGATTAGTCGGAGGAGCCCAGGATGGGATTAGGCACTCGTACGCACCGAGTTATATATGTATGCTCTGTTAAAGTTCATGAAACGGGTATAAACTCATAATTAAGATAAAACATGAATCTTTTGGAATTATAAGTTAAGATATGTTTTCATTTGTTATGTTTTGGTAAGTTTTGATATGTAAGATACGTGTAATTTGGTAAGTTAGACTTTGTTCCATTTTGATTAAGAATCCCTATATGTATGTATCACGGGCAAAGACTTTAGTGTGCAAAAACTATCCCTGAGTTCATGAACATTCTATGTTATACATGCTTTGCTCCTTATACATATGTAGCATGTGTGGGTAGCCTGTAACGCCCCAGTTTTTCAGTAATAATAATGTGGCGTATTTGTTTATAAATTGCGCAATTTAATTATTTAATTATATGATGAATTGTTTTTAAATGTGTTATATTTGTTTTAAACTATAAACTATTGTTACTTTAATTTAATTCATTTTATTTCAATTTGATATTTAGTGTTTAATTTCTTAATTAAGGTTTCATGTTACCTTAACTATTTCGGTAATTTCGTTAATTAATTTCAATATGTTATTAGTTGGCTTTAATTTTTTTAAAAAGGAATTTAAGTTTTAGTAATTAAATTATAACGTTATGAATTCATTCATGCGCATGAGTGTTCTATTTGTGCTTCGTTCTTATATGTAATGATATCGGATTGGTATGGAATTTAGTATGTCGTAAATATGTGTGTTATGAACATGCCTATATGCTCGGTTTATGTTTTCGGATTCATTTGATGTGTTAACGAATTTAATTTGATTTGTGGAACCAAGTCGGGGGCTAACGAGCAATTAGCGCACCCTTGGTTCCATACGTGATATCTTGAGCTAGGAAATTCGGATTCTAATTCCGTCACTTCCGTTGCCTTCCTATCAACGATGCGGAGACAATGGAACAAGCCTCATACCTTTTTGAGATCATTAAGACCTCCGAAATCGAACCGTAACGGACAACTCGTGCGAGAAGAGCTCCTTTTGTTGACTAGTCTTCATGGTAGGACCCTTTTTACTTAACCTAACCTAACCATACCTTAACCATGACTTATGTACCTTGAGTAAAGCCCTTTCTTCCCCCTTTAGCTCTGAAAACCGAACCAAACATCTCCCATTTCTGCTGGAGCTGATCGAGATAGAGGAAGAGAGAAAAGGAAGAGAAAACCCTTGGCCATTCTTGTGATTTTGAGCTCAAATCACCTCCTTTCTTCTTCTAATCTTCAGGGTATGAATATTTATGTCTTCTTTACTCTATTATGCTTGATTTCATCTATTTAATACATGAGTTGGATCAGATTTGATTAGGGTTTGAGTGATGAGTTTGGTATGAACTTTTAGGGATTTTTGTTCTAGTGACCTATTTGCTTGTGTAGCTGATTTTCTTGCTTATACATCATTATATGAGCTTTTTTGTTGGCCTATTTCTTTCCTAACTGATAGTATATGATGTTAGGAGGATTTCATCTCTTGACCCTTTAATGAAATTATGAGATATGGAGCTCCAAACTTGATGATCAAACTGTTTCCCCTATTTTTCGAACTGCTGTGTGAAATTTTGTGTTGTTGCTTGATCAAATGGTCTCCATTTCGTGTGAAATTGCATGGAGTTGATGTACACTCATTGCTATATATGTTAACATTCATGTTTCAAGTATTTGGATCCATTTTATGCCTCAAAACCGAAAGACATGGCCTGTTCTTATGCATGATCTTTGACAGATTTGCTGCTGTTACAATTGTGTGGTTGTTGGTCACCCTAATGTGCTTTAATTCGTGCCATTTTGCATATATATGAAGTATATTAGTTTTTTAGTATGTTAGAATGCATTCCCCAAAGTTTCAGATCCAAATTCAACCCCTAAGTACTTGATCATGGCTTGATTGAATCAATAGGGCTCATATGTGCGATTTTGGCGACCCAGTTTTGCTGCATGATTTGGATGCTCTTAATGTGCGATTTAGCCTTTGCACTCTAAATTAAATATGTTCCTAACATGCTAAATATGTTTTATATTAAGTTTAATAGCATTTGGAGTTGATTTGGTATGCTTTTGGATTGATTTGGTATGAGATCAGTTTTGCCGGTAAAACTCTGTGAACGTTTTAAGTTCTGTACCGTGACACCCCCGTGTCTCATTTACACTTAGCTATGAGACACGGGCATGTCACACCTTCTGGGTAGGTCTGTACTGAGCCACGTTCGTGGCTCAGTTTGGCTAAGAAGGGTGACACCCCCGTGTCCCTTCCCTTGCGCAGTCCTTGGCTTCCTTTTCGGTTTTTGATTTGTTTCACCTCCTTAATGACTTTATCTTCATTTGTGTTGAACTATGAACTTGTTTTGCTATATGTTGGGAGCATTATGATTTAATTTCATAGCATTTGGATGAGGTTTAAAGCATGCTTTTGGTGAATTGCTATGATGTGGTTTGAGTGCTTCTATATGGAATATTAAGTACCTTCTTGCATTCTTTTGAGGTCTTAAGTGATGCTCTTTGCCTTTTTATTTATCATACTCAATGTAAACATGTTGAAAGGTATAATGTGACTATAGTTCCAAGATTGTGTTAGATATTGATATGAATTATGAAAGATATGAAAGGATGGAACTTGAATGTATATAAACGTTATGATATCAAATGAATGAATGAATGAATGACTTTGTTATATGAGTTAAATGCCTTAATAATGCACATGAACATTTTCATGACATAATATCATCTTTTATGCATTCATATCATGCTTGTGCATGGTCGTGCGTCATATATGGTCCATTTAGAGTCTTGAGTCTCACGAACACGTCATGTTGTCTTTTATACAGTTTATCTCCAGGGTGGAGAGATCTTGATCCTTCGAGCATTTGGTAACTCGTATCCTTGTATCGTCTTGTACCAAGTGAGGGTGTTTTCGTTTTAGTTATGTAACAAACCCTACAACCCTATGTGAAAAGCTTTGGCCAAAACCTTATGATTATATATATGTTACTTTTAAAAGTAAAGTCTTCGAGTAAATATTGATCGAGTAAACCCTTTTCAAATGATTTATGAATTATGTTATGATTCTTATGAATTGATATGTTTTGGCGAGACACATTTATGATTTATGACTGTACGGGCCCCGGGACTTGTGCAAGTGGTTATCCGGGGAGGCAAGGGCCGACGGTGATCCCTTGTACTAGTCCCACCACATTTATGTACGGCGATATCCGCCCTCGCTAGGAGGTTTAGCGGGGAATGGGAGCTGAGTGCCCTTGGGGAAGTCATGAAACCCCATTGGCCCATGTATGAGGTGGTCGGGCCTTGCAAACCCGTCCACCACCCGGAGGAAGAAGGTTGGAAATGATTTATGATTCATGTTATGTTATGTTATGTTATGATTATGCACCGTGCGGGAAGGCCGGGACACGGGTTGCCCAAACGATTATGATTTATGATATATGGTCTGCATGTATTATGATATATTGCATGAACACCTAATCAACATATTAATGATATTTGTCGTACACGGTCGGAGTTTGGTTGGAGATTGTGCACGCTCACTCGCCGAGCCTTATGTATATGTATGATTTATGAATGTAATGAATTAATATGATTAGTCATAAAATCCGAGCATTGATTAATCATTCTCTTGCCCCTTTCTGGGGAACTAATTTCAAATAAAACCTTGTTCGGAATTTATGACTTGCATGTGCATGTTTTATATATGTATATCGCTCCTGCTCACTCAGTCTTCTAGAGACTGACCCTCTCCCTCCCCAACACTTTAGTGTGCAGGTTTGGCTTTGGAGTTTCGAGCTAGGCGGAGTTTTGTTGAGTTGAGTTGGTCAAGTTAGGATAGAAGAGTCTCTGCACTCACATATGTATTGGAATTATGTATGATTCGTTCTATGGTATCCTGAACTTGAATATTTATCAAATTATTATTGAATTGATTTTACTAGGATTTGCTATGATTTAAAAGAGGCCTGAAGAGCCCAAATTCTGCTTATGGTTTGTATGATTGGACTTTGGCTTTGCTATGCATTACATTTTGTTGATTGGTTTTCATTGCAAGGTCTAGCTTCGCCTGGCTTAGGAAGGTTTTTATGTTTGTCTCCCGTTTGCTATGGTTTGATATGGGTGCGGATTAGCTGTTTCGTTACTCGTGCTGAGCCATAGTGCAGGGGATGTGGTGCCTCACGTGCGGGGTGCTACATAGCCCCTCACTCAGTCCGTGTTACTGACCCCTCTCCCCTTTGCAGGTGTTGCGTGGAGTTCAGCTAGGCGGCATGTCAGGTCCCTAGAGTCTGTCGTGTCCTTTGTTCTTTCGAGTTTGTTGCATTTCGCATATTTTGGATTTGTATAAGTATGAACTTTTGGTTGTGGAAGCATTGTTGTTTTATGTATATGAATTTTGCGACAGGCTTCTAGGGATAGATTTGAACCCGTTTGCATTTATGGTTTATGTTAATATTCGGGATTAGGAATCTATACTAGTTGAACCCGTAAATAGCTGGTTGTGCTTCAGTAATTTGATGAATGATTAGCTTCCACATACCCTTTTGTTTTGTGTATTTTTGTTTTATTTGGCAGGGTCTACGTTCCGCCTAGCTTAGGTACGTCTGTCTGTCTATCTCCCGTTCGCCTCTGCTTGGTTCATGTACCGGTTTCCCATCTCGTATGTGGATTGGGCTTAGGTGCGGGGGATATGGTGACCCACCGTGCGGGGTGCTACATCCTAAAGTGGTATCAGAGCTCTAGGTTACCAAATCTGATTTCAAAGTCATGTTTTGTCGGTCTGAGTCGAACGGTATATG
Source organism: Lantana camara (assembly GCA_037501455.1). Taxonomy (NCBI): domain Eukaryota; kingdom Viridiplantae; phylum Streptophyta; class Magnoliopsida; order Lamiales; family Verbenaceae; genus Lantana; species Lantana camara. The sequence goes on along the minus strand of CM074860.1, from coordinate 47,902,598 downwards.
ACAATGTGGTTATGTGTATGCATTTGCATCATGATTTTCTATGATATACATTTGAATTCTTATCACTTTGTTGATTTTATCTTTTGTGATGCATTGTATTTTCTAGTTGATCTTACTTGATTTAACTATGTGACATCCTCACGTACTAACCGACATGTATTTAATTATATTGTAGTTGTTACAATTTTCAGGATGCCACCACGTCGATAAGATTTCGGTCAACCATCCCATCAACATCTTTATAATCGAGAGCAACCATCAACCGAAGTATGACCTATGAATCCAATGGCAACCTTGTATCGAGACTTCTGAGCATTCAATCCTCCCCAGTTCAGAGAGGGTGATGATACTCGGGCCGAAGAGTAGCTCTCCGAGGTTGAAAGTAAATTCGAAATACGGCCATGCAACTCTCAAGACATGGCTCGTCTTGCCATATTACTTCTATAAGGACACGCAAGGTAATGGTGGAAAAGAGTTGGCCCGCAAATTGAGGCAACAAGCAAAGGATTGATGTGGGATACCTTCATTTAAGAGTTTAGAAAGAGGTACAGGCCGGCCATTTTACGAGACCGAAGATTTGAAGAGTTCCGTACCCTAAAAGAAGGAGACAAAACATTCATGGAGCACATCGAAGAATTTGATAGGTTGGGAACCTACGTGCCCCACATTATGAGCAATGATGTAATGATGGCTTGGTACTTCATGGAAGGGCTTCGGGATGAGTTCAAGGAGGCCTTAATTGCGGAGGACACTAGCACGTGGGATAAAGCTCCAACCAAAGCTTTAAGGGTTGAGAATCGGAGAATAACAAGAGGCAAGGAAGAAGAGAATTTGGGACCGAGAGGTGAATTGGGATTATGCTCAAACCTACAAGTGGAGGAAAGATTCCAACATCCCGGTACCCAAGCAAAGAAAAAGACTCGTGGGAAGAAAAGCAAAACCGGGGATTGTTCGAGACCGAGGAAAGGACCTCAACCATGTACCTACGGTGGAGGAACTAACCATGCCTACAACAAGTGTTGGGATCGGTTGAAGAAGTGATACGCATGAGGATCAAAGGAACATATGGTTTCCCACTATGATCAATCCAAGGCTAACAAACAATGGAAGCGAGATCAAAAGCTTCAATTTGGAAACCCACATGGATCCGAGGATGGTGGTATTTGCATTCATGGCACTTGCATCCACAACATATTTAAAATTTTGCACTTATTTAATTATTTTGATATAAATGCTATTTATTGCTTTCTTGTATGCTTGAGTGGATATTATGTGATGCATCCCATTTACACTTTAACCCGACATGCATATTTAGTGTTTACTTGGTAGGTTGTTGTTTCTTTCATGCCTCCGAGTCTTGTGTTCGATGAAGTTGGAGGAGATGGTTAGAGAGAGGATCAAAATTGGGGACTCTCTTTAGAGATCGGGTTGAAGATTGTAGGGTGACACGAATAATGTATTGAGGAAGATCGGTGGGATTCTACAAACAAGATTGAATATTTAAGGAAACGGGAACTCGGTTTGAAAAAGGGTTAATTCCTAATGAGGTATTGTGATGAAGATGCCGAAGATGGAATGCCTAATTTATGCGAGACACCAGGGGGAAGTGCATTAACGGGCACAAAATAGGATTAATTTAAAAATCTTGGGGCATGGATATTGATTCGTATTCGACCGTGCCTTTGAAGAGGGAATTCGAAGAAGATTAACGGAAGAGTTTGGTTGAGCGCTTGAGGGACTCCAAAGGATCAAGATAAAATCATGAATGAAGTCGTGGGCTAAGGGCGAGAAGAAATTAGGGAATGTATCTATGTTGGAGTTAGGAACTTCGAGTTACCTAACAACATTGATAACGCAAGGGGATGTCTCCAGGCTAGAGGAAGAGTTCCATGGTAATCATTAAGGGACTTCGAAGGCATTACTCTTACACTCCAAGAAAAGAGCGGTGCTAGATGTGAGAATCGACGCGTTACTTTGGAGCATCTTAATGAAGAGGAACTATGATTACAAGACAAGAACCCTTTTTGGGTATTCTAGGAGGAAAACATTTAAGTGAAGAGTTCCGAGCTATAAGGTTGTTGATGACGAATCGGAGCTCGGGGAATTCAATTATTGGGAACGATAACCAGACTAAGAGAACACTTAAGAATTTAAGGTTGGGTTAGAAGAAATTTCAAGACTAAGGCACAACCATGAGATAAAGACCGGGATGATATTCGTAGTACAAGATGATTTGGGAATTTCGAAGGTATAATTGCGGGCAAAGAGACCTTGGCTTTGATCAAATCATCCTGAAAATCAGATTTTCCACATCGGTCAACGGTACACTAAAACATACATATCACGTGCATCATGCATTTTAAGTTTTGTTTTATGTTTTAAGTGTTCGAGAGTGGTTGCTCCTATAAGATGAGGGTCGAGATTTGCAACGAGATGAATAACCTCTTTAAGATTTTGTTGGTGTAAGAAGGGGGTTCCGATGTTAGACACTTTGGACCTTAGATCCTTGACACGGAGGAGGTTTGGTTTGAGCCTGGTTATGTAAGTGGCGTGAGTTTGTAGTTACGCCCTTTGCGAGAATACCGAGCTCGAGAGTTGACTCAACTGAACTCAAACGGTAAGAGTTAAATCTACTTTAGACCCTCTTTATCGTGCAAGTTGATCGAGCAATTCAAATGATCGGATCAATTTGAAGACTCAAACCCCTTGTGCTTTAAGGCCTTTCTCAGGCTAACCCTCATCGGGATGTCATGAACCTTGAACTTGGGTGAATACGAAATGTTATTTGAGCTTGACACTCGAGCAGGCGAACCTAGGGACCAAGTTCTCTTAAGGGGAGGAGATTGTGACACCCAGTCTTCTCGATAATCCAGCTATGAAGTCACGAGTGAGTTTTAATATGTGTTTTTAATTGTTTTAATTGTAATTATGTGATATAGCATGCCTAAAGTGTCTATACGAACTTTATTTTAAGTTATTCCTTACCTTATAACTTGTTTATTACTTGTTTGGGCTCAGAAGTCCATTTATTTAAAATTAGGGACCTAATTGTGATTAGGGTGTTTGAGCCTTCGTGGCTATCTGAGCTCGGGAATTTGAATTCGAATTCCGACCCCACCATTGGATTTATTTCATCGATTCGGGTCCGATGGATTTAGCCTCGTCTTTTACTGAAGTCATTTTACTTTTCTACCGTTTTATTTTCTAACCGTGTGTATCGAAACCATTGCCAACCGAACCGAGCCGATTTTCTTGGCCTTAAGGACCGTACCAGCCTCTTTCTCCCCATTTTGCTTCAGCTCGTTCCAAGGAAGAGGGGAGAGGAGAAGAGTTTGGTACTATTCACTCCAGAACTTTGAGCTCAAGTTCCAGCCTCCTCGCTCGCCAATCGACGATTCAAGGTAAGCAATATGTTCCTCTCTCCGAGTAATTCATTTCCTCCCGATTGTATTTTGGTTTTCATGCTCGAATCCATGACTTTCATGAAGTATGTGAATAGTGTGAAATTATGAAAAGTTGTAATATGCTTCGATTCTTGAGTTTTTATTGTGTTTAAGTTGTTAAGCTTGTTATTTGGAACTTATATGTGAATTTCGGTGTTGTTTGAGCTTGTGGTTTTGTGGTTTTTGAGTTTTCCCCCTCTTTCCTATTTTCTCGCCAGCCATGGCTGCTGCTGGAGGTTGAAGACGAAGGGAGACACGAGCGTGTCTCCGCCGTAGGCTAATCTCTGACACGGCCGTGTCTGGCCGTGTTCTGCGAAGCTTTGGCCGCCTGTATTGAGACACGACCGTGTCTCCCTGGTTCCCTCGAACCACTGTACTGAGGCACGGTCAAAGCTCAGTTTGTTCTTTCGGGGAGACACCCACATGTCTCCACCTTTGTGTGCGGTTGTATGCTTTGTTTCGTTAACATGTTTGTCATATGCTTTTGTCCCTCCTCGAGCATGATCCTTACTTGAAATATGATACGGTATGCATGTTTGTTGATAAGATTTGATTCGTTTTATGATTTATGGTATGCATTAAGTTTTTAAATGAGTTATATTGTAACGGCCCAGTTTTTCAGTTAAAATAATGTGGCGTATTTGTTTATAAATTGCGCAATTTAATTATTTAATTATATGATTAATTGTTTATAAATGTTTATATTTGATTTAAATTGTAAACTATCGTTATTTTAATTTAATTCATTTTATTTTACTTTGATACTTAGTGTTTAATTTCTTAATTAAGGTTTCATGTTACCTTAACTATTTCGGTAATTTCGTTAATTAATTTCAACATGTTATTAGTTGGCTTTAATTTATTTAAAAAGGAATTTAAGTTTTAGTAATTAATTTATAATGTTATGAATTCATTATTGCGCATGAGTGTTCTATTTGGGGTTCGTTCCTATATGTAATGATATTGGAATGGTATGGAAATTTAGTATGTCGTAAATATGTGTGTTATGAACATGCCTATATGCTCGGTTTATGTTTTCGGATTCATTTGACGTGTTAACGAATTTAATTTGATTTGTGGAACCAAGTCGGGGGCTAACGAGCAATTAGCGCACCCTTGGTTCCGTACGTGATATCTTGAGCTCGGGAATTCGGATTGGAATTCCGTCACCTCTGTTGCCTTCGTATCGACGATTTGAAGATAATGGGACAAGCCTCATACCTTTTTGAAATCATTAAGACCTTCAAAATCCAACCGTAACGGACAACTCGTGCAAGAAGTGCTCCTTTTGTTGACTAGTCTTCATGGTGGGACCCTTTTGACTCAACCTAACCTAACCAAAGCTTAACCATGACTTTTGTACCTTGAGTTAAGCCTTTATCCTCCCTTTTAGCAGCAAAAACCGAGCCAAATATCTTCCCTTGCTGCTGCAACTGATCGAGATAGAGGAATAGAAGAAAAGGAAGAAAAACCCTTGGCCATTCTTGTGATTTTGAGCTAAAATCACCTCCCTTCTTCTTCTAATCTTCAAGGTATGAACATTTATGTCTTCTATACCCTATTATGCTTGATTTCATCTACTTAAAACATGAATTGGATCAGATTTGGTTAGTGTTTGAGTGATGAGTTTGGTATGAACTTTTAGGGATTTTGTTCTAGTGACCTATTTACTTGTGTAGCTGATTTTCTTGCTTATGCATTATTATATGAGCTTGTTTCTTGGCCTATTTCTTCCCTAACTGATAGTATATGATATTAGGAGGATTTTATCTCTTGACCCTTTGATAAAATTATGAGATTGGGGCTTCAAACTTGATGTTCAAAACTGCCTCCTCTGTTTCGGGACTGCTGTGTGGAATTATGGTTTGTTGCTTGATCAAATGACCTTCTTTTCGTGTGAATTTGCATGGATATTATGTACACTCATTTCTCTATATGTTAACATTCATGTTTCAAGTATTTGAATCCATTTTAAGCCTCAAAACCGAAAGACATGGCCTGTTCTTATGCATGATCCATGACAGACCTGCTGCTGTTGCGTTTTGTGACTTGTTGGTCATTCTAATATGCATTAATTCGTGCCATTTTGCATATATACGATGTACATTAGTTATTTAGTATGTTAGCATGCAGTCCCCAAAGTTTCAGTTCCAAATTCAGCTCCTAAGTACTTGATCATGGCTTGATTGAACCAACAGGGCTCTTACGTGCGATTTTGGCGACCCAGTTTTCCTACATGATTTAGATGCTCTTAATGTGTGATTTAGCCTTTTCACTCTAAGTGAAATATGTTCCTAACATGCTAAATATGTTGTATAATAAGTTTCATAGCATTTGGAGTTGATTTGGTATGATTTTGGATTGATTTTGTATAGGATCAGTTTTGCCGGTAAAGCCTTGTGAACGTTTTGGTTCTGTACCGTGACACCCCCGTGTCTCATTTGCACTGAAATGTGAGACACGGGCGTGTCAAACCTTCTGGGAAAGTCTGAACTGAGCCACGGTCGTGGCTCAGTGTAGCTAAGTTTGGTGACACCCCCGTGTCCCTTCCCCTGCGCAATCCTTGTTGCTTCCTTTTCGGTTTTTGATTTGTTTCACCTCTTTAATGAATTTATCTCCTTTTACGTTGAACTAGGAACTTGTTTTGCTATGTGTTAGGAGTATTGTGGTTTAATTTCATGGCATTTGGATGAGTTGTAGGCATGCTTTTGCTTAATGCCGTTTATGTGTGTTTATATGTCGTTTATTAATCGCGTAACTCATTTTCTATATCATATGATTCCTTCTTGTTGTCAAACCTTGGAAATAGGCTATCTTATGTAATATGAGGTATGCAGTAGCGTTTTGGGAAAGCTTGAATATGTATTATGCTCCTATTTGAATTCTTCAATTAATTTGACTGGAGATATGAATTGATGAATTTGAATGAAAATGAATGAATGAGTGAATGACTTGGTTATACGATTTAAATGCCTTAATAATGCACATGAACATTTTCATGACATAATATCATCTTTATGCATTCATATCATGCTTGAGCATTTCCGCGCGTCATATATGGTTCATTTAGGGTCTTGAGTCTCACGAACACGTCATGTTGTCTTTTGTACAGTTTATCTCCAGGGTGGAGAGATCTTGATCCTTCGGGCACTTGGTAACTCGTATCCTTGTTTCGTCTTGTACCAGGTGAGGGTGTTTTTGTTTTATCTATGTAACAAACCCTACAACCCTTATGTGAAAAGCTTTGGCCAAAACCTTATGATTATATATATGTTACTTTTAAAGTAAAGTTATCGAGTAAATATTGATCGAGTAAACCCTTTTCAAATGAATTATGAAATATGTTATGTTCTTATGAATTGAAATGTTTGGCGAGACATATTTATGATTTATGATTGCACGGGCCCAGGGACTTAGTATATGTGGCTAACCGAGGAAGCAAGGGCTGACGGGGATCCCATATACTAGTCCCAATCAACTACGGCGAAACGGACCTCGTCAAGGAGTTTTTGACGACGAAACGCTAACCGGGCTTTGAGGACTCATGAACCTCATAGCCGCATTGATATGATTGGGTGGTCGGGCCTTGCAAACCCGTCCACCACCCGGAGGAAGAAGGTTGGAACTGATTTATGATTATGTTATGTTATGTTATGATTATGCACCGTGCGGGAAGGCTGGGACACAGATTGCCCAAACGAATATGCTTTATGATATGATATATGGTCTGTGTGTATTATGATATATTGCATGATCGCCTAATCAACATATTAATGATATTTGTCGTACACGGTCGGAGTTTGGTTGGAGATTGTGCACGCTCACTCGCCGAGCCTTATGTTTATGTATGATTTATGAATGTAATAAATTAATATGATTAGTCATAAAATCCGAGCGTTGATTAATCATTCGTTTGCCCTTTTTGGGAACTAATTTCAAACAAAACCTTGTTCGGAATTTATGACTTGCATGTGCATGTTTTTATATATGTATATCGCTCCTGCTCACTCAGTCTTCTAGAGACTGACCCTCTCCCTCCCCAATCTTTTAGTGTGCAGGTTCGACTTTGGAGTTTCGAGCTAGGCGGAGGTGTGTGGAGTCTTTAAGTTGGTCAAGTTAGGTTAGGAGAGTCTCTGCACTCACTTATGTATTGGAATTATGTATGATTCGATTCTATAGTATCATGAACTTGAATATTTATGTAATTGTTATTGAATTGCTTTTACTGGGTTTTGTTATGAATTAAAATAGGCCTAAAGAGCCCAGTTCTGGTTATGGTTTGTACGTTTGAACTTTGGCTTTGCGTTGCATTATATTTGTTGATTGGTTATCATTGCAGGGTCTAGCTCCGCCTAACTTAGGAAGGTTTTTTTTTATGTTTGTCTCCCGTTCGCTATGGTTTGATATGGGTGCGGATTTACTGTTTCGTTACTCGTGTTGAGCCATAGTGCGGGGGATGTGGTGCCTCACGTGCGGGGTGCTACATCCTTAAGTGGTATCAGAGCCCGGTTACAAAATCGGTGTTCTTGAGTCATGTTTGAGTCAGTTGGGTCGCACGGCATAGGAACAACTTGTTAATGTGTACATTGCATCGATTTGGCATGAATATTTGATACTAATTGTTGGAAATTGCTTAATACATGTATACAATCTACTCTCTCATTTAGTTGCTTTAAATGTTGCATTTTGCAATCTATGTGCATTGATTCATTTAACTAAGTGCCATAAGCATACACTAATCTTCATGCATCCATATTTGAGTTGATCTTTCTTATATAGGCTACTATCATGCAAAAAAAGCTACAATTCACACCAACTACAATTGACAAAGTAACTTGAAGGCTGAGTGTTCAAATTCCGCGGCTTGCACAATGGAACTACCTATCATGGCTCGTATCATGGGAGGAAGCTTGGATCACGGGAAGGTTCATCAATCATGCCCTACCTACAAACCTTGAAGGTTCTCAACATACAAGAATTGCAAAGACTCAAGTTCTAACTTGAGGGATGCGTGAGACAACGAGAGGGGTGTGGAACTCTTCACCACCCCAATTTTGAAGACATTTAATACAAGATTAAATGCTCCAAGGTTCACCGTTGAAGCTCCGAGTTTGGAATGGTTGGGTGATTGAAAGACCAAATTGGGAAGCTTCAAAGGATCGGATGCAAGATGTGTTAAAAAGGTTCGACTCAACTCAGATGCAAGGATTGGGAACCGTTAATCATAAAGCTCACTATGAGGTCAAATATGGAAGCTCACTTGATACGAATATAAGCGTGGGACAACAAATGGACGCAAGGCAAAGGGACTTATAAGCATCGAGGAATACAAATCGCGTCGTCTTCTTGGAACCTTGGAACATGGAGACATCAAGAAGCAAGCAAGAATGGAAAGCGTTATAATGGGTGAATTATGCGCGTAGATCGGAAACAAAGGATAAGCTAAATGAACTTTAACCGGAGAGGACATCAAGATGAAGATTCGGACGACCTTTGGAGGTCGATGCTTAGAAGTACGTTGAGGTGTAAACTCCATTGACAAAGAAGACCTTGGGTTCAAGAATAGCACATTCGGCCCATGGGATATACAAATGGATGCAAGAAGATTAGGGAGATTCGAAAACCATGGAAAGCTAAGGAGTTATCAATGTCTCCAAAGAAAGTTACAATTATGGGAATGAGGAACACGTCATCAAGCTAAAAGCTTACCACCTCGGTGACAGGTTTTGCATATTCATGGCATGAGCATCATGCATCGATTTAAATTAATTGCTTTCTTTATCTATATGTAAGTTTATGTTTAATTAATACTAGTAACTTTGCACATTCTATGCATGTGCAAATAAAAATAATTATTATATAAATATATTAAAATTGAATTTTTTTTATTAAATATATGCTCTATAGTTTTTTTTAATATAATCATTAATTTATGATAAATAAATAAATAAGTAAGATAAGATAATGTTATATTAATAATTATAAAAATTTATAATATAAGTAAAAAGTGATAAAAATTATAATAAAAAAAAAAGAAAAAAATGCAAGTGATAAGAAAGAAATGTGAAATTAAGAAGAGAAGTGATGAAACAGAAAAGAGAAATTATTAGAACGTGGAAGAGATAAAACCGAAAAAAATAAATAAATAAATAAATAATTATTTTTAGAGTCCAAGAGACCAAACCTGGGTCTCTCGCTTAATAGATAGTATAGATAATTGCTCCAACGTGTTACATCGTTGCATCTTTAACTGTTTACTATGTGCATTGGCATGTTAATCCAACATGCATGGCTTAGTGTTTAATTGATAGGGAATAGCTCCACCTTGTTCATCAAGCGATTCTTTGATCAAGGCTTACTCGAATCAAGACGAGAAGAATAGTTGGGTTATATCATGGGAGTTCCGAGCATATAGCTTAGCTAGCACAATCTACACCGAAGAAACTAAGTTGAAGAGTTTTGGAGAAACCTTAATCTCAGAGGCGAAGTAACGAATTCAACTAAAATTTCCAAATAAGGGAGCATTGATTAGGAAATAATGTAAATCCTTTTCGATCCTTGAAGGGATTACCTTTAGTTGAAAGAATGGAAATACAAGAGGGGATTAAATTAGTCTAGATTTCAAGAAGAGCAAGAAAGAGAAAAGTTGGGGATTAGAAGGAAGTAATTATTGAAGGGTTTGAATTGAACCTTAGGAGTGAATTAAAGAAACAGAAGTGGCTCAGCAAAAATTTCAATGAAAGAAGGATTCATGGAGTTTGACATGTAAGAGCAAAAATTTTAAGGGGGAGAGCACGACCGAGAGGTGAATTGGAGGATGGGAGTGGTGCTCGAATGAATATGTTAGGAGTAATGACGGGGATGCAAATTAAGGAGAATCTGGAAGTCCTAAGGGTGGTGATTAGGAATGAATAAGACGGCGGTTATGGTTAAGCTGTTAAGAGAGAAGCTACGTATGGAATTCTAATCTGGAGATGATGGAATCATAAGAGAGTTTCTATGAACTTCTAAGTTAGAATTAACAAGGGAAAACCGAATCAAGCTATCATATAAGGGGATGGTGTCGATCAAGATTTATTCAATGAAGTACGAAGGGGTCCAAGACAATATTATCGAGTTATTAGTTATATCAACGGTAATCCAGAAGGAAGCTTAAGTAGAGACCAAATAGAAAAGGATGATAATTGGAGGATTGGCCTCAAATTTCAAGAATCATCAAAAACCTTCTGTCTTTGATTAAAGAAATATGGGACCAGCTATCGAATATAACATTGAGGGGGGGGGGGGGTCAAAGGGAATGAACGGACAATAGGAACAGAAGGTGGGAAAAGATTTGTGTTGAGAGAGACCATAAGAATAAACATCCTAAGGTCGGGATCGAATCATCAAGTTTGCCCAGAGTGGTTATCCTCGGGGATATGTTGAGCACCGATTTGGATAAGGATTGAAGAAGTTGGGTAGCAGTACAAGTTAGAAAGGATCGAAGAATATACTCCTTAAAGAATTCATCAATCGCTTCACCGGGGAACCCTGAAGAGGTTCAAGACAAGCTGGGCACTGAGTTACATTCAGGACAGATCATACCTTGGACAACGACAACTCACAAAGCTGAATTTTGCAACTACGGTGAATGGTACTTATAGCATTCATGATACATACATCCACGCAAATTTAACTTATACAATTTTTTTTATGTTAGGTGCTTAGATCTTGTGTTGTGTTAAATTACTTGGAGTAATTGGTAATCAACGTGGGTAACATCTATTACTTGCTTTGGGTGCCTTACGTGATTTTAAATTTGGTTTTGCATGAGTTGCTTGGGAGTGTTGGAGACTTCCTTGTTTTATTTTTGTTTGAGAGACGGGGTGCTCTCTCTTGTTTATAAGAGACGGGGATTCTCTTATTTTTGTTTGAGAGACGGGGTGCTCTCTCTTGTTTATAAGAGACGGGGATTCTCTTATTTTTGTTTGAGAGACGGGGTACTCTCTTTACTTGTGAGAGACGGGGTTCTCTCATTGTTGCTCGAGAGACGGGGCTCTCTCCTTGTTGCTTGTGAGAGACGGGGAATCTCTCATTGTTTGGTTTCGGGTGTGCTGTGAATCCAAGGACGGATTCTTTTTAAGGGGGAGAGATTGTAACGCCCCAGTTTTTCAGTTAAAATAATGTGGCGCATTTGTTGATAAATTGTGCAATTTAATTATTTAATTATATGATTAATTGTTTATAAATGTTTATATTTGATTTAAACTATAAACTATCGTTATTTTAATTTAATTCATTTTATTTTACTTTGATACTTAGTGTTTAATTTCTTAATTAAGGTTTCATGTTACCTTAACTATTTCGGTAATTTCGTTAATTAATTTCAACATGTTATTAGTTGGCTTTAATTTATTTAAAAAGGAATTTAAGTTTTAGTAATTAATTTATAACGTTATGAATTCATTATTGCGCATGAGTGTTCTATTTGGGCTTCGTTCCTATATGTAATGATATTGGAATGGTATGGAAATTTTGTATGTCGTAAATATGTGTGTTATGAACATGCCTATATGCTCGGTTTATGTTTTCGGATTCATTTGACGTGTTAACGAATTTAATTTGATTTATGGAACCAAGTCGGGAGCTAACGAGCAATTAGCGCACCCTTGGTTCCGTACGTGATATCTTGAGGTCGGGAATTCGGATTCGAATTCCGTCACCTCCGTTGCCTTCGTATCGACGATTCGGAGACAATGGAACAAGCCTCATACCTTTTTGAAACCATTAAGATCTTCGAAATCCAACCGTAACGGACAACTCGTGCAAGAAGAGCTCCTTTTGTTGACTAGTCTTCATGGTGGGACCCTTTTTACTTAACCTAACCTAACCTTACCTTAACCATGACTTATGTACCTTGAGTCAAGCCCTTTCTTCCCCCTTTAGCTCTGGAAACCGAACCAAACATCTCCCATTTCTGCTGGAGCTGATCGAGATAGAGGAAGAGAGAAAAGGAAGAGAAAACCCTTGGCCATTCTTGTGATTTTGAGCTCAAATCACCTCCCTTCTTCTTCTAATCTTCAAGGTATGAATATTTATGTCTTATTTACTCTATTATGCTTGATTTCATCTATTTAATACATGATTTGGATCAGATTTGATTAGGGTTTGAGTGATGAGTTTGGTATGAACTTTTAGGGATTTTTGTTCTAGTGACCTATTTGCTTGTGTAGCTGATTTTCTTGCTTATACATGATTATATGAGCTTTTTTCTTGGCCTATTTCTTTCCTAACTGATAGTATATGATGTTAGGAGGATTTCATCTCTTGACCCTTTAATGAAATTATGAGATATGGAGCTCCAAACTTGATGATCAAACTGTTTCCCCTATTTTTCGAACTGCTGTGTGAAATTTTATGTTGTTGCTTGATCAAATGGTCTCCATTTCGTGTGAAATTGCATGAAGTTGATGTACACTCATTGCTATATATGTTAACATTCATGTTTCAAGTATTTGGATCCATTTTAAGCCTCAAAACCGAAAGACATGGCCTGTTCTTATGCATGATCCATGACAGACCTGCTGCTGTTGCGTTTTGTGACTTGTTGGTCATTCTAATATGCATTAATTCGTGCCATTTTGCATATATATGATGTACATTAGTTATTTAGTATGTTAGCATGCAGTCCCCAAGGTTTCAGTTCCAAATTCAGCTCCTAAGTACTTGACCATGGCTTGATTGAACCAACAGGGCTCTTATGTGCGATTTTGGCGACCCAGTTTCGTTGCATGATTTAGATGCTCTTAATGTCTGATTTAGCCTTTGCACTCTAAATGAAATATGTTCCTAACATTCTCAGTATGTTGTATATTAAGTTTCATAGCATTTGGAGTTGATTTGGTATGATTTTGGATTGATTTTGTATGGGATCAGTTTTGCCGGTAAAGCCTTGTGAAGGTTTTGGTTCTGTACCGTGACACCCCCGTGTCTCATTTGCACTGAAATGTGAGACACGGGCGTGTCACACCTTCTGGGCATGTCTGAACTGAGCCACGGTCGTGGCTCAGTGTAGCTAAGGTTGGTGACACCCCCGTGTCCCTTCCCCTGCGTTTCTGATTTGTTTCACCTCTTTAATGAATTGATCTCCTTTTATGTTGAACTAGGAACTTGTTTTGCTATGTGTTAGGAGTATTGTGGTTTAATTTCATGGCATTTGGATGAGTTGTAGGCATGCTTTTGCTTAATGCCGTTTATGTGTATTTATATGTCGTTTATTAATCGCGTAACTCGTTTTCTATATCATATGATTCCTTCTTGTTGTCAAACCTTGGAAATATGTTATCTTATGTAATATGAGGTATGTAGTAGCGTTTTGGGAAAACTTGAATATGTACTATGCTCCTATTTGAATTCTTGAATTAATTTGACTGGAGATATGAATTGATGAATTTGAATGAAAATGAATGAATGAGTGAATGACTTGGTTATACGATTTAAATGTTTTAATAATGCACATGAACATTTTCATGACATAATATCATCTTTATGCATTCATATCATGCTTGAGCATTGCCGCGCGTCATATATGGTTCATTTAGGGTCTTGAGTCTCACGAACACGTCATGTTGTCTTTTGTACAGTTTATCTCCAGGGTGGAGAGATCTTGATCCTTCGGGCACTTGGTAACTCGTATCCTTGTTTCGTCTTGTACCAGGTGAGGGTGTTTTTGTTTTAGCTATGTAACAAACCCTACAACCCGTATGTGAAAAGCTTTGGCTAAAACCTTATGATTATATATATGTTACTTTTAAAGTAAAGTTATCGAGTAAATATTGATCGAGTAAATCCTTTTCAAATGAATTATGAAATATGTTATGTTCTTATGAATTGAAATGTTTGGCGAGACATATTTATGATTTATGATTGCACGGGCCCCGGGACTTAGTATATGTGGCTAACCGAGGAAGCAAGGGCTGACGGGGATCCCATATGCTAATCTCAACCAACTACGGCGAAACGGACCTCGTCAAGGAGTTTTTGACGAGGAAACGCTAACCGGGCTTTGAGGACTCATGAACCTCATAGCCGCATTGATATGATTAGGTGGTCGGGCCTTGCAAACCCGTCCACCACCCGGAGGAAGAAGGTTGGAACTGATTTATGATTATGTTATGTTATGTTATGATTATGCACCGTGCGGGAAGGCCGGGACACGGATTGCCCAAACGAATATGCTTTATGATATGATATATGGTCTGTGTGTATTATGATATATTGCATGATCGCCTATTCAACATATTAATGATATTTGTCGTACACGGTCGGAGTTTGGTTGGAGATTGTGCACGCTCACTCGCCGAGCCTTATGTTTATGTAGGATTTATGAATGTAATGAATTAATATGATTAGTCATAAAATCCGAGCATTGATTAATCATTCTCTTGCCCTTTTTGGGAACTAATTTCAAACAAAACCTTGTTCGGAATTTATGACTTGCATGTGCATGTTTTTATATATGTATATCGCTCCTGCTCACTCAGTCTTCTAGAGACTGACCCTCTCCCTCCCCAATCTTTTAGTGTGCAGGTTCGACTTTGGAGTTTCGAGCTAGGCGGAGGTGTTTGGAGTTTTTAAGTTGGTCAAGTTAGGTTAGGAGAGTCTCTGCACTCACTTATGTATTGGAATTATGTATGATTCGATTCTATAGTATCATGAACTTGAATATTTATGTAATTGTTATTGAATTGCTTTTACTGGGTTTTGCTGTGAATTAAAAGAGGTCTGAAGAGCCCAGTTCTGGTTATGGCTTGTATGTTTGAACTTTGGCTTTGCGTTGCATTATATTTGTTGATTGGTTATCATTGCAGGGTCTAGCTCCGCCTAGCTTAGGAAGGGTTTTTTTTATGTTTGTCTCCCGTTCGCTATGGTTTGATATGGGTGCGGATTTACTGTTTCGTTACTCGTGTTGAGCCATAGTGCGGGGGATGTGGTGCCTCACGTGCGGGGTGCTACATATATGCTCTTATATGAATAAGTGCTACAAATATGTAACACCCCGTAATTTCGAGACAGGTCCGGTATGACGTCACGAGTGAGCTTAGGCTCAGTGTTGTGTGTTCAATTATGTTTAAAGTGCTTAATTATATTTAATTATGTGAATGATGTACCTCGATCGTGTTTTATGCATTAATTTTTATGTGTAACCCCTCTTTAATTTCATAAATTAATTGTAATTACGAGACAAACGTATTTAAATTTATTTAAATGCCCTTAAATGTCGATACATGCAACTTGTGGACTTAATTGAATTAGGTTCAGGACCTAATTGCACTTTATTTATAATTACGTGGGTTAATTTGTAGTTTTATAAAGTTGAGGACTTGATTGAACTTTATCTATTTGTTTGAGACTCTCTTCCTAATTTATTAATTTCGAATTTGGCTTAATTGGACCTTATTTTTAATTATGTGGGTGCTTTTATAATTATCAAATGTCTAATTGGGCTTGTTTTAAATCATACTTAAATCTGTGGACTTAATCGCTTGACTTTAACTCTCGAGGGACTTATGTGCAATTTTGGAGAAATGGTCTCCTTATACACCGAGAAACCCTAGCCCCATCTCATTCTTTCATTTCCTTTCTTCTCCCCTTTGGCTCTGAGCAGCTGCGCAGCTGCCTTCTCCTCCTCCATGCCGAAGTGTCGCCGCTGCCGGTCATCTTCTTCGAGGATGCGCCACCACCACTACATTGCCCTTTCATCCCCCTCACTCAACCTCTCTTCTTCGTCTCTGTTTTTTTCCCTTCTCGGCCGCGAAGACGGATTATGCAAGCAGCAGCGGATCTATCCGCCACCCATCTCCACCATTTCCGTCGCACACCTCGCCATTCGCCATAAGAAAGATGGCCAGCCCTCAACCACCACCAGGCTATCACCGTCAAACCACCACCCTCGCTCAGATCTGAAAAGGGGTGAAAGCCCTCCACCTGATTCCATCCTACGGCACAATCATTGGGAGATGAATGACGCAACAACAGGCGGTAGCATCTCGTCTGCCTTTACCCAGGCCTGAAGAACGACGAGCCCTTCTGTGATGGAACTCCCTGTTCCGCCTCTTCTTTTTCTAACAACAGAAATAGAGTAGTGGCTATTCTAAGAAGCCGCCACTTCGTCGCCAGTTTCAGCCACGGAACAAACACCTTCCGGCATCTCCATCAACTCATCACGACAGCCTACGCCGTCAACAACTTTACCACTTCCAGTTATCACCCGTAGCACCATGACCAAACAATGCTTTCTCCTCCTTCTCTCTTTTGGCAGTGAGTATCGAGCCCTTCCCGAATCCTTACATCCCCGTTTAAGCTTTGTACATGTAAATCTGTATAGAATTGAACGCTAGGTTGTATATGATGTAATTTTTAAATGATGGTTTTGATAATTGGTATTGTGACTTGATTTATTGTTGATTTTTCTACGCCAATTGGTAACTGGTGAAGTTGGTTTTTTGTATGAAGCTCTTGGATTGAATCTATGTTTATTATTATTCATGGAATCTTGAAAAGGTTCGATTGTGGATGGGTCCTTATGCATTTGGCATAACATATGTAAACGTCCTTTACTCAGTTGGGATTGTGATTTAATGCTATTGATGTTTGGTGTTATAAAAGATATAGGAGTGATTTTACCTTGTTTTAGCCTAATTCAATTCGTAATATGTAATATTAGTGCACCTAAGTGAATCGTATGTTCATAATGGTTAATTGAGAATTAAAGTATGACATAGTTGGTGTGCCTTGTAATTAATCTGACGAGTGGAGCGGTAGATCAATTTTGGGGGTCTTGAACTATTGATGACAACAAGTGTTGTATATTAAATACAAAGTTAACAATTGAACGATGTTTTGAAATGGTAAATTATAAATTTAGGTAATATGTTATGAACTAAATATACTAACGGATAATTGTGAATCCATTAAATGGTAAGTTACATAATTGAGATATTATTAATCCCATCAAATTATAACTGACTTTGTTAACAAGCTTGGGTGGGAATACATACATGTCTTCCTAAATTGGAATTCTTTATACGTGGTAAGTGGGATTTGTGAATTTTGGTATGTTGTGCATGTGTGCTTGCATACTGTTATATATATATATATATATACACACACACATATACATATATAGTCATATAATTGTTATTTGATAACAAATGAGTTGCCATATTAATTAAATTAGTTTGATACTTTGTGTTTGTAAGCGTGGTGGGGGGGTGTGTGTGTGTTGTTTTATTCTTTATACACCAAGTGTTATATGTCTTGATTACGCGTGATTAATGGTGCACATGAACGTGTTCACTACATTCCTTGACATATTTGATCTTAATTACGTGACATACCATTTCAATATCTTTTTCATATAGACTCATAATCATCGTCGTGCGTCTCTGTGGTTCATGTATGAGTCTGGTCTCATGAGTACATTGTATTTCCTTTTCTGTACAGTGATCTACAGGGCGGAGACAACCTGGTCGAGTACGCACCCGTCTTGTCAGTTCTCGTATCTTGTCGTTTCTCAGGTGAGGTTTAGGATTTTGTATAGTTATGCGACCTATGGCCTTTACATGCTGATTTCTATCCTTGCATGCGAGTATACCTTACTATAAATATGTATGTGTTGGATATGATATGTTTATGACCTTGTGCGTGCATCCTGTATGGATGGGAGCCTTCGTGGCTTAAATTCTACAACGTGGAGATATATATAAAAACCAGTTTTTGAGGCATAAGTAAGCCATTTTTGAAAATTCAGTGGTGTTATGATTCTGTAGCGAGTTAGCCATGATACATGGTATGTAACGGCCCGATTTTTTTTCCATTCAATCATTATATGTTATTTTATAATTTTCATAATATTAGATGCATAATAATTCCATGAACTTTTATGACCTCTATTGCTAATGTGATTAAATGTTCATATGTATCCTTACTTGATTATTTATTTAATTATGTGGACTTAATTGCATTAAATGATTTGGAGTTAAATGATCATTTTCCATGGAATGGAACTAGTTTGCATGAATTCAAAAACCTTGGGGACTTTTATGCAAAATATGATGACTCATATACATTAGTGGGAGATATAATATACCTTATATGCATCTCTTCTCTCACATTTCATACATTACATATTAGATTAAGAACTTCACACACACACACACACACACACACAATATCGATCAAAACACCAAGAGGAAGAAAGAAGGATTCATCTCTTTATCAAGCAAGATTCTTGGGGGATTTGTGAAGCTAGAAGCATCATCGTCTTCATCTCATCATTTCATCCATTTCTTCTTCTATCTTGAGGTATATGGAGATTTGATTGAATCCCTTGATGTATATTTGAGTAGGGTTTGATGTTTGAGTGATGTTTTCACGACCATTTGTGGATAGAAGCATGTTTAGGGACTTTATATTTCAAGTTTTGCATGAAAACATGAAGTTATGTGAAGGTTGGAAAGCATGTATATTTTTGGGGTTTTGATGATTGAGTCTTGAAGATTTGGTGCATGTTTCATGGTTTAACTGTTGTACAAGTGTAGTATAATGTGTATATGTTGTGTTTGATCATTTATTATGGATTGAATTTGGTTTTATTGGTTAGTTGGGGTGTTTGGCTGAAATCCCCTGTTTTTCCCTGTTATTTTTCGCCCAGCGGCTTCCCAAACGCCCGTTTGGCCCATTAGTTCAAATCCTAAACGCCCGTTTCACTACCTTGAATTTTGACCCGAGGCATGCCAAACGCCCGTTTGGTCTCCTAGTTGTTTATCAAAACGCCAGTGAGGCACTGTTACAGTAGGTTTTCACATGCCCGTTTCTGCTTTCAGACCAATTTTCAAACGGGTGTTTCTCCCTCATACGACCTCCGATTTACCTGATTTTTGAACAGTTGCAAACCTCTTGAAGTCTAGAACAATCTTCGATTGGAATAACCTCAATATGTTTTCCCATTTGTGAGATACTATCAATATTTTTTAGTGTCGCTACTTTACCGATAGACTGCAATCACCCAACTTCAAGCTTACGCCATTTTCACCTCAATTTGAACTATAAAACGAGTCATATATCCTCGGAAAGGTCTATGTGTCTAGTTTCATATCCAATAAAAAAAACTCAATTCAAACTTCTACAACTGAAGATATTCCAGTTTTCCTACAGACTATGCATTTCCAAAAATTGGTACTTTTGTCGAACTTCTCCAAAACCTCTCTTATTGCATTCCTTTCACTTCCTTGGCTCCCGTATGTGACTTATTTGGGTTGTATGCTTAATTTATTGATAATTATGCTCATGTTTGACACTTATTGATACTTTAATTGGGAATTTAGACACATTCATGATATTTATTGATTGTAAAGGCATGATTGACATCACATGACTTTGTCGTTCGCCTTAAATGGGTCATACAAGTCGAGTCTCACGTACACGTGTCCTTGTCATATAGATCACATTCCCGGTGACGAGGAGCACGCTCCTTAGGGTGTTTCCTTGCTTCTTTTGGTTGTTAAAGTAAAGGTGAGGTTTAATTCTAGTTATACAGAACCCGTACAACCCTGTGTGACTTTTGGTCCAAAACTTATATATATATCTATAATCTTTCCAAAACCTTAATCGATTGCAAATGATTATCGTGGCTTAGTGAATTGATCATGATATCGTGTATTGTTCGTGTTTTGGCGAGTAAAGCATGTTCACTTGGGCCCGAGGGTTAGTGTATGAGCCAACCGGGAAAGCATGGGCTGACGGGTAACTCTGCGCTCCCTTCACATTCTGGGGATGACCCCTGAATCCAGTAGGAGATTAGTGGAGGAAGAAGTTCCGGGCATGGGGACTCATGAACCCTATGCTCACCGTGATTGGGTGGTGGGGCCTTGCAATCCCACCATCACCCGGAGGGAGAAGGAGATCGTGAAATTGCTACTTGTGCACTGTAATTGATTGCATGATCACTTAACCGTTTATAACTTAATCATGGTAATGTTCACTATTGGTGTAAGGTTGGAGAATTGCCCTCACTCGCCGGGTCACTGATTGAATTGGATTGAATCGATTGATTGATATTGTTAAATTGGATAGTTGTAGTCTCGGCCGTGATCTATCTTATTATTGAACTTATATTATTCCTTTTATAAAACCTTACCCGAGACTATAACTTACATGATATGTGCGCTAATATTTATTTAAACTCCTCACTCAGTCTTTCATAGACTGACACCTCACATTTTACAGGTTTGCAGGGTTCGTGCTAGGCGGGATCAAGTCAGGTCTTTTATTTCGAGTCTAGCATTTCCACTTTCATGTTGGTGTAATTTTGTTCATAAATCCTTTTGACATTTGGCACATATGTATTGATGTAGGTAAACTCGTGAATAATGAAGGAATGTACCTTATGTATCTATTTTGTAATCGTGCATGTTAGTATTAATTGAGGGTTAGTCCCGCCTAGCTAGTGGTATTTTTTTTAATTGTCACCCCGTTCGCTATAGGTTGGTTCATGTACGGACTATCCATTTTGTATGTGGATCAACTTATATGTACGGACTGTTCTGTTCTGTTGTGGATCCAAGGAGCTATGGGTAATGGGTCCCCCGGGACGGTTAGGGCCGTCGAGGTTCCAACCATGTGCGTAGTTCCATTTGAGATATCATTGCGAGAGTCAGGGATATAGGGGAGTCATGATATCTTGAGCCTTCGGTGTTTTATCCGGGGAGTACTCTTGTGGGATAGCTACCCCTTGAGGGCCAGTCAGTTCTCGATGGTTTGGGGACGGTACATCTCCTCCATCATTGGTGTAGAGGATGGATTGATTTTGATTTATGTTCTGAGGAGTAAAAGTTGAAAGCTCGTACTCGCCGAGCATGTGTTCTATTCTGTTATGGAATTATGAATCGGGATATGGAAATGGTTTCTAAACTTATATCTATATCTATTTGGGTTATTTCGGAATGTTTTGGTATGCAACACCTATCCCCGATTCATGAGTCCATCCTTTTATTCTGTGCTATGCTCTTTATATATATATTGTGGGTGTGCGTTAGCCCCCTCACTCGGTCAAGTTGACTGACCCCTCATTTAATCTTTTTAGTTGCAGGTCTGTTGGCGTTTTCTAGGCGGGAAGTGAGTCCTTTGAGTTGCACTTCGTCGGTCTAGCCTTTCTAGTTGCATTTGTCTTTCATACACTTTACCTATGTCATGACTTGTAGACTTGAGATTATACTTTACCTTTCTATAGCCATGTGTGGCATTCGTATTCGGCCCTGTATGACACTTGATGATTATTACGTTATGTTGATCGGATATTCGGGACTAGGTATCTATGCTAGTTGAACCGATCACCTGTTATGCTTGTTGATATTCAGGACTAGGTATCTATGCTAGTTGAACCCGTCACTTGTTTTGAATGTTGATTTAAATGCTCCCGCTATCTTGTTTTGAATGTTTAAGTTGCTTCCTCGTTTGAGTTTTGTCGAGTTAGATCCGCCTAGCATAGCGTGTGTATTTGTCTCCCGTTTGCTCTGATTCGGATTCGGGCATGGACTTCCATTTCATGACCGGGTCTGGGTCACAGTGCGAGGGACGTGGCATCCTCCGTTTGGGGTGTTACAAAATATGCATTGTATTTGTGTGTGTTTGCATCCCTTAAGTGCCAATGCATATGCCGTGCATCTATGTGGTTCATCATTGAGTCTGAGTCTCGTTTTGTGTCTTTAGCTTGTCCAGGTGCACCCGGGGTGGGGTTTCCTTAACCGTGGTGATCCCGGGGTGGATCATTCTTCGGGTTCAGCTTCCGTTGGTGTAAGGTGAGGTTAGGTTATAGTTAAACCCTATGAAATATACCCGGGGTGGATCAATCTTCTTTGGATATTATCTGCTTGATAATAACTTTACTAAAGTTATAAACTTTAGCTTGTTTTCCTATATGAAAATTATTGAATTCGCAAGATCCAGTCACTTTGAGACTTTGAGTATATTCTCAAAATGAGTTCGCTGCCTATATGATCCAACAGTAAAGTAGATATTATCTAAATACCTTTGCATAAGATGCCAGATGTTATCTTTCCATCTTAAATCCTTTTCTTCCAAGAGTAATATTAACTCTTTATGAGTATTTTTCTCATAGATTTGCTCTTCTGATTCGACCGCTTCTTCTGCTACCACATTGGCATAAGAAAGAGCAATTTGATTATTAATCCCCTGCTTAGCTTTGAATTCTAAGAATTCCTTAGATAAAGGATCATCTTTCACAGTATTACTTGAAGAGAAGATCAAATATTGGCAATATTTGTATTTATTAACTTTTGATTGTCAAATGGTGCAATGGTTCTCCCACCTCTTCCTCTATAAGAGGAATTTCTGTCTCCTCCTCGAGGTAACATCCTAAAACAGAATAATTTAAGCTATTAGATTTTTAATATGATCTTTAACAAAATTAAGTTGTTTTCATCCTCCTCAATATAATGATCGAGGCCATGATCTTCATTGAGATAAAAACATAAAGATTTTAATGATTGAATAGATGCTTCCAGATATCTCTGCTCGGCTATAAGCCTAAGAATGCTTCTAAGACTCAAAAAAGTCTTAGTAGATGGTCTTTTTAAATTAGTCCTGATATCATAAGTACCAATTAAGGGAGCATCAAACATAAATTCAAATTCTTCCCAATTCTCAAGATTTATAGACTTTGCTTCATACGTTGGAGAATCCATACCTGCAAAGTTTCAGATAATATAATTATTAAGCTCTTTACGAACTCTATACTTATAGCTTATGATATCATCAATATAATGACTGAACCTCATGAAAAGGCTCTTTTTTCTTAAATAACATATATTCCTATTTCCAAGGATATAATCAACCTGATTATTCCAATGGATAATATCTCTATCAAGTTCATGGGTTATAAACACCAAATGCTTCACATAATTGTGAATCATATAATCCTTTTCCCAATTAATTTGTTTGTGAATGGGGAAAGGATAAAAGTCATCCTCTGAATAATCTCCAGCTTCACACGTCCTGTAAATATTCTCATGTTAGAAAATCAGGAAGACTATTGCCAGTTCCTTTGTTATAAATAATTTCAAAATCAAAAGGAGCTAATTGAGCTTGCCATCTAGCAAGCACTTGCTTAGAAACATGATGATCAAAATTTTTATTAAACATATACTTGGAAGCCTGACATTCAGTCTTAATGGAGCACCCCGAAAGCAAGGTGCCACATCCCCGCACTAGAGCCCGACACGCGTAACGAAATGGAGAATCCATACACCCGCGAAGCACTAGCGAACGGGTGACAAATAAACAAAAAAAAAACACCTTCCTAAGCTAGGCGGTCTAAACCCTCATACAGAGCGCGCATAAAAGCAACATACAAAAGCGGAAGCATAAACAAAACAAACAGACATATAGTGAAGTTAAATCAAACTTAAAATAATTTATATACAAACTGGTCTCCACGGCCAAAACTTAGAAATACATAATTCGAAATATAAAGGATTAAAGTATGAAATGCAGAACATGATTTAGACCGAAAACAGACTCGACCAAGGTACCAAAGACTCAAAAGACAGCAAACCACCTAGCTCGAACCAACATACCGGAACCTGTAAACTAAAAACATAAAGACGGAGGGGTCAGTCACACTGACTAGGTGAGGGGCTACACACAAATGCGTACATACGTATACGGAGCACATCACATATCGCATAAGGGAGTTCATGAACCGGGGTGTGGTTTATACATTCTAAATGATTTTCACACGTGATACTCGATATAGGGAATAAAAGAGTTAGGCCGAAGGCCAAAACAACCATATTTTATTAATTGGAAATCCACTCCCGTTTCACGAACCATTTCTTAGCACATTATCATAACTAAATATAACAGAAATCAAACATAACACACACACACACCATCCGTCGACCTAAAATAAGCCGTCCCGGATTTAACACAACACATACATATCATAACATAACATCCATCGACCGAAAATAAGTCATCCCGAAGCAGAACATACATACACATAACATAACATAACCTCTGTCGACCTAAAATAAGCTGTCCCAGAGTAGAACACACATATACCGACGGAATCGGAATCAGAATCAGAGTCACACTTACCCGAAACATACACACCCAACACACTTACCATATGTAACGCCCCAATTTCCGGTTATTCAGGTACGCACGACACGTGTGAGTTTTCGAGAGTTAGGATTTATTTTAATTCTTTCTTTTATTAATTTCTTACCTTTCATGAAAAATATATGAATTATGTTTCAACATGTTTACATGAAAATATATGAAATTTGTGACAATTTGAGAATTTATTTCATGCCATGAAAATATTTATTATGTGAAATAATTGTCGATTGTGAATTAATTGCCAAATTGTCCCTACAAGAACATTCTTTAAAATTCAAGGACTAAATTGCATAGACCTTCCTTGGACTTAATTGGATTATTTGTCAAATTCTCATACTTGATTTCAAGACTTATATAAATGAGGGACTAAATTGCGATTTAAGTATTTCATCAAAATTGAGGAGATGAAATCACATAATATACATTCTCCATGCTTCCATTTCATTCTTCATTCCAACGTTCATCAAAATTTGCTCCCTCATGATCAGGGTTCATCCAAGAAGAGAGAAAAGAGGAGATTTCATCAAATTCAACCAGATTTTTCCAAGGAAATTAGAAGTTTGAAGCTTGATTATCCATTTCCATCATCTATTTTCATTCAAGGTGTGTGAAGGTTTATATGTGTGATCTTTAATGATTTTCTTGGGAAGCTAGGGTTTGTGATTTTATGAAATATATGAATTAGATGTTGTTTGAAGCATAAATCTATAATTATAATTTGAAATCATGCCTGAATTCTTGAAGAATTTGAGCCTAGGTGAAGAGTTGGTGCATGAACTTGAAACATATAATTCTTGATGATCATAAGTGATTTATGTGTTTTTATGGAACTTTATAGTAACTTGAACATATATGCATGTGAATTTCCAGAAAAGTTAGATTTTGGTGCTTGAAATTGGAGGTTTTGGTTGGTTTTGGGTTTTGGCTGAGACTTCCCCTGTTTTCTGCTCTGTTTTTTCTACAGAACTTAAAGGTCACGCCCGCCACCCAATTTTGGCCAACTTTCGACTTTTTGAAAAATTGAATGAAAATTCATGAAAAATTAGGTCGCGGCCGCGACCAAAAATAGAGTAAAAATGGTCGAGCCCGCGACCCATTCCGAATCTTCATTTGCCCAACTTCGGACCTACGTCATTTTCACCTCGCTTTGAACTAGAAAACGTGGCATATAGCGTTGGAAAGGTAAATGTGTCTAGTTTTATATCCAATAAACAAAATTCAATTCCGACTTCTATAATTTAAGATATTCCAGTTTTCCCACAGCATGTGCATTTTCGAAAATTGTCGACTTTTGCTAAACATTGCCAAAATCTCTATTATTGCATTCTTTTCACTTCCTTGGCAACCGTATATAACTTATATGAGTTATAAACTTGGTTTAGTGATAATTATATTCTTAATTGACCTTCCTGAATCATTATTCCATGACATATTGATTATGATTAAGCCGTGAGTCACATTTGGTATCATTATTGAGTCATTGTCTCACAAGTGCACCATGTCCCGTTTCTTGTCGAGTTTTTCTCCAGAGCGGAGACTAGGGATCAACGAGAATGTTCATGCATCCTTGAGTTGCCGTTCGCCTGTCAGGCGAGGTTTAATTACTAGTTATATAGATCCCCGTATACCCTTATATGAACTTTCGGCCAAAAGGTATTTATATCTATAGTTTTCCATGAAATCACTCACTATTTCAAGCAAGTCATGTTCATGAAAAGCAAGCAAGCAAGCCATGTTATTGTCATGAATCAAGCACGTTTGGCGAGTAAAGCATGTTCACGATTGGGCCTGAGGGTAGTGGCTGGAGCCAACCGGGAAAGCATGGGCTGACGGGTAACTCTCGCTCTATCCTCACCACATTGGGATGACCCCTGAATCCTCTAGGAGATTAGTGGAGGAAGGAGTTCCGGGCTTAGGGATTCATGTACCCTCTGCTCAATGAGTCGTGGATGGTGAAGGCTAGTTACCTTCCGATCATTGGAGGGAGAAGGAGACTGGGGACGGGCCCAGCACCACGGATTGTCCTCGGGTTATTGCATGATTTCCATTCCTTGATTGTGTTGCCCGAATACACTATCAGACCTATGTACTGTAACTGAATTGGATGATCACTTGTTAAATAATCAAGCAAGCATGTTTCACGAGACTGCCCTCACTCGCCGGGCCATGTATTGAATGCATGAAAATGATCAAGTACTTAATATTGACCGTTGTATTCTCGGGCGAAGATATCTCCTTATTGAACTTATATATTTATCTTTCTAAGTCTTTACCCGATAATATATCTTGCATGTTATCTGCGTTAATATTATTTAAACCCCTCACTCGGTCGTCACAGATTGATGCCTCCACCTTTCAGGTTATTGCAGGTGCACTCTAGGCGGGAATCGAGTTGAGTCTGGTCCATGTAATCGAGTCCAGCACGGTGCATATTATTTATTGTTGCATTAGACTGATTATTATGATTATTCGTTATGAATTTGGAGATGATAATGTATTGATAGGTGAACTAGTATACGAGTTATTTGACAAATGACCGATGTTATAGCATGTTTTAATAGTTACTTTTGATAGTGAATAGATTATGCTTCCGCGTTATCCTGTTGCGTGTATGAGTTAGTCCCGCCTAGCTTGTCGATTTATTGCATTGTCACCCGTTCGCTATAGATTAATTCATATACGGATTACCCGTTTCGTATGTGGAGCGACCTATAGTGCGAGGGTGCGGCATCTCCACCTGTAGGGGTGCTGCACCATAACCCACATCACATGTTCTTATCACCTGCATACAAACCATACCACACACCCGTACATACTGACCACATGCACACTTATCAAACATACACACTTACATACTTATCATATACATACGTATCATACATACACACATGCATACCCACACACACACGTACACGTACATCATACATAGTCACACACATACGTACATACACACATCATAAGTAGACTTACACATTGTGTATCTTATCCTACAACATATAATATAATCACACATATTCATATCGCACACGTATTTACATATACTTAAGGCTTATAATCACATGCATACATATCGGTCACCTATCTTTATGGTGTAACTATAACCTAACCTCACCTTACACCAACGAAACGGGCCAAAAGGAACAAACCGAAGCCTACGAAGAAATCTCGTCACCAACGGGATACTCCTCTGATCAAGACAAACATTAAAGATACCCTTAGACTCAAAACGAACCATATAAACGCTCGACAAATGCATATCGATGCAAATGATGCGATGCAAGTCACAAACATTCAAACTTAGACACATCGAATCAATTACAACGTTATCAAATTCATAACACATAAATCAAACTCATAAGACATTATATAATAGCATATCAAGAGCATATACAAAGTTAAAACACTTAAGAAAGCAAAAGACATAAAGGGAGCAACAAGGGATCACATATAGAGCATATAAGTTCATATCTTACATATATGCATAAAAATTCCATAAACGACATGTAAAATAAACACATAGCATGTCAATCAATCACATAATATATCACTTTATATCATAACACATGTATATTCAAATTTAAGCCACATGAACAAGGCAAGAGTTATAAAGAAATATCACATGTAGCACTTAAAAGCATATCAATTCAAATCACGTTTACACTTATCAAACGAAGTCATAAAATTAGAATAAATAAGCAAACATTACACATAATCACTTATTAACACGTTAGGATCATAATTGGGGTGGGAGAAATCAAATAAAATTGAAGAGAACCAAGAAAACAAAGTTCGGTGCAAAGGGAGCTACTGCCTCAAATCCACCCCGGTGGTTTATTTTCAAAGGGAAAATCCACCCCGGTGGATTCAGGTCAGAAAATTTTCAAAGAGGCTCTGCCTCAAATCCACCTCGGCGAATTATTTTCAAACGGAAATCCACCCCAGCAAGAAATTCATACAAGTTCATACCCAAGCAATTACTTCAATGTTCATTAAAAGGTAAGCTCGTTAATCTTCAACTACCACTCAAAGTAAGTCCATATAAGTATTAAATGATGTCTTAGAAACGTATAAGATGCACCAAATGAAAATCAAACTGAAGGATTCATGCATGATTCCTAAAAGAGCTTCAAACCCTCACTATTCATATCATATCCCAAATCTATATCAAATCTTGCCCATAATCAGAAATTCATGGATGAAATGAAGCACATAAGGATAGGAGACATAAAAGTACACTTACCTCTTGAATTGGATGAAGTTTGGTCAATTTTTTAGCTCAAAATTTGGAGATGATGAATAGTGATGGGATTCTTTATCTTTTCTTGCTTCAGCTGCTATTTGCTCTTCTCCTTGGGGTCTTATCGAAATGGGGCTGATGGTGGGGGATAGAGGGGTGATTTAATGGAGTGTAGGTCCAAGAATTGGTCAAAAAGGAGTTGAAATGAAAAGGTTATGGCTATTTTAGTCAAAGGTGGCAAATCTGTCACACGGGTTCGATTCGGGCAAAATTCGGAGGGTCAAACGGGCTCAGAAAAATACAAAGATGGGTTCCTTAGTTTCCTTTCTTCATTGAGAGTCTGACGCATCTTTTGGAATTCGAATTTGAATTCCCGAGCTCAAGCTATGGTTCCGGAACCCAGGGCGCGCTAAAACAACTTAGTCCCTCGAGTCCCTAACAAATAAAACGGTATCAAAACCGTACTAAACGAACTCTAAAATAGTAAACGAGCATAAACACAAGTTTTTAAATCACATAATTCATGTATATCAAGTTTTCATGAAACTTAGAATTGAAAACGGGATTAAACGGAAAAAAAAAACGAGTTGAAAATGTGACACCCCGTCTGATCAGCCGTACAGGTATGATGTATGTTCGCATTTAAAATTATTACGTATGTATTTTATATTTATTTTTAAATGTTTATTTCTATTAATTGAAATATTTGAATTTCTTAATATTTTTTCTTTGAATATTTGAATTATAATTATTCTAAATAATATGTTTATTTGTTGAAATGTGTTGCGTTTGTATTCGATTTGAGATCGATATTTTGTGCTTTTCTGATATATTGGAGATTTGTGAGTTCTGAATTTGTTTATGTGCTCGTTTTACATTTTTGGACTTGTTTAAAATGGTAACGCACCATTTTAATTGATTTGGGGACTCGAGGGCATAACTAGTTTTAGCGCACCTTGTGTTCCGGAATTGATAACTTGATCTCGGGATTTCGGATTCGAATTCTGGAAGTGGCTCCGGACTCGTACCAAGATTTCCAAGCTAATGAACCTAGCCTTATATTTTTCTAAACCCTACTCCGAATTTGGCCTGGAAAACTGACTCGCGCTCATTATGACCACCTTTCACTAATTTGCTCATAAGTCCCTCATCTTTTGAGCTTTTCACATGAAACCTGGACCCACATCTCACCAACTCATTTCTTTACCACTTTTTGCTTCCCTAATACCCATCCGTACACCAGAGAAAGGAGGAAAAATCAGATTTTTTAGCAGCAGCAGCCCATTCCCGTAACTATTCACTCAAGGGGATTTTTGAGCTTCAATCTTCATTTTCCTCCACCATCTTCAAGAAGTTAGTACATATTTGATACCTACATATTTATATGATCATTTACATCCAAGAAATTCAGATTATAAGCCTTGTTTGATTGTGTTTTGCTCCAAGTCTTGAATAATTGGGATTTCTTGGCCTAACTTGAATCTTATAGTTTCCTTGATGATTTCCTTGAATTGGTACTATAAACTTGACCACTTATGCCTCATTTGTTGTTGTGTAAACCTGATCTTGTTGGTAGTTAAAGTTTGAAGGAGTTACCATTCATGATCTTGCATTTCTTGAAGAGTTCATGCGTGAATTTGATGCCTTTCTTCTTCCCCCAGCTGCTGTTCATTTTCAGCCATACTTGTTGGAGTTATTGACCTGTTTTGCTGCCTATTTTCATACCTTATCATGCCTATATGGATTGGAATTGGGTCATTTACGTTTTCAGGGCTGAACAGGGCTGATTTGCATCTCCTCCACGACTGAACAATCTCCCCGGGCGGGGAGATTTTGTTCATGTAAAGTGCCCGGCCGCGTACTTTCTATGTAGAACCTACTGCATGATATGTACTCGGGAGGGGACTTTTAAGAACAAAAACTCCTTGGGAGGGGAGATGGGGAAGCAAGGCCTTTGATGTTTGTTTGTGTTTCCTTTTGCTTTCATGTTATTTCTTTGAATTATTGAGTTTGCATGCATGCTGCGTATTATTCATCTTCCACGTACGTGATTCTTTAGTATTGTGTAATATGATTCATGTGTACATGTGAATATATATGTACTATATGTTATACATATATATATATATATATATATTGATATTGCACTTCTTTAATTTATTTGGAACGTGAGCTTGGTTGCAGCAATGTATATATATATATGATATATGTATTTGATGTTGGAAGAGAAATTGCAGCAGGCATGTGTATTTAATGCATGAGTTTAATTTTTTTGGATTGGACATGCATGCATACATTGTTGTCTTTAATTTACTGCCATGCATTTGTTTCAATTTTTTTTCCTTTTGCAAACTTTAGTGTAGGTATGTGTAGCACCCGAGCGTAAGGTACCACATCCCCTGCACCGAGACCCGACCCGAATATGAAATGGACAATCCATACCCGAGCTAAATCACGGCGAACGGGGACATACACACTCGCTAAGCTAGGCGGGAGCTAACTTTCGCAACCAAAGAGACAAGAAAACAAAAAGAATACCAATGCGGAAGCGAAGTACATATATAAATAACAAGATAAGAAAATAACAACGGGTTCAACTAGCATAGGTACCTTATCCCGAAAATCAATTAAATCATAGCACTTAAATTACGGTTTCTTATAAACAAATTCATAATTCATGATACTGGTAAACAAATCTTACATCCTCCAACTTAGACAAATCGTGGTTCAATATGCAGATGAACAGACTCTGACTTAACCGAAAGACTAAATAGAGTTGACTTCCTGCCTAGCACTCCAAACCTGCAAGATTACTGAAAACAATCCGGGTTCAGTCTATACGAGACCGGTGGGTATAAAACGAGGTATAAGTAACATATACAACAATATTGAAACATTCACATGCAAGTTATAATCCCAAATGAGGTTTTTAGAGCATTTCCCAAGTGGGTGAAATAAATAAGTCATCAAAAGGGATTATAACATTCATTTTTCATTAGGTCGTTTGTGGCCCGGCGAGTGGGCGTGCATTATCTCCAACCAACACCTCGTGTAGTTCATTAAACATTCTTTCTTTCTTTCTTTCATTCATGCATAACATTCTTTTACGCATATTCATGAACATTTACACCTTCTTCCTCCGGGTGATGGCCGGGTGATCGGCCCGAATCATCCATTCATTGACCAAAAGGGGAACATGACTCCCCCGATGACACTCAGCGTCCATTCCTCGCTAATTCCTAACGAGGTCCGGTTACGCCGTTCATTGGTGGGACTTGTGTGAAGGATCACCATCAGCCCTTGCCTCGTCGGGTCACCACTCACACCAAGTCCCTGGGCCCCATTCTGTGCATTCATTCATTCTTTCTCGCCAAAACATTTGGTAGGTTCAGAAAAGAAGGGCTTTACGTATAAAAATCATTGACTCTTGAAAATGACACTATATATGTATATACTTTTGGCCGAAATCTTTACACATTACATGTATATAGGGTCATTTATCTAAACAGTAGAGAAACCCACCTGTACTCCTCTTACCGAACAAACCCAGATGACAAGAAGACTCAAAAGTGTCCTAAGAACCCAGTACGTCTCTGCCCTGCAGAGAACTGTACAAAGATAACAATGCATTCGTGAAACTCAAGACTCTAAATGAACCATATATGACGCACGACAATGCATTGATCATGATATGAGATGTAAAATAATTATAATTCATGCTATGAGGTCATATAATCAAGCAACTCATTAAAACATTCAATACGGGTTGGATTCATTTTCACGCGTTTGCTATCTTTCACATCTTGCATTCATTCGAGCCATAACCTATATATGATAGGAATAACATAGGTTATGAATGCATAAAATGTGACATTATGTCATGAAAACGTTCATGTGCACGATTAATATTTCAAAGACATTTAAACGTTCAATACATTCATTTCAAGAATCATTCAACTTCGCTTAAGTTCATATCCTTCACAATTAAATCAAGTTGATCCAAGAATTTCAAATAACGATCATAACACGTAATATAACATATTTTCAATTAGAAAATAGACAAATAATTACATTCAATTCAAGATTGGAAATTAGAAAGGAATGTGAAATAGATAACAATTTAATTCTAAAATTTAAATAAATTAATCAATAATTAAAAATATATCATAGCATTTAAATAGATTTATGTAATTGTATATTGGTATATATATATATATATATATATAGGCATGCAAATATATTTTTATACGTATATATATACATATGTACGTACACATGCATGCATCACAACAAATAGCTTGCTTTAAATTACATGCAGTCAAATTTAACAATATCAAACATGCATAAAATTTTAATTTCACATGCATGCAAATACTAACTATAACAAACATGCATGTAATAAGGTTATAAATTAGGTATGCATGCAATTACTTAATTACACAATTATACTCTTGCATGCATATATATATATACACACACACAGGTAAACATGCACACACAACAACAAAACAGGCAGGAACAAAAAAGGAAGCAGCAGCAGTACATAGTAGCTTCTATACCAGAACTACCCGGTCGGGCCTTTTTATTCCAAAAAATCTCCCCGACCGGGGAGTTCGAGTTCAGTCGTTCAGCAGCAGTCAAGCAAAGTTCTCCCCTGTTTCTTCCTTCTCAAACACACATCAGAAGACAACAACGCAGCAACAAAAGCAGGCATTCAAGGTAGGAATAACACACAGTAGCAACGCAGCAATGACGGCAATAACGCAGCAATAACAGCAGCAGTTCACGGCCAAAACAGGGCAAAACAGAGCAGCAACTGTTCTAATTCATCCCAACATATTCAGGTAAGGAAGACCAGAAAATACGCAGCAAACCAACTGCAAATCAACATACAAATCAGCCCTAAGGATGCTCAAACGTGAGATGAAAGAATATGTGATTATTTCGAGAATTTTCCTGAAAGTGCCATTAATGAAATCTCATTAAATCTTCAACTACCACATAATCAATGATCATAAATGAGAAGAGGGAGTCAAGACAATCATATTGGTGCTTGGAATCAACCAAATACCTCAAGAAATTAAAGAGATCAACAAATATGCCCATAACCTAACTATTCACTAAGTCAGCCCAAAACCCATGAAAACATGCTCAAAATTGGGGATGAATGGATCAGAAGGTTTTGGCTGAATTTTCTCCAAGTAATGAGGGTTATCTCGGTTGGGGTGATCAAGGCTGGTTAGAGGGTTCAGTTAGGGTTCTAAGGAATCAAACCATAGTTAATTTGGTCAAGGTTTGAATAAGATATGGTCACTTTAGTAAACTGTGGAAGATTTGGTTTCCGTTTCGTGTTTTCGTTGAATTTCGGAGGTTCAAATAACTTTGGAAAAATATTAGGCTAAGTTCACTAAACTCGGATTTTTGTTGTGAGTTCAGCGAAGTTGAC
This sequence comes from Lantana camara, assembly GCA_037501455.1. Classification (NCBI taxonomy): domain Eukaryota; kingdom Viridiplantae; phylum Streptophyta; class Magnoliopsida; order Lamiales; family Verbenaceae; genus Lantana; species Lantana camara. Next base: position 47,868,289 of record CM074860.1, on the reverse strand, counting down.
GAAACTCGAATCCGTGTTTCCTAGCTAATGATATCACATACGGAACCAAAGGTGCGCTAATTGCTCGTTAGCCCCCGATTTGGTTCCACAATTCAAATTAAATTAGTTACCACATCAAACGAGTTCGAAAACATAAACGGAGCATATAGACATGTTCATAACACATAAATCTACAACATACTAATTTTTCATGAATTTTCGATATCAAATCATATAAGAACGACGCACGATTAAAACACTCATGCGCAAACATAACAATTTCATAACATTTCAATTTAAATAATAAAATTCAAATTATATTTTGAAATTAAAACTAAAAGTCATCGGTTTAAATGTGGAAATTAATTAATATAATTAAAACATGATTAATTAACATTAATTCTTAATTATCGATTTAAATAAATTCCAATTTAATGAAATAAAATAAATAAAATAAAATAAAATAAACTAATAACAATTAATATTAAAATTAAATATTTAAAACACTTATAAACAATTAATCACATAGTTAAATGATTTAATTTGCGCAATTTAAAAACACATACTAATCCGGCCCAAAAATGGTTTAGCTGAGTTGGAGGTCTAAGTGGCAATCTCGGGTCGATCAGTCAAGAATTTGTAACGTGGGCTCTTTAATCGATCTGAAAACACTTGAAACAAACGTGAGCTCAAAGGCCAAATTGGGGACTTGGGGTTGGACCCAAGTTTGGCACTCCGACGCTCAAGTCAGTGGGAGAATTTTAGAGAGAGAAATAAATGCTGAGAAGCGAAATAAATGCTCTTAAATTGCTTACCAAACACTGTTCAAGACTTGGGTATTTATAGTCAGGAGCAATTAACACAGTAGTGCGTGTACCGCGGCTATGCATTAAATGCTCTGCAGTCGATCGGGTCGTTTGTCGGACGCTTGAGCGGGTGCTTTGGGATCGAGTGTACTTTGTTTCCCTTTTGGGCGTAGACATGTACCAGGTGCATTAAATGCACTGTAGCGCGTCTAGCCTTGGCGAACCGGGGAGTTACGCGTGTCCCGATAAAGATGCTTTATGGCATCTTGTCGCCTGGTGACGTAGAATCTCGATCCGGGAGGTCGAGGTCAGGCGGGTCATGATGAAGCATGTCCGTAGTGAGGAAACCGCTAGTGGGGTCGAGTCCGACCCCAAGACTCGTGCGGGATAAGGACGTTTCACGCGTGGTTCCCGTGGGGGGGACAAGGACGGACCGTTCGTCGCGGATTATGGGATCGGGATCGATCCCTTGCGGTGTAGGGATCGGATCGATCAATTGTTGTGTAGGGATCTGATCGATCCCTTGAGCCTAGGGATCGGATCGATCCCAGAGTTGTGCGGGATCGGATCGATCCCTTGCGGTGTAGGGATCGGATCGATCCCTTGAGCCCAGGGATCGGATCGATCCCAGAGTTGTACGGGATGGGATCGATCCCTTGAGCCTCGGGATCGGATCGATGCCTAAGTTGTACGGGATCGGATCGATCCCTTGAGCTAGGGATTGGATCGATCCGCTCTTGGGATAGGGATCGGTTCGATCCGTTGTTCCTTGAGGGAGCAATCTCAATTAGGGTTATGGGTCGAATGTGGTCCGTTAGGGCGTAGCGGATCGAGTTCGATCCGTTGATTCGTTGGCGCGGGGACGTTGGTCCGCTTGAGGTGGCGTGATGTCCACGTGGCTTTCTGTAAGGCGTGCCACGTGGCTCGGCCATTTTATGCCGTATTAGAGGCCCCCCAAATTACCGGCGTGAATTTTCGCATGGGTAATTTTCATCGCTTCGGTCATGACCTCCGCGTCCCGGTACGTCAAGTTCGGTCTTTGAGGCAATAAGGGTAGCATCGTTTCGCGAATCGAGGAGAAACAACACGGTCTCCCGTGGGCGGTAATGGTATCGTTTTACGCTTCGAGAAAAGCGATGCGGACCTCTAGGTGTGGCAGCGGCCTCGTTTCGCGCATCGAGGGAGGAGGAGGCTCGGTCCCCTAGGCGCATTGATGGCCAAGGTGCATATCTCGAGGAGCCACTCTTCCTCCCCTATAAATAAGGGGGCACTCTCCTTCCTCACTTCACACCTTCTTGCTAAACATTTCGATCCCTTCTCCAAGAGCATCAAGAGTTCGTCCCAAGGCGAAGAGAGAGAGAGAGGTAAATTTTGTCAACTCTTCGATCCCTTTTATTTCTTCTAAGTGAGAGAAAAATGTCGAGAGGGCCGTATATGTTTGTGGTCTCTGATGAGAGCGAGGTGGAGGAGCCGTTCACCCCATCCGCGGGTTGCTCCGGTTCCGCGGGCGGCATCCCCCCGTTGCCCAATATGGATTTCGGGTCATTCTTTGATTCTTCCGACGAGGTACGGGTTCAGGAATTCTGGGCAAGCCGTGGCCGGGGTTCGACCTCGAGACCCCGATGCCGGATCGAGGAAGTAGAGGAAGACGAGGAAGAGGAAGAGGAAGAGGGGCCGGAGGAGGGTACTTCCGGCCGACCCCGGGGGCGATCCGGGCATGTCTACCGAACTCTGTCCGACGTTGCCCAGAGAACATCGTCGTTGCCGGACAAAGAGTTTCGGGAAGTTCGCAATTGGTGCAGCGGGATGCCCGAGGGGGTTATGGCGCGGTTACCTTTCGACGGGGAGACGGTAGGGGCTCCGCAATCCAAACATGCTTTCGGCCTGTACCATGCGACAATGAAGTACGGCTTTCGATTTCCGACCCACCCGTTGCTGTCAACTTTTCTCGACCGGGTGAATCTGTGTCCGGCTCAGCTTGTACCGAACTCCTACGCTTTGATGTATAGTGCGATCATCATTATTAAGTGTTTGGGGTTCGAGCCCCGATTCGAGGATTTTGGAGAGTTTTTCCTGCTTGTCAACTCCCCCAAGTCTGGGGTCGGTTACTATTACCTCCAAGCCAGGTCAGGTCGGAAACTTGTGGATATCCCGGTTACCTCTCATGGGCTTGGTTGGAAGGAAAGATTTTTCTTCATCGATTGCTCAATGCCTCTCCCTTTCCGTTCGACCTGGACCACCACGGAACCCAAAAAGCTCCCGACAAGGAAAAGCGCTTGGCTTCACAAGAAGCGGGCTTTCGAGCTCCTAACCAGCCTGGGCCCACTCGATCCTGAGTACTTGACGAGGACGGGGCACTTGGTCGAGGCGGGTTTGGTCCCGGGGACAAGGTTGCGAAATTTCCACTTCGGTGAGCCTTCACCTCAGGCCGGACCCGCCCGATCGGGTACGCACCGAACGATCGTCATTGGGATCGAACTCGATCCGACGCCGGTATCGGATCGATATCGACCCGTTTGGGGTCGGGTCGAGTTGATCCGTTTGTTGCGGATCGTGTTTGAATTCTAGCCTCTATACATACATATATTCAGCGCCCTTCTTTTTCAAGGTACTAATCGATCCGTCTCTGCAGGTCTGCACATCTTAGTGAGTCGCGCGGAAAGGGTGAGGAGGACAATGAAGCTGAAAAAGGGCGAGTCGATCCCGCAGGATGAACGGGAAATGGTTGACCACGCTATAGCTGCGATCCACGGAGCTCTTCCGGAAGCTCAAGCCGCGGCCCTACAACCCCGCCGAAGGGTCCCCCCGAACTCTCAACCCATGGAAGATGTCCAAGAGCCGGGGCAGGCATCGGATGCGGTCGAGCCCGATCCTGAGGACCCCGATCAAGTAATAAATTTGGACCACTTAGATCTTTATTTCGACTTCGACGAAAATCTTTATGACCTGACTCTTCCCCAGGAGGAACAGCTGGCGTCTAACAGGCACCTGAGAAAAAGGAAGAAGAAGGTGACTGTGGAAGAGGTGCCGATCGAAATCGAGGGGGATTCCAGCGGGTCGGATATTGAGAGTAAGTTGCTGAACTTCAAACAGACTCCACCACCACAATGGCCTAGTGAACTTGAGAGAGTCCGGGAGGATGGGTCGATTCGGAACCTTGGCATCGGACACCCCGATATCAGCTTGTTGTCCTCACTTTTCAACACCGGTTGTGTGGTCGACGAACAATGTGTGATTCATAAGGAGCCCGTCGATCACCAGAGGTATAGGATCAGCAAGGCTATCTTCGGCGTAAGTGTTTCCCCCTTATATCTGTTTCTTTCCCCCTCCTTGTGTTCGTCTCGATCCCGTGTATTCGGCTCGTAATCGACCGGTTGAGGTCGGTCGTGGACGATCCGTTGCATCGGGTCGTTTCTTCTTGCGTATTCTTGTTTTGCTGAGCCATGACAATTCTCGCCTCTATGAACAGGATATCCTCCCAGCTGCCATCAGCTTGTCCCAGAAGGCGGAGGTTTATCAAGAAGAGGTGGTCAAGTACAAGGAGAAGTACAGGGCTGCCAAGGCCATGCTGAGGTCGGCCAAGGCAGAGAAGGTAGCTGAGCTACAGGAACGGCTGGACGAGCTGATGAGCCTTAGGGAGGAAGAGGCCCAAACGCGTGCCGCGGAGTTGCAGAGCGCCCTCGATCGGATGGAGGATATGGAGAAAGTCCTACAGGCTCGTGAAACCGAACTCAATGAGATCCGGGCCGAAACCAAGGAGAAGGTCCAACAGGCGAAGGCCGAGGGGGAAGTGGCATCCCGAGCGGCCGCATTGGCGGAAGGACAGGCCAGGATCGACGCCATGATTGAGTCTTTTCGGAAGGCTAAGGGCCCGATCGAGCAGTACGCGGTTCGTGAGTTTATGGAGGGTCCAGCCTTCGACGAGGCGAACACGGTCATGGCCGCGACCGACATGGAGGCTGGCTTCAAGATTGCGCGCAATCAGCTCAAGGCCCAGGGCCTGATTCCGGTGTCCTTCGACGAGGGTTCCATCGGCCTAGATAAACCCGATCCGTATCCCGACCCGTTGGAGGAAGACGCCGAACCTCCTTTGGACATCAATTGGCGTCACCACAAGTACGGGTTTGCTATTGACATGGCCTACGCCAAGAGGGATAAGAGGGATCCCGTCTACGAGCTTCCTCCTCCGGTCGATATTGAGAGCTTCCTACTGTAGCACCCGGAACGCCAGGCACCACATCCCCCGCACTATAACCCCAATCCACATATGAAACGGACAATCCATACATGAATCGAAGCTGTAGCGAACGGGAGACAATAAAATGACTCAAGGCTAGGCGGGTACCCTCAATTTAAAACCGACTAACGATCAAATCAGAGTATTAAAACGCGGAAGCAATAACATTCAATAGATACGTATAGGTACCATATTTATTTATTTACGTATAGATACCAACGTTTACACTATCAATACAATGTCATCCGTCAACAACATAGACAATAGGGCGATACAAAATATCCCAAACCTCTATACAATCAAAATGTGGGAATGAAGTGTGCTAGACCCAAATTTAAAGACCAACTGACTCTAAATTCCCGCCTAGCACGCCCTGCAAAACACTGAAAAGTTGAGGTGTCAGTCCAACTCGGACTGAGCGAGGGGTATAAATAAATATAAGCGCACATACATACAAGCTATAACCTCGGGTAATAATTTAGGAAAACCATACAATTTAAGAGTTAATAGAGATACTATCGCCCGAGATTACAACTATTCCGATTTCAATTCAATCAATTTCAATTCAATCAATAGTGGCCCGGCGAGTGGGGCAATTCTCCAACCTTACACCGACTGTGTACAATCAATCAATCAATCAATCAATTATTAGGTGATTAGGCGATCAAGCAATTCATTAATGTGCACAATTAGCAATTTCAATGACACCTTCTTCCTCCGGGTGATGGTGGGATTGCAAGGCCCCACCATCCAATCAATCTGGGCAGAGGGTACATGAATCCCTAAGCCCGGAACTCCTTTCCCGCCCTAATCTCCTAGGGGGTTCAGGGGTCATCCCAATTTGGTGAGGATAGCTATCGAGTTACCCGTCAGCCCATGCTTTCCCGGTTGGCTCGAATCACTATCCTCGGGCCCACAGTGCAATACAATACTCGCCCAATCAATCAATCAATCAATCAATTTCTTTCAATATTTCGATAAAACATTTGAAAACCAATCTCATTTGAAAACTATACGTATAATTATAGGTTTTGGCTTAAAATATCACGTAGGGTTGTACGGGTCTTATGTATCTAGAATTAAACCTCACCTGAACGACCCAAAAATATCCAAGGAGACAGCTCACGGGGCCTGCTCCTCGTCACCAGGAAGCTGGTCTGTGCAAGAAAGACAATTGTCCGTGAAACACGACTCAAAATGTACCAAATAGGACGAACGGCAAAATACGACGAAACGACGGGAAAAATACAATGCACCTTGAAAATATCGCGTTTCAACATGTAATTAATCATATAATGTCAATTAGGGATCAAATAATTGATTGGAAGAGGGTGCTAAAATTTTAATTTTATGCAGTAGCTTTTGCTCTGCAATGGCCGTGGGAACGGCCGTTCCGGCCGTCCCTTGAAAATGGGAAGGGCCGTTCCCATGCTCAGAAAACGCGCGCCAGCGTTTTTAAAAGGGAAAACGCGTTTGGCTGGGAAGGGCCGTTCCGGCTCGCAGGCCAAAGTGGGAACGGCCGTTCCCAGTCTCGCTGGCCTGAGTCTCAGCATCATGGGAACGGCCGTTCCAGTTTTGAACTGGAGCTGGGAAGGGCCGTTCCCAGAATACGTGAGCTCAAAAATGCAGAGCAGAAACAGAGCAGCCATGGCCAAGCAACAAACAACCATAGAAAAGGGATGCAAACCAAGTTCCAATGCAAATAATGGACTCAATAAATATGCTAGCATGTATTTTGATCAATAACCAATCATAAAAACATATAATCCCAAGTGAGATCATCAATATTCACTCATATGAAACCCATATCAACACTCATGCTTTAAGTCCATAAATCACAAGATATGTGCATCAAACTCATGCTTAATGACCACAATAAATTTCCCAACAACCAATACACCATTCATTGAATGCACAACAAAGCCCTAGTTAAACCATATTTTCAATAAAATCATTCAATCACCATATTTACCTCAAGAGAAAGAAATGGAAGCTAAGATGATGAAGTGATGATGATGATGCTTGTATAATCCCAAATCCCACACAAATTGATGCTTGCAAGATGTAATCTTCACTTAGCCAAGAAGGGTTTTTGGTTCGGTTGAGCAAGGGAAGCAATGGAGCAAGATGAAATGTTTTGTATGAAGAATGAGGCAAGGTACGTGAAATGCTATGAAGGAGAGAAGAGAAATGGCCAAATTGCTATTGAATCCCTCCAAATAATAAGTTATGCAATTGAGTCCAAATCCAATTTTAAGTGATCAATATAGTCCAATTCAATTAGATCCCGTATGCATGAAAATGATCAATTAAGGACATAAAGGAAATAAATCACGTTCGAGAAAATATTTCACATTACAATCACATTCGATAATTTTGAAAAATATGATATGATATGAATTTTCAATAAAATAACAAGAATACAATTTTATAAAATTATGATATGCTATGGAAAATTAGAGAAATAGACAATTAATAATTAAATTACAACTCTCAAACGCACACGTGTCGTTCATACCTGAAATGCCGAAAGCTGGGGCGTTACAATCCTCCCTCCTTAAAAGAATCTGGTCCCCAGATTCACTGATCGGAAGGGAACAACTCTGGATGGAACCGTCTCATTTTGTCTTCGGTCTCCCACGTGGCTTCTTCGGTCTTATCACTTCTCCAAAGAACCTTAACCATGGGAATCCTCCGGTTTCGTAATTCCTGAAACTTCTTATCCAATATCTGAACCGGTTTCTGAACAAAGGTAAGACTCGGTTCCAATTCCACTTCTTCAACGGGAATGATCTCGGTTTCATCGGGGTAGTATTTCCTCAGCTGAGACACGTGAAATACGTTATGAATCCCCGTGAGGCTCGGTGGTAGGTCTAATCTGTAAGCAACTTCTCCGATCCTTTCCAGAATCTCATAAGGACCTAAATAACGAGGCTTAAGTTTACCTCCTTTCCCAATCCGAGCAAATCCTTTACGTGGAGACGCCTTCAAGAATACCCGGTCTCCAACCTCAAACTCGAGATCCCTTCTGCGACGATCGGCGTAGCTCTTCTGTCTGTCCTGAGCTGATTTCATCCGTTGTTTTATTAATTGGACTTTCTCAATTATAGCTTCAACCGCCTTGGAAGGTTTTTCCAATTTCTCACCTTTCTTAACACCTTCCTGTTTAGTCCATTTCCACTCTTCCAAATCAAAGAACAACGGAGAACGACACTTCCGTCCATAAAGTAGCTCATACGGTGCCATTCCAATCGAAGCCTGAAAACTGTTGTTGTACGCGAACTCAATCAGAGGTAGCTGATCATGCCAAGAAGACTGAAAATCCAAAGAACAAGCTCGAAGCAAATCCTCGAGATACCTTATTAATCTCTCGGACTGACCATCCGTCTGAGGATGAAAAGCTGTACTAAACTGGAGCTTCGTACCCAAAACCTCTTGCAATTCACGCCACAACCTCGAAGTGAACCGTGGGTCTCTGTCTGAAACGATACTGACCGGAATCCCGTGAAGTCTAACAATCTCCCGGTTATAAAGCTCGGCTAGCTTGCGAATCTTATACGACATCCGAACCGGCAGAAAATGTGCAGACTTCGTCAAACGATCCACAATCACCCAAATCCCATCGAATCCACCTTTCACCTTAGGTAATCCGGACACGAAATCCATCGTCACCTGTTCCCACTTCCACTCAGGAATAGGTAACGGCTGAAGAAGACCTCCCGGTTTCTGATGCTCGGCTTTCACTTTCTGACAAGTGAGACAATGCTTCACAAACTCGGCCACATCTTTCTTCAGTCCACGCCACCAATAATATTGCCTTAAGTCCTTATACATCTTGTTCCCTCCGGGGTGGATAGAATAAGCCGATCTGTGAGCTTCCTCGAGCAACACCCGTTTCAACTCTTCGGGTACAACCACTCGGTTCTTGAAACGAAGAAGACCGGTTTCATCGAACCCGAATGGACACTCTGGATCAGCTCTTGCCTTGGCTACCAATCTCTGAACTTCCAAATCTGTACTCTGAGCCTCAAACAACTTGTGCTTCAACTCTGGTTGGACCGAAATATTAGAAACTCGAGCCTTTAGAACAATTGGCTCGATTCCACTACTCTCACCCACTTCCAGGCTCGACACACTAGCCTTCCTACTAAGTGCATCGGCGACCACGTTAGCTTTGCCGGGATGGTACTTGATCGTGCAATCATAATCTTCCAGCCTTTCCATCCAACGCCGTTGCCTCATATTTAAATCCTTCTGAGTGAATAAATACTGGAGGCTTTTGTGGTCGGTGAAAATCTCGAAGGACACTCCGTACAAATAATGTCTCCACTTTCCAAGTGCAAAGACTACGGCAGCAAGCTCAAGATCATGTGTCGGATAATTCTTTTCATGCTCTTTCAACTTCCTCGAAGCATAAGCAATCACTTTACCCTTTTGGGTCAACACACATCCCAAGCCTTCCTTAGAAGCATCTGTATAAACAGCATATCCTTCAGAACCTTCCGGAAGGGCTAACACTGGAGCAGACACTAACTTTTCCTTCAAGAAAGTGAAACTCTTCTCACAGTCTTCATTCCAATCGAATTTCACATTCTTCTTCGTCAACCGGGTTAAAGGAGCTGCTAACTTGGAGAAATCCTTCACAAACCTCCGGTAGTAACCTGCCAATCCCAAGAAACTCCTAATCTCAGAGGCATTCCTAGGTTTCTCCCACTTCAACACTGATTCAATCTTGGAAGGATCGACTTCCAAACCGTTGCCCGAAATCACGTGACCCAAGAATGACACCCTGTCAATCCAGAACTCACACTTGCTGAATTTGGCAAACAACTGATGTTCCTTCAAAGTCCTCAATACCAACTGAAGGTGTCTTGCATGCTCCTCGGCAGACTTCGAGAAAACCAGGATATCATCAATAAAGATGACCACGAACTTATCCAGAAAAGGCCTGAAGATCCTGTGCATCATATCCATAAAAGCTGCTGGGGCATTAGTCAATCCAAACGGCATCACAACGAACTCATAATGCCCATACCGAGTGTTAAATCCTGTCTTAGGAATATCCCCTGATCGGATACGCAGCTGGTAGTAACCTTGTCTCAAATCCAATTTCGAATAAACCTTCGATCCCTGAAGTATGTCAAACAACTCCTCGATGTGTGGAAGAGGATACTTGTTCTTGATCGTCATCCGGTTCAACTCCCTATAGTCTATGCACATTCTCAAGGTCCCGTCCTTCTTCTTTACAAACAAAACCGGTGCACCCCAAGGAGAAGAACTCGGTCTGATGTACCCAATCTCCAACAACGCATCAAGTTGAGTCTTCAACTCTTTCAACTCGGCCGGAGCCATGCGATACGGAGTCTTGGAGTACGGCTCTGCGTTAGGATACAAATCGATCACAAACTCAATTTCCCGTTCTGGAGGTAAAGAATCCAATTCCTCAGGAAAGACCTCGGGAAACTCCTTCACTACTTCCGTCTCTTCCAGTTTACTCTGATCCTTGGGTTTGTTGAGAATATAAGCAATGAAACCCGTGGCTCCCTCTCGAACCAACTTATGAGCTTCAGAAAACGAAAGTAGCGGTACAGTCTTGGAACTCCAACCTACTACCAAATCTGATCCCAACTGAACCTTCTTTGCCCTGCAATCAACTGTGGCAGAATGTCTGTACAACCAATCCATGCCCAGAATAGATCCGTAGCAAGTCATCGGCAGCTCAATGAAATCTGACAAGAAAACTCGGCCCTCGATACTCACCGGAACCTCTCTAAACACCCGATCAGATTCTATACTACCACCAAAAGGAGTACTAACCACATAACATGCAGAAGAACGAGTAACAGGCAAAGACAGAGAAACAGATATAGCACTCGAAAGAAAGGAGTGAGTAGCTCCCGGATCAAACAACGTATGAATGTTCGTGCCATGTATGCAAATGGTACCTTCAACTACCGCGGCTGGATCAACATCTGCATCCGGCTGCTCTCCCTCCAAAGCATAAGCCCGAGCCCTAATCAGTGGTCTCGGTGCACCCGGTGGTAGCATCCTGTTATCCGGACATCCATCTACCATATGCTCGTCGCTCCCACAAAGCAAACATAAACCCAGACGCCTCCTGCAGTTATCATAAGTATGCGTCCTCCGACCACAGAAGGTACAAGCAGGCCTCTCGGGTAGTGGTGGTACAGCTGGAGCAACTGGAGCAACTGGAGCTCTCATCACTGGTCCTGCAGGTCGGGGCTTCTTCCCTGGACCCTGTGGAGCTGGTGGTGGGGAGGAATATACCATCGGCCTCTTGCCTGAAGCAGATCCCGATCCTGGACCCTTAAACCCTGATCCGGCACCTCTGAACCCTGAGCCAGAACCTCTGAATCCCGATCCTGATCCTGAACCCGAACCTGAGCCTGAACGGTAGGTAGACCGCCTCGCATTCACTGAATCCTCAACTAACAAGGCCTTTTTAGTAGCCTTTGCCCACGTGCTCGTGTTGACCGCCTCAATCGCTGCCTGAATATCCGGTCTAAGGCCCTGAACAAACTGCATCGCCTTATGGAAATCATCACTCGCTATATTAGGAGCATAGCGGGACAATCTCTCATACTCAGCGATATACTCTGAAACTGACCGGCTTCCTTGCTTCAACTCTGTAAATTCCTTCAATCTTCTAGTGCGAGAAGATGGAGGAATGAACTTGTTCTGAAATTCTCTAACAAACACTTCCCAATTTACTTCCTCGCCTGCAGCATCTAACACTATCCGGGCACTCTCCCACCAGGAATAGGCCTCACCCTGAATCAAAGAAAGTGTACAACGGGCCTTCTCCCTGGACTCACACGGGATGAGCTCCCAAACCCTCTCGATCTCCCTGAGCCACTGCTCGGCCTGAATATCATTTCCTTTGTAAAACTTGGGAGGATGCTGGTTCTGAAACTCCCTGAAAACAGCTGAAATCTGACCTCCAGGCTGTGGTGGTGCAACTGGTGGTGGTGGTGGAACATGATCCCGAACTCTCTGATCAATAAGACCCACCACTGCATTCATAAAATCCTGTGGCTGAGCCTGAGGAGGTGGAGGAGGAGGTGGTGATCTCTCCCTGCGATGATGTCGATGATGTCGATGTCTAGGAGAACGATCACGATGATATCTATCGCGAGCCATCCTGAAATCAAGTCACTATTATGCATGTTCAATTAGTCAATGCCAATGTGTGCAAATAATTCATAAATTGCACATAAATTCAAAATTCCAACAATCCACCAATTTCAAGTAAGTCAAGTAGGTTCAAGTATCAATTAACAATGCAAGACTCTCAAATTGACAATTAGTTCCTATGCCGTGCGACCTAGACTCACAAGACACGACACTAGAGACCCGGTTTTGCAACCGGGCTCTGATACCACCGTAGGATGTAGCACCCGGAACGCCAGGCACCACATCCCCCGCACTATAACCCCAATCCACATATGAAACGGACAATCCATACATGAATCGAAGCTGTAGCGAACGGGAGACAATAAAATGACTCAAGGCTAGGCGGGTACCCTCAATTTAAAACCGACTAACGATCAAATCAGAGTATTAAAACGCGGAAGCAATAACATTCAATAGATACGTATAGGTACCATATTTATTTATTTACGTATAGATACCAACGTTTACACTATCAATACAATGTCATCCGTCAACAACATAGACAATAGGGCGATACAAAATATCCCAAACCTCTATACAATCAAAATGTGGGAATGAAGTGTGCTAGACCCAAATTTAAAGACCAACTGACTCTAAATTCCCGCCTAGCACGCCCTGCAAAACACTGAAAAGTTGAGGTGTCAGTCCAACTCGGACTGAGCGAGGGGTATAAATAAATATAAGCGCACATACATACAAGCTATAACCTCGGGTAATAATTTAGGAAAACCATACAATTTAAGAGTTAATAGAGATACTATCGCCCGAGATTACAACTATTCCGATTTCAATTCAATCAATTTCAATTCAATCAATAGTGGCCCGGCGAGTGGGGCAATTCTCCAACCTTACACCGACTGTGTACAATCAATCAATCAATCAATCAATTATTAGGTGATTAGGCGATCAAGCAATTCATTAATGTGCACAATTAGCAATTTCAATGACACCTTCTTCCTCCGGGTGATGGTGGGATTGCAAGGCCCCACCATCCAATCAATCTGGGCAGAGGGTACATGAATCCCTAAGCCCGGAACTCCTTTCCCGCCCTAATCTCCTAGGGGGTTCAGGGGTCATCCCAATTTGGTGAGGATAGCTATCGAGTTACCCGTCAGCCCATGCTTTCCCGGTTGGCTCGAATCACTATCCTCGGGCCCACAGTGCAATACAATACTCGCCCAATCAATCAATCAATCAATCAATTTCTTTCAATATTTCGATAAAACATTTGAAAACCAATCTCATTTGAAAACTATACGTATAATTATAGGTTTTGGCTTAAAATATCACGTAGGGTTGTACGGGTCCTATGTATCTAGAATTAAACCTCACCTGAACGACCCAAAAATGTCCAAGGAGACAGCTCACGGGGCCTGCTCCTCGTCACCAGGAAGCTGGTCTGTGCAAGAAAGACAATTGTCCGTGAAACACGACTCAAAATGTACCAAATAGGACGAACGGAAAAATACGACGAAACGACGGGAAAAATACAATGCACCTTGAAAATATCGCGTTTCAACATGTAATTAATCATATAATGTCAATTAGGGATCAAATAATTGATTGGAAGAGGGTGCTAAAATTTTAATTTTATGCAGTAGCTTTTGCTCTGCAATGGCCGTGGGAACGGCCGTTCCGGCCTTCCCTTGAAAATGGGAAGGGCCGTTCCCATGCTCAGAAAACGCGCGCCAGCGTTTTTAAAAGGGAAAACGCGTTTGGCTGGGAAGGGCCGTTCCGGCTCGCAGGCCAAAGTGGGAACGGCCGTTCCCAGTCTCGCTGGCCTGAGTCTCAGCATCATGGGAACGGCCGTTCCAGTTTTGAACTGGAGCTGGGAAGGGCCGTTCCCAGAATACGTGAGCTCAAAAATGCAGAGCAGAAACAGAGCAGCCATGGCCAAGCAACAAACAACCATAGAAAAGGGATGCAAACCAAGTTCCAATGCAAATAATGGACTCAATAAATATGCTAGCATGTATTTTGATCAATAACCAATCATAAAAACATATAATCCCAAGTGAGATCATCAATATTCACTCATATGAAACCCATATCAACACTCATGCTTTAAGTCCATAAATCACAAGATATGTGCATCAAACTCATGCTTAATGACCACAATAAATTTCCCAACAACCAATACACCATTCATTGAATGCACAACAAAGCCCTAGTTAAACCATATTTTCAATAAAATCATTCAATCACCATATTTACCTCAAGAGAAAGAAATGGAAGCTAAGATGATGAAGTGATGATGATGATGCTTGTATAATCCCAAATCCCACACAAATTGATGCTTGCAAGATGTAATCTTCACTTAGCCAAGAAGGGTTTTTGGTTCGGTTGAGCAAGGGAAGCAATGGAGCAAGATGAAATGTTTTGTATGAAGAATGAGGCAAGGTACGTGAAATGCTATGAAGGAGAGAAGAGAAATGGCCAAATTGCTATTGAATCCCTCCAAATAATAAGTTATGCAATTGAGTCCAAATCCAATTTTAAGTGATCAATATAGTCCAATTCAATTAGATCCCGTATGCATGAAAATGATCAATTAAGGACATAAAGGAAATAAATCACGTTCGAGAAAATATTTCACATTACAATCACATTCGATAATTTTGAAAAATATGATATGATATGAATTTTCAATAAAATAACAAGAATACAATTTTATAAAATTATGATATGCTATGGAAAATTAGAGAAATAGACAATTAATAATTAAATTACAACTCTCAAACGCACACGTGTCGTTCATACCTGAAATGCCGAAAGCTGGGGCGTTACACCTACCGTCGACCCGACACAGTCGAAAAAAATCCTCAGGCCGTATGGGCGCCTCGGGTTCATCTCCTTCTTAGCCTTGATAGTTTCATGTATTTCTTTTTATTTATTTAATTTTTTTTTAAGGCCATTTTCACTTGACCCAGCGGCCGGGGATGTCGCCGCGTGAACATTTTGTTGCTTTGTTCTCACGCTTTATTTTCCATTACAATATTCTTCGGTTTTCATGTATGGGGCGGTGGGTCGTGACCGACCTCTTTGTGTAATGGGATCAAGTTTGATCCTAAGTTACGTGTCGGATCGAGTTCGACCACGTTTGTTATAACGGATCGAGATCGATCCGTTCTTGTGGGGGTCTGAGTTCGATCCCCATATGCTTGATGGATCGATTCTGATCCTTTTGATGGATCGATTTCGATCCGATCGGGAATGAAATGGTCAATTTCGACCCCCACTTGTACGGGTTTCGAATTTGGGGTTCCCCCGTCTCAAGGATTTTTCCTCGTTAGCCCCGTTCTCGTCGGGTCATTGGACGACCTCGTTGGACTTGGGGATTTGTAAGTGCGAGAAAATAATCAAAAACATTTAGAGTGAATGTGGTTAGTCCTTCCAGACGGCATAGTCGTGGATAGGATGCGTAACTAATACAAGAGGTGTAAAAATGATTATCGCATTCCATAGTCCGGATCGAAATTGATCCGTAGACACGTTCGTGATCGGGCTTCGAATAGGCTCCCGTCTGGTTTACTATACAAAATAAGCTTTTTAAACAAAAAACTTCTTCAGATTGTGCGCGTTCCAGGGTCTTGGTAGCGGCACTCCGGCCATATCCTCGAGCTTGTACGCCATGTTTTTGCCTATTTTAGTAACTCGGTAGGGACCTTCCCAATTGGGTTCAAGTTTTCCCACATGTTGGAGGACCTTAACCTTCTTCAACACTAGATCCCCGATCTGGAATGCACGGGGCCTGACGTGTTTGTTGTATGATCGGGTTGCGGCTGCCTTGTATTGCTTAATCTTCTGGTACGCGCGTTCCCGTTTTTCCTCAATCAGATCCAAGTCATCGGATCGGTTTTCGTTATTTCTATCGAGCTGGTACTGACTGACTCGGGCCGTTTCGTGTAATAACTCCGATGGGATCACAGCCTCCGACCCGTATATCAGGGAGTAGGGGGTTTGGCCCGTTACCGTTCTGGGGGTCGTTCGGTAAGCCCAAAGGACCCCGTCGAGTTCGTCCGCCCATGCCCCCAGCTTGGCATCGAGGCGGGTCTTCAAATTTTGGATGATGATCCGGTTGGTGACTTCGGCTTGGCCATTCATTTGAGGGTGGCCAACGGTCGTGAACCTGAGGTCGATCCCGATATCTCGACAGTAGCTTTTGGTGTTCTCGCTCCGGAACTGAGGTCCATTGTCACAGATAAGAACCCTCGGGACTCCAAAGCGGCAGATTATACTCTTCCAAAGGAAATTTCTTATCACCGGATCAGTTATCTTTGGGACAGCTTCGGCTTCGACCCACTTTGAGAAATACTCGACGGCCACTATGGCGAACCGTTTTTGTCGAGGGGCCAGGGGGAAAGATCCAATAATGTCGATCCCCCATTGATCGAAGGGCCATGAGACATCGATCGCGATCATGGTTGCGGGGTGTGTGTGTGTATGAGGTTGCCGTGTTTTTGGCACTTGGGACATTTCATCGAGTGCAACTTCGCGTCTCGGACAAGGGTCGGCCAGAAATACCCGCTTCTTAAGACTTTGCGGGCTAGGGCTCGACCCCCTGAGTGGTTCCCGCAGTTCCCTTCATGAATTTCGTCCAACACATCTCTGGCCTGGCCCAGACGGAGACATCTCAGCGGCGGACCTGTGAATGATTTCTTGAACAATCTCCCTTCGTGATCCAGTAGGTATAGCAGCGAGCAGTATTTCATTCGCCTCGCCTCTAACCGGTTTTGAGGTAGCATCCCATCCCTTAGGTAGGAGACTAGGCTATCCATCCAACACGGCTCCTCCAGGTCGATCGCGGAGACATCGATCCGACCAGGGTCGATGATCCGATCGGATGAGACGTGAAATGAGATGGTCCCGTCTCGGGTGCCTTGAAGGCCGTTCGCGAGTTTGGATAACGCGTCCGCTCGCGTGTTTTCTTCACGGGGGACTTGCTCGATCCGAAATTCTTTGAATTTTGAGGCCAACTCTCTAACCACCCTGAGATAATCCGCCATCGATTCTTCCCTTGCTTCATACGTGCCGTTGACCTGACCCGTGACAAGCTGGGAGTCGGTCACGACGGCCAATCGGTCGACCCGATGTTCTGAAGCGAACTTTAGTCCTGCGAGGAGTGCCTCGTATTCTGCTTCGTTATTACTGGCCTTGAAGTCTAAGCGGATGGCAAAATCGAACAGTGTACCATCCGAACTGATTAGTGATATCCCCACCCCTCCCCCCTTGGAGGTCGATGAGCCGTCAACGTACATTGTCCAACTCAGGGGATCGGGGGCGTTCTTTGGGGGCTTCGTGTTCTTTTCGACTAAAAAGTCAGCCAGAACCTGAGCTTGTTGGGCGAGGCGAGGTTGGAAAGTGATGTCATGCTCGCTTAGCTCCACCGCCCATTTCATCATTCGACCCGAGACATCGGGTTTGGACAAGACTTGTCTAAGGGGTTGGTCGGTTAGCACCACGATAATAGATGGGCATGTGTTTTCGATCCCTAATTGCGACGAGGACCGAACTAAAAATTTCGTTGGAAAGGGAGAGATAGAGGTACAAGGTCTCCCCTTCGTTGGGCTTGGTCAACAACGGTGGAGATGCCAGGTACTCTTTAAGTTGCTCAAAGGCTCTATCACACTCCTCATTCCATTCGAACTTTTTTAGGTTTCGTAATATTTTGAAGAAGGGCAGGTTCCGTTCGGATGATCGGGATATGAACCGATTTAGGGAAATTATCCGGCCGACCAAAGATTGGACTTGGCTTATGCAGTCGGGTCGAGGTATGACCTGGATTGCCTTGATTTTTGCCGGGTTCGCTTCGATCCCCCGCTGGCTAACCATATAGCCGAGGAATTTTCCCCCTTCGACCCCAAAGGTGCATTTGTCCGGGTTAAGCTTCATACCGTACCCCCTGAGGATTTCAAACACTCGACCCAGGTGGCCGAGATGATCACACGCCCGTTTGCTCTTTACGATCATATCATCCACGTAGACTTCCATCGTCTTCCCGATCTCTTCCTTAAACATCTTGTTCACCAACCTCTGGTAGGTCGCTCCGGCGTTTTTGAGACCGAACGGCATTACTTTAAAACAATAAATGCCCTTGATTGTTATAAAAGCGGTGTGGGGTCGATCTTCGGGCGCCATGGAGATCTGATAGTATCCCTGAAAGGCGTCCATCATGCTCAGCATTTCACAACCGGCTGTCGAATCGCCGAGCTGATCGATCCGAGGGAGCGGGTAAGGGTCCTTTGGGCACACTTTATTTAGATCCGTGAAATCGTTACACATTCTCCATTTACCCCCCGTCTTCTGTACCAAGACTACATTACATAGCCAATCGACATATTGCGCCGGGGTCACATAACCCGCATCGAGCAATTTGTTGACCTCGACCTCGACCTCGATGATCTCGTTTCGTTCTTTGCTTTGAGTTCTTAGCTTCTGTTTTATGGGTCTGTGAGTGGGATCGAGACCGAGGCGATGGCAGATCACCTTCGGGTCGATCCCCACAAGATCCTTCGCCGTCCATGCAAACACGTCTGCGTTTTCTTGGAGGAACTCAATCATCATCATCTCGTGCTGGGGGTTCATGTTGGCCCCGAACTTCGTGGATTTGTTGCTGTCGTTCGGGTCGAGGGGTATGTGTTTCAAAGAATCAGAAGGCTCGATCCGACCTACTGCTTTCCTCTTCTGGGCTACGCGTGATCCTTCGGCGTCTACCTTGGGCGCAGCGAGATCGAGATCCGAGCTCGTGTAAGTCTGGAGATCAAGGCATTCGCCCGTGTCTTTCTCCTTATCTTTCGGTTCCTTAAGGGTGATCGCATAACATGCCCAGCTGTCCGGGACGTCACACCCCACTTCCCCGACCCCGTTAGGGGTCGGCATTTTCAACTTCTGGTGGTAGGTGGAGATTATGGCTCTGAATTGAATGAGGCCGGGTCGGCCAAAAATCATGTTGTAAGCGAGGGGCATGTTTACCACAACGTACTCGACCTCTTGGGTAACTCGATGAGGCGATGTTCCCATCGAAGTGAGCAGTTTGATGCGCCCAAGCGGGACAACCTGGGATCCTTCAAAGCCGGACAGAGGCGTTCGGATTGGATCTAATTTCAAGTTATGCAGTTTCATTTTTATAAGCGTAGAGTAAAGGATAATGTTCGGGCTACTTCCATTGTCAACAAGGCATTTGGTTACATTGTAATTAGCCACTCCCAAGGTCACCACCATCGGACAACTAGGCGTTTCACCCTCCCGATGTGGGCCAGAGTGGCTGTCATTTTCGCTAAAGCTAACCTCTTGCCTCTCCCACTCTTTGCTTTGCTCGATCTAGAGGACCTCCTCGCGTGGACCGTTGTATTCTCGAGCCGCCCTCCGGATGTTCTTCTTCCTGGCAGCGTTGGAATCACCGCCCCCGTGCCCCCCGACGATCATGTAGATAGTGCCATTAGTCGGGGGGTTGTCCTCGGTCCTCTCCAGGGGTTGCTTGCCGGTTCTCCTTGACGGGGATCGGGATCGATCTCGATCCCGAGACTGATCTTGGCTCCGACAGGCCTTCTCAGAATAGTTATCGATCTTGCGAACGAAGTCCTTCAGGTGCCCTCCTCGGATGAGTCTTTCGATCTCGTCGCGGAGGGCGTTGCATTCCTCGGTGGTGTGACCCCATTGCTGATGGTATCCGCAATACTTCCCCGATTTCTGGGCTTTGGGGCCTTCCCGGATGGTCTTGGGCTTGTTCAAGAGTTTTTTGTCCATGACCGTGAAGATTTATTGGACGGTCGTATTGAGGGGGATGTAGTTCCTCCGATCGATTTGGGCCGGCGGATCGATTTTTCCCTTCGATTTTTTCGGCTCGAACCCCTTCCGGGTCGGGGTCGAGTTCGACCCCATGTGATGGCTCTCCGGGGTGGGCGAAGGAGCAGGCCCATGAGCTAATGCCATCTCCTCGACCCGCATAAACCCATGGGCGAGATCCTGAATTTCAGTCAGGTTTTTGGGGCCAGCCCTGACGATCTCATCCGCCCACAGGCGATTGCGTAGCGCCCGATGGACGACCGGGAGCAGAGTGTCCATCGTCGGGTCCTCGACCCGTACCACTTCCTTTGAGAATCGGGTGAAGAAGTCTCGAAGGGATTCTCCTTTCTCTTGGCGGAGGTTGTTGAGGTAAGAAGGGGGCAGCTTCTCCCCTGACATGGAGGAGAAGTGCGCCGAAAACCGGTCTACAAAGTGATTGTAGGTCCGGATGCATCGAGGCGGCAGGCGGATGAACCAGTCCTGCGCGGGACCCGTCAGAGTGGTCACAAAAATTTTGGCCCAAATCTGCTGCGGATGGGGGTGCAGCAATATTCTGTTTTCAAAAGCAGTAACGTGTTTCTCGGGATCGGTCGTCCCGTTGTAAAGAGGCAATCCCGAGGGGATTCGATCTCCGTCGCAGGTTGTGCGGAGAATATCCTCAGAAAATGGGGAGGCTTCCTCCCGATCGGATCTGTAGAGCAGGGGTTGGCGGTTCAACCCAGCGCGTAGATCGACCTGCCTCTGGGAGATCATGGAACCTCGATCCCCCAGGCGGTCCTGCACCCGCCTTCTTGGCGGATCGATATATTGATCCGGGCTGCGGTCCTGGCGGGCTGTGGCGATCCTTGCCGCCTCGTTGCGGGCCGATCGGGTGGGTAACCGGTTCCGCAAGTCATCGTACTCTTCATGGTCGTCATCGACTGCTCGCTTACCGCGGTTCGCGCGGCTGGGATGATCCGAATCCCCATGGCCCTCCAACGGGACTTGTTTGCTCCCTCCCGCGGGTGGCGGAGGAGGTACAAACCCGGGGACCTGTGCTTGGCCCGCGCCCGCTTGGGGAGGAAGGCCCCATATGACCTGGGCGGGTCCGCCGTTGAGCGGCTAGAGGTAGTAGGGTATTGCAGACCCGTAAGTCTGAGCCGCAGGCCCATAAGCGCTGGCTATTACACGGCTGGGGATAGTAGCGGGACTAGCCCTCGGCAATTCCGGGCGTCTTGGCTCCCGGCCTTCTACTTGGGCCTGTTCGATCTCGACCCGCCACTGGTCAAGAAAGGCGTCAAGGTCAGCCTGTGTAATGGCGACCCTCGGAGCAGCCTCTGGTTGAGGCACAATCGCACTGGCGCTGGGGCCCGCAATCCCGACGACGGGGGGAGCAATGGGGAGATGACCAAGCGGCGCGTTGGTGTCATGCCTGCCTTTGGTGACCTCCTCCAAGTCCTCATCCTGTCGGGTCTTCCTAGTGTTCACCATGGTCGCAAGAAGAGAGGAAGTGTTTTACTCAAGATCGAGGTAGAGAGAAGTGTAGTTCCCACAGACGGCGCCAAACTGATCCGGCCCAAAAATGGTTTAGCTGAGTTGGAGGTCTAAGTGGCAATCTCGGGTCGATCAGTCAAGAATTTGTAACGTGGGCTCTTTAATCGATCTGAAAACACTTGAAACAAACGTGAGCTCAAAGGCCAAATTGGGGACTTGGGGTTGGACCCAAGTTTGGCACTCCGACGCTCATGTCAGTGGGAGAATTTTAGAGAGAGAAATAAATGCTCTTAAATTGCTTACCAAACACTGTTCAAGACTTGGGTATTTATAGTCAGGAGCAATTAACACAGTAGTGCGTCACTACAAGAAAACAGCGGAATTCCGACGGCACTGTTCGTCGGAATTCCGTCGGAAATCCATCGGAAACATCAAATACCGACGAATTTCCGACGGATTTCCGACGGATGATTGTTGTCGCATAACTAGTCCTCGGAAAAATTTACCGACGGATTACCGACGGAATTATCCGTCGGAAACATTTCCGACGGATTACCGACGGATTTCCGACGGAAATTTTAACGAAATGTTAAAAATAATAAACGACTTTTCCGACGGAAAATCCGTCGGAAATCCGTCGGAAAATAGAATAAAAGTAAATAATCTAAAAAAAATAAAAAAATTATTTGTGAGACCCGAACCACCCCCGAAACAAGCCACACCAACACCTCAGACGAGCCACGAGCCGAGCTTGAGCTCGGCGAGCCAACCCAATACGAGAATTAATTCCCACGACTATTGCGCTCGCGGGGATTCGAACTCGGGTCTCCAAGAAAGAATGGTGACCCCTTACCAACTTGGCTAACCTGCTTATTGTTAATATTTTTTCTTTAAATATATTTATATACTTATTTCAAATAATTATTTAAATACGTTTTGTTATTAATTTAAAATATAAAATTTTAAATATATGATTATATGAATTAAATATAATCATATTTATTGGAATTTTTTAAAAGTACTTATTCAAATGAAAATAAAACTCATTAGAATTAAGAGTTCTCCGATCTATTGAAAATATATAGAGTATGATAATAAGAATTTTTTCTAAAATTAATATATTAATTATAAGTTACATTATAAGATATTTGTACATTTAAAAATAAAATTAGTAATTAGAAAAAAAATTATTTAATTAAATTTAATAGTTTCCGACGGATTACCGACGGAATTTCCGTTGGAAATATTTATTTTTATTTTTATATTTTTGTAGTTTCCGACGGATTACCGACGGAATTTTCGTCGGAAAATATTTATTTTTATTTTCATATTTTTATATGTTCCGACGGATTACCGACGGAATTTCCGTCGGAAAATATTTATTTTTATTTTTATATCTTTATATTTTTATAGTTTCCGACGGATTACCGACGGAATTTCCGTTGGAAAATATTTATTTTTATTTTCATATTTTTATATTTTCCGACGGATTACCGACGGAATTTCCGTCGGAAAATATTTATTTTTATTTTTATATCTTTATATTTTTATAGTTTCCGACGGATTACCGACAGAATTTTCGTCGGAAAATATTTATTTTTGTTTTTATATTTTCCAACAAATTCCGTCGGAAAACCGTCGGTATTCCGTCGAAAAATATTTATTTTTATTTTTATTTTTATATTTTTATATTTTCCGACGGATTACCGACGGAATTGTCCGTTGGAAATGTTTCCGACGGATTACCGACGGAATTTTCGTCGGAAAATATTTATTTTTATTTTTATATTTTTGAACAAATTCCGTCGAAAAACCGTCGGTATTCCGTCGGAAAATAATAATTTTCCGACGGACTTGATTCCGTCGGAAATTGGCAGTTTTCTTGTAGTGCGTGTACCGCGGCTATGCATTAAATGCTCTGCAGTCGATCGGGTCGTTTGTCGGACGCCTGAGCGGGTGCTTTGGGATCGAGTGTACTTTGTTTCCCTTTTGGGCGTAGACATGTACCAGGTGCATTAAATGCACTGTAGCGCGTCTAGCCTTGGCGAACCGGGGAGTTACGCGTGTCCCGATAAAGATGCTTGATGGCATCTTGTCGCCTGGTGACGTAGAATCTCGATCCGGGAGGTCGAGGTCAGGCGGGTCGTGATGAAGCATGTCCGTAGTGAGGAAACCGCTAGTGGGGTCGAGTCCGACCCCAAGACTCGTGCGGGATGAGGACGTTTCACGCGTGATTCCCGTGGGGGGGACAAGGACGGACCGTTCGTCGTGGATTATGGGATCGGGATCGATCCCTTGCGGTGTAGGGATCGGATCGATCCCTTGAGCCCAGGGATCGGATCGATCCCTTGCGGTGTAGGGATCGGATCGATCAATTGTTGTGTAGGGATCTGATCGATCCCTTGAGCCTAGGGATCGGATCGATCCCAGAGTTGTGCGGGATCGGATCGATCCCTTGCGGTGTAGGGATCGGATCGATCCCTTGAGCCCAGGGATCGGATCGATCCCAGAGTTGTACGGGATCGGATCGATCCCTTGAGCCTCGGGATCGGATCGATCCCTGAGTTGTACGGGATCGGATCGATCCCTTGAGCTAGGGATCGGATCGATCCGCTCTTGGGATAGGGATCGGTTCGATCCGTTGTTCCTTGAGGGAGCAATCTCAATTAGGGTTATGGGTCGAATTTGGTCCGTTAGGGCGTAGCAGATCGAGTTCGACCCGTTGATTCGTTGGCGCGGGGACGTTGGTCCGCTTGAGGTGGCGTGATGTCCACGTGGCTTTCTCTAAGGCGTGCCACGTGGCTCGGCCATTTTATGCCGTATCACATACGACATATTTGAACGAATGAAAAACCGGGGCGTTACGGTATGTATATGTATATATATAATATACTTCATATTTGTTTCTTTGTGATCTAAGTGGTGACGTGTATATATGAAATATATAGTGTATATATATTGTATGTTATAAATTTAATTAATATGAATTCAAGTGCTATAATTTAAATATTTAAAATATTATGACCCCTCTAATTTGAATTTTTACACGCATGACTTTCGTGTTCCGTTTTGTGCTATCTAATGACTTCTTTTTGTTCGTTTATGACTTATAAGCTATGTGAACATGGGATACTATATGTGCAACGTCTTATATTAATTTTATGGATTTATTTGATACGAGTTTTACGTAATTCGAACTTGAATGTTTAAGTGACACTTTCTTACCTTTCAGATGCATACATGGTATTCATGAGCATTGCCGTGCGTCTAGTTAGTTCATGATTGAGTCTAAGTCATAAGATTATGTTTGTTTTCTCAGACTTAAGTCTCGGAGGAGTCGGTTCCACCATTTAAGCTTCTTCTTGGTCGTCAACGCTCTTCCGGGAGCACTTTTGGTAAAAGGTGAGGTTTAGGTTTGTTTTCTTTTAGTTAATGTGACCTACGA
Organism: Lantana camara; assembly: GCA_037501455.1. Taxonomy (NCBI): domain Eukaryota; kingdom Viridiplantae; phylum Streptophyta; class Magnoliopsida; order Lamiales; family Verbenaceae; genus Lantana; species Lantana camara. Next base: position 47,843,370 of record CM074860.1, on the reverse strand, counting down.
CCCTATATGCTCGTTTTCAAGCCCGCATGCGAATATATACTATATGTATATTAAATATGTGCTTTATGATATGTTACGAATCTTGTTAATTCGATTTAATAAGAGTTTTTCTCAAACTATACGTATGGGCGTATATAAGCTTAAAAATGGTTTTGCAACAAGGGTATGCTCGAAACCGTGTATCGTCAAGCAAACTATGGATTTCCCTCAGCATGTTATGAATTAGGAAGACACGGAGAGGTATGTGTCTAGCATATGCCGAGTTGCACGGTAAGGTATGTTTCTTATGGTATGTTTCTTAAGTATGAGTAGTATGTTTCTAGGTTTCGCGAGTTAGGTATGTTTCCTATGAGTCATATGAATCTTATGAGTCTTATGAATCCCTGGGCCTCGAAGGCGTGAGTAAGGACGCCCGAGGCGGTGTTGGACCACCGGGTTAAGACTGTGCACGTGCTCATTTGAGGTACCTACGCGCGACTCTCAGGGAGATAGAGAAGGCGTGGTGCTTTGATCCTTCGGCCTAGGCCGGAGAAGGTACGTTGTGGGATCGCTACCCCACATATATAGAGTTGCACGATGAGGGCCCGTAACCCGCGTGCAGACTTCTGAAGGAGGATGGAATATGGGAGTATGAGTCTTATGAATCTTATGTATTTACGTTTCCTTATGTTTTCTTACGAATCATTCTTAAGGGGTAAGGTTGGAGACCCGTGCTCGCCATGTAACGCCCCGACTTTTCGGACGTAAAGGTAGAGCGTATGTGTTTACCAAACTGCGCGAATTAATTGTTTTTACGTGTGTTATATTTAATTTTATTATAATTGTTATCATTTTATTACATAATATTATATTATTTTATTTTAATATTAGTAATTTTATATATATATATATGTCTCGTATATATATGTATAATTATATATGTTTAATTATTATTATTATTAATTTAATGATTATGCTAATTATATGTTATGTTAATTAATCATGTTTAATTAATTACTTAATAATATATATATTGTATATATACTATACGTGGATATATGCATGCATGGAGTTTGTTATTTATGCATGGAAAATTTTATAATTATGCATGCAAATTATATATATGCGTGAGAATTATTTATGCATGGAAATTGCATGAAAATCATAATTTATGCATGAGAATTAAATTATTGCATGAATTGCATGGAGTTGATATATTATGCATGGAATTTTATGTATTTATGTATAAATTGTTTGGAATATGCATGTTGTTCATTTTGTGCTCCGTTCTTATATGATATGATATCAAATTGCTACGATTTTGTAATATGTCGTACATATGTGTGTTATGAACATGATCTTATGCTCAAATTATATTTTTGAATTCATTTGTTATGTTAACGAATTTAATTTCATTTAAGGAACCAAAACGGGGGCTAACGAGCACTTAGCGTACCCTTGGTTCCGAATTTAATATCTTGAGCTCGGGAACTCGGATTCGAGTTTCGTCAACTCCGCTGAACTCGTAACGAATATTCGAGTTTAGTAAACTTAGCCTTATAATTTTCCGAATTCATTTGAAACTCCGAAATCCAACCGAAAAACGAAACGGCGACCAACTTGACCTTGCTACACTAATTCATCCATAACTTGAGCAAACCATGACCAAATTAACTATGGTTTAATTCCTTTTAACCCTAACTCAACCACCTATATAGATATTTCAAGCTTTAACCGAGTTAACCCTCTCACCATCCCCAAAAACTCAGCCAAAGCTACTGCATCTCCTCCAGTCCCGAAACCCTTCTTCATTTGGAGATTTTGGAGCTCAAATCTTCCCCAAACTTCAAGCAATCATCAAGGTAAGCTTAAGGTTGTAATATATGATTAATTCTGAACATTTTCATCCTTTCATTCACAAGTTTGAGCATGGTTTCATCCATTTCTGGGCGTTTTACCGAAAAAGGGAGTTTTTGTATAAATTCTTGATCTCTTTTGATTCTTAATGGTTTTGTTTGATTCCAAGCCTGAGATTAATTGTTTTAACATCCTTATATCAATTATGATCATTGCTTTTGTGTTTGTTGAGAAATATATGAGAGATCAATTATGACAATTTTCAGAAAATTCACTTCAATGTCACGTATGCTTCTATGCTTTGATTGATCATGTTTGGAACTGATTTACTTGTGGATTATATGATATTTTGCTGCGTATTTGTTGGCTCTTTGGACCTGATCTGAGTCGCATGAGTGGAGAGCTAGCATGCCCTGTTTTTCCCGCGACCTTGCTCTGTTTTTGGCATGAGAAACTGCTGTCAAACTGCTGTGATTTTCTTCCTCCTTGTTGCTGTCCATTTCGTGAGTTTGTGGTGTGTGTTCATGTTGAGTTTGTGTTGCATTGTGTACCTTGTATTGCTACTTGTGTTGCCTTTGTTCTTGCTGGAGTTGGATGCTCTGTTTCTTCGCCATTTTGCTGCTAACAAGGCTGTCGCTGTTGCACGACACGGGGGTGTCGATTTCTGCCTTTCCCGCAGACACGGGGGTGCAAACTGGGTATGGGAATTCTGTACCGAGACACGGGCGTGTCTCGGTCTAGGTTTGGAGGGTGACACGGGGGTGTCACCCCATTTTCTCTGAATGATTGGCCGCGTTACAGGGCCTGTTGCTGCTGCTGTTTTCCTACGTCTCCTTCTTCTTCTTTGCGTGTTGCTGGGCTGCTGGATGTTGTGCTGTGTATTGTGTGTTAGTGTGTATGCATGAGAGTGTTGTAGTGTGAGTATTGCATGTGTATAGTATATAAATATGCATGCATGGCTGTAAATATATATATATGTAGTATGTTTGTAATTCATGCATGCATGTGTGTGTGGTTGTACGTGTATATATATGTATATAGTATATATATATTGTATAATCTATGGTAATATATGTGACGCCCGGAGCGGTGGGCCACCACATCCCCCGCACTTAAACCCGAACCCACATATGAAATGGATTTCCATACATGAGTCCAAGTCTAAGCGAACGGAACCTACACTCACTCCTTAGGCTAAGCGGGGCTAAACCTCGGACAGAGCGCGCAAAAACCAACACATAAATGCGGAAGCCATAACATAAGGATCGAAAAGAGCTCTATAATTAACATTTATACTATATACCATGGCCTCACGGCCCAAAAGATCGAGTATATACATCAAAGCCCATAATTCAGCAAAATATAATTCTAACATCAAATACATAAAAGAGTATCCAAAATGCAAGAAGTATGAATGCAACTCGACCTAGACACACAAGTACAAGACCAAGACTCGCACTTCCCCGCCTAGCTCGAAACAACCTGCACTGAAGGTGGGAAAAGAGAGGGGTCAGTCAAAACTCGACTGAGTGAGGGGGCTTAAACGCACACCCACACCTAAATACATATAGAGCAGAGCATATTACAAAGGTGATAGTCATGAATCGAGGCTAGGGTTTTACATACCAAATCATTTTCCAAAGATAGCATATAATATAAAGGAAAACCTATCTCGATCCATAATCTATCAATCAAAGCATAAACAGAAGTCCGGCGAGAACGGACTATCCCTTACTCCATCGAACATAACATAAAATCGAATTCAAATCACATCCTCCCCACATCCATGGTGTATCGGGAATCAAACCCTAACACCTACATTACCAAACACATACGGGGCAGCTAACCCACGATATGCCTTCCCCGGTTATCCACCGAGGGCTCAAGATACCACGCCTTCCCAACCTCCATAGGTCGTACGTGAATACCTCAAATGAGAACGTGCACAGGGGTCATAACCGGCGACCCCTTGGTCGTCCCGGGTCTCCCTTACCCACGTCTCCGGGCCCATCAAACCAAAACAAACCAAACTCCCATCTTTCAGGGTACAACTCGCTCAAACATACCACATACGGATAACGAATTTCAAAATATAGCTTACATATGCTAATACTTATACCAATTTCGAAAACGTAAAGCTTATTTCACAAGATCATAACATACCTTAAGCATTCGTATGTAATACATATATATAATATATATATATTCGCATACAGGGTAAGAAAACAACACGTAATAGGTCTTAGGTCGCTTATCTAGTACAAAGGGTCCTAACCTCACCTTTGCAAAAGTAGAAGGAATGCACAACGGGCGAACGAACACTTAAACCTCGGGCTCACGAACTTCCGGAAGAGGCTCTGAAACAAAAGAAGACAAGACCCGAGACTTAGACTCAACAATGTACCAAAGAAGACGCCCGGCAAAATGCATGGATCATGTTCACAAAATGTCACAATTTAGTACGCGAAAACAATTAAGTTATAACAATTACCATGCAAAAGAGAAGCACTTAAAGTCATAAAATACATAATTAAAGCAAAGAGAAGTAATGGCAGCTTCTAGGTTTTGAATTTTTTCAAAGGGGAAAATCCACCCCCATGGATTTTTCTAAAGGGGAAAATCCACCCCCATGGATTTTCCAAGAGCTACTGCCTCAAATCCACCCTCGCGGATTTTTCCTTAAGGAAAAATCCACCCCCGTGGATTTGCTCCAGTAGAGTAGTTTTCGGCCATGGGAACGGCCGTTCCCGTTCCCAGTACAACTGGGAACGGTCGTTCCCACTCTCGGTCCATGAACAGTAAGGCCTGGGAACGGTCGTTCCCAGTTTAAAACTGGGCGGGAACGGCCGTTCCGGCCTGGTTCGAAAAGCTGGAGCAGAGTTTTACACAGAAAACAGGGGAAGCTCGAAAATATGCCAAAAATGGCCAAAATCCAACCTTTAAAGTTGCCATAACTTCTCAAAATGCACATACAATTCAAATATATCATACTTAACATGTCGTCACTCAAATAGCTCAAGAAAATGGAATTAAAAGCCATGATCACATGAATGAAAAATTCAAGCTAGAATCAAGAACCTCAATAAATGCTCACCCAACCAATCATAAAATGCAATAAATGCAACATATATAACCTATACAACTCATACAAGAAGCTAGCAATCAATCATCTCAAACAAAGAGCAAGAAATCACCATTAAAGCTAAACCCTTACTATTCACTTAAGGGAGCAAAGGCAAAACAAACTCACACCACACTCAGAAATTAAACCATGGAAACGTAGAGCATGACGAGGGGATTCCGAAACCTACCTAAGCTCGAGAAAAGACGAAGAAACGAGAGAGAACTTGGCTTGGAAAGTTGGATGATCAAATCTTGGGTTTTTGGCTCTCTTGCTAGCTTGAGTTGCTGCTGAACGTAATGAGGGAAAGAGAGAATGGTTCAGCCTTTAAGGCTGGACCGATTGGTTCACGGGTTCGGTTCAAGGTTCCCGGTTCAAATTGGTTCGGTTTAACAAATACGGGTTCAAATAAGGCCAACTCAAATAACCGAAAAATTCACATGCACATTCATTCAAATAATTCATATAAGAATTAAAATTAAGTAATTCAAATAAATAAGTAGAATAAATATAAAATGCGTAAACAATAATTTTAAATGCACACATACGTCATACCTGTACGGTCTGAAAGTCGGGGTGTCACAATCCTTCCCCCTTAAAAAGGACTTGCCCTCAAGTCCGAACCGAGTCCTCAAACAACTCCGGATATAAATTCCTCATTTTCTCCTCAGTTTCCCAAGTCGATTCCTCGGATTTCTGATCCCTCCAAAGTACTCTGACTAAAGGAATCTGTCGTTTTCTCAATTCTTGCATCTTCCGGTCCTGAATTGCAACCGGATGCTTTTCTATTGTTAAATCCGTCTCTAACTGAACCTCTTCAACTGGAAGGATAGTTGCCTCATCGGGATGGTACTTGCGGAGCTGAGAAACATGGAAAACGTTGTGTATCCCGGTCAAATTCGGTGGGAGATCCAATCTGTACGCCGTTTCTCCAATTCTTTCCAAAATTTCAAATGGCCCTAGGTATCGTGGACTGAGCTTTCCACTTTTACCTATTCGAGTGAAGCTTTTCCTTGGAGATGCTTTCAGAAAAACTCTATCTCCGACCTCAAACACCAAGGGTCTCCTTCTCTTATCGGCGTAGCTTTTCTGTCGAGCCTGAGCTGCCCTCATTCTTTGTCTAATCGTATGAACCTTCTCAATAGTAGCAACAATATTTTCCTTAGGCTCGGCCCTCTCAAGCTTATTCTCCTCGGTCCATCTCCAATCCTCGATATCCCAAAACAAAGGCGACCTACACTTCCTTCCATAAAGTGCTTCATAAGGAGCCATCTTAATCGAACCCTGATAACTGTTGTTATAAGCAAATTCAACTAGAGCCAGATGCTCATCCCACTTATCCTGGAAATCCAAAGCACACGACCGAAGCATATCCTCTAAGTACTGAATTAGCCTCTCAGATTGACCGTCCGTTTGAGGATGTGAAGCGGTGCTAAACCTGAGCCTGGTGCCCAAACATTTCTGAAGATTCTGCCAGAAGATCGAAGTAAACCGTGGATCCCGATCCGAAACGATACTAGCCGGAATTCCATGTAGTCTTACAATCTCTCGAACATATAACTCGGCTAGCTTTGGAACTTTCTCGGACATCCGAACCTTGAGGAAATGGGCAGACTTAGTCAATCTGTCGACAATTACCCAAATTCCATCAAACCCTCCTTTGACTCTAGGCAAGCCGGACACGAAGTCCATAGTCACTTGCTCCCACTTCCACTCGGGAATAGGAAGTGGTTGGAGAGTTCCTCCCGGCTTCTGGTGTTCTGCCTTCACCTTTTGACACGTCAGACATCGCTTCACGAAGTTCGCGACGTCCCTTTTCATGCCATTCCACCAGAATTTCTCTTTCAGGTCCCGATACATCTTAGTACCTCCCGGATGAATCGAGTACCTCGAGCGATGTGCCTCCTCAAGTACAAGCCTCTTGAGCTCTTCTGGGACACATATTCTCGCTTCGAACCTTAACAAACCGGAATCATCTAATCCAAACTTAGAATTCGGGTCGTTCTTGGAACGAGCTACCAACCTTTGAATTTCTGCGTCCGAATTCTGAGCTTCCAACAACTGTTCTTTCAAATCTGGTATAACTGTAAGATTGGCCAACCAAGTTCCCGAAACCAAGGTCTCTGAACCCGAACTTGAAGAACTTGCTTCCAAATTAGCCACACTCACCTTTCTACTCAAGGCATCGGCAACCACGTTTGCTTTACCCGGATGGTACTGAATGGTGCAATCATAATCCTCTAACAACTCCATCCAGCGCCTCTGTCTTACGTTTAAATCCTTCTGAGAAAAGAGATACTTGAGGCTTTGGTGATCTGTAAATACCTCAAACGTGGTACCGTAGAGATAGTGTCGCCACTTCATCAAAGCAAACACAACGGCAGCTAATTCAAGATCGTGGGTAGGGTAATTCTTCTCATGCTCCTTCAATTTCCTCGAAGCATAAGCTACCACTCTACCGTGCTGCATCAAAACACAACCAAGACCTTCTTTCGAAGCATCTGTATAAACCGCATAACCCTCGGTACCCTCGGGTAAAGTAAGAACCGGTGCTGAAGTTAATTTCACCTTCAATGTCTGAAAACTCGCCTCGCACTTATCATCCCAATCGAATTTCACTTCCTTCTTAGTCAGACGAGTCAATGGAGCGGCAATTTTTGAAAAATCCTTAACAAATCTTCGATAGTAGCCAGCCAACCCAATAAAGCTTCTAATCTCAGAGGCATTTCTAGGTCTCTCCCAACGAAGCACGGATTCAACCTTAGATGGATCAACCTCAATCCCCTCACCCGAAATTATATGACCCAAAAATACAACTCTATCGATCCAGAATTCGCACTTACTGAACTTCGCGTACAACTTGTGTTCCCTCAAAATTTCCAAAACGATCCGAAGATGCTGAGCGTGCTCTTCAGTGGACTTAGAATACACCAGAATGTCGTCTATAAATATCACCACGAACTTGTCAAGAAACTGCCTGAACACTCGGTGCATCATGTCCATAAACACGGCTGGAGCATTAGTTAATCCAAACGGCATGACAACGAATTCAAAATGCCCATAGCGCGTATTAAAACCAGTCTTCGGAATATCTTCCTCCCTAATACGCAGTTGGTAGTAACCCTGCCTCAAATCCAACTTGGAATAGACTTTCGAGCCTTGCAAAATATCAAATAACTCCTCGATGTGAGGCAAAGGGTATTTGTTCTTCACTGTCATCCGATTCAGCTCACGGTAATCTATACACATCCGTAACGTCCCATCCTTCTTCTTTACAAATAGAACGGGAGCACCCCACGGAGAAGTGCTCGGGCGGATGTACCCACAAGCTAAAAGCTCATCAAGCTGCGTTTTTAACTCCTTTAACTCTGCAGGAGCCATTCTGTAGGGAGTCTTCGAAAAAGGCTCTGCTCCGGGATAAAGGTCGATTACGAACTCGATGTCCCTATCAGGCGGTAGAGAACCCAAAGTCTCAGGGAAAACATCGATATACTCTCGCACGACCTCCGTCTCCTCAAGTTTGGCCTGATCCTTCGGTCTATTCAAAAGATAGGCCACGAAACCTGTCGCACCGTCCCGGACCAGTTTACTCGCCTCGACAAAAGAAATAAACGGGCTTAACTTCACCTTATCGCCCTTAAACACCACTGAACCAAAAGAAACTTTCTTACCCCGACAATCCATCTGAGCCCCATGTTCATACAACCAATCCATACCCAAGATTACATCATACCTCTGCATCGGCATTTCAATCAAATCTGCGAGGAAAACTCGGCCTTCGAAGCTAACCGGACAACCCCGAAAAACCCTGCAAGTTACTAAACTACCACCAAGAGGGGAGCTAACCACGTAATCATGCGCACACAAGGAAATAGGCAAGCACATAGAAGCGGCAATATCCCGGGAAATAAAGGAATGAGTGGCCCCGGGATCAAATAATGCATGTAATGTAGTGCCATGAATGCTTATAGTACCTTCGATCACGGCATTTGGGTCGATTTCCACAGTTTGCTCTTCCTCAACTCCCAATGCGTAAGCCCTAGCTTGGATTGCAGGCCTCGGGTTATCTTGCTTCTTCGGGCATGTGTTCACCATATGATCCTGCGCCCCACAAATGAAACACCTCTTATGTAGCCTAAAGCAATTATCCACGTGATGAGGACCCTTGCAATAGGTACATTGCACTTTAGGTGGAGCCGGAAGTGCTAAGGGTCGATTCGGTTGATTAGGTCCCGCGGGTCGAGGTTGTTTATTTTGAGGCTTGGCTTGTTGAAAAGTTTGAAATGCCGGCCTCTTCCCGAATTGATTAAAATTCCCCGAGCTAGACCCTTGTCCGGTATGAGTACTCTTCCTCCTCATCACAACCCGTTCTTCAACTCTTAAAGCTTTGTCCGTGACTTTCGCCCAAGTACTTGTGTTAGAAGCCTCTAGAGCATCTTTCATATCCTCCCGAAGTCCTTGGAGGAATTGTGAAGCCTTGCTTTCATCATCATTGGCAATGTTCGGGGCATAACGAGAGAGCCTTTCAAACTCGTTGATATAATCAGTGACGGACATACCCCCTTGTTTGAGCTCCATAAATTCTCTCACCCTTCGATTTCTTGTAGCTTTGGGAATATATTTATTCTTGAATTCACGAACAAACACCTCCCATGTGATCTCCTCCTCGGTAGCCTCTAATCTTCCTTGCAAGCTTGACCACCAACTATAAGCTTGGCCTTGGATCATGGTAAGTGTGCATTGTAGCTTCTCCATAGGCCCACACGGTATGAGATTCCATATCCGGTTAGTTTGCACGAGCCATTCTTCTGCTTGGACATCATTTCCACCCACGAAAACCGGTGGATTTTGGTTCTTAAACTCCCGGAGAGTAGCTGTAATTAAATTTCCTCCATGATTCCCAGCTGGAGGTGCATTGTTTCTTTCTTGAGCCCTTTGTTCCAAATATACCGCTAATCTTTCCATGAAATTGCCCGGATCCATTTGGGGTGGTGGTGGTGGATCATTATCTTCCGGGTGTGGAGAATGATCTCGGTGATGACGATGTTCCGGAGATCTATCTCGGCGGTGGTGTCTTCGGGGAGGCATATTTCTACAAAAGAAAAGATTCCAATTCGTATGCGTGAGGGTTAGTACATGTTCATGTACACGATTAACAAGAAGATAACCAATAATCACATAAATGCATATAACCACATTGTCCTAAGCCGTACAACCTAGACTCACCCGACTCGACTCTAGAGTTCCGGTTTTGCAACCGAGCGCTCTGATACCACTTTAAGGATGTGACGCCCGGAGCGGTGGGCCACCACATCCCCCGCACTTAAACCCGAACCCACATATGAAATGGATTTCCATACATGAGTCCAAGTCTAAGCGAACGGAACCTACACTCACTCCTTAGGCTAAGCGGGGCTAAACCTCGGACAGAGCGCGCAAAAACCAACACATAAATGCGGAAGCCATAACATAAGGATCGAAAAGAGCTCTATAATTAACATTTATACTATATACCATGGCCTCACGGCCCAAAAGATCGAGTATATACATCAAAGCCCATAATTCAGCAAAATATAATTCTAACATCAAATACATAAAAGAGTATCCAAAATGCAAGAAGTATGAATGCAACTCGACCTAGACACACAAGTACAAGACCAAGACTCGCACTTCCCCGCCTATCTCGAAACAACCTGCACTGAAGGTGGGAAAAGAGAGGGGTCAGTCAAAACTCGACTGAGTGAGGGGGCTTAAACGCACACCCACACCTAAATACATATAGAGCAGAGCATATTACAAAGGTGATAGTCATGAATCGAGGCTAGGGTTTTACATACCAAATCATTTTCCAAAGATAGCATATAATATAAAGGAAAACCTATCTCGATCCATAATCTATCAATCAAAGCATAAACAGAAGTCCGGCGAGAACGGACTATCCCTTACTCCATCGAACATAACATAAAATCGAATTCAAATCACATCCTCCCCACATCCATGGTGTATCGGGAATCAAACCCTAACACCTACATTACCAAACACATACGGGGCAGCTAACCCACGATATGCCTTCCCCGGTTATCCACCGAGGGCTCAAGATACCACGCCTTCCCAACCTCCATAGGTCGTACGTGAATACCTCAAATGAGAACGTGCACAGGGGTCATAACCGGCGACCCCTTGGTCGTCCCGGGTCTCCCTTACCCACGTCTCCGGGCCCATCAAACCAAAACAAACCAAACTCCCATCTTTCAGGGTACAACTCGCTCAAACATACCACATACGGATAACGAATTTCAAAATATAGCTTACATATGCTAATACTTATACCAATTTCGAAAACGTAAAGCTTATTTCACAAGATCATAACATACCTTAAGCATTCGTATGTAATACATATATATAATATATATATATTCGCATACAGGGTAAGAAAACAACACGTAATAGGTCTTAGGTCGCTTATCTAGTACAAAGGGTCCTAACCTCACCTTTGCAAAAGTAGAAGGAATGCACAACGGGCGAACGAACACTTAAACCTCGGGCTCACGAACTTCCGGAAGAGGCTCTGAAACAAAAGAAGACAAGACCCGAGACTTAGACTCAACAATGTACCAAAGAAGACGCCCGGCAAAATGCATGGATCATGTTCACAAAATGTCACAATTTAGTACGCGAAAACAATTAAGTTATAACAATTACCATGCAAAAGAGAAGCACTTAAAGTCATAAAATACATAATTAAAGCAAAGAGAAGTAATGGCAGCTTCTAGGTTTTGAATTTTTTCAAAGGGGAAAATCCACCCCCATGGATTTTTCTAAAGGGGAAAATCCACCCCCATGGATTTTCCAAGAGCTACTGCCTCAAATCCACCCTCGCGGATTTTTCCTTAAGGAAAAATCCACCCCCGTGGATTTGCTCCAGTAGAGTAGTTTTCGGCCATGGGAACGGCCGTTCCCGTTCCCAGTACAACTGGGAACGGTCGTTCCCACTCTCGGTCCATGAACAGTAAGGCCTGGGAACGGTCGTTCCCAGTTTAAAACTGGGCGGGAACGGCCGTTCCGGCCTGGTTCGAAAAGCTGGAGCAGAGTTTTACACAGAAAACAGGGGAAGCTCGAAAATATGCCAAAAATGGCCAAAATCCAACCTTTAAAGTTGCCATAACTTCTCAAAATGCACATACAATTCAAATATATCATACTTAACATGTCGTCACTCAAATAGCTCAAGAAAATGGAATTAAAAGCCATGATCACATGAATGAAAAATTCAAGCTAGAATCAAGAACCTCAATAAATGCTCACCCAACCAATCATAAAATGCAATAAATGCAACATATATAACCTATACAACTCATACAAGAAGCTAGCAATCAATCATCTCAAACAAAGAGCAAGAAATCACCATTAAAGCTAAACCCTTACTATTCACTTAAGGGAGCAAAGGCAAAACAAACTCACACCACACTCAGAAATTAAACCATGGAAACGTAGAGCATGACGAGGGGATTCCGAAACCTACCTAAGCTCGAGAAAAGACGAAGAAACGAGAGAGAACTTGGCTTGGAAAGTTGGATGATCAAATCTTGGGTTTTTGGCTCTCTTGCTAGCTTGAGTTGCTGCTGAACGTAATGAGGGAAAGAGAGAATGGTTCAGCCTTTAAGGCTGGACCGATTGGTTCACGGGTTCGGTTCAAGGTTCCCGGTTCAAATTGGTTCGGTTTAACAAATACGGGTTCAAATAAGGCCAACTCAAATAACCGAAAAATTCACATGCACATTCATTCAAATAATTCATATAAGAATTAAAATTAAGTAATTCAAATAAATAAGTAGAATAAATATAAAATGCGTAAACAATAATTTTAAATGCACACATACGTCATACCTGTACGGTCTGAAAGTCGGGGTGTCACAATATATCTCATGCATGAGTTTAATTATATATGTGAAACATATAGTATATTGCATGCATGTGTGTGTAAGTGTGTACGTGAGGTATATATATATATATATGTATATATGTTATCTTATATTATATATTATGTATATTTATTATATATTCTAAATATTACTTGATTTAATTTAATTAATGAAATTAATTGATTTCTATTTCGCGTATTTAACTTACTGACTTTTGATTGAACGTTTATTTACTTTATTTCTAAATGTGAATATGAATATTATATGTGTTGTGCTTCTTAAATGAATTTTAGATTAATTGATATGCATTATAATTGTTTTAAATATTATGAATTTATGAATATTGTAAATTTATGAATTTATGAATATTATGAATGATATGAATTTATGGAATTTATATGAAATTATGAACTTATGAAATTGAATGAATGTTACGAATTTATGAAATTATGAAAAATGTATGAACGAATGAATGATTATATGTTTTAAATTCCTTAATCGTGCACATGAACATTTTTATGATATAATATGATCATTTAAGCATTCATGTCATGTGCACTTCATTGCCGAGCGTCATATGTGGTCATTGCGTCTCATACCTTTTCTTTTGCACAGATTCGGGTTCGGTCGGAAACAAGGGCGAGCATTGAGACGCTTGTGCTTTTATTTTGCTTGGTTAAGGTGGGTTTTTCTTCTATTAGTTAAAACAACCGTATAAATCCCTTATGTGCAAAGTTTGAAGCCAAAATAATATATTTATACCAATCGAGTCATTTTGGGTAAATGATTTCAAATGTCTGACCCCTTTTGAATTGCGAAAACCCTACCTTATGTTTTGGCGAGACACATTTATTATTTATTACAGATCGGGCCCCGGGACTTAGTATATGTGGCTAACCGAGGAAGCAAGGGCTGACGGGGATCCCATATACTAGTTCCAACCAACTACGGTGATACCGGCCCTCGCTAGGAGTTTTAGCGAGGAATGGGAGCTGAGTGCCTTTGGGGGATTCATGTACCCCCATTGGCCATTGATTTATTCGGTGGTCAAGTCTAGCTAACTTGTCCACCACCCGGAGGAAGAAGGTGTATATGTATGATTACGATCATTTATGTATGTGCACGAAAGATATGTATGATAACCACTAATTATAATATGATTACACGAGGAGAAGGTTGGAGATTGTGCACGCTCACTCGCCGAGCTTAAATCCTTATGAATAATTCTGAATGAATATGAACGTCGTAATCCCGTTGATGTTTTCTATTGTTTTAACCACTTGGTAAATTCCTTTCAAACTTCACACGGGATTAGGGCTTGCATGTATGTGTTTAATTTATGCGATATTATATATCTTATGCCCCGTTTTTATACCCACCAGTCTCTTTTAGACTGAACCCGGTTGTTTTCAGTTGTTTTGTGCAGGTATAGGAGTGCTAGGCGGGGATACAAGTCGTCTAGGTCTTGCATTTATGTTTAGCACTTCTTTTCAGTCTCATATTCATACTCTTGTTACTACTTTTGTATTTGATCCTGTTATAGATTGGAGCGTTTTGATTTTGTAGGCCGTGAGTGCCATTGCATATTCAAATGCTCTTGTATATCTGTTTTTGGAGCTTGTTAGCTCATTGTACATTTGTTATGAATTCCTGCTTCCGCGAATTTTCCTTAACTCTGATTTTATGAATCCTGCACTGATTGGTTCAAGGGTTAGTCCCGCCTAGCATAGCGTGTGTGTTGTGTCCCCGTTCGCCGTAGATTTGGCACGTGTATGGACTTCCATTTCATATACGGGTCGGGTCTCGGTGCGGGGGATGTGGTACCTTACGCTCGGGTGCTACATCCTTAAGTGGTATCAGAGCTTAGGGTTGCAAAACCCGGGCTCTAGTGTCGTGTTAAGTCAAGTTAGGTCGTTCGGCTTTAGGAACAACTTGTCAATGTGTTGCATATGCATTGTTTACGTGCTTGTGTGCTCTAAATCTTGAATTTGATCGAATTAATTGCACTTGCATGCATGGACTAAAGATAGCATGCATATTAGTGTTTCTGGAACAGGATGCCTCCACGTAAACATAGTGAGAGATCTCCCGGACATAGTCGTCATCATGATCGATCCCCTACGCCTCCACCTCAACCACAAGCACCACCGATGGATATGGGGAATTTTATGGAAGCGGTTTTCAACTACGTAGAGCATAGAAGGGCTCAAGCTCCTCCATCAAACCATAATAACAATAGAGACCCTCATGAGGTGTTTCTGAGTTACAACCCCCCTCGATTTTCTGGTCCTATCGATGATGCGGTCTCGGAGGGTTGGTTGATTCGAGTAGAGAGGATACCTGGAGTCCGACAGTCTTCTACGCAAGGGGAGGAAATCAAAAAGAAGGATCCGGTTATTAGAGCTCCTGTGGGAAGAGGATCCGGATCGAAATTGGGAAAGAGGCCGATGATTCAAGCTAGTCCGCCTCCTAAGGGTCCATTTAAGAAACCTCGATTTGGAGGACGAGGTTCTGGAACAAGTTCGGGAAAGCGACCTATGGTTCGAGCTACTTCCCCTCCAAAGGGTCCGTTTAAGAAGCTAAGATTGGGAGGACCAACTCCACCGGTTCCAATAGCTTTGCCTGCACCAACAAGGGATCAACGACGTCCGAGTGAAGCACGATTGGCTCAAGCTCCTTGTACACATTGTGGAGGACCAACTCATAATTATTATAACTGTCGGAGGAGGTTGAATTTGTGCTTTATATGTGGAAAAGCTGACCATAGGGCGGATACTTGTCCCTACAAAATCCCCGGATATCAAAGACGAGTTCAAAGGCCAATGATCCCGGCTCGTGCTTACGCCATCGAAGGTGAAGAACGAGGTACAGAGATTGATCCCACAGCTGCGGTAGAAGGTACCCTATGCATACATAACATGAGCATGCATACACTTTTTGATTTGGGTGTCATGCATTGTTTTATTTCTTGTGACTTAGTTGCTATTCTGTGCTTGCCTGCTATTTGCTTTTCCTACTTGTTGTTTGGTGAATTCGCCACTGGGTGGTAGTCTTCAGGCAGATCAGTTGGTTCGGGAGTGTTCAGTTCTGATGGAAGGATAAGTTGTGGTAATCTTCTTCGATGACATTTGGGTTTATTCGAGAACTCCAAAGGATCATGCAAGGCACCTCAGAATTTTGTTGGAGACCTTAAGAGAGCATCGGATTGTATGCTAAGTTTAGCAAAGGCGAGTTTTGGATTGATCAGACAGCATTTCTGGGTCATATTATTTCAAGGAAAGGTTTGGAGGTAGACCCTCCTAAGACTGAGACGGTTATTCAATGGCAAAGTCCGAAAACTGTTTCAGAAGTAAAGCGTTTCTGGGGTTTGGCAGATTACTATCGAAGCTTTGTACAGGATTTTCGAAGATTACAGCTCCTTTAACCCGATTGACTAAGAAGGTGGTTAAGTTTGAGTGGGACGAGGCATGAGGATAGCTTTCAACTTTTAAAGGAAAAGTTGACCACCGCTCCTGCATTAGCACTTCCTGAAGGTACAGAAAGATATACAGTTTATACGGACGCCTCAAAAGGAAGTTTGGGATGTGTGGCGATGCAAAATGGAATAGTGATCGCCTATGCCTCAAGGAAACTGAAAGAGCATGAGCAGAACTACCCCACTCACGATTCGGAATTAGTGACAGTGATCTTTGCTTTGAGTAATGAAGGGGACTTGGAAGTATTAAATGCAGTGGATTTGCTGCTCAAGGCATTTAGAAACAAGGAAGTGGTTAAAATTAATGGCAGAGGACAGGCAGTAATAAATGAAGACGATGAAAGGTGAGAGACCTGAAGGAGAATTACGGTAAGGAATTTTCGAAGCTGTGACATCAGCTCTATTTGAGGTAAACGAATACAACCCGAGTGGACGATACATTATTTCAGAAATGTGGAACTACAAGAAAGGTAGAAGAGCTAACCTGAAAGAAGGTGTTGAGGTTTTATTGAAGCAATCCTATTGATGGGATTTAGGTTATCGTGGAAAGGTGGACAAAATCCGCTCATTTTCTTACAATCAGAATGTCCGATAACTGAATAAGTTGGCCAAGAGATACAATGATGAGATTATCAGGCTCCAGGGTGTACTTGTTAGTATTGTCTCGGATCGGGATCCCAGATTTACTTCACGGTTATGGCAAGAATTGCAGAAGTGTTTGGGAACAAGGTTTCAATTCAGCACAGCTTTCCATCCTCAGACCGACGGACAATCAGAAAGATTGATTAAGTATCTGGAGGATTTGTTGAGAGCATGTGCATTGGACTTTCGAAGTTTGTGTAATGAGCAGTTACAGATAAGTGAGTTGCTTACTACAACAGCTATCAAGCCTCGATTGAAATGGCCCTTATGAAGCTCCTTATGGACGTAAATATCGATTACCGTTGTTCTTGGACTTGGAAAAATGGAAATGGGACCAAGCAAGAAGGGATTAAAAGAGGGGAAAAGAAGGAAAAACCCTCTAAGGCTGTACAAGAGGCTATTGATGAGGTCCAGATAATTAGACAACGGATGAAGGCTGCTCAGGATCGACAAAAGATTTATGCAGGTCTACGGAAGAAGAAATTGGAGGTTGAGATTGGAGATAAGGTTTTCCTAAAGGCTTTCCCATGAAGAGGATTCTCAAGGATTGGACGAGGAGGAAAACTAAACACTTGCTCCGAAAGTATTCTCGAGATGAGTCCGAGGTTCTATCGGTTGAAGAAGTGGAATTAGAACCGGATCTCACCTTCGTTCAGAAGCCGATTAAGTTACTGGATCGAAAACTTCAGGGACTTGAGATCGGCGTATTCCACTAGTCAAGATTCTTTGGAGAAGTGGTATAACCGAAGAGGCTATGTGGGAAACGGAGGATAAGATGTAAAGGTTTCATCCTGAGTTAATTCCGGGCGAGCAGTGAATCCGAGGACGGATTCTTTTAAGGGGGAGAGATTGTAACGCCCCGACTTTTCGGACGTAAAGGTAGAGCGTATGTGTTTACCAAATTGCGCGAATTAATTGTTTTTACGTGTGTTATATTTAATTTTATTATAATTGTTATCATTTTATTATATAATATTATATTATTTTATTTTAATATTAGTAATTTTATATATATATATATGTCTCGTATATATATGTATAATTATATATGTTTAATTATTATTATTATTAATTTAATGATTATGCTAATTATATGTTATGTTAATTAATCATGTTTAATTAATTACTTAATAATATATATATTGTATATATACTATACGTGGATATATGCATGCATGGAGTTTGTTATTTATGCATGGAAAATTTTATAATTATGCATGCAAATTATATATATGCGTGAGAATTATTTATGCATGGAAATTGCATGAAAATCATAATTTATGCATGAGAATTAAATTATTGCATGAATTGCATGGAGTTGATATATTATGCATGGAATTTTATGTATTTATGTATAAATTGTTTGGAATATGCATGTTGTTCATTTTGTGCTCCGTTCTTATATGATATGATATCAAATTGCTACGATTTTGTAATATGTCGTACATATGTGTGTTATGAACATGATCTTATGCTCAAATTATATTTTTGAATTCATTTGTTATGTTAACGAATTTAATTTCATTTAAGGAACCAAAACGGGGGCTAACGAGCACTTAGCGTACCCTTGGTTCCGAATTTAATATCTTGAGCTCGGGAACTCGGATTCGAGTTTCGTCAACTCCGCTGAACTCGTAACGAATATTCGAGTTTAGTAAACTTAGCCTTATAATTTTCCGAATTCATTTGAAACTCCGAAATCCAACCGAAAAACGAAACGGCGACCAACTTGACCTTGCTACACTAATTCATCCATAACTTGAGCAAACCATGACCAAATTAACTATGGTTTAATTCCTTTTAACCCTAACTCAACCACCTATATAGATATTTCAAGCTTTAACCGAGTTAACCCTCTCACCATCCCCAAAAACTCAGCCAAAGTTACTGCATCTCCTCCAGTCCCGAAACCCTTCTTCATTTGGAGATTTTGGAGCTCAAATCTTCCCCAAACTTCAAGCAATCATCAAGGTAAGCTTAAGGTTGTAATATATGATTAATTCTGAACATTTTCATCCTTTCATTCACAAGTTTGAGCATGGTTTCATCCATTTCTGGGCGTTTTACCGAAAAAGGGAGTTTTTGTATAAATTCTTGATCTCTTTTGATTCTTAATGGTTTTGTTTGATTCCAAGCCTGAGATTAATTGTTTTAACATCCTTATATCAATTATGATCATTGCTTTTGTGTTTGTTGAGAAATATATGAGAGATCAATTATGACAATTTTCAGAAAATTCACTTCAATGTCACGTATGCTTCTATGCTTTGATTGATCATGTTTGGAACTGATTTACTTGTGGATTATATGATATTTTGCTGCGTATTTGTTGGCTCTTTGGATCTGATCTGAGTCGCATGAGTGGAGAGCTAGCATGCCCTGTTTTTCCCGCGACCTTGCTCTGTTTTTGGCATGAGAAACTGCTGTCAAACTGCTGTGATTTTCTTCCTCCTTGTTGCTGTCCATTTCGTGAGTTTGTGGTGTGTGTTCATGTTGAGTTTGTGTTGCATTGTGTACCTTGTATTGCTACTTGTGTTGCCTTTGTTCTTGCTGGAGTTGGATGCTCTGTTTCTTCGCCATTTTGCTGCTAACAAGGCTGTCGCTGTTGCACGACACAGGGGTGTCGATTTCTGCCTTTCCCGCAGACACGGGGGTGCAAACTGGGTATGGGAATTCTGTACCGAGACACGGGCGTGTCTCGGTCTAGGTTTGGAGGGTGACACGGGGGTGTCACCCCATTTTCTCTGAATGATTGGCCGCGTTACAGGGCCTGTTGCTGCTGCTGTTTTCCTACGTCTCCTTCTTCTTCTTTGCGTGTTGCTGGGCTGCTGGATGTTGTGCTGTGTATTGTGTGTTAGTGTGTATGCATGAGAGTGTTGTAGTGTGAGTATTGCATGTGTATAATATATAAATATGCATGCATGGCTGTAAATATATATATATGTAGTATGTTTGTAATTCATGCATGCATGTGTGTGTGGTTGTACGTGTATATATATGTATATAGTATATATATATTGTATAATCTATGGTAATATATCTCATGCATGAGTTTAATTATATATGTGAAATATATAGTATATTGCATGCATGTGTGTGTAAGTGTGTACGTGAGGTATATATATATATATATGTATATATGTTATCTTATATTATATATTATGTATATTTATTATATATTCTAAATATTATTTGATTTAATTTAATTAATGAAATTAATTGATTTCTATTTCGCGTATTTAACTTACTGACTTTTGATTGAACGTTTATTTACTTTATTTCTAAATGTGAATATGAATATTATATGTGTTGTGCTTCTTAAATGAATTTTAGATTAATTGATATGCATTATAATTGTTTTAAATATTATGAATTTATGAATATTGTAAATTTATGACTTTATGAATATTATGAATGATATGAATTTATGGAATTTATATGAAATTATGAACTTATGAAATTGAATGAATGTTACGAATTTATGAAATTATGAAAAATGTATGAACGAATGAATGATTATATGTTTTAAATTCCTTAATCGTGCACATGAACATTTTTATGATATAATATGATCATTTAAGCATTCATGTCATGTGCACTTCATTGCCGAGCGTCATATGTGGTCATTGCGTCTCATACCTTTTCTTTTGCACAGATTCGGGTTCGGTCGGAAACAAGGGCGAGCATTGAGACGCTTGTGCTTTTATTTTGCTTGGTTAAGGTGGGTTTTTCTTCTATTAGTTAAAACAACCGTATAAATCCCTTATGTGCAAAGTTTGAAGCCAAAATAATATATTTATACCAATCGAGTCATTTTGGGTAAATGATTTCAAATGTCTGACCCCTTTTGAATTGCGAAAACCCTACCTTATGTTTTGGCGAGACACATTTATTATTTATTACAGATCGGGCCCCGGGACTTAGTATATGTGGCTAACCGAGGAAGCAAGGGCTGACGGGGATCCCATATACTAGTTCCAACCAACTACGGTGATACCGGCCCTCGCTAGGAGTTTTAGCGAGGAATGGGAGCTGAGTGCCTTTGGGGGATTCATGTACCCCCATTGGCCATTGATTTATTCGGTGGTCAAGTCTAGCTAACTTGTCCACCACCCGGAGGAAGAAGGTGTATATGTATGATTACGATCATTTATGTATGTGCACGAAAGATATGTATGATAACCACTAATTATAATATGATTACACGAGGAGAAGGTTGGAGATTGTGCACGCTCACTCGCCGAGCTTAAATCCTTATGAATAATTCTGAATGAATATGAACGTCGTAATCCCGTTGATGTTTTCTATTGTTTTAACCACTTGGTAAATTCCTTTCAAACTTCACACGGGATTAGGGCTTGCATGTATGTGTTTAATTTATGCGATATTATATATCTTATGCCCCGTTTTTATACCCACCAGTCTCTTTTAGACTGAACCCGGTTGTTTTCAGTTGTTTTGTGCAGGTATAGGAGTGCTAGGCGGGGATACAAGTCGTCTAGGTCTTGCATTTATGTTTAGCACTTCTTTTCAGTCTCATATTCATACTCTTGTTACTACTTTTGTATTTGATCCTGTTATAGATTGGAGCGTTTTGATTTTGTAGGCCGTGAGTGCCATTGCATATTCAAATGCTCTTGTATATCTGTTTTTGGAGCTTGTTAGCTCATTGTACATTTGTTATGAATTCCTGCTTCCGCGAATTTTCCTTAACTCTGATTTTATGAATCCTGCACTGATTGGTTCAAGGGTTAGTCCCGCCTAGCATAGCGTGTGTGTTGTGTCCCCGTTCGCCGTAGATTTGGCACGTGTATGGACTTCCATTTCATATACGGGTCGGGTCTCGGTGCGGGGGATGTGGTACCTTACGCTCGGGTGCTACACGCCAGGTATTTGAATTCTTTGGTTATTGTGATTATGAAACGGGATAGGAGATTTCGATTCAATAAGAGATTTATACAAGTAAATTTCGAATTTATGAATTTATGAATCAATTTGAATATTTATGAATCCATGTGAGTTGGATTATATTAATCAAAATGAACTTTGAAGATATGAATGTATGTATAAATATGAGCTCTTCTTGGAAAATGGCTTTGTTATGTAAAACCCTATTCTCGGTTCATAGTCTTTTGTTATTATGTGCTTTACTCTATATATATATGTGTGTGTGTATGTGGGTGTGCGTTAGCCCCCTCACTCAGTCAGTGGACTGACCTTCTCCTCTCTTCTTTTTAGTTTGCATGTTTCGGGTCGTGCTAGGTGGAGTTTTGGGTCGGTCAAGTTCTAGTCTCCTAGCTCGAGTTGCCTTATGACTTGCATTCGGTTACATTACGTATATAATTCGATTTTGATCATTGGAAGTATGTATATATTATGCATTTCATATTGAGTTATGTATGAATACTTGAATTTTGTGGTATGCTTCCGCTTTCTTATTGTTTTGCGCGCTCTGGTCCTATCTTAGCTCCGCCTGGCTTAGCGAGTGTGTGTAGGTTCCAGTTTGCTTAGTCCTGGGCTAATGTATGGATTCCTATTTCATATGTGGGTTCGGGGTTAGGTGCTGGGGATGTGGTGGTTTGTCGCTTCGGGCGCTACATCTTAAAGTGGTATCAGAGCTCCGGGTTGCAAAACCGGAGTTCTAGTGTCGTGTTGTGTCAGGTATAGGTCATACGGCATAGGAACAACGTGCCAATGTGTGCATTGCATCAATATATGTGAATCATCTTGTATTATGTGTTTTACAATTTCTAGTTCTTTTCATTAATTGTTGTTGTTGCATACTTTATGTGCATTAATTGTTCCATTTACGTGCCATAAGCACTCAGTAACCGCATGCATTATATTAGCCTTCCTTGCGTATTGTAGGTTAATATCGTATAGCGATCAACCAATCATCTCAACGTCTGTGGGTCCTAAGCTGAAATTAGGATCAATTAGAGATAAAGGCTGTTCACGACCGCCGAATCATCACACCGGTAATCAATCTGCCAAGATGAAGGGTAAGATGACTCGATTTGAAGGAAGAGATCAAGTGTTCATTCCGGGCGAAGTGATTCCCGAAGAACAAGTCCCGTGCACTCATTGCGGTGGATCTAATCATAATTATAAGAGGTGCTGGGAAAAGGTTGGGCTGATGTATTAGGTACGTGTTAGGAATAGTGCCCTAGAAAGCCGATTGTATATCCGCTTTGTGCTTTTCCTTATTGTAATCACAGACAATCTTTCAATGAAATAACGAATTGAGGCAACACTTCTTTATATGCTCTTGTTTGGTATGCGTTTACTTTAGCTGTGCATGTATGAGAACTCCCCTAATCCTGATGACTTTAGGACTCTACCATTTAGGTGAAATGGTTCATGAAACGAGCCCTATATCACATAAGTCATGATTAGTAAAATACTCCAAGCCGATGAGTCCTACAGACAGTGGAAGTGTCAACCTGACTCCTCTAAGGCTTGCTTGTGGGATCACGCCCTTAAGAAGGACCACCTTGTTTCATGGAGGTGCAAAGTGTATAGTTGATACGTGTGTGATACATGAGGGTGCTTACTTTAATAAGTAAGTTCACTGAGGTGCCCCGTGTGAGAACATTCCTAAATGGGAAAGGAAGTTTCTATTTCAGGAAATGGAAACTTCCAGATTAGGAAATATCTCACGAGTCATTGATGTGATTAATTGATCCTTAGACTTGAGGTTCCTTGTCACTTTATGAGTTAACTCTGTAGTCTTAGGTATAAGCTTTAAAGGGTGTCGCCTTAGACAACTGATTCAAGGCTTATGCTGGGGCTGCACAAGTGATTCATGAAAGTGAATGAGAATCAAGAAAGGACCTACACTTGCATCTGCAAGGTGATCTCTTATTGTGTAAGTCATTCATATGCCATATGGAGTCCTTGGCCAAGGCAGTAGATCAAGACGTCAAGAAAAGGGTTTCTTGGATTGAGATCAAATGGATATGAAATGCACTTAGCTTTAAGACCGGATTATTAGGGTTCTGATTATTCCCTTGCCCTAGATCTTGGTTGAGAGATAGTAAGTAGGAGGATTGTATCTCACATGAATCAATGACTTAAAGGTTCTGTCGAATCCGAACATTCCAATTCAGCTAGGGGTTAAACACCTGTTGCTAGACTATGGTCGTTTAATCTGTGGACTGATTAATTAATTAGTGAATTAATTAATTAGGGTCACTGCTAATTGAATTGAGAACCTAGAGGGTCACACACAACAACTTGGTTACATGAGTTGAGGCTTTAAAATGATTAAACGAGTTAATCGAGCCTAGAGAGTTCCACACGTGTGAAACCACACGTGTGGGTCACGTGACTGGGCACGTGTCACTATGACACGTGTGCCACACGTGACTATTTAATTGGATATTAAATAATTAAGTTGTTAATTATTTAATAGACTTTGGTTTAATTTTGAATTAAAAAGAAAGTCTAATTTTGGAGAAAATAATCTAGTTAATTAATTACGAATTAATTAATTAGATAAAAATAAGTTATTTATTTTTATAATAAATAAAGTATAAAATTATCCAAAAATAGTTTGGATATTTTTAGCTCTCTTAAAAGTTGACTAGAATTAGAATTCAAAGTCAAAGTTGGAAAATACTTGATGATCAAGTAATAGGAGAGAGAGGAACCAAATCCTTTCCCAACTAGGATTTGGATCGGCACCCTCTCTCTATAAATAGGGGAGCTCGAGCTCCTTATGGAGCTAATTGACAATTCTTGGTTCATGTGTTGAACACCTTCCTTTTTCCAAGATTAAATTAAACCCTGGGTTAAGCCTAAACACTAACTAGAGAACTAGCATCCTTACTAGTTAGATTGTGATCAAGTTGGTGGACTTTCTCTAGAGACTTCAAGTTAGAAGTTTGAAGATTCGAGCTTTACCAAGGAGAGGGGATCAAGCCGCGTGAAGAGCGTTCTTGGGTGGCTTGAAACGCTTCAAGAAAGAATAAAAGAAAAGTAAGTTTTCTATCTTTACGAATTTGGTTACACGATTGCGAGTTCAAGGTCCTTTTGTTGGGAAAATTTTTAAATTCCGCTGCTTTCTGATTCGTGTTTTCCAACAAGTGGTATCAGAACCACCTCGTTAATCGTGTTTCTGATTCGTCTCAATTATTCTGAATTTGGTAGAAATTCTTAGGCTTAGATGCGAATTAGGTATTCATGAGTTCTTTTAGAAAGCCTGAATTACGAAACTGTAATTTTTCCTGAATTTCTAAAACTGTTTTCTCAAATTGTGTTTTTGAAAATTGTTTTGATTAAAATATGTTTAAATCGAATTTTTTAATTTTGGATTGAACCGGGTTTTCGAGAAACCCAGAAATACGAAACGAACACGAAAAGCAACGAGCCTAGGCATGCTAGCACGTCGCACGCCCAGGCCCGTCGCCGCCGCCCAGTTCCTCCCGCAACAGCGCGGGAGCCGTTCCAGGCGCGCCTAGGCGCGCCCGCCCAGCCTGTCCCGCAACCGCGCGGGACGCCTGCCCAGTCCGCCTAGTCGCGGACGGGTGCATGATGCGCGGCCGGCGCGCGCACGCGAGCGGCAACTGCCGCGCACTGTGCGCGCGCTGCTGCGCATCTGTGCCTCGCGCGGCTAGGCCCCTTTTCGGGCCCGTTTTCGTGTTTCGTGTTTTTCGTGTTTTCAGTCCGTAAAATCCCGATTTAATTTTATTTTAATTTTATCTTTTAAAATCAGTTTTGTTAAAATAAAATTATTTTAAAATTTTTGATTAAATTGGGATTTTTGAGAAATTGAAGCGATTTGGATTTTGGGAAAATTATGAACTTTATTTTCTGAAAATAATGAAAGAATAAAATTATTAATTTTGGAAATTAATTGGAATTTTATTGGTTTGTTGTTTTTCGGGTTTTATTGAAAAGGCTCTTGAACAAGAATTGCATCTAAGTCGTGTTTTAAGTCATTAGGACTTGAAACGAGAATTTTAATTTATTGGCTAAATTTAAATTCTCGCAAAAGCATGTTAGGTGATCATGGGTTTAGATCTATGTATGGTTTTAATTTATGCACATGGATGGTTTAAATTCGGGTTGGAGCCCTATAGTTGCGTTTTTCAATTGAGGTTGGAGCCTCACTTATGTGCGTACTGTTATGTGATTTATTATGTGGCTTTCCATATTACTGTTTTTGAGGCCGGGGTATGCCCCGTGTAATTGTCTAAGGCCAATATGAAGATTGAGCCTTATTAGTTTATGTCTTTTTCTTTTTATTGTAATTTGAGAGTAGAGATAGGTGGTGAGGTTTTTATTTTCATTTTGGAGACAATGCACCCAAGGAGTAAGATGGACCACATTCAAGTAACAAGGAGGCCATAAGTGAAGACCCCTCAAAATGTTAGGGAGGGGAATCTCAATTGTTAAATGTAATAGAAATAGGGCTCGTATTTTGTTACCGCTTTCCCTTATGTGATTTAAACTGTTTATGTGGCATGTATGTTAGAACTTGTGATTGTGGAGTGGCTCCCACATATCACGCATAAGATAGGTAGAACCCATGATCATTACATGTTAGTATCATGCTAGGACATGTTAACTGTTTATGTGCTTGTTTGAAATGCATTTAAGTGTACTTGCATTAATCAAGACTAATAAAATTGGATAACATATATGTTGGTGAGGTCGAACCGGACAACTCTCCGTTGATTCGAAAATTCCCATTAAATATTAAGCTAATTTCGAACAAATAGGTGTTTAATTCGAGATGCAAATTTTGAATTAAATTCCTAGCATTCCATCAATAGGTTTTAAGTTTAGTAAGTAAAGCTAGTTATTGTCCGCGAGTCGTGGGATAGCTAGTGGAGCTTATTAGTTCTTAGTTACCTAATTGATCATTTTAAATGATCAATATTTCGTGGTCAATTTTAGCAAGGGCGATGTCCGCGAGTCGTGGGTCGTTCGAACTAAGTTTTGGTCATGATCTTATGATTGATGGGTCTAGCTTAACGCCTAAGTAAATATGGATGTCGCACGAGTCGTGGGTCCATATTGAAAGATAGGTGATGCAAAAACAACTACTAAGAATTCTAAAAGTGTTAGAGTTGGTAAGTTGTACCTACCTAGGGTTCTTACTTAGAATGTCCGCGAGTCATGGGTTCGAGGTAAAATGCCTAGGATCTTAGTACCCATTGGGAAACGTGTTCCTCTTAGATCTTTGGGAATTATAGATCTTTGAAAAACAGTGGGAGCTACAATAGATTAAAGACCTTATCTTTTGTATATCGTTATGATTCAGCATGCTCACTAGTTCTCTGTTTTACCATTTAGGTCGTAGATTCTGTGATTCTCTACGTGTTTTGAAATGGCAACCAAAAACCATCTTGTATCGATCCTCGAGTCAAACAAGTTGACTGGTCCCAACTATTCTGATTGGCTGAGGAATCTAAAAATCATTTTAGATTCTGAGAAGAGAACTTATGTTCTCTTCGAAGGGGAGCCTAGTCCCGAAGGGGAGGCTCCCACTCGGGCCGAGCGGGACGCGATTCAGAAGTGGAAGGATGATAATCTCCAAGCCCGTTGCCTTATGTTGGCTAACATGTCTCCGGACTTGCAAAGACAACATGAGGCCATGGAATTTGCTTGGGAGATTTACGACCACTTAGAGCAACTTTACCGCCCTCATGAACGTGTTACAAGGTATAACACTTCAAAGGAATTGTTCCACTTAAGAGTGAGGGAAGGTTCAAGTGTCCATGAATATGGACTCAAGTTTCTTGCCCTTACTGAGAAACTTGCTTCCATGGACATGCCACTGAAAGATGAGCTTTCAGTGGATTTGTTGCTAGCTTCGGTCCCACCATCATTCAACCCATTTGTCCTTAACTTCAACATGAATCATGCTGGTGCTACTGTAGCTGAGCTGATTAGTCAGCTTGTGACTGCTGAAAGCACGATCAAGAAGGACAATAAGGTTTTGATGGTGAATGCTCCATCTTCCTCTTCTGGGCCTTCTAAAGGTAAGGGCAAGAAAGCCCAAAAGAAGAAGAAGAATCCCCTTAGGCCCACTGGTGGCATTTCGAAGGGGAAAGCCCAAAAGAAGAAGCGTGATCAGAAAGAGGATGTTTGCTTCCATTATGGCAAAGCGGGACATTGGAGGAGAAACTGCCGAGAGTACAAGGCTACTCTAAAGAAAGGTATCTTTCTCGTTGAAGTAAATCTGTCTATTAATTCTAGTTCTTGGGTACTTGATACCGGTTGTGGAACTCATATCTGTAATGATGTACAGATGCTAAGTGATGTTCAACAACTAAAAGAAGGAGAATGTGTCTTGAAGATCGGCGATGGCTCAAACATTGAAGCTCGAGCTTTAGGCACAATTAGATTAGATTTAGGTAGTTTTGAGTTAGTATTAAATAAAGTCCTTTATATACCGAGCATTATTCGTAATATAATTTCAGTTCCAATATTAGATTGTGAAGGTTATGAAACTTATATTAAGAATGGTAAATATTTTATCAAACGGAACAACTCTTCCGTTCATATCGGTACTCTAAGTAATGGACTTTACCTAACTCAAAATATCAATATTATGAATATACAACGAGAAACAAAGCGTAAGAGAGATGACAAAGTTTCAGCTCCCTTATGGCACGCTAGATTAGGACACATTTCCAAGAACAGAATTAGCAAGATAAACACTTTAGGATCATTCTCTGAAAATGATCTCAAAGAGTTGACTTCCTACGAATCCTGTCTCAAAGGAAAGATGTCCAAAGTTCCTTTTAAAGGAACTGTGGAACGTGCCACTAAGGTTTTGGATTTGATCCATACTGATGTTTGTGGACCGCTTAGTGTAAGCACTAGAAACAATCATCAGTATTTCATAACCTTTACTGATGACTTTAGTCGGTATGGTTATGTATACTTAATGAAGTATAAATCTGAAGCTTTTGAGAAATTCTTAGAATTTCAAAAGGAGGTTGAGAACCAAACTGGTCACAAGATCAAAGCACTTCGATCTGATCGAGGAGGCGAATATCTTAGTGAAGAATTCCTTAATCATCTCAAAGATGATGGGATTATCTCTCAGTGGACTCCTCCGGGAACTCCTCAGCTTAATGGAGTTTCTGAGAGAAGGAATCGAACCCTACTTGATATGGTTCGTTCCATGATGAGTTTCACTGACTTACCACCTTCTTTCTGGGGTTATGCCCTAGAAAGTGCAGCAAAGATTTTGAATCTAATTCCCTCTAAGTCAGTCCCTAAAACGCCCTATGAAATGTGGCATGGTAAAATCCCTAGTTATTCTTATTTAAGAATTTGGGGTTGTCCTGCTTACGTGAAGAGGACAGTGGGAGATAAGTTAGAATCTCGTTCTAACTTATGCTACTTTGTAGGTTATCCTAAGGAATCCATAGGATACTATTTCTATGATCAATCTGAGCAAAAGGTGTTTGTTTCCAGAAATGCCACTTTTCTTGAGGAACCGTTCCTTAAAGAAAAGAAAGGCAAGATCATAGAATTAGAAGAAGTACAAAGTGACCCCGCACCACCCACTAAAGAAACGTCCCACTCTGATCAACCGCAACCAATCACGAATTTCGATACACATGAAAATCCTCCTCCAAGGCGTTCTGAACGCAATCCTAGACAGCCGGAGAGATGGTATGGATTCTTCCATGAAATCTCTCAAAAGGATAATGATCCTTCAACATATGAGGAGGCATTTTCAGATTCTGAGTCTGAACAGTGGATAGAAGCCATGAAATCCGAAATGGATTCCATGAACTCCAACCAAGTTTGGACCTTGGTAGATTTGCCTGATGGGGTCAAACCCATAGGTTGCAAATGGATCTTTAAGAGAAAGCTTGGAGTTGATGGAAGCATTGCAACCTACAAAGCAAGACTGGTTGCAAAAGGATTCACTCAAAGACCCAGCGTGGATTTTGATGAAACCTTTTCACCAGTTGCAATGCAAAAGTCTATTCGGATCATGCTTGCCATTGCTGCATATTATGACTATGAGATATGGCAAATGGATGTGAAAACTGCCTTTCTCAATGGTGACATTGACAAAGACATTTATATGGAGCAACCCATAGGTTTCACATTCAGTGGGAGTGAGCAAAAGGTTTGCAAACTCCAAAGATCAATCTATGGATTGAAACAGGCTTCTAGGAATTGGAACATTCGATTTGATGAATCGGTCAAAGCGTTTGGCTTCATCCAAATTTCGAATGAATCATGTGTGTATAGAAAGGAACTGGAGACCTCAATGCAATTCTTAGTACTTTATGTTGATGACATCCTTCTTATTGGGAATTCGAAGGATGACATGAAAGTGACTAAGTTATGGTTATCGAACCAATTCGAGATGAAAGATCTTGGTGATGCGTCCTATATCCTTGGAATTAAAATCTATAGAGATAGATCTAGAAGGTTAATAGGACTATCACAGTCAATGTACATTGACAAAGTATTGAAGAGATTCAATATGGAGTCAGCAAAGGTTAAGAACCTTCCTATGAGTGTAGGAACATGTCTTTCAAAGAAGATGTGTCCTAAGACTAACCTTGAGAAGGAAAGAATGACTCATACACCTTATGCATCAGCAATAGGTAGCATAATGTATGCAATGTTATGTACTCGACCGGATGTGGCTTATGCACTTAGTGTGACAAGTCGTTTCCAAACTGACCCTGGAGATGGTCACTGGACTGCCGTGAAGAATATTCTTAAGTACTTGAAAAGTACTAAAGATTTATTCTTAGTTTACGGAGGTCAAAAAGATCTTATTGTCGAAGGATACTGCGATGCAAGCTTTGCATCTGACTTAGATGATTTTAAGTCAATGTCAGGATACATTTTCTGCCTAAACGGCGGAGCAGTGAGTTGGAAGAGTTCCAAGCAAACTACCACTGCAGATTCGACCACTGAGGCCGAATACTTAGCTGCAAATGATGCAGCTAAGGAAGGTGTTTGGATTAGAAACTTCATCCAAGAGTTGAATGTTGTTCCTAGCATGAAAGACCCCATTACTGTGTTTTGTGACAACACTGGGGCGGTTGCTCAAGCAAGAGAACCAAGATCTCACCAACGGACCAAGCACATTATGAGGAAGTATCACCTAATCCGTGATATTATCAAAAGAGGAGATGTGCTAATTGAGAGGGTCACATCAGCAGAGAACGTGGCAGATCCACTTACTAAACCCCTTTGTAACGCCCCGACTTTTCGGACGTAAAGGTAGGACGTATGTGTTTACCTAGTTGCGCGAATTAATTGTTTTTAAGTGTTTTATATTTAATTTTATTATAATTGTTATTATTTTATTATACTATATTATATTATTTTATTTTAATATTATTAATTTTATATATATATGTTTCGTATTATATATATATATATATATATATATATATATATATATATATATATATATATATGTTTAATTATATTATTATTAATTTAATGATTATGCTAATTATATGTTATGTTAATTAATCATGTTTTAATTAATTACTTAATTGTATATATATTATATATATATATATACGTGGAAAAACATAATTATGCATGAGAAATCATATTTATGCATGGGAATATAATTTTGCATGAATTTTATATTTTTGCATGGGATTAAAATATTCATGCATGGAGTTTATGAATTGTGCATGGGAATTTTATAATTTATGCATGAATTGTATGATTGAGTTTGTTCGTTTATTTTGTGCTTCGTTCTCTTATGAAATGATATCGAATTGCCACGAATTTGTAATATGTTGTACATATATGTGTTATGGACATGATTTTATGCTTAAATTATGTTTTTGAATTCATTTGTTATGTTAACGAATTAAATTTTAATTGAGGAACCAAAACGGGAGCTAACGAGCACTTAGCGTACTCTTGGTTCCGAATTTAATATCTTGAGCTCGGGAACTCGGATTCGAGTTCCGTCAACTCCGCTGAACTCGTAACGAAAATTCGAGTTTAGTAAACTTAGCCTTATAATTTTCCCAATTCATTTGAAACTCCGAAATCCAACCGAAAAACGAAACGGAGACCAACTTGACCTTGTTGCACTAATTCAGCCATAACTTGGCCAAACCACAACCAAATTAACCATGGTTTGATTCCTTTTAACCCTAACTCAACCATCTATCAGTACATATCAAGCCCTAACCGAGATAACCCTCACACAACTCCCAAACATCAGCCAAAGCT
The DNA here is from genome assembly GCA_037501455.1 of Lantana camara. Taxonomy (NCBI): domain Eukaryota; kingdom Viridiplantae; phylum Streptophyta; class Magnoliopsida; order Lamiales; family Verbenaceae; genus Lantana; species Lantana camara. The sequence goes on along the minus strand of CM074860.1, from coordinate 47,811,173 downwards.
ACTGCTCTACAGTCCAGTCCCGAAACCCTTCATCCCTTGGAGATTTTGGAGCTCAAATCTCCTCCAAACTTCAACCAATCATCAAGGTAAGTTAAGGGTTGTATTGTATGTTTAATTCTGATCATTTTCATCTTTCCATTCATGAAGTTGAGCATGGTTTCCTCATTTCTGGGCGTTTTTCCGAAAAAAGGAGATTTTGGGCAAAATGTTGATCTTCTTTGATTCTCAATGATTTTGATAGATTCCAAGCCTGAGATTAATTGTTTTAACATCCTCATATCAATTATGATCATTGCTTTCGTGTTTGTTGAGATATATATGAGATATCATTTATGAAATTTTCAGAAATTCCACATGAAGGTCACGTATGCTTCCATGCTTTGATTGATCACTTTTGGAACTGATTTACTTGTTGAATACATGATATTTTTCTGCTTATTTGTTGGCCTTAACTGAGTAAATAGATGGAGAAGGATTGAATTGTTCTTGCCCTGTTCTTCCCGCAACGGTGCCCTGTTTTTTCACGCTGTGAGGTTGCTGTAAAACTGCTGTCACTCCTTCATGCTTTTGCTGTCATTTCCTTGTTTTGGTGGGGGGTAGTTTAGATGAGTTTCTTGCAGCTTTTCCTGCTCAATTTTGCTACCTTTCTTGCCTGAAATTCTTGCATGGAGTTGCTGCTTTTCTGCGCCATTTTGCTGTCCGAAACAGGGGAGGGGCTGCTGTGAGACACGGGGGTGTCAGCTCTCGCCTTTCCAGCGCGGAACGGGGGTGCAGACCTGGCCTGGGATTTCTGTACCGAGACACGGGGGTGTCTCGGTCTAGGTTTGAAGGGTGACACGGGGGTGTCACCCCGTTTTCTGGATTTTCTTGCTGCGTTTCTGGGACTGCTACTGCTGCTGCTGCTGTTGTTATTCCTTGCATGCTTGGTTGTGTGATTATATATATATATGCATGGCTGTGTGTGAGTGAGATTGCATGCATGGTTTGTATATAGTGTATAGTATATATATATATATATGCTTGATGTGCAGTGTGTGTGTGTTGCATGCATGGGAGTGGTGTGGTGTGTGCATGGGTTTCATTTCATTTGCATGCATGACTTTTAGTTTACTTTACATGCATGATTTTGTGTTGTTATTTGCATGCCTGAGTTCGTGCATGTGTGTGTTTATATATATTATAGTATAATGCATGCATGCATGTGTAATGTATATAATTGTATTAAATGTATTATATGTATAAGTATGTATTGTATTATATTGTATATATTTTAATATTCTGAGCGTATATATATATATACATTATATACACATATGATATTATATAATTATTATAAATTTATTATATTATATATGTTTATTATATATTATATATTTTAAATATTATTTGATTTAATTCAATTCTTGAAATTAATTGATTTCAATTTCGCGTATTTATTCTACTGACCATTGTTTGAACGTTTTATTTATTTTATTCCTAAATGAGAATTTGAATAATATGTGTTATGCTTCTTAAATGAATTTTAGATTAATTGATATGCATTATGAATGTTATGAATTTATGAAATTATGAAATTGAATGAAATATATGAACGAATGATTGGATTATATGCTTTAAATTCTTTAATCGTGCACATGAACATTTTAATGATATAACATGATCATTTATGCATTCATGTCATATGCACTTCATTGCCGAGCGTCATATGTGGTCATTGAGTCTCATACCTTTTCTTTTGCACAGATTCGGGTTTGGTCGGAGACGAGGGCGAGCATTGAGACGCTTGTGCCTCTATTTTGCTTTGGTAAAGGTGGGTTTTTCTTCTACTAGTTAAACAACCCTATAAAGCCCTTATGTGCAAAGTTTTAAGCCAAAATAATATATTTATATCAATCGAGTCATGTTGGGTAAATGATTTCAAATGTATGCCCCTTTTTAATTGTGAAACCCTACCTTATGTTTGGCGAGACACATTTATATATATGCTTATTCGGGCCCCGGGACTTGGTATATGTGGCTAACCGAGGAAGCAAGGGCTGACGGGGATCCCATATACTAGTTCCAACCAAACTACGGTGATACCGGCCCTCGCTAGGAGGTTTAGCGAGGAATGGGAACTGAGTGCCCTTGGGGGATTCATGTACCCCCATTGGCCTATGTATGAACCGGTGGTCAGGTCTAGCTAACTTGTCCACCACCCGGAGGAAGAAGGTGTATATGTATGATTATGATCATTTATGTATGTGCACGAAAGATATGTATGACAACCACTAATTATGATATGACTACACGAGGAGAAGGTTGGAGATTGTGCACGCTCACTCGCCGAGCTTAACCCTTATGAACAATTATGAATGAATATGAACGTCGTAATCCCGTTGATGTTTTCTATTGTTTTAACCACTTGGTAAATTCCTTTCCAACTTCACACGGGATTAGGGCTTGCATGTATGTGTTTAATTTCTGCGATATTATATATCTTATGCCCCGTTTTTATACCCACCAGTCTCTTTTAGACTGAACCCGGTTGTTTTCAGTTGTTTTGTGCAGGTATAGGAGTGCTAGGCGGGAATACAAGTCGTCTAGGTCTTGCATTTACGTTTAGCACTTCTTTTCCGTCTCATATTCATACTCTTGTTACTACTTTTGTATTTGATCATAGTTTAGATTGGAGCGTTATGATTTTGTAGGCCGTGAGTGCCGTGGCATATTAGAATGTTTTTGTATATCTATTTTTTTTTTGGAGCTTGTTAGCTCATTGTATATATGCTAGGTTATTCTTGCTTCCGCGAATTTTATTAACTCTGATTTTATGTTTCTTGAGTTGAATGGTTTAAGGGTTAGTCCCGCCTAGCCTAGCGTGTGTGTTGTGTCCCCGTTCGCCGTGGATTTGGCACGTGTATGGATTTCCATTTCATATACGGGTTGGGTCTCGGTGCGGGGGATGTGGTACCTTACGCTCGGGTGCTACATCCTTAAGTGGTATCAGAGCTTAGGGTTGCAAAACCCGGGCTCTAGTGTCGTGTTAAGTCAGTTAGGTCGTTCGGCTTTAGGAACAAATTGTCAATGTGTTGCATATGCATTGTTTCCGTGCTTGTGTGCTCTAAATCTTGAATTTTGATCGAATTAATTGCACTTGCATGCATGGACTAAAGATAGCATGCATATTAGTGTTTCTTGAACAGGATGCCTCCACGTAGACATCGTGAGAGATCTCCCGGACATCGTCGTCATCATGATCGATCCCCTACACCTCCACCCCAACCACAAGCACCATCGATGGATATGGGGAATTTTATGGAAGCAGTTTTCAACTATGTCGAGCATAGGAGGGCTCAAGCTCCCCCACCACAACAAGCAGAACAAACGGTGCCTCCACCAAATCATAATAATAGAGACCCTCATGGGGTGTTTCTGAGCTATAACCCCCCTCGATTTTCTGGTTCTATCGATGATGCGGTCTCGGAGGGTTGGTTGATTCGAGTAGAGAGGATACCTGGAGTCCGACAGTCTACTACGCAAGGGGAGGAAATCAAAAAGAAGGATCCGGTTGTTAGAGCTCCAATGGGAAGAGGTTCCGGATCGAATTCGGGAAAGAGGCCGATGATTCAAGCTAGTCCGCTTTCTAAAGGTCCATTTAAGAAACCTCGGTTTGGAGGACAAGGTTCTAAGGCCGCACCGACTCGACAAAAGGCTCTACCCATGGCACCAACGAGGGATCGACAAGGTCCGAGTGAGGCGAGATTGGCTCAAGCTCCTTGTACACATTGTGGAGGACCAACTCATAATTACTATAACTGTCGGAGGAGGTTGAATTTGTGCTTTATATGTGGAAAAGGCGACCATATGGCGGATACTTGCCCCTATAAAGACCCCGGATATCAAAGACGAGTTCAAAGGCCAATGATCCAGGCTCGTGCTTACGCTAACGAAGGTGAAGAGCAAGATGCCGAGATTGATCCCACAGCTGTGATTGAAGGTACCCTATGCATACATAACATGAGCATTCATGCACTCTTTGATTCGGGTGTCATGCATTCTTTTATTTCTTGTGACTTAGTTGCTATTATGTGTTTGCCTGTTATTTGCTTTTCTTCTTGTTGTTTGGTGAGTTCGCCACCGGGTGGTAGTCTTCAGACGGATCAGTTGGTTCGGGAGTGTTCAGTTTTGATTGAAGGAAAGAATATCCGGCGGATTTGGAAGAGTTTAAGGATTCAATTAGAGGTATTACTTAAAGTTGGATATATACGGCCAAGATCGTCCCATTGGGGTGCTCCGGCTGCTTTATGGTATTTGGATAAGTGGTGGTAATCTTCATCGATGACATCTTAGTTTATTCGAGAATTCCGGAGGATCGTGCCAGGCATCTCAAGATTGTGTTGGATACCTTAAGATAGCATCGGTTGTATGCTAAGTTTAGCAAAGGCGAGTTTTGGATTGATCAGGTAGCATTTCTGGGTCATATTATTTCAAGGAAAGGTTTGGAGGTAGACCCTTCTAAGATTGAGACGGTTATTCAATGGCAAAGCCCGACAAATGTTTCAGAAGTAAGGAGTTTCTGGGGTTTGGCAGATTACTATCGAAGATTTGTACAGGACTTTCGAAGATTACAGCTCCTTTAACCCGAGTGACTAAGAAGGTGGTTAAGTTTGAGTGGGACGAGGCATGTGAGGATAGCTTTCAACTTGTAAAGGAAAGTTGACCACCGCTCCTGTATTAGCACTTCCCGAAGGTACAGAAAGATATACGGTTTATACGGACGCCTAAAAAGGAAGGTTTGGGATGTGTGTTGATGCAAAATGGAAGAGTAATCGCCTATGCCTCAAGGAAATTAAAAGAGCATGAATAGAATTCCTCACCTATGATTTGGAATTAGTGACAGTGATCTTTGCTTCGGGTAAGTGGAGACACTATCTTCATGGAATTTCGTTCGAGGTCTTTTCTGATTACAAGAGTCTCCAATCCTTATTCTCACATAAGGAATTGAACAAGAGACAACGGCATTGGATGGAACTTTTGGCGGATTATGAGGGTACAATCCGATATCATCCTGGCAAAGCTAATTTGGTCGCGGATACACTTAGTAGGAAAACTAGTGTGTCCGAAGTGAAAGAGGAAATTGGAGAATGAGTTGTTCAGACTGAGGACTAGTATTCGGAATATTACGGTTCGACCAGATCTGTAGCACCCTAGCGTTAGGTACCACATCCCCCGCACCGGGACCCGACCCGTGTATGAAATGGAAGTCCAGACACGTGCCAAATCCACGGCGAACGGGGACACAACACACACGCTATGCTAGGCGGGACTAACCCTTATACCAAACAGTGCAAGAAACATAAAATCAGAGTGAAATAAAATTCGCGGAAGCAAGAATAACATAACATATACAATGAGCCACCAAGCTCCAAAAATAGATATACAAAAGTATTCCATAATTCAACGGCACTCACGGCCTACAAAAATCATAACGCTCCAACATAAACTATGATCATATACAAAATATCAATGAGAGTATGAACATGAGTCAAAAAGGAAGTGCTAAACATAAATGCAAGACCTAGACGACTTGTATTCCCGCCTAGCACTCCTATTCCTGCACAAAACAACTGAAAACAACCGGGTTCAGTCTAAAAGAGACTGGTGGGTATAAAAACGAGGCATAAATATATAATATTGCGTAAATTAAACACATACATGCAAGCCCTAATCCCGTGTGAAGTTTAGTAAGATTTACCAAGTGGTTAAAACAAAAGGGAAACATCAACGGGATTACGACATTCATATTCATTCATAATTGTTCATAAATGTTCATAAGGGTTTATGGCCCGGCGAGTGGGCGTGCACAATCTCCAACCTACTCCTCGTGTAATCATAATTAATTATTCAATAATTCATTATCATACATAAATCTTTTGTGCTCATAAATACATGATCATAATCATTCATATATCCCTTTTTCCTCCGGGTGGTGGACGGGCTTGCAAGACCCGGCCACCGGTTCATACATAGGCCAATGGGGGTACATGAATCCCCCAAGGGCACTCAGCTCCCATTCCCCGCTAAAACTCCTAGCGAGGGCCGGTATCACCGTAGTTTGATTGGGACTAGTATATGGGATCCCCGTCAGCCCTTGCTTCCTCGGTTAGCCACATACACTAAGTCCCGGGGCCCGTGCAATCATAAATCATAAATATCTCGCCAAACATAAGGTAGGGTTCATAATTAAAAGAAAGGGGTCATACGTTTGAAATGATTTACCCGAAATGACTCGATATAGATATATATACGATTTTGGCTTAAAACTTTGCACATAAGGAGTATATAAGGTTGTTTTAACTAATAGAAGAAAAACCCACCTTTATCAAAGCAGAAATAAAGGCACAAGCGTCTCAAGGCTCGCCCTCGTCTCCGACCAAACCCGAATCTGTGCAAAAGAAAAGGTATGAGACTCACTAACCACATATGACGCTCGGCAATGAAGTGCATATGACATGAATGCATAAATGATCATGTTATATCATAAAAATGTTCATGTGCACGATTAATAAATTTAAAACATATAACCATGCATTCACTCATATATTTCATTCAATTTCATAAATTCATAATGCATATTAATTAATCTAACATTCAATTAATAAACATAACACATATAATATTCATATTCATATATAGGGATAAAATAAATAAAACGTTCAATCGAAAGTCAGTAAAATAAATACGCGAAATAGAATTCAATTAATTTCAATAATTAAATTAAATCAAACATTAATTAAAATATATAATAAATATATATATAATATATATAAATAATATACATATAATCATATATATAATATACAATATATAATATAATATAATATATATAAATAACCATATATAATACTAATATACAATATCTATGATATATATATATATATATATAGTCACGTACAACACACACACACATGCATGCATATATATTTACATGCAATATGTATATATACTACATCTATTACACATGCATGCAACACATGCATTCACACACAAATATATATATATATACATATATACACAGCCATGCAAGCAAAATAGCACTTCAACCATCCTGCATGAATTGGAAGCAGCGGCAGTAGCATACACACAGCACATACTTACAGCAATACAGAAAAAAAACGCAGACAAAATGGTAGCAGCAGCAGTTCCAGAAAACGCAGCAAAAGAATCCAGAAAAACGGGGTGACACCCCCGTGTCACCTCCCAGGCCTGGACCGAGACACCCCCGTGTCTCGGTACAGCAAGTTCAGGCCTTGCAGCACCCCCGTGACTCGCTGGAATGAGGAGAAATGGAACGCCCGTGTCGTGCGGCAGCAACCTCTGTTTTTCGACAGCAGAAACGCAGAACAGAGCAGCCCAAGTGCACGAGAAAGCAAGCAAAACAAGCAACAAAATAAGGCATGAAAAGCAGCATGAACACAGCTCAAACACACCCACAAGGCTACGCAAACTGACAGCAAAACGTGAAGGAAATACAGCAGTTTTTTGACAGCAAACATCAAGCTAAAACCGAGCAAATCTGGAGGAAAAAAAACAGAGCATGCGTGAACTCAATCAATCCGATTTCATTCAGGTCCATAAGTCCCTCAAATGTGCAGCAAAATACCATATATTCAACACATAATCAGTTCCAAAAGTGATCAACAAAGAAGAGAAGACATACGTGACCTTCAAGTGAGATTTCTGAAAATTGTCATAAATGATATATCATAAATTCCTTAACAACCACGAAATCAATGATCATAAATGAGACGAGGATGTCAAAACAATCATTCTCATGCTTAGAATCGATCAAAACCGTTAAGAATCAAAGAAGATCATAAATTTGTCCCAAAACCTTCATTTCGGAAATTGCCCAGAAAATCGAGAAATCATGCTTAAAAATCATGAATGAAAAGATGAAAATGCTCAGAATTAATCATATAATACAACCTTTAACTTACCTTGATGATTGGTTGAAGTTTGGATGAGATTTGAGCTCCAAAATCTCCAAAGCTTGAAGGGTTACGGGTCTGGAATTCAGAACAGAAACTTTGGCTGAGTTTTGGGGCTTGTGAGGGGATAATCTCGGTTAGGGCTTATCATGTCATGGTAAAGGGTTGAGTTAGGGTTTCAAAGAATCCAACCATGGTTAATTTGGTTATGGTTTGTCCAAGATATGGCTGAATTAATGCAACAAGGTCAAGTTGATCACCGATTCATTTTTCGGTTGAAATTCGAAGGTTCAAACGACTTAGGAAAAATGTAAGGCTAGGTTTACTAAACTCGAATCTTCGTTACGAGTTCAGCGGATTTGACGGAACTCGAATCCGAGTTCCCGAGCTCAAGATATTAAATTCGGAACCAAGGGTACGCTAAGTGCTCGTTAGCTCCCGTTTTGGTTCCTCAAATGAAATTAAATTCGTTAACCTATCAATTGAATTCGAAAACATAAATTGAGCATAAAATCATGTTCATAACATATATATGTACAACATATTACGAAATCGCGGCAATTTGATATCATATCATATAAGAACGAAGCACAAATTAAACGAACAAACCTAATCATGCAATTCATGCAAAATGTATAAAATTTCCCATGCACCAATATGATTTGCATGCATGCATATTAATTCCCATGCAAAATATGATTTCATGCATAATTATATTAAACCCATGCAAAAATTGAAATTCATGCATAGATATATTTATCTACGTATAATTATATACATATATAAATAATTAATTAAACCATGATTAATTAACATAACATATAATTAGCATAATCATTAATTTAATAATATAATAATTAAACATATATACATATATATATATAATACGAAATATATATATAATTAATAATATTAGAATAAAATATTATAATATAGTATAATAAAATAATAACAATTATAATAAAATTAAATATAAAACACGTAAAAACAATTAATTCGCGCAAATTAGTAAACACATACATTGTACCTTTACGTCCGAGAGATCGGGGCGTTACAATCTCTCCCCCTTAAAAGAATCCGTCCTCGGATTCACTGCTCGCTCGGAAACAGCTCGGGGTGAAACCTTTTCATCTTATCCTCCGTTTCCCACGTAGCCTCTTCGGTTTTATCACTTCTCCAAAGAACCTTGACTAGTGGAATACGCCGATTTCGAAGTTCCTGAAACTTTCGATCCAATATCTTAATCGGCTTCTGAACGAAGGTGAGATCCGGTTCTAATTCCACTTCTTCGACTGGTAGAACCTCGGACTCATCTCGATAGTACTTTCGGAGCTGTGAGACGTGAAACACGTTATGGATTCCAGTCAAACTCGGAGGCAAATCTAAACGATAGGCCGTATCCCCAATCTTCTCCAAAATCTCATACGGTCCCATATACCGAGGATTTAACTTTCCTCCCCGTCCAATCCTTGAAAATCCTTTTCGTGGGGAAGCCTTTAAGAAAACCCTATCTCCAATCTCAAACTCCAAATTCTTCCTTCGCAGATCTGCATAACTCTTTTGTCGATCCTGAGCAGCCTTCATCCGTTGTCTAATCATCTGGACCTTATCAATAGCCTCTTGTACAGCCTTAGAGGGTTTTTCCTTCTTTTCCCCTCTTTTAATCCCTTCTTGCTTGGTCCAATTCCATTCCTCCAAATCAAAGAACAACGGTGATCGACACTTACGTCCATACAGAGCTTCATAAGGGGCCATTTCAATCGAGGCTTGATAGCTATTATTGTAAGCAAACTCGATTAACGGCAACTGTTCATTCCACGAGCTTTGAAAGTCCAATGCACATGCTCTCAACAAATCCTCCAGATACTTAATTAACCTTTCTGATTGTCCGTCGGTCTGAGGATGGAAAGCTGTGCTGAATTGAAGCCTTGTTCCCAAACACTTCTGTAATTCTTGCCATAACCGTGAAGTAAATCTGGGATACCGATCCGAGACAATGCTAACAGGTACACCATGAAGCCTGACAATCTCATCATTGTACCTCTTGGCCAACTTACTCACTTTATCGGACATTCTGATAGCCAGAAAATGAGCTGACTTCGTCAATCTGTCCACAATAACCCAAATTCCATCGAAACCTCCTCTCACTTTTGGTAATCCCGAAACAAAATCCATAGCTATTTGTTCCCATTTCCATTCCGGGATAGGTAATGGTTAAAGTAGCCCCGATGGCTTTTGATGTTCTGCCTTTACCACTTGACAAGTCATGCAGTGTTTCACGAAGTCGATCACATCCCGTTTCAATCCATTCCACCAATAAAATTGCTTAAGATCCTTATACATTTTATTCCCTCCGGGATGTATTGAATAACCTGACCGATGGGCTTCCTCAAGAATAATCCTTTTTAACTCTTCCGGGACAACAACTCTATTCTTGAATCTTAGAAGTCCCGTATCATCAAACCCAAACGGACACTCTGAATCAGCTCGAGCCTTCTCAGCTAATTTCTGAACTTCGGGATCAATCCTCTGAGCATCAAATAATCTCTGTTTAAGATCTGGTTGAACCGTAATATTCCGAACACTAGCCCTCAGCTTGAAGAACTCATTCTCATCCCCAAACTCCACTTTCACATTGGACACGCTAGCTTTCCGACTAAGCGCATCCGCAACCAAATTGGCTTTGCCGGGATGGTATCGGATTGTACACTCATAATCCGCAAAAAGTTCCATCCAACGCCGTTGTCTCTTATTCAATTCCTTTTGCGAGAATAAGTATTGGAGGCTCTTGTGATCGGAAAAGACCTCGAATGAAATTCCATAAAGATAGTGTCTCCACTTACCCAAAGCAAAGATCACTGCCGCTAATTCCAAATCGTGAGTGGGGTAGTTCTGTTCATGCTCTTTCAGTTTCCTTGAGGCATAGGCGATCACTCTTCCATTCTGCATCAACACACATCCCAAACCTTCCTTTGAGGCGTCCGTATAAACTGTATATCCTTCTGTACCTTCGGGAAGTGCTAATACAGGAGCGGTGGTCAACTTCTCCTTTAGAAGTTGGAAACTAGCCTCACATGCCTCGTCCCACTCAAACTTAACCGCTTTCTTAGTCAATCGGGTTAAAGGAGCCGCAATCTTTGAGAAATCCTGAACGAATCTTCGATAGTAGCCTGCCAAACCCAAGAAACTCCTTATTTCTGAAGCATTTTTCGGGCTTTGCCATTGAATAACCGTCTCAATCTTAGAAGGGTCTACTTCTAAACCTTTCCTTGAAATAATATGGCCCAGAAATGCTACCCGATCAATCCAGAACTCACATTTGCTAAACTTAGCATACAACCGATGTTCCCTTAAGGTCTCCAACACAATTCTGAGATGCCTTGCATGATCCTCCGGAGTTCTCGAATAAACCAAGATGTCATCGATGAAAATTACCACAAACTTATCCAAATAGGGCCGGAAAATTCGATGCATCATATCCATAAAAGCAGCCGGAGCATTAGTCAATCCAAAAGGCATCACTACGAACTCGTAGTGTCCATACCGGGTGTTAAATCCCATTTTCGGAATATCCTCTTCTCGGATCTTCAATTGATAATATCCTTGTCTCAAGTCCAATTTTGAGTAAACCCCCGATCCTTGTAACATGTCGAATAAATCCTCAATATGGGGCAAAGGATACTTATTCTTTACAGTCATCCGATTAAGCTCTCGGTAATCTATGCACATTCTTAAGGTTCCATCCTTTTTCTTAACAAAGAGAACCGGAGCACCCCAAGGTGACGAACTTGGCCGAATATATCCAACTTCGAGCAATTCCTCCAATTGAATCTTTAGCTCTTTCAACTCGGCCGGTGCCATTCGATACGGAGTCTTAGAATACGGTGTGGATCCTGGATGTAAATCAATAACGAACTCGATCTCACGGTCGGGTGGTAGCGAACTCAAATTCTCCGGAAACACATCGGAGAAATCCTTAACGACCGCGGTATCCTCTAGCTTAACTTGATCTTTTGGCCTATTAAGAAGGTAAGCAATAAATCCCGTTGCTCCTTCTCTCATCAATTTGTGAGCTTCCATATAAGACAAGAGAGATACCGTTCTTGATCCACTACCAATCACCAATTCTTTCCCCAAAATCACCTTCTTCGCAAAACAATCGACATTGGCCCGATGCCTGAACAACCAGTCCATACCCAAGATAACTCCATACCTCTTCATGGGCATAACAATTAAATCAGCCGGATACTCTCTCCCTTCAATCAAAACCGAACACTCTCGAACCAACTGATCTGTCTGAAGACTCCCTCCAAGTGGCGAACTCACCAAATAATAAGAAGAAAGACAGATAACAGGCAAGCACAGAGTGGCAACTATATCACAAGAAATAAAGGAATGCGTGGCACCCGGATCAAAGAGTGCATGAATGCTCATGTTATGTATGCATAGGGTACCTTCTACCACAGCTGTGGGGTCAATCTCGGCATCTTGCTCCTCACCCTCGAGGGCGTAAGCACGAGCTTGGATCATTGGCCTTTGAGTTCCTTTCTGAAATCCGGGGTTCTTGTAGGGACATGTCTCCGCCATATGATCGCTTTTTCCACAAATAAGGCACAAATTCAACCTTCTCCGACAATTATTGTAGGTATGGGTCGGTCCCCCGCAATGCATACATGGAGGTACATCCGGGCGTGAGTTTGTACGTGCCGGAGCTATAGGTAGAGCCTTTGGTCGAGTCGGTACGGCCTGGGAACCTTGTCCTCCAAACCTAGGCTTCTTAAACGGACCCTTAGGAGGTGGACTAGCTTGAATCATCGGCCTCTTTCCCGAATTCGATCCGGATCCTCTTTCCATAGGAGCTCTAAACATCGGATCCTTCTTCTTGAATTCCTCCTCTTGAACCAAGGCCCTTTGCACAGTGTCGGCAAATGACTCGAAGTTGTGCCCCGCTTGCCCGTGTCTCAAGTCCTGTCTCAATCCCGCTATAAACTTCCTTGCTTTCCTCTTCTCATCCCAGGTGACATGAGGAGCATATTTCCCAAGTCTATTGAATACGGCGAGGTATTGAGTCACCGTACGAGCCCCTTGCTTCAATTCCATGAATTCTTGCTCCTTCCTTTCTCTTACCACTTCCGGTACAAAGCATTCCCGGAATTCTCTCTTGAAAACCTCCCAAGTTACTTCCTCTTCATCAACTTCAAGCTTCTCTCTTGTTCGTTCCCACCATTCATATGCATCTCCATCGAGTTGGAAGATAGCAAATTGGGCCTTCTCTTGCGTACTGAACTGTCGGACCCCAAATATCCTTTCCAATCTAATCAACCAACCCTCCGAAACCGCATCGTCAATAGAACCAGAAAACCGAGGGGGGTTGTAACTCAGAAACACCCCATGAGGGTCTCTATTGTTATTATGATTTGGTGGAGGAGCTTGTTGTTCTGCCTGTTGTGGTGGGGGAGCTTGAGCTCTCCGATGCTCTACATAGTTGAAGACCGCTTCCATAAAATTTCCCATATCCACCGGTGCTGCTTGTGGTTGGGGTGGAGGCGTAGGAGATCGATCATGATGACGACGGTGTCCTGGAGATCTCTCACGGTGTCTACGCGGAGGCATCCTGTTCAAGAAACACTGAAATGCATGCTATTTTTAGTCCATGCATGCAAGTGCAAGTAATTCGATCAAATTTAAAGATTTAAAACACACAAGCACGTAAATAATGCATATGCAACACATTGACAAGTTATTCCTAAAGCCGAACGACCTAACTGACTCAACACGACACTAGAGCCCGGGTTTTGCAACCCTAAGCTCTGATACCACTTAAGGATGTAGCACCCTAGCGTTAGGTACCACATCCCCCGCACCGGGACCCGACCCGTGTATGAAATGGAAGTCCAGACACGTGCCAAATCCACGGCGAACGGGGACACAACACACACGCTATGCTAGGCGGGACTAACCCTTATACCAAACAGTGCAAGAAACATAAAATCAGAGTGAAATAAAATTCGCGGAAGCAAGAATAACATAACATATACAATGAGCCACCAAGCTCCAAAAATAGATATACAAAAGTATTCCATAATTCAACGGCACTCACGGCCTACAAAAATCATAACGCTCCAACATAAACTATGATCATATACAAAATATCAATGAGAGTATGAACATGAGTCAAAAAGGAAGTGCTAAACATAAATGCAAGACCTAGACGACTTGTATTCCCGCCTAGCACTCCTATTCCTGCACAAAACAACTGAAAACAACCGGGTTCAGTCTAAAAGAGACTGGTGGGTATAAAAACGAGGCATAAATATATAATATTGCGTAAATTAAACACATACATGCAAGCCCTAATCCCGTGTGAAGTTTAGTAAGATTTACCAAGTGGTTAAAACAAAAGGGAAACATCAACGGGATTACGACATTCATATTCATTCATAATTGTTCATAAATGTTCATAAGGGTTTATGGCCCGGCGAGTGGGCGTGCACAATCTCCAACCTACTCCTCGTGTAATCATAATTAATTATTCAATAATTCATTATCATACATAAATCTTTTGTGCTCATAAATACATGATCATAATCATTCATATATCCCTTTTTCCTCCGGGTGGTGGACGGGCTTGCAAGACCCGGCCACCGGTTCATACATAGGCCAATGGGGGTACATGAATCCCCCAAGGGCACTCAGCTCCCATTCCCCGCTAAAACTCCTAGCGAGGGCCGGTATCACCGTAGTTTGATTGGGACTAGTATATGGGATCCCCGTCAGCCCTTGCTTCCTCGGTTAGCCACATACACTAAGTCCCGGGGCCCGTGCAATCATAAATCATAAATATCTCGCCAAACATAAGGTAGGGTTCATAATTAAAAGAAAGGGGTCATACGTTTGAAATGATTTACCCGAAATGACTCGATATAGATATATATACGATTTTGGCTTAAAACTTTGCACATAAGGAGTATATAAGGTTGTTTTAACTAATAGAAGAAAAACCCACCTTTATCAAAGCAGAAATAAAGGCACAAGCATCTCAAGGCTCGCCCTCGTCTCCGACCAAACCCGAATCTGTGCAAAAGAAAAGGTATGAGACTCACTAACCACATATGACGCTCGGCAATGAAGTGCATATGACATGAATGCATAAATGATCATGTTATATCATAAAAATGTTCATGTGCACGATTAATAAATTTAAAACATATAACCATGCATTCACTCATATATTTCATTCAATTTCATAAATTCATAATGCATATTAATTAATCTAACATTCAATTAATAAGCATAACACATATAATATTCATATTCATATATAGGGATAAAATAAATAAAACGTTCAATCGAAAGTCAGTAAAATAAATACGCGAAATAGAATTCAATTAATTTCAATAATTAAATTAAATCAAACATTAATTAAAATATATAATAAATATATATATAATATATATAAATAATATACATATAATCATATATATAATATACAATATATAATATAATATAATATATATAAATAACCATATATAATACTAATATACAATATCTATGATATATATATATATATATAGTCACGTACAACACACACACACATGCATGCATATATATTTACATGCAATATATATATATACTACATCTATTACACATGCATGCAACACATGCATTCACACACAAATATATATATATACATATATACACAGCCATGCAAGCAAAATAGCACTTCAACCATCCTGCATGAATTGGAAGCAGCGGCAGTAGCATACACACAGCACATACTTACATCAATACAGAAAAAAAACGCAGACAAAATGGTAGCAGCAGCAGTTCCAGAAAACACAGCAAAAGAATCCAGAAAAACGGGGTGACACCCCCGTGTCACCTCCCAGGCCTGGACCGAGACACCCCCGTGTCTCGGTACAGCAAGTTCAGGCCTTGCAGCACCCCCGTGACTCGCTGGAATGAGGAGAAATGGAACGCCCGTGTCGTGCGGCAGCAACCTCTGTTTTTCGACAGCAGAAACGCAGAACAGAGCAGCCCAAGTGCACGAGAAAGCAAGCAAAACAAGCAACAAAATAAGGCATGAAAAGCAGCATGAACACAGCTCAAACACACCCACAAGGCTACGCAAACTGACAGCAAAACGTGAAGGAAATACAGCAGTTTTTTGACAGCAAACATCAAGCTAAAACCGAGCAAATCTGGAGGAAAAAAAACAGAGCATGCGTGAACTCAATCAATCCGATTTCATTCAGGTCCATAAGTCCCTCAAATGTGCAGCAAAATACCATATATTCAACACATAATCAGTTCCAAAAGTGATCAACAAAGAAGAGAAGACATACGTGACCTTCAAGTGAGATTTCTGAAAATTGTCATAAATGATATATCATAAATTCCTCAACAACCACGAAATCAATGATCATAAATGAGATGAGGATGTCAAAACAATCATTCTCATGCTTAGAATCGATCAAAACCGTTAAGAATCAAAGAAGATCATAAATTTGTCCCAAAACCTTCATTTCGGAAATTGCCCAGAAAATCGAGAAATCATGCTTAAAAATCATGAATGAAAAGATGAAAATGCTCAGAATTAATCATATAATACAACCTTTAACTTACCTTGATGATTGGTTGAAGTTTGGATGAGATTTGAGCTCCAAAATCTCCAAAGCTTGAAGGGTTACGGGTCTGGAATTCAGAACAGAAACTTTGGCTGAGTTTTGGGGCTTGTGAGGGGATAATCTCGGTTAGGGCTTATCATGCCATGGTAAAGGGTTGAGTTAGGGTTTCAAAGAATCCAACCATGGTTAATTTGGTTATGGTTTGTCCAAGATATGGCTGAATTAATGCAACAAGGTCAAGTTGATCACCGATTCATTTTTCGGTTGAAATTCGAAGGTTCAAACGACTTAGGAAAAATGTAAGGCTAGGTTTACTAAACTTGAATCTTCGTTACGAGTTCAGCGGATTTGACGGAACTCGAATCCGAGTTCCCGAGCTCAAGATATTAAATTCGGAACCAAGGGTACGCTTAGTGCTCGTTAGCTCCCGTTTTGGTTCCTCAAATGAAATTAAATTCGTTAACCTATCAATTGAATTCGAAAACATAAATTGAGCATAAAATCATGTTCATAACATATATATGTACAACATATTACGAAATCGCGGCAATTTGATATCATATCATATAAGAACGAAGCACAAAATAAACGAACAAACCTAATCATGCAATTCATGCAAAATGTATAAAATTTCCCATGCACCAATATGATTTGCATGCATGCATATTAATTCCCATGCAAAATATGATTTCATGCATAATTATATTAAACCCATGCAAAAATTGAAATTCATGCATAGATATATTTATCTACGTATAATTATATACATATATAAATAATTAATTAAACCATGATTAATTAACATAACATATAATTAGCATAATCATTAATTTAATAATATAATAATTAAACATATATACATATATATATATAATACGAAATATATATATAATTAATAATATTAGAATAAAATATTATAATATAGTATAATAAAATAATAACAATTATAATAAAATTAAATATAAAACACGTAAAAACAATTAATTCGCGCAAATTAGTAAACACATACATTGTACCTTTACGTCCGAGAGATCGGGGCGTTACAAGATCTTATACAGAGGTTAATTGATGCTCAGAGGATTGATCCCGAGGTTCAGAAATTAGCTGGAAAGCTCGAGCTGATTCAGAGTGTCCGTTTGGGGTTTGATGATTCGGGACTTCTAAGATTCAAGAATAGAGTGGTTGTCCCAGAAGAGTTAAAAAGGATTATTTTTGAGGAAGCCCATCGGTCAGGGTATTCGATACATCCCGGAGGGAACAAAAGGTATAAGGATCTTAAGCAATTCTATTGGTGGAATGGATTGAAAAGGGATGTTATCAACTTCGTGAAACACTGTATGACTTGTCAAGTGATTAAGGCAGAACATTAGAAGCCATCGGGGCTACTTCAACCATTGCCTATCCCGGAATGGAAATGGGAACAAATAGCTATGGATTTTATTTCGGGATTACCAAAAGTGAGAGGAGGTTTTGATGGAATTTGGGTTATTGTGGACAGGTTGACGAAATCCGCTTATTTTCTAGCAATCAGAATGTCCGATAAGGGAATAAGTTGGCTAAGAGATACAATGATGAGATTATCAGGCTCCATGGTGTACTTGCTAGTATTGTCTCGGATCGGGATCCCAGATTTACTTCAAGGTTATGGCAAGAATTGCAGAAGTGTTTGGGAACAAGGCTTCAATTCAGCACAGCTTTCCATCCTCAAACCGACGGACAATCAGAAAGGTTAATTAAGTATCTAGAGGAATTTTTGAGAGCATGTGCATTGGACTTCCAAAGCTCGTGGAATGAGCAGTTGTCGTTAATCGAGTTTTCTTACAGCAATAGCTATCAAGCCTCGATTGAAATGGCCCCTTATGAAGCTCTTTATGGACGTAAATGTCGATCACCGTTGTTCTTTGACTTGGAGGAATGGAACTGGACCAAGCAAGAAGGGAAAAGAAGGAAAAACCCTCTAAGGCTGTACAAGAGGCTATTGATAAGGTCCAGATAATTAGACAACGGATGAAGGCCGCTCAGGATCGACAAAAGATTTATGCAGGTCTTCGGAAAAAGAAATTGGAGTTTGAGATAGGAGATAAGGTTTTCTTAAAGGCTTTCCCACGAAAAGGATTCTCAAGGATTGGACGAGGAGGAAAATTAAACACTTGGTATATGGGACCACATGAGATTTTAGAGAAGACTGGGGATACGGTTTATCGATTGGACTTGTCTCCGAATTTAACTGGAAATTCATAACGGGTTTCATGTTTCACAGCTTCGAAAGTATTATTGAGACGAGTCCGAGGTTCTACCAGTTGAAGAAGTGGATTAGAACCGGATTTCACCTTCGTTCAGAAACCGATTAAGATATTGGATCGAGAGTTTCAGGAACTTCGAAATCGGCGTAGTCCACTAGTCAAGGTTCTTGGAGAAGTGATAAAACCGAAGAGGCTACGTGGGAGACGGAGGATAAGATGGAAAGGTTTCACCCCGAATTGTTTCCGAGCGAGCAATGAATCCGAGGACGGATTCTTTTAAGGGGGAGAGATTGTAACGCCCCGACTTTTCGGACGTAAAGGTAGGACGTATGTGTTTACCTAGTTGCGCGAATTAATTGTTTTTAAGTGTTTTATATTTAATTTTATTATAATTGTTATTATTTTATTATACTATATTATATTATTTTATTTTAATATTATTAATTTTATATATATATGTTTCGTATTATATATATATATATATATATGTTTAATTATATTATTATTAATTTAATGATTATGCTTATTATATGTTATGTTAATTAATCATGTTTTAATTAATTACTTAATTGTATATATATTATATATATATATATACGTGGAAAAACATAATTATGCATGAGAAATCATATTTATGCATGGGAATATAATTTTGCATGAATTTTATATTTTTGCATGGGATTAAAATATTCATGCATGGAGTTTATGAATTGTGCATGGGAATTTTATAATTTATGCATGAATTGTATGATTGAGTTTGTTCGTTTATTTTGTGCTTCGTTCTCTTATGAAATGATATCGAATTGCCACGAATTTGTAATATGTTGTACATATATGTGTTATGGACATGATTTTATGCTTAAATTATGTTTTTGAATTCATTTGTTATGTTAACGAATTAAATTTTAATTGAGGAACCAAAACGGGAGCTAACGAGCACTTAGCGTACCCTTGGTTCCGAATTTAATATCTTGAGCTCGGGAACTCGGATTCGAGTTCCGTCAACTCCGCTGAACTCGTAACGAAAATTCGAGTTTAGTAAACTTAGCCTTATAATTTTCCCAATTCATTTGAAACTCCGAAATCCAACCGAAAAACGAAACGGAGACCAACTTGACCTTGTTGCACTAATTCAGCCATAACTTGGCCAAACCACAACCAAATTAACCATGGTTTGATTCCTTTTAACCCTAACTCAACCATCTATCAGTACATATCAAGCCCTAACCGAGATAACCCTCACACAACTCCCAAACATCAGCCAAAGCTACTGCTCTACAGTCCAGTCCCGAAACCCTTCATCCCTTGGAGATTTTGGAGCTCAAATCTCCTCCAAACTTCAACCAATCATCAAGGTAAGTTAAGGGTTGTATTGTATGTTTAATTCTGATCATTTTCATCTTTCCATTCATGAAGTTGAGCATGGTTTCCTCATTTCTGGGCGTTTTTCCGAAAAAAGGAGATTTTGGGCAAAATGTTGATCTTCTTTGATTCTCAATGATTTTGATAGATTCCAAGCCTGAGATTAATTGTTTTAACATCCTCATATCAATTATGATCATTGCTTTCGTGTTTGTTGAGATATATTTGAGATATCATTTATGAAATTTTCAGAAATTCCACATGAAGGTCACGTATGCTTCCATGCTTTGATTGATCACTTTTGGAACTGATTTACTTGTTGAATACATGATATTTTGCTGCTTATTTGTTGGCCTTAACTGAGTAAATAGATGGAGAAGGATTGAATTGTTCTTGCCCTGTTCTTCCCGCAACGGTGCCCTGTTTTTTCACGCTGTGAGGTTGCTGTAAAACTGCTGTCACTCCTTCATGCTTTTGCTGTCATTTCCTTGTTTTGGTGGGGGTAGTTTAGATGAGTTTCTTGCAGCTTTTCCTGCTCAATTTTGCTACCTTTCTTGCCTTAAATGAATTTTAGATTAATTGATATGCATTATGAATGTTATGAATTTATGAAATTATGAAATTGAATGAAATATATGAACGAATGATTGGATTATATGCTTTAAATTCTTTAATCGTGCACATGAACTTTTTAATGATATAACATGATCATTTATGCATTCATGTCATATGCACTTCATTGCCGAGCGTCATATGTGGTCATTGAGTCTCATACCTTTTCTTTTGCACAGATTCGGGTTTGGTCGGAGACGAGGGCGAGCATTGAGACGCTTGTGCCTCTATTTTGCTTTGGTAAAGGTGGGTTTTTCTTCTACTAGTTAAACAACCCTATAAATCCCTTATGTGCAGAGTTTTAAGCCAAAATAATATATTTATATCAATCGAGTCATGTTGGGTAAATGATTTCAAATGTATGCCCCTTTTTAATTGTGAAACCCTACCTTATGTTTGGCAAGACACATTTATATATATGCTTATTCGGGCCCCGGGACTTGGTATATGTGGCTAACCGAGGAAGCAAGGGCTGACGGGGATCCCATATACTAGTTCCAACCAAACTACGGTGATACCGGCCCTCGCTAGGAGGTTTAGCGAGGAATGGGAGCTGAGTGCCCTTGGGGGATTCATGTACCCCCATTGGCCTATGTATGAACCGGTGGTCAGGTCTAGCTAACTTGTCCACCACCCGGAGGAAGAAGGTGTATATGTATGATTATGATCATTTATGTATGTGCACGAAAGATATGTATGACAACCACTAATTATGATATGACTACACGAGGAGAAGGTTGGAGATTGTGCACGCTCACTCGTCGAGCTTAACCCATATGAACAATTATGAATGAATATGAACGTCGTAATCCTGTTGATGTTTTCTATTGTTTTAACCACTTGGTAAATTCCTTCCAAACTTCACACGGGATTAGGGCTTGCATGTATGTGTTTAATTTCTACGATATTATATATCTTATGCCCCGTTTTTATACCCACCAGTCTCTTTTAGACTGAACCCGGTTGTTTTCAGTTGTTTTGTGCAGGTATAGGAGTGCTAGGCGGGAATACAAGTCGTCTAGGTCTTGCATTTACGTTTAGCACTTCTTTTCCGTCTCATATTCATACTCTTGTTACTACTTTTGTATTTGATCATAGTTTAGATTGGAGCGTTATGATTTTGTAGGCCGTGAGTGCCGTGGCATATTAGAATGTTTTTGTATATCTATTTTTTTTTGGAGCTTGTTAGCTCATTGTATATATGCTAGGTTATTCTTACTTCCGCGAATTTTATTAACTCTGATTTTATGTTTCTTGAGTTGAATGGTTTAAGGGTTAGTCCCGCCTAGCCTAGCGTGTGTGTTGTGTCCCCGTTCGCCGTGGATTTGGCACGTGTATGGATTTCCATTTCATATACGGGTTGGGTCTCGGTGCGGGGGATGTGGTACCTTACGCTCGGGTGCTACACCCTTAGTCGAGAAGCTTTCCAAGGTCATCTTCAGAAGATGGGACTTAGAGTAGCTTTAGAATGGCTTTGACGGGCAAGTGGGAGATTGTTAGGAATAGTGCCCTAGAAAGCCGATTATATATCCGCTTTGTGCTTTTCCTTATTGTAATCACAGACAATCTTTGAATGAAATAACGAATTGAGGCAACACTTCTTTATATGCTCTTGTTTGGTATGCTTTTACTTTATCTGTGCATGTATGAGAACTCCCCTAATCCTGATGAGTTTAGGACTCTACCATTTAGGTGAAATGGTTCATGAAACGAACCCTATATCACATAAGTCATGATTAGTAAAATACTCCAAGCCGATGAGTCCTACAGACAGTGGGAGTGTCAACCTGACTCCTCTAAGGCTTGCTTGTGGGATCACGCCCTTAAGAAGGACCACCTTGTTTCATGGAGGTGGAAAGTGTATAGTTGATACGTGTGTGATACATGAGGGTGCTTACTTTAATAAGTGAGTTCACTGAGGCGCCCCGTGTGAGAACATTCCTAAATGGGAAAGGAAGTTTCTATTTCAGGAAATGGAAACTTTCAGATTAGGAAATATCTCACGAGTCATTGATGTGATTAATTGATCCTTAGACTTGAGGTTCCTTGTCACTTTATGAGTTAACTCTGTAGTCTTAGGTATAAGCTTTAAAGGGTGTCGCCTTAGACAACTGATTCAAGGCTTATGCTGGGGCTGCACAAGTGACTCGTGAAAGTGAATGAGAATCAAGAAAGGACCTACACTTGCATTTGCAAGGTGATCTCTTATTGTGTAAGTCATTCATATGCCATATGGAGTCCTTGGCCAAGGCAGTAGATCAAGACATCAAGAAAAGGGTTTCTTGGATTGAGATCAAATGGATATGAAATGCACTTAGCTTTAAGACCGGATTATTAGGGTTCTGATTATTCCCTTGCCCTAGATCTTGGTTGAGAGATAGTAAGTAGGAGGATTGTATCTCACATGAATCAATGACTTAAAGGTTCTGTCGAATCCGAACATTCCAATTCAGCTAGGGGTTAAACACCTGTTGCTAGACTATGGTCGTTTAATCTGTGGACTGATTAATTAATTAGTCAATTAATTAATTAGGGTCACTGCTAATTGAATTGAGAACCTAGAGGGTCACACACAACAACTTGGTTACATGAGTTGAGGCTTGAAAATGATTAAACGAGTTAATCGGGCCAAGAGGGTTCCACACGTGTGAAATCACACGTGTGGCTCACGTGAGTGACACGTGTCACTGTGACACGTGTCACACACGTGTTTATATATATATTATATATATATTAAATAATTAATTAGTTAATTATTTAATAGACTTTGGTTTAATTTTGAATTAAAAAGAAAGTCTAATTTTGGAGAAAATAATCTAGTTAATTAATTATGAATTAATTAATTAGATAAAAATAAGTTATTTATTTTTATAACAAATAAAGTATAAAATTATCCAAAAATAGTTTGGATATTTTTAGCTCTCTTAAAAGTTGACTAGAATTAGAATTGAAAGTCAAAGTTGGAAAATACTTGATGGTCAAGTAATAGGAGAGAGAGGAACCAAATCCTTTCCCAACTAGGATTTGGATCGGCACCCTCTCTCTATAAATAGGGGAGCTCGAGCTCCTTATGGAGCTAATTGACAATTCTTGGTTCATGTGTTGAACACCTTCCTTTCTCCAAGATTAAATTAAACCCTAGGTTAAGCCTAAACACTAACTAGAGAACTAGCATCCTTACTAGTTAGATTGTGATCAAGTTGGTGGACTTTCTCTAGAGACTTCAAGTTAGAAGTTTGAAGATTCGAGCTTTACCAAGGAGAGGGGATCAAGCCGCGTGAAGAGCGTTCTTGGGTGGCTTGAAACGCTTCAAGAAAGAATAAAAGAAAAGTAAGTTTTCTATCTTTACAAATTTGGTTACACGATTGCGAGTTCAAGGTCCTTTTGTTGGGAAAATTTTTAAATTCCGCTGCTTTCTGATTCGTGTTTTCCAACAATTCGAGATGCAAATTTTGAATTAAATTCCTAGCATTCCATCAATAGGTTTTAAGTTTAGTAAGTAAAGCTAGTTATTGTCCACGAGTCGTGGGATAGCTAGTGGAGCTTATTAGTTCTTAGTTACCTAATTAATCATTTTAAATGATCAATATTTCGTGGTCAATTTTAGCAAGGGCGATGTCCGCGAGTCGTGGGTCGTTCGAACTAAGTTTTGGTCATGATCTTATGATTGATGGGTCTAGCTTAACGCCTAAGTAAATATGGATGTCGCACGAGTCGTGGGTCCATATTGAAAGATAGGTGATGCAAAAAAAAAAAAACAATTACTAAGAGTTCTAAAGGTGTTAGAATTGGTAAGTTGTACCTACCTAGGGTTCTTACTTAGAATGTCCGCGAGTCGTGGGTTCGAGGTAAAATGCCTAGGATCTTAGTACCCATTGGGAAACGTGTTCCTCTTAGATCTTTGGGAATTCTAGATCTTTGAAAAACAGTGGGAGCTACATTAGATTAAAGACCTTATCTTTTGTATAACGTTATAATTCAGCATGCTCACTAGTCCTCTGTTTTACCATTTAGGTCGTAGATTCTGTGATTCTCTACGTGTTTTGAAATGGCAACCAAAAACCCTCTTGTATCGATCCTCGAGTCAAACAAGTTGACTGGTCCCAACTATTCTGATTGGCTGAGGAATCTAAAAATCATTTTAGATTCTGAGAAGAGAACTTATGTTCTCTTCGAAGGGGAGACTAGTCCCGAAGGGGAGGCTCCCACTCGGGCCGAGCGGGACGCGATTCAGAAGTGGAAGGATGATAATCTCCAAGCCCGTTGCCTTATGTTGGCTAACATGTCTCCGGACTTGCAAAGGCAACATGAGGCCATGGAATTTGCTTGGGAGATTTACGACCACTTAGAGCAACTTTACCGCCCTCATGAACGTGTTACAAGGTATAACACTTCAAAGGAATTGTTCCACTTGAGAATGAGGGAAGGTTCAAGTGTCCATGAATATGGACTCAAGTTTCTCGCCCTTACTGAGAAACTTGCTTCCATGGACATGCCTCTGAAAGATGAGCTTTCAGTGGATTTGTTGCTAGCTTCGCTCCCACCATCATTCAACCCATTCGTCCTTAACTTCAATATGAATCATGCTGGTGCTACTGTAGCTGAGCTGAATAGTCAGCTTGTGACTGCTGAAAGCACGATCAAGAAGGACAATAAGGTTTTGATGGTGAATGCTCCATCTTCCTCTTCTGGGCCTTCTAAAGGCAAAGGCAAGAAAGCCCAAAGGAAGAAGAAGAAGAAACCCCTTAGGCCCACTGGTGGCGTTTCGAAGGGGAAGGCCCAAAAGAGGAAGCGTGATCAGAAAGAGGATGTTTGCTTCCATTGTGGCAAAGCGGGACATTGGAGGAGAAACTGCCCAGAGTACAAGGCTACTCTAAAGAAAGGTATCTTTCTCGTTGAAGTAAATCTTTCTATTAATTCTAGTTCTTGGGTACTTGATACCGGTTGTGGAACTCATATCTGTAATGATGTACAGATGCTAAGTGAAGTCCAACAACTCAAAGAAGGAGAATGTGTCTTGAAGATCGGCGATGGCTCAAACGTTGAAGCTCGAGCTTTAGGCACAATTAGATTAGATTTAGGTAGTTTTGAGTTAGTATTAAATAAAGTCCTTTATGTACCGAGCATTATTCGTAATATAATTTCAGTTCCAATATTAGATTGTGAAGGTTATGAAACTTATATTAAGAATGGTAAATGCTTTATCAAACGGAACAACTCTTCCGTGCACATCGGTACTCTAAGTAATGGACTTTATCTAACTCAGAATATCAATATTATGAATATACAACGAGAAACGAAGCGTAAGAGAGATGACAAAGTTTCAACTCACTTATGGCACGCTAGATTAGGACACATTTCCAAGAACAGAATTAGCAAGATAAACACTTTAGGATCATTCTCTGAAAATGATCTTAAGGAGTTAACTTCTTGTGAATCCTGTCTCAAAGGAAAAATATCCAAGGTTCCTTTTAAAGGAACTGTGGAACGTGCCACTAAGGTTTTGGATTTGATCCATACTGATGTTTGTGGACCACTCAGTGTAAGCACTAGAAACAATCATCAGTATTTCATAACCTTTACTGATGACTTTAGTCGGTATGGTTATGTATACTTAATGAAGTATAAATCTGAAGCTTTTGAGAAATTCTTAGAATTTCAAAAGGAGGTTGAGAACCAAACTGGTCACAAGATCAAAGCACTTCGATCTGATCGAGGAGGCGAATATCTTAGTGAAGAATTCCTTAATCATCTCAAAGATAATGGGATTATCTCTCAGTGGACTCCTCCGGGAACTCCTCAGCTTAATGGAGTTTCTGAGAGAAGGAATCGAACCCTACTTGATATGGTTCGTTCCATGATGAGTTTCACTGACTTACCACCTTCTTTCTGGGGTTATGCCCTAGAAAGTGCAGCAAAGATTTTGAATCTTGTTCCCTCTAAGTCAGTCCCTAAGACGCCCTATGAAATGTGGCATGGTAAAATCCCTAGTTATTCTTACTTAAGAATTTGGGGTTGTCCTGCTTACGTGAAGAGGACAGTGGGAGATAAGTTTGAATCTCGTTCTAACTTATGCAACTTTATAGGTTATCCTAAGGAATCCATAGGATACTACTTCTATGATCAATCTGAACAAAAGGTGTTTGTTTCCAGAAATGCTACTTTTCTGGAGGAACCGTTCCTTAAAGAAAAGAAAGGCAAGATCATAGAATTAGAAGAAGTACAAAGTGACCCCACACCACCCACTGAAGAAACGTCCCACTCTGATCAACCACAACCAATCACGAATTTCGATACACATATAAATCCTCCTCTAAGGCGTTCTGAACGCACTCCTAGACAGCCGGAGAGATGGTATGGATTCTTCCATGAAATCTCTCAAAAGGATAATGATCCTTTAACATATGAGGAGGCACTTTCAGATTCTGACTCTGAACAGTGGATAGAAGCCATGAAATCCGAAATGGACTCCATGAACTCCAACCAAGTTTGGACCTTGGTAGATTTGCCTGATGGGGTCAAACCCATAGGTTGCAAATGGATCTTTAAGAGAAAGCTTGGAGTTGATGGAAGCATTGCAGCCTACAAAGCAAGACTGGTTGCAAAAGGATTCACTCAAAGACCCGGCGTGGACTTTGATGAAACCTTTTCATCAGTTGCAATGCAAAAGTCCATTCGAATCATGCTTACCACTGCTGCATATTATGACTATGAGATATGGCAAATGGATGTGAAAACTGCCTTTCTCAATGGTGACATTGACAAAGACATTTATATGGAGCAACCCATAGGTTTCACATTCAGTGGGAGTGAGCAAAAGGTTTGCAAACTCCAAAAATCAATCTATGGATTGAAACAGGCTTCTAGGAATTGGAACATTCGATTTGATGAATCGGTCAAAGCGTTTGGCTTCATCCAAATTTCGAATGAGTCATGTGTGTATAGAAAGGAATTGGAGACCTCAGTGCAATTCTTAGTACTTTATGTTGATGACATCCTTCTTATTGGGAATTCGAAGGATGATATGAAAGTGACTAAGTTATGGTTATCGAACCAATTCGAGATGAAAGATCTTGGTGATGCGTCCTATATCCTTGGAATTAAAATCTATAGAGATAGATCTAGAAGGTTAATAGGACAATCACAGTCGATGTACATTGACAAAGTATTGAAGAGATTCAATATGGAGTCAGCAAAGGTTAAGAACCTTCCTATGGGTGTAGGAACATGTCTTTCAAAGAAGATGTGTCCTAAGACTAACCTTGAGAAGGAAAGAATGACTCTTACACCTTATGCGCCAGCAATAGGTAGCATAATGTATGCAATGTTATGTACTCGACCGGATATGGCCTATGCACTTAGTGTGGCAAGTCGTTTCCAATCTGACCCTGGAGATGGTCACTGGGCTGCCGTAAAGAATATTCTTAAGTACTTGAAAAGTACTAAAGATTTATTCTTAGTTTACGGAGGTCAGAAAGATCTTACTGTCGAAGGATACTGCGATGCAAGCTTTGCATCTGACTTAGATGATTTTAAGTCAATGTCAGGATACATTTTCTGCCTAAACGGCGGAGCAGTGAGTTGGAAGAGTTCCAAGCAAACTACCACTGCGGATTCGACCACTGAGGCCGAATACTTAGCTGCAATGATGCAGCTCAGGAAGGTGTTTGGATTAGAAACTTCATTCAAGAGTTGAATGCTGTTCCTAGCATGAAAGAACCCATTACTGTGTTTTGTGACAACACTGGGGCGGTTGCTCAAGCAAGAGAACCAAGATCTCACCAAAGGACCAAGCACATTATGAGGAAGTATCACCTAATCCGTGATATTGTCAAAAGAGGAGATGTACAAATTGAGAGGGTCACATCAACAGAGAACGTGGCAGATCCACTTACTAAACCCCTTAGTCGAGAAGCTTTCCAAGGTTATCTTCAGAAGATGGGACTTAGAGTAGCTTTAGAATGGCTTTGACGGGCAAGTGGGAGATTGTTAGGAATAGTGCCCTAGAAAGCCGATTATATATCCGCTTTGTGCTTTTCCTTATTGTAATCACAGACAATCATTGAATGAAATAACGAATTGAGGCAACACTTCTTTATATGCTCTTGTTTGGTATGCGTTTACTTTAGCTGTGCATGTATGAGAACTCCCCTAATCCTGATGACTTTAGGACTCTACCATTTAGGTGAAATGGTTCATGAAACGAGCCCTATATCACATAAGTCATGATTAGTAAAATACTCCAAGCCGATGAGTCCTACAGACAGTGGAAGTGTCAACCTGACTCCTCTAAGGCTTGCTTGTGGGATCACGCCCTTAAGAAGGACCACCTTGTTTCATGGAGGTGCAAAGTGTATAGTTGATACGTGCGTGATACATGAGGGTGCTTACTTTAATAAGTAAGTTCACTGAGGTGCCCCGTGTGAGAACATTCCTAAATGGGAAAGGAAGTTTCTATTTCAGGAAATGGAAACTTCCAGATTAGGAAATATCTCACGAGTCATTGATGTGATTAATTGATCCTTAGACTTGAGGTTCCTTGTCACTTTATGAGTTAACTCTGTAGTCTTAGGTATAAGCTTTAAAGGGTGTCGCCTTAGACAACTGATTCAAGGCTTATGCTGGGGCTGCACAAGTGATTCATGAAAGTGAATGAGAATCAAGAAAGGACCTACACTTGCATCTGCAAGGTGATCTCTTATTGTGTAAGTCATTCATATGCCATATGGAGTCCTTGGCCAAGGCAGTAGATCAAGACGTCAAGAAAAGGGTTTCTTGGATTGAGATCAAATGGATATGAAATGCACTTAGCTTTAAGACCGGATTATTAGGGTTCTGATTATTCCCTTGCCCTAGATCTTGGTTGAGAGATAGTAAGTAGGAGTATTGTATCTCACATGAATCAATGACTTAAAGGTTCTGTCGAATCCGAACATTCCAATTCAGCTAGAGGTTAAACACCTGTTGCTAGACTATGGTCGTTTAATCTGTGGACTGATTAATTAATTAGTGAATTAATTAATTAGGGTCACTCCTAATTGAATTGAGAACCTAGAGGGTCACACACAACAACTTGGTTACATGAGTTGAGGCTTTAAAATGATTAAACGAGTTAATCGAGCCTAGAGGGTTCCACACGTGTGAAACCACACGTGTGGGTCACGTGACTGGGCACGTGTCACTATGACACGTGTGCCACACGTGACTATTTAATTGGATATTAAATAATTAAGCTGTTAATTATTTAATAGACTTTGGTTTAATTTTGAATTAAAAAGAAAGTCTAATTTTGGAGAAAATAATCTAGTTAATTAATTACGAATTAATTAATTAGATAAAAATAATTTATTTATTTTATAATAAATAAAGTATAAAATAATCCAAAAATAGTTTGGATATTTTTTAGCTCTCCTAAAGTTGATTTGAATTTGAATTCAAAGTCAACGTTGGAAATTACTTGAAGATCAAGTAGTAGGAGAGAGGGACCAAAATCCTAGCCCATAAAGGACTAGGAATTTCGGCACTCCCCTCTCTATAAATAGGGGAGCTCGAGCACCTTATGGAGCTAATTGACAATTCTTTTGGTTCATGTGTTGAACACCTTTCTTTCTCCAAGATTAAATTAAACCCTAGGTTAAGCCTAAACACTAACTAGAGAACTAGCATCCTTACTAGTTAGATTGTGATCAAGTTGGCGGACTTTCTCTAGAGACTTCAAGTTAGAAGTTTGAAGATTCGAGCTTTACCAAGGAGAGGGGATCAAGCCGCGAGAAGAGCGTTCTTGGGTGGCTTGAAACGCTTCAAGAAAGAACAAAAGAAAAGTAAGTTTTCAATCTTTACGAATTTGGTTACACGATTGCGAGTCCAAGGTCCTTTTGTTGGAAATTTTTTTTAAATTCCGCTGCTTTCTGATTCGTGTTTTCCAACAGTACGGTTCTTCCAAACACATGATCTATGTGTGCCCTCGTATTTATCCAAGGACACCGAATAAATCTGAAAGAGTGGCCCAAATTATGGATGGCATTAGAGAGGACCTTTGGGAAATAAAAACCGGGAACGAGTCTAAAGCTTGGATCAAGAGTACCCGGGAAGCCCTCCGGGTTGAATCCAAGAAATTTAGAGACAGGAGTTGAGTAAGAGGAATGGAATCAGGAAGTAGCTCGGGATCAGGATCAAAGAGGGACCGAGAAAACTCACAAGAGGGGTCGAAAGGAAAGAAGAAAATGAAGGAACTTCCATCCTTGGAGCAA
This sequence comes from Lantana camara, assembly GCA_037501455.1. Lineage (NCBI taxonomy): Eukaryota > Viridiplantae > Streptophyta > Magnoliopsida > Lamiales > Verbenaceae > Lantana > Lantana camara. The sequence continues at coordinate 47,780,106 of CM074860.1, read as the reverse complement.
CCACCATGTGCCCATTGTACAAGAAACTCTCACACTTACGAGAATTGTTGGAAGAGATTTGGGTGTTGCTTTGGATGTGGATCGCAACCACCAAAGCGCAAGTTGGAAGAATATGACCGGCAAAGGGCAAAGAAATACTCGGGAGGTAATTGCATTCATAGCACGAGCATTCACCCTGCATCGTATTTTTTAATTATAATTATGATATGTGTTATTTGTTACTGTTATTTGTCATTTCTTACTTGAATTGATGACAACGTGGCGCATACATGAGAAAACCTAACCCGGCATACATAAGTTCAATGTTTTCTTGATAGCTTGTTTGATATACACGCCATCAAATGATACCACCCCCTATGATGATGGTTGCCAGGTGAAAATAGGAATGATAATTTCTAGAATTTGAGTGAAGAAAGTCGGGGTAAGACGGAAATGGTAACACCAATGGTTGGATGAGATGATAGAGAGGAATAGATGACCTTTTTTCTTGTCTTGAGAGGATATATATTCAAAAGGAGAGGAACCGTGTCGCAGGAACGCAAGTAGAAGGAGTGAAAGGAAATTACAAGTTATTCCCAAGATGAATCCAAGACATAGGTCGATCAAGGGCTTTCTCTTCCATTCGGAAAGCTTTCAGGAGGTACGGTGGAGAATGAATTGGTATCCAATGTGGGGATAGGAAGAATAGCTAGGGCTTGTTCTTATACTAGAAAGGAAAACGGGGAATTACTAAGAACTCGGTCGAGACAACGGCAAGGAATAGAGCACGTTGCAAGAAATGGAATAACGGGTTAAGGATTTAATTGGGATAATAGCACAGAAGGAAGGGGTTGTTTGATTACCGTTAAAGAAAAAGGGGCAATGCGAGAGAGTCAAACCAGGATAATTATAGGGCTTTTTTTTTTATGAGGGACGCTAGTATAGGAAGGAGATGAGAATTGTGTGGAGACAAGAAGGTTGAGAATCTAATCTGTTGCAAGGGGAGCGCGTTAGTCAGATCATAAATTCAAAATATTGGAATCATGAGAGAAAGAGAAGCGAATATGAGAATTCGGAGAAAATACTTTCCCGAAAATTATGCTAGGATGAAAGAATTTTAAAGGATTGTGGATTGATAGAAGTTCGTAAAGACGCGAACAACAAGGCCTAGCCTTCGGGGGTTCCGAAGAGCGTCTCTTTGATAGACAATGTAAAGCAAGAAAGAAATACCAAGGAAATCAAGGCCTAATGACGTGAGGTCTGGGAAGAGCATTAAAAGAGCGACAATTTTGGGAGTTCAAGGCAACCGAAGACGGTTATGCCAAAATGAAAAACCAAGTTAAGACAGTTCCCGAGTAAACAGGAAGGGTTTCAAAAGGGAAAGAATTAAAATAATCCCTCACGTACGATAAGGGATCGAAAAAGGACAAGTGTCTGGGAGGAAGAAGATCGTTGTTGGGACATGGATTAAAGGAAAAAGAAATGGGATCATCAAGCTATGAGATTCACTCAAGAAATCCGTGGCCAAAGAATTCGAGTCAGGAGCTCTACAACAGCAACATTAACTCTTTAGTCGACCTTGATGATGTGAAGGACTTTGAGAAATGGTGAACGGTACATATATCATTCATGGCACGTCCATCATGCATCTTTGATTGTTATGCTATTGTTGTGTGTTTTACTCATATGCATATGTGTTTGTTGTGTGTTTTCTCGAGTATTTGGTTTACGGTAAGGCGAGGGTCGTTGTTACAATCGTCTTCTGGATCGAGCAAGAAGCGGTGATTTACCACTCCATAAAGGGACTTCTTGACTTAGAAGGTGCGAGTGGTGGAGGTTCGGTAACCATGCCATTCGTGTAATACCGAGCTTTTAAGTAGTTGGAATGAATCAGACGATGGGAGATGAATCAAACTTCGACCCTCCTATCGTGCGAGACATTTTAGTTGCTCCTAGCACGGATCAAGCGATGAGGATTTTCTCCAACAAGATTTCAAGAAGTGATCAAACCCCTTGTGCGTGAAGACCTTACCGGGTTAACCCTTGTCGGGAAAAGCATCGAACCGATCTTCGGTAGTCATATCTTCCTCTTCTTGTTAGTAGTGATGGTATTTTGAATTTCTTATAGATTTCTCATAATATGTGTTTCTTGTTTGCACTCGAACTGAGATCGGATTCTTATCCCGTCTAAGGGGTGTGAGGCTTTATCCGTAGCTCATCCACCTTCTTTAATCCTTGCTCGAGGTTTAAGAACTCGTGAAATTTTCTTAGCATTTTGGAGGATAGACTTGTAGCAAAATTCTCAAATAAAACCTCCCAAGTGAACTCTTCCCGAACCGTTCAAATGTCAACTTCATTCTCTATAAATACTTAGAAGCTCGACCTTGAATTTGAATGGATGATACACTTCACCGTTTTCTTGGAATGGCCCCAAACAAAATTTCCAAGACCACACTTTCTAGGTCATTTCCTTGCTCAGTCTTGGCATCATCATCTTTAAATCATGTCGGAAGTTAAATCACTAGACTTCTTGTAAATCGAAAACACCTTTTCCTTGGTGTTTTTCCTCGGTGATACTCGTTGGTGTTTGTAGCACCCAGAACGCTAGGTAGCCACATCCCCCGCACTATAGTTCAATTTACATATGAAATGGAAAATCCATACATGAATCAAAGCTATAGCGAACGGGAGACAATAAAATAAAAATGACAATAGCTAGGCGGGACTAACCCCAAACCAATCAAATCAATTCATAATAATAAGAGCGGAAGCATGAACTTTCAATGTGACGCCCCGTATTCTAGAAGGGCGTCGTGACGACATTAACAAGTAAGTCTCTACACTTGTGTGTGTTTAATTTAAGAGTTCTTGAATTATGTGATTTAATATAAATCCAATTTAATATGTGTTCATTCGAATTATTCTAAGATTAATTGCCAACTTGATTAATTACGAGCATATTTAACCCTAACTATCTAATTTGATTTAATTCAAATTTATTCCATGAAATAATTGTTAAATTGATTTTAAATCCATCATGTTACTTAACTTGTTTAATTTCGCTTTACTTGAATTCCTTGATATTAATTGTCAATCATGTGTTTACAAAGTGTCGTTAAATTATACGAAAGATTTTTAAAAATTAATTTGAATTAAACTCAAATTGGTAAATCTATCTCTTTCATTTTAATTTGTAAAATTAATTCGGAGCTTGAATGTTTATTCGTAACTTTACCAATTTTATTTACGATTATTTGTACGCGCTATTACTTGCTACGCGATAAGGATACCCGGTTGTATATAGCTTGTGCACAAGACACATATCTTCCAATCTCTTTTCTCTCTCTCTCTCTCCTCTCCCACTCTCTCTCTCCCGGGGGTACTAGGCGCGGCTTCGGTTACGAGCCCATAACTCGATCGTTTCTCGACGGAATTCAATAAACGAATAGTCCATTTCGATTATCTCGGCGAGACCGACGTAAGAGTACCAATTTCACGGCCTAACGACGAACGGTGATGGAGTTATGGCCGGATTTCAGTAGCAGCGGCGGAGCTGTCAGACCGCCCCCACTTCGCCGGCGTTTCGCGGCGTTTTCCGGCCACTTCCTTGGTACACGCGCTGAAGACCGAGCAAGAGGACTTCCCAGCGCAGCGGTTGACGTCGGCGGTGCAGCCATCGGAGCAGAGACGGCACCGCACGCGCCGCCCAAAGCTCGCTGCGGCAGCGCGAGTTACTGTAGCGGCGGCAGAAACTTCGACGGCCAACGGGGGCCTTTTCCGGCCATCTTGTGGTCTCTGGCTCTTCACAAAAGTTGTTCGGAACGATGAGAAATAGTGACCTGTGATCAGGCGACTCCAGATTCGGTGGTTTGGCGGCGGATCGGCGGTGGCAAAGTGGCGGTGCAACGGCGGCACTAGCTCCGAGGATTTTTTCGGAAAGATACCTTAGGGCTTTCGAATAGCTCGTCATGGGTAAGACAACGCCTCTTTCGGATCGCATTTTGGTGCACCGGTTTGGAAGTAATTTGAGTTTGAAGATTTAGGGTTTTCGTGTTCTTAGATTTCAGATCTAGGACAATCGGCTTGGAATTTCTAGAAATTGATCGAGGATTCGGAACGGGAACGAAGACTTCATTCAGGATTGATTTTTCAGGATTTTTCCGGCGAATTTGACGGTGGCCCGGTGGCGGCCCGGCGACTTTCCGATGGCTCCAGTGGAGGCACTCCGGCGACTTTCGGACAAAATGTTCGTCTCGTTGTGGTGAGTTCAACGCCACTTTCCGTTCGTTAATCGGACACTCGATCTATTTATTATGTATTATTTTGCGTAATTGTGATTATTTGAATTAATTGTTTTAAGTGCAAATAAATTGGTTATTGTTGGTTTGTTGATCGAGATGTCTTCCAATCATATTCGAAAACATGTATTGAATGGATTGTGATATGCATGAATGTTTCGATTTACAATTTGAATCCCGATGTGATGAATTTATGCTATGTGTTTAGATATGAAGGGGTGTTAGTGTAATATTTAGAAACTAATCTTTTATGTGACTAAATGAACTTGAATGATATTTTAGAAGAACGAAAATGTTGTGATTTCTCTATATGAATTTGAGACGTTCTCAATGTTATGTTTATTGTAAATTGTGTTTAAAATATAAATTTAGATACATGAAAGATGCTTGAACAACTTGAGACTTGATGCTTGATAGGAGTTAGAATTGTAATATCTTGATTTACTCTTACTACTCGAAAATGGTATATTATGAATTACGATAAATTGATAATTGTAATGCTTGTAAGTAATTAATTCCTAGTTGAATAATTGTATAAACACTTTAAATGAACAATTATGCTTAGTAATCAACTAAGGGGATGTATGTGTAATAATTCTAAACTTTTATAAATAACTTATGGGATGTAAGTGTGATATTTATGAAACTATGTATGTGACTTGAGCTTGTGTACCAAACATGTTGTGAAGTTGTAAAGTATGATCTTAAGTGAATTAAATGCACTCTTTATTTGTATCAAGCAGGCCATCTACGTACAACAACCTTGTATGTTTATATGATCAAGTTGCTCTTACTTATGCACTTTATAACTCGACATGAACTTGATGCTTAATTCTAATATTATAATTGAACCCTGTGACATTGGATGATTTAATATGTATTTCGTGAATACATTGACTTCCTAAATTGATCTTGCATCTTTGGATATGGAATTGCATGATGGTTGCTTGTAAATATGATCTTGTTGAGGATTGATATGCCTTGATTGACCACGACACCTTATCCAAGCACAACATGAACACTTATGCATAACCACGATCATGTTGAGCAACGCCGTGCGTCTTGATTGGTTCATATAGAGTCTAAGTCTGGGCTTCTGTATGTCTTGTCATAGAGTTTGGTGGTGCCGGTGGGCCCGAGGTTTAGAGTGTTTGGCCCTTCACACTCTCAGACTCTACTTTCATGAGGTAAGGTTTAGGATTTTGTATAGGTATGCGACCTATGGCCTTAATATGCTGATTTCAACCCCTGCATGCGAGTATATCTATTATATACGTGTTGGCTATGATATGTTTATGACCTTGTGAAACAACTTTGTTTTGGAAAATTAGATATGAAAGCATATGTAAGCTGTTTTGAAAAGTATGTTACGTTATGTTCTGTAGCGAGTTGGCCATGAAATATTGGCATCTGTATGTATGTATGTTTGTATGTGGATCCGAGGAGCTATGGGTAAGGAGCCCCCGGGATGGTTAGGGCCGTCGGGGATATACCTGTGCGTAGTTCCATGGAGCTATGGGTAAGGAGCCCCCGAGACTGTTAAGGCCATCGGGGATATACCTGTGCGTAGTTCCATTTGAGATATCATTGCGACCTTAGGGTGATGAGGGAGACGTGGTATCTTGAGCCTTCGGCTAAGGCCGGAGGACTCTTGTGGGTTCGCCACCCCTTGAGGGTGTATATGTTCTAGATGGTTTGGGGACGACACATCCCCTCCATTATTGGTGTAAAGGTTGGATTGATTTTGTATTTTATGTTCTGATATGATTCTGAGGAGTAAAGGTTGGAAGCTCGTACTCGCCGAGCATGTGTTCTGTTCTGTCTGGGAATCATGATTCGAGATAGAGTTTCTGAAATGTTTTCTAAAGCTTATACTTATAACTATCTTTTGGGTACTTTTGGAAATGTCTTTGGTATGCAACACCTATCTCCGGTTCATGAGTCCACCCTTCTGATATGTGCTATGCTCCATATATATATACAGTGGGTGTGCGTTAGCCCCCTCACTCGGTAAAGTTGACTGACCCCTCATTTAAACTTTTAGTTGCAGGTTGTTGGTGTTTGCTAGGCGGAAGTGAGTCCTTTGAGTTGCACTTCGTCGGTCTAGTCTTTCTATTTGCATTTGTCCTCTCATACACTTTACTTATACTTAACACTTGTAGACATGAGATTATACTTTACTATTCGATAACCCCTTGTGGCACCCTCGTTCGGCCCCTTGTGGCACTTGATGATTATTAATTTATGTTGATATTCGGGACTAGGGATTTATGCTAGTTGAACCCGTCACTTGTTATGTTTGTTGATCTGTTATTCGGGATTAGGTATCTATGCTAGTTGAACCCGTCACCTGCTTTCCATGTTTTGTTTTAAATGCTTCCGCTATCTATTGTCGTTTGGTTTTAATTGCTTCCGCACTCTGAGTTTTGGTCAAGTTAGATCCGCCTAGCCTAGTGTGTGAGTTGGTCTCCCGTTCGCACTGATTCGGATTCAGGCATGGACTTTCATGTTCCGGGTCTGGGTCATAGTGCGGGGGATGTGGCACTTCTCCGTTTGGGGTGTTACATCCTTAAGTGGTATCAGAGCTCTAGGTTACAAAACCGAGCTCTTGAGTCGTGTTGAGTCTGTCTAGGTCGTACGACATAGGAATAACTGTGCATTGCGTTTGTTTGACTTGATATTTTGACCCTTCGGCATGAATTATTTCGTGATTATATGATTGTGTGCACATTATGACTTTGATTATGCAACATCTTATTTTATGTGCTTTATAAATTACAACTAATTGTTGCATTTACGTGATATACTTGTTACATTTTATTTGCATCCTAATTCACATGCATCGAATTTAGTGTTTGAATTTCAGGGTGCTCTATGAGTCAACACTAAGATTTCCCTCCGTCAACACTACCTATTAGCATTACAACAAAAACACACCATGATTCGAAGATGAAAGGATTCTTCACCAAGATGAATGGTCATGAAAACGTTGAAAGTTGTAGGAATGAGATTTGCAATATTGACTTACTATCTTAAAGTCAATTGAAAGATGAAGTTTGACGAATTTTAACCTTGAGGATTCGTTCATCTGAAAGTAGTCACCTTGTTGAGGAAATAAGTCAATGGAGGAGAATCTGATCAAGTAGAACCGTTTTGAAGGAGTTTGATGAGCTTTCGCCTTGATGATTCGTTTATTTGGAAGTAGTCACCTTGTTGAGGAAATGAGTCAATGGAGGAGAATCTGATCAAGTGGAACCGTTTTGAAGGAGTTTAATGAGCTTTCGCCTTGATGATTCATTTATTTGGGAGTAGTCACCTTGTTGATGGAAACGAGTTAATGTAGAAGAATCCGATCAAATAAGATCTGATCAAGTTCAAGGGATGTGGATAGGTAACCATGTTACTTAAGCAACGAGCTACAAACCATCGGTGAGTGTTGAAGGTTTTGGTGCCGTTTAAGAGTTAACGGACAAGACAAGATTGGTTGTTAGCTCTTTGGGTGTTCTACAAGATAAGATGGAAGATTCTACTGAGATGGGAATGGAACACATAGATGCCAAAAGATTTTATTCAAGTTTCAGAATCATATACGATGGATTGCTTTGGCAAGTGCTTAGCACCACGATCATCCAACGAAACTCTGAGGTAAATATCTAATTGACAAACAAATCATGGACAACTCATTGAAGATGAGCAGACTAAGATTTAACACATAAATGAGAACTCTTGGGAGAAACTGAAGATGATTCTAGTTGAGCAAGGATTACAGTCTAGTAAGGGGTTTGGTGATAAACGAGCTTTGCTGAGTTACCACTTTATGAAAAGACTCAAGACAAAGAAGTTCAGATGACGAGGGTTGCATCATTACCGGCTTAATCAACTCCCACTGCTTCATCTCGACTTTCTTGTAAAGATTGTTACGCTTCGGTTAACGGTACGCCAAACATTCATGGCATTTGCATACATGCATCGTTTAAATACTCTTACCTTGTTTTGCTTGATGTGGTTGATGACTATTGCTATTTTAATTGTGATAACTTGGATACCTGATCTAGTATTTGTAACTTGAAATTTCTACTTGTTATGAACTGTGCTGGAATGAATGAGTTATGTACTTATGTGAACTATGCGTGCCTATGTGATTTAAAAACTCTCTTGATTGCTCACTAACTTCTCATATAACATACATACATACTGTAGCCTTGTTTTATAGGGATTTCATCGCGATATCCCCCTGAGTTGAGGTATGAGCGTTGAATCTATACTCAAGGGACACCGATATCAGTTGTATAAGGTACACCAAACATGCATCGCATACTTTTCGTCAAGTGTTACTATGATGTGTGTATGTATGAATAACTGATCAGTAGATTTATGTGCAAGGGAGACCTTAGGTTCCCTCTTTTTACGTGTTGGAGAGATGTAGGATTCTCTCTGTTTATGTGGTAGAAAGATGTTGGAATCTTTCTAAGTTTTGTGCGCGAGAGATGTTGGATTCTCTCGTACTTAGATATTCGGAGATGCTGGATTCTCTTGAATCTAAGAGTTTGAGGAATGCTGGATTTTCTCAAACTAGAATGTTGGCAGATGCTGGAATCTGTCCAACTTAGGTTGAGAGACGGGGTTCTCTCAATTATGTGCTTGAGAGACGGGGTTCTCTCTTTTGTGTGCTCGAGAGACGGGGTTCTCTCTCTTGTGGGTGCTGAGGGACGGGGATCTCTCACTTACGTGCTGGGAGATGGGATTCTCTCTTGTTTGTTGTGATTGCGTTACGCGTTGATCTGACTACGGGTAGCAAGTGGTGCATCGGAGACGACATCGAGGTTGGGTACCGTTGCAGCTATCCGATCATGGGAATGACTGACCAAGTTCGAAACAACTAATGGATCAAGTACTCGCACTGACCTCGACGATAACAAAACATCCTAAAGGAGGTTCGGTGTAGATGACAAGAGTAAGCCTCACCATTAGAGTTATGATCTTATGCGAGTTCGGGAGAAGGGTTGGAGCACTACAACTCGAGGATCTACATTTTAGCAGTGGAACCTGGGGACCAGGTTCTCTTAAGGGGGGAAGGTTGTGACGCCCCGTATTCTCGAAGGGCGTCCTGATGACATTAACAAGTAAGTCTCTACACTTGTGTGTGTTTAATTTAAGAGTTCTTGAATTATGTGATTTAATGTAAATCCAATTTAATATGTGTTCATTCGAATTATTCTAAGATTAATTGCCAACTTGATTAATTACGAGCATATTTAACCCTAACTATCTAATTTGATTTAATTCAAATTTATTCCATGAAATAATTGTTAAATTGATTTTAAATCCATCATGTTACTTAACTTGTTTAATTTCGGTTTACTTGAATTCCATGATATTAATTGTCAATCATGTGTTTACAAAGTGTCGTTAAATTATACGAAAGATTTTTAAAAATTAAATTGAGTTAAACTCTAATTGGTAAATCTATCTCTTTCATTTTAATTTGTAAAATTAATTCGGAGCTTGAATGTTTATTCGTAACTTTACCAATTTTATTTACGATTATTCGTACGCGCTATTACTTGCTACGCGATAAGGATACCCGGTTGTATATAGCTTGTGCACAAGACACATTTCTCCCAATCTCTTTTCTGTCTCTCTCTCTCTCCTCTCCCACTCTCTCTCTCTCCCGTGGGTACTAGGCACGGCTTCGGTTACGAGCCCATAACTCGATCGTTTCTCGACGGAATTTGACAAACGAATAGTCCATTTCGATTATCTTGGTTAGACCGACATAAGAGTACCAATTTCACGGCCTAATGACGAACGGTGACGGAGTTATGGGCGGATTTCAATAGCAGCGACGGAGCTGTCAGACCGCCCCCACTTCGTCGGCGTTTCGCGGCATTTTCCGGCCACTTCCTTGGTACACGCGCTGAAGACCGAGCAAGAGGACTTCCCAGCGCAGCGGTTGACATCGGCGGTGCGGCCATCGGAGCAGAGACGGCGCCGCACGCGCCGCCCAAAGCTCGCGGCGGCGGCGGGAGTTACTGTAGCGGCGGCGGCAGAAAATTCGACGGCCAACGGGGGCCTTTTCCGGCCATCTTTTGATCTCGGCCTCTTCACGAAAGTTGTTCGGAACAACGAGAAATAGTGACATGTGATCAGGCGACTCCAGATTCGGTGGTTTGGTGGCGGATCGGCGGCGGCAAAGTGGCGGTACAACGGCGGCACTAGCTCCGAGGATTTTTCCGGAAAGATACCTTAGGGCTTTCGAATAGCTCGTCATGGGTAAGACAACGCCTCTTTCGGATCGCATTTTGGTTCACCGGTTTGGAAGTAATTTGAGTTTGAAGATTTAGGGTTTTCGTGTTCTTAGATTTAAGATCTAGGACAATCGGCTTGCAATTTCCAGAAATTGATCGAGGATTCGGAATGGGCACGAAGACTTCATTCAGGACTGCTTTTTCGGGATTTTTCTGGCGAATTTTGACGGTGGCCCGGTGGCGGCCCGACGACTTTCCGACGGCTCCGGTGGCGGCACTCCGGCGACTTTCGGACAGAATGTTCGTCTCGTTGTGGTGAGTTCAACGCCACTTTCCGTTCGTTAATCGAACACTCGATCTATTTATTACGAATTATTTTACGTAATTGTGATTATTTGAATTAATTGTTTTAAGTGCAAATAAATTGGTTATTGTTGGTTTGTTGATCGAGATGTCTTCCAATCATATTCGAAAACATGTATTGAATGGATTGTGATATGCATGAATGTTTCGATTTACAATTTGAATCCCGATGTGATGAATTTATGCTATGTGTTTAGATATGAAGGGGTGTTAGTGTAATATTTAGAAACTAATCTTTTATGTGACTAAATGAACTTGAATGATATTTTAGAAGAACGAAAATGTTGTGATTTCTCTATATGAATTTGAGACGTTCTCAATGTTATGTTTATTGTAAATTGTGCTTCAAATATAAATTTAGATACATGAAAGATCCTTGAACAACTTGAGACTTGATGCATGATAGGAGTTAGAATTGTAATATCTTGATTTACTCTTACTACTCGAAAATGGTATATTATGAATTACGATAAATTGATAATTGTAATGCTTGTAAGCAATTAATTCCTAGTTGAATAATTGTATAAACACTTTAAATGAACAATTATGCTTAGTAATCAACTAAGGGGATGTATGTGTAATAATTCTAAACTTTTATAAATAACTTAGGGGATGTAAGTGTAATATTTATGAAACTATGTATGTGACTTGAGCTTGTGTACCAAACATGTTGTGAAGTTGTAAAGTATGATCTTAAGTAAATTAAATGCACTCTTTATTTGTATCAAGCAGGCCATCTACGTACAGCAACCTTGTATGTTTATATGATCAAGTTGCTCTTACTTATGAACTTTATAACTCGACATGAACTTGATGCTTAATTCAAATATTATAATTGAACCCTGTGACATTGGATGATTTAATATGCGTTTCGTGAATACATTGACTTCCAAAATTGATCTTGCATCTTTGGACATGGCATTGCATGATGGTTGCTTGTAAATATGATCTTGTTGAGCATTGATATGCCTTGATTGACCACGACACCTTATCCAAGCACAACATGAACACTTATGCATAACCACGATCATGTTGAGCAACGCCGTGTGTCTTGATTGGTTCTTATAGAGTCTAAGTCTGGGCTTCTATATGTCTTGTCACAGAGTTTGGTGGTGTCGGTGGGCCCGAGGTTTAGAGTGTTTGGCCCTTCACACTCTCAGACTCTACTTTCACGAGGTGAGGTTTAGGATTTTGTATAGTTATGCGACCTATGGCCTTAATATGCTGATTTCAACCCCTGCATGCGAGTATATCTATTATGTACGTACGTGTTGGCTATGATATGTTTATGACCTTGTGAAACAACTCTGTTTTGGAAAATTAGATATGAAAGCATATGTAAGCTGTTTTGAAAAGTATGTTACGTTATGTTCTGTAGCGAGTTGGCCATGAAATATTGGCATCTGTATGTATGTATGTTTGTATGTGGATCCGAGGAGCTATGGGTAAGGAGCCCCCGGGACGGTTAGGGCCGTCGGGGATATACCTGTGCGTAGTTCCATGGAGCTATGGGTAAGGAGCCCCCGAGACTGTTAAGGCCATCGGGGATATACCTGTGCATAGTTCCATTTGAGATATCATTGCGCGACCTTAGGGTGATGAGGGAGACTTGGTATCTTGAGCCTTCGGCTAAGGCCGGGGAGGACTCTTGTGGGTTCGCTACCCCTTGAGGGTGTGTATGTTCTAGATGGTTTGGGGACGGCACATCCCCTCCATTATTGGTGTAAAGGTTGGCTTGATTTTGTATTTTATGTTCTGATATGATTCTGAGGAGTAAAGGTTGGAAGCTCGTACTCGCCGAGCATGTGTTCTGTTCTGTCTGGGAATCATGATTTGAGATAGAGTTTCTGAAATGTTTTCTAAAGCTTATACTTATAAGTATCTTTTGGGTACTTTTGGAAATGTCTTTGGTATGCAACACCTATCTCCGGTTCATGAGTCCACCCTTCTGATATGTGCTATGCTCCATATATATATACAGTGGGTGTGCGTTAGCCCCCTCACTCGGTCAAGTTGACTGACCCCTCATTTAAACTTTTAGTTGCAGGTTGTTGGCGTTTGCTAGGCGGAAGTGAGTCCTTTGAGTTGCACTTCGTCGGTCTAGTCTTTCTATTTGCATTTGTCCTATTATACACTTTACTTATACTTAACACTTGTAGACATGAGATTATACTTTACTATTCGGTAACCCCTTGTGGCACCCTCATTCGGCCCCTTGTGGCACTTGATGATTATTAATTTATATTGATATTCGGGACTAGGGATTTATGCTAGTTGAACCCGTCACTTGTTATGTTTGTTGATCTATTATTCGGGATTAGGTATCTATGCTAGTTGAACCCGTCACCTGCTTTCCATGTTTTGTTTTAAATGCTTCCGCTATCTATTGTTGTTTGGTTTTAATTGCTTCCGCACTCTGAGTTTTGGTCAAGTTAGATCCGCCTAGCCTAGTGTGTGAGTTGGTCTCCCGTTCGCTCTGATTCGGATTCAGGCATGGACTTTCATGTTCCGGGTCTGGGTCATAGTGCGGGGGATGTGGCACTTCTCCGTTTGGGGTGTTACATCCTTAAGTGGTATCAGAGCTCTAGGTTGCAAAACCGAGCTCTTGAGTCGTGTTGAGTCTGTCTAGGTCGTACGACATAGGAGTAACTGTGCATTGCGTTTGTTTGACTTGATATTTTGACCCTTCGGCATGAATTATTTCGTGATTATATGATTGTGTGCACATTATGACTTTGATTATGCAACATCTTATTTTATGTGCTTTATAAATTACAACTAATTGTTGCATTTACGTGATATACTTGTTACATTTTATTTGCATCCTAATTCGCATGCATCGAATTTAGTGTTTGAATTTCAGGGTGCTCTATGAGTCAACACTAAGATTTCCCTCCGTCAACACTACCTATTAGCATTACAACAAAAACACACCATGATTCGAAGATGAAAGGATTCTTCACCAAGATGAATGGTCATGAAAACGTTCAAAGTTGTAGGAAAGAGATTTGCAATATTGACTTACTATCTTAAAGTCAATTGAAAGATGAAGTTTGACGAATTTTAACCTTGAGGATTCGTTCATCTGAAAGTAGTCACCTTGTTGAGGAAATAAGTCAATGGAGGAGAATCTGATCAAGTAGAACCGTTTTGAAGGAGTTTGATGAGCTTTCGCCTTGATGATTCATTTATTTGGGAGTAGTCACCTTGTTGATAGAAACGAGTTAATGTAGAAGAATCCGATCAAATAAGATCTGATCAAGTTCAAGGGATGTGGATAGGTAACCATGTTACTTAAGCAACGAGCTACAAACCATCGGTGAGTGTTGAAGGTTCTGGTGCCGTTTAAGAGTTAACGGACAAGACAAGATTGGTTGTTAGCTCTTTGGGTGTTCTACAAGATAAGATGGAAGATTCTACTGAGATGGGAATGGATCACATAGATGCCAAAAGATTTTATTCAAGTTTCAGAATCATATACGGTGGATTGCTTTGGCAAGTGCTTAGCACCACGATCATCCAACGAAGCTCTGAGGTAAATATCTAATTGACAAACAAATCATGGACAACTCATTGAAGATGAGCAGACTAAGATTTAACACATAAATGAGAACTCTTGGGAGAAACTGAAGATGATTCTAGTTGAGCAAGGATTACAGTCTAGTAAGGGGTTTGGTGATAAACGAGCTTTGCTGAGTTACCACTTTATGAAAAGACTCAAGACAAAGAAGTTCAGATGACGAGGGTTGCATCATTACCGGCTTAATCAACTCCCACTGCTTCATCTCGACTTTCTTGTAAAGATTGTTACGCTTCGGTTAACGGTACGCCAAACATTCATGGCATTTGCATACATGCATCGTTTAAATACTCTTACCTTGTTTTGCTTGATGTGGTTGATGACTACTGCTATTTTAATTGTGATAACTTGGATACCTGATCTAGTATTTGTAACTTGAAATTTCTATTTGTTATGAACTGTGCTGGAATGAATGAGTTATGTACTTATGTGAACTATGCGTGCCTATGTGATTTAAAAACTCTCTTGATTGCTCACTAACTTCTCATATAACATACATACATACTGTAACCTTGTTTTATAGGGATTCCATCGCGATATCCCCCTTGAGTTGAGGTATGAGCGTTGAATCTATACTCAAGGGACACCGATATCAGTTGTATAAGGTACACCAAACATGCATCGCATACTTTTCGTCAAGTGTTACTATGATGTGTGTATGTATGAATAACTGATCAGTAGATTTATGTGCAAGAGAGACCTTAGGTTCCCTCTTTTTACGTGTTGGAGAGATATAGGATTCTCTCTGTTTATGTGGTAGAAAGATGTTGGAATCTTTCTAAGTTTTGTGCGCGAGAGATGTTGGATTCTCTCGTACTTAGATATTCGGAGATGCTGGATTCTCTTGAATCTAAGAGTTTGAGGAATGCTGGATTTTCTCAAACTAGAATGTTGGCAGATGCTGGAATCTGTCCAACTTAGGTTGAGAGATGGGGTTCTCTCAATTATGTGCTTGAGAGACGGGGTTCTCTCTTTTGGGTGCTCGAGAGACGGGGTTCTCTCTCTTGTGGGTGCTGAGGGACGGGGATCTCTCACTTACGTGCTGGGAGATGGGATTCTCTCTTGTTTGTTGTGATTGCGTTACGCGTTGATCTGACTACGGGTAGCAAGTGGTGCATCGGAGACGACATCGAGGTTGGGTGCAGTTGCAGCTATCTGATCATGGGAATGACTGACCGAGTTCGAAAAAACTAATGGATCAAGTACTCGCACTGACCTCGACGATAACAAAACATCCTAAAGGAGGTTCGGTGTAGATGACAAGAGTAAGCCTCACCATTAGAGTTATGATCTTATGCGATTTCGGGAGAAGGGTTGGAGCACTACAACTCGAGGATCTACATTTTAGCAGTGGAACCTGGGGACCAGGTTCTCTTAAGGGGGGAAGGTTGTGACGCCCCGTATTCTCGAAGGGCGTCCTGACGACATTAACAAGTAAGTCTCTACACTTGTGTGTGTTTAATTTAAGAGTTCTTGAATTATGTGATTTAATGTAAATCCAATTTAATATGTGTTCATTCGAATTATTCTAAGATTAATTGCCAACTTGATTAATTACGAGCATATTTAACCCTAACTATCTAATTTGATTAAATTCAAATTTATTCCATGAAATAATTATTAAATTGATTTTAAATCCATCATGTTACTTAACTTGTTTAATTTCGGTTTACTTGAATTCCTTGATATTAATTGTCAATCATGTGTTTATAAAGTGTCGTTAAATTATACGAAAGATTTTTAAAAATTAAATTGAATTAAACTCTAATTGGTAAATCTATCTCTTTCATTTTAATTTGTAAAATTAATTCGGAGCTTGAATGTTTATTCGTAACTTTACCAATTTTATTTACGATTACTTGTACGCGCTATTACTTGCTACGCGATAAGGATACCCGGTTGTATATAGCTTTTGCACAAGACACATTTCTCCCAATCTCTTTTCTGTCTCTCTCTCTCCTCTCCCACTCTCTCTCTCTCCCGCGGGTACTAGGCGCAGCTTCGGTTACGAGCCCATAACTCGATCGTTTCTCGACGGAATTCAACAAACGAATAGTCCATTTTGATTATCTCGGCGAGACCGACATAAGAGTACTAATTTCACGGCCTAACGACGAACGGTGGCGGAGTTATGGGCGGATTTCAGTAGCAGCGGCGGAGCTGTCAGACCGCCCCCACTTCGCCGGCGTTTCGCGGCGTTTTCCGGCCACGTCCTTGGTACACGCGCCGAAGACCGAGCAAGAGGACTTCCCAGCGCAGCGGTTGACGTCGGTGGTGCGGCCATCGGAGCAGAGACGGCGCCGCACGCGCCGCCCAAAGCTCGCGGCGGCGGCACGAGTTAATGTAGCGGCGGCGGCAGAAACTTCGACGGCCAACGGGGGCCTTTACAGGCCATCTTTTGGTCTTGGGCTCTTCATGAAAGTTGTTCAGAACGACGAGAAATAGTGACATGTGATCAGGCGACTCCAGATTCGGTGGTTTGGCGGCGGATCGGCGGCGGCAAAGTGGCGGTGCAACGGCGGCACTAGCTCCGAGGATTTTTCCGGAAAGATACCTTAGGGCTTTCGAATAGCTCGTCATGGGTAAGACAACGCCTCTTTCGGATCGCATTTTGGTTCACCGGTTTGGAAGTAATTTGAGTTTGAAGATTTAGGGTTTTCGTGTTCTTAGATTTCAGATATAGGACAATCGGCTTGGAATTTCCAGAAATTGTTCGAGGATTCGGAACGGGCACGAAGACTTCATTTAGGAATGCTTTTTTGGGATTTTTTCCAGCGAATTTTGACGGTGGCTCGGTGGCAGCCCGGCAACTTTCCGATGGCTCCGGTGGCGGCACTCCGGCGACTTTCGGACAGAATGTTCGTCTCGTTGTGGTGAGTTCAACGCCACTTTCCGTTCGTTAATAGGACACTTGATCTATTTATTACGAATTATTTTATGTAATTGTGATTATTTGAATTAATTGTTTTAAGTGCAAATAAATTGGTTATTGTTGGTTTGTTGATCGAGATGTCTTCCAATCATATTCGAAAACATGTATTGAATGGATTGTGATATGCATGAATGTTTTGATTTACAATTTGAATCCCGATGTGATGAATTTATGCTATGTGTTTAGATATGAAGGGGTGTTAGTGTAATATTTAGAAACTAATCTTTTATGTGACTAAATGAACTTGAATGATATTTTAGAAGAACGAAAATGTTGTGATTTCTCTATATGAATTTGAGACGTTCTCAATGTTATGTTTATTGTAAATTGTGTTTCAAATATAAATTTAGATACATGAAAGATCCTTGAACAACTTGAGACTTGATGCATGATAGGAGTTAGAATTGTAATATCTTGATTTACTCTTACTATTCGAAAATGGTATATTATGAATTACGATAAATTGATAATTGTAATGCTTGTAAGTAATTAATTCCTAGTTGAATAATTGTATAAACACTTTAAATGAACAATTATGCTTAGTAATCAACTAAGGGGATGTATGTGTAATAATTCTAAACTTTTATAAATAACTTAGGGGATGTAAGTGTAATATTTATGAAACTATGTATGTGACTTGAGCTTGTGTACCAAACATGTTGTGAAGTTGTAAAGTATGATCTTAAGTGAATTAAATGCACTCTTTATTTGTATCAAGCAGGCCATCTACGTACAACAACCTTGTATGTTTATATGATCAAGTTGCTCTTACTTATGAACTTTATAACTCGACATGAACTTGATGCTTAATTCTAATATTATAATTGAACCCTGTGACATTGGATGATTTAATATGCATTTCGTGAATACATTGACTTCCTAAATTGATCTTGCATCTTTGGATATGGCATTGCATGATGGTTGCTTGTAAATATGATCTTGTTGAGCATTGATATGCCTTGATTGACCACGACACCATATCCAAGCACAAAATGAACACTTATGCATAACCACGATCATGTTGAGCAACACCGTGCGTCTTGATTAGTTCATATAGAGTCTAAGTCTGGGCTTCTGTATGTCTTGTCACGGAGTTTGGTGGTGTCGGTGGGCCCGAGGTTTAGAGTGTTTGGCCCTTCACACTCTCAGACTCTACTTTCACGAGGTGAGGTTTAGGATTTTGTATAGTTATGCGACCTATGGCCTTAATATGCTGATTTCAACCCCTGCATGCGAGTATATCTATTATGTACGTACGTGTTGGCTATGATATGTTTATGACCTTGTGAAATAACTCTGTTTTGGAAAATTAGATATGAAAGCATATGTAAGCTGTTTTGAAAAGTATGTTACGTTATGTTCTGTAGCGAGTTGGCCATGAAATATTGGCATCTGTATGTATGTATGTTTGTATGTGGATCCGAGGAGCTATGGGTAAGGAGCCCCCGGGACTGTTAGGGCCGTCGGGGATATACCTGTGCGTAGTTCCATGAAGCTATGGGTAAGGAGCCCCCGAGACATGTGCGTAGTTCCATGGATGGCACATCCCCTCCATTATTGGTGTAAAGGTTGGATTGATTTTGTATTTTATGTTCTGATATGATTCTGAGGAGTAAAGGTTGGAAGCTCGTACTCGCCGAGCATGTGTTCTGTTCTGTCTGGGAATCATGAATCGAGATAGAGTTTCTGAAATGTTTTCTAAAGCTTATACTTATAACTATCTTTTGGGTACTTTTGGAAATGTCTTTGGTATGAAACACCTATCTCCGGTTCATGAGTCCACCCTTCTGATATGTGCTATGCTCCATATATATATATACAGTGGGTGTGCGTTAGCCCCCTCACTCGGTCAAGTTGACTGACCCCTCATTTACACTTTTAGTTGCAGGTTGTTGGCGTTTGCTAGGCGGAAGTGAGTCCTTTGAGTTGCACTTCGTTGGTCTAGTCTTTCTATTTGCATTTGTCCTCTCATACACTTTACTTATACTTAACACTTGTAGACTTGAGATTATACTTTACTATTCGGTAGCCCCTTGTGGCACCCTCATTCGGCCCCTTGTGGCACTTGATGATTATTAATTTATGTTGATATTCGGGACTAGGGATTTATGCTAGTTGAACCCGTCACTTGTTATGTTTGTTGATCTATTATTCGGGATTAGGTATCTATGCTAGTTGAACCCGTCACCTGCTTTCTATGTTTTGTTTTAAATTCTTCCGCTATCTATTGTTGTTTGGTTTTAATTGCTTCCGCACTCTGAGTTTTGGTCAAGTTAGATCCGCCTAGCCTAGTGTTTGAGTTGGTCTCCCGTTCGCTCTGATTCGGATTCGGGCATGGACTTTCATGTTCCGGGTCTGGGTCATAGTGCGGGGGATGTGGCACTTCTCCGTTTGGGGTGTTACATTCATTATCACTTATCAAGTATCCAAAAGCATTTTACCTTCCTATATATATATATATCAATACATTATCATCTCCAAAATTCCACAAATATACTAATACCCCATAGACCCAAATTAAAGACAGGACTCGACTCTAATTCCAGCCTTGCACGCACCTGCCAAAACTGAAAGGTGGAGGCGTCAGTCTATAAAAGATTGAGTGAGGGGTATAAATAAATATAAGTGCACATACATGCAAATTATAATCTCGGGTAATGTTTTGTGAAAGAACAATATAATTCAAGAAATAAGATATAATATCACCCGAGGTTACAACTATCAAGTTTAACATTTAATTCAGTTTCAGTCAATCAGTGGCCCGACAAGTAGTGCAATTCTCCAACCTTACTCCAACTGTGTACAATAATTAGGTTATCAATATTTTAGGTGATCAAGCAAGTTATTACAGTGCAATACATTCAGTAGCAGTTTTAGTCCCTTCTTCCTCCGGGTGATGCTGGGTTTAAAACGCCCAACCATCCAGTCAGTGTGAGCAGAGGGTACATCAACCCCTAAGCCCGGAACTCCTTCCTCCACTAATCTCTTAGTGGATTCAGCGGTCATCCCAAAATGGTGAGGATAGCGCTAGAGGTACCCGTCAGCCCATGGTTTCCCGGTTAGCTGAAGCCACTGCCCTCGGGCCCACAGTGCAATATAGTATACTCGCCAAAATACGGTCAATTCAGTACAGTAGACATGGTGAAGTTTGAAATCATTTGAGGTTTATGGAAATCTATATATGTATTTATACATTTTGGCCGAAATCCACATACAAGTTGTAAAGGTTTTATATATCAAGAAATTAAACATCACCTGTGTGAACAAAATAAACAAGGATACAGCTCGCGGGGCCTGCTCCTCGTCACTAGGAAGCTGGTCTGAGCAAGAAAGATAATTGTCCGTGAGACATGACTCAAATGAACCAATTAGGACGAACGGCTTAATCATGAACAATATGACATGCATTGACAATTTTTGGAATGATATGATCATATTCTTGCATAAAATGAGCATATAATAACACGTATCGATCATTTATATCCTTAGAATCCGATTTCTAAAACTCAAATTTATGCAGAAAATCCCCTGGAGCATGGGAACGGTCGTTCCAGGTTTGAACTAGAAATGAGAAGGGTCGTTCCCGGCTCCCCGAATTAATCCCGCGCGTCTGTAAATTTTTGGAAATTTTTGGGGCTGGGAACTGCCGTTCCGGCTACAGGCCAAACTGGCATGGGTCGTTCGTAGTCTCGCGCGCCAGCTGTCAGGGGTGGGAATGGCCGTTCCCAGAATGACCTGGGACGGGAAGGGCCGTTCCCGTTATGCACATGCAGCAGAAACATAGCAGAACAGGGGAGCAATTCGAACCAAAAACCAACACCAACAAATGATCAAACAACAAGCTCCATTGCATACAAATCATGAAATAAACATGCTAACGTACTTATAGTTCAATAAAATCCCATATAAACACTTAATCCATGCTTTATCACAAAGAATAATTCATTTTAAACCCATATATCAACTTATGCTCGAAGGTCATAAACTTCGAAATATATGCATTAAATTCAAGCTATAATCATGTATTCATGTCTCCAACAACTAAAACACAATTCATCCACTCCAAACCATAACCTAGCTTGACATATTCAATCAAGAAATTCAAATATATATCTATCTCTGCCTTAAATGAAAGAAAGAATAGGAAAGATGACGATATGATGATAATGATGCTCCAAGGTCCACAAATCCTCCAAAATATAGCTTGAATGATGAAATTCTTCCTTCTTCTAGTTGGGGTTTGGATCGGTGGAACAAGGGAAACAAAGGAGTAAGTGTATGTATGTTTGTTTGTATGAAGAGAAATGGTATGTGATGTTGCAATATAGGGGATGAAAAGGCTTCAATTTGCTATTAAGTCCTTCAAATTCATAAGTCATGCAATTGAGTCCAATCTCATAATAAATGATCAATTTGGTCCCATGCAAAATTCATGCAATTAAGTCCTCAAATTGAAGAAAATCATCAAATAAGGACATATAGGCAATTAAGTCACGTTCGGGAATTAGTTCACGTATCAATCGAATTCAACTTATGCAATAAATATCAATTTGATATGAATTTCATAAAAACACTTGAAATAAAATTTTATAAAATTATGTCACGAAGTGTAAAAATTTAAATAATTGAACAAATTAAAATAATTTTTAACTCTCAAAACTCACATGTGGCGTACTTAACTGATAGGCCGAAAGATGGGGCATTACAATCCTCCCGCCTTAGAAGAATCTATTCCCCAGATTCACGGATCGTAAGGAAACAACTCTGGATGGAACCGTCTCATCTTATCTTTGGTTTCCCACGTAGCCTCTTCAGTCTTATCACTTCTCCAAATAACCTTAACCATGGGAATCCTCCGGTTTCTTAATTCCTGAAATTTCTTATCCAATACCGGTTTCTGAATAAAGGTTAGATTCATTCCAATTCCACTTCTTCAACTGCAAGGATCTCGGTTTCCTCGGGGTAATATTTCCTTAGCTGAGATATGTGAAATACGTTGTGAATCCCCGTGAGGCTCGGTGGTAGGTCCAACCGATAGGCAACTTCTCCAACTCTTTCTAGAATTTTGAAAGGACCTAAATAGCGATGATTAAGCTTACCTCCTCTCCCAATCCGAGCAAATCCTTTACGTGGAGACGCTTTCAAGAATACCCGGTCTCCAACTTCAAATTGGAGATCCTTTCTGGGATGGTCGGCATAGCTCTTTTGTCTGTCCTGAGCTGATTTCATCCGTTGTTATATTAACTGCACTTTCTCAATCATCTTCCTCACGGCTTTAAAAGGTTTTTCCAACTTCTCACCCTTCTTAACACCTTCCTGTTTAGTCCATTTCCACTCCTCCAAGTCGAAGAACAAGGGAGAACGACATTTCCGACCATAAAGCAGTTCATACGGTGCCATCCCAATAGAGGCTTGAAAGTTGTTATTGTAAGCAAATTCAATCAGAGGTAGTTGTTCATGCCAAGAAGACTGAAAATCCAATGAACAAGCTCGAAGCAAATCCTTGAGATACCTTATTAATCTCTCGGACTGACCGTCTGTTTGTGGATGGAATGATGTACTGAACTGGAGCTTCGTACCCAAAATCTCTTGTAATTCTCGCCACAACTTCGAAGTGAACCGAGGATCTCTATAAACAATGCTAATCAGAATCTCCTGAAGTCGAACGATCTCCCTGTTATATAGCTCGGCTAGCTTGCGAATTTTATAAGACATCCGGACCGGCAGAAAATGTGCAGACTTAGTCAAACGATCCACAATCACCCAGATACCGTCGAACGCTACTTTCACTTTAGGTAACCTCTCACAAAATCCATCGTAACTTGTTCCCACTTCCACTCGGGAATAGGTAACGGTTGTAGAAGACCTCCTGGTTTCTGATGCTCGGCTTTCACTTTCTGACAAGTGATACAATGCCTCACATACTCGACCACATCTTTCTTCATTCCACGCCACCAATAATATTGCTTCAAATCCTTATACATTTTATTTCCTCCAGGGTGGATAGAATAAGCCGATTTGTGAGCGTCCTCGAGCAATACCCGTTTCAGCTCTTCGGGTACAACCACTCGGTTCTTGAAATGAAAAAGACCGGTTTCATCGAACCCGAATGGACAATTCCGTATTAGCTCTGGCCTTAGCTACCAATTTTTGAATTTCTGAATCATTAATCTGAGCCTCAAATAACCGATATCTCAAATCCGACTGAATAGAAATATTCGAAACTTGAGCTCTTATAACAATTGGCTCGATTCCACTACTTCACCCATTTCTAAGTTCGATACACTAGCCTTCCTACTAAGTGCATCGGCGACCACATTGGCTTTGCCGGGAGGGTATTTGATAGTGCAATCATAATCTTCTAACCGTTCCATCCAATGCCGTTGCCTCATATTCAAGTCCTTCTGAGTGAATAAATACTGGAGGCTTTTGTGGTCGGTGATAATCTCAAAAGACACCCCGTATAAATAATGTCTCCACTTTCCAAGTGCAAAGACTACGACAGCGAGCTCAAGATCATGTGTCGGGTAATTCTTTTCCTGCTCTTTTAATTTTCGGGAAATATAAGTTATCACTTTCCCTTTCTGAGTTAACACACATCCCAAGCCTTCCTTAGAAGCATCCATATAAACAGCATACCCTTCCGAACCTTCCGGAAGTGCTAACACCGGAGCACAGACTAAATTTTCTTTTAAGAAGGTGAAACTCTTCTCATAATTTTCATCCCAAACGAATTTCACATCCTTCTTTGTTAACCGGGTTAAAGGAGCGGCTATCTTTGAAAAATCCTTCATGAACCTTCGGTAATAACCCGCCAAACCCAAGAAACTTCTAATTTCCGAGGCATTCTTCGGTTTCTCCCATTTCAAAACCGACTCAATCTTCGAAGGATCGACTTCCAAACCGTTGCCCGAAATCACGTGACGCAAGAAAAAAACTCTGTCGATCCAAAATTTACATTTACTGAACTTAGCAAATAACTGATGTTCCTTTAGAGCTTGCAATACCAACTTAAGATGCCTCGTGTGCTCTTCGGCAGACTTAGAGAAAACCAAAATATCGTCAATAACAATTACCACAAACTTATCCAGAAAAGGTCGAAAGATTCTATGCATCATATCCATAAAAGCTGCAGGGGCATTTGTTAAACCGAACGGCATCACCACGATCTCATAGTGCCCGTAACGAGTATTAAGTCCTGTCTTTGGAAAATCCTCTGCTCGGATCCGCAGCTGGTAGTATCCCTGTCTCAAATCAAGTTTTGAATAAACTTTAGATCTCTGAAGTATATCAAATAATTCCTCGATATGTGGGAGAGGATACTGGTTCTTGATGGTCATCCGGTTCAACTCCCTATAGTCTATACACATTCTCAAAGTTTCATCCTTCTTCTTTACGAACAAAACCAGTGCATCCCACGGAGAAGAACTAGGTCTAATGTACCCAATCACCAACAATGCATCAAGTTGAGTCTTCAACTCTTTCAACTCGGCCGGAGCCATGCGATACGGAGTCTTGGAGTATGGCTCTGCATTAGGGTACAAATCGATCACCAACTCAATTTCCTGATCTGGAGGTAAAGAATCTAATTTCTCAGGAAAGACCTCGGGAAACTCCTTGACTACTTCAGTTTCTTCCAATTTAAGCTGATCTTTGGGCTTGTTGAGAATATAAGAAATAAAACCCATGGCTCCCTCTCGGACTAATTTCTGAGCTTCTGTGAAAGAATGTAGAGGCACCTTCTTAGAACTCCAACCCACAGTTAAATCTGATCCCAACTGAACTCTCTTGGCCCTGCAATCAACTGTTGCACAATGTTTGTGTAACTAATTCGTACCCAAGATAGATCCGTAGTGAGTCATCGGCATCTCGATGAAGTCTGTCAGGAAAACTCGACCCTCGATACTCACCAGAACCTCTCTGAACACCCGATCAGTTTCTATACTACTACCGAAAGGAGAACTAACCACATAACAGGCAAGAGAGCGAGTAACAGGCAGAGGCAAAGAAACAGATATATAACACTCGACAAAAAGGAGTGTGTAGCTCCCGGATCAAATAAAGTATGAATGTCCGTGCCATGTATCCAAATGGTACCTTCAACTACCGTAGCTGGATGAATATCAGCATCCTGTTCCTCTCCGTCCAGCGCATATGCACGAGCTCTAATCAGTGGTCTCTGACCCCCGACAGGCTGACCCCGGTGATCTGGACAAGTATCTACCATATGCTCTGCACTCCCACAAGTCAAACATAGACCCAAACGCCTCCTACGGTTATCAAAGGTATGTGTAGGCTGCCCACAGAAAGTACATTTGGGCCTCTCGGGTGGTGGTGGAAAAGCAGGCACAGGAGGAGCTCTAAACACGGGTCCCACGGGTCGGGGCTTCTTCCCAAGGTCCTTAGAAGGTTGTGGTGGAGAAGAATAAGTCATAGGCCTCTTGCCCGAGCTAGAGCCCGAACCAGAACCTCTAAACCCCGATCCAAAACCTGAACCTGAACCTGAACCTGAACGGTAGGTAGATCGTCGCGCATTTACTGAATCCTCAACTTTCAAAGCCTTTATAGTAGCCTTCAACCAGGTGCTCGTGTTAACCGCCTCGATCGCTGTCTGAATATCCGGTCTAAGGCCCTGAACAAACTGCATCGCCTTATGGAAATCATCACTCACTATGTTGGGTGTATAGCGAGACAATCTCTCAAACTCGGCGATATACTCTGAAATAAACCTACGTCCCTGCTTTAGCTCAGTAAACTCCTTTAATCTTCGGGTACGAGAAGACGGAGTAATGAACTTTTTTCTGAACACCCGGGTGAAAACCGCCCAAGTAACTTCCTCACCGGCGGCATCCAGCACAATCCTAGCACTCTCCCACCAAGAGTATGCCTCAACCTGAATCAAATAAATGGTGCAACGGGCTTTCTCTTGGGACTCGTAAGGAATGAGCTCCCAAATTCTTTCGACTTCTTTCAACCACATCTCGGCCTGGATATGATTTCCTTTAAAGAACTATGGTGGGTGCTGGTTTTGAAACTCCCTAAATACCACTGAAATCTGTGCCCCGGGTTGTGGTGGTGGAACTGGTGGTGGTGGAGGAACATACTCCCTGAGCCTCTGATCCACAAGGCCAACCACTACATTCATGAAGTTTTGTGGCTGAGCCTGAGGAGGTGGAGGAGGAGGAGGAGGTGATCTATCATGACGATGATGATGTCGATGGCCCGGAGAACGATCACCGTGATGTCTATCACGAGCCATCCTGAAATCAAGACACTAGTATGCATGTTCAATTAGTCGGTGCAAATGGGTGCAATTAAATCTCAAGTTACACATATATCACATAATTCAAACAATTCACAAAATTTATATAAGTTCAAATAATTCCAAGTAACAATGCAAGACTCTCAAGATGACAATTAGTTCCTATGTCGTGCGACCTAGACTCATAAGACACGGCACTAGAGACCCGGTTTTGCAACCGGGCTCTGATACCACCTTAGGATATAGCAGCCTGAAGCTAGGTAGCCACATCCCCCGCACTATAGTTCAATTCACATATGAAATGGAAAATCCATACATGAACCAAAGCTATAGCGAATGAGAGACAATAAAATGAAAACGACAATAGCTAGGCGGGACTAACCCCAAACCAATCAAATAAATTCATAATGATAGTAGCACAAGCATAAACTTTCATTATCACTTATCAAGTATCCAAAAGCATTTTATCTTCCTATATACATATCAATACATTATCATCTCCAAAATTCCATAAATATACTAATACCCCATAGGCATCAATAAAAAATATCAATATCATGAAAGTAAGACATGAGGTGAAGTGTGCTAGACCCAAATTAAAGATAGGACTCGACTTTAATTCCTGCCTAGCACGCACCTGCAAAAACTAAAAGGTGGACGCGTCAGTCTACAAAAGACTGAGTGAGGGGTATAAATAAATATAAGCGCACATATATGCAAATTATAATCTCGGGTATTGTTTTGTGAAAGAACAATATAATTCAAGAAATAAGATATAATATCGCCCGAGGTTACAACTATCAAGTTTAACATTTAATTCAGTTTCAGTCAATCAGTGGCTCGGCGAGTGAGGGTAATTCTCCAACCTTACTCCGACTATGTATAATAATTAGGTTATCAATATTTTAGGTGATCGACCAAGTTATTACAGTGAAATACATTCAGTACCAGTTTCAGTCCCTTCTTCCTCTGGGTGATGGTGGGTTTGCAAGGCCCAACCATCCAATCAGTGTGAGTAGAGGGTACATGAATCCCTAAGCCCCGAACTCCTTCCTCCACTAATCTCCAAGTGTATTCAGGGGTCATTCCAAAATGGTGAGGATAGGGTTAGAATTTCCCGTCACCCAATGCTTTCCCGGTTGGCTCAAGCCACTACCCTCGGGCCTACAGTGTAATACAGTATACTCGACAGAATACGGTCAATTCAGTACAGTAGACACGGTGACAATTGAAATCATTTGAGGTTTATGGAAATCTATAGATATATTTATACATTTTGGCCGAAATCCACATAAGGGTTGTAAAGGTTCTATATATCTAGAAATTAAACCTCACCTGTGTGAACAAAATAAACAAGGATACAGCTCACGGGGCCTGCTCATAGTCACCAGGAAGCTGGTCTGAGCAAGAAAGACAATTGTCCGTGAGACACGACTTAAATGAACCAATTAGGACGAACGGCTTAATCATGAACAATATGACGTGCATAGACAATTTATGGAATGGTATGATCATATTCTTGCATAAAATGAGCATATAATAACACGTATCGATCATTTATAGCCTTAGAATCCAATTTGTAAAACTCAATATTAGGCAAAAAATCCCCTAGAGCATGGGAACCGCCGTTCCGGGTTTGAACTAGAAATGGGAAGCGCCGTTCCCGGCTCCCCGAACAAATCCCGAGCGTCTGTAAATTTTAGGAAATTTTTGGGGCTGGGAACGGCCGTTCCGGCCACAGGCCAAACTGGGATGGGCCGTTCCCAGTCTCGCGCGCCAGCTGTCAGGGGTGGGAACGGCCGTTCCCAGAATGAACTGGGACAGGAGGGGTTGTTCCCGTTATGCAGATGCAACAGAAACAGAGCAGGACAGGGGAACAATTCGAACCAAAAACCAACACCAACAAATGATCAAACAACAAGCTCAATTACATACAAATCATGAAATAAACATGTTAACATACTTATAGTTCAATAAAATCTCATATAAACATTTAATCCATGCTTGCGCACCAAGAATCATTCATTACAAACCCATATATCAACTTATGCTCCAAGCTCATAAACTTCACAATATATGCATCAAATTCAAGCTATAATTATGTATTCATATCTCCAACAACTAAAACACAATTCATCCACTACGAATCACAACCCTAGCTTCATATATTCAATCAAGGAATTTAAATATATATCCATCTCTACCATAAATGGAAGAAAGAAGAGGAAAGATAAAGATATGATGATAATGATTCTCCAAGGTCCACAAATCCTCCAAAATATAGCTTAAATGATGAAATTCTTCCTTCTTCTACTTGGGGTTTGAATCGGTGGAACAAGGAAAACAAAGGAGCAAGTGTATGTATGTTTGTTTGTATGAAGAGAAATGGTACGTGATGCTGCACTACAAGGGATGAAAAGGCTCCAATTTGCTGTTAAGTCCTTCAAATTCATAAGTCATGCAATTGAGTCCAATCTCATAATAAATGATCAATTTGGTCCCATGCAAAAGTTATGCAATTAAGTCCTCAAATTGAAGAAAATGATCAAATAAGGACATATAGGCAATTAAGTCACATTCGGGAATTAGTTCATGTATCAATCGAATTCAACTTATGCAATAAATATCAATTTGATACGAATTTCATAAAAACACTTGTAATAAAATTTTATAAAATTGTGTCATGAAGTGGAAAAATTTAAATAATTGAATAAATTAAAATAGTTTTTAACTCTCAAAACTCATACGTGGCATACTTACCTGAAAGGCCGAAAGCTGGGGCGTTAAGTGTTGAGACAATATCCTGAAATAAAATTACATCTCCACAAGAATATCGATGCAT
This sequence comes from Lantana camara, assembly GCA_037501455.1. Taxonomy (NCBI): domain Eukaryota; kingdom Viridiplantae; phylum Streptophyta; class Magnoliopsida; order Lamiales; family Verbenaceae; genus Lantana; species Lantana camara. Next base: position 47,750,602 of record CM074860.1, on the reverse strand, counting down.
GCGGGGATTTATTGCATGTTTATGTGAACAATTAACACAATTAAGAGCAAATAATACAATTAAGAGCACATAAGTCACGTTAAAGTGAGAGTGAATGCAGAGAAACATACATATAATCCTAAGCCGAACGACCTAGACAGACAGACAGGACATACGAGCTCCGGTTTTGCAACCCGGAGCTCTGATACCACCTTAGATGTAACACCCCGAACGCAAGGCGCCACATCCCCCGCACTAGAGTCGGACACGCGTAACGAAATGGAGAATCCATACACGCACCGAGCACTAGCGAATAGGTGAAAAAAAAAGAAACCTTCCTAAGCTAGGCGGTCTAAACCCTAATACAGAGCGCGCATAAAAGCAACATACAAAAGCGGAAGCATAAACAAAACAAACAAAGACATATAGTGAAGTTAAATCAAACTTAAAATAATACAAACGTGGCTCCACGGCCAAAACTTACAAATACATAATTCGAAATACAAAGGATTAAAGTATGAAATGCAGAACATGATTTAGACCGAAAGAAGACTCGACCAAGCTACCAAAGACTCAAAAGACAACAAACCTCCTAGCTTGAACCAACGGACCGGAACCTACAAACTAAAAACATAAAGAGGGAGGGGTCAGTCACACTGATTGAGTGAGGGGCTACACACACAAGCGTACATACGTATACGGAGCGCAGCACATATCGGATAAGGGAGTTCATTAACCGGGGCGTGCTTTTACAGTCTAAACCATTTTCACACGTGATACTCGATATATGGAATAAAAGAGTTAGGCTGAAGGCCAAAACAACCATATTTTATTAATTGGAAATCCACTCCCGTTTCCGGAGCCATTTCTTAACACACCATCATAACTAAATATAACAGAAATCAAACATAACACACACATACCATCCGTCGACCTAAAATAAGACGTCCCGGATTTAACACAACATATACATAACATAACATAACCACCGTCGACCTAAAATAAGCGGTCCCGGAGCAGAACACACATATACATAACATAACATAACCTCCGTCGACCTAAAATAAGCCGTCCCGGACCAGAACACATATATACAGACGGAATTGGAATCAGAATCAGAATCACACTTACCCGGAACATACACACCCAACACACTTACCATAACCCACATCACACGTTGTTATCACCTACATACAAACCATACCACACACCCGTACATACTTACCACATGCACACTTATCAAATATACACACTTGCATACTTATCACATGTATACGTATCATACATACACACATACATACGTATCATACATAGACGCATGCAAACCCACACACACACGTACACACATACGTACATACACACATCATACGTAGACTTACACATAGTGTATCTTATCCCACAACATATAACATAATCGCACATATTCATATCGCACACGTATTTACATATACTTAAGGCTTATAATCACATGCATACATATTGGTCACATATCTTTAGGGTGTAACTATAACCTAACCTCACCTTACACCGACGTAACGGGCCAAAAGGGACAAACCGATGCCTACGGAGAAATCTCGTCACCAACAGGATACTTCTCTGATCAAGACGAACAATAAAGACAGCCTTAGACTCAAAATGAACCATATAAACGCTTTGGCAAATGCATATAGATGCAAATGATGTGATGCAAGTCACGAACGTTCGAACTTAGACATATCGAATCAATTACCAAGTTAAAATACCTAAGAAAGCAAAAGACATAAAGGGAGCAACAAGGGATCACATATGGAGCATATAAGTTCATATCTTACATATATGCATAAAAATTCCATAAATGACATGTAAAATAAACACATAGCATGTCAATCAATCACATAATATATCACTTTATATCATAACACATGCATATTCAAATTTAAGTCACATAAACAAGGCAAGAGTTAAGCACTTAAACGTAAATCAATTCAAATCACATTTACACTTATCAAATGAAATCATAAAATTAGAATGCATAAGCAAACATTACACATAATCACTTATTAACACGTTAGGATCATAATTGTGGTGGGAGAAATCAAATAAAAGTGAAGAGAACCAAGAAAACAAAGTTCGGTGCAAAGGGAGCTACTGCCTCAAATCCACCCCGGTGGATTCAGGTCAGAAAATTTTCAAAGAGGGCCTTCCTCAAATCCAGCCCGGTGGATTATTTTCAAAGGGAAATCCATCCCGGTGGATTTGGGTCAGAGGCCAAAAACTGAAGAAAAGCTTGCAAACTCCCCAAAAACTCAACCCAAACCAAAGCAGCAACATAAATACATGAAATGAAGCAAATATACCACAAAGATATACAAGAAAATCGAGTCACAACATGATACAAGTGCAAGAAATTGATACAAGTTCATACCCAAGCAATTACTTCAATGTTCATTAAAGGTAAGTTCATGAATCTTCAACTACCACTCAAAGTAAGTCCATAGAAGTATTAAATGATGTCTTAGAAACATGTAAGATGCACCAAATCAAAATAAAACTCAAGGATTCATGCATGATTCCTAATAGAACTTCAAATCCTTACAATTCATGTCATATGCCAAATCTATATCAAATCTAGCCCATAATCAGAAATTCATGGATGAAATGAAGCACATAAGGATAGGAGACATAAAAGTACACTTACCTCTTGAATTGGATGAACTTTGGACAAGTTTTGAGCTCAAAATTTGGAGATGATGAATAGTGACGGGATTCTTTCTCTTTTCTTGCTTCAGCTGCTATTTCCTCTTCTCCTTGGGGTCTGATCGAAATAGGGCTGAAGGTGGGGGATAGAGGGGTGAGTTATTGGAGTGTGGGCCCAAGAATTGGTCAAAAAGGAGTTGAAATGAAAAAGCTATGGCTATTTTAGTCAAAGGTGGCAAATCTGTCACACGGGTTCGATTTGGGCAAAATTCGGAGGATCAAACAGGCTTAGAAAAATAAAATTTTGGATTCCTTAGTTTCCTTTCTTCATTTTGAGTCCGACGAATCTTTCGAAATTCAAATCTGAATTCCCGAGCTCAAGATATGGACTCAGGAACCCAAGACGCGCTAAAACAAGTTAGGCACTCGAGTCCCTAACAAATAAAACTGTATCAAAACCGTACTAAACGAACACTAAAATAATAAACGAGCATATGAAAAAGTTTGTAAATCGCATAATTCATGTATATCAAGTTGTCACGAAACTTAGAATTGAAAACGGGATTAAACGGAAAAAAAACGAGTTGAAAAGGTTCAAAAATGTTTAAAACTTAAACGTAAAGCATATAACGAATATTCAAATATTCAAATAAATCACATAATCACATACTTAATTAAATAAATGTGCACTTAGCACACTCGTGACGTTCTTAACTGGAAATCCGAAGAGTCGGGATGTTACACTTAATAATAAACTTTTCATTATATAAATCATCTTTGAATTTCAAAACACACTTAAGAATAGCCAAAATCTCTTTCGCTATAGTAACATAATTCTTTTGACTATCTCTCCATTTCCTGAATGGAATCTCATAAGATATTCTTGTAGATTTTGAGGAGCTTTCTGTTTAAGAATTCCTCCATAGCCGATCTCAGAGGCATCTGTTTCAATAATCTTATCCCATTTGGGATTAGCAAGCATTAAACAAGGTAGATTTATAACTCTACTCTTGATTTTCTGAATAGCTTGAGTATGGTTTTCCGACCAAGGCTTAGGATTCTTCTTTAACATATCATAAAGAATAGATGTATCTTCAGCTAAATTCTTATAACAGGGAGAAATGTAATTTAAACTACCAAAAATCTTTGTAGTTGGGTTTCATCCATAATTTGATCAGGGAATTTTCAAGCAAATTCTATACTTCTATTAATAGGGATTATTTCCCCTTTTTCAATATTATGACCCAAAAATCTAATCTTCGTTTCGAAAAGAAGCATTTTTGGTTTAGATATAACCAAAACATTTTGAATGACAATTTTCTTTAATATATCAAGATGTTTAAAATGACTTTCAATATTTTTTGAAAATACTAAAATATCATCAATATAAACAATTATAAAATCACTATAAGGATTAAAAATATCATTCATAATATTTTGAAATTCTGAAGGGGCATTGTTTAGCCCAAAAGTTATAACTTTCCACTCATATTGTCTAAAAGGAACATTAAAAGCGGTTTTGTAAATATCTTTCTCATCAATTTGAATTTGCCAATACCCTGATTTTAAATCAAAATTTGAAAATATTAAAGCCTCATAAAGCCTATCCAATAAATCCTTTTTATTAGGAATTGGATATCTAATCCATTTCAGAACATTATTCAGAGGTTTATAATTGATGATTAACCTGGGAACTCCTGTCTATTGTTCAACTTATTTATTAACATAAAAAGCTGTACATGACCAATGAGACTTAGAGGGTCTTATTAACCCCTTTTGTTGAAGAAATTCAATCCCTTTTTGACAAAGATTTAAATACTCTTTATTCATCTAGGAAGGTCTAGCTTTAGTAGGAATTTTTCTATCTTTCTCATAAGGAAGGAAAACTATATGTGACACCCCGATTTCTCGACCGTATAGGTACGCGCGGCATGCGTGAGAGTTTTGAGATTTAGGATTTATTTAATTCCTTTCTGTTATTTTAATTTTCCTAATTAACTTATCTAATTCTTGTGAATTATGTGATTTTTATTTCTAACTTCGTGAATTTAATTCAGTGAGTTATGTATTTAAATTCCCGAGCATGATTATGTGTTTAATTATTTCTAATTGGGAGAGTTATATACCTGATTGACCTTAATTGCAACATTTTGGAACTTTTGGACTTAATTGATAATTGGATTTGGACTTGTTTGTAACAATTGTAAACTACATACTACTTTACATCAATTTAAATTCTTTGAGGGCTTAGTAGCAATTTTCTTTTTCTTCCTCCTCTCTTTCACGATATATAACATATATACACATATACATACATTCTTCTTCATCTCTCTTACACAAGAACAAGCACAAATCACTCCATGTCCCTCCCCCTTCATCTCGGCATGGACAATGTAACGCCCCGGTTTTCCCATTTATGCATTATGTGTTATTATTATAACTTTCATATCATGATATTCATTTTAATTTCATAAACTTATGTGAAATTTCTTTTAACGTGAAATTTATATGAACTAATTACTAATGTGATTAATTGTCTAATTGCCTAAGTGTTAATTTTAATTGTTAATTCATTTTAATTTCATTTCAATGCATTTCCCATTATATGCATAATTTATACTTTTCATCTTATAACATATTTTCATTTATATGTATATATATGTATATATATGTACCTATTTATATATTTAAACTTATTTCATAAGATTGTTATTTTTTCTAATCTCATTCACTCATGCAATTAATTATCAACATGCATTATATACATATATACATTCATATATTCATGTTACCCTAATACACTCACACATTCATTATATATGTATATAATAATAAGAGCACTAAAGATTTATATACATATAATATACATAATATCTCCACTTTATTACTTTATACATATATATATTATATCTATAATTATATTACATATATTACATACATTCATCTCTCCCACATTTCATTTTATTCCATCAAAATAACTTCCACACACTTTCACACACAAGAAATCGGTATTTACAGCTCAGGAAAGGAAGGAAGAATTTTACCATCATCCAAGCCATAATTTGAAGGATTTGAGGAGCTACCATCATCATCATCATTATCTTGCCATTTCATACCATTTCTTGTTCATATCAAGGTATAACATGTACTTGTTTGACTTTTTTGATTGGAATAGAAGTAGGGTTCATGGATTAGATGTTGGATTCTTGCAATACTTGAGTTAGGAGCATGATTAGGATGATGAGAGTGGAAGCTTGCATGAATATCTTGATGCATATGTAAGTTGGAAGCATGTGTATATATATAGGGTTTTCATGATGATTTCTTGATGATCTATGTATGCTTCTATGGATTCAGTGGTGCCTAATTGATATATATGAGTTATATACATGTTATATGATTATTTTGGAGCATTTTGGTTGAGTTTGCTTTGGGTTTTCATCCCTTTTCTTCCTCCCCCGAAGCTACCCCTGTTTTGTCCCTTTTTCCAGCTCTGGAACAGTACCCGGGCGGGTAGTTTTCCCCCGTAAAGCTTCTGTACTGCTTTACCCGGTCGGGGAATTTTTCCCTTGAATTTTACCCGGCCGGGTACTCCCTCATCTGAAATCCAAATGACCTGATTTTTGAACCGTTTGAAAGCTATTAAAGTCTAGAACAACCTCCAATTCGAATCATCTCAATATCCTTTCTTGTTTCTGAGATATAATCAATTCTTTTTGGTGTCGCTGCTTTACCGACAACTGCACTAGCCTAACTTCAAGCTTACGCCATTTTCTCCTCGCTTTGAACTAGAAAACGAGCCATATACCATTTTAAAGTTCAACTTGTCTAGTTTCATTCCCAACAAACAAAACCCAATTCCAATTTCTATAACTTTAGATATTCCCTTTTTTCCACAGCATGTGCATTTTCGGGAATTGTTGGTTTTGGCCAAACTTCACCAAAACCCTCCTTATCGCTTTCCTTTCACTTCCTTGGCTCCCGTATGTGACTTATATGATAAATATACTTCATTAATTGATAATTATGCTCCTACTTGACCCTTCTTGGTACTTAATTGCTCAAACATTAATGTGTGACTTCATGCCTTATATGAATTGAACTTGAAATAATTGAATAATATGAATACATGATTTCTTGTTAGTAATTTCAACTCTTAGGTGTTAATTGGTATTTATACATGCCTAGTTTTAATGGATTGCTTGGTTTCAATTATTTACATGAGCATTGCCGTGCGTCCTAATTTGTCTCATATTGAGTCATGTCTCACGGATTCCCACATTCCCTTTCTTGTCCAGTTTTTCTCCAGGGAGGAGATCATGGATCGTGTGGGCTTTGTCTTATAGCCTTACCTTGTCCCATCACTCTTCAGGTGAGGTTTATATTCTAGATAAATAGAACCCTTACAACCCCTATGTGACTATTTCGGCCAAAATGTACCTATATATCTATAGCTTTCGAACTTTATGATTTTCAAATGATTTCACTAAACCAATTGATTGATTGATTGATTGATTGTTTTGGCGAGAATAAATGAATTAATGAATGTTGATTGGGGCCCAGGAGGTGTGGGTCAGGGGGACCCGGGACGACCATAGAGGTCGCAGGTTAACCTTGTGCTCACCCTCTACATGATGGATAGGACTAACCCGGAACCCACCAGGAGGTTTGGTTGGGTGATGGGAACCTGAGGGTTTGAGTGTTCGCGCTCCCCTCTTCTGATTGGATGGTTCGAGCCGATCACCTGGCCATCACCGGAGGAAGAAGGGACTGAAACTGCTTATTGTGCACTTTAATAACTTGCATGCTCACTTAACCAATGATAATCTAAATATTGGTAATGTTCACTGTCGGAGTAAGGTTGGAGAATTGCCCTCACTCGTCGGGCCACTGATTGAATTGAAATGATAATGGTTATTGTTAAATAGATTAGTTGTAATCTCGGGCGAGTCCTACTTTTCTATTGAACTTATATTGCCTTCTTTTATCAAATCTTACCCGAGATTATAGCTTGCATGGTAATTGCACATATATTTATTTATACCCCTCGCTCAGTCCGTGTTGGACTGACCCCTCAACTTTTTAGTTTTTGCAGGAACGTGCTAGGCGGGAATTAGAGTCTAGCTTGTCTTTTATTTGGGTCTAGCACTTCACCTCATATTTTGGTCCATGTATTGATACTTCTTATATTTGGTATTATGTCTTAGTCATGTTGGAAACGATATTGTATTGTATGAAATGTTGGTACCTATTAATAAATATGTAAATATGGTACCTATAAGTATTTAATGTTATTACTTCCGCTTTTATTGATACAATTGTTTAGTGGTATTAATTGAGGGTACTCGCGTAGCTTTTGAGTTTTTTTTATTATCTCCCGTTCGCTATAGTTTCGGTTTATGTATGAATTGCCCGTTTCATATGTGGAGTGAGGCTATAGTGCGGGGGATGTGGCGCCTAGCATTCCGGTTGCTACATCCTATGTTGGTATCAGAGCCCGATTACAAAACCACGGTTATAGTGTCATGTCTTGTGAGTCTAGGTCGAACGGCATAGGATTAACTGATAATTGCGGGTCTTGCATCCTATTTGCACCTACGTGAACTTATTTGAACTTATTTGAATTTATTTGAACTTACTTGAATATCCTTAAGTTACTTGATAATTGTGCATTGCATTGATTCTTGTCACCAATTGTTGATTAATTGGTTCTAGCTTACTTGAATTTTAGATGATCAACATGGTTTAATTTAAATTTTGTTGAATTAATTGTTGCATTTTGCATCAAATCCATGTCTTTGGTGTCAATTAGGTAACATAAGCATGTACTAACCGCATGCATTTATCTTTGAATTAATTTTGAGTTATAGGTTATGAAGATTATATCAAACCACGGCCAATTTCTACGACAACCGCAAATTATCTCAAACTCCTTTCTCTAGTAAGGAATGCACAGGGGAACTTCACCCAGGAATTCAAGAGTCATGGATTGCTCTGATCGGGTTATGATTCAAGTGGTAAGATCCGGAATAGAAAAATTAAGTTGGGAAGAAAGCAACTCCAGCGATTCAAGTTGGAGTAAGAATTCAGGAGTTGTTGTTTTTTTTAAAACGGAGCTATGCTTCGAGTTATGAGATTGGGAATAGAAGAAACAATTGGGAGAGTAGCTGACAAGTTCAATGGAAGTTGGGGGATACTTGATAAGATGATGTTATTTCATCCGGATTTCGTATGACCATTTATTTAAGAGAAGAATGAAGAAAGTCTCGGAGATGTCTTAGGGATAAGGTTTCTTTAAACCAAAGAGGTTTCAACTAAAGTAATAATTATGGTGAAGACTAGGATACCATTTGGAAATTTATTTATTCGAGAAAATTTAAGAAATGGAGCAGTTTTGGGTTCATGAGAGTGACAAATTGGAAAGTTGAGCAATAAGGGAACTGGTAAAGAAAGGCCATGAGCTTATAGAGGGAAATTACGTGTTCAACGGGTACAGCAATCGGAAGGTGAATTTATTGAGCTATTCGAATTCATATAGAATAAATCGGGGAAGTTTTAGTCAAAATTGCAACTAAGGCGAGAATAGGACAACCTTTGGGGAATAATTCCTCTAGAAAGTTAAGACACCAACTCCATGAGTATAGAAGAATTTGAATTCAAGAATCATAATCCCGGACCATAAAATTATACAAGTCAACGCAAGGAAGTTTTGATCAAGGAAATATTTAAGGAGAAGGTTCGGACACCGCTTCCAGATCAATAATTAGGAAAGAGTTTGGGAACTTATTCTGTGTGGTTCTCAAGAGACGATTCGATACACCACCCCTTTGAATGCAAGGAGGTTTAATCGTCAACCTGGACAGGCTTCAAGATCAGAATCAGGACAGAGTTCTTATAAGGGAAAGAGACCTATTTCTCGTCATACACCGACAACTCAAGAAGGGTCTCAGACGAAAAGGAATCGATCCCTTAGGTCTGGTTCGGGAGCTTCATGTATCTCGGCTTCAACAACACCTTTTGGGAAGCCTCTTTGTGCTTATCGTGGATGAGACAACCATAATTATGACAATTGTAGATGGCGCTTGGGCTTATGGTTGCGATGTGGAAGTGATGAGCATCAAGTGGACAAGTGCCCGAAGCGACGAGAGTTAGCTACCGGAAATCAGAGACCGCTTATTCTGCCTCTTGCGTATAACCTAGTGGGAGAGGTGCAAAATGTGGATGTTTATCCGAACGTGGTAGCCGAAGATATCAACTATATTCATGGCCCAATCAACGGTGAACGGTACACTTAATCATGCATATCACGTGCATCATGGATTCTAATATTGTTGTTCTTACCTTCCTATTAGTTGTAACTTGATTATATATTAGTGAAAATTATGTGATTAACGTGATGCTATTTGCCCTACGTGTCAATTATGTGAATGTTTTTACAATTTGTTATCTTGCATCGTTGCTTTGGGTGTTTTAAGAGACGGGGTTCTCTCACTTTTTGTTTGAGAGACGGGGTTCTCTCACTTTTGTTTGGGAGACGGGGTTCTCTCATTTCTTGTTGAGAGACGGGGTGCTCTCATTTCGTGTTTGAGAGACGGGGTTCTCTCACTTTTTGTTTGGGAGACGGGGTTTCTCTCATTGCTTGTGCAAGAGATGGGACTCTCTTGTGTTGTGCATCATTTTTAAAACTCGACAGTGGACCTGGGGACCAGGTCCTTTTAACGGGGGGAGAATTGTAACACCTCGGTTTTTCCATTTATGCATTATGTGTTATTATTATAACTTTCATATCATGATATTCATTTTAATTTCATAAACTTATGTGAAATTTCTTTTAACGTGAAATTTATATGAACTAATTACTAATGTGATTAATTGTCTAATTGCCTAAGTGTTCATTTTAATTGTTAATTCATTTTAATTTCATTTCAATGCATTTCCTGTTATATGCATAATTTATACTTTTCATCTTATAACATATTTTCATTTATATGTATATATATGTATATATATGTACCTATTTATATATTTAAACTTATTTCATAAGATTGTTATTTTTTCTAATCTCATTCACTCATGCAATTAATTATCAACATACATTATATACATATATACATTCATATATTCATGTTACCCTAATACACTCACACATTCATTATATATGTATATAATAATAAGAGCACTAAAGATTTATATACATATAATATACATAATATCTCCACTTTATTACTTTATACATATATACATTATATCTATAATTATATTACATATATTACATACATTCATCTCTCCCACATTTCATTTTATTCCATCAAAATAACTTCCACACAATTTCACACACAAGAAATCGGTATTTACACCTCAAGAAAGGAAGGAAGAATTTTACCATCATCCAAGTCATAATTTGAAGGATTTGAGGAGCTAGCATCATCATCATTATCATCTTGCCATTTCATACCATTTCTAGTTCATCTCAAGGTATAACATGTACTTGTTTGACTCTTTTGATTGGAATAGAAGTAGGGTTCATGGATTAGATGTTGGATTCTTGCAATACTTGAGTTAGGAGCATGATTAGGAAGATGAGAGTGGAAGCTTGCATGAATATCTTGATGCATATGTAAGTTGGAAGCATGTGTATATATATAGGGTTTTCATGATGATTTCTTGATGATATATGTATGTTTCTATGGATTAAGTGGTGCCTAATTGATATACATGAGTTATATACATGTTATATGATTATTTTGGAGCATTTTGGTTGAGTTTGCTTTGGGTTTTCATCCCTTTTCTTCCTCCCCCGAAGCTACCCCTGTTTTGCCCCTTTTTCCAGCTCTGGAACAGTACCCGGCCGGGTACTTTTTGTGCATAAAAAGTACCCGGGCGGGTAGTTTTCCCCCGTAAAGCTTCTGTACTGCTTTATCCGGACGGGGAATTTTTCCCTTGAATTTTACCTGGCCGGGTACTCCCTCATACGAACTCCAAATGACCTGATTTTTGAACCGTTGGAAAGCTCTTGAAGTCTAGAACAACTTCCAATTGGAATCATCTCCATATCCTTTCTTGTTTGTGAGATATAATCAATTCTTTTTGGTGTCGCTGCTTTACCGACAAACTGCACTAGCCTAACTTCAAGCTTACGCCATTTTCTCCTCGCTTTGAACTAGGAAACGAGCCATATACCATTTTAAAGTTTTAATTGTTTAGTTTCATTCCCAATAAACAAAACCCAATTCCAATTTCTATAACTTTAGATATTAACTTTTTTCCACAGCATGTGCATTTTCGGGAATTGTCGGTTTTGGCCAAACTTCACCAAAACCCTTCTTATCGCTTTCCTTTCACTTCCTTGGCTCCCGTATGTGACTTATATGATAAATATACTTGATTAATTGATAATTATGCTCCCACTTGACACTTCTTGGTACTTAATTTCTCAAACGTTATTGTGTGACTTCATGCCTTATATGAGTTGAACTTGAAATAATTGAATAATATGAATACATGATTTCTTGTTAGTAATTTCAAATCTTAGGTGTTAATTGGTGTTTATACATGCCTAGTTTTAATGGATTTCTTGGTTTGAATTATTTACATGAGCATTGCCGTGCGTCCTAGTTGGTCTCATATTGAGTCATGTCTCACGGGTTCCCACATTCCCTTTCTAGTCGAGTTTTTCTCCAGGGCGGAGATCATGGATCGTGTGGGCTTTGTCTTGTAGCCTTACCTTGTCCCGTCACTCTTCAGGTGAGGTTTATATTCTAGATAAATAGAACCCTTACAACCCCTATGTGACTATTTCGGCTAAAATGTACCTATATATCTATAGCTTTCGAGCTTTATGATTTTCAAATGATTTCACTAAACCAATTGATTGATTGATTGATTGACTGTTTTGGCGAGAATGAATGAATGAATGAATGTTGATTGGGGCCCAGGAGGTGTGGGTCAGGGGGACCCGGGACGACCATAGGGGTCGCCGGTTAACCTTGTGCTCACCCTCCACATGATTGATAGGACTAACCCGGAACCCACCAGGAGGTTTGGTTGGGTGATGGGAACCTGAGGGTTTGAGTGTTCGCGCTCCCCTCGTCTGATTGGATGGTTCGGGCCGATCACCGGGCCATCACCGGAGAAAGAAGGGACTGAAACTGCTTATTGTGCACTTTAATAACTTGCATGCTCACATAACCAATGATAATCTAAATATTGGTAATGTTCACTGTCGGAGTAAGGTTGGACAATTGCCCTCACTCGTCGGGCCACTGATTGAATTAAAATGATAATGGGTATTGTTAAATAGATTAGTTGTAATCTCGGGCGAGTCCTACTTTTCTATTGAACTTATATCGCCTTCTTTTATAAAATCTTACCCGAGATTATAGCTTGCATGGTAATTGCGCATATATTTATTTATACCCCTCGCTCAGTCCGTGTTGGACTGACCCCTCAACTTTTCTGTTTTTTCAGGATCGTGCTAGGCGGGAATTAGAGTCTAGCTTGTCTTTTATTTGGGTCAAGCACTTCACCTCATATTTTGGTCCATGTATTGATACTTCTTATATTTTGTATTATGCCTTAGTCATGTTGGATACGATATTGTATTCTATGAAATGTTGGTACCTATTAATAAATATGTAAATATGGTACCTATAAGTATTGAATGTTATTACTTCTGCTTTTATTGATACAATTGTTTAGTGGTATTAATTGAGGGTACCCGCCTAGCTTTTGAGTTTTTTTTATTGTCTCCCGTTCGCTATAGTTTCGGTTCATGTATGAATTGCCCGTTTCATAAGTGGATTGAGGCTATAGTGCGGGGGATGTGGCGCCTAGCATTCCGGGTGCTACAGACAAGGAAGCTTAGGCCAAAGATTTATCTCAATTTACTTGAAGAATAATCACAAGACATTGTCTCCTTTCTTTACCTTCAGCTTTTCTTCTTCTTTAAGGTGAGTTGTGTATGAACATACATGTTAATTCTTGAGGTATTGCTAGGGCTTTTGATGCATTTTGAATTCATGAACTTAGATGCATTATTTGTTAAGTTTGTGGGCTAATATGTGCATATATGGTATGAGTTGCATAAAGTTTGGAGCGTAGTTGATCACTTGGCATTGAAGGGTTTTGTATTGAACTTTTATTAAATCTAAGCTTGTTTCCTTGGATCAAATGTGGTTCAAATGATATATTTGAGGTGTATGCATGTTATATGTTATTTTTGGAGTGTTTCCTTGGAAGCCATTCCTGAGTGTTGCCCTGTTTTTCCCCTGTTTCTACGTGTTCCTGCACCATGACATGCCTATGTCACCGTTTGTACTGAGTGTGTGACACGCCAGTGTCACGTCTCCTTGTCGCGCCCGTACTGAGACACGAGCGTATCTCAGTTTGGCCGTGGGGAGAGACATGCCCGTGTCTCACCCTTTCTTGTTAGTGTATTTTTTACACTCTCTCTTGTTTCGCTTATGCTCTTGTTGCTTTGATTATGACGTATATGCGTAAGTGAATTATTGAATTTGAATTCCTGATGCATGCTTTATATTCATTATGAAATACGTGGACCTTAATTTTATACATGAACATGCCATTTTTTTATAATGTGATCTCGTAATCATGCCATGTGCATTTTATCATTTGCTGAGCGTCGTACTCGGTTCATATTGAGTCGAGTCTCACTCGTGTCCTGTTTCTCTTGTCCAGAGGGTTCTCAGGAGGGCGACGACCCAGTCGTGTAGGGTTCGGGGAGTTTGTTTCCTTCTTTTTGGTTCGGTACAGGTGAGGATTTGATAGTTTATGTATTATTAACCATACAACCATATTATGTGAAATTTTGGCCAAAACCTATCTTATACTTAGATACCTTGATTTCAAAGATCAAATGGTTTTAAAATATAACCCTGATAACATGTTCCTATCCTGTTTTGGCGAGAGCCTGACACTTCCTGTGGCGTAGGGGCTTGTGTATTGAGAAAATCGGGAAAGCATAGGCTGACGACTATCTCTTGCATAAGTCCAGGTTGCACCCCAAACGGAAGGCGCCACATCCCCGCACTCAGACCCGACCCGAATATGAAATGGGAAATCCATACACGTGCCAAATCAGAGCGGACGAGGACTCACTCACTCCCTATGCTAGGCGGGAACTAAACCTTCGAAACCAATTAAACAATTCCAACAAGATAAATGTAATTGCGGAAGCGGAACATATATTCAAAATTATATCAATCATAGAGACGGGTTCAACTAACAAATATACCTAGTCCCGAAAATCAAACATAAACAGAAATCATACATTCACGGGTTCACTCTATCCCTGGAAGCTTGTCCCGAATCAATAACATAAATCAATATAATCCATGTAATTTAAATCAATTTACAAAATGCAATGGTGCGACAAGGACTAGACCACAAGACTCGACAGACTCGAACTCCCGCTTAGCATCCAAACCTACAAAAGAAATGAAAACAAAGCCGGGTTCAGTCTATAGGAGACTGGTGGGTAAAAAACATGGCATAAGTATAATATAAGACAATATTTAAACATTCACATGCAAGTTATAATCCCAATTGAGGTTTTCGAAGTATTTCCCAAGTGGGTGAGATAAAGAAATCATCAAGGGGGATTATAACAACCAATTTCCATTCTGTCTTTCGTGGCCCGGTGAGTGGGCGTGCATTATCTCCAACCAACACCTTGTGTAATTCATTAAACATTTAGTCATTCTTTCTTCTCATGCATTACATTCTTTGTGCACATTCACGATCATTTACACCTTTTTCCTCCGGGTGGTGGATGGGTTACCAAGACCCGACCACCCATTTTGTAACATCCTGTTCATCCAACGTATAAGGTACGCCACATTTCAACTTTTTATGTGTTGAATTTTGTGATTTTATGTTTTTCGTGCCCTACTTTAAACTCTTTAAGAGTTTAGGGGCTTCGTTGTAATTTTATCTTTTTTTTAGGGTTTTTTTTGTCATTCCTCGTTCGATTGAGATTTCGACCTCTTAGACCCCTTCAATGCGTTCGGGGCATCGAAACGAGTCCGTAGACTCTGAATTTGCCCAATTCTGACGTCGTTAACCCGTTCTTCCGACCATTTTCGCGTACGAGGACCTGAGATATAATACCCGGAGCCCCGTAATTTGTCTCATAATTCCAGCTTCAGCTCTCTCTCCCCTCTCCCGCGACGTGACCCTCCCCCTTGGTCACTATTCACACACACTCACACACACTAATCCAACTTGGGCGTTTCTCGACGGAATACGACGAATCAATAGTCCAATTCGAAGAGCTCAATGATACGATCACAACCGTACCAAGATCTCGACCAACTAATGAATGATGGGGGAGTTATTACCATTTTTCAGGCGTGACTGGAGGGGGTGGCCGAACTGCCATTTCACCGGCGATTTTCGGCGGCTTCCGACGGCCTTTCTTTGACATGCACCCCAAGACAGGTTAGAAGATCTTTCGGTGCATCAAATGGCGTTGGCGGCGCGGCCATCCGGGTCACGATGGCACTACACGCACCGCCTGAGGCTCGCGGCGGCGGTGAGTGTTATTATAGCGGCGCGTTTCGCCGCCTTCCGGTGGCATTTTTCGATGAAGTTTGATGATTTCCAAGGTTTTTCGACCCCCTGAATTCATTCCCGATATCAATTTGAGCGAATTTTGGCCGTAGGTGGTGGTCCCGGCGATTGTAGTGGCGGCATAAACTTCGGAGGGCATCGGGGTCCCTTTTCGTCAATCTTCTGGCCACGGGCTCTTCACGAAAGTTATTCGGAACAACGAGAACTATCAATCCCCTTTCACGTAACTCCAGATTTGGCCGTTTGGTGGCGCAGCGGTGGTTCAACGGTGGAGGCAGCTCCGGGGATATTTTCCGGCGACCACTTTAGGGGTTTCGAAAAGCTCGTCATGCGTAAGACAATGCCTTTTACGGATCTCATTTTCGTTCACCGGTTTGGAAGTATTTTGGATTTGAAGATTTGAGGGTTTTCGTGTTCTTAGATCTGAAATTGGAGACGATTGGCTTGGAATTTTAAAAAATTGGTCGAGGAATTGGAACGAGCATGAGGAGTTCTTGCACAAGTGAATTTTCGGGGATTTTTCCGGCACCCTCCGGCGGTGGCGTCCCAGCAGGCTTCGGACAGTTTATCCGTCTCATCGTGGTGAGTCCAATGCCGCTTTTCGTTCGTCAATCGGACACTCGGTTTATTTGTTACGAATTTATTTGTGTATTTGAGAATTATTTGATTTAATTGTTCTATATGCAATTTAATTGCGTTATGCTTCGATTGTTGATCAATATGTATTCCTGTGTATATGAAATTGTGTATCAAATGAATTATGACATGTATTGATTTTTGAATTCGTAATTTGAAACCCGAGGTGTTGAATTTATGTTACGTGTTTAACTGTGAAGGGAGGTTTATGTAATTTTTCCAAACTAATATAATTGAACTTATCTTGATGATATGCATGCTTAATTTTCATATTTGATATCTTGACGAATTGTGATTTTGAAATATGATTGAAGTATGCTCGTTGCAAGTGCCTAAATGACTAATTGCTTAAGTTCTTTTCCTTTTATTATTATTCGAATATGTTAGGAATTGTTTTGCTAAATTGATAGAATTTCATAAAGGGGTGTTTCTGTAATTTTCCAAAATATGTAAATTTATATGATTTGAATTTATTAGACCTTCTCAATTGATAAATAAATAAGCTAATCACAATCTCGATTAAGAGAAATTAGTATGCCTTAAATAACTACATTTGAAACAATGCATTTGAGATTTAATCACGTAAATTGGAATTTAATCTCTTATATAATATACGAATTGGTTATGTATTATAGGTACTATATGAAATCTTGAATGGTTAAATAACCTACTTATTCTTCGGTTGTACATTCCATAACTTAGTTAGAATTTAGCTTGTGACTTCGTGAATTAAATGAAATTCATGGCATGTTATTATATGAATTACTTGGGCTTGTAATAAGTGCAATTGGTATGAAATGTGATACGTGAATTTAAATTGGTTATTTTGCGAGTGTGCGTCACTCTGTGGTTATTGTTGGGTCAGAGTCTTTGTTTCGTGTGTTCAGTTGTTCAGGTGCACCCGGGGTAGTGACTTGTGGTCGTGCAGGTTCCGGGGTGGACCGTTTGTGGTGTCTTCTGCTTTGTTTGGTACCAGGTGAGGTTAGGATATAGTTATACCCTATTGCAATGTGCTCGTTTTCGAATGCATGCGGTTTATGAGCCTTATGTATATGTAGATATGTGCCAAGTACGTATTCTGCTGGTTTTGTCATATGATTTGATTCGAAAAGGGTAAACGCTATGTATGAGCCTATGTATGCTTACTTTCGGTTTGTTATGATTTCGAGGTCAATCTGTGTGATATTTACGTACGATATGATGAGTACGATATGCATGAGATATGTCTGTCTGTCTGTCTGTAGTGGGATGTGAATTTCGCCTTATGTCTTATGTCTTTGTGCGTTATGCCTGGGGCCCCAGAGATAGGATCAACCAGGAACCCACCTGGACGTAGGTTAGGGGATGGAGTCCTTGGTGTGAGTGTCATGAAACTCATACCCTAACATGTTTGTGTAACAGCCCAAAACAGGGCTGGGATGAAAACGGTAAGCTAAGGCATTGGTAAAGCGTTTATAGACCGTGATCCAACTTTCTGAACCTTCATGCATTGCATTCTTACATGAACTTTGTGCTCGTATATGATCTGACATGTTTTAAGGGGGAATTCTTGACCTTTGATATAGTTTATTATTCATAACCCGAGCCTACCTTGTTCATATTCTTACTCGAATCCTAGAGGTTCATCACACATGTTTCCCAATCGTTTGAACTTGTTTCCCGAGCTCAGAAAGTCTTTCTTGAACCATAAGGGTATTTTTGGAACTTACCGACCAAAGTTACTATTCATCAGAAAATGAGCTTTTGATTCTGATACTTTTCCTACCCAAGTTTACAGTCGAATCGATCCTTGAGTCGAGACCAGTCTTTTGAAATCATTCTTGGCTTGGAAATCCATTCTGGAACTTTGTTTTATTGAAAACGTTTACGAAAACCCTAGTTCACTATTCCTTCTACGAACGGTTTTCATTCAGAAATTGTTTTCTCTTTGGATTTACACTACTTGAGCTATTTCAAGATTTTTGAGATGTTTTACAGCTCTTGATTCAAACCCTAGCTTGAAATTTTGAAGCGTACGTTCGTACGTGAGAATTCACTAATTCATTCTACGTTTTCATCTTTTTAACAGTAAAATGTTTTATAGTCGATTTTGGACTCAAAACGCTTCTCGATTTATTTCTTGAATTTTGGAAACAATCCGGACTTGAAAATCATTCTAGAAAGTCGTTTTTCACTCATGTTGAGTTTCGAGCTCAAAACTTTTATTCACTAAAACTAATGTATCTTTCAAACGGTAAATCCGATTTCGACGAATGAATATGCGTTTCGAAGCTAATTTTTGCCCGGACGGAAGGGTTACACTCCCAGCCACTTATCCTCGAGTCTTGGCAACGAAATTACAGAAATACCCCCCAGCAGTCCCATTTTTACCTTCATCATGCCTAAAGCTTCTAGAAGATGCAAGTGGATGAACTCTTGTTTTGCTCTCCTACCCTTAAGCCATCTTTCTTTGCAAGGTGAGGGGCTTCTTCACAACTATAAATACCCCTTTCATTCCTTGCTCAAAGTTGTGTTAACAACACCCTTTCTTTCTCTCCCTCTCCCCCTCTTTGTCGTCTCCCCCCCTTTGGTAGCATAGGTTAGTTGTTTTATTTTTTATGCTTTAGTTTATGTTATGTTTTAGTTTAGTTTATGTTTTTATGTTATGGTATGTTTATATTATGTTTAGGTTGGGTCTTAGGGTCTTCCCTAAGCCATATAGGATTTTATTTTATGCATTTATTATATAGTTTTCATGATATGTTTGAATAGTTGTTTATATGTTTTAATTGTTTAGTATATGCTTGAATATGTTATGAATTGCTCTAGTATATGCTATGATCATGTGATATGGTTGTTATATTATGAGAATTGATGCATGATTAAGGAATTTGAATTAGGTTCATGCATGCTAGCTAATGGAATTGTGATTTACAATTAATTATGTCACAACTTGTTACATGTTGGTATTAAATTAAATTGTTACATGTTACATGCCTAAAGGTTTATGATTTATGATATGATATGATATGATATATGTTGTGACATGTTGTTACATTGTTATATGATTCTTGAATTATGGATTGAGATTATGATATGATATGGATTAATGGATTAAAGCCTTGATCATATGTTATACGCTTTAATAGTGTCACATGTTATAACCTAAGATAGAATAGTGTTTCACAACTTGATCTTATGCCTTAATTGGATCTCTTAACTATAGGTTATACCTTTAACCTAGATCACACTTGATTATTATAACATGAACTTGAAACTATAGGTTATATTCAAGATCATAATTTAATTAGTGTGTGTGTGTGCATGCCGTGTGTGTGTGTGTACGTGCATGGTGTATGTGTGTACCGTGTGTGTGGGTGAGTGTGTATAGTAAGGGTTTGACCCGACCCTTTGACCCGACATGTGAATAGTAATTATGAATAGTAAACTGGAATAGTACTTTTGAATAGTGCTTTTGAATTAAAACTTGTACTTTCTTAATAGATATTTGCACTTAGGGTTTCCTTATCCAGGGTCTAAAATGTGTTTTCAAAATGTGTTTTCTTTCGTGGACTTGTTTCTTAACTTAAGGTTCGTGATAGGATTCATAATTTGACTAAAGCTTATTCGGTTATAGTAAGATCGTAGTCTAACGTTAAGAGTAACTCACTTTGACGTATTCCTTTGTGTGTTACCTTTCTTGAATACCTTAAATGGTATTACCCTCTTGTGTTACATGTTCTTTACATGTTCCTTGTTCATTGTTTCATGCATTTCATATGCATCTTGGATAGTAGTGGGTCTTAGTTCTTAAGCTCACTCTACTACACCACCTACAGGAGTTAAAGTTGAGCACTGGGATCCCCAGGGCACCGCATAATCTGTCTACTTGCCTTTTGTTACTATTAGGTGAGGTGAAGTTATAAATGTTTTCCAACTGGAACCACGATTATACTATCGTATCATATGTTTTGAAATTCAAAGCTAAACCTCATTTTGAACTATCCCTTTTATCGGGACATTCTTTTGAAATGATCATTCATACTTTAATAGTATACCTTGATCTACAACACATGTTTTCCAAAGTTCTGCATTCTTGTTCAAAGAAAGTTACATGATCTGCATATGTTTTCAAAGTACAGTTTACAGGCAGCATCACATGTTTTCAGACAGAATCATATGTTTTACAGACAACATCATATGTTATAGTTACAGTTTCACATGTTATAGTTAGCATACTGGAGTGGTACTCTGGTCACTGCTAATCTTAAATGCAAGCATACAATTTACAGTTTGGGCCCGGCGGTTATGTGTGGAGGTGATGCTCGGGAGGTGAGCGCCAACGACATCACCAATACCGGCCGCCACACTTAGACAATTGACACCGACTTTTAACAAGAGGTTTCTTAAGTCAGGATAATCTGTCTGGGAACCGACAGCAAATCTGTTCCCATTACATGTTTACAGGTCGCCTTGGGCTAGCTACCCGAAGTGACAACCGGTGGAGGATGGTGCATGTTTGTATGTGTTAGTGGGGTATGGCTGACCTTGGTCTGATACTCTACTGTGTGTGGAGTTATTGTTGACCTCGGTCCGATACTCTACGAAGTCATGTTTTTCTGGAGTAAGGATGGAGGAGCCTAGCTTGCGGGCAAAATTCTGTTTCATATAAGATGGTTCATATCTGAAAAAGTTCACTTTACCCTTATCCCGTTTTATGAAAGAACTATGAACCATCAACAGCATATGTGTGCGCGTGTGATAGCATTCATGAAAATGTTTTATAACGTGCATTCTTTTACAGCATCACATTCAAAGAGTTTTATCAACCGAACTTGTTTCAAGTTCTTCTTTAAAGCATTGCATTTAACAGTTTTGAATTACACTTCAAGTTCTTTATCACTCAGCACTTTCTTTAAACTATTCCCTCACTTAGTCCTTTTGACTAATACCTCTCCCATTTTCTGGCCTCGTGGTTTCAGGTCTTGCAGCCACAGTCTAGAGGTATCTTGAAGCTCGAGATTGTCATTTTTGTTTCAGTCAGGACTTAGTATTACTTTTTGTTGTGTCCTGCATATGTTTTATGGCTGCATCAGTTTATGCTTCTGTATGTGTTTCTGAATACTTGAGTATATTTGTTATACTCTTTCTGTTACCCTGTTACCGATACATTGAACTCTGCTATATCGGTACTTATATATGAATCTGTTACATGTTCTGATATGCCGAGTCTCTCTTACACGATCAATATGTTCTTGCTTGTTTCATGCCATCACGCACATGTTTTGAAAAGTTTTAAAATACTCTGATTTTCTGCTGCATAGCCACATCGTTTACATGTATAGTTCTGAGATAGACAGCCGTTCGCTGGAGTATTTCTGGAATCATGGCTCACACCATTACTTGAGAGGTGCTTCAGTGCAGGGGTTGAGACGCCGCTCTCCTCTTGTTCTGGTACGGGTGGGGGCGTTACAGTTTGTGTGGATGGTTAGGGTGTGTACAACCCTTCTATCACCCGGAGAAAGGTATGCGTGTTCGCCTTATGTTTTATGATTTGTAATTTGGTTTCGAGTTTTGTCTATCGGTCTCAAGTTCGTAAAACGAGGGTAGATTCCTAAATTAAGATAAAAATTGGTATACTTTCAATCTAATAAATTATGCTCCGGTATTTGTGCTAAGTCTGCATGAACGTGTGCTAGTCTGCATGGGTTTGAACGTATGTTTGAATTATGTATAAACTATGTTTTGTTCGTGCTGTTTTGATAAGTCATCCTATATATATATTATCACGAGAAAATATTTTGGTGTGCAAAAACTAATCCCTGATTCACGAACATTTAATTTGCAACGTGCTGTGCTCTATATATATGTAGGTGTGTGTGGGTAGCCTCTCGCTCAGTCCTTGGACTGACCCCTCCTGCTTTTATGTTTTAGTTGCAAGTTCAGGTCATTGGAGTTCGTGCTAGGCGGTAGTGTATAGTGTCTGTTGAGCTCGTGTCAGTTTGTCTGTGTCTGTTCGTTTAAATTTGCTATGTATTATGTTTTGAATTATGCTGTAAATTTTGCATAAGATTTGTTTTGTACCGGTTTGCATGTATGATTTGAATAGGTATGAATTTTCGGGACAGGTTAGGATAGGTGCTGGGATTAGATGAACCCGTTCTGATGGTATGACTATTCGGGAAAGGTTTCTAGGGCTAGTTCAACCCATTTTGTTGTGTAACTGTTCGGGACAGGATAGGATAGGTTTGCTAGTTTACTCGAACCCGTGTAATTGATTTTGATGTCTATATTGCATTGTATGAAAAGTTATTGAAAAGTTGGCATTTCGTACTGCTTCCACTGTGATGTTTTGCATTCTTTCATTCGTACAGGGTTAGATACCGCCTAGCTAGTGTGTGTGTTCTCATTTGTCACCCATTCGCTGTGACTTGGTGCGTGTGCAGACTTTCCATTTCGTACACGTGTCGGGTCATAGTGCGGGGGTGTGGTGCCCCATCGCTTGGGGTGCTACACATTTACTGACCAAAAGGGGTTACATGACTCCCCAGATGGCAGTCAGCATCCATTCGTCGCTAACTCCTAACGGGGTGCGGTTACACCGTAGTTTAGTTGGAACTAGCGTAAGGGATCACCGTCAGCCCATGCCTCCCCGGATAGCCACTCACATTAAGTCCTTGGGCCCCATTCATTGTATTCATTCATTCATTTCTCGCCAAAACATTCGGTAGGGTTCATAAAAGAAAGGCCTTACATTGAAATCATTGACTCTTGAAAACGACTCTATATACATATAATAATTTTGGCCGAAATTTTTACACATTGGGAGTATATAGTGTCATTTAACTAAATAGTAGATAAACCAACCTGTTACACCTTACCAAACGATACTAAGAAGAAAATAATACTTGGGAGTAACCTATGAACCCGACATCTCCGCCCTGAAGAAAATTGTACAAAGGACAAAGTAACGTGCTCGTGAGACTAAAGACCCCAAATGAACCATATATGACGCACGACAATGCATTAACTTGATGTGAGATGTATAAAAAAATAACATCCTATGAAGATGTTCATGTGTACAATTAATGCCTTAGAAACACATAAATGAACAATTTATTCAAGTACTTTCCAGAAATGAAGGTATCATATTCATTCATTTCATATTTTCTCATGAATCATGTCAGGTCGAGCCAAAAGCTTCAAACTATAATCGTAACACACATTTCAACATGATTACAATGTATATAATAAGTATAAAGGCAAGAGAATTCACTTAAGACATCAAAAAAAATGCAAGAAGACACTTATCATTTCATATATAAGCACTTAAGCCACATTAGAGTAATTCAAGTCATGGATTCCTTATAAAAAATATAACCCAAATATATTAAGTTAGCAATTCTAAAATAAACAAATAAAGATATTCAAATCATAAAGGCAAACTAGAAAACAATTAAATTCCAATTAAATTAAACTATACAATATATATATATATATATATATATATATATATATATATGTATATTTGTATATATCAAACATGCATGCATGCACTAAAAATACAGAACATATAATATTTATATCAAACATGCATGCACATATTACAATTGCATAAAACACATGCACACTCTACACGTAATACATATATACATGTACGATACGATAATAGCAAAAGGAAAAAACAGGGAAAACCATGCAAACATGATTAAACGAACAGGCAAAAAAAATCACGCAGCAGCAGCCTATAAAGGTCGAAGCTTGCCCAAAACATGGTAGCAGCCGCGACCGAAAATAGGCTGAAATTAGCCACGACCGCGACCTTAAACAACTCCAGCCATTCCAGCCTTCCATCTCGAAATATGGTGAAAATTGGGTTGCAGGCGCGACCCAAATAGCTCCTCATACCATCGCGGGCGCGACCTCGAACACAGCAGTGGCAAAATAGAGCTTTTCAGCTCTGCTTCTTCGTCTCCAAGAGAGCAGCAACAGCACGAAACAAAAGGCAACACCACAAGTAATAAAAGGAGTACAAATATAGCAGCAAAACCACATAATACACACCCAAAACAACAAATCGTGACAGCAGCGGAGAAGGAAATAATTCAGCCATAACTTCAAAGAATTCACATATTCATGAATGGTCGAACCTTACACATTATATATATAAATCAAATTCAAGTCCAAGAATGTCTTAAGGTAGCTAGAGTGGTCATGTTTCATGCATTAACCCTCAAGAAATTGAATGTATACCACGAATTCGAGAAATGAAATTCTAACTTAACAATTCATCATCTCTCACAAAAATGCTCAATAGCTCATGAAATTAAGCAAATAAGCACTTAAAAAGAAAAGGAGAAGATGGAAAAAAGGTTCATGAGTTTACCTTTCGAATTTGAGGAGAAACGATGGAGTATTGAGCTCAAAATCACAAGAAGTAAATAGTAGCAGCCCCTTCCCCTTTTTCTCCCCTTTTTCTTCTTCGTTTTTGCTTCTTTCTTGTCTCTCCAGGGGATGAACCGAAATGAGAGAGATATGGGTGAAAAGGGGTTAAATTAGGGTCACGTGGGTTCAAATATGGGGCGATTCGGATAATAAACTGGTCGGTTATGATCAAAATGGGCGAAGGCGGAGAATCTGCCGCACGGGTTATGTTTCGGGAAAAATTTGAAGTTCCGAACGAGCTTAGAAAATTATGTATATAGGTTCCTTAGTTTCCTTTCTTTCTTACGAGTCCAACACCTCTTCCAGAATTCGAATCCAAATTCCCTAACTCAAGATACACCGTCCGGAACCAGAGGTGCCCCGAATGTTCTTTAGCCCCCGACTTAGTCTCGTTCCCAAAATAAAATTCGTTAACACACCAAACAAGACCGAAAACATGAATCGAGCACATACTCGTGTTCATAACACATAAATCTACAACATACTAAAATTTCACCAAATTTCGGAATCAAATCAGATAGAAACTATACTCAATCAAAACACGTAAGTGCATAACATTCATGAATCATTTAAACTTCATAATTCAATTATAAAATTAAATTCCATTTTAAATATTCATTAAAAAGAAACAAAATAAATATAATTAAAAAGGTTAATTAAAATTATAATTATAATAAGCAATTAATTACATAATTAAATAATTTAATCGCACAATTACGTAAACACATACGTCATATAATATAACTGAAAAGCTGGGGCGTTACAACCTATCCCCATTAAAAGAATCCATCCCCAGATTCACTGCTCGCTAGGAATTAAAGAATGAGAGAACCCCGTCTCTCACAAGCAACAAGGAGAGAGAACCCCGTCTCTCGAACAAAAATGAGAGAATGCCGTCTCTCGCACACAAAGAGACCACCCCGTCTCTCGAACAACAATGAGAGAACCCCGTCTCTCACAGCAACAAGGAGGGAACCACATAAGGCACAAAATATAGCACACCAAGGAACAACACCACAAGAAGGCATCAAAACATTCAAACACGGCAACTTGCAATCAAAACAATCACACAAAGCCAGGTAATAAACGTCACTTACATCCAACGTCGATCATACAAAAGTAATTACCATGCCAGGTGATTAAAGCACATATTATCAAAATTATTTGAATCAACAATGTGTGTATGCATATGCCATGAATGTCCGATGTACCATTCATCGTAGCAACAAATCTGAAGCTAAAGCTTTCATGGTCCCAAGGTATGCTTCGAACCCAAGAGCTAGCTCGACTCTTGGCTTATCTTTAATATCTTCAACATGTCTACTTGAGAAGAGGATAAGATCCTCGATTGGTCCTATTCTTGATTCCACTCTGATTCTTTCCTCTTCTTACCTTCTTCTATTTCTCGGTTGTGCATTGACCCAGACCTAATCGACTTGCCTTTCCAAAACAAGTCTAATTTCACGTCTTCAAATTTCAGATCAACCGTCGTTACAGTTCGTGTCCCATTTTTGTAATTTAGTGAAGCTCTTGAAATTCGAATAATCTTTTTCATTAACGATCACAGCCTTCTTGACGAGTTCTTTCCAAACCGGGTTGTGATCACTAGTTCCCAAAATTTTCAGATTAATCCCTTCATCGATCTTTTCCTTATCATTACATCCCCTGGAAGCCATTAAGCGAGTGTTTAATTCAGGCCCACTTAATATCCTAATCAAAGGGAAAACTTTCTTGGTAATTCTTGAGGTACAATCCAAGCCCTTTAACGGTTAACTCTTTCTGATTTCCTCCCTTTCAAATTCCTTTTAATCATCATGGAAACGGACGACTGATTAGTAGGGTTTTATTTGTTGTGTTGTCCAAATCCTTTTCATACTTATTTGAAATAATTTCCATGGTCATCATCAACGAGACATGATGGTCCGATTTAACTTCCTTTCCTCAGAACTGATATAAAAGTCTAGCAGAAGTTCCCTCACTTTTCCATCATCCTCGGAACCCGGGATACGATTGTGTAGAGAACCTACCATTTCAAGCTTAGCAAGTTGAGCTTGTACATGTTACTTAACGAGAGATCGGCGGCCTTATATGTCTTGGTGTTTCCTCAGCAAATTTATCTCCACTTTGAAGGTCTTAGACTAATAGACCATCTCATTCTTTTCCTATCTCTATTATTAAGGTTTCCATGCCTACCAAGACTCACATCTGTATAGTTCCTACTAAAATATTTCACCGAGCGTAACCTTGTATTTAAGTTTGTCTCTCTGTCACGCTCTCCCCCTAAAAAAAAATTTCGCCTTTTCAAATCAAACTCTATCTTTGATGTTTTATCAAAATTCCTGATCCTTTTCAACAGAGTAATTCTGGCTAGAAGATGGTGTACTGCCCACATTAATTTTGAGTTAATTGATTCGAAATAGCGCCCTTTGTCGTTGCTCCCTGAATTCCCTCTTTTAATCCTCTTGAAATCCTAAACCACTTTTTTTTTTTTTGCTGATCCAAACCACTCGATGTCAACTCCAACCCTTAATCTCTAAAACTGATTTTTATTTCCGTATTAATCCTATCGCCCAAATTGTTCTTTCTGACACGGTTCAATAGAGCTTCGGTTGAATTAGTAGTTGAAGCATCAAACGGAGAAAGTGCCCTAACAATTAAACACTCAGACAATGCATGTTTGGTTTAGGATGTCCAATGCGTGTAGCACATATTTTCAACAAGGAAGATGCAACATGAAATCATTAATTATAATAACAAAACGTATAAGGTCAGAATTTAAGTAATTAAATACAATGTACGATGCATGTGCTATGAATGCATTGAACCTGTTATCCGTAATAGTGGTTTTAGCGCGAAATCTCATCCATTGCTCTTGAGATTGCAACATAAGTTGAGGGTGACTCTTCGAGCATTTGTAATTTGTCGTAGTATTCCTCTTTGATCCCTTGTAACAATTGGATGTCTAGAAGGCCCATAAAATGTTACAACTTGAAATCTTCTTCGTATCACCGCATGTCTTGAAGTCCTGAGAAGTTGATTTAGTTCCAATCCTTCCAACTTCTCTTCGTACCTCCGCTTTATGTCCACTTATCGATTCATGATAGTTGGTATATCGATTATGCTCGCTTGCAAGGTTCCGTTGTGAAACCACAAGGTTGGTGTCTCTCCATTCCATGCATTTTGGTTGAGAAACTTGCAGCATCTCCTACAACAAATCGTGGACCTGTGATTACCGTCGAATTTCTCACTTTGACTTTCCATTTTGATCACATCTTTTCATTTTTGAGGTCTCGGTGGAAAATCTTGAATGATTCGATCTTGCGTTGAATATTCTCATACTTGGATGAATATGAATTTCCCGCTCATCCCGTGGCCTCACATATCTTTCAAGTTAGATCTCCAAGTCCTCACGACACTCCTAAGTTGATGGTCTTCAAGATTTGTTAAGAGGATGAGATCGATAAACTTCTCCATAGTCAAAGCCTTCTCTCACGATGGCGAGCAATGGAATTTAATTCCATTTTCTAGCCATGAAGATTCAACACCCGGCCTTCAAATCCCATTGGCTCCATAATCCATTCATTGATAAGTCGGAGACATTTGTTGTAGCACCCGAGCATAAGGTACCACATCCCCCGCACCGAGACCCGACCCGAATATGAAATGGATACTCCATACCCGAGCTAAATCACGGTGAACGGGGATAAACACACACTCTATGCTAGGCGGGCTAACCCTTAAACCATACGAATCAGAGTTAACCATTAAAGCGGAAGCAATAACTTAAAATATATCATATATATACCATGAGCTTCAAAACTCCAAAAATAATTCGTATACAACATTCACATGCCATCACGGCTCAAAACATGTACGCTCCAAAGTAATATTCATATACAATGATCAAAAGTAGGAGTATGTACGTGTAAGACCCAAAATACAAGAGCTAGACACGAATGCAAGACCTATGACTCGAATTCCCGCCTAGCACCCTGACATCTGCATAAAACAACTAAAAACCAAATGGGTTCAGTCCAAAAGGGACCGGTGGGCATAAATATAATATACGATGGTATTTAAACATTCACATGCAAGGTATAATCCCATGTGAGGTTCTTAAAGAATTTCGCAAGTGGGTAAAATAGAGTAATCATTAAACGGGACTATAACGAATCATTCACATTAGGTCATTCTTGGCCCGACAAGTGGGCATGCATTATCTCCAACCAACACCTTGTGTAGTTCATTAAACATTCATTCATTCATTCTTTTCATGCATATCATTCTTTCGTGCACATTCGTTAACATTTACACCTTCTTCCTCCGGGTTGGTGGCGGGTTTGCAAGGCCTGACCACCCATTCATTGACCAAAAGGGGTAATATGACTCCCCAGATGGCACTCGGCGTCCATTCCTCGCTAACTCCTAACAAGGTCCGGTTACGCCGTTCATTGGTGGAACTAATGTGAGGGATCACCGTCAGCCCACGCCTCCCCGGATAGCCAGTCACACTAAGTCCCTGGGCCCCATTGGTGCATTAATTCATTTCTCGCCAAAACGTTTGGTAGGATTCATAAAATAAAGGCTTTACGTTGCAAACATTTACTCTTTGAAACGACTCTATATACATATATTCATTTTGGTCCAAAATTTTACACATTGAAGGTATATAGGGTCATATAACTAGATAGAAGAGACACCTACCTAAAAACGACAAAAAGAAGCACAAGAGCGTCACGGACCGGCCTCGCCTCCAACAGGATCAAAATCTGTGAAAGGAAGGTGAAGTGAGACTAAAAATGACCAAATAAGACGCTCGGCAATGAAATGATCATGATATGAATGCATAAAAGAATATATTATGTAATGAACATGTTCATGTGCACTATTAATGTCTTAAAGACTTATAAACATTCGTTTCATTGCTTTCATGAAACATTTAAAGTCGTTCAAGTTCATAACCTTCACATTTAAATCAAATTGATCCACGAATTTCAATTAACGATCATAATACGTAGTATAACATGTTTACAATTAGAAAATGGTAAATAGAAACATTCAAGTCATATTCGGAAATTAAATAACATGAAATAGACAACAATTAAATTCTAAAATTTAAATAAATTAAACAATACTTAAATATATATATTTAATCATGTCTTAAATATATATATATATATATATATATATATATATATATATATATATCCTACGCATGGTATGCATGCATATATTAAGACAAAAAAATAAAAATCAATGCATGAATGTACTAAAACAAACAACTTCAAATCATAGCATGCATTTAGTTAACAAAACAAATGAATTCAATGTCTATGCATGCATACATATAAATATACATATGTAACCATGCATGAATACAACAATAGAAACCATGCAATTAATCGTTGAAAAGCTGAAAATTCCATGCAGATGTTGAAGGGTCGCGGCCGCGACCCATTTTTTTCATGAAATGGTAGCGGCCGCTACCCAAGCAAATGTCCGGATTTTAACCAATTAATTTAAGAACTCGAAACATGGAAAATTTTGGGTGATGACCGCGACTGGAAATGCACAAGAATCAGGTCGCGGGCGCGACCTGAGAGACACAGCAGCAAAGACGTGAGAGAGGTCGCGGCCGCTACCATTTTCCTTCATAGTTCGATCGTGGCCACGACCGACCTGTTACAACAGCAAAAAGCAACGAAGACAGAGCAGAAACCATGCCACAACTTCACCAACAAGATCAGCCATGCTAGGATCACAATTATGCAAAGAAACAACTCCAAGGCAACACCAAAACAAGCTCCCAAAGTGTTGAAACGTGAAGTGGAGGGTGTGATGATCATTTCGTGAAATAACTTTAAAATTTTATTAATGGCAACTCATGAATGCTTCAACTACCATGTGTACATCACCATAAATGCAAAGAAGGGATCAAGACAATCATAATCATGCTTGGAATCAACCAATTTCCACAAGAATTGAAAGAGATCAACATATATGCTCATAACCTAACTATTCACTAAGTCAGCCATAAACACATGAAAACACGCTCAAAATTGGGGATGAATGGATCAAAATGACTCATGATGAATGTATAATACAACCCTAAGCTTACCTTGTGGATTGGATGAACTTTGGAGGACATTTGAGCTTGAATCTCCAAGGTTTGGCAAGAGCTACGGGACTGACAGGAAAACAGGGGGTGTTTGGCTGAATTTCTCCAAGTGTGAGGGTTTGGTTCGGTTAGGGTGAGTAAGATCAGGTAGGTGGTTGAGTTAGGGTTCCAAGGCCTCAAACCATGGTTAATTTGGTCTAGGTTTGAATGAGATATGGCTCTTTTAGTAAAATGTGGCAGTTTAGGCGAACGTAACACGTTTCGCTTGAATTTCGGAGGTTCAAATAACTTTGGACAAAATATAAGGCTAAGTTCATTAAACTGGAATTTTCGTTGCAAGTACAGCGAAGTTGACGAAACTCAAATCCGAGTTTCCTAGCTCAAGATATCAAATACGGAACCAAGGGTGCGCTAATTGCTCGTTAGCCCCCGATTTTGATTCCAAGAATCTAAATAAATTCGAAACTCATGCAAATGATCCCGAAAACATCAAATGAACATATATTCATATTCATGACACGTATATCTTCGACATATTACATTTTCACAAAATTTCGGTATCAAATCATATAAAAACGAAGCGCGTTTACAACACTCATGAACAATGCATTTAAAATAAATCCATACATTCCGAATTAAATACAAAAATTAAAATCAACGAATTTCATGTTTAATTAATAACAAGTCAGCGCAATAACATATATAATTAATACTAATAAAACTTAAGATATAATAGTTAACATTTTAATATTTAATATAAAATTAAATATACAAATCACTTATAAACAATTCATTCGGGCAATTTGGTAAACACATACGTCATACCTGTACGGCCGAAATATCGGGGCGTCACAACCTCTCCCCCTTAAAAGAATCCGTCCTCGGATTCACTGATTGCCCCGAAACAACTCGGGATGAAATCTTTTCATCTTATCCTCCGTCTCCCATGTAGCCTCTTCCGTTTTGTCACTTCTCCATAAGACTTTAACTAATGGGATTTGTCGGTTTCTTAATTCTTCCAATTTCTGATCCAAAATTTTAACTGGTTTCTGAACGATAGTGAGGCTAGGCTCAAGTTCCACTTCCTCAATGGGTAGGATCTCGGATTCATCCGGATAATACTTCCGAAGCTGAGAAACATGAAATACGTTGTGAAATCCGGTCAAAATCGGAGGTAGATCTAAACGGTAGGCCGTATCTCCAATTTTCTCA
Source organism: Lantana camara (assembly GCA_037501455.1). NCBI lineage: Eukaryota > Viridiplantae > Streptophyta > Magnoliopsida > Lamiales > Verbenaceae > Lantana > Lantana camara. The sequence continues at coordinate 47,717,967 of CM074860.1, read as the reverse complement.
AGAATGTCATATGGTCCCAAGTATCGAGGATTCAATTTCCCTCCTCTTCCAATCCTCGAGAATCCCTTTCGTGGTGAAACTTTCAAGAATACCCTTTCACCAATCTCAAACTTAAGATCTTTTCTTCGGCAAAGCTTTTCTGTCGATCCTGGGCTGCTTTCATCCGTTGTCTGATTATTTGGACCTTATCAATTGCCTCTTACACGGCCTTAGAGGGTTTTTTCCTTTTTCTCCCCTCGTTTCACAACTTCCTGTTTAGTCCAATTCCATTCCTCTAAATCAAAGAACAACGGAGACCTGCATTTCCGTCCGCAGAGAGCTTCATAAGGCACCATTTCTATCGATGCTTGAGAGCTGTTATTATAGGCGAATTCTATCAAAGGCAATTGCTCGTTCCACGAACTTGGAAAATCCAATGTACATGCTCTCAACATATCCTCTAAATATTTAATTAACTTTTCTGATTGCCCGTCTGTCTGAGGATGGAAAGTTGTGCTGAATTGAAGTCTTGTTCCCAGGTTCCTTTGCAATTCTTGCCAAAATCTAGAAGTAAACCTCGGATCCCGATCTGATACAATGCTGACCGGCACACCATGAAGTCGGGCAATTTCATCAACATACTTCTTAGCTTACTTATTCACCTTATCCGGCATTCGAATAGCCAGAAAATGTACCGATTTCGTCAATCGATCCACAATCACCCAAATCCCATCTAAACCACCTTTCACTCTAGGAAGACCCGAAACAAAATCCATCGCCACTTGTTGCCATTTCCATTCTGGGATAGGTAAGATAGCTTCTGATGCTCTACTTTTACAACTTGACAAGTCAAGCAATGTTTCACGAAGTTGATCACATCCCGCTTAAGTCCATTCCACCAATAAAATTTCTTTAAGTCCTTATACATCTTGTTTCCCCGGGATGTATCGAATACCTTGATCGATGAGCTTCTTCCAATATCAACCGTTTTAACTATTCCGGAACCACCACTCTGTTCTTAAACCTTAGAAGCCCCGTTGTCATCAAATCCATACGGACTCTCTGGATCATTTCTAGCTTTCTGCACTAACTTCTGAACCTCGGAATCCACTCTTTGAGTTTCAAACAATCTCTGTTGAAGATCCGGCTGAACGGTAATATTCCGAATACTAGCTCTCAGTTTGAAAGACTCAGATTCATCTGTAGCTTCGACTTTAACACTTGACACGCTAGCCTTTCTACTAAGCGCATCTGCGACCAAATTAGCCTTTCCGGGATGGTATCGAATTGTACACTCATAATCCGCCAAAGTTTCCATCCAACGCCTATGTCTCTTGTTCAACTCCTTCTGAGAAAACAAATACTGAAGGCTCTTGTGGTTGGAAAAGATCTCGGAAGAAATTCCATATGAGTAGTGTCTCCACTTTCCCAAAGCAAAGATCACTTCTGCTAGTTTGAGATCATGAGTAGGATAATTCTGTTCATGATCCTTCAATTTCCTCGAGGCATAGGCTATCACTTTACCATTCTGCATCAAAACATATCCCAACCCTTCCTTCGAGGCGTCCGTATAAACCATGTATCCTTCAGTACCCTCGGGAAGTGCTAATACCAGTGCAGTGGTCAACTTTTCCTTTAAGAGTTGAAAACTCGCCTCACATGCCTCGTCCCACTCGAACTTAACTTCCTTCTTAGTCAACCGAGTTAAAGGAGCGACAATCTTTGAAAAATCTTTCACAAACCTTCGGTAATACCCAGCCAAACCCAAGAAACTTCTGACCTCAGAAGCATTCTTCGGACTCTGCCACTGAATAACCGTCTCGATCGTTGAAGGATCCACTTCCAAACCCTTACTTAAGACGATATGACCTAGAAAAGCAACTCGGTCGATCCAAAACTCACACTTACTAAACTTCGCATATAACCGGTGCTCTCTCAACGTCTCCAATACCAATCTGAGATGCCTGGCATGATCTTTCGGAGTCCTTGAATACACAAGAATGTCAACAATGAAGATTACTACAAATTTGTCCAAGTAAGGCCGAAAAATCCGATACATCATGTCCATAAATATTGCAGAGGCATTGGTCAAACCAAAAGACATTACTATCAACTCATAATGTTCATACCGGGTATTAAATCCTTTCTTTTGTATGTCCTCTTCCCGAATTTTCAACTGGTAGTAACCTTGCCTTAGATCCAATTTCGAATAAACCCCCGAACCGTGCAACATATCAAATAGATCCTCGATGTGGGGCAACGGGTACTTATTCTTGATAGTCATCCGATTAAGCTCCCGGTAATCTATACACATCCTCAACGTTCCATCTTTCTTTTTGACAAAGAGAACCGGAGCACCCCACGAAGATGAACTCGGTCGAATATACCCAATCTTAAGTAATTCCTCGAGTTGAATCTTCAACTCCTTCAACTCTGCCGGAGCCATTCTATAAGGAGTCTTAGAGTACGGTTCTGATCCTGGATATAAGTCAATAACAAACTCAATTTCCCGATCTGGCGGTAGAGAACCCAAATTTTCTGGAAATATGTCAGGATATTCCTTTGCCACTGCCGTCTCCACAAAACTTGATTGATCCTTTGGTTTGTTAAGGAGATAGGTAATAAATCCCATGGCTTCATCTTTTACTAACTTGCGAGCTTCCATAAACGATAAGAGAGGTACATTCTTCGACCCAACTTCTCCAATCAACTTTTGACCCAACTTAATCTTCTTCTTAAAACAATCAATTTCGGCCCGGTGTCGGTATAACCATTGCATCTCAAAGATTACCCCATACGTCTTCATAGGCATCATGATGAAATCTACCGGATAATCTTTCCCTTCTATCAATACTGAATAACCCCGGATGATTCGATCTGTCTGCAAACTACCTCCAAGAGGAGAACTCACAAAATAGCAAGAATTTGAACAAGTAACAGATAGGCACAGAGTAGCACATAGATCACAAGATATGAAAGAATGCGTGGCACCCAGATCGAATAATGCATGGATGCTCGTGTTATGAATGCAAACGATACCTTCCACCACGGCGTTTGGATCGGCCTCAACATTCTGCTCCTCGCCCTCGAGGGCATAAGCTCGTGCCTGAACCATCGGTCTTTGAGCTCCAGCTTGATATCCTGGAGTGTTGTCCGGGCATGCAAAGGCCATATGATTCCCTTTTCCACAAATCAAGGACAACCCCAATCTCTTTCGGCAATTATTGTAAGAATGGGTTGGCCATCCACAAAAAGTACACGGAGGTTGATCATTGCGAGATCCCTTGGGAGCTGATGAAGCCTGAGGTGCTCGGGGAATGGGTGCAATCTGACCTCCTGCTCTAGGCTTCTTGAAAGGTCCTTTTAGTGGTGGAGCTGGTAAATTCATCGGCCTCTTTCCCTTATTAAATCCCGAGTCGGATCCTAACCCTTGTCCCTGGCGATAGACTGGCCTCCTAGCATTTACAGAATCTTCAACTTTCAGGGCCTTTAAAGTAGCCTTCGCCCAAGTGCTCATGTTGACCGCCTCAAGAGCTGCCTAAATATCCGGTCGAAGCCCCTGAACAAACTGCATAGCCTTGTGGAAGTCATCACTCGCTATATTAGGTGCATAGCGAGACAACCTCACATACTCTGAAATATACTCGGCCACAGACCTCGATCCCTGCCTCAATTCAGTGAATTCCCTAAGCCTTTGAGTATGGGATGAAGGAGGAATGAATTTATTCCTGAATTCCCGTGCAAATACTTCCCAATTGATCTCCTCTCCAGCTGCTTCCAAAATAATCCGGGTACTCTCCCACCAAGAGTAAGCCTCCCCTTGTATCAAAGTGATGGTGCAACTGGCTTTCTCTCGGGACTCACATGGTATGAGCTCCCAGATCCTCTCTACTTCTTTCAGCCACATCTCCGCCTACATATCATTTCCCTTAAAAAAAATAGGAGGTCTTTGGTTCTGAAACTCTCTAAGTATAACTGAAATTGGTGCCTCAGGTGGTACAGCCTGGTGGTGCTGGAGGTGCCGGTGGTACATAATCTCGAAGCCTCTGATCTATGATGTTAATGACAGAATTTACAAAAGCCTCTACCGGCTGTGGCTGTGGAGGTGGAGGTGGAGGTGTAGGAGTACGATCACGATGATGACGTCGTCCTAGAGATCTATCACGGAGTCTACATGGAGGCATCGTATCAATAAACACAGAAAATGCGTGCTAGGTTTAGTTTATGCATGATAATGCAATTAATTCAATCAAAATCCGAAATTTAAATCAATTAAGACCAAAAGAGATGCATATGCAACACATTGTCAATTAGTTCCTAAGCCGAACGACCTAGACTGACCTACACGACTCGAGAGCCTATGTTTTGCAACCCGAAGCTCTGAAACCACTTAAGGATATAGCACCCGAGCGTAAGGTACCACATCCCCGGCACCGAGACCCGACCCGAATATGAAATGGATACTCCAAACCCGAGCTAAATCACGGCGAACGGAGACAAACACACACTCTATGCTAGGCGGGCTAACTCTTAAACCATACGAATCAGAGTTAAACATTAAAGCGGAAGCAATAACTTAACATATATCATATATATACCATGAACTTCAAAACTCCAAAAATAATTCATACACAACATTCACATGGCATCATGGCTCAAAACATGTACGCTCCAAAACAATATTCATATACAATGATCAACAGTAAGAGTATGTACGTGTAAGACCCAAAATATAAGAGCTAGAGACGAATGCAAGACCTATGGCTCGAATTCCCGCTTAGCTCCCTGACACCTGCATAAAACAACTGAAAACCAAAAGGGTTCAGTCCAAAAGGGACCGGTGGGTAGAAAAACAGGGCATAAATATAATATACGACGGTATTTAAACATTCACATGCAAGTTATAATCCCAAGTGAGGTTTTTAAAGAATTTCCAAATTGGGTAAAATGGAGTAATCATCAAACGGGATTATAACGAATTATTCACATTTAGGTCATTCTTGGCCCGGCGAGTAGGCTTGCATTATCTCCAACCAACACCTTGTGTAGTTCATTAACATTCATTCATTCATTCTTTTCATGCAAATCATTCTTTCGTGCACATTCATTAACATTTACACCTTCTTCCTCCGAGTTAGTGGCGGGTTTGCAAAGCCCGACAACCCATTCATTGACCAAAAGGGATAACATGACTCCCCAGATGACACTCAGTGTCCATTCCTCGCTAACTCCTAACGAGGTCCGGTTACACTGTTCATTGGTGGAACTAATGTGAGGGATCACCATCGGCCCACGGCTCCCTGGATAGCCACTCACACAAAGTCCCTGGGCCCTATTCATGCATTCATTAATTTATCGCCAAAACGTTTGGTAGGATTCATAAAATAATGGCTTTACGTTGCAAACATTTACTCTTTGAAACGACTCTATATACATATATTAATTTTGGTCGAAAACTTTACACATTGAAGGTATATAAGGTCATATAACTAGATAGAAGAGAAACCCATCTTAAACCGACAAAAAGAAGCACAAGAGCCTCACGGACCAGCCTCGTCTCCAACAGGATCAAAATCGGTGCAAGGAAGGTGAAGTGAGACTCAAAATGACCAAATAAGACGCTCGACAATGAAATGATCATGATATGAATGCATAAAAGAATATATTATGTAATGAACATGTTCATGTGCACTATTAATGTCTTAAAGACTTATAAACATTCATTTCATTCCTTTCATGAACATTTAAAGTCGTTCAAGTTCATAACCTTCTCATTAATTGATCCACGAATTTCAATTAACGATCATAATACGTAGTATAACATGTTTACAATTAGAAAATGGTAAATAGAAACATTCAAGTCATATTCGGAAATTAAATAACATGAAATAGATAACAATTAAATTCTAAAATTTAAATAAATTAAACAATACTTAAATATATATATTTAATCATGTCTTAAATATATATATATATATCCTACGCATGGTATGCATGCATATATTAAGACAAACAAATTAAAATCAATGCATGAATGCACTAAAACAAACAACTTCAAATCATAGCATGAATTTAGTTAGCAAAACAAATGAATTCAATGTCTATGCATGCAAACATATAAATATACATATGTAACCATGCATGAATACAACAATAGAATTAGGAAACAAATAAAAGCCATGCAATTAATCGTTAAAAAGCTGAAAATTCCATGCAGATGTTGAAGGGTCGCGGCAGGGACCCATTTTTTCCATGAAATGGTAGCGGCCGCTACCCATGCAACTGTCCTGATTTTAACCAATTAATTCAAGAACTCGAAACATGGAAAATTTTGGGTGATGGCCGCGACTGGAAATGCACAAGAATCAGGTCGCGGGTGCGACGTGAGAGACACAATAACAAAGACATGAGAGAGGTCGCCGCCGCTACCATTTTCCTTCATGGTTCGATCACGGCCGCGACCGACCTGTTATGTAACACCCCTATTTTCAAACAGTCAGGTACGCTCGACACGTGTGGGTTTCGAGCGTTAGGATTTTATTTTATTATTTTCGGTTACTTAATTTATATGTGTTATATTAATGTCTATAAATTGTGTTCAACTTGAATACGTGAAAATATATGAAATATGCGTCAACTTGGGAATGATTGAATAAATGGAATTTAATTGTTATATGAATTAAAGTGTCCTTAATTGTTCATTTTCTTTTCTTTAAGGACCTAATTGCATGAATATGTTAGGGGACCTAGTTGGTCATTTCCAAACATTAGGTACTCAATTGCATAACTTATAGAACTTTAGGGATTTGATCATAAATATTCCATTCTTCTCCCAAATATATCGCTATACATTTCTTCCACAATAATCATCTTCATTACATGCCAATCATCTCATATTTGCTTCCTTGCTCCACTGAACCAAAAACTTCCAAAAAGGGAAGGGAAGATTTAATCAAATTCATCAATTCTTTTCAAGAAAATTAGGAGTTTGGAGCTTAATCACCCATGTTCATCTTCTTCTTCCATCTATTTTCACTTCAAGCTAGGGTTTGAGGTTAGATGGAATATTATGTGTTTTGGTTGTTAGAAGCATGAGTTTAAGCTTTAGTCTTGAATTCTTGCATGAATCTTGAGAATCCTTAGAGAAATTGGTGATATATGATGGATATATATGTAACCTTGAATTGATGATTATGATGATTAAGGTGTGATATAGGTGTTTATGTTAGTCCTTTTGGTATCTTAAGCATACAAGTATATTTCTTTTCATGAATAATAATGTTTGGAGTTGATTATGTGAGTTTTGATGAACTTGGATGGTGGTTCATGCATCCTCTGTTCTTCTCCCCTGTTTCTGGACTGTCTGCGTAACGGGAACGGCCCTTCCCGTTCCCTTTGTAAATGAGGAACGGCCGTTCCCATTGTTTGAATAATATGCATGGCGACGAGGACGGGAACGATCGTTCCCATTTTGGCTTGCAAGCCGAAACGGCCGTTTCCATCTTCGGGGAACACTTCGGGACTGGGGAACGGCCCTTCCCATTTTTGCACTAAAGCCTGGAACGGCCGTTCCCAAGACTCTGGAAGTGCAGAAACTTTCTGCGTAAAATTACATTTTTAGCCCCTCGATCCGATGACTTCTTTGACCCCAAATTGCTGTTATATGATTAATTATGTGTGAAAACAAGATGTTACCATGCTACATTGTTTGTTGCTCGATGTCTCGTACTTGATCAAGCCGTGCGTCATACTTGGTACTATTGTCGAGTTTGGTCTCACGAATGCATGTATGTTTCCATTTCTTGTCCAGTTACTCTCGAGGGAGGAGATTGTCGAGCATGAGCACGTTCACGCATTCACGAGTCGTGTGTCGCCTGTCAGGTGAGGTTTAATTGCTAGTTATATAGAACCCGTATAATCTTTACGTGAACTTTCGGCCAAAGGTATTTATAATTATAATTTCATGAAATCACTTATCATTTCAAGTCATGTTCGTGTAACGCAAGCAAGCCATGTTATTGTTATGAATCAAGCATGTTTTAGGCGAGTAGCATGACCTTTCACGTTGGGCCCGAGGGTAGTGACTAGAGCCAACCGGGAAAGCAAGGGCTGACGGGTAACTCTGGTGCTATCTTCACCACATTTGGGGTCACCCCTGAATCCCCTAGGAGGTTAGTGGAGGAAGGAGCTCCAGGCTTAGGGATTCATGTACCCTCTGCTGAACATACATGGATGTTGGGGCTTTGCAATCCCATCATCAAACCGGAGGAAGAAGGAGACTGGGGATAAATCCAGCACCGCGGATTATCCTCGGGGTATTACATGATTTCCATTCCGTGAACATGTTATATGATTACACATGCACGATTGCACGATAATTGAATTGCATGATCACTTATTGTTTAATAATCAAGCAAGCGTGTTCATGTACATTTGGAGTTCAGTTGGAGATCGCCCTTACTCGCCGGGGCCATGTATTGATTGCATGAAAAAGAACAAGTATTTAATATTGATAGTTGTATTCTCGGGCGAAGCTATTTTATTATCGAACTTGTATATTTATCTTTTATAAACCTTTACCCGAGAATATGACTTGCATGTTATCTGCACTAATATGTATGTAAACCCCTCACTCGGTCTTCACAGACTGACGCCTCAACCTTTCAGGTTATTGCAGGTGCACGCTAGGCGGGAGTCGAGTCGAGTCAACCATGGTTCGTGTATTTGGTTAATTATTGTCAATTATGGAATGATAGTTATTGTTATTATTTTACTTGAAGATGATAATGTATTGATATGATAAGTTAGAATATGTTTTATTTGGTAAATGAGAAAGAACATGAAATGCTAAATGGAAATATTTGATAGAAACTAGTTTATGCTTCCGCTTTATTTTGTTGCATGTATAAGTAATCCCGCCTAGCTTGTCGTGTATTGCATTGTCACCAGTTCGATATAGGTTGGTTCATGTACGGATTGGCCATTTCGTATGTGGATTGACCTATAGTGCGGGGGTGTGGTACCTCCATGTGTAAAGGGGTGCTACATCTAAGGTGGTATCAGAGCCCGATTGCAAAACCGAGGTTCTCGTGTCCTGTCGTGTCAAGTCTAAGTCGTACGGCATAGGAATTATTTGACAATCTGAGGGTCTTGCATGTTAATTGAAATTACTTGCCTATTTGAATTCTTTGAATTTCTTCAATTCTTGGATAACTTGAGCATTCTATTGGTTCTTGCTTATAATTGTTGATTAAGTGGTTTTAAATTGTTTGAATTTTATATGATCAACGTGTTTGGTTTAAGTATTGATGAATTACTTGTCGCATTTTATATTAAATTCTCGTTATCGATACTAATTATGTGACATGACCATGTTTCACCCTCATGCATTTATTTTCAAAAATAAGTTGTGAGTGACAGGTTTTGGAAATGTACTAATCAAGGCTGGAGGATTTTGAAGATTTAAGAGACTGATCAACCGTTCGAACCAAGTTGCAGTTTGGTCAACCAAGAATGGACACCGGAATCGAGCCCAACATTTCTACGGTGCCAGGTTCTTCAATGCATTCATAAACAACTGCATCATAATTGTTAATTGAATTGCCTTGCATTTATACATATTGTTATAAATGTTATTGAAATTACCTACTTGATGCATTAAATATATGCTTAAGTTAGTTGAATTATTTAAATTGTTTCACTTACAAGTATATTTCAAGTTGATATAATTGTTCCAACGTGTTGCATTTCAAATTTGTTGATAGGTATGCTATGTGCACTGACATTTTAACCATCATGCATTATTTAGTGTTTGTTGATTAATAGGCTTCCCCTATGCTCTGCATAATCCTTGCCTCTATTTCTACCAACTTGGATTTAAAGAAAAGATTTCTGAATCATTGGGTATCAGGTTGGGAACCGGGTCATTTGAATTTGCTTGAAGCTTAGAAATGTTTGGGATTGTGAGAATTTACTGATCCAGCATTTACTAGAAGCAGGTATGATGTAAATATTCAGAATTTTAGAAACTGGGAAATGATGATAAGTTCAAGCAGATAAAAGTTCAGTGGGTCTTTCAACCTTCAGAAACTATTCAGCATTTTGGGGATTCAGTAAGGGTAGGAGAAAGAACTTTTCACGCTTCAGATTAGGGTGTTGATCTTGTAACTGTCAATTCGCTGGAAAGCACGAGGTGAATGTAAGATGTTGGAAATTTCAATATCAGAAGAAAAGGGGTGCCAGTTGGTGAGCTTCAAGTTGAGTATGTCCTTAACAGAAAGGATTAGAAATGAACCATTAATCAAAATCTTGATTAATACCAAGTAGGACGAGGGAAAGGTTACAGGAATTGAAGAAGCAGAGAAGCTTGCAAGTGGAAAGGACGGAATAAATCTAAAGAATAAGAAAATTTCTATTTTCTTAAGGGGGAGAGTCGGCCTGAAAATAAAATTAAGTTGAAGGAAAATAGTACTCGGGAGAGTTGGAAATTTAAGCAAACCGATTCTTCTTGGAAACCTCTATCAGAATCATGTGAAAGAAGTTGTCCATAATCTAAACTTTTCTTTCTCTTACCTTAAGGAAAGTCCCATCATCGACAGTACCTTTGTTCTATCACCGTTTTCAAGAGTGTGGGCACACCGTTTATGATTTTCTGGTGGACTCAGGATATCATTTGACTCAATAAATAGAAAGGATTCGGTTTGGGCGATATTCGGAATCAATCTCAAGTTTTGATAGGTTAACTCCGACAAGAGTTTTCTTACGAAGTTGTACTCGTACTCTAGAGATGCCTTAAAAAGCACACCACTCGTTTATTCGTGTTATCGGCGGTGCTTCCATGAAGATACTAGTTGTCATGAACGCGTTTGGGAAAAATTGAAGCCAAGTAACCATTCCTTTCAAGATCTTTCGTGGAGTTGCGGAATATGTTATCGATCTCGGAGAATCAACTGGAAAATGTCTCATTAAGACTTGGGATTCTTCAATGCTAGGCCAGTGTGCTTGCTAAATTACTCTCACGGGATGACGACTTTGGCTCCTTTCTGTACCAAACATTCACCGTATTAATTGCTAAAGGAGTAGGAGCTCAATTTTCGGATTTCAAATAAAGAGTTAAGATCTGTGCTTCAGGAAGATGTTTCACTTGGATTACCGAGGTACAGAAAATGGTAAAACCTGTTCTCTCTGTTCGTCGGATAAGAGCTTGCTTGGAGTATAATGCTAGTCTCTTAAGCTTGAGTGTACAATTCCAAAACCCAAAAGTGGATATGGTAATTAAAGTAAAGAATGGTGCGACCGGTAAATCTGGGATTACCACGGGTCTGAAGATATGGTGATTAATGATGATTTACGGATTATGTTAGAAGATGGCACGAGGACAGAGATGGCTATCAAGAATGGGAAAATTGAACCGTAGTGGCATCAAGTGGAAAGAAATCGCAACTAAAAGAATCAAGAATTCAGCCGAGTTATTTCAACACCAGAACTTCAATCATCGGTGAACGGTACACATAATCATGCATACCACGTGCACCATTATTTTATTATTGTCATTATCTTGTTATTCATGTACATGACTCCTGGTTTATTATTAATTGCTTATTATTATTATTTCATTATTTCCGTATATGATTCCTTGATTATTATCACTTGTTTACATGAACAATTAGTTGCATAAATGATAAATTTTATTTGATCCTTATGTGTTGATTGTAAATAATTATCTAAGTGCTTGCTTGAATTTTATTTCGTGTGCGTGAGAGACGGGGATTCTCTCAGGGTTTTCAAGAGACGGGGTTCTCTTGTTACTTGCACGAGAGACGGGGTTCTTTCGTTAATTGTTTGAGAGTCGGGGCACTCTCAATATTTCTACTACTTGTCAATTTGTTTTAGTGGAAAGGTTAAATTTTCTTACAAGTGTTTAGGCTCCGGAAAGTTGAGGGTCGTGATTACACACATTGGAGAAACTTTTGGATCGAAGATCTCTTTCGAACTAATCCCTGACGGGGAGTAGCTAACCCGCGTGGGATGAACACGTAAGGGCCAATTAAACTCCAGGAATTCAAGATACGGAATCCGAGGACGGATTCTCTTAAGGGGGAGAGAATTGTAACGCCCCGATTTTCAAACAGTCAGGTACGCTCGACACGTGTGGGTTTCGAGCCTTAGGATTTTATTTTATTATTTTTGGTTACTTAATTTATACGTGTTATATTAATGTCTATAAATTGGGTTCAACTTGAATACGTGAAAATATATGAAATATGTATCAACTTGGGAATTATTGAATAAATGGAATTTAATTGTTATATGAATTAAAGTGTCCTTAATTGTTCATTTTCTTTTCTTTAAGGACCTAATTGCATGAATATGTTAGGGGACCTAATTGATCATTTCCAAACCTTAGGTACTCAATTGCATAACTTATAGAACTTTAGGGAATTGATCATAAATATTCCATTCTTCTCCCAAATATATCGCTATACATTTCTTCCACAATCATCATCTTCATTACATGCCAATCATCTCATATTTGCTTCCTTGCTCCACCGAACCAAAAACTTCCAAAAAGGGAAGGGAAGATTTCATCAAATTCATCAATTCTTTTCAAGAAAATTAGGAGTTTGGAGCTTAATCACCCACGTTCATCATCTTCTTCCATCTATTTTCACTTCAAGGTATATATGATCATATATGTGAATTCTTGATGATAATTCATGAAGTTAGGGTTTGAGGTTAGATGGAATATTATGTGTTTTGGTTGTTAGAAGCATGAGTTTAAGCTTTAGTCTAGAATTCTTGCATGAATCTTGAGAATCCTTGGAGAAATTGGTGATATATGATGGATATATATGTAACCTTGAATTGATGATTATGATGATTAAGGTGTGATATAGGTGTTTATGTTAGTCCTTTTGGTATCTTAAGCATGCAAGTATATTTCTTTTCATGAATAATAATGTTTGGAGTTGATTATCTGAGTTTTGATGAACTTGGATCGTGGTTCGTGCATCCTCTGTTCTTCTCCCCTATTTCTGGACTGTCTGCGTAACGGGAACGACCCTTTCCGTTCCCTTTGTAAATGGGGAACGGTCGTTCCCATTGTTTGAATAATATGCATGGCGGAGAGGACGGGAACAATCATTCCCATTTTGGCTTGCAAGCCGGAACGGCCGTTCCCATATTCGGGGAACACTTCGGGACTGGGGAACGGCCCTTCCCATTTTTGTACTAAAGCCTGGAACGGCCGTTCCCAAGCCTCTGGAAGTGCAGAAACTTTCTGCATAAAATTACATTTTTAGCCCCTCGATCCGATGACTTCTTTGACCCTAAATTGCTATTATATGATTAATTATGTGTCAAAACAAGATGTTACCATGCTACATTGTTTGTTGCTCGATGTCTCGTACTTGATCAAGCCGTGCGTCATACTTGGTACTATTGTCGAGTTTGGTCTCACGAATGCATGTACGTTTCCATTTCTTGTCCAGTTACTCTCCAGGGAGGAGATTGTCGAGCATGAGCACGTTCACGCATTCACGAGTCGTGTGTCGCCTGTCACGTGAGGTTTAATTGCTAGTTATATAGAACCCGTATAACCTTTACGTGAACTTTCGGCCAAAGGTAGTTATAATTATAATTTCATGAAATCACTTATCATTTCAAGTCATGTTCGTGTAACACAAGCAAGCAAGAAAGCCATGTTATTGTCATGAATCAAACATGTTTTAGGCGAGTAGCATGACCGTTCACGTTGGGCCCGAGGGTAGTGACTAGAGCCTACCGGGAAAGCAAGGGCTGACGGGTAACTCTGGCGCTAACCTCACCACATTTTGGGTCACCCCTGAATCCACTAGGAGGATAGTGGAGGAAGGAGCTCCGGGCTTAGGGATTCATGTACCCTCTGCTCAACATGCATGGATGTTGGGGCCTTACAATCCCATCATCAAACCGGAGGAAGAAGGAGACTGGGCATGAATCCGGCACCGCGGATTGTCCTCGGGGTATTACATGATTTCCATTCCATGAACGTGTTATATGATTACACATGCACGATTGCACGATAATTGAATTGCATGATCACTTATTGTTTAATAATCAAGCAAGCTTGTTCATGTACATTTGGAGTTCGGTTGGAGACCGCCCTTACTCGCTGGGGCCATGTATTGATTGCATGAAAAAGAACAAGTATTTAATATTGATAGTTGTATTCTCGGGCGAAGCTATTTTATTATCGAACTTGTATATTTATCTTTTATAAACCTTTACCCGAGAATATGACTTGCATGTTATCTGTGCTAATATGTATGTAAACCCCTCACTCGGTCTTCACAGACTGACGCCTCCACCTTTCAGGTTATTGCAGGTGCACGCTAGGCGGGAGTCGAGTCGAGTCCAGTTTATGTAGTCGAGTCAACCATGGTTCGTGTATTTGGTTAATTATTGTCAATTATGGAATGATAGTTATTGTTATTGTTTTACTTGAAGATGATAATGTATTGATATGATAAGTTAGAATATATTTTATTTGGTAAATGAGAAAGAACATGAAATGCTAAATGGAAATATTTGATAGAAACTAGTTTATGCTTCCGCTTTATTTTGTTGCATGTATAAGTAATCCCGCCTAGCTTGTTGTGTATTGTATTGTCACCCGTTCGCTGTAGGTTGGTTAATGTACGGATTGGCCGTTTATGTGGATTGACCTATAGTGCGGGGGTGTGGTACCTCCACATGTAAAGGGGTGCTACATGTTACAGTAGCAAAAAGCAACGAAGACAGAGCAGAAACCATGCCACAACTTCATTAACAAGATCAGCCATGCTAGGATCACAATTATGCAAAGAAACAACACCAAGGCAACACCAAAACAAGCTCCCAAATTGTTGAAACGTGAAATGGAGGGTGTGATGTTCATTTCATGAAATAACTTTAAAATTTCATTAATTGCAACTTATAAATGCTTCAACTACCATGTGTACATCACCATAAATGCAAAGAAGGGATCAAGACCATCATAATCATGCTTGGAATCAACCAATTTCCTCAAGAATTGAAAGAGATCAACATATATTCTCATAACCTAACTATTCACTAAGTCAACCATAAACCCATGAAAACATGCTCAAAATTGGGGATGAATGGATCAAAATGACTCATGATGAATGCATAATACAACCCTAAGCTTACCTTGTGGATTGGATGAAGTTTGGAGGAGATTTGAGCTAGAATTTCCAAGGTTTGGCAAGAGCTACGGGACTGACTGGAAAACAGGGGGTGTTTGGATGAATTTCTCCAAGTTTGAGGGTTTGGTTCGGTTAGGGTGAGTAAGAGTAGGTAGGGGGGGTGAGTTAGGGTTCCAAGGCCTCAAACCATGGTTAATTTGGTCAACGTTTGAATGAGATATGACTCTTTTAGTAAAATGTGGTAGTTTAGGCGAACGTAACACATTTCGGTTGAATTTTGGAGGTTCAAATAACTTTGGAAAAAATATAAGGCTAATTTCATTAAACTAGAATTTTCGTTATGAGTTCAGAGAAGTTGACGAAACATGAATCCGAGTTTCCTAGCTCAAGATATCAAATACGGAACCAAAGGTGCGCTAATTGCTCGTTAGCCCCCGATTTGGAATCCAAGAATCAAAATAAATTCGAAACTCATGCAAATGAAACCAAAAACATGAAACGAACATATATTCATATTCATGACACGTATATCTTCGACATATTAGATTTTCACGAAATTTCGGTATCAAATCATATAAAAACGAAGAGCGTTTATAACACTCATGAGCAATGCATTTAAAATAAATCCATACATTCCGAATTAAATACAAAAATTAAAATCAACGAATTTCATATTTAATTAATAACAAGTCAGCGCAATAACATTGATAATTAATACTAATAAAACTTAAGATATAATATTTAACATTTTAATAATTAATATAAAATTAAATATACAAAACACTTACAAACAATTAATTCGCGCAATTTGGTAAACACATACGTCATACCTGTACGGCCGAAATATCGGGGCGTCACAACCTCTCCCCCTTAAAAGAATCCGTCCTTGGATTCACTGATTTCCCGAAAACAACTTGGGATGAAATCTTTTCATCTTATCCTCCGTCTCCCTTGTAGCCTCTTCCGTTTTGTCACTTCTCCATAAGATTTTAACTAGTTTATGCAATTTGCCGGTTTCTTCATTCAAGTAATTTTCGATCCAAAATTTTAACTGGTTTCTGAATGAAGGTGAGGTTAGGCTCAATTTCCACTTCCTCAAAGGGTAGGATCTCCGATTCATCCGGATAATACTTCCGAAGCTGAGAAACATGAAATACGTTGTGAATTCTGGTCAAACTCGGAGGTAGATCTAAACGGTAAGCCGTATGTAATGCCCCGACTTTTCGGCCGTACAGGTATGACGTCACGAGTGGGCTAGACCGAGTGTCATGTCGTTTAATATTGTTTTAATTGCTAAGTGATTGTTTAATTTAATAATTTCTTGAACTAATTGTTATTACGGGACTTATATGAATTAAGCGATTACGTATTTACACTCGTTTTTAATATGTTTACATGTTAGTTAATTATTTTACTTCAATTATGTACATATTTGACCTTATATGAAATCCTTGGACTTAATCGAACTTTGAATTGGACCCTAATTGCTCATCTATCAAACCTTGGGACCCAAATTGAACACTTAAATTGTTGAGGGATTTGTTGGCAATTTTTCTCCCTTTTCGGCCCTTGTTGCACGATATGTATGTATACATACACACCTCCTTTTCTTCTTCATTTTTCCTCACACAAGATAAAGAGAAAAAAAAACCTCTATCCCCTCCCTCTCCAATTCGATCCAACCTCAATGAATATAAAGGCAAGAATCAAGCTCTAATTTCTTCCCTCAAACTCAAGATGCAAGCTCTCCATCTTCTTCCTTTCATTCTCCTCCTTTCACCAAGGTATTATGTGTATATATACATATGTATATTGAAGCTTTGTGGATATTAGATTCTTTGGTGAAACTTGGATTAATTGATGAAGTAAGTGTTGTTGTTGTTGCCTTGAGCTTTAATATTTCTTTTATCCTCCTCTCCTCCATGAATATTTGAATATATGCATATATGTGTAGGTGTGTATACAAATGTGTATATGTATATATATATATATGTGGGTTTATGAAATTTGATGGTTTGATTCATGATTTGATGAGTAATATGTGTATATATGTTGTATTTCGTTGTTGTTGTGTGATTTTGGGTGATTTGGGAGCTCCTTTGGCCTTCTTGAAGCTAATTTCCGCCTTTGCCCTGTTTTCCCATCACCAAACGCAGCTGCTTGAATTGGGGGTCGCGCCCGCGACCGTTTTGTGACCATTTTTGGTCGCGGTCGCGACCAACAATTCGAGACTTGGCCAATTTTCAGTCGTGGACGCGACTGATTTTTAGTGCAATTTTGTCAGGGCCGTGACTCCCTCGTCCGAACTCGGAATGACCTGATTTTTAAACCCAAGGAAACCTGTTGAAGTATCAAATATTCTCCAATTGGAATCACTTCAATATCTTTTTCCATTTGTGAGATATTATCAATTCTTTTTGGTGTCGCTACTTTTCCGATAATCTGCGCTCATCCAACTTTGGACCTTCGCCATATCTACATCGTTTTGAACCATGATACGAGCCATATATCACCGGAAAGGTATTTGAGTCTAGTTTCATACCCAACAAGCAAAAATTAATTCCAATTCCTACAACTCAAGATATTTCCATTTTCCTACAGCTTGTGCATTCCCGAATTTTGTCAACTTTTGCTAAATCTTACCAAAACTCCTCTTCTTACATTCCTTTCACCCTCTTAGCTCCCATATGTGAACTATATGACTTGTATGCTTGATTAATTGAGGATATATGATATAATTTGATTTGATTATGGATTTTATGCTATCAATTTAATGTGTGAACGTTTAAGTGCTTTAATATGATCTCCTTTGCAATTATTGTTTCCTTTATGAACTTAATAAATTCCTTTCACCTTATAATGATTCTTAAATATGGTTAACATGTATTATAAAGTCTTATGAATATGTTGTATTATGGAAATGACTTTTGCTATGAAAAATTGATAAGGACATGAGTTATGCATACATGCTTGCAATTCTTAATCGCATTCCCTATGTGTTTAATAACTTCTAATTGATTTATATGCATTGTTAATATGTATTGGCTTGTATTATGAATTGAATGATTGATCATGTATGCACCACTCCATAACATTTTAGGATTTATTCTCTATCATATCATCTCATAACATATCATACCACTTCATGAGGATTACCGTGCGTCTATGTGGTTTCGTACTGAGTCAATTCTCACGATTACACATTGTTCCTTCTCTTGTACAGTTCGTTTCCAGGGCGGAGACTTCCATGTTGAATAGGCACCCGCATTAATTATGTTTTATGTCTCGTGGTATTCCAGGTGAGGGTGTTTTCGTTCTAGATATGTATTTAACCCTACAACCTTATGTGATAAGTTTTGGCCAAAAACCTAAGGTATAATTATGTATAGTTTTCAAATGACTTTATCGAGTAAATATTTTCACAAGGATTATGAAATATGTTATGCTTCTTATGAATCAAATGTTTTGGCGAGATTATGTATGTATGATATGTTCACGGGCCCCGGAGCTTAGTGTATCGTGGTAAGCCGGGGAGGCAAGGGCCGACGGTGAACCCGTGCACTAGTTCCAACCATTTTACGTCGAAACGGATCTCGTCAGGAGTTTTGATGAGAAAACGCTAGTCGGGCTTTTGAGGATTCATATACCTCACTAGCCATTATGTATGAGGTGGTCGAGTCTTGCAAACTCGTCCACCACCGGAGGAAGAAGGTTGGAACTTGTTTTATGATTATGATTATAATTATGATTATGTTATGATTGATAGGCACCGTGCGGGAAGGCCGAGACACGGATTGACCAAACGAATATGTTTTAGGATATGATATATGATTTGTATGTATTATATTATATTGCATGATCACATATTTAAAGTATTAATGATATTTGTCGTACACTGTCGGAGTTTGGTTGGAGAGGATGCACGCTCACTCGCCGAGCCTTTATGTCTATGTATGAATTATGAATTAATGAATTTAATTTGTTTAGTCGTAAATTCCGAGCATTGCTTAGTTATTTTCTTGCCCTTCGTGGGAACTAACTTTAAATAAAACCTTACTCGGGATTTATGACTTGCATGCGCATGTTTCTATATATATGTATAGCTCCTGCTCACTCAGTCTTCTAGAGACTGACCCCTCTTTCCCACCTTTCAGTTGCTTGCAGGTTTAGCTAGGCGGAAGTCAAGTTTTAATCTCTTGTCGAGTCACTTGTACACTCGAGTCACATTTTGCATTCTTCTATAATTTAATTGTATTTCCGTTATATATTGGGCCTGTGTGCCAATTATGATTATTGTTGGCTATTGAATTCGGGACAGGTTGCATGCCTAGTTGAACCCGTTGTTAGGATGCTTGGTGGATTTAAATTATGTATTGGAATTGGTGGGAGTGTAATCATGGTTGAAAATTATGAATTATATGTTATTGCTTCCACTTTGCATTCTAGATATTCTTGATTTATTTGGTACAGGGTTAGATTCCGCCTAGCTAGGATATCTTTTATTTTGGGTCTCCCGTTCGCTATGAGTCCGGTTCATGCTTGGATTATCCATTTCACGTGTGGACTAGGTTTGTAGTGTGGGGGATGTGGCGCCTATCGTCCCGGGTGCAACACCGTATCTCCAATTTTCTGAAGAATCTCATACGGTCCCAAGTATGGAGGATTCAATTTCCCTCCTCTTCAATCCTCGAGAATCCGTTTCGTGGCGAAGCTTTCAAGAATACCCTATCACCAATCTCAAACTTAAGATCTTTCCTTCGGTGATCGGCATAGCTTTTCTGTCGATCCTGGGCTGCTTTCATCCGTTGTCTGATTATTTGGATCTTATCAATTGCCTTTTGCACGGCCTTAGAGGGTTTTTTCCTTTTTCTCCCCTCGTTTCACACGTTCCTGTTTGGTCCAATTCCATTCCTCTAAATCAAAAAACAACGGAGACCTGCATTTCCGTCCGTAGAGAGCTTCATAAGGCGCCATTTCTATCGATGCTTGAAAGCAGTTATTATAGGGGAATTCTATCAAAGGCAATTGCTCGTTCCACGAACTCGGAAAATCCAATGTACATGCTCTCAACATATCCTCTAAATATTTAATTAAACTTTTTGATTGCCCGTCTGTCTGAGAATGGAAAGTTGTGCTGAATTGAAGCCTTGTTCCCAGGTTCCTTTGCAATTCTTGCCAAACTCTAGAAGTAAACCTCGGATCCCGATCTGATACAATGCTGACCGGCACACCATGAAGTCGGACAATTTCGTCAACATACTTCTTAGCTAACTTATTCACCTTATCCGACATCCGAATAGCCAGAAAATGTGCCGATTTCGTCAATCGATCCACAATCACCCAAATCCCATCTAAACCACCTTTCACTCTAGGAAGACCCGAAACAAAATCCGTCACCACTTGTTGCCATTTCCATTCTGGGATAGGTAACGGTTGAAGTAGCCCCGATGGCTTCTGATGCTCTACTTTTACAACTTGACAAGTCAAGCAATGTTTCACGAAGTTGATCACATCCCGCTTAAGTCCATTCCACCAATAAAATTTCTTTAAGTCCTTATACATCTTGTTTCCCCCGGGATGTATCGAATACCCTGATCGATGAGCTTCTTCCAATATCAACCGTTTCAACTCTTTCGGAACCACCACTCTGTTCTTAAACCGTAGAAGCCCGGTGTCATCAAATCAAACCGGACTCTCTGGATCATTTCTAGCTTTCTGCACTAACTTCTGAACCCTGGAATCCACTCTTTGAGTTTAAAACAATCTCTGCTGATGATCCGGCTGAACGGTAATATTCCGAATACTAGCTCTCAGCTTGAAAGACTCAGACTCATCCGTAGCTTACACTTTGACACTTGAAACGCTAGCCTTTCTACTAAGCGCATCTGCGACCACATTGGCCTTTCCGGGATGGTATCGAATTGTACACTCATAATCCACCAAAGTTTCCATCCAACGCATCTGTCTCTTGTTCAACTCCTGCTGAGAAAACAAATACTGAAGGCTCTTGTGGTCGGAAAAGATCTCGAAAGAAATTCCGTATAAGTGGTGTCTCCACTTTCCCAAAGCAAAGATCACTGCTGCTAGTTCGAGATCGTGAGTAGGATAATTCTGTTCATGATCCTTCAATTTCGTCGAGGCATAGGCTATCACTTTACCATTTTGCATCAAAACACATCCCAACCCTTCCTTCGAGGCGTCCGTATAAACCATGTATCCTTCAGTTCCCTCGAGAAGTGCTAATACCGGTGCAGTGGTCAACTTTTCCTTTAAGAGTTCAAAACTCGCCTCACATGCCTCGTCCCACTCTAACTTAACTTCCTTCTTAGTCAACCGAGTTAAAGGAGCGGCAACATTTGAAAAATCTTTCACAAACCTTCGGTAATACCCAGCCAAACCCAAGAAACTTCTGACCTCGGAAGCATTCTTCGGACTCTGCCATTGAATAACCGTCTCGATCTTTGAAGGATCCACTTCCAAACCCTTACTTGAGATGATATGACCTAGAAAAGCAACTCGGTCAATCCAAAACTCACACTTACTAAAATTCGCATCCAACTGGTACTCTCTCAACGTCTCCAATACCAATCTGAGATGCGTGGCATGATCTTTCGGAGTCCTCGAATACACAAGAATGTCAACAATGAAGATTACTACAAATTTCTCCAAGTAAGGCCGAAAAATCCGATGCATCATGTCCATAAATGCTGCAGGGGCTCACTCACCCCTATGCTAGGCGGGAACTAAACCTTCGAAATCAATTAAACAATTCCAACAAGATAAATGCACTTGTGGAAGCATATATTCAAAATTATGTCAATCATAGAGACGGATTCAACTAACATAGATACCTAGTCCCAAAATACAAACATAAACATAAATCATACATTCACGGGTTCACTCTATCCCTCGAAGCCTATCCCGAATCAATAACATAAATCAATACAATCCATGGAATTTAAATCAATTTACAAAATGTAATGGTGTGACAAGGACTAGACCACAAGACTCGACAGACTCGAACTCCCGACTATCATCCAAACCTGCAAAAGAACTGAAAACAAGACCGGGTTTAGTCTATAGGAGACTGGTGGGTATAAAAGAAGGCATAAGTATAATATAAGACAATATTTAAACATTCACATGCAAGTTATAATCCCAATTAAGGTTTTCGAAGTATTTCCCAAGTGGGTGAGACAAAGAAATCATGAAGGGGGATTATAACAACCAATTTCCATTCAGTCTTTCATGGCCCGGGGAGTGGGCGTGCATTATCTCCAACCAACACCTTGTGCAATTCATTAAACATTCATTCTTTCTTTCTTCTCATGTATTCCATTCTTTGTGTACATTCATGATCATTTACACCTTTTTCCTCTGGGTGGTGGACGGGTTAGCAAGACCCGACCATTCATTGACCAAAAGGGGTTACATGACTCCTCAGATGGCGCTCAGCTTCCATTCCTCGCTAACTCCTAACTGGGTGCGGTTACACCGTAGTTTGGTTGGAACTAGCATAAGGGATCACCGTCGGCCCATGCCTCCCCGGATAGCCACTCACACTAAGTCCCTGGGCCCCATTCATTGCATTCATTCATTTATTTCTCGCCAAAACACTCGGTAGGGTTCATAAAAGAAAGGCCTTACATTGAAATGATTGACTCTTGAAAACAACTCTATATACATATAATAATTTTGGCCGAAATCTTTACACATTGGGAGTATATAGTGTCATTTAACTAAATACTAGAGAAACCCACCTGTTACACCTTACCAGATGGTACCAAGAAGAAAAGAATACTTGGGAGTAACCTATGAACCCGGCATCTCCGCCCTGGAGAAACTGTACAAAGGACAAAGTAACGTGCTCGTGAGACTCAAGACCCCAAACGATCCATTTATGACGCACGACAATGCATTAATGTGATGTGAGATGTATAAAAAAGTAACAACATGCTATGAAGATGTTCATGTGTACAATTAATGCCTTAGAAACACATAAATGAATGAGTCACATAAATGAACAATTCATTCAAGTACTTTCAAGAAATGAAGGTATCATATTCATTCGTTTCATATTTTTTCATGAATCATGTCAAGTCGAACCAAAATCTTGAAACTATAATCGTAACACACAGTTCAACATGTTTACAATGTATATAATAAGTATAATGGAAAGAGAATTCACTTAAGACATCAAAAAAATGCAAGAAGGCACTTATCGTTTCATATATAAGAACTTAAGCCACGTTAGAGTAATTCAAGTCATGGATTTCATATAACAAATATAACCCAAATATATTAAGTTTGTAATTCTAAAATAAACAAATGAAGACATTCAAATCATAAAGGGAAACTAGAAAACAATTAAATTCCAATTAAATTAAACTATACAATATATATAATAGACATGTATATATATATATATATATATATATATATATATATATATATATATATATATATATGTATATTCGTATATATCAAACATGCATGCATGCATTAAAAATACACAACATATAATATATATATCAAACATGCATGCACATATTACAATTACATAAAACACATGCACAATCTACACGTAATACATATATACATGTACTATACCATAACAATAAAAGGAAAAAGTAGGGAAAACCATGCAAACATGATTGAACGAACAGGGAAAAAAAATCACGCAGCAGCAGCCTGTATAGCTCGAGTTTGCCCAAAACATGGCTGCGGCCGCGACCGAAAATAAGCTGAAATTGGTCACGGCCGTGACCTTGAACAACTCCAGGCATTCCAGCCTTCCATCTCGAAACATGGTGAAAATTGGGTCATGGGCGCGACCCAAATTGCTCCTCATACGGTCGCGGGTGCGACCTCGAATGCAGCAGTGGCAAAACAGAGCTTTTCAGCTCTGTTTCCTCGTCTCCAAGAGAGCAACAACAGTACAAAACAAAAGGCAACACCACAAGTAATAAAAGGAGTACAGATACAGCAGCAAAACCATAGAACACACACCCAAAACACCAAATCGTGACAGCAGCGGAGAAGGAAACAATTCAGTCATAACTTCAAAGAATTCACATATTCATCATTGGTGGGTCCTTACACATTATATATATAAATCAAATTCAAGTCCAAAAATGTCTTAAGGGAGCTTGAGTGGTCATGTTTCATGCATCAACCCTCAAGAAATTGAATGTATACCATGAATTCGAGAAATGAAATTCTAACCTAACAATTCATCATCTCTCACAAACATGCTCAATACCTCATGAAATTCAGCAAATAAGCACTTAAAAAGAAGAGGAGAAGATGGAGAACAAGTTCATGAGTTTACCTTTCGAATTTGAGGAGAAACGATGGAGTATTGAGCTCAAAATCACAAGAAGTAAATAGTAGCAGCCCCTTCCTCTTTTTCTCCACTTTTTCTTCTTCGTTTCTGCTTCTTTCTTGTCTCCCTAGGTGATGAACCGAAATGAGAGAGATATGGGTTAAAAGAGGGTTAAATTGGGATCATGTGGGTTCAAATATGGGGCGATTCGGATAAGAAACGTGTCAGTTATGATCAAAACGGGTGAAGGCGGTGAATCTGTCACGAGTCATGTTTCAGGCAAAATTCGAAGTTCCGAACGAGCTTAGAAAATTTTGAATATAGGTTCCTTAGTTTGCTTACTTTCTTACGAGTCCAACGCCTCTTCTGGAATTTGAATGAATTCCCTAACTCAAGATACACCGTCCGGAACCAGAGGTGCCCAGAATGTTGTTTAGCCCCTGACTTGGTTTCGTTCCTAAAATAAAATTCGTCAACACACCAAACAAGATCGAAAACATGAATTGAGCACATAGACATGTTCAGAACACATAAATCTACAACATACTAAAATTTCACTAAATTTCGGAATCAAATCAAATAGAAATGGCACGCAATCAAAACACGTAAGTGCATAACATTCATGAATCATATAAACTTCATAATTCAATTATAAAATTAAATTCCATTTTAAATATTCATTAAAAAGAAACGAAATAAATATAATTAAAAAGGTTAATTAAAATTATAATTATACTAAGCAATTTATTACATAATTAAACAATTAAAACGCACAATTACGTAAACACATACGTCATATAATACGACAGATAAGCCGGGGCATTACAGTCCCAACCAAACTTGGACTACCCGGATATTTACGGGGAGGTTTGGTGAAATGAAGGGGCTCCAGATCATTGGGATTCATGTACCCATTGATCATCCTATCCTGGGTGGTAAGGGCTACCTACCCGAACCACCAGAGGAGAAAGGCGTATTTGTGCACTTGAACTGAAGTCGGTAATTTTCCGTCGGTAATCCGTCGGAAACATTTCCGACGGACAATTCCGTCGGAAACTATTAAATTTTCCGACGGAATTTCCATCGGTAATCCTTCGGAAATTCAAAAATAAAATTCAACAATGGTTCAAAAAATAAAATTTAACAAAGCTTCCGACGGAATATTCCGTCGGTAATTCCGTCGGAAACTATTAAATTTTATAATTTTTTCTATATTTTAAAATTTTACCGGGAGAAATTTCCGATGGGATTAAAGCCGTCGAAAAATTATAAAGTTTCCGACGGGAATTGCTAGAAACATATTAAAATAAAAATAAAATTTTCCGATGGAATTTTCGTCGGTAATCCGTCGGAAATGCAAAAATAAAATTCAACAAAGCTTCGAAAAATTCCATCGGTAATTTCGTCGGAAACTATTAAATTTAATTTCTAATTACTAATTTTATTATTAAATGTACAAATATCTTATAATGTAACTTATAATTAATATATTAATTTTAGAAAGAATTCTTATTATCATACTCTATGTATTTTCAATAGATCGGAGCACTCTTAATTCTAATGAGTTTTATTTTCATTCGAATAAGTATTTTTAAAAAATTTCAATAAATATGATTATATTTAATTCATATAATCAAATATTTAAAATTTTATATTTTAAATTAATAACAAAAAGTATTTAAATAATTATTTGAAATATGTACATAAATATATTTAAAGACATAATATTAATAAGAGGTAAGTTATCCAAGTTGGTAAGGGAGTCACCATTCTTCCTTGGAGACCCGAGTTCGAATCCCTGTGGGCGCAATAATCACAGGAATTAATTCTCGCATTGGTTGGCTCGTCGAGCTTTAAGCTTGTCTCGTGGCTCGTCTGAGGTGTTGGTGTAGCTCGTTTCCGGGGTGGTTCGGGTCTCACAAATGAATTTTTTATTTTTTTTTAGTTTATTTATTTTAATTCTATTTCCGATGGAATACCGTCGGAAATAATTTTTTAAATTTTTTGGATTTATATTTTCCAACGGATTTTCTGACGGACTGTCCGTCGGAAAATATATTTTCCGAGGGATTTCCGACGAATTTTCCATCGGAAAAGTCATTTATTATTTTTTACATTTCGCTAAGATTTCCGTCGGTAATCCGTCGGTAAATTTTTCCGAGGACTACTTATGCGACAACAAACATCCGTCGGAATTCCGTCGGTAATCCGTCGATATTTTATGTTTCCGTCGAAAATTGACAGTTTTCTTGTAGTAGTGCACTGATCACTTTCTTGAAATAAACTTGAAATGTAACGCCCCGATTTCCGGATGAACAGGTAAGCACGCCACGTGTGCGTTTTGAGCGTAGGTTAATTTTATTTCTTTAATTTATAATATATTCTTACGTGGCATTCACATTTTTATAAAATTCATGAAACATTATTTATCTTAATTCTTTAAATTCATATCATTGCAAATATTATTTCATGACACGAAAAATATTTGTTGCATAAAATTAATACCGAGAGCGATAAAATTACCAAATTGTCCCTAATTAAATATTTTCTAAAATGTTAGGGACTTAATTGCATGATTTCTAAGGACCTAATTGATTATATTTCAAAAGCTTATACACTCAATTACATACTCTCATGAGTTAGAGGATTTATTGGCAATTAGCTTAATTCACAAAAACCAAGAATGGAATGAAACGGTATAAGCTTCCTCTAGCTTCCATGAGCTCATTTCATCCAAAA
Source organism: Lantana camara (assembly GCA_037501455.1). Classification (NCBI taxonomy): domain Eukaryota; kingdom Viridiplantae; phylum Streptophyta; class Magnoliopsida; order Lamiales; family Verbenaceae; genus Lantana; species Lantana camara. The sequence goes on along the minus strand of CM074860.1, from coordinate 47,690,739 downwards.
TATTTCCCAACATAATCATCTCTCTCGGTATTCCAAAGAAGACAAAAGGGAGGAGTGGATTTTCCATCAATCATCAAGATTTCAAGAAATCTTTCAAGGAATTTGGGAGTGATCATCATCATCATCATACTTCTTCATTTCTTTTAATTTCAAGGTTGGTAGCATGGAGGGGATGATTCTTGATTGTGTTGACATGCTAGGGTTTAGGAATTTCATGATATATGAATTAGGTTTTGAGCAAAGCATGATTCTATGATCATATCATGAATTATAGCATGGTTTATTCATGAAATAATTGGATATTTGGCTTGAATGATCAAGTTGATCATAAACTTGGAACTTGGAAGTCTTGATGATATTTCATGGTTTTATGTGTCTAAGTGATATATTATCATTTAATGAAGTGGTATGCATCATACTCCTAGAAATTATAGCATTTGGGGATCAAAAATGGGATTTTGTAGCTTTGTTGCTTTCTTCCCGAGAGCATACTCTGTTTCTGCTCTGTTTTCCAGTTGCAGAAGCTGGGAACGACCGTTCCCAGCCTCAAGGCTTTGTGGGAACAGGCGTTCCCATTCCTTTTCAAAATTTAGGCGGCCGACCACGGGAACGGCCGTTCCCATTTTGGCCTTGGAGCCGGAAGGGCCGTTCCCGGCTAGGCGCGCTTTTAAAATTAAAAACGTTGCCGCATTTTTCTGGGCAACGGGAACGACCGTTCCCAATTACAAAAGAAGCCTGGAACGGCCGTTCCCAAGGGGCTGACAGAACAAAAGTTTCTGCACAAAATTACGAAAATAGCCCCGCGATCTAACGACTTCTTTGACCCCGAATTGCTATAATATGTGTTAATATGATGTGAAACGAAAAGTTATCATACCACATTGCATTTTCGAGGTCGTCTCGACACATTTCCGCCGTTCGTCATATTTTGGTCATTCTAGTTCATGTCTCACGTATATACGTCGTATTTGCACAGGTCACGAGGGCGTGGACGGGGAGCAAGCTCCTTAGAACGCTTATTTATTATATTTTGCAAGAAAGGTGAGGTTTTGTTTTGGTAAAACGAACCCTATAACCCTTATGTGCTAGTTTTCGGCCAAAACCGTATTATACTTATAAATGATTTCAAACCATGAACATTTCCAAGCAAGAAAGTATTGATTATCATGATTTCAAGCATGTTTGGCGAGTACATGATTGCACGTGGGCCCGAGGGTAATTCTTGAGCCAACCGGGAAAGCAAGGGTTGACGGGTAACTCCTGAATTATCCTCACATTGTTGGGATCACCCCCGAAGCCACTAGGAGATTAGTGGTGGAAGGAGTTCCGTGTCTAGAGGGTCATGTCCTCTACACACACCATGTCGTGGATAGTCGAGCCTTGCAAACTCTCTATCACCCGGAGGAAGAAGGAGACTGGGGATTAATCCGGCACGTCGGGTTATCCTCGAGTTATTGCATGATTTCAAGCATGAACTTGTTATATGAGCACTAATTAAATTGCATGATCACGTCTTATCAAGCAAGCAAGCATGATCACGTATTATTCACGATTGGGAGTTCGGTTGGAGATTGCCCTAGCTCGCCGGGGCCACATGTTCATGACATTGACAAGCATGATTAAATAAACGTGTTAAAATGATTGGTTGTAATCTCGGGCAAAGAATAACTTCTTGAATTGTATACCTATTTTATTCTAAATTCTTCACCCGAGGCTACAACTTGCATGTGATATGTGTATATATTTATTGCCCCTCACTCAGTCTTCAGTAGACTGATACTTCACTTTTCAGGTACACTTTGAGCGTGGTTGTGCTAGGCGGGAGTTGGTCGAGTCCTGCATTATCACGGGTCTAGTGTTGCACCATTCATGTATATTTTTCCGGATATCATGTTATGTTCACGGTTGATACGTTTTGGATACTTACCGATGTATATTATGGAGATATGATAATGTAGTGATAGCTAATTGGTACCTATATGTATCTATGTAATAAATATGGTACCTATATAGATATGTGAACGACTTTATTGCTTCCGCTTTTCTATTCATGGTTGTTGTTTATGCCGGGGAGAGTGTCCCGCCTAGAGCGTCATTTTTATTGTCACCCGTTCGCTGTGGTCTTGGTTTATGTATGAACTGCCCATTTCATGCGTGGATCGAGGCTACAGTGCGGGGGATGTGGCTCCTTGGGGTTTAGGGTGCTACATCTACAGGTGGTATCATAGCCCGGTTGCAAAACCGAGGTTCTCGAGTCGTGTTCAGTCAGTCTAGGTCGCACGGCATAGGATTATGTGGTATTTGGGAGTCTGCATTGGGTTGACTTACCTGAATTACCTATTTCTTTGCATTAATTGAGCTACTTGATCCTCCTTGAACGTGTGCTATTTGATACTACGGAAATTGTGTGCACACATTTGCATTTATTGATCAAGCCACGCATGTTTAGTGATCTGATTTCAGGATGGAGCACGATAGACGTTCCAGTGACCGATCCTCGAGGCATAGGCATCATCACCGTCGACATCATCGCCGCGAGAGATCACCACCTCCTCCACCTGCTCCGGCACAGCCCCAGGATTTCATGAATGCCGTAGTGGGGCTAATTGATCAGAGATTACAGGAACGGGTACCTCCACCACCAACCCCATTTCTGCTATTTTGCGAGAGTTTCAGAATCAGCGTCCCTCGAAGTTCTATAAGGGAGACGATATACAGGCAGAGATGTGGTTGAAAGAGATCGAGAGGATTTGGCAGCTTATTCCTTGCGACAGTCAGGAGAAGGCTCGTTGCACCCTCACTCTTATTCAGGGCGAGGCTTACTCCTGGTGGGAGAGCACTCAGATTGTTTTGGAGGCAGCCGGGACCGAGATTACTTGGGAGGTCTTTGTACGGGAGTTCAGAAACAAGTACAGTCCTCCAGCTTCCCGTACCCGCAGGTTGAGGGAGTTTACAGAATTAAAGCAGGGAGGTAGGTCCGTGGGTCAGTACATCGCCGAGTTCGAGAGACTTTCTCGCTATGCACCCAACATAGCGAACGATGACTTTCACAAGGCGATGTAGTTCGTTCAGGGGTTGAGGCCAGACATCCAGGATGCACTGAAAGCGACTAATACCAGCACCTGGGCGAAAGCTACAGCAAAAGCCCTAAAAGTTGAGGATTCCGATAGTGTTAGGAGGGCTACTCAGCGAGCAGGACAGGCTTCAGGCTCGAGATCAGGCCAGGGTTCGAGTTCAGGAAAAAGGCCGATGATTTACCCTACACCTCCAGCTCAGAGGGACACCGGGAAGAAACCTAAGTACACCGGGCCATTTCCGAGAGGTCCAAGAGCTCCAGCACCACCTCAGCCACCTCAGAGACCGAGATGCACATGGTGTGGACATCCTACGCACACCTATGATAACTGCAGGCGCCGGTTGGGCCTATGTTTGATCTGTGGGAGTAACGAACACCTGGTTGATGGTTGTCCGGATCGTCAGGATCCACCACCTGCAGGACCGAGACCCTTGGTGAGAGCTCGGGCTTATGCACTCGCGGGAGAGGAGCAGGAGGCTGATATTGACCCCGCCGCAGTAGTTGAAGGTATTATTTGCATTCATGGCACGAACATCCATACATTATTTGATCCAGGAGCTACACACTCCTTTCTTGCGCACTCTATTGCTATTACCTTGTCTTTGCCTGCTATGTGTACTTCTGTGCGCTATATAGTTAGTACTCCTTTCGGTAGTAGGCGAGAGACGGATCAGGTTTACAGGGATGTTCCAGTTGTGATTGAAGGCCGGGAGTTTCTGACAGATTTTATTGTGATGCCAATGGAGAGATATGGGGCTATTCTGGGGATGGATTGGCTTTACAGACATTGTGCTACAGTTGATTGCCGGGCTAAGAAGGTTCATTTGGGTTCAGAGGTTGTTACGGGCGGTACATCGAAGACCGTACCCTTATTTTCGTTTTCAGAGGCTCAGAGATTAGTCATAGACGGGGCTACAGGGTTCATTGCTTATATTCTGAACAAGCCAAAGGATCAGGTGAAGTTAGAGGACACCGAAGTGGTAAAGGAATTCCCCGAGGTATTCCCAGAGAAATTGGATTCCTTGCCTCCTGAGCGGGAGATTGAGTTCGTGATTGATCTTTTCCCGAATGCCGAGCCGTATTCAAAGACTCCGTACCGGATGGCTCCAGCCGAATTAAAGGAATTAAAAGTTCAGCTTGAGGCTTTATTGGAAGTTGGGTACATTCGGCCAAGTTCGTCGTCGTGGGGAGCACAGGTGTTGTTTGTCAAGAAAAAGGACGGGACTCTAAGAATGTGCATCGATTACAGAGAGTTGAACCGGATGACTATTAAGAACAAGTATCCCCTCCCACATATCGAGGAGTTATTCGATATACTTCAGGGTTCCAAGGTGTATTCGAAATTGGATTTAAGACAGGGATACTATCAGCTGCGAATCCGAGCAGAGGACATTCCAAAGACAGGATTCAATACTCGGTACGGGCACTACGAGTTCGTGGTTATGCCGTTTGGATTGACTAATGCTCCTGCAGCTTTCATGGATATGATGCACCGAATATTCAGGCCTTTCCTCGACAAGCTCGTGGTGATTTTCATTGATGATATTCTGGTTTTCTTGAAATCAGCCGAGGAGCATGCGAGACATCTCAGGCTCGTTCTTCAGACTCTAAAGGAGCATCAGTTGTTTGCTAAATTCAGCAAGTGTGAATTTTGGATCGATCGGGTTTCATTCTTGGGGCATGTGATTTCAGGAAAAGGGTTGGAAGTCGATCCCTCGAAAATCGAGGCCGTGCTTAAGTGGGAGAAACCAAAGAATGCCTCGGAGATTAGAAGCTTCTTGGGATTGGCCGGATATTATAGAAGGTTTGTTCAGGACTTCTCCAAGATTGCGGCACCATTAACCCGGTTGACAAAGAAGGATGTTAAGTTTGTCTGGGACGAGAAGTGTGATCAAAGCTTTAATTTTCTGAAAGAAAAGTTAGTCTCAGCTCCGGTGTTAACGCTTCCCGAGGGTTCATAAGAGTATGCAGTGTATACAGATGCTTCTAAAGAAGGCTTAGGTTGTGTTTTGACTCAGAAAGGAAAAGTGATCGCTTATGCTTCCCGAAAGCTAAAGGAATATGAAAGGAATTATCCAACACACGACCTAGAGCTTGCAGCCGTGATCTTTGCTCTCGGGAAATGGAGACATTATCTTTACGGGACTTCCTTTGAGATTTTTACCGACCACAAGAGCCTCCAGTATTTATTCACACAGAAGGATTTGAATATGAGGCAACGGCGTTGGATGGAAAAGTTGGAAGACTATGATTGTACAATTAAATACCATCCCGGGAAAGCCAATGTGGTCGCCGATGCACTTAGCAGGAAGGCGAATGTATCGAGTTTGGAAATAAAGGAAAGTGAGGAAGTTGCCCCGATTGTATTAAAGGCTCGGGTTTCTAATATCACAATTCAGCCGGAATTAAAGCATCAGCTGTTTGAGGCTCAGAATAAGGATCCGGAAGTACAGAAGCTTGCAGGTAAAGCTAAGGATGACCCGGAGAGTCCGTTTGGGTTTGATGAGACCGGGTTGCTTCGGTTTAAGAACAGAGTAGTAGTACCTGAAGAGTTGAGACGGGTCCTACTCGAAGAAGCTCACAAGTCAGCTTACTCGATCCACCCAGGAGGAAATAAGATGTATAAGGATTTGAAACAATATTATTGGTGGAACGGGATGAAGAGGGACGTGGCAGAGTATGTGAAACATTGCCTGACTTGTCAGAAAGTGAAGGCGGAGCACCAAAAACCCGCGGGACTTCTACAACCGTTACCTATTCCCGAGTGGAAGTGGGAACAAGTAACAATGGATTTTGTTTCTGGGTTACCGAAGGTTAATGGCGGGTTTGATGGAATTTGGGTGATCATGGATAGATTTACAAAGTCTGCTCACTTTCTACCGGTCCGGATGTCCTATAAGATTCCGAAGTTGGCCAAAATCTATAACAGAGAGATTATTCGACTTCATGGTATTCCGGTGAGCATAGTTTCAGATCGAGACCCGAGGTTTACTTCTAAGTTGTGGCAAGAGTTACAGGCTGTCTTGGGAACGAAGCTTAAGTTCAGTACAGCATTTCACCCTCAAACAGACGGCCAGACTGAAAGATTAATCAGGTATTTGGAAGATCTCCTTCGGGCTTGCGCGATGGATTTCCAGAACTCGTGGTCAGAACAGCTTCCCTTGATCGAATTTGCTTATAACACCAGCTTTCAGGCTTCGATCGGAATGGCTCCTTACGAGTTACTTTATGGAAGAAAGTGCCGATCTCCGTTGTTCTTCGACTTGGAGGAATGGAAATGGCCGAAACAGGAAGGGGTAAAGAGAGGTGAAAGATTCGAAAGGCCTTCCAAAGTTGTTCAAGCTATGATTGAAAAGGTTCAAATGATTCAACAACGGATGAAAGCCGCGCAAGATAGGCAAAAGAGCTATGCCGATAAGCGCCGAAGAGATTTAGAATTTGAAGTGGGTGACCGGGTATTCTTGAAGGTGTCACCAAGGAAAGGTTTCACCCGGATCGGGAAAGAAGGAAAGCTTAATCCTCGCTACTTAGGTCCGTTCGAGATTTTGGAAAAAATAGGCGAGGTAGCCTATCGACTGGACCTACCACCGAGTCTTACGGGGAATCACAACGTGTTCCACGTTTCACAATTAAGGAAATATTACCCCGATGAGACTACGATTCTCCCCGTGGAAGAAGTTGAACTGGAACCGAATTTGACATTTGTTCAGAGGCCGGTTAAGATCATGGATCGGAAATTTCAAGAGTTGAGAAACCGGAGAATTCCCATGGTTAAGGTTTTGTGGAGAAGCGATAAAACCGAAGAAGCTACGTGGGAAACAGAGGATAAAATGAAACGGTTCCACCCGGAGTTGTTCGAGCAAGACTAGAGAATCTGGGGACCAGATTCTTCTAAGGGGGGAGAGTTGTAACGCCCCGGTTTCCGGATGAACAGGTAAGCACGCCATGTGTGCGTTTTGAGCGTAGGTTTATTTTATTTCTTTAATTTATAATATATTCTTACGTAGCATTCACATTTTTATAAAATTCATGAAACATTATTTATCTTAATTCTTTAAATTCATATCATTGCAAATATTATTTCATGACACGAAAAATATTTGTTGCATAAAATTAATACTGAGAGCGATAAAATTACCAAATTGTCCCTAATTAAATATTTTCTAAAATGTTAGGGACTTAATTGCATGATTTCTAAGGACCTAATTGATTATATTTCAAAAGCTTATACACTCAATTACATACTCTCATGAGTTAGAGGATTTATTGGCAATTAGCTTAATTCACAAAAACCAAGAATGGAATGAAACGGTATAAGCTTCCTCTAGCTTCCATGAGCTCATTTCATCCAAAATATTTCCCAACATAATCATCTCTCTCGGTATTCCAAAGAAGAGAAAAGGGAGGAGTGGCTTTTCCATCAATCATCAAGATTTCAAGAAATCTTTCAAGGAATTTGGGAGTGATCATCATCATCATCATACTTCTTCATTTCTTTTAATTTCAAGGTTGGTAGCATGGAGGGGATGATTCTTGATTGTGTTGACATGCTAGGGTTTAGGAATTTCATGATATATGAATTAGGTTTTGAGCAAAGCATGATTCTATGATCATATCATGAATTATAGCATGGTTTATTCATGAAATAATTGGATATTTGGCTTGAATGATCAAGTTGATCATAAACTTGGAACTTGGAAGTCTTGATGATATTTCATGGTTTTATGTGTCTAAGTGATATATTATCATTTAATGAAGTGGTATGCATCATACTCCTAGAAATTATAGCATTTGGGGATCAAAAATGAGATTTTGTAGCTTTGTTGCTTTCTTCCCGAGAGCATACTCTGTTTCTGCTCTGTTTTCCAGTTGCAGAAGCTGGGAACGACCGTTCCCAGCCTCAAGGCTTTGTGGGAACGGGCGTTCCCATTCCTTTTCAAAATTTAGGCGGCCGACCACGGGAACGGCCGTTCCCATTTTGGCCTTGGAGCCGGAAGGGCCGTTCCCGGCTAGGCGCGCTTTTAAAATTAAAAACGTTGCCGCGTTTTTCTGGGCAACGGGAACGACCGTTCCCAATTACAAAAGAAGCCTGGAACGGCCGTTCCCAAGGGGCTGACAGAAGAAAAGTTTCTGCACAAAATTACGAAAATAGCCCCTCGATCCAACGACTTCTTTGACCCCGAATTGCTATAATATGTGTTAATATGATGTGAAACGAAAAGTTATCATACCACATTGCATTTTCGAGGTCGTCTCGACACATTTCCGCCGTTCGTCATATTTTGGTCATTCTAGTTCATGTCTCACGTATATACGTCGTATTTGCACAGGTCACGAGGGCGTGGACGGGGAGCAAGCTCCTTAGAACGCTTATTTATTATATTTTGCAAGAAAGGTGAGGTTTTGTTTTGGTAAAACGAACCCTATAACCCTTATGTGCTAGTTTTCGGCCAAAACCGTATTATACTTATAAATGATTTCAAACCATGAACATTTCCAAGCAAGAAAGTATTGATTATCATGATTTCAAGCATGTTTGGCGAGTACATGATTGCACGTGGGCCCGAGGGTAATTCTTGAGCCAACCGGGAAAGCAAGGGCTGACGGGTAACTCCTGAATTATCCTCACATTGTTGGGATCACCCCCGAAGCCACTAGGAGATTAGTGGTGGAAGGAGTTCCGTGTCTAGAGGGTCATGTCCTCTACACACACCATGTCGTGGATAGTGGAGCCTTGCAAACTCGCTATCACCCGGAGGAAGAAGGAGACTGGGGATTAATCCGGCACGTCGGGTTATCCTCGGGTTATTGCATGATTTCAAGCATGAACTTGTTATATGAGCACTAATTAAATTGCATGATCACGTCTTATCAAGCAAGCAAGCATGATCACGTATTATTCACGATTGGGAGTTCGGTTGGAGATTGCCCTAGCTCGCCGGGGCCACATGTTCATGACATTGACAAGCATGATTAAATAAACGTGTTAAAATGATTGGTTGTAATCTCGGGCAAAGAATAACTTCTTGAATTGTATACCTATTTTATTCTAAATTCTTCACCCGAGGCTACAACTTGCATGTGATATGTGTATATATTTATTGCCCCTCACTCAGTCTTCAGTAGACTGATACTTCACTTTTCAGGTACACTTTGAGCGTGGTTGTGCTAGGCGGGAGTTGGTCGAGTCCTGCATTATCACGGGTCTAGTGTTGCACCATTCATGTATATTTTTCCGGATATCATGTTATGTTCACGGTTGATACGTTTTGGATACTTACCGATGTATATTATGGAGATATGATAATGTAGTGATAGCTAATTGGTACCTATATGTATCTATGTAATAAATATGGTACCTATATAGATATGTGAACGACTTTATTGCTTCCGCTTTTCTATTCATGGTTGTTGTTTATGCTGGGGAGAGTGTCCCGCCTAGAGCGTCGTTTTTATTGTCACCCATTCGCTGTGGTCTTGGTTTATGTATGAACTGCCCATTTCATGCGTGGATCGAGGCTACAGTGCGGGGGATGTGGCGCCTTGGGGTTTAGGGTGCTACATGAAAGTTGTAATTCCATAGATTGATATCCTGTGTTTTCACTTATTCTTTGAAAACCTCGTGTGGAATCAAAGGCTTGCATTATCTTTACTGCTTTATTTATATTATTTATGCCATTCATTTAGTCTTGTAGAGACTGACCCCTCCCTCCTTTGTCCCGCAGGTACTTATTGGCGTAGCTAGGCGGGAAATTGCATTTGTTTTTGTAATTTTATGTCTAGCTCGAGTCACACTCATCCTGTACCACACACTTGTATTTACCTCTGATTTTGTATTACCTTGTGACCGGATACTTTTATATCTTGATGATTATGTAGCTGAGACTTATGACTATGCTTCTATAACTCCTGTCTCGATTCCTGTTTATATTCCTGCTCGATTTTTGATTGTTAGTACAGGGTTAGTCCCGCCTAGCCAGGGTCCATGTCGTGTCTCTGTTTGCTATGATTGGACTTGTATGCGAACTGTATTAGTGCATGAGTTTGGTCTGAGTGCGGGGGATGTGGGGACCCACGCTCGGGCGTCACACTATATGTTTCTTTCTATCCTAAAAAGCATTTGGATGATCATTACAAATTTGTAAAGAAAACTGATTATGATGAAGTTTGATTTTATCCTGTAATTTATAGTTTTTCAGAGTATTCACAATATTATTTATATCAATTTTTTGTTTAAGAAAATTAATTTGTTTTTCTTTTCTTTCAATCGAAGAATGCTTTATTTGATTCAAAACTCTAGTAAAGGGTTCAATAATGAATTGAAAAGATATTTCTTTTCCTTCAAAGGTCCCAACAAAATCTTTTTCATCAATAATCTTTATAGGAAATATTTTCTTTAAAGATGGAGTTCCAAGTATTACTTGGTTAGTGATATTTTTTACAAGTAAAGAACTATTAGGAATACAAATTTTGCTTTTGCAAATATAAGCCTTCGGAAGCTTGTAATCAATTTTCATTTTCTACCCATTAGCAGCACTTATAGAATGAGTGGTTTTATGAAAATACCTCGTAGGAATAATTCCTCATTGAATACAATTCAAATCAGCACCACTATTAACAAGAACTATAAGTTCTTGTCTGTAGGTTCCATCAATAAGAAGAGAAATTTTTATAAACCATTTTTGAGACGTAACCATCTCTAAAGCAAATAAAAAATTTTCATCTTCTGAGAAAGTAATTTTATTTTCTATTTCAGGAATAACAATTTGTTTCTACTTATTTCAAGTTTGAAAACTCTTTCCTCAATACTTTTGTTATTAGTTTTCAAAAGTTTTATCTCATTCTTGAGGTTTTGTATTTCTAAAGATAAATCATCCATATTGGAAGGACTCTTATAAGATTGTTTTTGTTTAAAAATTCTTTTCACCTCAGCCATAGTGTGACGCCCGAGCGTGGTCATCCACATCCCCCTCACCTAAACCCGAATTCACATATGAAATAAAAGTCCATACATGAACCCAAGCCTAAGCGAACGGGGACCTACACCCACACACAATAAGCTAAGCGGGGTTAAAACCAACAGAGCGTGCAAAAGAAAAGAAACAAAGAGCGGAAGCAACAAACAGGATCAATCATGCAAAGCTCGGCACAAGCACAATTATACACAATGCCCACAGGGGCAAAATAATACAAGTATCCAAATTCATCACTTGATACAAGGCATAGCTTAGAGTATCCAAAAGTATATACATATGAATGCAGACTCGACCTAGACCACTAAGTACGACTCCAAGATACACTTCCCCGCCTAGCTCGAGCCAACCTGCACTAAAAGGGGGAAAAGGAGAGGGTCAGTCTACAACTCGACTGAGTGAGGGGGCTAACGCACGCCCACACCAATAATAAATATAAGTAACTTTGGCACACTCATTGCGTGTGCAAGTTAAGAAATTCTATTGTTTAAAATATATTTAAATTAATTTTTATATTAATATATATTTTATTAATATTTTTAATATAATTATTAAATTAATATAAGTAAGTAGAGAATAAAATACCAAAAAACACTATCTTAGAAAAAAAATTATAAAAAAAAAAGAATTGAAATGAAATAAGAGAAAAGTGAGGTCAAGACGTAAGTAACGGACTAAAACACGCCCTCTATGGTTAATTGAGTAAAATAATTAAATTAAAAAATATGAAAAAGAAAAAAGAGAGACCAAGTCCAAGAGACCACACTTGGGTCTCGCGCTTAATAATAGAGTAAGATAACAGAGCAGATAACAACGTGATGATCATGAATCGAGGCTAGGGTTTTTACAAACTAGGACATTCCTAAAAATACACTAATGCATGCACCAAATTCCTATCTCGATTCACAATTCATCGAAACAAAAGATAAATCACTGTCCAGCGAGTACGGACTCCACCACCTACACCGCAGAAAAGAAATACCAAAGAAGAATACCAATCCATCCTCAACTCCTCGGCATTCGGGAATCAAACCCTCACTACCATAAATACAAAAACATAAGGGGTTACGAACCCACGATATGTCTTCCCCAGTTGTTAACCGAGGGCTCAAAGTAAACACGCCTTCCCAACCTCCAGAGTCGCATGTGCTCACCTCAAATGGAATTATGCACAGGTCAAACCGGACGACGCTTGTCGTACCGCGGCTCCTTAACCAACAAATCTAAATCATACCAACTTCCCATCATTCAGGGCACAACTCGTTCAAGTCGTCAAAAGTACAAAAGATTTTCAAAACAAAGCTTACATATGCCTATTCATATAGCAAGTTTCTCAAAACTCCCAAAGGTATATCACGAAACCAAAATCATATCTTAAACATCCATATTTAATAGATATATAAGATATATTCACATACATGGGGAGAAATCAACACATATTAGGCCATAGGTCATTTAACTAATACAAAAGTTCCTAAACCTCAATTGGTAGCAAAAGGAGCGGAAACAAAAACGTACGAACAGAGGAACACCTAAACCTCGGGCTCGACGGTTTCCGGACTCGGCTCTGAAACACAAAAAGGATACAACACCCGAGACTTAGACTCAAAATGAACCAAATATGATGCACGGTATGCAAAGTGTGCATGAGATGCAAAACATGCCCAAAATAATTCGACACCAAACATATAAACGCTCAAAACGTAACTAAAGTACGATTAAAGTATGAAACAAATACAAAGCATGGAAGTAGCACATTAACACCCAAAAAGGACATATAAAGGTATTTCGGGGGCAAGGGGATCGAACCACTAAAGTCGAATAATCACATTTCTTAAAGCGGCCTCCAAAACGGTCGTTTCGATTTTTCAAAGGATGGCCAAACGGCCGTTTCAGAACCTACTGCCTCAAATTCCGACCCACGAAACGGCCATTTGCAAAATGCAAAGAGGGCCCAAATGTGACGCCCCATCCGATAAATCATACAGGTATGCGCCACGAGAGAGTTTACCTTATGCACCTATATGATTTAATTCCCTTTTTATGTGTTTGAATCCAACTTTGATTGAAAGTGTGACTTAATTGACTAAAATCCAAAATGGTAAAATATGAATTCTTGCATGACAACTTAAGAATGGGACTTTGTTGAATTTAAATTAGTTGTTGGAGTTGGATTTAAATAGGACTTGGACCTATTTGTGTGTTTGGGCCTAACATGAGTTAGGTGAGTTTTGGGTCGTTCGGGACCTATATGAGCTCGGGAATTCAAATTCGAATTCCGACAGTGCCATTGTGTTCGTTTCAATGATTCGAGTCCAATGGAATTTATTTCACAATTTTTGGATACAGTTTGGACCTTTATCCCTTTTATTGACCGGTTCACTTGAACCGGGAGTTACTTAAACCGGTTTTCTTATCTTTACCTAAAACTATCAGCCACTACATAACCTAGATCCCCTTTTTATTTTATTTCAAACCACACAAGTTAGCCTCAAAGAGGATCATGGAGAAACTTCAAGAGAAGATCAAGACTTGAACTATCTTTCATTCTAAGAGCTCATATTCTTTGATTCCTCATTCCTTCAATGGACAAGGTAAGCTTTGGATCTCTTTTGATGAGTATTTCATTTCTATTCTTGGATTGGAGCATGAAATTGTTAGTATGAACTTGAATGATGAGATCTTGAACGATGAGATCTTGAATTCCTTAAGCAAGCCTTGGTGATTTGAATGCTCCTTATGTGCCTTAGTTGCTGGAAATTTGTGTAGGAAGACTAGGAAGTCATATCTTCATGTTTAAGCTTGAAATTCATGAAAATAGGTGTTTGAGATTTTGGGCAAAAACCTTCCTAAACTTGATTTAATTGATGTTTTGATGCTAAGCATGATTTATATGATGTTATACCTGAATTTCGTGATATGTTATGGTGGATTTTGTGTTGGATTGATGATTTTTTGGTGTTCCCCTTCTTCTTCCCGAAACTGTAAAGTTTCTGCTCCAGATCCATGGCCGAAACGACCGTTCCCGTTTGTGCTTTAAGCCCGGAACGGCCCTTCCGGGCTAGGGTTTGGTTTTGGCGGCCGAACATGGGAACGACCGTTCCCATGTGTGCTTGGACTAGGAATGGCTGTTCCCAGTCTCGCTTGGCCTTAGCGTGGGAAAGACCGTTCCCATGCTATGTTATGCATGGGAATAGCCGTTCCCATGAGTCTGTGACCCTTTTTACTTGCTTTTTCGTGCGTATTTGATTCTTTTGGGTTGCTACTTGACTTGTAATGTAATCTCTGAACATTAATAGCTCATTACTTGCATAATTTACTTGAATATTGAATCGTCCTTTGTAACCAACTTGATAAGCATCATTCCATTTCGCATGTCATTCAAACTTTGTACGCCGTGCGTCTTACTTGGTTCATGTAGAGTCTAAGTTTGGGCTTCTGTATGTTTTGTGACAGACTTTGGTGGTGCCGGTGGGCCCGAGGTTTAGAGTGTTTGGCCCTTCACACTCTTAGACTCCACTACTACGAGGTGAGGTTTAGGATTTTGTATAGTTATGCGACCTATGGCCTTTATACGCTGATTTCTACCGTCGCATGCGAGTATACCTTATTAGAAGTACGTATGTGTTGGATATGATATGTTTATAACCTTCTGCGTGCGTCCTGCGTATGTGGGAGCCTTCGCGGCTTAAATTCCACAGCGTAGGGATATACAAAAAAACCAGTTTTTGAGACATATGTAAGCTTTTTGGAAAGTTCAGTTATGTTATGATTCTGTAGCGAGTTAGCCATGATATATGGTATCTGTTCTGTTCTGTTGTGGATCCGAGGAGCTACGGGTAATGGGTCCCCCGGGACGGTTAGGGCCGTCGAGGTTTCAATCATGTGCGAATGTTCCATTTGAGATATCATTGCGCGACTCATGGAGATAGGGGAGGCGTGATATCTTGAGCCTCCGGCTAAGGCCGGGGAGGACTCTTGTGGGTTCGCTACCCCCTTGAGGTCGAGTCTATTTTAGACGGTTTTATTATGGATGGTTAGGGCCAACGCGGGGCTCTTCCATCACTAGAGTTGAGGAGGGACTTATTTCTGTATTTCCATTTTGTTTCGTTATGAGGAGTAAAGGTGGGAAGCACGTACTCGCCGAGCATGTGTTCTTTTCTATTATGGAATTATGAATCGGGATAGAGTCTTTCTGGAAAATGGTTTCTAAACTTATATCTATATCTATTTGGGTTACTTCAGAATGTTTTGGTATGCAACACCTATCCCCGGTTCATGAGTCCATCTTTTTATTCTGTACTATGCTCTTTATATATATATTGTGGGTGTGCGTTACCCCCTCACTCGGTCAAGTTGACTGACCCCTCATTTAATCTTTTAGTTGCAGGTCTGTTGGCGTTTGCCAGGCGGGGAGTGAGTCATTTGAGATGCACTTCGTCGGTCTAGCCTTTCTAGTTGCATTTGTCTGTCATACACTTTACTTATGTCATGACTTGTAGACTTGAGATTATACTTTACCTTTCTGTAGCCCTGTGTAGCATTCGTATTTGGCCCTGTGTGGCACTTGATGATTATTACGTTATGTTGATCGGATATTCGGGACTAGGTATCTATGCTAGTTGAACACGTCACCTGTTATGCTTGTTGATATTCGGGATTAGGTATCTATACTAGTTGAACCTGTCACTTGCTTTGAATGTTGATTTAAATGATTTCGCTATCTTCTTTTGAATGTTTTAGTTGCTTCCGCACTTTGAGTCTATCGAGTTAGATCCGCCTAGCATAGAGTGTGTGTTTGTCTCCCATTCGCGCTTATTCTGATTCGGGCATGGACTTCCATTTCCTGACCGGGTCTGGGTCTCAGTGCGGGGGATGTGGCATCCTCCGTTTGGGGTGTTACATCCATAAGTGGTATCAGGGCTCTAGGTTGCAAAACCGAGCTCTAGTGTCGTGTCGAGTCTGTCTAGTTGGTACGGCATAGGACAATGTGATTATATGACTCATTTACTTGAATATTTGTTTATTTCTAATACTTGTATACATAAACACATACTAATCCACATGCATCAATATTGTTTGAATTTTTTAATTTCAGGATGCCTCCTAGACGCCGTGACCGAGAGGCTTCACCAGATGCGCCTCATCCGCTTCCGCTACCACCACTGAATGCGGAGAACATTATTCAGGCACTTCTCAATCAGTTGCAACAGAATCAGAGACCGCATGCACCACCCCGTTGATGGTCAAGACGGTACTATCTAGCTGTGTATGGGAGTTTCGGAACAACAACCCTCCTAAGTGGTTTGGAGGAGATGATATCCAGGCTGAGGAGTGGTTAGCGGAGATCAGGGGTATTTGGGAGATTTGCCCAAGGAGTTCTCAGGATAAGGTTGTTTGTACTGCTCGATTCATTCAGGGACAGGCAGCTAACTGGCTCAAGGGAGTTCGATCCAGACTTCAGAGGAGTGGTATGGAGTTCACTTGGGAGACTTTCGTGCATGAGTTCCATGAGAAGTTTATCCATCATAGTACACGAGAGCGCAGACCTCGAGAGTTCTCTAAGCTGAAGCAGGGATCCAAATCTGTTGAGGATTAGATTCTAGAGTTCGAGAGACTTGCTCCCTATGCTACCCACATCACCGATATTGATTCACACAGAGCCCATCACTTCCTTCGTAGGCTTCGAGAGGATATTCAGAGCGCTCTTCAGGCTGTCAATGTTAGCACTTGGGATAAGTTTACTAAGAGGGCTATTTAGGTCGAGGCTCAAAGACAGAGGTTGAGGCCCCCATCCTTCTCTTCGGGGCATGGTTCGGGTTCTGGATCGGGCAAGAAGCCCGCTACACACGTTTCTACTACATCTGCACCAGCTTTCCGTCCACAGGGCTTCATTAACAAGAAGCCCCGACCCGCTGCTCCTACAGTGGCACCAGTATTGCGGGCACCAGCTCTAGTTATTTGCTCTCACTGTTAGGGTCCTCACCCGCTGGAGAGGTGTTGGAGGTATTTAGGTAGATGCTTGGTGTGTGGTTCGGCTGATCACAAGAGGGATGCTTGTCCGAGGAAGAGGCCGCCAATTCAGGCCCATGCTTATGCTCTGGATGGCGAGGAGGAGGCAGCAGAGATTGATCAGAATGCTGTGGTGGAAGGTACAATACATATTCATGGCATATCATTACATGCATTGTTTGATCCCGGGGCTACTCATTCTTTTATTGCCCGGGATATTGTTACCACTTTGCCTTTGCTTGCTGAGATATCTGCGCATGTGTATGTGGTGAGTTCTCCCTTGGGGAAGCTTGGAGACGGACAGAGTGTTTCGTGAGTGTCCGGTGAGTTTTGAGGTCGAGTTTTTCCTGCTGATCTGATTGTGATGCCGATGGGGAGGTTTAAGGTGATTCTTGGGATGGATTGGCTTTCCCGACATGGTGCAGTTATGGATTACCGTTTGAAGAGGATTTCTTTTGATTCTGCGGTGTTTTCGGGAGAGAGTTTGGGATCCAGCCCATTTATATCCTTTGTCGAGGCTAGTAAGTTAGTCCGGGATGGTGCTACAAGGTTCGTGGCTTACATTCTGAACAAAGCAAAGGACCAGGTTAAGCTTGAGGAGACAGAGGTCGTACGGGAGTATCGGGATGTGTTCCCGGAGAGTTTGGGGTCCTTACCACCAGATAGACACATTGAGTTCGTAGTGGACCTCTATCCCGGAGCTGAGCCTTATTCGAAGATCCCCTACAGGATGGCTCCTACCTAGTTGAAGGAGCTGAAGAAGCAGTTGGATGAGCTTTTGGTTAGCGGATACATTCATCCGAGCACTTCTCCGTGGGGTGCTCCCGTACTGTTAGTTAAAAACCAAGATGGGATGCTGAGAATGTGTATAGACTATCGTGAGCTGAACAGGATGACAGTTAGGAACAAGTATCCATTACCCCATATTGAGGAGTTGTTTGATAGCTTCCAGGGTTCGCGGGTGTTCTCGAAGTTGGATTTGAGGTAGGGATCCTACCAGTTGAGGATTAGAGAGAAGGATATCTCTAAGACTGGATTCAACACGAGATATGGGGCACTTTGAGTTTGTGGTTATGCCGTTTGGGTTGACGAATGCTTCGGCAGTGTTTATGGATATGATACACCGGGTGTTTAGACCGTTCCTTGATAAGTCCGTGGTGATCTTTGCAGACGACATCTTGGTGTATTCGACATCGGTTGAGGAGCATGCACAGCATCTCCGGATTGTGTTAGAGACACTTAGAGAGCACAAGCTGTATGCTTAGTTCAGTAAATGTGAGTTTTGGATTGATCGAGTCACCTTTTTGGGTCGCATTATCTCCGACTATGGAATTGAGGTCGATCCCTCTAAGATGGAAACGGTGTTATATTAGGAGAGGCCTAGGAACGCCTCTGAGAGACGGAGTTCTCTGGTTTGGCAGGTTATTATAGGAGATTTGTGATGGATTTCTCTAAGAGTGCAGCCCCGTTAACTAAGTTGACTAAGAAGGACACCATGTTTGAATGGGATGATAGTTGTGAGATAAGCTTTCAGGCTTTAAAGGAAAGGTTGACTATAGCACCGGTTCTTCCCCTACCCGAGGGGGTTCAGGGTTATGCAGTTTATGCAGATGCTTCTAAGGAAGGATTGGGTTGTGTGTTGATGCAGAATGGTCTGGTTGTAGCTTATGCCTCTAGGAAGTTGAAGGTGCATGAGCAGAATTACCTCACCCATGATCTAGATCTTGCAGCAGTTGTTTTTGCGTTGTCTAAGTGGTGCCTGTAACGCCCCAAATTCTCAATTATGCGATAGGTGATTTAATGTTAAATAATTGCCAATTATGACTTAAATGTTTAATTGCATAATTGTCCTTAGGTGGTCATTTTATTAATTTGAGGACCTAATTGCATGAAATAGTTTTGGACTTAATTGATCATTTTCCATGAGTGTGAACTTAATTGCATGACTTTTGAAGTGGAGGGATCTAATTGCAATTTGTGCCTAGTTTTATAATATCTAGCATATATCCTTGATTGCATCAAACACACCCACACTTGATCCCTCCCTTATCTCCCTCATCTCGTTCAAACCCTAGCAAGAAGAAAGAAGAGGATTCTTCATTTGAAGCTTGGATTCAAGGGTTAATTGCATGAATTGAAGCATCATCATCATCACAACATCATCTCTTTTCCTTCTTTTCATTCGTTCAAGGTATGAGCTTTAGTTGGGGAAATACATGAATATATATGAGAGCTAGGGTTATGTGTTGAGCTTGGTAATTTATGTTCTAGTTGTTGGAGGTATGATTACATGGTTCTAGCTATGATTTGATGCATACATTGTGGAGTTTATATGCTTGGAGCATGAGTTCATATGTGGGTTCCAAAGTGTAAATTCTTGGTGATTAATGAGAGATATGAATGTTTATGTTAGATTTTATTGTCTACTAAGCATGTATACATGTTACTTCATGTTTTAGATGTATTTTGGTACTTGGACTTGGTGTTTTGTTGTTGTCGTTATCTTGGCCGAAACTCCCCTGTAACTGCTCTGTTTCTATAATGTGCAGAAACTGGGAATGGTCGTTCCCGCCTTAGTGCATTTTGGGAACGGGCGTTCCCAGGCTTCTGTGTGTGGTTAGGCCAGCGAGACTGGGAATGGCCGTTCCCACTTTGGCCTTTGTGCCGGAAGGGCCGTTCCCAGCCAAAGCGTGTTTTAATTTTAATAAAACGTTGGCGCGTTTTGAAGGGCCACGGGAACGGCCCTTCCCATTTTCAAAGGGAAGCCGGAACGGCCGTTCCCGCATGCCTGACAGAATAAAATATTCTGCATAAAATTACATTTTTAACACCTCGTTCCAACGGCTTCTTTGACCCCGATTTGATATTATATGATCTAAAATGAAGTGAAACAAGATGTTTTCATGTCACATTGCATTTTGCTCGTCGTCTCGTTGTATTTCGTCGTTCGTCATATTTGGTGCATTTTGAGTCGTGTCTTATGTACACTTGTCTTTGTTGCTCAGACCGGCACGCCAGTGACGTGGAGTGGGCTTCTTGGGCCGTGCCTTTCTCTTTATTTTGTCGGTACAGGTGAGGTTTAATTGCTAGATATCTAGAACCATTACAACCCTATGTGATGTTTTAGGCCAAAAAGGTATGTATATATCTATAGTTTCCAAACTCTATTGAATTGCAACTGATTTACCGAATTATATCGTATTGATTGATCGTGTTTTGGGCGAGTATATTGTACCGTGCACTGTGGGCCCGAGAGTTAATGTTTGAGCCAACCGGGAAAGCATGGGCTGACGGGTAACTCTTACACTCCTCTCAACCGTGGGGATGAACCCTGAATCCACCAGGAGGTTTGGTGGAGGAAGGAGTCCCGTGCGTGGGAGTCATGTTCCCGACGTACACCGTGTTTACCGTGGATGGATCGGGCCTTGCAAACCCACCATCATTGGAGGAAGAAGGAGTCATTGAAACTGCTACGTGTGCACTGTAATTGATTGCGTGATCACTTAATTAATTAATGAAAAGTATCGTGATTGTACACTGTCGGAGTAAGGTTGGAGAATGCCCTCACTCGCCGGGCCACTAACTGATTGATTGATTGAAATGATTGATTGTTAAATCTGATAGTTGTAATCTCGGGCGAGTTTCTAAGTATTCGTGAACCTGTTTTGTTTCTGTTATAAAACCTTACCCGAGGTTATGATTTGCATGTTATCTGCGCTTATATCTATTATGCCCCTCGCTCAGTCTTGTGGAGACTGACACCTCACCTTTCAGTTTTGCAGGTTGTGTGCTAGGCGGGATTGGTGTCGAATCCAGTCTTTCATTTCGGGTCTAGCACATGTCCATCCTACTTTGTTGCATATGTATTGTTATCTACTGTTTTATGAAATGTTATGTATTTGAGAGATGATAATGTATTGATATGTAAAGTTAGGATTTGGTTTGCTTGATAAATGTTCGTGAATGGCATACTTGTGATTACACTTTTTTTTTCCTGTTGTGATAATTGGTTTGGGGTTAGTCCCGCCAAGCTAGATAGCATTTATTTTCTTGTCACCCGTTCGCTATGGCTCAGTTCATGTATGGATTGTCCGTTTCATATGTGGACTGAGCTATAGTGCGGGGGATGTGGCACCTTTGCGCTTCGGGTGTTACATCTAAGGTGGTATCAGAGCCCGGTTGCAAAACCGGGTCTCTAGTGTCGTGTCGTGTCGAGTCTAGGTCGTGCGGCATAGGAATTAATTGTCAACTTGAGAGTCTTGCATTATTATTTGAAATTATTTGACCTATTTGAATTATTTGAATAACTTGAAGTCTTTGAATTTTGTGAATTACTTGTAACTTGAGAATTATTTGCAACCATTAGCATCCACTAATTCAACATGCATCCTTAGTGTCTTGAATACAGGATGCACCGAGGTCGTCATCATCGTGATCGTTCTCAGGGACATCGACATCGTCGGCATCATCATCGAGAGAGATCACCACCCCCTCCAGCTCAACCACAGGACTTCATGAATGCTGTGGTTGGCCTTATTGATCAGAGGATTAGAGAGCATGTTCCTCCTGCATCTCCTGCTCCACCTGTGCAATTAGAAGCACCTATCTCAACTATACTTCGGGAATTCCAGAATCAACACCCTCCTAAATTCTTCCATGGCAATGATACCGAGGCGGAGATGTGGTTAAAGGAGGTAGAGAGAATTTGGGAGCTTATACCATGTGAGTCTTGAGAGAAAGCTCGTTGCACCATTACATTGATCCAAGGAGAGGCTTACTCTTGGTGGGAAAGTACTAAGATAATGTTGGAGGCCGCCGAGGAGGAGATTGATTGGGAGGTCTTTACTCGAGAGTTTAAGAATAAGTTCATTCCTCCTTCAGCGCGTACTAGGAGATTGAAGGTGTTTACCTAGTTAAGGCAAGGAAGGATGTCAGTTTCGAAGTATATATCCGAGTATGAGAGGCTGTCTCGCTATACACCTAATATAGCGAGTGATGACTTTCATAAAGCAATGCAATTTGTGCAAGGACTTCGACCGGACATACAGGAGGCATTAGAAGCGGTCAATACAAGCACGTGGGCCAAAGCTACTAGCAAAGCTTTGAAAGTTGAGGATGCCATCAATGCTAGGAGTTCTACCTCACGAGCGGGATCGATTCAGAAGACTCCACCTAAACCGGCTTTGTCACCATCTCCAGAAAAACCTCTTTGCACTTATTGTGGACGTGACACCCACACTTATGATGGTTGTAGGAAGCGGTTACGTCTGTGTTTCCGTTATGGGGGTGCTGAGCACCAGATAGATACATGTCCGGAGCGACAAGAACTATCCACCGGGGGTGAACGACCATTTAATAGGCAAGAACAACGGTGAACGGTACATCTAAACATGCATATCACGGGCATCATATGCTTCTTATTTTATATATTGTATTCCTTGTGTTTGCTATTTGCTCTTGTGTGAGTAATTGAAGTGTTGTTCTTCCTACTTGCTTCATATGTGTTGGTGCATGTATGGGATTATTTAAGTTTGTGCGTGGTGTGGTTGTGCGAGAGACGGGGTGCTCTCTTCTTTGCTCGAGAGTCGGGGCGCTCTCTCGTGTGTGGAGAAACGGGGTTTTCTCATTAATTGTTTGGAGAGACGGGGTTCTCTCGTCACGTGTTTTAATTTATAGTTCGAGCAGTGGACCTGGGGACCAGGTCCTCTTAAGGAGGGGTGATTGTAACGCCCCAAATTCTCAATTATGCGATAGGTGATTTATTGTGAAATAATTGCCAATTATGACTTAATTGTTTAATTGCATAATTTTCCTTAACTGGTCATTTTATTAATTTGAGGACCTAATTGCATGAAATAGTTTTGGACTTAATTGATCATTTTCCATGAGTGTGAACTTAATTGCATGACTTTTGAAGTGGAGGGATCTAATTTCAATTTGTGCCTAGTTTTATAATATCTAGCATATATCCTTGATTGCATCAAACACACCCACACTTGATCCCTCCCTTATCTCCCTCATCTCGTTCAAACCCGAGCAAGAAGAAAGAAGAGGATTCTTCATTTGAAGCTTGGATTCAAGGGTTAATTGCATGAATTGAAGCATCATCATCATCACAACATCATCTCTTTTCCTTCTTTTCATTCATTCAAGGTATGAGCTTTAGTTGGGGAAATACATGAATAAATATGAGAGCTAGGGTTATGTGTTGAGCTTGGTAATTTATGTTCTAGTTGTTGGAGGCATGATTACATGGTTCTAGCTATGATTTGATGCATATATTGTGGAGTTTATATGCTTGGAGCATGAGTTCATATGTGGGTTCCAAAGTGTAAATTCTTGGTGATTAATGAGAGATATGAATGTTTATGTTAGATTTTATTGTATACTAAGCATGTGTACATGTTACTTCATGTTTTAGATGTATTTTGGTACATGGAATTGGTGTTTTGTTGTTGTTGTGGTTTTGGCCGAAACTCCCCTGTAACTGCTCTGTTTCTGTAATGTGCAGAAACTGGGAACGATCGTTCCCGCCTTAGTGCATTTTGGGAACGGGCGTTCCCAGGCTTCTGTGTGTGGTTAGGCCAGCGAGACTGGGAACGGCAGTTCCCACTTTGGCCTTTGTGCCGGAAGGGCCGTTCCCAGCCAAAGCGTGTTTTAATTTTAATAAAACGCTGGCGTGTTTTGAAGGGCTACGGGAACGGCGCTTCCCATTTTCAAAGGGAAGCCGGAACGGCCGTTCCCGCATGCCTGACAGAACAAAATATTCTGCATAAAATTGCATTTTTAACACCTCGTTCCAACGGCCTCTTTGACCCCGATTTGATATAATATGATCTAAAATGAAGTGAAACAAGATGTTTTCATGTCGCATTGCATTTTGCTCGTCGTCTCGTTGCATTTCGCCGTTCGTCATATTTGGTGCATTTTGAGTCGTGTCTTAGGTACACTTGTCTTTGTTGCTCAGACCGGCACGCCAGTGACGTGGAGTGGGCTTCTTGGGCCGTGCCTTTCTCTTTATTTTGTCGGTACAGGTGAGGTTTAATTGCTAGATATCTAGAACCATTACAACCCTATGTGATGTTTTAGGCCAAAAGGTATATATATATATCTATAGTTTCCAAACTCTATTGAATTGTAACTGATTTACCGAATTGTATCGTATTGATTGATCGTGTTTTGGGCGATTATATTGTATCGTGCTCTGTGGGCCCGAGAGTTAGTGTTTGAGCCAACCGGGAAAGCATGGGCTGACGGGTAACTCTTACACTCCTCTCAACCGTGGGGATGAACCCTGAATCCACCAGGAGGTTTGGTGGAGGAAGGAGTCCCGTGCGTGGGAGTCATGTTCCCGATGTACACCGTGTTTACCGTGGATGGATCGGCCCTTGCAAACCCACCATCATTGGAGGAAGAAGGGGTCATTGAAACTGCTACGTGTGCACTGTAATTGATTGCGTGATCGCTTAATTAATTAATGAAAAGTATCGTGATTGTACACTGTCGGAGTAAGGTTGGAGAATGCCCTCACTCGCCGGGCCACTAATTGATTGATTGATTGTTAAATCTGATAGTTGTAACCTCGGGCGAGTTCTAAGTATTCGTGAACCTGTTTTGTTTCTGTTATAAAACCTTACCCGAGGTTATGATTTGCATGTTATCTGCGCTTATATCTATTATGCCCCTCGCTCAGTCTTGTGGAGACTGGCACCTCACCTTTCAGTTTTGCAGGTTGTGTGCTAGGCGGGATTGGTGTCGAGTCCAGTCTTTCATTTCGGGTCTAACACGTGTCCATCCTACTTTGTTGCATATGTATTGTTATCTACTGTTTTATGAAATGTTATGTATTTGAGAGATGATAATGTATTGATATGTAAAGTTAGGATTTGGTTTGCTTGATAAATGTTCGTGAATGGCATACTTGTGATTACACTTTTTTTTTCCCTGTTGTGATAATTGGTTTGGGGTTAGTCCCGCCTATCTAGATAGCATTTATTTTCTTGTCACCCATTCGCTATGGCTCAGTTCATGTATGGATTGTCCGTTTCATATGTGGACTGAGCTATAGTGCGGGGGATGTGGCACCTTTGCGCTTCGGGTGTTACATCTAAGGTGGTATCAGAGCCCGGTTGCAAAACCGGGTCTCTAGTGTCGTGTCGTGTCGAGTCTAGGTCGTGCGGCATAGGAATTAATTGTCAACTTGAGAGTCTTGCATTATTATTTGAAATTATTTGACCTATTTGAATTATTTGAATAACTTGAAGTCTTTGAATTTTGTGAATTACTTGTAACTTGAGAATTATTTGCAACCATTAGCATCCACTAATTCAACATGCATCCTTAGTGTCTTGAATACAGGATGCACCGAGGTCGTCATCATCGTGATCGTTCTCAGGGACATCGACATCGTCGGCATCATCATCGAGAGAGATCACCACCCCCTCCAGCTCAACCACAGGACTTCATGAATGCTGTGGTTGGCCGTATTGATCAGAGGATTAGAGAGCATGTTCCTTCTGCATCTCCTGCTCCACCTGTGCAATTAGAAGCACCTATCTCAACTATACTTCGAGAATTCCAGAATCAACACCCTCCTAAATTCTTCCATGGCAATGATACCGTGGCGGAGATGTGGTTAAAGGAGGTAGAGAGAGTTTGGGAGCTTATACCATGTGAGTCTTGAGAGAAAGCTCGTTGCACCATTACATTGATCCAAGGAGAGGCTTACTCTTGGTGGGAAAGTACTAAGATAATGTTGGAGGCCGCCGAGGAGGAGATTGATTGGGAGGTCTTTACTCGAGAGTTTAAGAATAAGTTCATTCCTCCCTCAGCGCGTAATAGGAGATTGAAGGTGTTTACCTAGTTAAGGCAAGGAAGGATGTCAGTTTCGAAGTATATATCCGAGTATGAGAGGCTGTCTCGCTATACACCTAATATAGCGAGTGATGACTTTCATAAAGCGATGCAATTTGTGCAAGGACTTCGACCGGACATACAGGAGGCATTAGAAGCGGTCAATACAAGCACGTGGGCCAAAGCTACTAGCAAAGCTTTGAAAGTTGAGGATGCCATCAATGCTAGGAGTTCTACCTCACGAGCGGGATCGATTCAGAAGACTCCACCTAAACCGGCTTTGTCACCATCTCCAGAAAAACCTCTTTGCACTTATTGTGGACGTGACACCCACACTTATGATGGTTGTAGGACGCGGTTACGTCTGTGTTTCCATTGTGGGGGTGCTGAGCACCAGATAGATACATGTCCGCAGCGACAAGAACTATCCACCGGGGGTGAACGACCATTTAATAGGCAAGAACAACGGTGAACGGTACATCTAAACATGCATATCACGGGCATCATATGCTTCTTATTTTATATATTGTATTCCTTGTGTTTGCTATTTGCTCTTGTGTGAGTAATTGAAGTGTTGTTCTTCCTACTTGCTTCATATGTGTTGGTGCATGTATGGGATTATTTAAGTTTGTGCGTGGTGTGGTTGTGTGAGAGACGGGGTGCTCTCTTCTTTGCTCGAGAGTCGGGGCGCTCTCTCGTGTGTGGAGAAACGGGGTTTTCTCATTAATTGTTTGGAGAGACGGGGGTTCTCTCGTCACGTGTTTTAATTTATAGTTCGAGCAGTGGACCTGGGGACCAGGTCCTCTTAAGGAGGGGTGATTGTAACGCCCCAAATTCTCAATTATGCGATAGGTGATTTATTGTGAAATAATTGCCAATTATGACTTAATTGTTTAATTGCATAATTTTCCTTAACTGGTCATTTTATTAATTTGAGGACCTAATTGCATGAAATAGTTTTGGACTTAATTGACCATTTTCCATCAGTGTGAACTTAATTACATGACTTTTGAAGTGGAGGGATCTAATTTCAATTTGTGCCTAGTTTTATAATATCTAGCATATATCCTTGATTGCATCAAACACACCCACACTTGATCCCTCCCTTATCTCCCTCATCTCGTTCAAACCCGAGCAAGAAGAAAGAAGAGGATTCTTCATTTGAAGCTTGGATTCAAGGGTTAATTGCATGAATTGAAGCATCATCATCATCACAACATCATCTCTTTTCCTTCTTTTCATTCATTCAAGGTATGAGCTTTAGTTGGGGAAATACATGAATATATATGAGAGCTAGGTTTATGTGTTGAGCTTGGTAATTTATGTTCTAGTTGTTGGAGGCATGATTACATGGTTCTAGCTATGATTTAATGCATATATTGTGGAGTTTATATGCTTGGAGCATGAGTTCATATGTGGGTTCCAAAGTGTAAATTTTTGGTGATTAATGAGAGATATGAATGTTTATGTTAGATTTTATTGTATACTAAGCATGTATACATGTTACTTCATGTTTTAGATGTATTTTGGTACTTGGAATTGGTGTTTTGTTGTTGTTGTGGTTTTGGCCGAAACTCCCCTGTAACTGCTCTGTTTCTGTAATGTGCAGAAACTGGGAACGATCGTTCCCGCCTTAGTGCATTTTGGGAACGGGTGTTCCCAGGCTTCTGTGTGTGGTTAGGCCAGCGAGACTGGGAACGACAGTTCCCACTTTGGCCTTTGTGCCGGAAGGGCCGTTCCCAGCCAAAGCGTGTTTTAATTTTAATAAAACGCTGGCGCGTTTTGAAGGGCCACGGGAACGGCGTTTCCCATTTTCAAAGGGAAGCCGGAACGGCCGTTCCCGCATGCCTGACAGAACAAAATATTCTGTATAAAAATGCATTTTTAACACCTCGTTCCAACGGCCTCTTTGACCCCGATTTGATATTATATGATCTAAAATGAAGTGAAACAAGATGTTTTCATGTCACATTGCATTTTGCTCGTCGTCTCGTTGCATTTCGCCGTTCGTCATATTTGGTGCATTTTGAGTCGTGTCTTATGTACACTTGTCTTTGTTGCTCAGACCGGCACACCAGTGACGTGGAGTGGGCTTCTTGGGCCGTGCCTTTCTCTTTATTTTGTCGGTACAGGTGAGGTTTAATTGCTAGATATCTAGAACCATTACAACCCTATGCGATGTTTTAGCCCAAAAGGTATATATATATCTATAGTTTCCAAACTCTATTGAATTGTAACTGATTTACCGAATTGTATCGTATTGATTGATCGTGTTTTGGGCGATTATATTGTATCGTGCACTGTGGGCCCGAGAGTTAGCGTTTGAGCCAACCGGGAAAGCATGGGCTGACGGTTAACTCTTACACTCCTCTCAACCGTGGGGATGAACCCTGAATCCACCAGGAGGTTTGGTGGAGGAAGGAGTCCCGTGCGTGGGAGTCATGTTCCCGATGTACACCGTGTTTACCGTGGATGGATCGGCCCTTGCAAACCCACCATCATTGGAGGAAGAAGGAGTCATTGAAACTGCTACGTGTGCACTGTAATTGATTGTGTGGTCGCTTAATTAATTAATGAAAAGTATCGTGATTGTACACTGTCGGAGTAAGGTTGGAGAATGCCCTCACTCGCCGGGCCACTAATTGATTGATTGATTGTTAAATCTGATAGTTGTAATCTCGGGCGAGTTCTAAGTATTCGTGAACCTGTTTTGTTTCTGTTATAAAACCTTACCCGAGGTTATGATTTGCATGTTATCTGTGCTTATATCTATTATGCCCCTCGCTCAGTCTTGTGGAGACTGACACCTCACCTTTCAGTTTTGCAGGTTGTGTGCTAGGCGAGATTGGTGTCGAGTCCAGTCTTTCATTTCGGGTCTAGCACGTGTCCATCCTACTTTGTTGCATATGTATTGTTATCTACTGTTTTATGAAATGTTATGTATTTGAGAGATGATAATGTATTGATATGTAAAGTTAGGATTTGGTTTGCTTGATAAATGTTCGTGAATGGCATACTTGTGATTACACTTTTTTTTTTCCTGTTGTGATAATTGGTTTGGGGTTAGTCCCGCCTAGCTAGATAGCATTTATTTTCTTGTCACCCGTTCGCTATGGCTCAGTTCATGTATGGATTGTCCGTTTCATATGTGGACTGAGCTATAGTGCGGGGGATGTGGCACCTTTGCGCTTCGGGTGTTACATCTAAGGTGGTATCAGAGCCCGGTTGCAAAACCGGATCTCTAGTGTCGTGTCGTGTCGAATCTAGGTCGTGCGGCATAGGAATTAATTGTTAACTTGAGAGTCTTGCATTATTATTTGAAATTATTTGATCTATTTGAATTATTTGAATAACTTGAAGTCTTTGAATTATGTGAATTACTTGTAACTTGAGAATTATTTGCAACCATTAGCATCCACTAATTCAACATGCATCCTTAGTGTCTTGAATACGGGATGCACCGAGGTCGTCATCATCGTGATCGTTCTCAGGGACATCGACATCGTCGGCATCATCATCGAGAGAGATCACCACCCCCTCCAGCTCAACCACAGGACTTCATGAATGCTGTGGTTGGCCTTATTGATCAGAGGATGAGAGAGCATGTTCCTCCTGCATCGCCTGCTCCACCTGTGCAACTAGAAGCACCTATCTCAACTATACTTCGGGAATTCCAGAATCAACACCCTCCTAAATTCTTCCATGGCAATGATACCGAGGCGGAGATGTGGCTAAAGGAGGTAGAGAGAATTTGGGAGCTTAGACCATGTGAGTCTCGAGAGAAAGCTCGTTGCACCATTACATTGATCCAAGGAGAGGCTTACTCTTGGTGGGAAAGTACTAAGATAGTGTTGGAGGCCGCCGAGGAGGAGATTAATTGGGAGGTCTTTACTCGAGAGTTTAAGAATAAGTTCATTCCTCCCTCAGCGCGTACTAGGAGATTGAAGGAGTTTACCGAGTTAAGGCAAGGAAGGATGTCAGTTTCGGAGTATATATCCGAGTATGAGAGGCTGTCTCATTATGCACCTAATATAGCGAGTGATGACTTTCATAAAGCAATGCAATTTGTGCAAGGTCTTCGACCGGACATACAGGAGGCATTAGAAGCGGTCAATACAAGCACGTGGGCCAAAGCTACTAGCAATGCTTTGAAAGTTGAGGATGCCATCAATGCTAGGAGTTCTACCTCACGAGCGGGATCGATTCAGAAGACTCCACCTAAACCGGCTTTGTCACCATCTCCAGAAAAACCTCTTTGCACTTATTGTGGACGTGACAGCCACACTTATGATGGTTGTAGGAAGCGGTTACGTCTGTGTTTTCGTTGTGGGGGTGCTGAGCACCAGATAGATACATGTCCGGAGCGACAAGAACTATCCACCGGGGGTCAACGACCATTTAATAGGCAAGAACAACGGTGAACGGTACATCTAAACATGCATATCACGGGCATCATATGCTTCTTATTTTATATATTGTATTCCTTGTGTTTTCTATTTGCTCTTGTGTGAGTAATTGAAGTGTTGTTCTTCCTACTTGCTTCATATGTGTTGGTGCATGTATGGGATTATTTAAGTTTGTGCGTGGTGTGGTTGTGCGAGAGACGGGGTGCTCTCTTCTTTGCTCGAAAGTCGGGGCGCTCTCTCGTGTGTGGAGAAATGGGGTTTTCTCATTAATTGTTTGGAGAGACGGGGTTCTCTCGTCACGTGTTTTAATTTATAGTTCAAGCAGTGGACCTGGGGACCAGGTCCTCTTAAGGAGGCGTGATTGTAACGCCCCAAATTCTCAATTATGCGATAGGTGATTTAATGTGAAATAATTGCCAATTATGACTTAATTGTTTAATTGCATAATTGTCCTTAAGTGGTCATTTTATTAATTTGAGGACCTAATTGCATGAAATAGTTTTGGACTTAATTGATCATTTTCCATGAGTGTGAACTTAATTGCATGACTTTTAAAGTGGAGGGATCTAATTGCAATTTGTGCCTAGTTTTATAATATCTAGCATATATCCTTGATTGCATCAAACACACCCACACTTGATCCCTCCCTTATCTCCCTCATCTCGTTCAAACCCGAGCAAGAAGAAAGAAGAGGATTCTTCATTTGAAGCTTGGATTCAAGTGTTAATTGCATGAATTGAAGCATCATCACCATCACAACATCATCTCTTTTCCTTCTTTTCATTCGTTCAAGGTATGAGCTTTAGTTGGGGAAATACATGAATATATATGAGAGCTAGGGTTATGTGTTGAGCTTGGTAATTTATGTTCTAGTTGTTGGAAGCATGATTACATGGTTCTAGCTATGATTTGATACATATATTGTGGAGTTTATATGCTTGGAGCATGAGTTCATATGTGGGTTCCAAAGTGTAAATTCTTGGTGATTAATGAGAGATATGAATGTTTATGTTAGATTTTATTGTATACTAAGCATGTATACATGTTACTTCATGTTTTAGATGTATTTTGGTACTTGGAATTGGTGTTTTGTTGTTGTTGTGGTCTTGGCCGAAACTCCCCTGTAACTGCTCTGTTTCTGTAATGTGCAGAAACTTGGAACGATCGTTCCCGCCTTAGTGCATTTTGGGAACGGGCGTTCCCAGGCTTCTGTGTGTGGTTAGGCCAGCGAGACTGGGAACGGCCGTTCCCACTTTGGCCTTTGTGCCGGAAGGGCCGTTCCCAGCCAAAGCGTGTTTTAATTTTAATAAAACGCTGGCGCGTTTTGAAAGGCCACGAGAACGGCCCTTCCCATTTTCAAAGGGAAGCCGGAACGGCCGTTCCCGCATGCCTGACAGAACAAAATATTCTGCATAAAATTGCATTTTTAACACCTCGTTCCAATGGCTTCTTTGACCCCGATTTGATATTATATGATCTAAAATGAAGTGAAACAAGATGTTTTCATGTCACATTGCGTTTTGCTCGTCGTCTCGTTGCATTTCGCCGTTCGTCATATTTGGTGCATTTTGAGTCGTGTCTTATGTACACTTGTCTTTGTTGCTCAGACCGGCACGCCAGTGACGTGGAGTGGGCTTCTTGGGCCGTGCCTTTATCTTTATTTTGTCGGTACAGGTGAGGTTTAATTGCTAGATATCTAGAACCATTACAACCCTATGTGATGTTTTAGGCCAAAAGGTATATATATATCTATAGTTTCCAAACTCTATTGAATTGTAACTGATTTAACGAATTGTATCGTATTGATTGATCGTGTTTTGGGCGAGTATATTGTATCGTGCACTGTGGGCCCGAGAGTTAGTGTTTGAGCCAACCAGGAAAGCATGGGCTGACGGGTAACTCTTACACTCCTCTCAACCGTGGGGATGAACCCTGAATCCACTAGGAGGTTTGGTGGAGGAAGGAGTCCCGTGCGTGGGAGTCATGTTCCCGACGTACATCGTGTTTACCGTGGATGGATCGGGCCTTGCAAACCCACCATCATTGGAGGAAGAAGGAGTCATTGAAACTGCTACGTGTGCACTATAATTGATTGCGTGATCGCTTAATTAATTAATGAAAAGTATCGTGATTGTACACTGTCGGAGTAAGGTTGGAGAATGCCCTCACTCGCCGGGCCACTAATTGATTGATTGATTGTTAAATCTGATAGTTGTAATCTCGGGCGAGTTCTAAGTATTCGTGAACCTGTTTTGTTTCTGTTATAAAACCTTACCCGAGGTTATGATTTGCATGTTATCTGCGCTTATATCTATTATGCCCCTCGCTCAGTCTTGTGGAGACTGGCACCTCACCTTTCAGTTTTGCAGGTTGTGTGCTAGGCGGGATTGGTGTCGAGTCCAATCTTTCATTTCGGGTCTAGCACGTGTCCGTCCTACTTTGTTGCATATGTATTGTTATCTACTGTTTTATGAAATGTTATGTATTTGAGAGATGATAATGTATTGATATGTAAAGTTAGGATTTGGTTTGCTTGATAAATGTTCGTGAATGGCATACTTGTGATTACACTTTTTTTTTTCTGTTGTGATAATTGGTTTGGGGTTAGTCCCGCCTAGCTAGATAGCATTTATTTTCTTGTCACCCCGTTCGCTATGGCTCAGTTCATGTATGGATTGTCCGTTTCACATGTGGACTGAGCTATAGTGCGGGGGATGTGGCACCTTTGCGCTTCGGGTGTTACAGTGCCACTATCTCTATGGTGCTACGTTCGAGGTGTTTTCGGATCATAAGAGTCATAAGTACTTGTTCACGCAGAAAGAGCTTAACTTGAGACAGAGGAGATGGTAAGGCAAATGTGGTTGCCGACGCTTTGAGCAGGAAGGCCAGTATTTTGAGTTTAGTGGCAGGGTTTTCTGAGCAGAGTTCGACTGTGGTGGTTTCTGTGGCTAGATTAGCCAACATTACGGTTCAGCCTGATTTGAAGCAGAGATTGTTAGAGGCTCAGTCTACGGATGCCGAGATTCAGAGATTGGTTGCACGTTCGAGAGATGATCCAGAGACTAAGTTTGGATTTGATGATTCGGGTTTGTTCAGGTTCAATGCAAGAGTGTGTGTGCCTAACCAGCTCAAGAGGGTAATACTTGAGGAGGCGCACCGCTCCTGTTATTCCATTCACCCGGGAGGTACGAGGATGTACCGGGACTTGATAGAATTGTATTGGTAGAGTGGCATGAAGAGGGATGTCGCATTCTTTGTGAAGCGATGTCTAACATGCCAGATGGTTAAGACGGAACATCAGAAACTGGGAGGTACTGACCAACCACTTCCGATACCGGAGTGGAAGTGGGAGCAGGTGATTATGGACTTTGTGTCCGGCCTGCCGAGGTCTAGGAGAGGATTCGACGGGATTTGGGTAGTGATAGACCGTTTGACTAAGTCTGCCCATTTCCTTAAGGTTCGGATGACGGATAAGGTACCTATGTTGGCTGAATTGTATTGTAATGAGATAATGAGGCTACATAGAGTTCCGGCTAGCATCGTGTCAGCTCGGGATCCTCGATTTACCGCTAGTTTTTGGCAGGATCTTCAGAAGTGCTTGGGTGCAAAGCTTAATTTTAGCACCGAATCACATTCTCAGACTGATGGACAGTCAGAGCGGTTGATTAAGTATCTTGAGGATATGTTAAGGGCGTGTACGTTAGATTTTAAGGATAAATGGGATAAGCACTTGACATTGGTTGAGTTCGCTTACAACAACAACCACCAGGCTTTGACTGGTATGGCTCCTTACGAGGCACTTTATGGGAGGAAGTGCAGGTCGCCACTTTATTGGGACATTGAGGATTGGTGATGGACTAAGGAGGATAAGCTCACGAGAGCAAAGGCCTCGGCTAAGATTGAGAAAACGGTTGAGGAGGTTAAGTTAATTCATCAGAGAATGAAAGCAGCTCAGGATAGACAGAAGAGTTATGCGGATAAGAGGAGAAGGCCCCTTGAGTTTGAGGTTGGAGATCGTGTCTTCTTGAAGGCATCGCCTAGGAAGGGCTTTCCTCGTATTGGTAGAGGTGGGAAGCTTAGCCCTCGATATCTTGGACCGTTTGAGATTCTGGAGAGGATTGGAGAGGTGGCGTATAGATTGGACCTACCGCCGAGTTTGACTGGGATTCATAATGTGATCCACGTTTCACAGCTTCGGAGGTTCTACCCTGATGAGTCAACGGTTTTACCGGTTGAAGAGGTACAGCTTGAGTCCGATTTGACGATTGTGAAGCACCCGGTTGAGATTCAGGATCGGAAAGTACAAGTGTTGAGAAACAAGCAGATTCCCTTGGTCAGAGTGTTATGGAGAGATCAGAAATCTGAGGAATCGACTTGGGAGACTGAAGAGAAGATGAGGAAGATGTACCCAGAGTTGTTTCGAGCAGCAAACCTGAGGCCAGGTTCTCCTAAGGGGGGGAGGTTGTGACGCCCGGTCCGATAAATCGTACAGGTATGCGCCACGAGAGAGTTTACCTTATGCAACTATATGATTTAATTCCCTTTTTATGTGTTTAGATCCAACATTGATTGAAAGTGTGACTTAATTAACTAAAATCCAAAATGGTAAAATATGAATTCTTACATGACAACTTAAGAATGGAACTTGGTTGAATTTAAATTAGTTGTTGGAGTTAGATTTAAATAGGACTTGGACCTATTTGTGTGTTTGGGCCTAACATGAGTTAGGTGAGTTTTGGGTCGTTCGGGACCTATATGAGCTCGGGAATTCGAATTCCAATTCCGACACCGCCATTGTGTTCGTTTCAATGATTCGAGTCCAACGGAATTTACTTCACAATTTTTAGATACCGTTTGGACCTTTATCCCTTCTATTGACCGGTTCACTTGAACCGGGAGTTACTTAAACCGGTTTTCTTATCTTGACCTAAAACTATCAGCCACTACATAACCTAGATCCCCTTTTCATTTCATTTCAAACCACACACGTTAGCCCAAAGTGGATCATGGAGAAACTTCAAGAGAAGATCAAGACTTGAACCATCTTTCATTCTAAGAGCTCATATTCTTTGATTCCTCATTCCTTCACAAGACAAGGTAAGCTTTGGATCTCTTTTGATGAGTATTTCATTTCTATTCTTGGATTAGAGCATGAAATTGTTAGTATGAACTTGAATGATGAGATCTTGAACGATGAGATCTTGAATTCCTTAAGCAAGCCTTGGTGATTTGAATGCTCCTTATGTGCCTTAGTTGCTGGAAATTCGTGAAGGAAGACTAGGAATTCATATCTTCATGTTTAAGCTTGAAATTCATGAAAATGGGCGTTTGAGATTTTGGGCAAAAACCTTCCTAAACTTGAATTAATTGATGTTTTGATGCTAAGCATGATTTATATGATGTTACACCTGAATTTCGTGATATTTTATGGTGGATTTTTGTTGGATTGATGATTTTTTGGTGTTCCCCTTCTTCTTCCCAAAACTGTCAAGTTTTTGCTCCAGATCCATGGCCGTAACGGCCGTTCCCGTTTGTGCTTTAAGCCCGGAACGGCCCTTCAGGGCTAGGGTTTGGTTTTGGCGGTCGAACATCGGAACGACCGTTCCTATGTGTGCTTGGATAGGGAACGGACGTTCCCAGACTCGCTTGGCCTTGGTGTGGGAAGGACCATTCCCATGCTATGTTGTGCATGGGAATGGCCGTTCCCATGCGTCTGTGACCCTTTTTACTTGCTTTTTCGTGCGTATTTGATTCGTTTAAGTTTCTACTTGACTTGTATGCTCCGATATGACTTGGAATGCAATCTCTGAACATTAATAGCACATTACTTGCATGATTTACTTGAATATTGAATTTTCCTTTGTAACCAACTTGATAAGCATCATTCCATTTCGCATGTCATTCATACTTTGTACGCCGTGCATCTTACTTGGTTCATGTAGAGTCCAAGTTTGGGCTTCTGTATGTTTTGTTACAGAGTTTGGTGGTGCCGGTGAGCCCGAGGTTTTAGTGCTTGGCCCTTCACACTCTCAGACTCCACTATTACGAGGTGAGGTTTGGGATTTTGTATAGTTATGCGACCTATAGCCTTTATATGTTGATTTTTACCCTTGCATGCGAGTGTACCTTATTATAAGTACATATGTGTTGGATATGATATGTTTATGACCTTCTTTTTGCGTCCTGCGTGGGTGGGAGCCTTCGTGGCTTAAATTCCACAACGTAGGGATATCTATAAAAACCAGTTTTTGAGGCATATGTAAGCTTTTTGGAAAGTTCAGTTATGTTATGATTCTGTAGCGAGTTAGCCATGATAGATGGTATCTGTTCTCTTCTGTACTGTTCTGTTGTGGATCCGAGGAGCTACGGGTAATGGGTCCCCCGGCACGGTTAGGGCCATCGGGGTTTCAACCATGTGCGTATGTTCCATTTGAGATATCATTGCGTGACTCAGGGAGATAGGGGAGGCGTGATATCTTGAGCCTCTAGCTAAGGCCGGGGAGGACTCTTGTGGGTTCGCTACCCCCTTGAGGTCGAGTCTATTATAGACGGTTTTATTATGGATGGTTAGGGCCAACGCGGGTCTCTTCCATCATTGGAGTTGAGGAGGGACTTATTTTTGTATTTCCGTTTTGTTCTGTTATGAGGAGTAAAGGTGGGATGCTCGTACTCGCCGAGCATGTGTTCTTTTCTATTATGGAATTATGAATCGGGATAGAGTCCTCCTGGAAAATGGTTTCTAAACTTATATCTATATCAATTTGGGTTACTTCAGAATGTTTTGGTATGCAACACCTATCCCCGGTTCATGAGTCCATCCTTTTATTCTGTGCTATGCTCTTTATATATATATTGTGGGTGTGCGTTAGCCCCCTCACTCGGTCAAGTTGACTGACCCCTCATTTAATCTTTTAGTTGCAGGTCTGTTGGCGTTTGCCAGGCGGGAGTGAGTCCTTTGAGTTGCACTTCGTCGGTCTAGCCTTTCTAGTTGCATTTGTCTATCATACACTTTACTTATGTCATGACTTGTAGACTTGAGATTATACTTTATCTTTCTGTAGCCCTGTGTGGCATTCGTATTCGGCCCTGTGTGGCACTTGATGATTATTACGTTATGTTGATCGGATATTCGGGACTAGGTATCTATGCTACTTGAACCCGTCACCTGTTATGCTTGTTGATATTCGAGATTAGGTATCTATGCTAGTTGAATCCGTCACTTGCTTTGAATGTTGATTTAAATGCTTCCGCTATCTTGTTTTCAATGTTTTAGTTGCTTCCGCACTCTGAGTCTGTCGAATTAGATCCGCCTAGCATAGCGTGTGTGTTTGTCTCCCGTTCTCTCTGATTCGGATTCGGGCATGGACTTCCATTTCATGACCGGGTCTGGGTCTCAGTGCGGGGGATGTGGCATCCTCCGTTTGGGGTGTTACACCAAACACCCGTTTCGATTGGAATTTCTGGGCAGTGAGTTACGCGAAAAACAGAGGTTCAAACCCAAACTCCAAAAACACCAATTTTTGCCAAGAAAATTAATACCAACCATAACATATGCAATAACAACAAGGAAAGCTTAAACAACCAAGAATCATGCATCAAAGCTCAAGAATATGCAAGCCCACCGAAATGCATCCCAACCTCATTTATGATACCAAGCAATAAATGCAATCCCAACCAAAACCATGAATTAAATGCAACATATTAATCAGATAGACAGTATAAATGAAGTCACAACTCATGCTAATCAATCCAAGGATCAAATATTACAAAGTTGTCATGAAACCCTTACTATTCATTCAATTCCCCAAACTCAAACAAAATCACAATATTAAGAAGAAGACAATCGGTAGAAAGTTAGAGGAGATCGTGGGGATTCCGAAACTCACTTTGGATCGAAAAATGACGGAGAATCGAAAGAGATATGAGCTTGTGAAAATTAGAGGGCTTCGGGAGCTTTTCTCTCTTCTTCCTCTTTGGTTGATGTGTTTGTGAAATTTTTAAGGGGAGAGAAGGGTTCAAGAATATAAAGGGTGGTTCGGTCCGATTTATTTGGGTCTCGGTTCGGTTCAAGATTTTTCCCCGGTTTAATTGTTTCGGTTCAAAAGGTATCGGTTCAATTCCAAAATCCCCAAAATCTCACAACACGAAATTAAAATCAATTAAGCAATTACGTCACATAATTCAAATAATTCTATCCTAAACACAATTAGGAATTAAATCATATAATTTACCTGACCGAACTGTAGAACGGGGTGTCACAACCTCCCCCCCTTAAAATGGACTTGTCCTCAAGTCCGAACCGATTCCTCAAACAAACCTGGATATAATCTTCGCATCTTCTCCTCAATTTCCCAAGTTGACTCCTCGGAGTTTTGATCTCTCCAAAGTACCCTAACCAAAGGAATTCACTTATTCCTCAACACTTGAACTTTCCGATCTTGGATTGCCACCAGATGTTTCATAACAGTCACGTCCGGTTCCAACTGTACATCTTCGACGGGGAGAATAGTATCTTCATCGGGGTAATATTTACGGAGTTACGAGACATGAAACACGTTGTGTATCTCAGTCAAGTTGGGCGGCAAATCCAATCTATACGCCGTTTCCCCGATTCTCTCCGAAATCTCAAAAGGCCCGAGGTATCGCGTATTCAGCTTTCCTCCTCTACCAATACGAGTGAAGCCCTTCCTAGGGGACGCTTTCAAAAAGACTCGGTCCCCGACTTCGAACTCTAAAGGCCTCCTTCTCTTATCGGCGTAACTCTTTTGCCGATCTTGTGCCGCTTTCATTCGTTGTTTAATTTATCGGACCTTCTCAATAGTGTCCTCATTATTATTTCTCGGCGTTGCTCTTATGAGTTTACCATCCTCGGTCCATTTCCAATCCTCGATTTCCCAATACAACGGTGATCTACACTTCATCCCATACAAAGCCTCATACGGAGCCATCTTAATTGAGGCTTGATAGCTATTGTTATACGCAAACTCAACCAAAGGTAAATGCTCATCCCACTTATCTTGAAAGTCTAAAGCACATGCCCGGAGCATATATTCCAAATATTGTATCAACCTCTCGGATTGTCCGTCCGTTTGAGGATGTGATGCTGTGCTAAATTTGAGTTTGGTATCCAAGCACTTTTGAAGATTTTGCCAAAATATCGAAGTGAATCTCGGATCCCGATCGAAAACAATACTAGCTGGAACCCGATGCAATCGTACAACCTCTCTACAATTCAACTCAGCTAACTTCGGTACGTTGTCCGTCATTCGAACCTTGAGAAAGTGAGCCAACTTCGTCAATCTATCCACAATCACCCATATTCCATCATACCCTCGTTTCGCTCTAGGCAAGCCGGACACGGAGTCCATAGTCACTTGCTCCCACTTCCACTCGGGAATCGAAAGTGGTTGGAGAGTTCCACCCAGTTTTTGGTGTTCCACCTTAACCCTTTGGCACATTAGACATCGCTTCACGAAGTTCGCGACGTCCCTATTCATACCATTCCACCAAAACTGCTCCTTCAAATCCCGATAAAGCCTCGTACCACCCGGATGAATGGCATACCTTGAATGATGTGCCTCCACAAGTATTATTCTCTTAAGCTCTTCCAGGGACACATATTCTCGTTTTAAACCTCAGCGAACCCGACTCATCAAAATTGAACTTAGGATTCAAAATCCTTTCCAATTTAGTTACCAACTTTTGCATACCCGGATCCATCTTTTGGGCTTCTAACGATTGTTGGAATAAATCCGGCTTCACGGTAAGATTCATCTACCAACACTCTGAAACCAACAACTTACTCGAAAATCCCACATCCAAGTTAGCCACGCTCGCCTTCCTACTCAAAGCGCCAACTACCACATTAGCCTTTCCGGGGTGGTATTGGATTTTACAATCATAATCCTCTAAGAATTCCATCCAACGCCTTTGTCTCACATTTAACTCCTTTTGAGTAAATAAATACTTGAGGCTCTTGTGGTCGGTAAACACCTCCAACGTTGCCCCGTAAAGGTAGTGCCTCCACTTCTTCAAAGCAAATACCACGGCCGCCAACTCGAGATCATGGGTCGGGTAATTCCTCTCATGCTCCTTCAACTTCCTTGAATCATAAGCCACCACTCGACCATTTTGCATTAACACACACCCAAGACCTTTCTTAGAGGCATCTGTGTAAACCGCATAACCCTTGGTCCCTTCGGGTAAGGTGAGAACCGGTGCCGAAGTTAATTTCTCTTTCAAAACACGGAACTCTCTTCACACTTGTTATCCCATTCAAATTGCACCTTCTTCTTCGTTAATTGAATCAACGGGGCAGCAACCTTAGAGTAATCTTATACGAACCTTCGATAATATCCCGCCAACCCAAGAAAGCTCATAACCTCCGAAGCATTCTTCTATTTCTCCCAACTCTTCACCGTCTCAAACTTGAAGGGATCGACTTCAATTACCTTGCCCGAAATTATATGGCCTAAAAACGTGACTTTGTCGATCCAAAACTCACACTTACTAAACTTTGCATAAAGCTTGTGCTCCCTCAAAGTCTCCAAGACTATCCTCAAATGTTGTGCGTGCTCTTCAACGGACCTCGACTACACCAAGATGTCGTCTATAAATATTACCACGAATTGATCAAGGAATGGCCTAAACACCCGGTGCATCATGTCCATGAATACGGCTAGAGCATTCGTTAACCCAAACGGCATCACCACAAATTTAAAGTGCCCATAACGCATGTTAAATCCGATCTTGGAAATATCCCCCTCCCTAATCCGCAGCTGGTAGTAATCCTGCCATAAATCTAACTTGGAATATACCTTGGAACCTTACAAGACATCAAATAATTCCTAGATATACGGTAAAGGGTATTTGTTCTTGACTGTCATCCGGTTCAACTCACGGTAGTCTATACACATCCTTAATGTTCCGTCCTTCTTCTTCACAAATAACACGGTAGCACCCCACGGAAAATACTCGTACGGATGTACCCACACGTGAGAAGCTCATCAAGCTGCGTCTTTAACTCCTTAAGTTCCGCCGGAGCCATTCTATAGGGAGTCTTCGAAAAAGGCTCAGATCCGCGATAGCGGTTGATAACGAATTCGATATCCCTATCGGGTGCCAAAGAACCCAAACTCTCAGGGAATACATTTGCATATTCTTGCATAACCTCCGTCTCTTCGAGTTCGGCTTGATCCTTAGGCTTGTTTAGGAGATAAGCCACAAAACCTATTGCACCGTCCTGGACCATTTCTCTAGCCTCCACAAACGAAATAAAAGGGCTTTACTTCAACTTCTCGCCCGCGAAAACCAGCTATCCCAACAAAACCTTCTTCTCTCTACAATCTATAACGGCCCAGTACTCGTACAACCATTCCATACCGAGAATAATCCCATACTTCTTCATTGGCATCTCAACCAAATCCGCAAGGAAAACGCAATCTTCAAAACTCACCGAACAACCCTTGAAAACCCTGGAAGTCACAAAACTACCACCGAGGGGAAAGCTAACCACATAATCATGCGTACACATAGTGATAGGCAAGCACATAGATGAAGTAAGATCCCGAGATATGAATGAATGCGTAGCCCCGGGATCGAATAATACATGAAATATATTGCCATGAATGCTAACTGTACCTTCCACCACGGCATTGGGGTCGATCTCAACGGCCTCTTCTTCCTCGCCTCCCAATGCAT
This sequence comes from Lantana camara, assembly GCA_037501455.1. Classification (NCBI taxonomy): domain Eukaryota; kingdom Viridiplantae; phylum Streptophyta; class Magnoliopsida; order Lamiales; family Verbenaceae; genus Lantana; species Lantana camara. The sequence goes on along the minus strand of CM074860.1, from coordinate 47,648,719 downwards.
AAGCTCTTGCTTGTATCGCCGGCCTTTTGTTTCCTCCCACGGTGAAAGCTTGCTTCTTCTTCAGGTAATTGTTCACCATATGATCCGGTGAACCACAATGATAGCACCGCTTGTGCAACTTGAAGCAATTCTCAACCCGGTGATTTCCTTGGCAATGGGTGCATTGGCCGGGTGTGGGAAGTGCAATAGGCGGTGCTTGGCCCACGGGTCGGGGTTGTTTAAAGTGAGGCTTGGCCGGAGTAAAAGATTGTTGTGCCGATCTCTTTCCAAATTTGTTGAAATTTCCCGAGTTTGACCCTTGTCCCGAATGTGAAGTCTTCCTCCTCAAAACAACTCTCTCCTCGACCCTTAAAGCCTTATCGATCACCTTCACCCGCGTGCTTGTGTTAGCGGCTTCCAGAGCATCCTTCATGTCTTCACGTAGACCATGGAAAACTGAGAGGCTTGCGCTTCGTCATCATTGGCAATATTCGGGGCATACCGGGAGAGCCTTTCAGACTCATTAATATAGTCCGTAATCGACATGCTCCCTTGTTTAAGATCCATAAACTCCCTCAACCTCCGGTTCCTTGTAGCCTTAGGGATATATTTGTTCTTGAATTCCCGAACAAATACTTCCCATGTAATCTCCTCTCCTGAGGCTTCTAACTTTCCTTACACGCTCGACCACCAATTGTAAGCTTGACCTTGAATCATGGTAAGAGTACATTGTAGCTTTTCCATAGGCCCGCAAGGTATGAGATTCCATACCCGATTTGTTTGCACGAGCCACTCCTCTGCTTGGACATCATTCCCACCAACAAAGACCGGTGGATTTTGGTTCTTGAACTCCCGGAGAATAGTGGTAACGTGGCCTCCTCCATTATTCCCGGTCAGAGGTGCGTTGTTTCGCTCTTGTGCCCTTTGTTCTAGAAATGTTGCCAATCTTTCCATAAAATTCCCCGGAAGCATATGTGGTGGTGGTGGCGTATTCTCATGGCGAGGGGAATGATCACGATGTTGATGGCGTTCTGGGGATCTATCTCGGCGGTGGTGTCTTCTAGGAGGCATCTTTCTACAAAACAAAAGATTCCAGTTCATATGCGTAAGGGTTACTACATGTTCATGTGCATAATTAACAAGAAATTGATCAAATAATCACGTAAATGTTCACATAAAAGCATATAAATAATCAAGTAATATGCACATAACCACATCGTCCTAGACCGTACGACCTAGGCAACCCAACACGACGCTAGAGCTCCGGTTTTGCAATCGGACGCTCTGACACTACTTTAGGATGTGACGCCCGAGCATGGTCATTCACATCCCCCGCACTTAAACCCGAATTCACATATGAAATAGAAGTCCATACATAAACCCAAGCCTAAGCGAACATGTAGCGCCTCCCCTAACACTACAACCCCCGCACCGCAATACTCCCCGAATGGAGATTAGACCCAACACTCAAGAAATACTACAGCGAACGAACAAGATAATATATGAGTAAAGAGTATGATACAGTGCAGCGGAAGATAAAGAGGTTTAAAACTTTGCCAGTAACAGGGAGGATAACGTATAACGAAGCAGGAATATTATTATTGCTCAAGGTAGTTTTCAAAAGAGTACAATAGGATGACATGCAAGGGCAAAGTATGAGATACTTTAATTCTATGGAGAATAGGCTCAAAACTGTGTACTTTTATGATCAGATCCAGCCTACTATCGTAATGCTTCAAGATACCTCTAGTTGTCGCTCCATGATTCCTGAAATCATGTATTTTAAAGTAGGCGAGAGGGTTAGTCAAAGTGACTAAGTGAAGGGGGTATGAGGGTTTATAGATATATGTATATGTATATATATATATATATATATATATATATATATATTTATATGATCAAGAAGATCTTGATCTACAAAATTAACAATAGGATATAGCAAATATGGAACGGTTCATGATATGTGTAAAACAGGGATAGGGGTAGTTTGGAATAGTTGTAGAAATATGAACCTTTTGTAACATGAACATTAACGCCCGCAAGCTAGGCCTCTCCATATGTAACTCCTTAAATAATTGGTAAAACATTATCGGGCTGATCAAGGCACCGACACTTCAATAAAACTAATATAATAATATTTCCTTACTCCAGTGCCGTGGGGAGCTACCCCTAATGGCCATGAACAATTTGCGGGAAGTGGTGTTCCCTTATAACTTGGTGTGGAATAACTAACCTCCAGTTAAACCACTACCAAGAGTTTGGTGGCAGTCTGCAGCACCAACAACACCCTCGGCCCGATACCTTCCGGGTAATTGCTCGATACGGATACAGAACGGGCCCATAACATGAATCAAGAACAATATTTTGCTTGCATAACCCAGAATCAACATTTTGATAAAGTGGACTTAAAATATATAATGTCCTAGTAAAACGTTGATTCCGGCATGAAAGTATTTTTCCCTTAAGTGGGACATTGTAATACAATAAAATGTATATAGGGTAGTAAATCAAAATGATAGGTAGGCTTGGAAATAGTTTTTAAATAGATACATATGTATAGCATGATTCCAGTTGAAAACATTTTAACTGTGACGCCCCGTCCGATAAATCACACAGGTATGCATCACGAGAGAGTTTACCTTACGCATTTATGTGATTTAATTCCCTTCCTATGCGTTTAATTCCAACTTTGATTGAAATGGGATTTAATTGACTAAAATGAAAAATGATAAAATATGAATTCTTGCATGACAACCTAAGAACGGAACTTATGTGAATTTAAATTAATTGTTGGAGTTGGATTTAAATAGGACTTGGACCTATTTGTGTGTTTGAGGCCCAACTTGAGTTAAGTGGGTTTGGGTCGTTTGGGACCAATATGAGCTTGGGAATTCGAATTCGAATTCCGACACCACCATTGGACTTGATTCGGTGATTCGGATCCAATGGAATTTACTTGATATCTTTCGGAAACTATTTAGACATTAAACCCTTTTACTTTGACCTATTGGGCCGGAAGTCATTTATTTGAGCCCAAATCCTAATAAAGCCTCTAGCCTCATATTATATCTTAGAAACCCTAATGAAATCTTTAGCCACCGTATATATACCATAAAACCCTAACCTAGCTTCATTTTAATCTTCACTTCACACAAATCATATCATCCATGGAAGAGCTTCAAGAGAGGATGAAGATCTAAGACTTTCCTACACCTTCAAGAGCTCATATCTCCCTCGTTTCTTCATCATTTCGCAAGCCAAGGTAAGCTATGGAATTCTCTTGATGTGTATTTCATTTCTATCCATGAATCTAAGCATGAAATTGAATGTATGAGCTTATATGAGGAAGTCTTGTGAAAATGTTGATTTATGCCCAACTTGAAGATTATGCCTTATATGATGAACCCTTGAGATCTTAAGCTTCAATATGTGTTAAACATGATTTATGTGATGATATGTATGATTTTCGTGGAATTTTGTTGGTTGTTTTTGGGTGAAATCCGCCATTTTTGGCCTTGGAAGTCTTCTTCCCGAAGCTGTCACGTTTCTGCACTAGACTGACGCCCAGATCTGGTCGGAACGGCCGTTCCATTTTGGCCTTGAGCCCGAAACGGCCTGTCCTAGCCAGGGCTGATGTCATCACCGAAGACAGGAAGGACCGTTCCCATTTATGCCTTGTGCTGGGAACGAACGTTCCCAGCTTCGTTGGGCAGGTCCACGAGAAAGACCCCCTCCCATGCAAGACTATGCATGGGAATGGCCATTCCCAACCCCCTGTTCCCCTTTTATGCATGTTCTTTTGTTTTTACTTGATCCGTTTGAAATGCTTTATGAATTATATGTTATGATATGACTTCGATTCCATTCTTAGATGAAAATACGTCAATTTAATTGAATAACTTCGTATGAAAGTTTGTCCTATGTTATGCTACTTGACCTATGTGGTTCATATCTTTCCATAATGCATTGTTAAACCTTAATACTTCGTTAATTGCATGATTTAGTGGAATATGCGAACTATGCTATGTGATCCATGTGTACACTTCCTTCCATAATACATATCATTCGTCTCTTGGTACGCCGTGGGTCTTACTTGGTTCATATTGAGTTTAAGTCATGGGCTTTTGTACGTTTGTTGCAGAGTTTGGTGGTGCCGGTGGGCCCGTGGTTTAGATTGTTTGGCTCTTCACACTCTCAGACTCTACTATCACGAGGTGAGGTTTAGGATTTTATATAGTTATGCGACCTATGACCTTTACATGCTAATTTCTACCTTTGCATGCGAGTATACCCTACTATAGATACGTATGTGTTGGATATTATATGTTTATGACTTTTGTGTGCGTCCTGCGTGGGTGGAGGTCATTGAGGCTTAAAGTTCCATTGCGTAGGAATATATATAAAAACATGTTTTTGAGGCATATGTAAGCTATTTTGGAAATATCAGTTTTGTTATGTTTCTTTAGCGAGTTGGCCATGTTATATAGTATATGATCTATTCTATACTATTTTTGGGCCCAGGAGCTACGGGTAAAAGGTCCCCCGGGACGGTTAGGGCCGTCGGGTATTTACCCATTGCGTAGGATGTACCGGGACCCACCAGGAGGTTTGGTTGGGAAACGGAGTCCTGAGGGTTGTAGTAGCATTAGCACTCCCCTCGCCTGTCTTGATGGTTAGGGTTGCGCCACCCTACCATCACCCGAAGTTGAAGTTGGTATGTTATTTCTATTTTATGAGGAGTTGAGGTTGGAAGCTCATACTCACCGAGCAGTTGATTATGTTATGTTATGGAATTATGAATCGGGGATAGAGTCTTTCTGAAAAATGGTTTCTAAACTTATATCTATATCTATTTGGGTTCTTTCAAAATGTTTTGGTATGCAACACCTATCCTCGGTTCATGAGTCCATCCTTTTATTCTGTGCTATGCTCCTTATATATATATGTTGTCGGTGTGCGTTAGCCCCCTCACTCCGTCAGTTGACTGACACCTCATTTTATCTTTTAGTTTGCAGGATTCCTTTTCGCTTGAGCTAGGTGGAAGTGAGTCTTCGGTGTGAAACTTGTCAGTCTAGTTGGTGTTAGGATGCATTTGTCGCATACTTTACTTTTGTTATGTATTTATGTTTCACACTTGAAGGTTATGTTTATGTTCTACTTAGATACAAACCCGTGTTGGGTTAGTAAGCTAGCACTTGGATGTTAATAGATATTATGATGATACTTATGTTGTTTATTATGTTGGATTATGAATTGATATTCGGGATTAGGTATTTATGCTAGTTGAACCCGTCACCTGTTATATATGTTGATATTCGGGATTAGGTATCTATGCTAGTTGAACCCGTCAATTGTTTGGTATGTTGATTTAATTGCTTCTGCTATTTGTTGATGAATGTTTTAATTGCTTCCGCACTCTGAGTTTGTCAACTTAGATCTGCCTAGCCTAGTGTGTGAGTTGGTCTCCTGTTCGCTATGATTCGGATTCGGTCATGGACTTTCTATCTCATGACCGGGTCTGGATCTTAGTGCAGGGGATGTGGTATCCGCCGTCTGGGCTGCTACATCCTTAAGTGGTATCAGAGCTCTAGGTTGCAAAACCGAGCTCTAGTGTGGTGTTGTGTCTGTCTAGGTCGAACGACGTAAGACAATTTGGTTATGTGCACACCTGCATTATGATTTGAAGAGCTATGCATTCGAATTTTCATCACTTTGCTGAATTTATACTACTTGGTGCATTGCATTTCTTGGTAGTTCTTGATTGATTTATTACGTGGCATGAGCATTTACTAATCGACATGCATATTTCGACATTGAAGTTGTGAGATTTTCAGGATGCCACCGCTTCAACAATACCACAGTCAACTGTTTCATCCAAATCTGAGTGACCGGGGACAATCTTCGACTGGAGTACCACCAATGAATTTGATGGTGATGATGTACCGAGAATTTAGGACATTTGATCCTCCTCAATTCCAAGAAGGGAATGATGTAAGGGCCGAAGAGTGGCTTTCGAAATAGAGGGCCTTTTTGAGATATGGCCGTGCAACTCTCGAGATATGGCTCGCCTTGCTACGTTTCTACTACAAGGTCAAGCAAGGCAATGGTGGAAAATAGTTGCCCAACAGTTAGAGATAACGGGCGAAGAGTTGACGTGGGATGTATTTGTTCGAGAATTCCAAAAGAGGTTTGTAGGGTCATATTGCATGACCGAAGATTTGAAGAATTTCTCGCTTTAAAATAAGGAGAAAGAACCGTTGTGGACTACATAGAGGAATTCGAGAGGTTGGGCATGTACGTGCCCCACATTACGGGTAACGATCGGGTGAAGGCTAGATACTTCATGGAAGGTCTTCGGGATGAGTTCAAGGAAGCTTTAATTGTAGAGGATACAAGCACTTGGGATAAAGCCAAGGAGAAAGCATTACGAGTTGAAAATAGGTGGTTGATAAAAAGTAAGGAAATAAATGTGTCGGTGCCTAGACCTGAGCTAGGTTTATGCTCAAATTTATATGTGAGAGGGAGATCCGATCAACAGGGAACTCGAACCAAGAAGATTCGTGGAAAGAAGCATAAGAACAGAAACCCTCGAAAGCTGAAGAAAGAAATCCAACTACCCATTGTGGAGGAATCAACCATGCTTACGACGCGTGTCGGGATCGATTGAAGAGGTGCTATGCTTGTGGGTCAAAGGATCACAAGGTTTCCGACTGTGACCGATCGAGAGCTAATAAGCAACGAATATGAGACCAACGACTTCAGATTGGAGATCAAGATGAACTCGAACATTGAGGTATTAGCATTCATGGTACTTACATCCATACCACATTTCAATTTTGCAATTGTTTAATTGTTATGACATAATTGCCAATCATTACTAATTGTTACTTGATTGTCGTTGTGTGCTCGAATGATAACTATGTGATGCATCTCATTGCACTGTGACCCAACATGCATATCTATTGTTTACTTTTGGGATTTTTCTTCATCTATTCTGCCGAATTCTGTTCGATGAATCTAGGAAAGACGGGTAGAGTAAAGGGTCAGTTTGGGAAAGTCCACATACAAGAAAAGTCTGGGAATTGGTACACACTTTGAAGGAGGATTAACTCTCCAAAAGAAATTTTGTTGTCAAGCATAAAGCGAACTGAGGGAGGATTGGACTTGAGAAATAATGGTAGCGTCGGGATTAGCTCGTGGGAATGTGATTAAGGAAACAACAAGGAGTCCCACTATTGGAGCAGTTTGAACCAATATAACTACTGTTGAAATAAGAGTGTGAGTCGAAGATTGGGGATAAGTGTGACGAATTAATGTGAGGGTTTGGAGACCGATTTACTACAGATGAAAGATAGTGGCGCTACGGGTGAAAAAAGAAAAAAAAAAAAAAAACAACAACAACAAGGAGCAACCCAACAACAAAGGAAGGTACTCGAAGGTGTAGAAATTATGGATTGAATCAATGTGAGAGCTGAACCTTAGAATTATTGCGCTACCCAACAGTACGGGTAACACCAAAACTACATTTGGTTTAGAAAGAAGACCACAAGGATCACCCAAAGACTCTCTGCGCATTCTCATTTGACTTCAGGAGAAGGTGGGTGTATAACGTGATAAGATCAATGTCATACTCGATGGATCTCATCAGGAGAGAACTACGATTGCGAAATGAGGCTTGTTTTTGGTCTTTTTAAGAGACGTACGGACGGAAGGAACTTGATTTTAGGATTACCAACGAACAACCAGACACGTAGATCGTGCAGGGGGACTCCAATGACAAACTGAAGTCCGAGGAGATTAATCCATGGGAATGAGAAACAAGATTCGGGTAAAACTTAAGAGCGAAAGATTGGGTTAAAAGGAAAATTGGCGGGAATAGTGAATGACTATGGCTATGAATTGAAGACCGGAATGATTATTGAAGTATCAGACACATTGACAACTTCACAGAATGATAGCAGACAAGAAACTCCAGCATCGATCAACTTACCATCACAGAGACTTCAATACATCGGTGAACGGTACATTAAAACATGCATATCATGTGCATCATGCAGTTTCATTTTGTTGTGTGTGCTTTGATTTGATTGTTGGTTGCCTTTCGGGGTAACCTGAGCGTAACAGAGTTCTAGTTGCGAGGTAAGATGAGGGTTGTGCCTTGCAACGGACTTCAACTGACGGCTACGGTGATTAGGACACCTTGGGTTCCGTCGTATCTGTGTACAAGGGAGTTGTAAGATTTCCTCTACTTATGTGAAAGGAAGATGATGGATTTTTTCTAAGCTTTGTGCACGAGAGATGTTGGATTCTCTTGTACATAGATATTCGGGAGATGCTGGATTCTCTTGAATTTAGGGGTTTGAGAAATGCTAGAATTTCTTGAACTAGATCGTTGCAAGATGCCAGAATCTGTCCAACTTAGGCTGAGAGACGGGGTCCCCTCAATTGTCTGCGTCGAGAGACGGGGTTCTCTCTTGTGTGATCGAGAGATGGGGTACTCTCGCTTTTTGTGTTCGAGAGACGGGGTTCTCTCACCTTTTGTGCTGAGAGATGGGATTCTCTCTGTATATCTCGGTTACGATGCACGTCGACGACGACGGACTACAAGAAGTATGAACGGGACGTCCTTGAAGAGACGTTGGCCCTACATCGAAGAGACGGTTGTTTTTACTATAGAAGAATTACAATTTGCTTCGGACTTGATGATTGTGAAGTATCCAGTCGAGATACAAATCGGGAGATACAAGTCTAGGGAAAACAAGCAAATTCCTATGGTCAGGCCACTATGGGAAGGACATAAATCAGAGAAATCAACTTGGGAGACTAAGGAGGAGATGAAGAAGTTGTCTCCGGGTTGTTTGAAGCCGAAGAGTGAAACTGGGGACCAAGTTCTCCTAAGGAGGGGAGATTGTGACGCCCCGTTCGATAAATCGCACAGGTATGCGTCACGAGAGAGTTTACCTTACGCATTTATGGGATTTAATTCCCTTCCTATGCGTTTAATTCGAACTTTGATTGAAATGGGATTTAATTAACTAAAATGCAAAATGATAAAATATGAATTCTTGCATGACAACCTAAGAACGGAACTTATGTGAATTTAAATTAATTGTTGGAGTTGGATTTAAATAGGACTTGGACCTATTTGTGTGTTTGAGGCCTAACTTGAGTTAGTTGGGTTTGGGTCGTTCGGGAACAATATGAGCTTGGGAATTCGAATTCGAATTCCGACACCACCATTGGACTTGATTCGGTGATTCAGATCCAATGGAATTTACTTTATATCTTTCAGAAACTGTTTAGACATTAAACCCTTTTACTTTTACCTATTAGGCCGGAAGTCATTTATTTGAGCCCAAATCCTAATAAAACCTCTAGCCTCATATTATATCTTGGAAACCCTAATGAAATATTTAGCCACCATATATATACCATAAAACCCTAACCTAGCTCCATTTTAATCTTCACTTCACACAAATCATATAATCCATGGAAGAGCTTCAAGAGAGGACGAAGATCTAAGACTTTCCTACACCTTCAAGAGGTCATATCTCCCTCGTTTCTTCATCATTTCGCAAGCCGAGGTAAGCTATGGATTTCTCTTGATGTGTATTTCATTTCTGTCCATAAATCTAAGCATGAAATTGAATGTATGAGCTTATATGAGGAAGTCTCGTGAAAATGGTGCTTTATGCCCAACTTGAAGATTATGCATTAGATGATGAACCCTTGAGATCTTGAGCTTCAATATGTGTTAAACATGATTTATGTGATGATATATATGATTTTCGTGGAATTATGTTGGTTGTTTTTGGGTGAAATCCGCTATTTTTGGCCTTGGAAGTCTTCTTCCCGAAGCTATCACATTTCTGCGTTAGACTAACGCCCAGATCTGGCCGGAACGGCCGCTCCATTTTGGCCTTGAGCCCGGAACGGCCCTTCCCAGTCAGGGCTGATGTCAATACCGAAGACAGGAAGGACCGTTCCCATTTATTCCTTGTGCTGGGAACGACCGTTCCCAGCTTCGCTGGGGAGATCCGCGGGGAAGGACCTTTCCCATGTAAGACTATACATGGGAATGGCCGTTCCCAACCCCCTGTTCCCCTTTTATGCATTTTCTTTTGTGTTTACTTGATCCGTTTGAAATGCTTTATGAATTATATGTTATGGTATGACTTCGATTCCATTCTTAGATGATAATACGTCATTTTAATTGAATAACTTCGTATGAAAGTTTGTCCTATGTTATGCTACTTGACCTATGTGGTTCATATCATTCCATAATGCATCGTTAAACCTTAATACTTCGTTAATTGCAGGATTTGGTGGAATATGTGAACTATGCTATGTGATCCATGTGTACACTTCCTTCCATATTACATATCATTTGTCTCTTGGTACGCCATGCGTCTTACTTGGTTCATATAGAGTTTAAGTCATAAGCTTTTGTACGTTTGTTACAGAGTTTGGTGGTGCCGGTGGGCCCGTGGTTTAGAGTGTTTGGCCCTTCACACTCTCAGACTCTACTATCACAAGGTGAGGTTTAGGATTTGGTATAGTTATGCGACCTATGGCCTTTAAATGTTGATTTCTACCTTTGCATGCGAGTATACCTTACTATAGATACGTATGTGTTGGATATTATATGTTTATGACTTTTGCGTGCGTGCTTCATGGGTCGAGGTCATTGAGGCTTAAAGTTCCATCGCGTAGGAATATATATAAAAACCAGTTTTTTAGGCATATGTAAGCTATTTTAGAAAACTCAGTTGTGCTATGTTTCTTTAGCGAGTTGGCCATTTTATATGGTATATGTTCTATTCTATTCTATTTTTGGGCCCAGGAGCTACGGGTAATGGGTCCCCCGGGACGGTTAGGGCCGTCGGGTATTTACCAATTGCATAGCCTCCACATGTATGATTAGGATGTACCGGGACCCACCAGGTGGTTTGGTTGGGTAACGGAGTCCTGAGGGTTGTAGTAGCATTAGCACTCCCCTCGCCTGTCTTGATAGTTAGGGTGGCGCAACCCTACCTTCACCCGGAGTTGAGGTTGGTATGTTACTTCTATTTTATGAGGAGTTGAGGTTGGAAGCTCGTACTCGCCAAGCAGTTTATTATGTTATGTTATGGAATTATGAATAGGGATAGAGTCTTTCTGAAAAATAGTTTCTAAACTTATATCTATATCTATTTGGGTTCTTTCAAAATGTTTTGGTATATAACACCTATCCTCGGTTCATGGGCCCATCCTTTATTCTGTGTTATGCTCCTTATATATATATATTGTCGGTGTGCGTTAGCCCCCTCACTCTGTCAGTTGACTGACACCTCATTTTATCTTTTAGTTTGCAGGATTCCTTTTGGCTTGAGCTAGGCGGAAGTGAGTCTTCGGTGTCACACTTGTTAGTCTAGTTGGTGTTAGGATGCATTTGTCTCATACTTTACTTATGTTATGCATTTATGTTTCACACTTGAAGGTTATGTTTATGTTCTACTTAGATACAAACCCGTATTGGGTTAGTAAGCTAGCACTTGGATGTTAATAGATATTATGATGATACTTATGCTGTTTATTATGTTGGATTATGAATTGATATTTGGGATTAGGTATCTATGCTAGTTGAACCCGTCACCTGTTATGTATGTTGATATTCGGGATTAGGTATCTATGCTAGTTGAACCCGTCAATTGTTTGCTATGTTGATTTAATTGCTTCCGCTATTTGTTGATGAATGTTTTAATTGTTTCCGTACTCGGAGTTTGTCAAGTTAGATCCGCCTAGCCTAGTGTGTGAGTTGGTCTCCCGTTCGCTATGATTCAGATTCGGGTATGGACTTTCTATTTCATGACCGGGTCTGGATCTTAGTGCGGGGGATGTGGTATCCTCCGTCTGGGGTGCTACATTAACCCTCACCTATACTGGTAGTCAGACATTATAATGTGGATTCCAGTGCGCCTGAAAGTATTAACTACTATAGGCTTAGAACTAGGTTCTTTATTTTAATAAAATAAGCACATAAAACACATAATGTTCATACTTAAAAGGATTACACATTATTCTAATCAAGTGAACACATAGACTACATCATGTTAGAGGATTCCCGGTAAACTCTAACTTTAATCGTTTAACGTAATTTAATTAATTAATCAGGTTTCGTGAATTATTTAACCACTTAAATATTTATTAATCACATTATAATCCTAATTAGAATATTAGAAATGAAATTTATAATTTAATTTGACAATGTAGGTTGTATTTGGAAATTGTTTTATAATTTATTGATTTTTGGAAAATTCGGGTAAAATCTTTCTTTAAAAATTCCAAATCCTGTTTTACAATTAATTTAATATTAATTTCGAAATTATCAGCATAAATGTTGACCAAAAAGTCAAAATTGATCAAGAACATTATGAATGTGTTCTTAAGCTTATGACTGTATGCTTATTAGTTCATGATCAGATTTAATAAATTCGAAGTTCATAACATATAATTAAAGGTAAAAGGTAACACTTTATGTAACATATTTCATAAATTAATTCTAAATAAATTATTTTTGACATGAATCTAATTAAACAAGATCATGAATATTTAAATATATGAATACACTATATCATATCATAGAGCATGCATTTAATTAAATAAAATTCATACATGTTATTACAATTTTCCTAAAACTAGCATAAATAGCACATATTTCATAAAATAAATTCCTCAAGCATAATTTAATTAAATCTAAGCATGATACTATTATTATTATTATACTAAGAACATAATATAAAGCATGAAATAATAAAAGAAAAGCACACCTTAGGGAAAGAGGGGTTGATCTCGTGACCTTAGGGGAGAGAATGAGTGATTTTTGTGTGATATTTGTGAATGAGAGTTAGGGTATTTATAGGTAGGAATGAGGGGTCTTAGTGCAATTTCTAAGAATATGTTAGAGATGTGGGAATTTCTAAATCACACTGTGAAATTGTGGAGGAAATGTGGAAGAATTCTAATTTATACAAATGTGTGGAATTCTCATAAGAGATGTGGAAGAATTAGATTCATAGCTCTAAACTTTCTATTTTTAGAAAGGTTATTTTAGGAAAGCGATGACATGAATGATATCATGGTGATTAAAAATAAATATAAAATAATGTAAAATTTATTCAAGAGTCGAGAGACGAGAGCTTGAAGTGGTAAAATAAGGAAAGAATGAGTGAAAAATAAGCTTCGTTATGATTATAAATGTGTGACGTTCAAGTTTCTTGTTTGAAAATTATATACGTTAGAGATGATGAAAATCATGGTAAATTATATAAACGAAGCTATGATAAAGTTTAAAGATTGAGAAAATTATCATAGTTAGAGAAAAATTCAAGAAACATTTTAAGTAGAATTTTGAATATTAAATGAAAACTAATCGTTTATGATAAAATGATAATTTTTAAAAGGGAAAATATTTATAAAATATGCTACTGTTTGAATCAAGTTTCGGTAAATGCATGAAAATTCACAAAATAATTCAAGGATTGTTCTGACTATAATATTGATTAGAAAAATATTGAAATTTGGAAATCTCTAAATTTAGGGTTAAAAGTAGGGTTTTTGGCCGGTTTTGGTTATCACGCGAGTTATAATGAGAATTAGGGTTTGGAAATGATGTCATAATTCATAAAATTTTGAAAGGATTCCTTTGAACCCAATATTGGATAGGTAACGATGTCCCGGAAAATTTCTATATTTAGGGATGAATAGTAACTTGGGACTTTAAAAGGAATTTTTCTTGGCCCCGAAATCCGGGATGTTACAGAACGGGGACCTACACCCACACATGTTGGAAAACACGAATCAGAAAGCAGCGGAATTTAAAAAATTTTCCAACAAAAGGATCTTGGACTCGCAATCGTGTAACCAAGTTCGTAGAGATAGAAAACTTACTTTTCTTTTATTCTTTCTTGAAGCGTTTCAAGCCACCCAAGAACGCTCTTCTCGCGGCTTGACAACCCGTCCCTCAAAAGTCTCTTTCTACTTCAGAATCCATTGTCGGGATAACAATCCACACCAACCTAGATTCAAATCATGTTAGGGAAGTTCTTAACAATATAACATAAAGAAAGAAACATGAAGCGAGAAAGGCATGATTGAAACTCCCTTCGAAAACCAGTTTTGCGAAAGTAGAAATCTGCCAGCCATAAAACCCTCGTGAAAAAACTCATCTTTCAGGATATGGACGAACGGTTTTCGCCATCTTCTTTGGTTCGATTTTTTCACTCGTTTTCTGTTGGGTTCAGAATCGTTTCATCATCCCTTCTGATCGTTTTGCTTAATCCCCACTTTTGGTAAAGCTCGAATCTTCAAAACTTCTAACTTGAAGTCTCTAGAGATAGTCCACCAACTTGGCTATAATCTAACTAGTAAGGATGCTAGTTCTCTAGTTAGTGTTTAGGCTTAACCTAGGGTTTTATTTAATCTTGGAGAAAGGAAGGTGTTCAACACATGAACCAAGAATTGTCTATTAGCTCTAAAGGGGAGCATGAGCTCCCCTATATATACGAAAGGGGAGGGGCGGCCGAACCTAGTCCTAATGGACAAAGGATTTGGTCCCTCTCTCTCCTATTACTTGATCATCAAGTATTTTCCAACTTTGACTTTGAATTCTATTTCAAGTCAACTTTTAAGAGAGCTAAAAATATCCAAACTATTTTTGGATAATTTTATACTTTATTTATTATAAAAATAAATAACTTATTTTTATCTAATTAATTAATTCATAATTAATTAACTAGATTATTTTCTCCAAAATTAGACTTTCTTTTTAATTCAAAATTAAACCAAAGTCTATTAAATAATTAACACATTAATTATTTAACATCACATAATCAAGTGTGGCACACGTGTCTTAATGACACGTGTCCAATCACGTGAGCCACACGTGTGGAACCCCTTAGGCTCGATTAACTCGTTTAATCATTTTTAAGCCTCAACTCATGTAACCAAGTTGTTGTGTGTGACCCTCTAGGTTCTCAATTCAATTAGCAGTGACCCCAATTAATTAATTCACTAATTAATTAATCAGTCCACAGATTAAACGACCATAGTCTAGCAACAGGTGTTTAACCCCTAGCTGAATTGGAATGTTCGGATTCGACAGAACCTTTAAGTCATTGATTCATGTGAGATACAATCCTCCTACTTACTATCTCTCAACCAAGATCTAGGGCAAGGGAATAATCAGAACCCTAATAATCCGGTCTTAAAGCTAAGTGCATTTCATATCCATTTGATCTCAATCCAAGAAACCCTTTTCTTGATGTCTTGATCTACTGCCTTGGCCAAGGACTCCATATGGCATATGAAAGACTTACACAATAAGAGATCACCTTGCATATGCAAGTGTAGGTCCTTTCTTGATTCTCATTCACTTTCATGAATCACTTGTGTAGCCCCAGCATAAGCCTTGAATCAGTTGTCTAAGGCGACACCCTTTAAAGCTTATACCAAAGACTACAGAGTTAATTCATAAAGTGACAAGGAACCTCCAGTCTAAGGATCAATTAATCACATCAATGACTCGTGAGATATTTCCTAATCTGGAAGTTTCCATTTCCTGAAATCGAAACTTCCTTTCCCATTTAGGAATGTTCTCACACGGGGCACCTCAGTGAACTTACTTATTAAAGTAAGCACCCTCATGTATCACGCACGTATCAACTATACACTTTGCACCTCCATGAAATAAGGTGGTCCTTCTTAAGGGCGTGATCCCACAAGCAAGCCTTAGAGGAGTCAGGTTGACACTCCCACTGTCTGTAGGACTCATCGGCTTGGAGTATTTTACTAATCATGACTTATGTGATATAGGGCTCATTTCATGAACCATTTCACCTAAATGGTAGAGTCCTAAAGTCATCAGGATTAGGGGAGTTCTCATACATGCGCACGTAATGGAAACACACAAAACACGTATTGGCATATAAAGAAGTGTTTGCCTATAATCAATCGTATATTATTCAAAGATTGTCTGTGATATAAGAAAAGTCCCAAAGCAGATTACGTCGAATCGGCTTTCTAGGGCACTATTCCTAACACACTAAGCTAAGCGGGGCTAAAACTAACAGAGCGTGCAAAAGAAAAGAAACAAAGAGCGGAAGCAACAAACAGGACCAATCATGCAAACCTCGGCACAAGCACAATTATACAGAATGCCCACAGGGCCAAAATAATACAAGTATCCAAATTCTTCACTTGATACAAGGCATAGCTTAGAGTATCCAAAAGTATATACATATGAGTGCAGACTCGACCTAGACCACTAAGTACGACTCCAAGACGCACTTCCCCGCCTAGCTTGAGCCAACCTGCACTAAAAGGGGGAAAAGGAGAGGGTCAGTCTACAACTCGACTGAGTGAGGGGCCTAACGCACAACCACACCAATAATAAATATAACAGAGCAGATAACAAGGTGAGGATCATGAATCGAGGCTAGGGTTTTTACAAACCAAGACATTCCCAAAAGTATACTAATATATACACCAAATTCCTATCTCGATTCACAATTCATCGAAACAAAAGATAAATCACTGTCCGGCGAGTACGGACTCCACCACCTACACCGTAGAAAAGAAATACCAAATCAGAATACTAATCCATCCTCAACTCCTCGGCATTCGGGAATTAAACCCTCACTACCATAAATACAAAAACATAAGGGGTTTCGAACCCACGATATGTCTTCACCGGTTGTTCACCGAGGCCTCAAAGTAAACACGCCTTCCCAACCTCAAGAGTCGCACGTGCTCACCTCAAATGGAATTATGCACAGGTCAAACCCGACGACCCTTGTCGTACCGGGGCTCCTTACCCATAATTTCGTGGCCCAACAAATCCAAATCATACCAACTTCCCATCTTTCAGGGCACAACTCGCTCGAGCCGTCAAAAGTACAAAAGATTTTCAAAACAAAGCTTACATATGCCTATTCATATATCAAGTTACTCAAAACTCCCAAAGGTATATCACAAAACCAAAATCATATCTTAAACATCCATATTTAATAGATATATAAGATATATTCGCATACACAGGGAGAAATCAACACATATTAGGCCATAGGTCATTTAACTAATACAATTGTTCCTAAAGCTCACCTGGCAGCAAAAGGAGTGGAAACTGAAATGTACGAATAGAGGAACACCTAAACCTCAGGGCTCGACGGTATCCAGACTTGGTTGTGAAACACAAAAAGGATACAACACCCGAGATGACGCACAGTATGCAAAGTGTGCATGAGATGCAAAACATGCCTAAAATGATCCGACACCAAACATATAAATGCTCAAAACGTAACTCAAGTACGATTAAAGTATGTAACAGATACAAAGCATGGAAGTAGCACATTAACACCCAAAAAGGACATATAAAGGTATTTCGGGAGCAAAGGGATCGAACCACAAAAGTCGAAAAATCACATTTCTTACAACGGCCTCCGAAAAGGTCGTTTCCATTTTTCAAAGGATGGCCAAATAGCCGTTTCAGAACCTACTGCCTCAAATTCCGACCCTCGAAACGGGCATTTGCAAAATGCAAAGAGGGCCCAAATGCCCGTTTTGACCGGAATTTCGGGCCAGTGAGTTACGCGAAAAATAGAGGTTCGAACCCAAACTCCAAAAGCACCAATTTTTGCCAATAACATCAATACCAACCACAACATATGCAATAACAAGAAGAAGGAAAGCTTAAACAACCAAGAATCATGCATCAAAGCTCAAGAATATGCAAGCCAACCAAAATGCATCCCAACCTCATTTATGATACCAAGCAATAAATGTAATCCCAACCAAAACCATGAATTAAGTGCAATATATTAATCATATAGGGCATATAAATGAAGTCACGACTCATGCTAATCAATCCAAGTTCTCACAAATATTATAATATTACAAATGAAGTCACAAATATTACAAAGTTGTCATGAAATCCTTACTATTCACTCAATTCCCCAAACTCAAACAAAATCACAATATTAAGAAGAAAACAATCGGTAGAAAGTTAGAGGAGATCGTGGGGATTCCGAAACTCACTTTGGATCGAAAAATGATGGAGAACCGAAAGAGATATGAGCTTGTGAAGATTGGAGGGCTTGGGGAGCTTTTATCTCTTCTTCCTCTTTGGTTGATGTGTTTGTGAAATTTTTAAGGTGAGAGAAGGGTTCAAGAATATAAGGGGTGGTTCGGTTCGGTTTATTTGGGTCTCGGTTCGGTTCAAGGTTTTTCCCCGGTTTAATTGTTTCAGTTCAAAAGGTATCGGTTCAATTCCAAAATCACCAAAATCTCAAAACGCGAAATTAAAATCAATTACACAATTACGTCACATAATTCAAATAATTTTATCCTAAAAACCAATTAGGAATTAAATCATATAATTTACCTGACCAAACTGTAGCACGTGGTGTCACACATAGTATTCGGATCAGAATCTCTTTGAAAACTTTCTTGATTTTTAAAACCATTTTCATTTTTCGATTGTTCAAAAATTTTTGATCTGATAGTAGGATCTTGAATAATTTTTAAAATTTCTAAAATACTGCCATTTGTAATAACATTTACTTCCATAAATTGTGAAATGATTTGATAAATGTTTCCTTCTTCTGAACTTGAAGAACTAGCTTTGTTTTCACATGCCAAACCATTTATACAAGCTCCACATTCTTCTTCCGATTCAAAAGAGTAATTTTCATTTTCTAAAACTTCCAAATCATCTGAATGTGATGATTCTTTTGTTTCAGAATCTGAGTTTAAAAACAATTTGCATAAAGTATTTTTGAGGTCATCCTCAATCTTAAGATTATTAATCTTTTTCTTAGTCCAACATTGATTGGCACAATGACCAACTTTTCCGCATTTGCAACAACGACAAGAGGATTTTTAGCCTTCTTTTTTTCTTTTCTCATCTTCCTTTTTTCCCTTTTTTTCTATGCTTTCTTTTAGAAGATTTTGGGAATTTTTCCTTCTTACCATGCTTTTTCCCCTTATCATGGTTAGAAGGGGGATTTGAGATACCAAATTGGCCAAACAATTGACCCAATTGTTTTCTCTCGTTGAGATTATGTTTCTTAATTTGTTGGTTTAGCTTTATTTGTAGCGCCCGGAACTGTGGGCCACCACATCCCCGGCACCTAAACCCGAACCCACATATGAAATGAACCTCCATACACGAGCCCAAGTCTAAGTGAACGAGAACCTACACTCACACACTAGGCTAAGCGGGGCTAAAGACCAACAGAGCTCACAGAACATAAAACAAATACACGGAAGCAATAAATAGGATCCAAATAGAGCTCATTAAAACCTGCATGAACATATATACCACGGCCTCTCGGCCCAAAAATAATACAAGTATTCAAGATTAATCCCAAATATACATATCCATTCATAATCATAATCCAAAAGTATCCATAAGCTGTAAATATGTATGCAGACTCAACCTAGACCGCTAAGTACGACTCGACGACGCACTTCCCTACCTAGCTCGAGCAACCTGCAACTGAAGGTGGGAAAAAAGAGAGGGGTCAGTCAACAACTCGACTGTGGGAGGGCTAAGCGCACACCCACACATACAAGTATAAACAGAGCATATAATAAAGGTATGGTCATGAATCGAGGCTACGGTTTTTCATACCAAATCATTTGTAAAAGATAACGTATAATATAAACAAAATCCTATATCGATCCATAATCATCAATACATAACATAAACAAACATCCGGCGAGAACGGACTTCCACTAACTCCTCAAGACATAACATAAAAACCGAAGTCATAAACATAAATCCAACCCCACATCCTTGGTGTTTCAGGAATCAAACCCTCCCCACCAACAATAGAAAAACATACGGGGTAGCTAACCCACAATATGCCTTCCCCGGTTATTCACCGAGGGCTCAAGATACCATGCCTTCCCAACCTCCATGAGTCACACGTGAATATCTCAAAAGGAACTATGTACAGGCCAAACCCGACGACCCTTGTCGTCCCGGGCATTCCTTACCCATAGTTCCGGGGTCCATCATACCAAATCAAATCGTAAACCTATCTTTCAGGGTATTACTAGCTCATACCATAACATAAACATATAAAAGGATTCAAAAGAGAAGCTTACATATGCTCTTACATATACCGTTTTCATAATATTCAAACGCTTTCATAAAATCATAAACATAATTTAAGCACTCGTATTTAAATATATAGAAAGTATATATTCGCATACGGGGTGAGAAAACAACAAATAATAGGGCATAGGTTGATAACTAATACAAAAGTTCCTAAACCTCACCTTAAAACAAAAGTGGAGAAGAACCAGGGGCCAAAGTGGGTAAAGAAGCACCTAAACCTCGGGCTTAACAACGTCCGGAAGCGGCTCTGAAACAAAAGAAGACAATATCCGAGACTTAGACTCAAATATGAACCAAATAGACTCCCGACAATGCTCATGAATGCAATGTATGCATATGAAATGCAAGAAAGTGCCACTTAAAGCGTTCAAGTTTGAATCACGTATAACTCGTATCAAATAAATTCATAAAATTAATATAAGAAATCTAACATATAGTATAACATGTTCACATAGCATATGAGTCATAAACGAATAAGAAGAAGGTACAAAACGAAACACGAAATTCATGCATGAATTATTTAAGATCATATTATATATAAAAAAAACAAATTCAAATTATTCAAAATTTTAAATATATATAATATATAATATACACACACCTACCTGCACAATATATTTTACATATATATATACGAGCCTGCACTAATTATTACATATCCATTATGGAACCAAATTCATGGAAAAAGAATTTAAAAGAAATAACGTAGCATGCATGCAAAACGATTATTAATTAGAATCATGCGTGAGTACCTGTTATTATGTATATATAATATATAACCTATTTCAACCTATATACGCACGTACAGAACAAATAAGAGAAGGAAAAATGCATCGGACAAGAGTGGACAACAGGTATCAACGAAATGCATGCAGAACAAGGTCGCGGGCGCGACAAAATTTCTTCACAAACAAGTCGTGGTCGCAACCTCAAATTCAGGCAATCTCGAGAAGGGATTCGAGGGCGCGCAAATAACCAGTTCATCAAGCTTCGTGGCCGCGACTCCAAAAACATTTTCTTTCGAATTAATGCCCCTGACGCAACCTTCTTCACCAAATAACGCAAGAGCTGCAGTTCTCAAATGCAGTGGATGATGCAGCGGATAAAACAACAGTAAATCAAGCCCTCACTCACACGCAGCAACAACAGTCCAAAAAAATCAACCAAATTCCATGTTTTTGTGAAATAAAACTCAAGTGCATTAATGGCAACTTATTATACAACCAACTACCAAGAAAATTAGGTTGTTATATTCATAAATGAGGCAACAAGGATCACATATATAGCTTCATATCCAAATTTCATCCAAAGAAACTCAAGAAATCACAAAAATTCAATTATGCCCTAACTATTCATTCGAATTCCCAAAACCATATCATTCATGGATCAAAATCAGAAAATTATGGATGAAAATGATCATATAAACATGGAGATTACAAATTTATACTGACCCCTTGAAGATGATGGAGGAAAAATGAGATTGGAGCTCAAAATCTCAACTTGGGGAATAGTGACGGGATTTGTTCTTGTTCTCCAAAAAGAGCTGAAAATCTCTCCCTTGTTTTGTGTGGAACGAAATGAAGGAGAGAGGGATGATAAAGTATTGAGTTAGGGTCATGTGCGTCTAGGTTTGAGGGTAATTGGTCAAGAATTGAGGGACTTATGTGTAAAATACTCCAAGGTGGTCATTTAGGCGCGAGACAAAGTTACGGGCTGATTTCGGGGTACCAGTTTTTTATAAATGATTCTGGAACATTACTCATAGGAATAACCAATTTTTATATATTTTTTATAAAAAAAAAAAAAGGGAGATACTATTTTTGGAAAAATGCAAGGCTTAATCCATTGCACTTGAATCGTCGAAACGAGCACAGCGGTGGTCACGGAATTCGAATCCGAATTCCCGAGCACAAGTTACAGTACCAGGAACCCAATGTGCGCTAAGTACATTTTAGCCTCACTACTAGAAATCTGTCATATAGCAACGGAAATTATTCGTTGCTAATTAGCAACGAATATAGCAACGAAAAAAAAAATTCGTCCTAAAATGCTTTAGCAATGGAATTTTCGTTGCTAAATCCGTTGTTATATATGAAAAAAACTAGCAATGGATTTTTCGTTGCTAAACTTAAATTATACCAAACATAAATAAATTGGTATATATAGCGACGGAAATTCCGTTGTTATTAAAATAAAAACCTAATAAAAATAATATAATATTTATAAATATTTGCAACGAAAAATCCGTTGCTAATAGCAATGGATTTTTCGTTGCTATATGGAAGAAAAAAAAGAAATAAAAATAAACAAATATTTAAAATATTAGCAATGGAAAATCCTTTGCTATTTAGCAACGGATTTTTTGTTGCTATAACGAAGGAAAAAAAAAATAAAAATAAATAAATATAAAAAAGATTAGCAACGGAAAATCCGTTGCTATAAACATATGATTAAAAAATTAATAAAATATTTGTAATTTAGTAACGGATTTTTCGTTGCTATATGGAATAAAAATAAATGAATAATAAAAAATAGAGCAAATTACATTTTTTGTCCCATAGGATTGCGTCGTTTTCAATTTTGGTCCCATTCTTTTAGAATTAGACAAAAATAGTCCCGTTCGTTTCATTTTGTTGCATTTTTTGTCTCGACCGTTAAATTTTGGACGGAACCATTAAGTCTATTTAAAAGTCAAATAAAATTTCGTTGAAACAAAACATCAACGGATTGTATCCAAGTTGGGTTGGATGCTCATTTTCTTTTCATGTGGTCCTGGGTTCAATCCCAGGCTCTCCCTTTTTTATATATGTATATATATATTTATTATGTAACATATACATGTATAAAATACATATTATATATTATATATTATTATAATTATAATATCATATAATATTTAATATATGGATATTATATATATCGTATATATATTATATAATATTATATAATCTACGTATATTATGTATAAATATAAAATATTTATAATATATATATATATATGTATTATAAATATTATATATCTATATATATAATATATAGACATATATATCGTATATCTTAAATATTAAATAATAATTAATATTATATGTTTATATACAATATACGTACATATGTATAATATGTGTTTATAATATACATTATAAATCATTAAAAGATGTGCATAACACAGTAATTCCTTAAAATTCACATATATAACGCTCGAAATTCACATATAAATACTTCAATATTAAGAGAAAAGCTTTTACGGTTGCATAACATAATAATTTCTTAATATTTATATTTAATTCTACAAATTTCAATATAAATTCATTATATTAAAGGAAAACTTCTTAATTTAACATCTAACGGTTGCAAAACACAATAATTCCTCAATGTATAGATATAATTCTCTAAATTCAAATATAAATGTTTCATATTAAGAAAATAATTTTTTATATTAAGTTATTCAACTACGATTGCTAAATAATACAATAGTTCCTCAAAATGCAGATATTGTTTTACAGATGTATAAGTCAATACTTCATATTGACATAAAATTAGTTCTTTATTAACTACCAACTAAATCTAATTATTTAATTATGTAAACTTTCATCTTTTTTTTATATGTCATAAAAACTTATAATTAAGATGATATACATTAGTATTATATATATATATATACATGCTTGGGGTTTATATAGAATTTAACACAATAATTCTTCAATATTTAGATATAATTCTACAAATTCAAATATAAATGTTTCATATTAATAAAATAATTCTTCATTAAGTTATTCAACTACGATTGCTAAATAATACAATAGTTCCTCAAAATGCATATATTGTTCTTCAGATGTATAAGTGAATACTTCATATTGACATAAAATTAGTTCTTTATTCAACTTCCAACTAAATCTAATTATTTAATTATGTAAACTTTCATCTTTTTTTTATATGTCATAAAAACTTATACTTAAGTTGATATATATATATATATATACATGCTTGGGGTTTATATAGAATTTAACACAATAATTCTTCAATATTTAGATATAATTCTAGAAATTTAAATATAAATGTTTCATATTAATAAAATAATTCTGCATTAAGTTATTCAACTACGATTGCTAAATAATACAATAGTTCCTCAAAATGAAGATATTGCTCTATAGATGTATAAGTGAATACTTCATATTGACATAAAATTAGTTCTTTATTCAACTACCAACTAAATCTAGTTGTAGCACCCCTACATGTAACAACTCGAAAACCCGCCTGTCGATATTGTCCGCTTTGGTGGGCTAAGCGACACCACCCTCACGGTTTTGTTTCTCCCGATGGAATTTAAGCCCGAAGGCGCCCACCCAGGAAAAGGCCTCAACAAGGGAAAGGTATCCACCCCCTTATAAAGGAGGCTTTGTTCCCCTCTCCAACCGATGTGGGACAAGCACTTTGAGCTTTCGAGTTGTAGTGCTCCAACCCTTCTCCGGAACTCACGTAAGATCATAACTCAAATGGTGAGGCTTACTCCGGTCATCTACACTGAACCTCCTTTAGGATGTCTTGTTATCGTCGAGGTCCGTGCGAGTACTTGATTCGTTAGTTGTTTCGAACTCGGTCGGTCATTCCCAAGATCGGATAGCTGCAACTGCACCCAACCTCGATGTCGTCTCAGATGCACCACTTGCTACCCGTAGTCAGATCAGCGCGTAACGCAACCACAACAAACAAGAGAGAATCCCATCTCTCAACACGTAAGTGAGAGAGCCCCGTCCCTCAGCACCAACAGGAGAGAGAACCCCGTCTCTCGAGCACACATAAAAGAGAGAACCCCGTCTCTCAAGCACATAATTGAGAGAACCCCGTCTCTCAACCTAAGTCGGGCAGATTCCAACATCTCCCAACATTCTAGTTTGAGAAAATCCAGCATTTCTCAAACACCTAGATTCAAGAGAATCCGTCATCTCCGAATATCTAAGTACAAGAGAATCCAACATCTCTCGCGCGCAAAACTTAGAAAGATTCCAACATCTTTCTACCACATAAATAGAGAGAATCCTACATCTCTCCAACAAGTAAAAAGAGGGAACCTAAGGTCTCTCTTACACATAAATCCACTGATTAGTTATTCATACATTCACACATCAGTAACACTTGACGAAAAGTATGCGATGCATGTTTGGTGTACCTTATACAACTGATATCGGTGTCCCTTGAGCGCAGATTCAACGCTCATACCTCAACTCAAGGGGGATATCGCGATGGAATCCCTATAAAACAAGGTTACAGTATGTATGTATGTTATATGAGAAGTTAGTGGGCAATCAAGAGAGTTTTAAATCACATAGGCATGAATAGTTCACATAAGTACATAACTCATTCATCATCTCAGCAACGGTTCATATCAAGTAGGAATTTCAAGTTACAATTACTAGATCAGGTATCCAAGTTATCACAATTAAAATAGCAGTAGTCATCAACCACATCAAGCAAAACAAGGTAAGAGTATTTAACAATGCATGTATGCAAATGCCATGAATGCTTGGCTTACCGTTAACCGAAGCATAACAATCTTTACAAGAAAGTCGAGATGAAGCAGTAGGAGTTGATTAAGCCGGTAATGATGCAACCTTCGTCATCTGAACTTCTTTGTCTTGAGTCTTCTCATAAAGTGGTAACTCAGCAAAGCTCGTTTATCACCAAACCCCTTACTAGACCGTAATCCTTGCTCAACTAGAATCATCCTCAGTTTCTCCCAAGAATTCTCATTTATGTGTTAAATCTTAGTCTGCTCATCTTCAAGGAGTTGTCCATGATTCATTTGT
The DNA here is from genome assembly GCA_037501455.1 of Lantana camara. Lineage (NCBI taxonomy): Eukaryota > Viridiplantae > Streptophyta > Magnoliopsida > Lamiales > Verbenaceae > Lantana > Lantana camara. The sequence continues at coordinate 47,622,775 of CM074860.1, read as the reverse complement.
CAATTAGATATTTACCTCAGAGTTTCGTTGGATGATCGTGGTGCTAAGTACTTCCCAAAGCAATCCATGGTATATAATTCTAAAACTTGAATAAAGCCTTTCAGCATCTAAGTGTTATATTCCCGCATCAACAATGTCTTCCATCTCATCTTAGAGAAACACCCAAAGAGCTAACAACCAATCTTGTCTTGTCGTTCGTTAACTCTAAATGGCACCAAAACCTTCAACACTCACCGATGGTTTGTAGCTCGTTGCTTAAGTAACATGGTTACCTATCCACATCCCTTGAACTTGATCGGATCGTATTTGATCGGATTCTTCTACATTAACTCGTTTCCATCAACAAGGTGACTACTTCCAAATAAACGAATCATCAAGGTGAAAATTCATCAAACTCCATCTTTCAATTGACTTTAAGATAGTAAGTCAACATAGCAAATCTCAGTCCTTCAACTCTGAACCTTTTCATGACCATTGATCTTGGTAAAGAATCCTTTCATCTTCGAATTATGGCGTGTTTCCGTTGTAGTACCAATAGGTAGTGTTGACGGAGGGAAATCTTAGTGTTGACTCATAGGGTACCCTGAAATTCGAACACTAAATTCGATGCATGGGAGTTAAAGTGCAAATGAAATGTAACACGTATATCACGTAAATGCAACAATTAGTTGTAATTTATAAAGCACATAAAATAAGATGTGGCATAATCAAAGTCACAATGTGCACACAATCATATAATCACAAAACAATTCATGCTGAAGGGTCAAAATATCAAGTCAAATAAATGCAATGCGCAGTTATTCCTATGCCGTACGACCTAGACAGACTCAACACGACTCAAGAGCTCGGTTTTGCAACCTAGAGCTCTGATACCACTTAAGGATGTAACACCCCAAACGGAGGATGCCACATCCCCCGCACTATGACCCAGACCCAGAATATGAAATGGAAATCCATGCCCGAATCCGAATCAGAGCGAAAGGGAGACCAACTCACACACTAGGCTAGGCGGATCTAACTTAACAAAAACTCAGAGTGCGGAAGCAATTAAAACCAACAACAATAGATAGCGGAAGCATTTAAAACAAAACATGCAAAGCAGGTGACAGGTTCAACTAGCATAGATACCTAATCCCGAATATCGACATACATAATCCAACATAATAAACAACATAAATATCATCAATATCTAGTAACAACCAAATACTATCTTACTAACCCCACACGGGTTGAAGTCTAAATAGAACATAAACATAATCTGCAAATGTGAAATATAAATACATAAAATAAGTAGAGTATGCGACAAATGCATCCTAACACCTACTAGACTGACAAGTGTGACTCAGAAGACTCACTTCCGCCTAGCTCAAGCCAAAAGAACCTGCAACTAAAAGGTAAAATGAGGTGTCAGTCAACTGACTGAGTGAGGGGGGCTAACGCACACCCACAATATATATATAGAGCACAGCACATATCATAAGGGTGGACTCATGAACCGGGATTAGGGTTTTGCACGCTAAAACAGTTGAAATACCCAAAATAGTATAAGTTTGGAAAACCATTTAGAGAAGCCTATCCCGTTTCACAAATCCCATATATTCATAACATATACCCGGCGAGTACGGGCTTCCAACCTTTACTCCTCATAACTGAACAGAACATAAAGCAGAATCAATCCATCCTCAACTCCAATGATGGAAGAGCCACGCGTTGGCCCTAACCATCAATAACATACATACAAACCCTCAAGGGGTAGCGAACCCACAAGAGTCCTCCCCGGCTGTACACCGAAGGCTCAAGATATCACGCCTCCCTCATCGCCCTAAGGTCGCGCAATGATGTCTCAAATGGAACTAGCACAGTGGCTTATCCGACGGCCCTATGCCGTGCCGGTCTCCACTCCTACCAGCTCCTGGATCCACATAACATAACATACATACATATGCCAATATTTCATGGCAACTCGCTACAGAATCATAATATATTAGAGTTTTCCAAAATAGCTTACATATGCCTTAATACTTAATTTTTCTTCAAAACCAAGGATGGTCCACAAGGTCATAATCATATCATATCCAACACATATCTAATCATACATAGTATATAACCGCATGCAAGGATTGAAATCATCATTTTAAGGCCATAGGTCGCTTAACTATACAAAATCCTAAACCTCACCTCGTGAAAGTAGAGTCTGAGAGTGTGAAGGGCCAAACACTCTAAACCTCGGGCCCACCGGCACCACCAAACTCTGTGACAAAACATACAGAAGCCCAGACTTAGACTCTATATATGAACCAAACAAGACGCACGGCGTTGCTCAACATGATCGTGGTTATGCATAAGTGTTCATGTTGTGCTTGGATAAGGTGTCGTGGTCATTCAAGGCATATCAATGCTCAATAAGGTCATATTTACAAGCAACCATCACGTAATTCCATATCCAAAGATGCACAATCAATTTAGGAAGTCAATGTATTCACAAAATGCATATTAAATCATCCAATGTCACAGGGTTCAATTATAATATTAGAATTAAGCATCAAGTTCATGTCGAGTTATAAAGTGCATAAGTAAGAGCAACTTGATCGTATAAACATACAAAGTTGTTGTGCGTAGATGGCATGCTTGATACAAATAAAGAGTACATTTAATTCACTTAAGATCATACTTTACAACTTCACAACATGTTTGGTACACAAGCTCAAATCACATTCGTAGTTTCATAAATATTACACTTACATCCCCTAAGTTATTTATAAAACTTTAGAATTATTACACATACATCCCCTTAGTTGATTACTAAGCATAATTGTTCGTTTAAAGTGTTTATATAGTTATTCCACTAGGAATTAATTACTTACAAACATGACAATTATCAATTTATCGTAATTCATAATATACCATTTTCAAGTAGTAAGAGTAAATCTAGATATTACAATTCTAACTCCTATCATGCATAAAGTCTCAAGTTGTTCAAGCATCCTTCATGTATCTAAATTTAATATTGGAAACACAATTTACAACAAACATAACATTGAGAACGTCTCAAATTCATATAGAGAAATCACAACATGTTCGTTCTTCTAAAATATCATTCAAGTTCATTTAGTCACATAAAAGATTAGTTTCTAGATATTACACTAACACCCCTTCGTACTTAACAAATAGCGTAAATTCATCACATCGGGATTCAAATTGTAAATCGAAACATTCATACATATCACAATCCATTCAACACATGTTTTCATATACGATTGGAATACATCTCGATCAACAAAACAACAATAACCAATTTATTTGCACTTAAAACAATTAATTCAAATAATCACAATTACGCAAAATAATTCGTAATAAATAGATCGAGTGTCCGATTAACGAACGGAAGATGGCGTTGAACTCACCACAACGAGACGAACATTCTGACCAAACACCGCCGGAACGCCACCACTGTAGCTGCCGGAATTTGGCCGGACCGCCGCCGAAGGTCGCCAGAAAAATCCCGAAAAATCATTCCTGAATGAAGTCTTCGTGCCCGTTCCGAATCCTCAATCAATTTCTGGAAATTCCAAGCCGATTGTCGTAGATCTGAAATCTAAGAGCACGAAAACCCTAAATCTTCAAACTCAAATTACTTCCAAACCGGTGAACCAAAATACGATCCGAAAGAGGTGTTGTCTTACCCATGACGAGCTCTTCGAAAGCCCTAAGGTAGCTTTCCGGAAAAATCCTCGGAGCTAGTGCCGCCGTTGCACCGCCAATTTACCGCCACCGATCTGCCACCAAACCACCGAATCTGGAGTCGCCTGATGACAAGTCACTAGTTCTCGTCGTTCCGAACAACTTTCATGAAGAGCCCGAGACCAAAAGATGGCCGGAAAAGGCCCCCGTTGGCTGCCGAAGTTTCTGCCGCCGCCGCTACAGTAACTCACGCAGCCGCCGCGAGCTTTGGGCGGCGCGTGCGGCTCCGTCTCTGCTCCGATGGCCGCGCCGCCAATGTCAAATGAAGCGCCTGGAAGTCTAATTTATGGGTCATGGGCGCGTGTTGCAGAAATCCCGCCGGAAGCCGCCGGAAATGGGCGGCGAAGTCGCGGTCCGCTGCCACCCGCCTGGACATCTGAAAATCAGCGATATCTTCGCCGTCGTTCATCATTAGGCTGTGAAATTGGTACTCTTATGTTGGTCTCGCCGAGATAATCGAAATGGACTATTCGTTTGTTGAATTCCGTCGAGAAACGATCGAGTTATGGGCTCGTAACCGAAGCCGCGATAGTAACCCGCGGGAGAGAGAAAGTGGGAGAGGAGAGAGAGAGAGAGAAAAAGGGATTGGGAGAAATGTCTCTTGTGCACAAGCTATATATAACCGGGTATCCTTATTGCGTAGCAAGGATAAATATCGCGTACAAATAATCGTAAATAAAATTAGTAAAGTTACGAATAAACATTCAAGCTCCGAATTAATTTTACAAATAAAAGTGAAATAGAGATTTACCAATTAGAGTTTAATTCAATTTAATTTTAGAAACTTTTCGTATAATTTAACGGCACTTTGTAAACACATGATTGACAATTAATCTCAAGGAATTCAAGTAAACTGAAATTAAACAAATTAAGTAACATGATGGATTTAAAATCACTTGACAATTATTTCATGGAATAAATTTGAATTAAATCAAATTAGGTAGTTAGGGTTAAATATGCGCGTAATTAATCAAGTTGACAATAATCTTAGAATAATTCGAATGAACACATATTAAATTGGATTTACATTAAATCACATAATTCAAGAACTCTTAAATTAAACACACATAAGTGTAGAGACTTACTTGTTGATGTCGTAAGAACGCCCTTCGAGAAAACGAGGCGTCACACTACACGTGGAGATGCCACACCCTCGCACTATAGGTCGATCCACATACGAAATGGGTAATCCGTACATGAACTAACCTATAGCGAACGGGTGACAATAAAATAAAATGACCAGCTAGGCGGGACCTACTCGCAAATTAAATACCGTAATGCAAAAAGGAGTAAGCGGAAGCATGACTTGACGAACATTTAACAAGTAAACCAAAAACTTAACTTTACATATCAATACATTATCATCTCCAAAAATACATAACAAATAACATTACGTATAATTCCTTTGAACAATAAATAAATAATTAAATAAAATGCATCGTGCTTGACTCGACTACAAGGACTGGACTCGACTCACTTCCCGCCTTGCGTGCACCTGCAATAACCTGAAAGGTGGAGGTGTCAGTCTGTGAAGACCGAGTGAGGGTTTTAAGTAAATATTTGCACAATTAACATGCAATTTATATTCTCGGGGTAAAGTTTTATGAAAGATAAATATGTAAGTTCAGTAATAAGATATCTTCGCCCGAGAATACAACTGTCAATATTAAATAATTGTTCATTTTCATGCATTCAATACAAGGTCCCGGCGAGTGAGGGCAGTCTCCAACATTACTCCCAATGTACATGAAACATGTTTGCTTTGTTAATCAATAGGTGACCTTGCAATTCAATTATCGTCCAATAGTGTAATCAAGTAATACAATCAAGGAATGGAAATCATGCAATAACCCGAGGACAATCCGTGGTGCCGGACCCGTCCCCCGCCTCCTTCTCCCTCTAATGATGGGAAGGTAGCTAACCTTCACCATCCACGACGTGTTGAGCAGAGGGTACATGAATCCCTAAGCCCGGAACTCCTTCCTCCACTAATCTCCTAGCGGATTCAGGAGTCATCCCAATGTGGTGAGGATAGCGCCAGAGTTACTCGTCCGCCCTTGCTTTCCCGGTTGGCTCAAGCGACTACCCTCGGGCCCAATCGTGAACATGCTTTACTCGCCAAACGTGCTTGATTCATAACAATAACATGACTTACTTGCTTGTTTTTCATGAACATGACTTGCTTGCATTTAAAGTGAATGATTTGTAATCATGAGTACGTTTATGGAAAACTATAATTATAAATACCTTTTTGGCCGAAAGTTCACGTAAGGATTGTATAAGTTCTAGGTAACTAAAATTAAACCTCACCTGACAGACGACACGAAGATTCATGGATGCGTGAACGTGTTCATGATCGACAATCTCCGCCCTGGAGAAGAACTGGACAAGAAAATGGGACAATGTACGTGAATGAGACAATAATTCAAGAATGTTACCAAATAAGACGCACGGCGTGATCAAGTAACTAGACTTCGTGCAATGAGCAATGTAGCATGTAAATATCATGGTTTGGCATGTAATCAATCATATAATAACAATTTAGGGTCAAATAAATCATTGGAATTAAATCCCAAAATTTCATTTTTGTGCAGAATGTTACTGCCTCCCCGGAGGCCTAGGAACGGCCATTCCGGCCCTTAGTTCAAAATGGGAAGGGCCGTTCCCAGCTCCCCGAAGTTGGTCCCCGAAGATGGGAAGGGGCGTTCCCGTCTGTGAGATAAAGTGGGAACGGTCATTCCCATCGTTGCCGCCCAAACACACATTTCAAGCGTGGGAACGACCGTTCCCCAAAACAACTGTGAACGGGAAGGGTCGTTCCCGTTACGCAGGCATTACAAAAACAGAGTATGAAGAACAGGGGATGCTCGAACCTATACCAATTCTCACCAAACCATCATAATTCAATTCCAACAATTGTAATTCATGAAGAAAAACATACATGCATGCTTTAGGTACCAAAAGACCCAATATAAACACTCATATCATACCTTAATCATCATAATCATCATATCAAGCTCACACCTCAACTTAACATATAACTCCATAAATCTCAGGATTTATATCTGAAATTCAAGGCTAAAGCTTAGGATCATGCTCTTAACAATTAAAACACAAGTTATTACATCAAGATCATAACCCTAGCTTCCTCTAATAAACTCAAGAATCATGAAATATCAATCATAGACCTTGGAAGGAAGAAAGAAAGAGATGAGATGAGATGATGATGCTTCAAACTATCAAATTCTCCAAAATCATAGCTTGAAATGATGGAATTCACTTACTCCTCCTTGGATGTTTGGCTCGGTGAGAAGGAAGCAAGTAGGGGAGATGATTTGATGAAATGAAAACGAATGGAAGCTTGAAGAAGCATAAACCTTGATATATTTCTTGATGAAATGGAATCTTTGCAATTAAATCCTTCAAGTTTGTAAATCATGCAATGAAGGATACAAGGACTAAAGAATGATCAATTAGGTCCAATAATGTTTTCATGCAATATGGTCCACCAATTTAAATAAATGATCAATTAAGTACAATTAAACAATTAAACAAATCAGGCAATTAATTCATGTAACAAATGAATCCAATTTATAAAACGATTCTCAAGTTAGCATGTATTTCACATATTTTCACGTACACATTTTGAAATAGAGTTTATAAAATTAATATAACTCATATAAGTTGAATAAACGAAAGTAATGGAATATAATCCTAACGCTCGAAACTCACACGTGTCGAGCGTACCTGACTGCCTGAAAATCGGGGCGTTACAACTCTCTCCCCCTTAAGAGAATCCGTCCTCGGATTCATTGTCCTGAATTTCTAGAATTTAATTGGCCCTTACGTGTTCATCCCATGCGGGTTAGCTACTCCCCGTCAAGAATTAGTTCAAAAGAGGTCTTCAGCCCATAAAGGTCCTCCAATGTTGTGAAATCACGACCCTCAACTTTCCGGAGCCTAAACACTCGGAAGAAAATCTATCATTCCACTAGCACAAGTTTAAACAAGTAGCAAGTGATAATGAGAGTGCCCCGTCTCTCAAATAACAACAAAAGCACCCCGTCTCTTAACGAGTAACGAGAGAACCCCGTCCCTCGAACACCACTGAGAGGATCCCCGCCTCTCACGTACACAAAATAAAACTCAAGCGAGAAATTAAATAAACACTTAACAATTATCACATAAGGAGCAGAGAGAAGAAATCAGTTTCATCAATTCATTGGTCACATAAAACAATTAACAATAAACAAGGATTCACATAAAGTAATAATAAAATAAACGATGCACGTGATATACATGATTAAGTGTATCGTTCACCGAGGATTGCAATTCTTGTATTGTAAAATCGGGTTGAATACTTGATTCTTTAGTTGAGATTTCTTCTCGCTTCGTAGCACTACGGTTCGATATACCCATTCTTGATAACCGTCTCAGTCCTAGTGCTATTTTCTAACATAATCCGTAAATCATCTTTAATCACTGTATTTCATACCTGTTTCCACCTCAGGTTTACGGTTGCACCATTCGTAGGCTGATTCACACATTCACTTTCTGGTTTTGGAATTGGAAGTAACTTTTGCTTCTTGTTAGAGGGTAGTTGTGTATCCAAGCTTAAAAAACTAGTTTTATATTCCAAGCAATTCTTTATTCTTTTGACCCCGGAGCTTTGACGACATATCCCGACAACTCTTGTGAAGTATCCTGAAGGAGAGGATCAATCTTTGATCTGTAATTATTATGCTTCAGTTTTCCCGGGTGTAGTGACAATTCACGGCGAGAGACAACGGAGATCGCACACATGGAAAGGCAGTTCGCATTTACAGGCACCTTTAGGGTATAATTAACAACTTAGTAAGGAAACTCTTGTCAAGTTGACATATTTAAAACCTGGGATTGTCCCGACATTAATCAACTGAGCCAACTGATATCCCAAGACTACACAAGTATCATAACACCGAAGAACCCACATTCTGAGAACAATCATAAAGATGGAGGTACTATCGGTAATGGAAATTTTCTTCGGGTAAAAGGGAGATAAGGTCTAAATTATCGAAGACTTCTTTCACATGGTTCTGATGGAGGCTCCAACAAGTATTAGTTTTCTGGAGATTCCAACTCTCCCGAGTGATATTTAATTCGGACATTAATTTGTTTCCCAACCGGCTCTCCCCCTTAAGAAAAATTAAAAGTAATGAGTAGAATTATTTCTTGAGCGCTTAAACTTGTCTTGATCCGTCCCACTTGCAAGCTTCCGTACTGGTTCAGATTCCGTAACATGTCCGTATCATACTTGCTTGTTCTGATCAAGATTTTGATTAATAAGAGCCTTTTCATTGTCCCTTCTGTTAAGTATATACTTAATTTGTAGCTGACCCACTATATCACCAATCTGATCTGATCTCTGTAATTTTCAACATCCCATAATCCGATATATATAATCAGCTATCAAGGTTCTTTAGGCAAAGATTGTGGATCTCTGCTGTCCGTAGAAATGCAAATAACATGGTACAACTACCTATTACCTCCAAGGAATTGATATTTTCAAAACTGAGCTCGTGACCCGAAGTAAGAAAAGTTCACTCCTGCACCACTGTATCCCCAAGATGCCGACTAATTTCTGATGATCGAAGAACCCACTAAACATTTATCTGCTTGAATTTATCAGCATTTTCCCAGATCCCAACAATCTTCCCAAAATATATCTTTCTCTACTAGGTGTACATAATCATATAAATAGTAATCCCACCCATCAAATGTAAATGATTCGTAAAGTTGGACATCCTTTTTCCTTAACCCACTTGAATGGAAGTTCCTCACTATTTCCCCCTCTGAGTGAAGGAAACATGACAATATACCAATGACGAGTTCCTCAATGCCTGAGCAAACTGCGGATCCTCAGAATATCTTTGGACTTCGAGTAGAATCGAACGACCCGGTTACAACATGATACCCAATAACTAAGAGATCTTCTTCTTTAAACTCGAATTGGTAGGAATGGATTGAAGAAATAATTTAGCAGAGGATAGGGAGAGCCTATTAACAATAACCACTAAATAATACATGCCGGTTAAAATGTTAATGCACAACTTACAACCAATTTAAATGCCACACGTTGGGACAATTAAATCAATTTAAAAATATACATATAAGTAAAGAAATTTAAATAATTTAAAACAGTACGTTTAACATTAACATTAATTACGGTAACATATATATAAAGGAGAAGTAATTAAATTAATGCAATATATAATGCACGTGCTAATGAATGCATTAAAGAACCTGTCACCGTAGTAAGGTAGTTTTATCCTGGCACTTCTCCTTTATTGTTGTATTATAACTTGTCTCGGATTGTTGATTGTTTCTTGTTTACCCACGGTTTTCTAAATCTTCAAATTTCTCCGACCTCGACTTATACATTTCCCAAACTCGATTTTGAATTTTCTTGGACCCAACTACTTCCTGGTTCTCGATCTCTAAATAGTTCCGAGCCCTTTTTCCATAATCAATTCCTTAGTCCAAAATTCCTTGGTAAGACTTTCTATAGCCTTAGGCTCCAAAGTTGTACTTCTTAGATTCAATTGCTTCTACTCTCATGTCGTCGATATCTCGGTATTTCTCAAGGAATTAATTCCCCAACGGTGGTCGCGGTCTTCACTCTGATTGTTAATTTACTCTTCTTTATGGTTTCCATTTGTTGCTCCATATCTTTCAATTCAACCATATCAAAGTTGGTAATCTTTAAAGCCACTTCATCATTGATTTCTCGAGATTCGCCTCTTCCTTTTTGCGAGAATTCCCGGCCTAAACATCTTCGAAATTTTTTTTTCCAACTTCTCGAATCGTGTAAATGATTTCCACGCTGGATTTCTCTTTTCCGGATCCCATCACTTGAATTTTAACTCGATAGGTAAGATAATGATTTTTGAATCCTTGTATGAATTTTCGGATTTTATCCTTCCCAAGTTGAAGAAAAGAACTTGTTGTATGCTGAGGTTGTCACGAAAATTAGCCGTGGTTTGATATTATTTCCACAACCTGTAACTCACCATTTTCTTTGAAATATAAATGCATGTGGGTAAGGTATGCTCATGTCACACAATTGTCACCAAAACAAAACTTAAATGCAAAAGCAACAATTAATTCAATAATACTGATGATTAACACATGGAACATATAATTCTTCAAGTAGTGTAGGCTCAATTAATCGACAATTATGGACAAGAAGCAATGCAATGCTCAATTTATCACATAATTCAAGTACTTCAAGAAATTCAAGTAGGTCAGGAAATTCAAATAATATGCAAGACTCTAAAATTATCAAGTAACTCCTATGTCATACGACCTAGACTTAACAGGACACGACACTAGAACCTCGATTTTGCAACCGGGTTCTGATACCACCTAAGACGTAGCACCGCTACACGTGGAGATGCCACACCCCCGCACTATAGGTCGATCCACATACGAAATGGGTAATCCGTACATGAACTAACCTACAGCGAACGGGTGACAATAAAATAAAATGACCGGCTAGGCGGGACTAACTCGCAAATTAAATACCATAATACAAAAAGGAGTAAGCGGAAGCATGACTTGACGAACATTTAACAAGTAAACCAAAAACTTAACCTTACATATCAAAACATTATCATCTCCTAAAATACATAACAAATAACATTACGCATAATTCCTTTGAACAATAAATAAATAATTAAATAAAATGCATCGTGCTTGACTCGACTACAAGGACTGGACTCGACTCACTTCCCACCTTGCGTGCACCTGCAATAACCTGAAAGGTGGAGGCGTCAGTCTGTGAAGACCGAGTGAGGGTTTTAAGTAAATATTTGCACAATTAACATGCAATTTATATTCTCGGGTAAAGTTTTATGAAAGATAAATATGTAAGTTCAGTAATAAGATATCTTCTGTTAGGAATAGTGCCCTAGAAAGCCGATTCGACGTAATCTGCATTGGGACTTTTCTTGTATCACAGACAATCTTTGAATAATATACGATTGATTATAGGCAAACACTTCTTTATATGCCAATACGTGTTTTGTGTGTTTCCATTACGTGCGCATGTATGAGAACTCCCCTAATCCTGATGACTTTAGGACTCTACCATTTAGGTGAAATGGTTCATGAAACGAGCCCTATATCACATAAGTCATGATTAGTAAAATACTCCAAGCCGATGAGTCCTACAGACAGTGGGAGTGTCAACCTGACTCCTCTAAGGCTTGCTTGTGGGATCACGCCCTTAAGAAGGACCACCTTGTTTCATGGAGGTGCAAAGTGTATAGTTTATACGTGCGTGATACATGAGGGTGCTTACTTTAATAAGTAAGTTCACTGAGGTGCCCCGTGTGAGAACATTCCTAAATGGGAAAGGAAGTTTCTATTTCAGGAAATTGAAACTTCCAGATTAGGAAATATCTCACGAGTCATTGATGTGATTAATTGATCCTTAGACTTGAGGTTCCTTGTCACTTTATGAGTTAACTTTGTAGTCTTAGGTATAAGCTTTAAAGGGTGTCGCCTTAGACAACTGATTCAAGGCTTATGCTGGGATTGCACAAGTGATTCATGAAAAGGGTTTCTTGGATTGAGATCAAATGGATATGAAATGCACTTAGCTTTAAGACCGGATTATTAGGGTTCTGATTATTCCTTTGCCCTAGATCTTGGTTGAGAGATAGTAAGTAGGAAGATTGTATCTCACATGAATCAATGACATAAAGGTTCTGTCGAATCCGAACATTCCAATTCAGCTAGGGGTTAAACACCTGTTGCTAGACTATGGTCATTTAATCTGTGAACTGATTAATTAATTAGTGAATTAATTAATTGGGGTCACTGCTAATTGAATTGAGAACCTAGAGGGTCACACACAACAACTTCGTTACATGAGTTGAGGCTTAAAAATGATTAAACGAGTTAATCGAGCCTAAGGGGTTCCACACGTGTGAAATCACACGTGTGGCTCACGTGATTGGACACGTGTCATTAAGACACGTGTGCCACACGTGATTATGTGATGTTAAATAATTAATGTGTTAATTATTTAATAGACTTTGGTTTAATTTTGAATTAAAAAGAAAGTCTAATTTTGGAGAAAATAATCTAGTTAATTAATTATGAATTAATTAATTAGATAAAAATAAGTTATTTATTTTATAATAAATAAAGTATAAAATTATCCAAAAATAGTTTGGATATTTTTAGCTCTCTTAAAAGTTGACTAGAATTAGAATTCAAAGTCAAAGTTGGAAAATACTTGGTGATCAAGTAATAGGAGAGAGAGGAACCAAATCCTAGTCCAATAAGGACTAGTTTCAGCCGCCCCTCCCCTTTCCTATATATAGGGGAGCTCATGCTCCCCTTTAGAGCTAATTGACAATTCTTGGTTCATGTGTTGAACACCCTCCTTTCTCCAAGATTAAATTAAACCCTAGGTTAAGCCTAAACACTAACTAGAGAACTAGCATCCTTACTAGTTAGATTGTGATCAAGTTGGTGGACTTTCTCTAGAGACTTCAAGTTAGAAGTTTGAAGATTCGAGCTTTACCAAAGGAGAGGGGATCAAGCCGCGAGAAGAGCGTTCTTGGGTGGCTTGAAACGCTTCAAGAAAGAATAAAAGAAATGTAAGTTTTCTATCTTTACGAATTTGGTTACACGATTGCGAGTTCAAGGTCCTTTTGTTGGAAAAATTTTTAAATTCCGCTGCTTTCTGATTCGTGTTTTCCAACAAGTGGTATCAGAGCCACCTCGTTAATCGTGTTTCTGATTCGTCTCAATTATACTGAATTTGGTAGAAATTCTTAGGCTTGATGCGATTGAGTATTTGTAATTGTTTTAGAAAGCCTGAATTACGAAACTGTATTTTTTCCTGAAAGTTTCTGAAAATTGGTTTTTGCAAAATTTAATTTTTGAAAACTATTTTAGATTTGAAACTGTATAAACTGTTTTTGGATTTCTTGGATTGGTTTTGCTTTTTGAACGAAAACACGAAACGAAAACCCGGATTACGACGAACACGCGAAACCCCGCGCGCGAAGGAGTCGCGCGCGCGGGCTTCGCGCGCCGCCGCCCGCCTGTGCTAGGCGTGCGCAAGGGCACCCGCCCAGGCTTGGCCGGGACAGACCGGCCAGCCGCCCAGCTCCTCCCGCATGCCTGTGCGGGAGCCTGGCGGGCGGGCGCGCGGCCGAGACAGGCCGCCCGCCGTCTCGCCCAGGCTGGGCGAGAATCCCGCAAGGCGTGCGGGATAGCTCGCCCAGGCCGCCCGCTGTCGCCCGCCATCCTTGCCGAGAAGAGCTGCGCGCAGGAGCGCGCGGCGTGCACGCCCAGCGCGCGCACTCGCGCGGCCTTGGCCGCGCGCAGTGTGCGCCTGTCGCGTGCGCGCGCGCACGCTCGCAACGAGCAGCCCGCCTCGTGCAAGGGCCCCGTTTTCGTAGTCCGTGTTTTTCGTGTTTCGTGCAATCCAGTCCCAATTTTATTTTTAATTTTAAAATTTTATTTTTGAATATTTATTTTAATTTTTGAATAAAACTTAAAATTGGGATTTTTGAGAAATTGAAACGGTTTATATTTTGGGAAAATACATCTTTGATAAAATTATTAATTTTCAGAAATTAATTGGAATTTTATCTGTTTTGGTAATTGGGATTTATTGAAAACTTTTATAAATAAGACTCGCATCAAGTCGTGTTTTAAGTCATTAGGACTTGAAACGGGAATTTTAATTTATTGGCTAAATTTTAATTCTCGCAAAAGCATGTTAGGTGATCATGGGTTTAGATCTATGTATGGTTTTAATTTATGCACATGGATGGTTTAAATTGGGGTTGGAGCCCTATAGTTGCGTTTTTCAATTGAGGTTGGAGCCTCACTTATGTGCGTACTGTTATGTGATTTATTATGTGGCTTTCCATATTACTGTTTTTGAGGCCGGGGTATGCCCCGTGTAATTGTCTAAGGCCAATATGAAGATTGAGCCTTATTACTTTATGTCTTTTTCTTTTTATTGTAATTTGAGAGTAGAGATAGGTGGTGAGGTTTTATTTTCATTTTGGAGACAATGCACCCATGGAGTAAGATGGACCACATTCAAGTAACAAGGAGGCCATAAGTGAAGACCCCTCAAAATGTTAGGGAGGGGAATCTCAATTGTTAAATGTAATAGAGATAGGGCTCGTATTTTGTTACCGCTTTCCCTTATGTGATTTAAACTGTTTATGTGGCATGTATGTTAGAACTTGTGATTGTGGAGTGGCTCCCGCATATCACGCATAAGATAGGTAGAACCCATGATCATTACATGTTAGTATCATGCTAGGACATGTTATCTGTTTATGTGCTTGTTTGAAATGCATTTAAGTTGTACTTGCATTAATCAAGACTAATTAAATTGGATAACATATATGTTGGTGAGGTCGAACCGAACAACTCTTCGGTTGATTCGAAAATTCCCATTAAATATTAAGCTCATTTCGAATAATAGGTATTTAATTCGAGATGCAAATTTTGAATTAAATTCCTAGCATTCCATCAATAGGTTTTAAGTTTAGTAAGTAAAGCTAGTTATTGTCCGCGAGTCGTGGGATAGCTAGTGGAGCTTATTAGTTCTTAGTTACCTAATTGATCATTTTAAATGATCAATATTTCATGGTCAATTTTAGCAAGGGCGATGTCCGCGAGTCGTGGGTCGTTCGAACTAAGTTTTGATCATGATCTTATGATTGATGGGTCTGGCTTAACGCCTAAGTAAATATGGATGTCGCACGAGTCGTGGGTCCATATTGAAAGATAGGTGATGCAAAAATAATTACTAAGAGTTCTAAAGGTGTTAGAATTGGTAAGTTGTACCTACCTAGGGTTTTACTTAGAATGTCCGCGAGTCGTGGGTTCGAGGTAAAATGCTTAGGATCTTAGTACCCATTGGGAAAAGCGTTCCTCTTAGATCTTTGGGAATTATAGATCTTTGAAAAACAGTGGGAGCTACATTAGATTAAAGACCTTATCTTTTGTATATCGTTATAATTCAGCATGCCCACATTTTCTCTGCTTAGCATTTAGGTTGTAGTTCTGTGATTCTCTACAATATGAAATGCAAACCCATTCGTATCCATCCTTAAGTCAAATAAGTTGACTAAGTCCTGACTAACTCTAAATGGCTTCGGATCCTAAAATTCATTTTAGAATCCGACTGGAGAAAGGCGTTCTCTAAAGGGCGAAGTTTTCAATTGTGAAAAGTCGACCCGGGCCAAAAGAGAAGCAATCTGAGGTGAATGGATTTTTCCAAACCACTTAAGAGCAATTGAACCACCTCATAAAAATGTTACAAGGTATAACATTATTGAATTATTCAATATCCCAAATGAGGAAACAAGTGCACACGAACAAGGTCTAAAGATCTTATTTGAAGATCTTATGGTCTTGATCATCAACTGAGAAAAGAGTTCTCAATGCACTGATTGCTTACATTGCTTCCACCATCATTCAAACCCTTTATGCTCAACTAGAATGATGCTAATGTAGCATAGTTAATCATTTAGTTGATAATGATTGAGAGCATCCTTAAGAAGGAATAAAAGGTTGAGATGGTTAATTCTTCTTCTAAACTCCCTAAGTTAAAGGCTTGAACGCCTAAAGAAGAAGAAACCCTTAAGAGCCCAATGGAGGGGCATGTAAGGGGTACGCCCAAAAGACACTAGAGATCAAATTGGACGTTTGCTTCTATGGTAGCAAATAAGGACTTTGAAAGGGAACTGCATAGAGTATGAGTACTCTGAAAAGTTACCTCGTTTAGTAATTCTACTAGGAATAGAATTCACTAGTCTTGAGTCAATTCTGTATAATCCGTTGTGCAAAGACTCAAGGCACTAATGTTCTGAACATACAACGAGATAACAAAAGTAAGTGAGATGACAAAGCTTCGAATTACTTTGGAACGTTGAGATATAAAAGGATTAGCAAGTCAGACACCTTAGGATCATTCTATGAAAATGAACCTATAGAGTTGACTTCCTGTGAATCCTATCTCAAAGGGAAACGTTCCCGAAACATAGTTTGCGTGAAACGTGTAACGTGCCAAAATTCTAGTGGATATCGATCCATGCTGATGAGTGTAAGATGCTTAATGTAAGCACTAGATACAATCATCAGTTTAATCATTATGAATGAATATACTTATTGAAGTACAAATTCGAAACTTATATGAAATTCTTAGAATTTCAAAAGGAGGTTAGGAACCGAAGTAGTCATAAGTTATAGGCAAATCGATATGATCGAGATAGCCAATATCTTATCAACTAATTCCTTAGTCAGCTTAGAAATAATAGGATTATCTCTCAGTAAACTAATTCGAGAACACCTTAGTGTTTCCGAATGAGGGAATGAAACCTTATAGGATATGATCCATTCCATAGCAAGCTTTACTGACTTATAATCATTCTAGGAATAAACTCCCAGAATATGCAGTTAGAGATTTTTGAATTTTGCACCTTCCAAAATCAGTCCTTTAGATGCACTATGCAATGTGGCACACTAAATTCCCTAATTATTCTTGTCCAAGAATTTAGTGGAATCCTCTTAAGTAAAGAGGATAGTGGGAGATAGGCTTGAAATGAGTTCAAGTTTATACAAACAATATTGGATATCATTTCTGCGATTCCCTTAGACAAAGGTTGTTTGTCTCAACGAATGTATCTTTCTTAAGGAATCGTTCCTATAGAAGAAGAAAGACAAGCAAGCAGACCTCAAAGAAATTTGAGAATAAATATCCACGCCACATATAGAAGAAACGAGCCCATCTGATGAAACTTAGCCAAATTTTAGAGTATGTACACGTGTGAAACCCTTCTCTTAAGATGCGTTTAGAACGCGTTCCTAGATAGCCAAGGAATTACTTGAAGAGGAGACACTGTCAGATTTGGAATCTGAGTAGTGTAAGCAATCCTTGAAATCCAATATGGATTCCATATACTTAAACCGAGTTTTGACCTTGGTTGATCCACCTGATAGGATCAAGCTCCTAGAGCTTCGAGTAAATGGAAAGCATTACAACCTTCTTGACGGTTGAAATGCAAAAGTCCATTTGGGTTGTGTTTACCATATCCTCATATTCTGACTATGAGATATGATAAATGAATATGAGAACTATCTTGTTCAATATGAGATTGAAAGAGACTGAAATAAGGTATTTCTATAAATCTCATATTCAGTGGGAGTATGCATAAGGTATGTAAATCCCTAAAGTCAATCTGTGGATTGATGAAGGCTTCTAGGATTAGACAATTCGATTCCATAGGATAGTCAAATCGTTTGACACAGATGGAAGTCGAATAAGTCTCAAAGTGTACGTAGGAAAGTTAGTGATGTAAGAGTCAATTTTTGGTTCTTTAGAAAACGGCATCCTTCTCATTAGGAATGTCAAGGACGACGTGAAAGTTACCAATTCTTGTTTAAGAAACAATTTGACATGAAAGATCTTAGTGATTATCCTATATTCTCGACATTCAGATCTATAGAAGATAGATCTAAGAGAATAAAAGGATTATCACAAAATGAGTGCATAACCACGGTACTAAAAGGAGTTTAGTATGGACAATGGAACATCTCTTTTGAAGAGTATGTGTCCTAAGATAACTTTGAGAAAGTTAGAATGTCCAAAATCCCTTTAAGTGAAAGGGTGCATAATGTATGAAAAGTTATGTACTAAATTAGATATGGCGCAACACTAAGCGTAGTAGGCCGAATCTAATATGACCTCAGAGAAGGTCATTAGATCTCTGTAAAGGATGTCCTCAGAGTACTTGAGAAGAAATGAGGATATGTATTAGTTTACAGAGCCCAAAAGATCTTGTTGTTAGAAGGATATTTGATGTAACCGTTCATCAAACATAGATGATTATGAAATCATTGAAAGGATACAACTTCTACCAGAATGGTAATGCAATGTGTTGGAAAAGGGGTTCCAAGGTCAGACATTGCAAAACTCGACTATCGTAGTTGAGAACTTAGTCGTATTATATAACGCTAAGTTAAGTGTTTGGGTAAGAAACTCCATCTAACCGGTTAGATGAAGTTCCTAGCATGAAACAACTCCTTTATCATATTGTATGATAAAATGGATGGTTGCTCAAGTAAGAGAACCAAGACCTCACCAAGAGACTGAACACGTGATTACGAATCACTTTATAAGGAAAAGGTGTTTCCTAAGAGATGTGTAAACAAGAGGGTCACATCAGCAGAGAATATAGCAGATCCACTTTGGAAACGCCCAAAGTCAATAGGCTCTCAAAGTACAATCTTGAGAAGATGGGACTTAGAATACCTAAAAGGCTTTTACGGGCAAGTGGGAGATTGTTAGGAATAGTGCCCTAGAAAGCCGATTCGACGTAATCTGCTTTGGGACTTTTCTTGTATCACAGACAATCTTTGAATAATATACGATTGATTATAGGCAAACACTTCTTTATATGCCAATACGTGTTTTGTGTGTTTCCATTACGTGCGCATGTATGAGAACTCCCCTAATCCTGATGACTTTAGGACTCTACCATTTAGGTGAAATGGTTCATGAAACGAGCCCTATATCACATAAGTCATGATTAGTAAAATACTCCAAGCCGATGAGTCCTACAGACAGTGGGAGTGTCAACCTGACTCCTCTAAGGCTTGCTTGTGGGATCACGCCCTTAAGAAGGACCACCTTGTTTCATGGAGGTGCAAAGTGTATAGTTTATACGTGCGTGAAACATGAGGGTGCTTACTTTAATAAGTAAGTTCACTGAGGTGCCCCGTGTGAGAACATTCCTAAATGGAAAAGGAAGTTTCTATTTCAGGAAATGGAAACTTCCAGATTAGGAAATATCTCACGAGTCATTGATGTGATTAATTGATCCTTAGACTTGAGGTTCCTTGTCACTTTATGAGTTAACTCTGTAGTCTTAGGTATAAGCTTTAAAGGGTGTCGCCTTAGACAACTGATTCAAGGCTTATGCTGGGGTTGCACAAGTGATTCATGAAAGTGAATGAGAATCAAGAAAGGACCTACACTTGCATATGCAAGGTGATCTCTTATTGTGTAAGTCTTTCATATGCCATATGGAGTCCTTGGCCAAGGCAGTAGATCAAGACATCAAGAAAAGGGTTTCTTGGATTGAGATCAAATGGATATGAAATGCACTTAGCTTTAAGACCGGATTATTAGGGTTCTGATTATTCCCTTGCCCTAGATCTTGGTTGAGAGATAGTAAGTAGGAAGATTGTATCTCACATGAATCAATGACATAAAGGTTCTGTCGAATCCGAACATTCCAATTCAGCTAGGGGTTAAACACCTGTTGCTAGACTATGGTCGTTTAATCTGTGAACTGATTAATTAATTAGTGAATTAATTAATTGGGGTCACTGCTAATTGAATTGAGAACCTAGAGGGTCACACACAACAACTTCGTTACATGAGTTGAGGCTTAAAAATGATTAAAGGAGTTAATCGAGCCTAAGGGGTTCCACACGTGTGAAATCACACGTGTGGCTCACGTGATTGGACACGTGTCATTAAGACACGTGTGCCACACGTGATTATGTGATGTTAAATAATTAATGTGTTAATTATTTAATAGACTTTGGTTTAATTTTGAATTAAAAAGAAAGTCTAATTTTGGAGAAAATAATCTAGTTAATTAATTATGAATTAATTAATTAGATAAAAATAAGTTATTTATTTTATAATAAATAAAGTATAAAATTATCCAAAAATAGTTTGGATATTTTTAGCTCTCTTAAAAGTTGACTAGAATTAGAATTCAAAGTCAAAGTTGGAAAATACTTGGTGATCAAGTAATAGGAGAGAGAGGAACCAAATCCTAGTCCAATAAGGACTAGTTTCAGCCGCCCCTCCCCTTTCCTATATATAGGGGAGCTCATGCTCCCCTTTAGAGCTAATTGACAATTCTTGGTTCATGTGTTGAACACCCTCCTTTCTCCAAGATTAAATTAAACCCTAGGTTAAGCCTAAACACTAACTAGAGAACTAGCATCCTTACTAGTTAGATTGTGATCAAGTTGGTGGACTTTCTCTAGAGACTTCAAGTTAGAAGTTTGAAGATTCGAGCTTTACCAAAGGAGAGGGGATCAAGCCGCGAGAAGAGCGTTCTTGGGTGGCTTGAAACGCTTCAAGAAAGAATAAAAGAAAAGTAAGTTTTCTATCTTTACGAATTTGGTTACACGATTGCGAGTTCAAGGTCCTTTTGTTGGAAAAATTTTTAAATTCCGCTGCTTTCTGATTCGTGTTTTCCAATATCTTCGCCCGAGAATACAACTGTCAATATTAAATAATTGTTCATTTTCATGCATTCAATACAAGGTCCCGGCGAGTGAGGGCAGTCTCCAACCTTACTCCCAATGTACATGAAACATGTTTGCTTTGTTAATCAATAGGTGACCTTGCAATTCAATTATCGTCCATGAAACATATTTTGTTTGAGAGACGGGGTACTCTCTTTACTTGCGAGAGACGGGGTTCTCTCATTGTTGCTCGAGAGACGGGGCTATCTCCTTGTTGCTTGCGAGAGATGGGGTTCTCTCATTGTTGCTCGAGAGACGGGGCTCTCTCCTTGTTGCTTGTGAGAGACGGGGAATCTCTCATTGTTTGTTTTCAGGTGTGTTGTGAATCCGAGGACGGATTCTTTTTAAAGGGGAGAGATTGTAACGGCCCAGTTTTTCAGTTTAAATAATGTGGCGTATTTGTTTATAAAATACGCAATTTAATTATTTAATTATATGATTAATTGTTTATAAATGTTTATATTTGATTTAAACTATAAACTATTGCTATTTTTTAATTTAATTCATTTTATTTTACTTTGATACTTAGTGTTTAATTTCTTAATTAAGGTTTCATGTTACCTTAACTATTTCATTAATTCTGTTAATTAATTTCAACATGTTATTAGTTGGCTTTAATTTATTTAAAAAGGAATTTAAGTTTTAGTAATTAATTTATAACGTTATGAATTCATTCATGCGCATGAGAGTTCTATTTGTACTTCGTCCATATATGTAATGATATCGGAGTGGTATGGAAATTTAGTATGTCGTAAACGTGTGTGTTATGAACATGCCTATATGCTCGGATTATGTTTTCGGATTCATTTGATGTGTTAACGAATTTAATTTGATTTGCGGAACCAAGTCGGGGGCTAACGAGCAATTAGCACACCCTTGGTTCCGTACGTGATATCTTGAGCTCGGGAATTCGGATTTTTATTCCGTCACCTCCGTTACCTTCGTATCGATGATTCGGAGACAATGGAACAAGCCTCATACCTTTTTGAAATCATTAAGACCTTCGAAATCTAACCGTAACTGACAACTCGTGCAAGAAGAGCTCCTTTTGTTGACTAGTCTTCATGGTGGGACCATTAACACTCCTCTAACCTAACCATACCTTAAACCATGAATTATATACCTTGATTTAAGCCCTTTCTTCCCCCTTTAGCTCTGAAAACCGATCCAAACATTCCCCTTTTCTGCTGGAACTGATCGAGAGAGAAGGAGAGAAGAAAGGAAGAAAACCCTTGGACATTCTTGTGATTTTGAGCTCAAATCACCTCCCTTCTTCTTCTAATCCTCAAGGTATGAATATTTATGTCTCCTCTAGTCTTTTATGCTTGATTTCATCTATTTACAACATGAATTGGATCAGATTTGGGTAGGGTTTGAGTGATGAGTTTGGTATGAACTTTTAGGGATTTTTGTTCTTGTGACCTATTTGCTTGTGTAGCTGATTTTCTTGCGTATACATGATTATATGAGCTTGTTTCTTGGCCTGTTTCTTTCCTAAATGATAGTATATGATATTAGGAGGATTTTATCTCTTGACACCCTTTGATGAAATTATGAGATATGGAGCTCCAAACATGATGATCAAACTGCTTCCCCTGTTTTCGAACTGCTGCTGCTCATTTTGCTTTGTTGCTTGATCAAATGATCTTCTTTTTGTGTGAATTTGTATGGATACTATGTACACTCATTGGTCTATATGTTAACATTCATGTTTCAAGTATTTGGATCCATTTTAATCCTTAAAACCGAAAGACATGGCCTGTTCTTAGGCATGATCTATGACAAACTTGCTGCTGTTACAATTGTGTGGCTGTTGGTCACCCTAATGTGCTTTAATTCGTGCCATTTTGCATATATATGATGTACATTAGTTGTTTAGTATGTTAGCATGCATTCCCCAAGGTTTCAGTTCCAAATTCAGCTCTTAAGTACTTGATCATGGCTGATTGAACCAATAGGGCTCTTATGTGCGATTTTGGCGACCCAGTTTTGTTGCATGGATTAGGTGCTCTTAATGTGTGATTTAGCTTTTCACTCTAAGTGAAATATGTTCCTTACATGATAAATATGTTGTATATTAAGTTTCATAGCATTTGGAGTTGATTTGGTATGCTTTTGGATTGATTTTGTATGGGATCAGTTTTGCCGGTATATCCTTGTGTGCGAGTTTAGTTCTGTACCGTGACACCCCCGTGTCTCATTTACACTAAAGTGTGAGACACGGGCGTGTCACACCTTCTGGGCAGGTCTGTACTGAGCCACGGTCGTGGCTCAGTTTAGCTATGGAGGGTGACACCCCCGTGTCCCTTCCCTTGTGCAGTGCTTGTTGCTTCCTTTTCGGTTTTTGATTCGTTTCACCTCTTTAATCACTTTATCTCCTTTTGTGTTCAACTATGAACTTGTTTTGCTACGTGTTAGGAGTATTGTGGTTTAATTTCATGGCATTTGGATGAGTTTTAGGCATGCTTTTGCTTAATGCCGTTTATGTGTGTTTATATGTCGTTTATGAATCGCGTAACTCATTTTCTATATCATATGCTTCCTCCTTGTTGTCAAACCTTGGAAATATGCTATATTATGTAATATGAGGTATTTAGTAGCATTTTGGGAAAGATTGAATATGTACTACGCTCCTATTTGAGTTCTTGAATTTATTTGATTGGAGATATGAATTGATGAATTTGAATGAAAATGAATGAATGAGTGAATGACTTGGTTATACGATTTAAATGCCTTAATAATGCACATGAACATTTTCATGACATAATATCATCTTTATGCATTCATATCATGCTTGAGCATTGCCGTGCGTCATATATGGTTCATTTAGAGTCTTGAGTCTCACGAACACGTCATGTTGTCTTTTGTACAGTTTATCTCCAGGGTGGAGAGGTCTTGATCCTTCGGGCACTTGGTAACTCGTATCCTTGTTTCGTCTTGTACCAGGTGAGGGTGTTTTCGTTTTAGCTATGTAACAAACCCTATAACCCTTATGTGAAAAGCTTTGGCCAAAACCTTATGATTATATATATGTTACTTTTAAAGTAAAGTCATCAAGTAAATATTCATCGAGTAAACCCTTTTCAAATGACTTATGAAATATGTTATGTTCTTATGAATTGAAATGTTTGGCGAGACACATTTATGATTTATGATTGTACGGGTCCCGGGACTTAGTATATGTGGCTAACCGAGGAAGCAAGGGCTGACGGGGATCCCATATACTAGTTCCAACCAATTACGGCGAAACTGACTTCGTCAAGGAGTTTTTGACGGGGAAACGCTAACCGGGCTTTGAGGCCTCATGAACCTCATAGCCGCATTGATATGATTGGGTGGTCGGGCCTTGCAAACCCGTCCACCATCCGGAGGAAGAAGGTTGGAACTGATTTATGATTTATGATTATGTTATGTTATGATATGATTATGCACCGTGCGGGAAGGCCGGGACACGGATTGCCCAAACGAATATGATTTATGATATATGATCTGCATGTATTATGATATATTGTATGAACACCTAATCAACATATTAATGATATTTGTCGTACACGGTCGGAGTTTGGTTGGAGATTGTGCACGCTCACTCTCCGAGCCTTATGTTTACGTATGATTTATGAATATAATGAATTAATATGATTAGTCATAAAATCCGAGCATTGATTAATCATTCTCTTGCCCTTTTTGGGAACTAATTTCAAATAAAACCTTGTTCGGATTTTATAACTTGCATGTGCATGTTTTTATATATGTGTATCGCTCCTGCTAACTCAGTCTTCTAGAGACTGACCCTCTCCCTCCCCAATTTTTTAGTGTGCAGGTTTGATTTTGGAGTTTCGAGCTAGGCGGAGGTGTTTGGAGTCTTTAAGTTGGTCAAGCTAGGTTAGGAGAGTCTCTGCACTCACTTATGTATGAATCGATTCCATAGTATCATGAACTTGAATATTTATGTAATTGTTATTGAATTGCTTTTACCGGGTTTTGCTATGAATTAAAAGAGGCCTGAAGAGCCCAATTCTGGTTATGGTTTTTATGTTGAACTTTGGCTTTGCGATGCATTATACTTTGTTGATTGGTTATCATTGCAGGGTCTAGCTCCGCCTGGCTTAGGAAGGTTTTTATGTTGTCTCCCGTTCGCTATGGTTTGATACGGGTGCGGATTTACTGTTTCGTTACTCGTGTTGAGCCATAGTGCGGGGGATGTTGTGCCTCACGTGCGGGGTGCTACATCCTTAAGTGGTATCATAGGCCGGTTGCAAAACCGGTGTTCTTGAGTCATGTTTGAGTCAGTTAGGTCGCACGGCATAGGAACAACTTGTTAATGTGTACATTGCATCGATTTGGCATGAATATTTGATACTAATTGTTGGGAATTGCTGAATATATGTATACAATCTACTCTCTCATTTAGTTGCTTTAAATGTTGCATTTTGCATTCTACGTGCATTGATTCATTTAACTACGTGCCATAAGCATACACTAATCTTCATGTATCCATATTTGAGTTGATCTTTCTTATATAGGCTACTATCATGCAAACAAAGCTACAATTCACACCAACTACAATTGACAAAGTAACTTGAAGGCCGAGTGTTCAAATTCCACGGCTTGCACAATGGAATTACCTATCATGGCTCGTATCATGGGAGGAAGCTTGGATCTCGGGAGGGTTCATCAATCATGCCCCACCTACAAACCTTGAAGGTTCTCAACATACAAGAATTGCAAAGACTCAAGTTCTAACTTGAGGGATGTGTGAGACAACGAGAGGGGTGTGGAACTCTTCACCACCCCGATTTTGAAGACATTTAATACAAGAATAAATACTCCAAGGTTCATCGTTGAAGCTCCGAGTTTGGAATGGTTGGATGATTAAGACCAAATTGGGAAGCTTCAAGGGATCGGATACGAGATGTGTTAAAAAGGTTTGACTCAACTCAGATGCAAGGATTGGGAGTCGTTAATCATAAAGCTCACTATGAGGTCAAATATGGAAGCTCACTTGGTACGAATATAAGTGTGGGACAACAAATGGACGCAAGGCAAAGTGACTTATGAGCATCGAGGAATACAAATCGCGGCGTCTTCTCGGAACCTTGGAACATGGAGACATCAAGAAGCAAGCAAGAATGGAAAGTGTTATCATGGGTGAATTATACGCGTAGATCGGAAACAAAGGATAAGCTAAAGGAACTCTAACCGGAGAGGACATCAAGATGAAGATTCGGACGACCTTTGGAGGTCGATGCTTGGAAGTACGTTGAGGTGTAAACTCCATTGACAAAGAAGACCTTGGGTTCAAGAATAGCACGTTCGGGCCATGGGATATACAAACTAATGCAAGAAGATTAGGGAGATTCGAAAACCATGGAAAGCTAATGAGTTATCAATGTCTCCAAAGAAAGTTACAAGTATGGGAATGAGGAACACGTCATCAAGCTAAAAGCTTACCACCTCGGTGACAGGTTCTGCATATTCGTAGCATGAGCATCATGCATCGATTTAAATTAATTGCTTTCTTTATCTATATGTACGTTTATGTTTAATTAATATAATTGCTCCAACGTGTTGCATCGTTGCATCTTTAACTGTTTACTATGTGCATTGGCATGTTAATCCAATATGCATGGCTTAGTGTTTAATTGATAGGGCATGGCTCCACCTTGTTCATCAAGCAATTCTTTGATCAAGGCTTACTCGAATCAAGACGAGAAGAATAGTTGGGTTATATCTTGGTTATTCCGGGCATA
Source organism: Lantana camara (assembly GCA_037501455.1). Taxonomy (NCBI): domain Eukaryota; kingdom Viridiplantae; phylum Streptophyta; class Magnoliopsida; order Lamiales; family Verbenaceae; genus Lantana; species Lantana camara. The sequence goes on along the minus strand of CM074860.1, from coordinate 47,595,926 downwards.
TAGCTTAGCTAGCACAATCTACACGGAAGAAACTAAGTTGAAGAGTTTCGGAGAAACCTTAATCTCAGAGGCGAAGTAACGAATTCAACTAAAATTTCCAAATAAGGGAGTATTGATTAGGAAATAACGTAAATCCTTTTCGATCCTTGAAGGGATTACCTTTAGTTGAAAGAATGGAAATACAAGAGGGGATTAAATTAGTCTAGATTTCAAGAAGAACAAGAAAGAGAAAAGTTGGGGATTAGAAGGAAGTAATTATTAAAGGGTTTGAATTGAACCTTAGGAGTGAATTAAAGAAACAGAAGTGGCTCAACAAAAATTTCAATGAAAGAAGGATTCATGGAGTTTGACATGTAAGAGCAAAAATTTTAAGGGGGAGAGCACGACCGAGAGGTGAATTGGAGGATGGGAGTGGTGCCTGAATGAATATGTTAGGAGTAATGACGGGGATGCAAATTAAGGAGAATCTGGAAGTCCTAAGGGTGGTGATTAGGAATGAATAAGACGGCGGTTATGGTTAAGCCGTTAAGAGAGAAGCTACGTATGGAATTCTGATCTGGAGGTGATGGAATCATAAGAGAGTTTCTATGAACTTCTAAGTTAGAATTAACAAGGGAAAACCGAATCAAGCTATCATATAAGGGGATGGTGTCGATCAAGATTTATTCAATAAAGTATGAAGGGGTCCGAGATAATATTATTAAGTTATCGATTATATCAAAGGTGATCCAGAAGGAAACTTAAGAAGGGACCAAATAGAAAAGGATGATAATTGGAAGATTATTTCAAGCTTCAAGAATCATCAAGAATATAACATTGAGGGGGGTCAAAGGGAATGAACGGATAATAGAAGCGGAAGGTGGGAAAAGGTTTGTGTTGGGAGAGACCGTAAGAATAAACATCGTAGGTCGGGATCGAATCATCAAGTTTGCCCAGAGTGGTTATCCTCGGGGATATGTTGAGCACCGATTTGGATAAGGATTGAAGAAGTTAGGTAGCAGTACAAGTTAGAAAGGATCTAAGAATATACTCCTTAAAGAATTCATCAATCGCTTCACCGGGGAACCCTGAAGAGGTTCAAGACAAGCTGGGCACTGAGTCACATTCGGGACAGATCATACCTTGGACAACGACAACTCACAAATCTGAATTTTGCAACTACGGTGAACGGTACTTATAGTATTCATGATACATGCATCCATGCAAATTTAACCTACATAATTTTTATATTAGGTGCTTAGATCTTGTATTGTGTTAAATTACTTGGAGTAATTGGTAATCAACATGGGTAACATCTATTACTTGCTTTGGGTGACTTATGTGATTTTAAATTTGGTTTTGAGTGAGTTGCTTGGGAGTATTAGAGACTTCCTTTTTTTATTTTTGTTCGAGAGACGGGGTACTCTCTTTACTTGCGAGAGACGGGGTTCTCTCATTGTTGCTCGAGAGACGGGGCTCTCTCCTTGTTGCTTGCGAGAGACGGGGTTCTCTCATTGTTGCTCGAGAGACGGGGCTCTCTCCTTGTTTCTTGTGAGAGACGGGGAATCTCTCATTGTTTGTTTTCAGGTGTGTTGTGAATCTGAGGACGGATTCTTTTTAAAGGGGAGAGATTGTAACGCCCCAGTTTTTCAGTTTAAATAATGTGGCGTATTTGTTTATAAATTGCGCAATTTAATTATTTAATTATATGATTAATTGTTTATAAATGTTTATATTTGATTTAAACTATAAACTATTGCTATTTTTTAATTTAATTCATTTTATTTTACTTTGATACTTAGTGTTTAATTTCTTAATTAAGGTTTCATGTTACCTTAACTATTTTGGTAATTCTGTTAATTAATTTCAACATGTTATTAGTTGGCTTTAATTTATTTAAAATAGAATTTAAGTTCTAGTAATCAATTTATAACTTCATGAATTCATTATTGAGCATGAGTGTTCTATTTGGGCCTCGTTCTTATATGTAATGAGTTCGGAATGGTATGGAAATTTAGTATGTCGTAATTATGTGTGTTATAGACAAGTCTATATGCTCGGTTTATATTTTCGGATTCATTTGACGTGTTAACGAATTTAATTTGATTTGTGGAACCAAGTCGGGGGCTAACGAGCAATTAGCGCACCCTTGGTTCCGTACGTGATATCTTGAGCTCGGGAATTCGGATTCGAATTCCGTCACCTCCGTTACCTTCGTATCGACGATTCGGAGACAATGGAAAAAGCCTCATACCTTTTTGAAATCATTAAGACCTTCGAAATCCAACCGTAACGGACAACTTGTGCAAGAAGAGCTCCTTTTGTTGACTAGTCTTCATGGTGGGACCCTTAACACTCCTCTAACCTAACCATACCTTAAACCATGACTTATGTACCTTGAGTTAAGCCCTTTCTTCCCTCTTTAGCTCTGAAAACCGATCCAAACATTCCCCTTTTCTGCTGGAACTGATCGAGAGAGAGGGAGAGAAGAAAGGAAGAAAACCCTTGGCCATTCTTGTGATTTTGAGCTCAAATCACCTCCCTTCTTCTTCTAATATTCAAGGTATGAATATTTATGTCTCCTCTACTATTTTATGCTTGATTTCATCTATTTACAACATGAATTGGATCAGATTTGGTTAGGGTTTGAGTGATGAGTTTGGTATGAACTTTTAGGGATTTTTGTTCTTTTGACCTATTTGCTTGTGTAGCTGATTTTCTTGCATATACATGATTATATGAGCTTGTTTCTTGGCCTATTTATTTCCTAACTGATATTATATGATATTAGGAGGATTTTATCTCTTGACCCTTTGATGAAATTATGAGATACGGAGCTCCAAACTTGATGATCAAACTGCTTCCCCTGTTTTCGAACTGCTGCTGCTCATTTTGCTTTGTTGCTTGATCAAATGATCTTCTTTTCATGTGAATTTACATGGATACTATGTACACTCATTTCTCTATATGTTAACATTCATGTTTCAAGTATTTGGATCCATTTTAAGCCTCACAACCGAAAGATATGGCCTGTTCTTAGGCATGATCTATAACAAACTTGCTGCTGTTACAATTGTGTGGCTGTTGGTCACCCTAATGTGCTTTAATTCGTGCCATTTTGCATATATATGATGTACATTAGTTGTTTAGTATGTTAGAATGCATTACCCAAGGTTTCAGTTCCAAATTCAGCTCCTAAGTACTTGATCATGGCTGATTGAACCAATAGGGCTCTTATGTGGGATTTTGGCGACCCAGTTTTGTTACATGGATTAGGTGCTCTTAATGTGTGATTTAGCCTTTTCACTCTAAATGAAATATGTTCCTTACATGCTGAATACGTTTTATATTAAGTTTCATAGCATTTGGAGTTGATTTGGTATGCTTTTGGATTGATTTTTTATGGGATTAGTTTTGCCGGTATATCCTTGTGTGCGAGTTTAGTTCTGTACCGTGACACCCCCGTATCTCATTTACACTAAAGTGTGAGACACGGGTGTGTCACACCTTCTTGGCAGGTCTGTACTGAGCCACGGTCATGGCTCAGTTTAGCTATGGAGGGTGACACCCCCCGTGTCCCTTCCCTTGCACAGTCCTTGTTGCTTCCTTTTCGGTTTTTAATTCGTTTCACCTCTTTAATGACTTTATCTCGTTTTATGTTGAACTATGAACTTGTTTTGCTACGTGTTAGGAGTATTGTGGTTTAATTTCATGGCAATTGGATGAGTTGTAGGCATGCTTTTGCTTAATGCCGTTTATGTGTGTTTATATGTCGTGTATGAATCGTGTAACTCATTTTCTATATCATATGATTCCTCCTTGTTGTCAAACCTTGGAAATATGCTATATTATGTAATATGAGGTATGTAGTAGCATTTTGGGAAAGATTGAATATGTACTACGCTCCTATTTGAGTTCTTGAATTTATTTGATTGGAGATATGAATTGATGAATTTGAATGAAAATGAATGAATGAGTGAATGACTTGGTTATACGATTTAAATGCCTTAATAATGCACATGAACATTTTCATGACATAATATCATCTTTATGCATTCATATCATGCTTGAGCATTGTCTTGCGTCATATATGGTTCATTTAGAGTCTTGAGTCTCACGAACACGTCATGTTGTCTTTTGTACAGTTTATCTCCAGGGTGGAGAGGTCTTGATCCTTCGGGCACTTGGTAACTGGTATCCTTGTTTCGTCTTGTACCAGGTGAGGGTGTTTTTGCTTTAGCTATGTAACAAACCCTACAACCCTTATGTGAAAAGCTTTGGCCAAAACCTTATGATTATATATATGTTACTTTTAAAGTAAAGTCATCGAGTAAATATTGATCGAGTAAACCCTTTTCAAATGACTTATGAAATATGTTATGTTCTTATGAATTGAAATGTTTGGCGAGACACATTTCTGATTTATGATTGCACGGGCCCCGGGACTTAGTATATGTGGCTAACCGAGGAAGCAAGGGCTGACGGGGATCCCATATATTCCAACCAATTACGGCGAAACGGACTTCCTCAAGGAGTTTTTGACGGGGAAACGCTAACCGGGCTTTGAGGCCTCATGAACCTCATAGCCGCATTGATATGATTGGGTGGTCGGGCCTTCCAAACTCGTCCACCATCCGGAGGAAGAAGGTTGGAACTGATTTATGATTTATGATTATGTTATGTTATGATATGATTATGCACAGTGCGGGAAGGCCGGGACACGGATTGTCCAAACGAATATGATTTATGATATATGATCTGCATGTATTATGATATATTGCAAGAACACCTAATCAACATATTAATGATATTTGTCGTATACGGTCGGAGTTTGGTTGGAGATTGTGCACGCTCACTCGCCGAGCCTTATGTTTATGTATGATTTATGAATGTAATGAATTAATATGATTAGTCATAAAATCCGAGCATTGATTAATCATTCTCTTGCCCTTTTTGGGAACTAATTTCAAATAAAACCTTGTTCGGAATTTATGACTTGCATGTGCATGTTTTTATATATGTGTATCGCTCCTGCTCACTTAGTCTTGTAGAGACTGACCCTCTCCCTCCCCAATCTTTTAGTGTGCAGGTTTGATTTTGGAGTTTCGAGCTAGGCGGAGATGTTTGGAGTCTTTAAGTTGGTCAAGCTAGGTTAGGAGAGTCTCTGCACTCACTTATGTATTGGAATTATGTATGAATCGATTCTATAGTATCATGAACTTGAATATTTATGTAATTGTTATTGAATTGCTTTGACTGGGTTTTGCTATGAATTAAAAGAGGCCTGAAGAGCCCAATTCTGGTTATGGTTTTTATGTTGAACTTTGGCTTTGCGATGCATTATACTTTGTTGATTAGTTATCATTGCAGGGTCTGGCTCCGCCTGGCTTAGGAAGGTTTTTATGTTGTCTCCCATTCGCTATGGTTTGATACGGGTGCGGATTTACTGTTTCGTTACTCGTGTTGAGCCGTAGTGCGGGGGATGTTGTGCCTCACGTGCGGGGTGCTACATCCTTAAGTGGTATCATAGCCCGGTTGCAAAACCGGTGTTCTTGAGTCATGTTTGAGTCAGTTAGGTCGCACGGCATAGGAACAACTTGTTAATGTGTACATTGCATCGATTTGGCATGAATATTTGATACTAATTGTTGGGAATTGCTTAATATATGTACACAATCTACTCTCTCATTTAGTTGCTTTAAATGTTGCATTTTGCATTCTACGTGCATTGATTCATTTAACTACGTGCCATAAGCATACACTAATCTTCATGCATCCATATTTGAGTTGATCTTTCTTATATAGGCTACTATCACGCAAACAAAGCTACAATTCACACCAACTACAATTGACAAAGTAACTTGAAGGCCGAGTGTTCAAATTCCACGGCTTGCACAATGAAATTACCTATCATGGCTCGTACCATGGGAGGAAGCTTGGATCTCGGGAGGGTTCATCAATCATGCCCCACCTACAAACCTTGAAGGTTCTCAACATACAAGAATTGCAAAGACTCAAGTTCTAACTTGAGGGATGCGTGAGACAACGAGAGGGGTGTGGAACTCTTCACCACCCCGATTTTGAAGACATTTAATACAAGATTAAATGCTCCAAGGTTCATCGTTGAAGCTCCGAGTTTGGAATGGTTGGATGATTAAGACCAAATTGGGAAGCTTCAAGGGATCGGATACGAGATGTGTTAAAAAGGTTCGACTCAACTCAGATGCAAGGATTGGGAGTCGTTAATCATAAAACTCACTATGAGGTCAAATATGGAAGCTCACTTGGTACGAATATAAGTGTGGGACAACAAATGGACGCAAGGCAAAGAGACTTATGAGCATCGAGGAATACAAATCGTGGCGTCTTCTCGGAACCTTGGAACATGGAGACATCAAGAAGCAAGCAAGAATGGAAAGCGTTATCATGGGTGAATTATGCGCGTAGATCGGAAACAAAGGATAAGCTAAAGGAACTCTAACCGGAGAGGACATCAAGATGAAGATTCGAACGAGCTTTGGAGGTCGATGCTTGGAAGTACGTTGAGGTGTAAACTCCGTTGACAAAGAAGACCTTGGGTTCAAGAATAGCACGTTCGGGCCATGGGATATACAAATTAATGCAAGAAGATTAGGGAGATTCGAAAACCATGGAAAGCTAATGAGTTATCAATGTCTCCAAAGAAAGTTACAAGTATGGGAATGAGGAACACGTCATCAAGCTAAAAGCTTACCACCTCGGTGACAGGTTCTGCATATTCATGGCATGAGCATCATGCATCGATTTAAATTAATTGCTTTCTTTATCTATATGTACATTTATGTTTAATTAATATAATTGCTCCAACGTGTTGCATCGTTGCATCTTTAACTGTTTACTATGTGCATTGGCATGTTAATCCAACATGCATGGCTTAGTGTTTAATTGATAGGGCATGGCTCCACCTTGTTCATCAAGCGATTCTTTGATCAAGGCTTACTCGAATCAAGACAAGAAGAATAGTTGGGTTATATCTTGGGAATTCCGGGCATATAGCTTAGCTAGCACAATCTACACCGAAGAAACTAAGTTAAAGTGTTTCGGAGAAACCTTAATCTCAGAGGCGAAGTAACGAATTCAACTAAAATTTCCAAATAAGGGAGCATTGATTAGGAAATAACGTAAATCCTTTTCGATCCTTGAAGGGATTACCTTTAGTTGAAAGAATGGAAATACAAGAGGGGATTAAATTAGTCTAGATTTCAAGAAGAACAAGAAAGAGAAAAGTTGGGGATTAGAAGGAAGTAATTATTGAAGGGTTTGAATTGAACCTTAGGAGTGAATTAAAGAAACAGAAGTGGCTCAGCAAAAATTTCAATGAAAGAAGGATTCATGGAGTTTGACATGTAAGAGCAAAAATTTTAAGGGGGAGAGCATGACCGAGAGGTGAATTGGAGGATGAGAGTGGTGCTTGAATGAATATGTTAGGAGTAATGACGGGGATGCAAACTAAGGAGAATCTGGAAGTCCTAAGGGTGGTGATTAGGAATAAATAAGACGGCGGTTATGGTTAAGCCGTTAAGAGAGAAGTTACGTATGGAATTCTGATCTGGAGGTGATGGAATCATAAGAGAGTTTCTATGAACTTCTAAGTTAGAATTAACAAGGGAAAACCGAATCAAGCTATCATATAAGGGGATGGTGTCGATCAAGATTTATTCAATAAAGTATGAAGGGGTCCGAGACAATATTATTAAGTTATCGATTAGATCAAAGGTGATCCAGAAGGAAACTTAAGAAGGGACCAAATAGAAAAGGATGATAATTGGAAGATTACTTCAAGCTTCAAGAATCATCAAGAACCTTCTGTCTTTGATTAAAGAAATATGGGACCAGTTGTCGAATATAACATTGAGGGGGGTCAAAGGGAATGAATGGACAATAGGAGCGGAAGGTGGGAAAAGGTTTGTGTTGGGAGAGACCATAAGAATAAACATCGTAAGGTCGGGATCGAATCATCAAGTTTGCCCAGAGTGGTTATCCTCGGGGATATGTTGAGCACCGATTTGGATAAGGATTGAAGAAGTTAGGTAGCAGTACAAGTTAGAAAGGATCTAAGAATATACTCCTTAAAGAATTCATCAATCGCTTCACCGGGGAACCCTGAAGAGGTTCAAGACAAGCTGGGTACTGAGTTACATTCGGGACAGATCATACCTTGGACAACGACAACTCACAAATCTGAATTTTGCGACTACGGTAAACGGTACTTATAGTATTCATGATACATGCATCCATGCAAATTTAACCTACATAATTTTTATATTAGGTGCTTAGATCTTGTATTGTGTTAAATTACTTGGAGTAATTGGTAATCAACGTGGGTAACATCTATTACTTTCTTTGGGTGACTTATGTGATTTTAAATTTGGTTTTGCGTGAGTTGCTTGGGAGTATTAGAGACTTCCATGTTTTATTTTTGTTTGAGAGACGGGGTACTCTCTTTACTTGCGAGAGACGGGGTTCTCTCATTGTTGCTCGAGAGACGGGGCTCTCTCCTTGTTCCTTGTGAGAGACGGGGAATCTCTCATTGTTTGTTTTCAAGTGTGTTGTGAATCCGAGGACGTATTCTTTTTAAGGGGGAGAGATTGTAACGCCCCAGTTTTTCAGTTTAAATAATGTGGCGTATTTGTTTATAAATTGCGCAATTTAATTATTTAATTATATGATTAATTGTTTATAAATGTTTATATTTGATTTAAACTATAAACTATTGCTATTTTTTAATTTAATTCATTTTATTTTACTTTGATACTTAGTGTTTAATTTCTTAATTAAGGTTTCATGTTACCTTAACTATTTCGGTAATTCTATTAATTAATTTCAACATGTTATTAGTTGGCTTTGATTTATTTGAAATGGAATTTAAGTTCTAGTAATCAATTTATAACGTTATGAATTCATTATTGCGCATGAGTGTTCTATTTGGGCCTCGTTCTTATATGTAATGAGTTTGGAATGGTATGGAAATTTAGTATGTCGTAAATATGTGTGTTATAGACATGCCTATATGCTCAGTTTATATTTTTGGATTCATTTGACGTGTTAACGAATTTAATTTGATTTGTGGAACCAAGTCGGGGGCTAACGAGCAATTAGCGCACCCTTGGTTCCGTACGTGATATCTTGAGCTCGGGAATTCGGATTCGAATTCCGTCACCTCCGTTGCCTTCGTATCGACGATTCAGAGACAATGGAACAAGCCTCATACCTTTTTGAAACCATTAAGACCTTCGAAATCCAACCGTAACGGACAACTCGTGCAAGAAGAGCTCCTTTTGTGGACTAGTCTTCATGGTGGGACCCTTAACACTCCTCTAACCTAACCATACCTTAAACCATGACTTATGTACCTTGAGTTAAGCCCTTTATTCCCCCTTTAGGTCTGAAAACCGATCCAAACATTCCCCTTTTCTGCTGGAACTGATCGAGAGAGAGGGAGAGAAGAAAGAAAGAAAACCCTTGGCCATTCTTGTGATTTTGAGCTGAAATCACCTCCCTTCTTCTACTAATCTTCAAGGTATGAATATTTATGTCTCCTCTACTCTTTTATGCTTGATTTCATCTATTTACAACATGAATTGGATCAGATTTGGTTAGGGTTTGAGTGATGAGTTTGGTATGAACTTTTAGGGATTTTTGTTCTTGTGACCTATTTGCTTGTGTAGCTGATTTTCTTGCGTATACATGATTATATGAGCTTGTTTGGTGGCCAGTTTCTTTACTAACTGATAGTATATGATATTAGGAGGATTTTATCTCTTGACCCTTTGATGAAATTATGAGATATGGAGCTCCAAACTTGATGATCAAACTGCTTCCCCTGTTTTCGAACTGTTGCTGCTCATTTTGCTTTGTTGCTTTATCAAATGATCTTCTTTTCGTGTGAATTTGCATGGATACTATGTACACTCATCGCTCTATATGTTAACATTCATGTTTCCAGTATTTGGATCCATTTTAAGCCTCAAAACCGAAAGACATGGCCTGTTCTATGACAAACTTGCTGCTGTTACAATTGTGTGGCTGTTGGTCACCCTAATGTGCTTTAATTCGTGCCATTTTACATATATATGATGTAAATTAGTTGTTTAGTATGTTAGCATGCATTCCCTAAGGTTTCAGTTCCAAATTCAGCTCCTAAGTTCTTGATCATGGCTGATTGAACCAATAGGGCTCTTATGTGCGATTTTAGCGACCCAGTTTTGTTGCTTGGATTAGGTGCTCTTAATGTGTGATTAAGCCTTTTCACTCTAAATGAAATATGTTCCTTACATGCTGAATATGTTTTACATTAAGTTTCATAGCATTTGGAGTTGATTTGGTATGATTTTGGATTGATTTTGTATGGGATCAGTTTTGCGGGTATATCCTTGTGTGCGAGTTTAGTTCTGTACCGTGACACCCCCGTATCTCATTTACACTAAAGTGTGAGACACGGGCGTGTCACACCTTCTGGGCAGGTCTGTACTGAGCCACGGTCGTGGCTCAGTTTAGCTATGGAGGGTGACACCCCCCGTGTCCCTTCCCTTGCACAGTCCTTGTTGCTTCATTTTTGGTTTTTGATTCGTTTCACCTCTTTAATGACTTTATCTCCTTTTGTGTTGAAATATGAACTTGTTTTGCTACGTGTTAGGAGTATTGTGGTTTAATTTCATAGCATTTGGATGAGTTGTAGGCATGCTTTTGCTTAATGCCGTTTATGTGTGTTTATATGTCGTTTATGAATCGCGTAACTCATTTTCTATATCATATGATTCCTCCTTGTTGTCAAACCTTGGAAATATGATATATTATGTAATATGAGGTATGTAGTAGCATTTTCGGAAAGATTGAATATGTACTACGCTCCTATTTGAGTTCTTGAATTTATTTGATTGGATATATGAATTGATGAATTTGAATGAAAATGAATGAATGAGTGAATGACTTGGTTATACGATTTAAATGCCTTAATAAGGCACATGAACATTTTCACGACATAATATCATCTTTATGCATTCATATCATGCTTGAGCATTGTCGTGCGTCATATAAGGTTCATTTAGAGTCTTGAGTCTCACGAACACGTCATGTTGTCTTTTGTACAGTTTATCTCCAGGGTGGAGAGGTCTTGATCCTTCGGGCACTTGGTAACTCGCATCCATGTTTCGTCTTGTACCAGGTGAGGGTGTTTTTCTTTTAGCTATGTAACAAACCCTACAACCCTTATGTGAAAAGCTTTGGCCAAAACCATGTGATTATATATATGTTACTTTTAAAGTAAAGTCATCGAGTAAATATTCATCGAGTAAACCCTTTTCAAATGACTTATGAAATATGTTATGTTCTTATGAATTGAAATGTTTGGCGAGACACATTTATGATTTATGATTGTACGGGCCCCGGGACTTAGTATATGTGGCTAACCGAGGAAGCAAGGGCTGACGGGGATCCCGTATACTAGTTCCAACCAATTACGGCGAAACGGACTTCGTCAAGGAGTTTTTGACGGGGAAACGCTAACCGGGCTTTGAGGCCTCATGAACCTCATAGCCGCATTGATATGATTGGGTGGTCGGGCCTTGCAAACCCGTCCACCATCCGGAGGAAGAAGGTTGGAACTGATTTATGATTTATGATTATGTTATGTTATGATATGATTATGCACCGTGCGGGAAGGCCGGGACACGGATTGCCCAAACGAATATGATTTATGATATATGATCTGCATGTATTATGATATATTGCATGAACACCTAATCAACATATTAATGATATTTGTCGTACACGGTCGGAGTTTGGTTGGAGATTTTGCACGCTCACTCGCCGAGCCTTATGTTTATGTATGATTTATGAATGTAATGAATTAATATGATTAGTCATAAAATCCGAGCATTGATTAATCATTCTCTTGCCCTTTTTGGGAACTAATTTCAAATAAAACCTTGTTCGGAATTTATGACTTGCATGTGCATGTTTTTATATATGTGTATCGCTCCTGCTCACTCAGTCTTCTAGAGACTGACCCTTTCCCTCCCCAATCTTTTAGTGTGCAGGTTTGATTTTGGAGTTTCGAGCTAGGCGGAGGTGTTTGGAGTCTTTAAGTTGGTCAAGCTAGCTTAGGAGAGTCTCTGCACTCACTTATGTATTGGAATTATGTATGAATCGATTCTATAGTATCATGAACTTGAATATTTATGTAATTGTTATTGAATTGCTTTTACTGGGTTTTGCTATGAATTAAAAGAGGCCTGAAGAGCCCAATTCCGGTTATGGTTTGTATGTTGAACTTTGGCTTTGCGATGCATTATACTTTGTTGATTGGTTATCATTGCAGGGTCTAGCTCCGCCTGGCTTAGGAAGGTTTTTATGTTGTCTCCCGTTCGCTATGGTTTGATACGGGTGCGGATTTACTGTTTCGTTACTCGTGTTGAGCCATAGTACGGGGGATGTGGTGCCTCACGGGAGGGGTGCTACAGCGGCATAGTGCGGATTTGACTGAATTTTTGTTGCTACTGGATAGCTAGTGCTTCTGCTGTAACCTGATAACTTCCATATGCAACATGTTTTGAATTGAGAATTTTTGAACATGAAAAATAGGTTGAAATAACATGAGTTTCCATGCTTGATTTTTGGAGTTGATCAAAATCTTAAGTTCTTTGGCTTTGATAGAGAATGTTTTTGAATTTAGACTAATGGGTAAAAACTGAAATTGCGTGCCTAAACTGGACCTTCATGTATGAAAAAGTGTGTAAATTTTGGACTGTCTAAGGAACGTTGCTGAATGCTGAATATTAATGTTGTTTGAGGGTTGTGAATAAGGCTGTAATGCCATTAGCTCCTGAATAAGGCTTTTAAAGCCATTTCCTTCTGAATAAGGCTGTTTCAGCCATTTGCTCGATGCAATCCGTTCGTTTCACTCCGCTGGTTACCTAAGGCTAAATACAAATCATAAATTAAAAAAATGGGTGACCATGAGTGATGCACTTAGTGCAGTCTAGGGATAGTCATATATTACCAAAGCGGTATTATGACACCCGAAATAGACAACGTTTTAAATTTTGGTATAAGGTTATGTTGGAACCCTCACTTTATCTTTAGTTTTGTTGGAATTTAGACAGTCCAGAACAAGCACCCTTTGATCATATGTTGTAATTGCTACATGGTAAATGTGCATGATTAAATGAATTCTAAATTCCTTAACATTCTCTAGCAAGTTAAACACTTAAGATTTGTTCTTTTCCATCTTGAAGGCTGTGGAGACTTGTTATGATGCTTATTTTAGTGTTCATATTTTCTCATTGAGAAACTGTGGGGCTGATGTGGTTTGATTAGGATCATCTTGCAGTTTATTAAGAATAGAAGTTGTTGCTTAGGGACAAGCAAAAGTCTAAGTATGGGGGGATTTGATGGCATCCATAAATCACATGAAAAACTCTTTCTTTTCCCCCTGAATTGGATCAGATTTCTACTTAATTTGCTTTTATTTGGCTTTTGCAGAATCATATTGAGAAATGGGGGATTTGGCAGAATTACGAAGGAAAAGATGCTAAGTGTTGAAAATGCCTGAGCCATGACCCCAATGCATGATCATCCCTAAGGCTAATGCGCGTACAGCAGACCACGGTCAACAAGTGCGGCTGAATCCTCTTGTTCGGACAGGTGGCACACATGCAACAGCTTGCTAACCTGGCCAACATGCAAGAATTGATCCTTCATTTTTGGAGTTTCAAGGATCCTAATCATGCTAATTGGGATTTGGGAAAGCTACTTTGTCCCCTTGATCTTTGTAATAGATAGGCTTAAGAAGGTTTTATTTATTTTAAAAAGTAAGCTAAGTAAGGGGAATGTAAGGTAACTTTTGGAGAAGAAGAAAAACGAGAATACAGCAGTAGCTAGCAGCAGGAAGCATCGAGGAGCTACATCCTCAAAACTGTGATCACTTTCAGTTTATAAGTTATAGTATTTAGATTCAGTTTTATTCAAGCTTTAAAGTTCAGTTTATGATACAAGTGTTTGTTGTATGCTTTGCATCATGATCCGTGGCTGAATATACCTGTCTTAGTTAGGTTGTGGCTTTATTCCTTGCCAATATTTATGAGGTCTAAGTGAATGAACGCGAATCTGATCTACGGTATTTATGCATGCCTTGAACGTGTTCGTATAAGTTGTTTTCAAATCATCTTTCTGATCAATTGATGCCTAGACAATAACTTGATAAGGTTATACCAATACTTGATACGTAATAGTCTTGTAAAGGTATATAAGAACCACACACCATTGAGAGTTTACCACCATGTTTACTCAACAATATGGTGAGGCATGTGTAATATGATTTTATAAATCCAAGCTTCTTGAGATTTTGAATCATGATTAATGTCCTTTTGGTGCTCAATGCTATCACATAGTTAAATCCTAGATACTTGTTCGCGGGACTGCTGTGTGGTAAGGATTTAGTTAATGAGCTTCTCTTGATTAAGTTAAAAATAAGAGAGGATGATATAGATGAGCTTCTTGTCTATTGTAAGTTAATCTACCATTCGATCAGATTTGATTTGTGCACCAAGGATTAAATGCAGGCATGGAAGGAAGTAACAACCTAGCTAAGATACCTCTTTCATAATCAACCTTCACAACTCTTTGTACTCTTTGTTTTAGTTATTTGCAGAATCTGATTCTAAGTTGCAGAATAGTTTGTTTTAGTTACAAATAACCCCCCCCCCCCCTTCCTAGTCTCTTTTGAATATTCTCTTGGATACATTGAATATAAATCTATCTAGTCCCTTGGGTTCGACCCTTTACTGCTATATTACAATCTTATATTTTGCACGGTAGGTAAAGGATTTAATTGATGGATTCGACAACCATCAAATTTTGGCGCCGTTGCCGGGGACTAGGCTGAACTGTTTTTATTCTTTGTATGACTAGGCGAGAACGTTTGAAGAAACTGATCCCATACGATCCAGAAATTGAGAGGACATTAAGACAAATCAGGAAGGAAAAGATATTGAGGAGGTTGCAGAAACACAGCTGTGATTTTCTGGAAACAGATTCCTTCCCCTGTTTGGTCAGCTTATTTACTGTTATAGGGACAGGAAGCATAACCGGTGGTCATCCATTAAGCATGGCTGCACAGGATCAGACACTTAGGCAATTAGCTGCACCGCCTGTAGCCCAGGAGCCGTTATGCATAACTCTGCCTACTTTGAATACTGATTTTGAGTTAAAGTCTGGTTTGATTCATTTGCTTCCCACTTTTAGAGGCAAAGAAAATGAAGATCCGAATCAACATCTCAAGGAATTTCACGTGGTTTGTTCCAGCATGAGGCCAAATGGAGTTACAGAAGAGCAGATCAAACTGAGAGCGTTCCCATTCTCTCTAGCTGATGATGCGAAAGAATGGCTGTATTATTTACCGCCAGGATCAATCACAACGTGGACGGCCATGGCCTCAGCATTTCTAGAAAAATTCTTCCCAACATCCAGAGTCGTATCAACAAGAAGAGAAATAGTTTCTGTAAAGCAAAAGGAGTTTGAAACTCTCCATGATTATTGGGAAAGATTTAAGAAATTATTGGCTAGGTGCCCACAGCATGGACATACAGAACAATTCCTATGGAAAGAAGGATGATGGACGCGGCGAGTGGGGGAGCAATTGTCAATAAAACCCCTAATGAGGCTAGACAATTAATCTCAACTATGGCTGCTAATTCTCAGCAGTTTGGGGATCATCAACATGTTACGAGAAAAGTAAATGAGGTAAATTCTGCTCTAATTGAAAGTCAATTAAATAAATTAACAACTTTGGTGCAGAATTTGGCTGTGGCAAACTCGACACCATCCTTGGTTTGTGGAATATGTACTAGTCCAGATCATCATACCGATTTATGTCCAACGCTCCAAGCTGATGGAACTGAAAATGTGAGTGCAATGGCGGGAGGCTTTCAACAAAGAAAGTATGATCCATATTCGAATACATACAATCCAGGCTGGAAGGATCATCCTAATTTCAGTTACGCACAAAGACCTCAATTGTTTCAAGGACAACAAAATTTCCAGTCAAGACCACCCGTGCAGAGACCGCCTCAAAACTTCCAGCCACATCAGAATTTTCAGCCACAACAACCAAACTTTCAACAACCTTCAAGCTCTAATTCAGGTACGTCTTTAGAGGATATGTTCAAGGCCTTTATGACTAACAACCAACAATTTCAGCAGGAAACAAGGGCAAATATGCAGCAGTTCCAGTCCACTGTTCAAAATTTGGAAAACCAATTGGGACAGCTAGCAACTTCAGTCAGTAAGCTGGAAAACAAAGGAAAATTGCCATCTCAAACAATTGATCCAAGGCAAAATGCCAGTGCTGTCACTTTGAGGAGTGGAAGGGAGCTCGAATTGCCTACAAGGAAGCAAAAAGCAGGGCAAGGCAATGTAGGAACAGGGCAAAACAGAGTAAGTATTGATATTGACACAGATTCAGTAGGAAAAGGTGTAAGCCATGATCATGACGTGGAAACAGAACAAGAAGCAGAACCTACTGCATTGCCTGAACCTATGGTGACACCACCACCCTTTCCTCAAAGGTTGACATCAATGAAGAAGGCCAAGGAAGAGAAAGAAATTTTAGACACATTCAGGAAGGTCGAATTAAACATTCCCCTTCTTGATGCCATAAAGCAAATACCAAGGTATGCTAAATTTCTTAAATACCTTTGTAC
The DNA here is from genome assembly GCA_037501455.1 of Lantana camara. Classification (NCBI taxonomy): domain Eukaryota; kingdom Viridiplantae; phylum Streptophyta; class Magnoliopsida; order Lamiales; family Verbenaceae; genus Lantana; species Lantana camara. Next base: position 47,579,208 of record CM074860.1, on the reverse strand, counting down.
CAATAAAAAGAAACTATTAGGAAATGAGAAAATCAGCATGGGTGAAAACGTATCAGCTGTACTTCAAAGGAAAATCCCACCTAAATGCAAGGACCAAGGTATGTTTGCTATTCCATGTAAAATAGGGGACTTAGGCATAAATCATGCTATGTGTGATCTTGGTGCATCGATAAACGTTATGCCTTTGTCAGTCTATTCTTCCTTGAATCTGGGTCCCTTAAAAAGGACTGGAGTTATCATACAATTAGCTGATAGATCAATAGTACATCCTGAAGGTGTGCTGGAGGATGTGCTTGTGCAGATTAATAATTTAATATTTCCTGCCGATTTCTTTGTGGTTAACATGGAAGATGACAAAATATCTAAATCTTCAGATTTGCTGCTTGGGAGACCATTTTTGAGCACTGCAAAAGCAAAGATTGATGTCCATAGTGGAACGTTAACCCTGGAGTTTGATGGAGACTTGATCAAGTTCAATGTTTATGAAGCTATGAAATTTCCAGCTGAAAATATTTCAAATGTTTCTTCTATAGACATCATTGATAATTGCGTACAAGCTACTGCAAAGCTAGATTTCTATGATGAACTTTATTTGGCTTTGGAAGATAGTATTTATATTGATCAATTAAAAGAATTAGAGGCTAAATATGAAGTAAAAGAAAATATTAATGAGGTTGTTCATGCACTGGAATCTCTGGAATCTGTTAAATTAAATGTGACTTGGAATAAGATAAGTGACCCTTATACTAAAACCCCTCCTTCTGTTGTGCAGGCTCCAACACTAGACCTCAAACCTTTGCCATCGCATCTGAAGTATGCATATTTGGGTAAGGGTGAAACCTTACCTGTGATCATCTCTAACAAGTTATCTGAACTGGAAGAGAACAAACTAGTAAAAGTTTTGAGAGAATTTAAGGCTGCTTTGGGATGGACAATCGCAGATATAAAAGGTTTAAGCCCATCGACGTGCATGCATAAGATAATTCTAGAAGAAGATCGCAAACCGGTCAGACAAGCCCAAAGAAGATTGAACCCCCCAATGATGGAAGTAGTGAAGAAGGAAATCTTAAAACTCTTAGATGCTGGTGTAATCTACCCTATTTCTGATAGTAAGTGGGTAAGTCCAGTGCAGGTAGTTCCTAAAAAGACAGGTATAACAGTAATTGAAAATGCAGTAGGTGAGTTGGTCCCAACTAGAGTGCAAAATGGTTGGCGTGTATGTATGGATTATAGAAAATTAAATTCAGCCACCAAAAAGGATCATTTTCCCCTGCCATTTATTGATCAAATGTTGGAAAGACTTGCAGGAAAAACGCACTACTGCTGTCTCGACGGATACTCAGGATTTTATCAAATTCCCGTGGCATCAGAAGATCAAGAAAAGACCACATTCACATGTCCTTTTGGGACGTTTGCATTTAGACGTATGCCTTTTGGACTGTGTAATGCGCCAGCCACTTTTCAAAGGTGTATGGTAAGTATCTTTTCCGAATATGTTGAGGACATAATCGAGGTTTTTATGGATGATTTCACCGTCTATGGTAATTCCTTTGATGAATGCTTGCATAATCTGACAAGAATCCTAGAAAAGTGTTTAGAAAAGAACCTTGTTTTAAATTATGAAAAATGCCATTTTATGGTTGATCAAGGTTTAATTTTAGGCCACATAGTGTCAATTAGAGGCATTGAAGTTGACAAATCAAAAATAGATGTCATTGAGTCTCTATCTTACCCCTCAACTGTGAGGGAGGTTCGTTCTTTTCTTGGACATGCAGGCTTTTACAGAAGATTTATAAAAGATTTCTCGAAGATAACTCAACCCTTATGTAAATTGCTGCAAAAGGGAGTAGAGTTTCAATTTGACAAAGTCTGTAAGGAGGCATTTGATTTGCTGAAGATGAAACTGACATCAGCACCCATAATTCAAGCACCTAACTGGAATCATCCTTTTGAACTAATGTGTGATGCCAGCGACTATGCACTAGGAGCTGTCTTGGGGCAAAGGATAGATAAAGCACCATATGTAATATATTATGCATCAAGAATGTTGGATGCAGCTCAAATTAATTATACCACGACTGAAAAAGAACTTTTAGCCATTGTGTTTGCTTTAGATAAATTTCGTGCATATCTTCTAGGTACTAAAGTGGTTATTTATTCTGATCACACAGCTTTGAAGTACCTGCTAAAGAAAAAAGAAGCAAAACCAAGACTAATACGCTGGATCCTGCTGATGCAAGAATTTGATGTCGAAATCAGAGACAAAAGAGGGACAGAGAATTTTGTAGCTGATCACCTAAGTAGGCTTTTGGTAAGTAAAAGCTCACCACCCATTAAAGAAGAATTTCCAGATGAGCAGTTATTTCTGATTACTGAAGGTAAGACAAGATCATCCCTAACACCTAACCCATGGTACGCAGATATAGTGAATTATCTAGCATCTAACGTTTTTCCAGAAAAACTATCCAGAACAGAGAAGGCTAAAATCAAGAGTGATGCTAAATATTATGTATGGGATGAACCTTATTTATGGAAATATTGTGCGGATCAAGTAATTAGAAGATGTGTAAACAATGAAGAAATCAATTCAGTCTTACAATTTTGTCATTCGTATGCCTGTGGAGGCCACTTTGGACCAAAAAGAACTGCAAGAAAAGTATTGGAATGTGGTCTTTATTGGCCAACACTGTTTCGAGATACTTTTATATTTTGTAAAGCATGTGAAAACTGTCAAAGAACAGGAAACTTGAGCTCGAAAAATCAAATGCCAATGTCCCCTATTTTGATTTGTGAAATATTCGATGTATGGGGCATAGATTTTATGGGACCATTTCCTAATTCTTTTGGCAATTTTTACATTCTACTTGCAGTAGATTATGTTTCTAAATGGATTGAAGCCAAAGCAACACGTACTGATGATGCTAAAACTGTTGTAGGTTTTATAAAATCAAATATTCTCAACAGATTTGGCACTCCAAGAGCTATTATCAGTGATAGAGGAACCCACTTCTGTAATAAAGTGGTAACAGCTCTGTTGAAGAAATACAATGTTACACATCGAACGTCAATAGCGTATCACCCACAAACTAGTGGACAAGCTGAAGTTTCAAACCGTGAAGTAAAGAGCATTTTGGAAAAAACCGTAAGCCCTAGTAGGAAGGATTGGAGTTTAAGACTAGAGGATGCACTGTGGGCTTACAGAACAGCCTATAAAACACCCATTGGTATGTCCCCATACAGGTTAGTGTTTGGAAAAGCTTGTCATTTACCTGTAGAATTAGAACATAAAGCTTTGTGGGCAATAAAACAATGCAACATGAAGATGGATAATGCTGGAATTCATAGGAAGTTGCAGTTGCAGGAATTAGAGGAATTAAGGAATGAAGCATATGAAAGTGCTAGATTGTACAAAGAAAAAACTAAGCATTTTCATGATAAAATGATTTCCAGAAAAACTTTTCAAATTGGACAAAAAGTGTTATTGTTTCACTCTAGGTTGAAACTTTTTCCTGGAAAATTAAGATCAAGATGGATAGGACCTTTTGTTGTTACTAATGTTTTTCCCTATGGTGCAGTAGCAATTAAGAGTGTAGAAACAGGAAAAGCATTCAAGGTCAATGGGCATCGCTTGAAACCATTTTATGAAGGATTCAAAGATCATACCGTGGAGGAAGTCCATTTGGACAACTCCATTCCTTTCTCTTCATGAAGACAGGGTGATTGTCTAGCCTAGGACATTAAACAGGGGCGCTTGATGGGAGGCAACCCATTAACTTTTGGTTAGTTTGTTTTGTTACTCCAGTTCTTAACTATGATTTTTGTTAAGGAACCATTTACCCGCTCATTCCCGGTAGTAGCAGATAAGCACAAGTCAGGTAAGTAAGTCTTTAATAATGCTCATCCCTTAAACTCATCCCGTAAGCCTTTCCCCACACTTGACGAAATAGAACAGATTTAAAATAAGAAGAAAGTGTTATACGCTTTATTCCTTAAAAGTCCTGTTAATTAGAAAAACGATTTTTGAAAATAAAATGCACTTTTAAGGAAACGTTTCATCTTCAACCCTTCAGAAATTTCAAACCAAAAACCTCTCTCTTTTCTTTCTGCCGAGAAAACCCAACCGTCTCACCACCTTGAACTGGCGACTCTACTGCAATCCTCGCCGGAACATGAAGACCAGATCTGAGAAAACCAGCCCTCCACTTAAACCTTACAAAAGAAGAGTCACGCAGAAGAGGCGGGTTCTAAAAACTGACCCTAAACCAGCAGAATCCGTACATGCAGAGGGGGTGGCGCCATCAAGAAATACACCCTCACCACCCTCTGAACCCACGCCGGAAACCTCAATTCCTCAAGAAGAAACAAACCCTAACCCTCCCCCTCCTATTAACACAAATCCTACAACCCCTGAACCCCCTGTAATTGTGGTGGAAGACCGCCGGCAAACTACAGACCCAACTTTGGGCTCAATATTGAAACAAGTCAGGGAATCCTACGAACCCAGGAAAAGGAAATTCCAACTGAGAGACGAAAAAGATGAAGGAGAGCCATCTGATCCCCAAGAATCCGAAAAATCACAACAAAAATCGAAGGAGAAAAGTGCAAAAAGAAAATCTAAGAAGAAGAAGAAAACTGAGAAGAAAAAGAAGCCCTCCCCGACTGACTCTGAAGAAGAAAGGGCAGCCGAGACCCTCAAACAAATGGATGAACCAGTCGAAGAGGAGACCATTGAAGAAACTGAACAGGGACTCCAAACTTCACAGGAAGGAAATGATGAAAAAGCAGGAAAAGCAGATGCTCATGCAGAGACAGAGCAAGCCCCAGAAGAAGAAGGAATGCGGGAAGAGGATGTAGCAGAAAAAAGAAAAGTCAGTTGAGGAAGAGCAAACGGAAGTGCCATTCCAGCCTACACCGAAGACACATCTCCCCAAGAAGCAGAAAAGAAGCAGACTGCCAAAATCAAGGACCCCTGCTCCTTCAAGGTTTCAAAATCTTGGAGGACGCCTCAATTTCACTGCCAAAACAGAAAAAACAAGGTACAGTCAAGTTAAAGAACTCTCAATTGCTATTGCTAAGAAAATTGATGTGCCTACACTTGAGAAGTTTGAATTGATTGAACCTGTTTATGCCTTGCTTAATAACATAGGATGGAAAGAATTTATGGAAATAAACACAGATATCTATTATGAACTCACAATGGAATTCTACTCAACTTTTAAATTCCTGAAAAAGCAAGCCTGTAATTGGGACGAAGATGGTGTTATCACATTTAGACTGCTAGGCAAAAGAATCAGTTATTCAATTAACCAGCTTTGTGAAGTTTTACAATTTGATTACTTTCCAGTTGAGGGGGAAACTGATATAACATGCTTAGGAGATTTTCCCCAAGAATTTGATCCCGATGAAGCCTTTAAGCAGTTAACCGATGGCAAGTATAATAAGTTTGATGATGCGGATGGCAAGTATAATAAGAGCATTTACTTAAATGATCCTGCTGTAATTTATGCTCATAGATTGTTATCAATGTTTTTCTCCCAAAGGACTGAAGGTTCCAGCACTATAACCAAATCTGAGTTGTATTTTCTGTGGGCTATGTGGAATAATAAGAAAGTAAATATAGGTTTTTGGGCTGCTGTACACATAAATGACTGCATCAAGTGGAAAAGGCCACTTAAACTAGGGCATCTAATTACTCACATTGCTATCCATGAAGAACTTCTTGACCTGAATGATCATGACCTTACTTTACATTCTGAAGTTTCTCCATTAGATGAATATGTACTGCTTAACATGAGAATACTCCAAAGAAAGGATGGAGTATTGTGTTTTCCTGGTGCAGGTACAGTTCCTGTTACAAAAAGCAAAAGTAAAGAAGCCCAAGCTGAGGCCACCACTAGCACCACTGACTCTGCACAGTTGGACAGGATCGAAACTCTCCTCACAACAGTCCTAGCCAAAATGGAAAAATATGAAAAGTCAGTAGAAAAACTTCCAGCCATGGAGAATTCAATGGACAACATGGCAACCCACATAGCAGGAGTGGAAACTGACATTGAGGCCATCAAAAAGGGCCTCAACATTGGCACCCACTAATTCACATTCAGGGAAGTCCTCCTGTTTCAATTCTGTTTATCAACATTGAGGACAATGTGAAATAAGTATGGGGGGTGGGGAGTAGGGGAGTAGGTGGTTAAACAATTTTTTTTCTTTTGATAAGTCTGCTACTTTTGATGACTACTTTTGATAACTGTTGCCTTAGTTATTTTTGAGGTTTATAGCCTGTTTTAAATGGTTCCTTTAAGATTTTTGACTGAATTTTTGTTGCTACTGGATAGCTAGTGCTTCTGCTGTAACCTGATAACTTCCATATGCAACATGTTTTGAATTGAGAATTTTTGAACATGAAAAATAGGTTGAAATAACATGAGTTTCCATGCTTGATTTTTGGAGTTGATCAAAATCTTAAGTTCTTTGGCTTTGATAGAGAATGTTTTTGAATTTAGACTAATGGGTAAAAACTGAAATTGCGTGCCTAAACTGGACCTTCATGTATGAAAAAGTGTGTAAATTTTGGACTGTCTAAGGAACGTTGCTGAATGCTGAATATTAATGTTGTTTGAGGGTTGTGAATAAGGCTGTAATGCCATTAGCTCCTGAATAAGGCTTTTAAAGCCATTTCCTTCTGAATAAGGCTGTTTCAGCCATTTGCTCGATGCAATCCGTTCGTTTCACTCCGCTGGTTACCTAAGGCTAAATACAAATCATAAATTAAAAAAATGGGTGACCATGAGTGATGCACTTAGTGCAGTCTAGGGATAGTCATATATTACCAAAGCGGTATTATGACACCCGAAATAGACAACGTTTTAAATTTTGGTATAAGGTTATGTTGGAACCCTCACTTTATCTTTAGTTTTGTTGGAATTTAGACAGTCCAGAACAAGCACCCTTTGATCATATGTTGTAATTGCTACATGGTAAATGTGCATGATTAAATGAATTCTAAATTCCTTAACATTCTCTAGCAAGTTAAACACTTAAGATTTGTTCTTTTCCATCTTGAAGGCTGTGGAGACTTGTTATGATGCTTATTTTAGTGTTCATATTTTCTCATTGAGAAACTGTGGGGCTGATGTGGTTTGATTAGGATCATCTTGCAGTTTATTAAGAATAGAAGTTGTTGCTTAGGGACAAGCAAAAGTCTAAGTATGGGGGGATTTGATGGCATCCATAAATCACATGAAAAACTCTTTCTTTTACCCCTGAATTGGATCAGATTTCTACTTAATTTGCTTTTATTTGGCTTTTGCAGAATCATATTGAGAAATGGGGGATTTGGCAGAATTACGAAGGAAAAGATGCTAAGTGTTGAAAATGCCTGAGCCATGACCCCAATGCATGATCATCCCTAAGGCTAATGCGCGTACAGCAGACCACGGTCAACAAGTGCGGCTGAATCCTCTTGTTCGGACAGGTGGCACACATGCAACAGCTTGCTAACCTGGCCAACATGCAAGAATTGATCCTTCATTTTTGGAGTTTCAAGGATCCTAATCATGCTAATTGGGATTTGGGAAAGCTACTTTGTCCCCTTGATCTTTGTAATAGATAGGCTTAAGAAGGTTTTATTTATTTTAAAAAGTAAGCTAAGTAAGGGGAATGTAAGGTAACTTTTGGAGAAGAAGAAAAACGAGAATACAGCAGTAGCTAGCAGCAGGAAGCATCGAGGAGCTACATCCTCAAAACTGTGATCACTTTCAGTTTATAAGTTATAGTATTTAGATTCAGTTTGATTCAAGCTTTAAAGTTCAGTTTATGATACAAGTGTTTGTTGTATGCTTTGCATCATGATCCGTGGCTGAATATACCTGTCTTAGTTAGGTTGTGGCTTTATTCCTTGCCAATATTTATGAGGTCTAAGTGAATGAACGCGAATCTGATCTACGGTATTTATGCATGCCTTGAACGTGTTCGTATAAGTTGTTTTCAAATCATCTTTCTGATCAATTGATGCCTAGACAATAACTTGATAAGGTTATACCAATACTTGATACGTAATAGTCTTGAAAAGGTATATAAGAACCACACACCATTGAGAGTTTACCACCATGTTTACTCAACAATATGGTGAGGCATGTGTAATATGATTTTATAAATCCAAGCTTCTTGAGATTTTGAATCATGATTAATGTCCTTTTGGTGCTCAATGCTATCACATAGTTAAATCCTAGATACTTGTTCGCGGGACTGCTGTGTGGTAAGGATTTAGTTAATGAGCTTCTCTTGATTAAGTTAAAAATAAGAGAGGATGATATAGATGAGCTTCTTGTCTATTGTAAGTTAATCTACCATTCGATCAGATTTGATTTGTGCACCAAGGATTAAATGCAGGCATGGAAGGAAGTAACAACCTAGCTAAGATACCTCTTTCATAATCAACCTTCACAACTCTTTGTACTCTTTGTTTTAGTTATTTGCAGAATCTGATTCTAAGTTGCAGAATAGTTTGTTTTAGTTACAAATAACCCCCCCCTTCCTAGTCTCTTTTGAATATTCTCTTGGATACATTGAATATAAATCTATCTAGTCCCTTGGGTTCGACCCTTTACTGCTATATTACAATCTTATATTTTGCACGGTAGGTAAAGGATTTAATTGATGGATTCGACAACCATCATAATATCCAAGGTGTCTCAACTTTTTCTGCTTCTTCCTATTGCCCGAGCTCTATTTCCAATGGATTGGTTTAATTGAAACACTTCCTTGATGGTCCGTAGTGCTCTTCATCCCCTAACTCTATGATATTCGAACCTTCTAGGAATTGAGTCCGAATAGAATACCTGTCCCCGGATCATAGTTTCAATGCTTCCCCTTAACACTCTCTTGATTAATCATCATTAAGGCATCCATCTCTTTCCATAGCATTCTTAGCTCCCTTGCTATTAATCTTTTAAATCCCTTGAATTTTCACTTTCACCTTCTTTTTACCCCGGTTTTCACCATCACGAAGGAAGACTTCTCTCAATTGGAAGCTCCCGATTCCATTCTTCTTACTTGGCTCTTTTCTTTAAGATCTTCTCTAATTCCCTCCAAGATTTGAACTAATTCCTTGGACATCTTCAATTCCTTTTCCAACACTTCTTATTACTAGGATTAGGTCCTCCACAATGGGTGCATGCGATTTGCTCTTCGAAAATGATGCGCTTCAACACGAACATAAGATCTCTTCCTTCAAATCGGGCTATCTTACCTTTCACCTTGGTGGATTGGTTATCTTTGTGAGAACTACACGGTTATGAAGAGTCTTTTCTCTACTTTATCCCAATTCCAACTTGGGCCATGGTCGTTGAGATGAGTGGTTGACCGTTGAAAGATCTTAACCTACAATACATAAACTAATTTAAAAATACAATGCATGCGGTTAGTATTGAGTATGGCACGTATACAAGTAATATGCGTAGTTAAAGTATGAAAAAGCAACAATTAATGAAAAGAAGGTAACAATTTAGAACACAAGATGTAAGAAAAATCACGTATCTTGATGCAATGCGCACAAAAGCACGTTGTTCCTATGTCGTACGACCTATACTTGACACAACACGACACTAGAACTCCGGTTTTGCAACCCGGAGCTCTGATACCACTTTAAGATGTAGCACCCCGAGCGAGGAGCACCACATCCCCCGTACCATAGCCTGACACGTGTGACGAAATGGGAGCTCCGGTCACGCACCAAGCTATGGCGAACGGGTCAAAAATAAAACACACCTAAGCTAGGCGGTCTAGACCTTGAAACAGAGTGTGTAATAAATCGAAAACTAGAAGCGGAAGCACAGGATCAACATACACACATGCAAGGCCACGGGCCGACAGATATTAAAGCATACACGCTACATGCAAACTTGGGCACACAAGCCTACTTTTGGGATATAAGGTAAGGCCCAGCAAGGGCAATTCTAATCATATACATATCAGATTTGAATCAAATTACAAACTTATACATAACCTCGTAGTGAAAAGGCAAAGGTAATGAAGATGTAGAATGTAAAGACTCAACCCGAACGACTCAAAAGAAGACCGCCGCCTAGCACGAACCCAAACCTAGCACCTGCAACTGAGGGGGGAAAGAGAGGGGTCAGTCTACAACAAGATTGAGTGACGGGGGCTAACGCACACCCAACACTTATCTACATATAGAGCAAAACACGTATTAAACAAAAGACTATGAACCGGGAATAGGGTTTTACATACCAAAGCCATTTTCCAAAAGTACTCATACTTATTCATATATTCTTAAGTTTGAAAACTCATAAGGATTCATAGATTCAAGTACGCATATGGATTCATATTAAAAACTCACAGGGATTTATATTGTAACTCATAATGAATCTTATATTCAGATCGATTCATAACATAGCGTAGAAATCTCATATTGAAAACAAACTCTCCTATCCCGTTTCATAATCAATGTAACAAAAGAATTCAAATACCCGGCCAGTACGGGTCTCCAACCTTACTCCTTAATCAAAAGACTCAAAAGATTCATAAAGAAGCATAAACTCATAAATTCATAAGATTCATAAATTCAAAGATTCATATTCCCGTATTCCAACCTTCTCCGGAAGTCTGCACACGGGTTATGGGCCACATCGTGCAACTCAATATACGTGGGGTCGCGAACCCACAACTTACCTTCTCCGGCCTCAGCCGAAGGCTCAAAGCACCACGCCTTCTTCATTTCCCTCAGAGTCGCGCGTAGGTACTTCAAAGGAGCGTGTGCACAGGGGTGATAACCGGCGACCCCAACAGCCGCACCGGGTCTCCTTACCCACACCTCCGGGGCCCAGGGATTCATAAGATTCAAAAGGATTCATAAGACTCATAAAGAAACATACCTAACTCGCGAAACCTAGAAACATACGATTCATACTTAAGAAACATATCATAAGAAACATACCTTACCGTGCAACTCGGCATATGTTATACACGTACCTCTCCGTGTCTTCCAAATTCATATGATACTAAAGGAGATCCATAGTTCACTTGACACCACACGGTTTGGAGCATAGCCTCGTTGCAAAACCATTTTAAGCGTATATATGCCCATATGTATAATTTCAGAAGAATTCATATGAAATTGAATAACAAGATTCATAACATATCATAAGACACATATTTAATATACATATAGTATATATTCGCATGCGGGGTGAGAAAACATCACATTAAGGCCGTAGGTCGCTTATCTAAAAGAAAAGATCCTATCCCTCACCTTACACCGACGTGGCCAAGAATGAGACAAATGATTCACCCCGGAATCAACTCGAATCATGAAACACCACCCCGGGTGCACCTGGACAAACTAAAGACAATATGCAAAACTTAGACTCGAGGACGAACCATATAGACGCACGTCATATGCTTAGTCACGTAAGAGATGCAAATACTTAGTCAAAAGCTCATACACGTATCAAATTCATACAAGACGTGCAAAAACATGCATATCATAGCTTAACAAATTCACAATATGCATTAAAGTATGTTCATGTGCACGATTAATGCATAATGAAGCATCTAAAAACATAACAAGGCACATAAGTGATTCATGCAAACAACTCACATTACTTAAGAAACATAAAATGTATAAAAAGAGCAAATGCATATACATAAACATGCTAAAACAAGTTAGGAATAAGTTCGGAGGTGGAAAGATACGAGAAAAACGGAATAAGAACACAAAAAGGGGTTCCGAGTGAAATTGGGCCAAAGCTGACAGATTTCCGAAACGGACAAGCTGTACGGAAACGGGAATATCTTGAGATTCAGGAATGGGAATTGAGTTTTGTTTCTTGGAAATGAAACTAGACACATATATCTTTGAAATGGTAGGTGGCTCGAATCATGGTTCAAAGCGGGTCGAAAATGGGGAAGGTGTGAAGTTGAACGAATGCAGAATCTCGGTGAAGTGGCGACATAAAATTAAAACGATTATAACTCATAATCTGGAATGAATTTTGGGGTGATTACAATTGGAGATTGTTCTATACTCAACAAGGTTGAACATATCGAAAAAATGATCTCAATCCGAGGTCATGTGAGGGGGTACGTAGCCGGGGAAAAACAAGGCAGAAATCTACCCGGCCGGGGAAAACAGTGCAGAAACTTTCTGCACTAAATCTACCCGCCCGGGTACTTTTAACACACAAAACTACCCGCCCGGGTAGTCCTTCTGCACGAGAAAAAGAAGCAGAAACAGGGGCTAAACATGGAGGAAACCAAAAATGATCAAAACCACCTCAAAACTCAACCAAATGCAATGAAAATCAAGGCACAAGTTCATGGAAACATGCTCTAACACATATCTTAAATTCAAGGCATGAAATCAAGAATTGAATGAGTTGCCATTTCATCTTCTTCAAGCTCCATTAATGGAGTTATATGCAATGCTCACCCAACAATGAAAATTCCAACATTTATGTAACAAGAGAGCTCAAGAGAAGAACATACATCAAGTTTAGATCATATAATTCAAGTATAAAGGCAAGAGACCAAATTTTCATACAAGCATACTATTCATCATCTTCTCCAATAGCATGGATCCAAGCAAGAAAGATGGAATTCAATCGGGAAGAAACTACACACTCGAAGAGAGAAATACAAATCTTACCTTGGTTCTTCGATCGGATGGTCGGATAGAGCACAAGCTTGAGCCAAAGCTTGAATGGCCAAGGCTTTCTTCTCTTCTCTCTTTCCTTGTGTTTTGATCGATCCAAAGTGAGGAAAAGGGGAGATATTTTCAGCCATAAAGGGGCTGAAACGGGTCGGTTTAACGGGTCGGGTCAAAAAGGATCCGGTCCACTCGGATCGGATTTTAAAAACGGTAGGGGTGTCAAACGGCTTTAGAAAATGATAAGGTTAATTTCATCGAATCCAAATCCTCGAAACGAACTCAATGACAAGGTCGGAATTCGAATTCGAATTCCCGAGCTCAAGGTAGCCACGAAGGCTTAAACACCCTAATTATAATAGGTCCCTAATTTGCAAATATTGGACGATTGAGTCCACGTACATTAATTAAATTCTATAATGCGCACATAACTAAAATAAATTGCAAATTGACATGTCAGGCATGCTAATCACATAATTACTGAATCAAACTCTCTCCAGACATCGTACCTGGATTGCCGAGCAGACGGGGTGTTACAGTTACCTATTCACATCCCTTGAACATGATCGGATCTTATTTGATCGGATTCTTCTACCTTAACTCGTTTCCATCGACAAGGTGACTACTCCCAAATAAACAAATCATCAAGGCGAAAGCTCATCAAACTCCTTCAAAACGGTTCTACTTGATCAGATTCTCCTCCATTGACTCATCTCCTCAACAAGGTGACTACTTCCATATGAACAAATCCTCAAGGTTAAGATTCGTCAAACTTCATTTTTCAATTGACTTTAAGGTAGTAAGTCAATATAGCAAATCTCATTCTTTCAACTCTGAACCTTTTCATGAACATTGATCTTGGTAAAGAATCCTTTCATCTTCGAATTATGGTGTGTTTTCGTTGTAGTACCAATAGATAGTGTTGACGGAGGGAAATCTTAGTGTTGACTCATAGGGCACCCTGAAATTCAAACACTAAATTCGATGCATGTGGGTTAGAGATGCAAATGAAATGTAACACATAAATCACGTAAATGCAACAATTAGTTGCAATTTATAAAGCACATAAAATAAGATGTTGCATAATCATAGTCATACTGTGCACACAATCATATAATCACGAAATAATTCATGCCTAAGGGTCAAAATATCAAGTCAAACAAATGCAACGAGCAGTTATTCCTATGCCGTACGACCTAAACAGACTCAACATGACTCAAGAGCTCGGTTTTGCAACTTAGAGCTCTGATACCACTTAAGGATGTAACACCCCAAGCGGAGGATGCCACATCCCCCGCACTAAGACCAAACCCGGTCACAAAATGGAAAGTCCATGCCCGAATCCGGATCAAAGCGAACGGGAGACCAACTCACACACTAGGCTAGGCGGATCTAACTCGACAGACTCAGAGCGCGGAAGCAATTTAAACAATTATCAGGAGATAGCGGAAGCAATTAAATCAACGTACAAAATAAGTGACGGGTTCAACTAGCATAGATACCTAGTCCCGAATATCAGCATACATAACTGGTGACGGGTTCAACTAGCATAGATACCTAGTCCCGAATCTCAAATCATCGCAACGTAATAAACCAACATAAGTATCAGTAGTTTAGCTAATTAAATCCAAATGCTAGCATACTAGTCTAAGTAGAGTATAAAACATAATCTCCAAAAGCGAAATAAGAATACATAGCATAAATAGAGTATCTGACGAATGCATCTTAACTCCAACTAAACCGACAAGTGTGACCTAGAAGACTCACACTTAGGGTTCAATTGACTGAGTGAGGTGTGACTGACTGAGTTCAACCGACAAGTGTGACCTAGAGGACTCTTGTGGGTTCGCAACCCCATGAGGGTATGTTCTGATAAAATGACGGGTTCAACTGACTGAGTGAGGGGGCTAACGCACACCCACTGTATATATATATATAGAGAATAGCACATATCAGAAGGGTGGACTCATGAACCGGAGATAGGTGTTGCATACCAAAGACATTTCCAAAAGTACCGAAAAGATAGTTATAAGCATAAGCTTTAGAAAACATTTCAGAAACTCTATCTCGATTCATGATTCCCAGACAGAACAGAACACATGTTCGGCGAGTACGAGCTTCCAACCTTTACTCCTCAGAACATATCAAATCATAGAATACGAAAGTCAATCCAACTGTCACACCAATGATGGAGGGGATGTACCGTCCCCAAACCATCCATATCAGACATACCCTCAAGGGGTTGCGAACCCACAAGAGTCCTCCCCGGCTATACACCGAAGGCTCAAGATATCACGCCTCCCCTATCTCCCTGAGTCGCGCGATGATATCTCAAATGGAGACTATGCACATGCCGAGCCCTGACGGTCCTATACCGTCCCAGGGATTCCTTACCCATAGCTCCTCGGATCCACATACATACATACATACATACAGATGCCAATATTTCATGGCCAACTCGCTACAGAAACATAACATAACATAATTTTCAAAACAGCTTACATATGCTTTCATATCTAATTTTCCCAAAACAGAGCTGATTCACAAGGTCATAAACATATCATATCCAACACATACGTATTTATAATAGATATACTCGCATGCAAGGGTAGAATTCAGCATATAAAGTCCATAGGTCGCATAACTATACAAAATCCTAAACCTCACCTCGTGAAAGTAGTGTCTGAGAGTGTGAAGGGCCAAACACTCTAAACCTCGGGCCCACCGGCACCACCAAACTCTGTGACAAGACATATAGAAGCCCAGACTTAGACTCTATATGAACCAAACAAGACGCACGGCGTTGTTCAACATGATCGTGGTTATGGATAAGTGTTCATATTGTGCTTAGATAAGGTGTCGTCGTCATTCAAGGCATATCAATGCTCAACAAGGTCATATTTACAAGCAACCAACACGCAATTCCATATCCAAAGATGCAAGATCAATTTAGGAAGTCAATGTATTCACAAAATACATATTAAATCATCCAATGTCACAGGGTTCAATTATAATATTAGAATTAAGCATCAAGTTCATGTCGAGTTATAAAGTGTATAAGTAAGAGCAACTTGATCATATAAACATACAAAGTTGTTGTAGGTAGATGGCATGCTTGATAAAAATAAAGAGTGCGTTTAATTCACTTAAGATCATACTTTACAACTTCACAACATGTTTGGTACACAAGCTCAAGTCACATTCATAGTTTCATAAATATTACACTTACATCCCCTAAGTTATTTATAAAAGTTTAGAATTATTACACATACATCCCCTTAGTTGATTACTAAGCAGAATTGTTCGTTTAAGGTGTTTATACAATTATTCAACTAGGAATTAATTACTTACAAACATGACAATTATCAATTTATCGTAATTCATAATATACCATTTTCGAGTAGTAAGAGTAAATCAAGACATTACAATTCTAACTCCTATCATGCATCAAGTCTCAAGTTGTTTAAGCATCTTTCATGTGTCCCAATTTTATATTTGAAGCACAATTTACAACAAACATAACATTGAGAACGTCTCAAATTCATATAGAGAAATCACAACATGTTCGTTCTTCTAAAATATAATTCAAGTTCATTTAGTCACATAAGAGATTAGTTTCTAAATATTACACTAACACCCCTTCGTACTTAACAAATAGCGTAAATTCATTACATCGGATTCAAATTGTAAATCGCAACATTCATGCATAACACAATCCATTCAATACATGTTTTCATATATGATTGGAATACATCTTGATCAACAAACCAACAATAACCAATTTATTTGCACTTAAAACAATTAATTCAAATAATAACAATTACGCAAAATAATTCGTAATAAATAGATCGAGTGTCCGATTAACGAACCGAAAGTGGCGTTGAGCTCACAACAACGAGAAGAACATTCTGACCAGACGCCGCCGGAAGGTCACCACTGTAGCTGCCGGAATTTGGCCAGACCGCTGCCGGGCCGCCGCCGAAGGTCGCTGGAAAAATCCCAAAAAATCAATCCTAAACGAAGTCTTAGTGCCCGTTCCGAATCCTCGATCAATTTCTGGAAATTCCAAGTCAATCTCCTCCAATTTCAGATCTAAGAACACGAAAACCCTAAAATCTTCAAACTCAAAGTACTTCCAAACCGGTGAACCAAAATGCGATCCGTAAAAGGCATTGTCTTACCCGTGACGAGCTCTTCGAAAGCCCTAAGGTGGTTTGCCGGAAAAAATCCTCGGAGCTAGCGCCGCCGCCGCACAGCCACGATCTGCCGCCAAACCGTCGAATTTGGAGTCACGTGATCAAAGGCTACTAGTTCTCGTCATTCCGAACAACTTTCGTGAAGGGCCCGAGGCTAAAAGATCGCCGGAAAAGGGCACCGTTGGCCGCCGAAGTTTCTGCCGCCGCCCACGTCGCCGGAACCACCACCTACGGCCAAAATCTGGTGAAATTGATGCCGGAAATGGACTTAGGGGGTCGAAAAACCTTGGAAACCATCAAGCCCCGCCCAAAAACGCCACCGGAAGGCGGCGAAACCCACCGCTACAGTAAAATTGGTAAAGTTACGAATAAACATTCAAGCTCCGAATTAATTTTATAAATTAAATGAAATAGAGATTTACCAATTAGAGTTTAATTCAATTTAATTTTAGAAACCTTTCGTACAATTTAAGGACACTTCGTAAACACATGATTGACAATTAATCTCAAGGAATTCAAATAAACCGAAATTAAACAAGTTAAATAACATGATGGATTTAAAATCAAATTAACCATTAATTTTAGAATAATCCGAATGATCACATATTAAATTGGATTTACATTAAATCTCATAATTCAAGAACTCTTAAATTAAACACACACAAGTGTAGAGAGTTACATGTTAATATCGTCAGGACGCCCTTCGTGAAAACGGGACGTCACATTGAGTGCTCATTGTATATATGTTATGATCAGTTATTGCTTTCGCGCTAATGTTTACTCTGATTATATGGTTCGAGGGTTAGTCCCGCCTAGCATAGCGTATGTGTTTGTCCCCGTTCGCCGTGATTTAGCTCGGGTATGGATTTTCCATTTCATATTCGGGTCGGGTCTCGGTGCGGGGGATGTGGTACCTTGCGCTCGGGTGCTACATCCTTAAGTGGTATCAGAGCTAGGTTTGCAAAACCCGGGCTCTCGTGTCGTGTGGGTCAGTCTAGGTTGTTCGGCTTAGGAACTAATCGATAATGTGTTGCATATGCATCTCTTTTGTGCTTAGTTGATTTCAATTTCGAATTTTGATTGAATTAATTGCATTACCATGCATGAACTAAACCTAGCACGCATTCTCAGTGTTTGTTGACAGGATGCCTCCACGTAGACACCGTGATAGATCTCCAGGACGACGTCATCATCGTGATCGTACTCCTACACCCCCACCTCCACAACCACCGCCCGCAGAGGCCTTTGTTAATTCGGTTATCAACATCATAGATCAAAGGCTACGAGATTATGTACCACCGGCACCTCCAGCACCACCTGCACCTGCTGTACCGCCCGAGGCACCGATTTCGGTTATACTTAGGGAGTTTCAGAATCAAAGACCTCCCAACTTTTTCAAGGAAAATGATATGCAGGCGGAAATGTGGTTGAAAGAAGTCGAGAGGATATGGGAGTTCATTCCATGTAAGTCCCGAGAGAAGGCTCGATGCACCATCACTTTGATACAAGGGGAAGCCTACTCTTGGTGGGAAAGCGCACGGATAGTCTTGGAAGCAGCTGGAGAAGAGATCAATTGGGAAGTCTTTACAAGAGAGTTTAAGAATAAATTCATTCCTCCTTCATCCCGTACTCGAAGATTGAGAGAATTCACCGAATTGAAGCAGGGATCGAGGTCTGTGGCTGAATATATATCAGAGTATGAGAGGTTATCCCGTTATGCGCCAAATATAGCGAGCGATGACTTTCATAAAGCTATGCAGTTTGTTCACGGGCTTCGACCGGATATCCAGGCAGCTCTTGAGGCAGTTAACACAAGTACTTGGGCGAAGACTACTTCGAAAGCCTTAAAGGTTGAAGATTCCGTGAATGCTAGGAGGCCAGTTTATCGTCAAGGACAAGGGTAAGGATTCGGCTCGGGATTTAACAAAGGAAAGAGGGCGATGAATTTACCAACTCCACCACCAAAAGGACCTTTCAAGAAGCCTAGAGTAGGAGGTCAGATTGCACCCATTCCACGAGCACCTCAGGCTCCACCGGCTCCCAAGGGATCTCGCAACGATCAGCCACCGTATACTTATTGTAGATGGCCAACCCATTCTTATAACAATTGTCGAAAAAGATTGAAGTTGTGTTTGATTTGTGGGAAGGGAGATCATATGGCTTTGGCATGCCCGGACAAGACTCCAGGGTATCAAGCTGGGACTCCGAGACCGATGGTTCAGGCACGAGCTTATGCCCTTGAGGGTGAGGAGCGGAAAGTGGAAGCTGATCCAAACGCCGTGGTGGAAGGTACCGTTTCCATTCATAACACGAGCATTCATACATTATTCGATTCGGGTGCCACGCATACTTTTATGTCTTGTGATTTATGTGCCTCTCTGTGCCTACCTGTTACTTGTTCCAATTCTTCCTATTATGTGAGTTCTCCTCTTGGAGGAAGTTTGCAGACGGATCGGGTTGTCAGGGGTTGTTTGGTTTTGATAGAAGGGAAAGATTATCCGGCAGATTTCATCCTGATGCCTATGAAGAAGTGTGGGGTAACCTTCGGGATGGATTGGTTATACCGACATCGGGCCGAAGTTGATTGTTTTAAGAAGAAGATTAAGTTGGGAAAAGAGTTAATTGGAGAAGTTGGGTCGAAGAATGTACCACTCTTATCGTTTATGGAAGCTCACAAGTTGGTAAAGGATGGAGCCACGGGATTTATTGCCTATCTCCTTAATAAACCAAAGGATCAATCAAGTTTTGAGAAGACGGTCGTGGTAAAGGAATATCTCGACGTATTTCCAGAAAATTTGGGTTCTCTACCGCTGGATCGGGAGATTGAGTTTGTTATTGATTTGTATCCGGGATCAGAACCGTATTCTAAGACTCCTTATAGAATGGCTCCGGCAGAGTTGAAGGAGTTGAAGATTCAACTCGAGGAATTACTCAAGATTGGATATATTCGACCGAGTTCATCTCCGTAGGGTGCTCCGGTTCTCTTTGTCAAGAAGAGAGATGGATCGTTGAGGATGTGTATAGATTATCAGGAGCTTAATCGGATGACTATCAAGAATAAGTACCGGTTGCCCCACATCGAGGATTTATTTGATATGTTGCAAAGTTCGGGGGTCTATTCGAAATTGGATCTAAGGCAAGGTTACTACCAGTTGAAAATCCGGGAAGAGGATATACCAAAGATAGGATTTAATACCCTGTATGGGCATTACGAGTTCGTAGTGATGCCTTTTGGTTTGACAAATGCCCCTGCAGCATTCATGGATATGATGAATCGGATTTTCCGGCCTTATTTGGATAAATTCGTAG
The DNA here is from genome assembly GCA_037501455.1 of Lantana camara. Taxonomy (NCBI): domain Eukaryota; kingdom Viridiplantae; phylum Streptophyta; class Magnoliopsida; order Lamiales; family Verbenaceae; genus Lantana; species Lantana camara. The sequence goes on along the minus strand of CM074860.1, from coordinate 47,559,036 downwards.
TAATCTTCATTGATGACATTCTTATGTATTCGAAGACTCCAGAAGATCATGCTAGGCATCTCAGATTGGTATTGGAGACGTTGAGAGAGCACCAGTTGTATGCGAAGTTTAGTAAGTGTGAGTTTTGGATTGACCGGGTTGCTTTTCTAGGTCATATCGTCTTAAGTAAGGGTTTGGAAGTGGATCCTTCGAAGATCGAGACGGTTATTCAGTGGCAGAGTCCGAAGAATGCTAGGTTGTGAAGGTAGAGCATCAGAAGCCATCGGGGCTACTTCAACCATTACCTATTCCAGAATGGAAATGGCAACAAGTGGCGATGGATTTCGTTACGGGTCTTCCTAGAGTGAGAGGTGTAACAACCCTAACCTGGGCCGAGTTGGAAAAGGTAAAGTAAAGGGGTTATTCAAGAAGCACTTATAATCTCGGTCCTTATTTATTCTCTTCATGCATTACATTTTATGTGACTTATGTGCTTTTAGGTGTTACACTTTAATTAAATGATCGTAGATTTAATTATTTCCTCTATTCAACTCGTACCTTGAAACTTGTAACAGCCCAAAACAGGGCCTGGATGAAAACAGTAAGTTAAGGGCATTGGTAAAGCGTTTATAGACCGTGATCCAACTTTTTGAATCATCATGCATTGCATTCTTACATGAACTTGGTGCTCGTATATGTTCTGACATGTTTTAAGGGGGAATTCTTGACCTTTGATTCAGTTTACTATTCATAACCCGAGCCTACCTTGTTCATATTGTTACTCGAACCCTAGAGGTTCATCACACATGTTTCCCAATCGTTTGAACTTGTTTCCCGAACTCAGAAAGTCTTTCTTGAGCCATAAGGGTATTTTTGGAACTTACCGACCAAAGTTACTATTCATCAGAAAATGATCTTTTGATTCTGATACCTTTTTCTACCCAAGTTACAGTCGAATCGATCCTTGAGTCGAGACGAGTCTTTTGAAATCATTCTTGGCTTGGAAATCCATTCCGGAACTTTGTTTTATTGAAAACGTTTTTGAAAACCCTAGTTTACTATTCCTTTTACGAACGGTTTTCATTCGGAAAATGTTTTCTCTTCGGATTTGCACTACTTGAGCTATTTCAAGATTTTTGAGATGTTTTACAACTCTTGATTCAAGTCCTAGTTTGAAAAATTGAAGCGTACGTTCGTACGTGAGAATTCACTATTCATCCTACGTTTTCAACTTTTTAACGGTAAAACGTTTTATAGTCGATTTTGGACTCAAAACGCTTCTCGATTTATTTCTTGAATTTTAGAAGCAATCCGGACTTGAAAATCATTTTAGAAAGTCGTTTTTCACTCATGTCGAGTTTCGAGCTCAAAACTTTTATTCACTAAAACGAATGTATCTTTCAAACGGTAAATCCGATTTCGACGAATGAATATGCGTTTCGAAGCTAATTTTCTTGCCGTCGGAATGGTTAAACTTCCAGCCACTTATCCTTGAGCCATGGGGGACGAAATTACAGAAATACCCCCAGCAGTCCCATTTTAGCTTCAACATGCCTAAAGCTTCCAAGAGAATCTATCTCATTTTGCTCTCCTACCCTTCTCCACATTTTATTTCCAAGGTGAGGGGCTTATCTTCAGCTATAAATAGAGGCCAAGAGGCATTGCATTCCTTGCTCAAAGTTGTGTTAACAACACCCTTTCTTCTCTCCCTCTCCCCCTCATTGCCGTCGGCCACCCCCCCTTGTAGCTAGGTTAGTTTGTTTTGTTTTTATGTTATGTTAGTTTAGTTTATGTTTTTATGTTATGGTATGTTTATATTATGTTTAGGTTGGGTCTTAGGGTCTTCCCTAAGCCATATAGGATTTTATTTTATGCATTTATTATATAGTTTTTATGATATGTTTCAATAGTTGTTTATATGTTTTAATTGTTTAGTATATGCATGAATATGTTATCAATTGCTCTAGTATATGCTTTGATCATGTGATATGATTGTTATATTATGAGAATTGATGCATGATTATGGAATTTAAATTATGTTCATACATGTTTGCTAATGGAATAGTGAGTTACAATTTATTATGTTACAACTTGTTACATGTTGATATGGAATTCAATTGTTACATGTTACATGAATAAAGGTTCATGATATGTGATATGGTATGGTATGATATATGTTGTGACATGTTGTCACATTGTTATATGACTCTTGATTATGAATTGAGTTTATGATATGATTTGGATTAATGGATTAGTGCCTTGATCATGTTGTACACTTTAATAGTGTCACATGTTATAACCTAAGATAGAATAGTGTTTCATAACTTGATCTTATGCCTTAATTGGATCTCTTAACTATAGGTTATACCTTTAACCTAGATCACACTTGATTATATTAACATGAACTTGAAACTATAGGTTATAATCAAGATCATAATTTGATTAGGGTGTGTGTGTGTGTGCATGCCGTGTGTGTGTGTGTGTTCGTGCATGGTGTGTATGTGTACCGTGTGTGTGTGGGTGTGTGTATAGTAAGGGTTTGACCCGACCCTTTGACCCGACATGTGAATAGTAACCTGTGAATAGTAATCTTGAATAGTACTTTTGAATAGTGCTTTTGAATAGTAAAAATGAATTAAAACTTGTGCTTTCCTAATAGACATTTGCACCTAGGGTTTCCATATCCAGGGTCTAAAATGTGTTTTCAAAATGTGTTTTCTTTCGTGGACTTGTTTCTTAACCTAAGGTTTGCGATAGGATTCATAATTTGACTAAAGCTTACTCGGTTATAGTAAGATCATAGTCTAACGTTAAGAGTAACTCACTTTGACGTATTCCTTTGTGTGTTACCTTTCTTGAATACCTTAAATGGTATTACTCTCTTGTGTTACATGTTCTTTACATGTTCCTTGTTCATTGTTTCATGCATTTCATATGCATCTTGGTTAGTAGTGGGTCTTAGTTGTTAAGCTCACTCTAGTACACCACCTACAGGAGTTAAAGTTGAGCACTGGGATCCCCAGGGCACCGCATAATCTGTCTACCTACCTTTGTTACTATTAGGTGAGGTGAAGTTATAAATGTTTTCCAACTGGAACCACGATTATACTATCGTATCATATGTTTTGAAATTCAAAGCTAAACCTTGTTTTGAACTACTCCCTTTTATCGGGACATTCTCTTGAAAGGATCATTCATACTTTAATAGTATACCTTGATCAACAGTACATGTTTTCCAAAGTTCTGCATTCTTGTTCAAAGACAGTTACATGTTTTGCATATGTTTTCAAAGTACAGTTTACAGACAGTTTCACATGTTTTCAGACAGAATCATATGTTTTACAAACAGCATCATATGTTACAGTTACAGTTTCACATGTTATAAGTTAGTATACTGGAGTGTTACTCTGGTCACTGCTAATCTTAAATGCAAGCATACAGTTTACAGTTTGGGCCCGGCGGTTATGTGTGGAGGTGATGTTAGGGAGGTGAGCGCCAACGACATCACCAATACCGGCCGCCACACTTAGACTATTGACACCGACTTTTAACAGGAGGTTTGTTAAGTCAGGACAATTTGTCTGGGAACGGACAGCAAATCTGTTCCCATTACATGTTTACAGGTCGCCTAGGGCTAGCTACCCGAAGTGACAACCGGTGGAGGATGGTGCATGTTTGTATGTGTTGGTAAGAGTTGTTGTTGACCTTGGTCCAATAGTCTACTGTGTACCGAGTTGTTGTTGACCTTGGTCCAATGCTCTACTTTATGTGGGGTTATTGTTGATCCTGGTCCGATACTCTACTATACGTGGAATTATTGTCGATCCTGGTCCGACACTCTACCGAATCATGTTTTCTGGAGTAAGGATGGAGAAGCCTAGCTTGCGGGCAAAATTATGTTTCATAAAGGATGGTTCATATCTGGAAAAGTTCACTTTACCCTTATCCCGTTTTATGAAAGAACTATGAACCATCAACAGCATATGTGTGCGCGTGTGATAGCATTCATGAAAATGTTTTATAACGTGCATTCTTTTACAGCATCGCATTCAAAGAGTTTTATCAATCGAACTTGTTTCAAGTTCTTCATTAAAGCATTGCATTTAACACTTTCGAACTTTACTTCAAGTTCTTTAATTCAGTACTTTCTTTAAAGTATTCCCTCACTTAGTCCTTTTGACTAATACCTCTCCCGTTTTCTTGCCTCGTGGTTTCAGGTCTTGCAGCCGCAGTCTAGAGGTATCTTGAAGCTCTAGATTGTCATTTTTGTTTCTGTCAGGACTTAGTATTACTTCCTCTTTTGTGTCCTGCATATGTTTTATGGCTGCATCACTTTATACTTCTGTATATGTTTCTGAATACTTGAGTATCTTTGTTATACTCTTTCGGCTACTCTGTTACCGATATTTGAACTCTGTTGTATCGGTACTTATATGTTCATCTGTTATATGTTCTGATATGCCGAGTCTCTCTTACACGATCAATATGTTCTTGCTTGTTACATGCCATCACGCACATGTTTTGAAAAGTTTTAAAATACTCTGATTTTCCGCTGCATAGCCACATCGTTGTACATGTATAGTTCTGATAGACAGCCGTTCGCTGGAGTATTTCTTGAGTGATGACTCACACCATTACTTGAGGGGTGCTTCAGTGCGGGGGTTGAGACGCCGCTCTCCTCTTGTTCTGGTACGGGTGGGGGCGTTACAGCCTTGAGGTGGTATCAGAGCATCGGGTTAAGTAAGAAGAGACTTAACCTAGATTGCTCTTATGTTGCATCATGGATTGTTCACGCATTGCATCCAGGATCATTCTCATATTGCATCGAGACAGGATATTTGGGGATTACATGGTTCTGTTATCTGGATTTCATATCTGTGGTATCTTCTGTATAGCTATGGCAGTTCAGCCACACCAGGATCCTAATCAGCAGATGGATGAGGCTTTCTTTGAGCAGTTTGAGACCCCGCGTACTGTGGCAGTTTCTCGCCGTGGAGGCACTCGTTTCTACACTTGGCGCAGGTCTAGGAACAGTGGCAGACCTGGGTATTCCTATCCTAACAGAGTTGTGCACTATCTCGAGTCTGAGAGAGATGGTTACTTTCAGGAGTATCAGAGGACCCGTGAGGTCAGGTTGGAGTCTCTGCGCTATCAGGATCAGTCACTGCAGTACCAGATTGATAGGGACATCGCTCGTGAGCATGCTGCAGAGATGACTCATATTGCTGATCAGAGGGCTGCTCGTATTGCTGAGCTGGAGGCAGATCTTATGCAGATGACTATTGATCGCGACACCTCTATGGAGCGTCACCAGCACTACCGTGCCCGCGTGAGAGCTCGCCTGTATGATACCTATCACTTATCCGATGAGCAGGCAGTTGAGGAGGTCGAGGGTCAGGATGTCAGTCAGGCTTCTCAGGAGCCCGAGCCTATGCAGGAGCAGTCTGATGGAGGCGATGGAGGATCTGATGATGATGATGATGGCGGAGATGATCCAGCAGGACACGGACAGGGTGAGGTCGTTGCCGTTTCTGATGACACCACCAGGGGTTCTTTGGATCACAGTTATCAGGGTTGATGGCTGATGGGAGATTTCTGTATATAGTACTGATGCATATATATCTATCTATCGATGGCGGACGTATAGCCGGGACAGTTCAGGACTGACTTTTGGATGAGGGGATGTATAGCTCTGGTAGATGATCCCCGACTTTTGGCACCACGGATGACGGTTCAGATGACTTGGTACCTACTAGGTTATTGTCAGCAGGGTTGGACGGATTGGTAAGGCCTGTAAGGGAGTCAACTCGATAGTATCGGGTCTTCCCCATTTTGAATTAATACTGTTAACATGTGGCCTGTAGTAAATTTTACCAAACCTTGCACAGTTATAACACTTTCGGCTTTATGTTGGATATCTGTTTACTGCTTTCCATAACTGTCATTGCATGAGTCTTAGAGTTGCTTCAAGATACCATTAGGACCGTTGATAGGATCATGCCATTTCATTTATTGTTAGCATGCTATTGTTCTTGATATGTTGAATACGCTTCTGGATATGTTGATCATGCTTCTGATCATGTCACAGTTCTTGTTGATATGACAGTATACGTTCTGTTCCCGTTTTACATGTTGATCATGTTTTGGGATATGTTATACATGTTTCTGATATGTTGATATGTTGCCCGAGCTTCTGTTTTCATGTTGTCTGACAATTGTTTCTGATTATATGATATGTTTGGAGATCTTGAATCTTTGCTGACATGTTGTTATGGGAATGTGTTGTTCTCATACTTATGTGTGACTACGTGAGAATGTGAATACGTGGTTACGGATTCTGTGAATCATTATATGTCATGCATCGAATATATGTATCTGAATGCTTGTGAATTCAGTAAAAATATGCCACCGAGAAGAGCACCCCGGAATCGTGTACCACCACTGCCACCCCAAAGAGAGATCACGCCACCCCAAAGAGATGTCACGCCACCCCCTGAAAGAGAAAGAACTCCGGAATTAAGGGATGTGCTACGACAATTTATGAGGGCTTGTGCACCGAGAGATAATCCTCCTAATGAAAGGTCATTGGAGAAGTTTCTGAGGATGAATCCACCTAAGTTCTATGGAGAACCGAACGACATAAAGGCTGAGAATTGGATTACCAGTCTTGAGAAAATTTTCGAGGCTATGGAGATCTACCCAGAGGATCGTGAACGAGTTCGGTATGCTACTTTTCTTATGGAAGGAGCTGCATACAATTGGTGGAAGCACGTTCAGCATATGTGGAATGAGAATAACGTTGAAGGAAGTTGGGATGAGTTTATCAGAGAGTTTCAGCAGAAGTATATGCCTCAAGTGACTCGTGATGCACGAGAGGCTGAGTTTATGAGTCTGGTTCAGGGAACTATGAATGTGATGGAGTATGAAGCTAGGTTTGTGAGGCTGATCAAGTATGCGCCTCATATTCTGAATGATGAGCGTCGCAAGACGAAGAGGTTTATCGATGGACTGAAGCCTGAAATTCGGTTGGCACTTGCTTCTTTGGTTATTGAGACCTACAACCAGGCTGTTGATAGAGCGCTAAGGGTTGAAGCTGCACACAAGGAGATCAAGATAACTACTGCCCGTCAAGGACCTTCTAACCCTAAGCCTTATCAAGGGAATAAGCGACCATCCGGATCTTTTCCCCAAGGAACGGGAAAGAGGCCAATGGTAACACCACAGCGTCAGCAGCAGAATGCTCCACCGAAACAGCAAGCACAGAAGCAGAAAGCGCCACAGCAGTATCAGAAGGCGCCACAACAGCAGAGAGCACCTCAGCCAGGTCCAGAGGAAATTGTTTGTCGATATTGTCGCCGAACGGGACACACTGAGGAGAACTGTCGCAAGAAAGCTGGACAGTGTTTCGCGTGTGGTTCCCCTGAGCACCAGATGGATAGTTGCCCGCACAAGATCAGGAGATTTGGGGTCCAGGATAAAGGAAAAGCAGTGGTGGGTACGACGAACAAACCGGTGGTCAGAGGCAGAGCTTATGCTTTGGATGGTAAGGAGGAGGTTGACCCTTCGTCTGTTGTGGAAGGTATTGTGCACATTCTTAACACGCCAGTTAAGGTCTTGTATGACCCTGGTGCCACGCATTCTTTTGTTGCTTCTGAATTATGTGCGCATTTACAGTTTCCGCTTGAATACTTGCCATATAAATTTGAAGTGAGTTCTCCTTTGGGAACTTGCCTTGTTACGGATCAAGTATATAAACGCTGCCCTATATGTATTGGTACCCGTTGTTACCCGACGGATCTTATTGAGTTACCGATGACAAGATACGAGGTTATACTTGGTATGGATTGGTTGTCTAAGTACCGAGCTAAGCTGGATTGTTACAAGAAAGAGATCATCTTGGAAGAAGATGAAAGTGGGACATCAGAAGGGAAAGTTGAGAAGTTATCAGTGATTTCTTCGATGGAAGCTAAGAAGTTGATTCAGAAAGGAGCTAGTGGAATTGTGGCTTATCTTTTGAATAGACCGAAAGATCAACTTAAGATCGAAGAAGTGGAAGTGGTGAACGAGTTCCTAGATGTGTTTCCTGAGCATTTAGATTCGTTACCTCCTGACCGAGAGTTGGAGTTTACGATCGAGACGATATCAGGAGCTGAGCCGTATTCAAAGACACCGTACAGAATGGCACCAGCTGAATTAGATGAACTGAGAAAGCAATTGGACGAACTGATTGAGTCTGGATATGTTCGACCGAGCACATCACCGTGGGGAGCACCTGTGCTTTTCGTTAAGAAGAAAGATGAATCATTGCGTTTATGCATTGACTATCGGGAGCTGAACAGGATGACCATCAAGAATAAGTATCCTCTCCCTCATATTGAAGAGCTGTTCGATACACTTCAAGGATCGAAGGTCTACTCCAAGTTAGATCTTAGACAAGGGTATTATCAGTTGAAGATCATGGAAGCAGATATTCCGAAGACTGCTTTCAATAGCCGATACGGACATTATGTGTTTGTAGTAATGCCGTTTGGTTTGACAAACGCACCAGCTGCATTCATGGATATGATGCACCGTATATTCAAGCCGTTTCTTGACAAGTTTGTAGTGATCTTCATCGACGATATTTTGGTATTTTCGAAGACACCGGAGGAACATGCTGAGCATCTTCGAATCGTGTTACGCACTTTGCTGGATCACAAGCTATATGCAAAGTTCAGTAAATGCGAATTCTGGCTTGAGAGAGTTACATTTCTCGGACACATCATATCAGGATCTGGAATCGAAGTAGATCCCTCGAAGATCGAGACGATCATGGATTGGAAGTCACCGAAGAATCCTTCAGAAGTGAGGAGTTTTCTGGGATTAGCTGGTTACTACCGAAGGTTTGTCCAAGATTTCTCGAAGATAGCTACACCTCTCACTAAGTTGACAAAGAAAGAAGGGAAGTTTGAATGGACGGAGAAGTGTGAGCAAAGTTTTCAAAGGTTGAAGGAGATGCTAACAACTGCACCCGTGTTAGCGTTACCAGAAGGAAAAGAAGGATACACAGTTTACACCGATGCTTCGAAAGAAGGACTAGGAGGAGTTTTGATGCAGAATGGGAAGGTGATTGCGTATGCATCAAGGAAACTCAAAACGCATGAAGTCAACTACCCGACACATGATTTGGAGTTAGCCGCGATAGTTTTTGCCCTTGGGAAATGGAGACATTACCTGTATGGAGTTACGTTTGAGATCTTTACTGATCATAAGAGCCTGCGATATCTATTCACTCAGAAGGAGTTGAATATGCGACAGAGGAGATGGATGGAATTTCTGGAGGACTACGATTGCATTATTCAATACCATCCAGGAAAGGCGAATGTTGTAGCCGATGCACTAAGCAGGAAAGTTCGTTTGGCACAGATTTCTGCCAATCCCGAGGTTGATCAAAGAGAAAGAATCGAGGTGATAACTAAAGCTCGAATTGCGAACGTTGTGATGATATCACCATTGAAAGAACAAGTGTTGGAAGCTCAGAAGAACGACGAGTGGATTAAGAAATGTCTCGAATCTAAGGAGAAAGATGATGAGACTAAGTTCAGGGTTGATGAACATGGAATATTGAGGTACAAAGGTCGAGTATGCGTACCAACTGTTTTGAGGAAAGAGATTCTCGATGAAGCGCATAAGACTAAGTACACGATACATCCCGGAGGCACTAAGATGTATCAAGATGTTAAGACGCATTTCTGGTGGAACGGAATGAAGAGAGACATAGCCAACTATGTCAAGAAGTGCTTAACTTGTCAGAAAGTTAAAGCTGAGCACCAGAAGCCGAGTGGGAAGTTGCAACCATTACCGATTCCGACTTGGAAGTGGGAGCAAATCACGATGGATTTTGTCACTGGATTACCCAAAGTCAGAGGAGGACAAGATAGTATCTGGGTGATCATTGATCGATTGACCAAGTCAGCGCACTTTTTGCCAGTTTAGATGACGGATAAGGTCAGCACGTTGGCAAAGCTGTATCAACAAGAGATTGTTAGACTACATGGAGTCCCGAACAGTATAGTGTCGGACAGAGATCCGAAATTCACGTCGCACTTATGGAAAGAAATTCAGACTTTGATGGGAACAAAGTTGAACTTCAGTACTGCAGCGCATCCTCAGACGGATGGACAATCTGAAAGGATGATCAAATACTTGGAAGATATGCTAAGAGCTTGCGCTTTGGACTTCCAGGAAAGTTGGAAAGATTGTTTACCTCTTGTGGAGTTTGCATACAATAATAGTTATCAAGCTTCTATTAAAGCTGCTCCATATGAAGCTCTGTATGGAAGGAAATGTAGATCCCCGTTATACTGGGATTTGGATGAAGCGAGATGTACTGAGGAAGGACCGATCAGAGTGAATTCTGCCAAATGGATAAGAGAAGCGACAGAAAAGATTCAGATCATTCGACAGAGAATGAAAGCTGCCCAGGACAGGCAGAAGAGTTATGCTGATCGACGAAGAAGGGATTTGGAATTCGCAGTAGGCGAAAAGGTATTTCTGAAGGCATCGCCAAGGAAAGGATTTTCCCGAATTGGGAAAGGTGGAAAGTTAAACCCAAGATATGTTGGACCGTATGAGATACTGGAAAGAGTCGGACTGACTGCTTATAGATTGGATTTGCCTGTAGGTCTTACAGGAATCCACAACGTATTTCATGTATCTCAGCTTCGCAAGTGTTTCTCGGATGAGACAGAGGTTGTGCCGGTAGAGGAGATACCGTTGGAACCGGATTTGACTTATGTTTTGAAGCCCGCTAAGATTCTTGATAAGAAGTTTCAAGAGCTGAGGAATAGGAAGATTCCATTAGTTAAAGTCCTTTGGAAGGGACATGGGACAGAAGAGGCAACCTGGGAGACAGAAGAGAAAATGCAGAAACATCACCCTGAGTTGTTTGCAGTTACAGCAGAAGAATCTGAGGACAGATTCTCTTTAAGGAGGGGTGATTGTAACAGCCCAAAACAGGGCCTGGATGAAAACAGTAAGTTAAGGGCATTGGTAAAGCGTTTATAGACCGTGATCCAACTTTTTGAATCATCATGCATTGCATTCTTACATGAACTTGGTGCTCGTATATGTTCTGACATGTTTTAAGGGGGAATTCTTGACCTTTGATTCAGTTTACTATTCATAACCCGAGCCTACCTTGTTCATATTGTTACTCGAACCCTAGAGGTTCATCACACATGTTTCCCAATCGTTTGAACTTGTTTCCCGAACTCAGAAAGTCTTTCTTGAGCCATAAGGGTATTTTTGGAACTTACCGACCAAAGTTACTATTCATCAGAAAATGATCTTTTGATTCTGATACCTTTTTCTACCCAAGTTACAGTCGAATCGATCCTTGAGTCGAGACGAGTCTTTTGAAATCATTCTTGGCTTGGAAATCCATTCCGGAACTTTGTTTTATTGAAAACGTTTTTGAAAACCCTAGTTTACTATTCCTTTTACGAACGGTTTTCATTCGGAAAATGTTTTCTCTTCGGATTTGCACTACTTGAGCTATTTCAAGATTTTTGAGATGTTTTACAACTCTTGATTCAAGTCCTAGTTTGAAAAATTGAAGCGTACGTTCGTACGTGAGAATTCACTATTCATCCTACGTTTTCAACTTTTTAACGGTAAAACGTTTTATAGTCGATTTTGGACTCAAAACGCTTCTCGATTTATTTCTTGAATTTTAGAAGCAATCCGGACTTGAAAATCATTTTAGAAAGTCGTTTTTCACTCATGTCGAGTTTCGAGCTCAAAACTTTTATTCACTAAAACGAATGTATCTTTCAAACGGTAAATCCGATTTCGACGAATGAATATGCGTTTCGAAGCTAATTTTCTTGCCGTCGGAATGGTTAAACTTCCAGCCACTTATCCTTGAGCCATGGGGGACGAAATTACAGAAATACCCCCAGCAGTCCCATTTTAGCTTCAACATGCCTAAAGCTTCCAAGAGAATCTATCTCATTTTGCTCTCCTACCCTTCTCCACATTTTATTTCCAAGGTGAGGGGCTTATCTTCAGCTATAAATAGAGGCCAAGAGGCATTGCATTCCTTGCTCAAAGTTGTGTTAACAACACCCTTTCTTCTCTCCCTCTCCCCCTCATTGCCGTCGGCCACCCCCCCTTGTAGCTAGGTTAGTTTGTTTTGTTTTTATGTTATGTTAGTTTAGTTTATGTTTTTATGTTATGGTATGTTTATATTATGTTTAGGTTGGGTATTAGGGTCTTCCCTAAGCCATATAGGATTTTATTTTATGCATTTATTATATAGTTTTTATGATATGTTTCAATAGTTGTTTATATGTTTTAATTGTTTAGTATATACATGAATATGTTATCAATTGCTCTAGTATATGCTTTGATCATGTGATATGATTGTTATATTATGAGAATTGATGCATGATTATGGAATTTAAATTATGTTCATACATGTTTGCTAATGGAATAGTGAGTTACAATTTATTATGTTACAACTTGTTACATGTTGATATGGAATTCAATTGTTACATGTTACATGCCTAAAGGTTCATGATATATGATATGGTATGGTATGATATATGTTGTGACATGTTGTCACATTGTTATATGACTCTTGATTATGAATTGAGTTTATGATATGATTTGGATTAATGGATTAGTGCCTTGATCATGTTGTACACTTTAATAGTGTCACATGTTATAACCTAAGATAGAATAGTGTTTCATAACTTGATCTTATGCCTTAATTGGATCTCTTAACTATAGGTTATACCTTTAACCTAGATCACACTTGATTATATTAACATGAACTTGAAACTATAGGTTATAATCAAGATCATAATTTGATTAGGGTGTGTGTGTGTGTGCATGCCGTGTGTGTGTGTGTGTTCGTGCATGGTGTGTGTGTGTACCGTGTGTGTGTGGGTGTGTGTATAGTAAGGGTTTGACCCGACCCTTTGACCCGACATGTGAATAGTAACCTGTGAATAGTAATCTTGAATAGTACTTTTGAATAGTGCTTTTGAATAGTAAAAATGAATTAAAACTTGTGCTTTCCTAATAGACATTTGCACCTAGGGTTTCCATATCCAGGGTCTAAAATGTGTTTTCAAAATGTGTTTTCTTTCGTGGACTTGTTTCTTAACCTAAGGTTTGCGATAGGATTCATAATTTGACTAAAGCTTACTCGGTTATAGTAAGATCATAGTCTAACGTTAAGAGTAACTCACTTTGACGTATTCCTTTGTGTGTTACCTTTCTTGAATACCTTAAATGGTATTACTCTCTTGTGTTACATGTTCTTTACATGTTCCTTGTTCATTGTTTCATGCATTTCATATGCATCTTGGTTAGTAGTGGGTCTTAGTTGTTAAGCTCACTCTAGTACACCACCTACAGGAGTTAAAGTTGAGCACTGGGATCCCCAGGGCACCGCATAATCTGTCTACCTACCTTTGTTACTATTAGGTGAGGTGAAGTTATAAATGTTTTCCAACTGGAACCACGATTATACTATCGTATCATATGTTTTGAAATTCAAAGCTAAACCTTGTTTTGAACTACTCCCTTTTATCGGGACATTCTCTTGAAAGGATCATTCATACTTTAATAGTATACCTTGATCAACAGTACATGTTTTCCAAAGTTCTGCATTCTTGTTCAAAGACAGTTACATGTTTTGCATATGTTTTCAAAGTACAGTTTACAGACAGTTTCACATGTTTTCAGACAGAATCATATGTTTTACAAACAGCATCATATGTTACAGTTACAGTTTCACATGTTATAAGTTAGTATACTGGAGTGTTACTCTGGTCACTGCTAATCTTAAATGCAAGCATACAGTTTACAGTTTGGGCCCGGCGGTTATGTGTGGAGGTGATGTTCGGGAGGTGAGCGCCAACGACATCACCAATACCGGCCGCCACACTTAGACTATTGACACCGACTTTTAACAGGAGGTTTGTTAAGTCAGGACAATTTGTCTGGGAACGGACAGCGAATCTGTTCCCATTACATGTTTACAGGTCGCCTAGGGCTAGCTACCCGAAGTGACAACCGGTGGAGGATGGTGCATGTTTGTATGTGTTGGTAAGAGTTGTTGTTGACCTTGGTCCAATAGTCTACTGTGTACCGAGTTGTTGTTGACCTTGGTCCAATGCTCTACTTTATGTGGGGTTATTGTTGATCCTGGTCCGATACTCTACTATACGTGGAATTATTGTCGATCCTGGTCCGACACTCTACCGAATCATGTTTTCTGGAGTAAGGATGGAGAAGCCTAGCTTGCGGGCAAAATTATGTTTCATAAAGGATGGTTCATATCTGGAAAAGTTCACTTTACCCTTATCCCATTTTATGAAAGAACTATGAACCATCAACAGCATATGTGTGCGCGTGTGATAGCATTCATGAAAATGTTTTATAACGTGCATTCTTTTACAGCATCGCATTCAAAGAGTTTTATCAATCGAACTTGTTTCAAGTTCTTCATTAAAGCATTGCATTTAACACTTTCGAACTTTACTTCAAGTTCTTTAATTCAGTACTTTCTTTAAAGTATTCCCTCACTTAGTCCTTTTGGCTAATACCTCTCCCGTTTTCTTGCCTCGTGGTTTCAGGTCTTGCAGCCGCAGTCTAGAGGTATCTTGAAGCTCTAGATTGTCATTTTTGTTTCTGTCAGGACTTAGTATTACTTCCTCTTTTGTGTCCTGCATATGTTTTATGGCTGCATCACTTTATACTTCTGTATATGTTTCTGAATACTTGAGTATCTTTGTTATACTCTTTCGGCTACTCTGTTACCGATATTTGAACTCTGTTGTATCGGTACTTATATGTTCATCTGTTATATGTTCTGATATGCCGAGTCTCTCTTACACGATCAATATGTTCTTGCTTGTTACATGCCATCACGCACATGTTTTGAAAAGTTTTAAAATACTCTGATTTTCCGCTGCATAGCCACATCGTTGTACATGTATAGTTCTGATAGACAGCCGTTCGCTGGAGTATTTCTTGAGTGATGACTCACACCATTACTTGAGGGGTGCTTCAGTGCGGGGGTTGAGACGCCGCTCTCCTCTTGTTCTGGTACGGGTGGGGGCGTTACAAAACTCTTTTCATAGAATCCTAGAATTCTAGTATTCATTCCCTTCTAGCACCTAAAACCCCTTCATATGCTTCAAAACCTGTTCCTACAATTTTAGGTTGAAAATTACGAAAATACCCCTACAGCTCAAAAATATTCCTACATCTCCCGAAGCACTTTCACTACCCATTATTGTTACCAAAAGAATCCTCACATTATTTCGAGTATCGTGTTACTCTCCGTGAACCATAATTCCCATCCTAACTCTAGTAGTATCAAAAACTGGTAAAAACCCTAGCTTATAATTCGATCATAAATAAATCCTTACTCATCTACTTTTTGATATTCAATATTATAACCGAAACGATTCTTAAATTATTTTATGAATTTTCATGCATTTACCAAAAATTCGATTCCACCCATAGCATATTTTATAAATATTTTCCTTTTTAAAAATCATCATTTTATTTTAAACAATTATCTTTTATTCAATATTCGAAATTATACTTAGAACGATTCTTGAATTTTTCTCTGCATTATAATGATTTTTCCAAACTCTAAACTTTATCATAGCTTCGTTTATATAATTTTCTTATGATTTTCATCATCTTTAATATTCATAGTTTATAAACGAAAAGTCTAAATATTCCACATTAATAATCAAAACGAAGCTTATTTTTCACACGTTCCTTCATTAATTTACTACTTCAACGTTTTACCTCTCGACTCTTAAATGAATTTTATATCATTTTACATTTATTTTTATTCCAAAATAAACCTTGTAGAAAGTTTTATTAAATGGATACCATTTCTCCACAAATCCTATTTAATTACCAAGCATTTGTTTAAGCTATAGTTCAACCACATTTCTCATTTAATTACCAAGCATTTGTTGAAATATTAGACAACCACATATTCCATAAACTTTCATAAATTGCTTAAAGACCCCTCATGACTACCTATAAATACCCCCCTCAAGCCTCATTTATACCTCACAAATCAACACAGAAAAATCACTCCCTTTCTCTCCCAACCTCACGCCATTCACCCTCTCTCTCTCTAAGGTGAGTTTTTCTTTTATTAGTTCATGCTTTATATTATGTTCTTAGTATAATAATAATAGTAGCATGTCTAGGATTAATTAAATTATGCTTTAGGAATTTTATTTTATGAAATATGTGCATAATTGTTAGTTAAATACAATGTGTGCACATTATGGAATTTTATTTAATTAAATGCATGAATTATGATATGATACAATGTGAGTATGTATTTAAATGATTATGATCTTGTTTGATTAAATTCATGCCTAGAATAATTTGTTTGGAATTATTTTTCATAGAGAGTTTATATATTTTGCTATATTATGCTTCAAATCTTATGTTATGAATATGAATATAATCAAGCATGTGTAGAAAATTTTATGAATACTTAAAGATTTGAATAAATTCATGTTTAGGAATTTATTTATGAATCATATTTCATGAAAAGTTTATATATTATGCTCATTTATTCTTTAATCTTATGTTATGACTATGAATTCGATCAAGAATAACTAGAACATCTTATGAATATTCAAACATGATGAAGAACATGTTCTTGATGTTCTTGAAATATGTATGTGTACCGTGTCCTAGTGTGTGTAAGTGTGTGCTTGATTTTATGTTTAAAAGTATTTAAACCCCTATGTTTAAATAGTAACCGTTTTTCAATTGTAACCCTAACTTTTGACTTTAAATATGAATTTTGACCAATAATATCATGTAATAATTTCAATAATTAATATAAATTAAAAATTAGGATTTTTATGAAAGGACTTTTATCTAACGATTTTAAAATCGGGGATTAAATAACGTTTTCAAAATCGGGTTCACCTTTATTAAAAATAAAACCTTAACTTGGACTCATGAATTGAATAAGAATTTCTTGATTAATTCGGTTGTATGACTTTGGTATCAGTGTGTTTTACAATAATATTTCAATTCTAGATTACCGAATTTCCTGTACCTTACTATTACTCCTTGTTACAATATGCCTTAATTGTAGTCATTCATATGTCGCATTAGTATAGAAAGAACCTAGTTCTCTAAGTCCGTAGTAGTTCACTACTTTCAGGAACTAGGTCTGGACAGTGGAACCCCGAATACTTTACTTGATTCCGTATCATAGCAGGTGAGGTTAAAATATTTTCAACTGGGATCATGAGTCTACATATAAAATATTTTATTATTTATCCCAATAAGGGATCAGTCTTATTTTCCCTAATTATAGTATTATCCCCTTCCTGGGAAAATATCTGATACAAGGATATCTATTTTCCTATTATATAAATTAAAATCCTTGTTTAAGTATAAGTTACAAACATATCATACTGAAGTCCATTTTGGTGAGTATTGATATGATGTAAGTCTACTCTGTATTTAAAATGCAAGATCTGTATCTGTATCTGTTGGGCCCGGTGGTACTGTAGAACTAATAGCCGCGTGGCAAGGGCCATCGTCTATTACTATACCTGCCGCCAAATCTGAGCTTAATGTTGGTTTAACTGGAGGTTGGTTATTCCACATTAAGTGACGGGAAAGGTACGTCCCTCCCTCTGTCTGTATCTGGATCTCGAGGGGTTGCTCCCGACAGATCATGGATGAAGAAGGCTGGATTGATTCTGTTATTTTTGATTTCATTCTGTTTAAGGAGTAAAGGATGGAGAACGCCTACTTGTAGGGCATTATTACTTTATTATCGTACGATTCATATTTTCAAGAATCTGATGCCCAGTCCCCTTATTCCCCTTTTTCTCAAAATAAATATGAACCAGATATTTGTATTGATTATTATTTTATTGATTTCCGGTATAATACTATCAATCTATTATTTTATTAACAGTATCAAACTCCAACTTTTATAGTCAAACACTTTTCAAATATACCTATACGTATATATATGTAGTTCCAACTACCCCCTCACTTAGTCACTTTGACTAACCCTCGCACTTTACAACTCATGGTTTCAGGTTTAACGGACGCTTACTAGAAGGTATCTTAAAGCCTAGTGTGTCTTCTCGTTAGCATGATAGTTCAAGGATCTTTAGAATAAGTTATGCTTCCGAGCTTGTAATTATCTATTACGGCATGGTCACTACTTTTGATATCTATAATATGCCATTACTGGCTTATTTATTGCATTCCCCTATCATAGTTTTGAAAGTTTTTAAATTATAAAATTTCCGCTGTAGTGTTCTAATACTCTGATATTGTATAGCACTGTCCGTTCGCCGGAGTGTTTCTCGGGTGCTAGGCCTCACATCCACTGGGGAGATACTTTGGTACGGGGTTGTAGTGTATAGGGGCGCTACAACTAAAGTGGTATCAGAGCAACCGGGTTACTCTAGTACCCTAGGTGCTCTTTCTTAAAAATGTTTAAGTCTTTCAAAAATGCAACACTTTAAAATAATTTATTATTGCTCTTCTGCATGTTCATATCTCGAGTCCTAAGAATTACTTCAAGATACCAGTAGGGCCCTTAGTGCATCATGCTTATTCCTTGTACATATTATGTGTTCATAATTTTAGTGTTATATTTGAATTTATTAAGTTTGTGTCAATCTGTGAATCATTATTTAACCTCCATGCATTATATTTTCCAATGCGATTGTGATTCTAGCATCATAATGTCACTACCAACAACCCAACGCAATCAGACACCATCAGCCACAACAACTCCCACAGGAGCACTAGATATAGCGGAGGCCTTTAGACAGTTTATGCAGACATACGTGCCAGTACCTAATCATGGAAATGAAAGAACTTTGGAAATGTTCCTTCAGTTGAATCCACCAAAGTTCTTCGGGGAACCCAATGACCTTAAGGCAGAAAATTGGATTGCAAGCCTTGAAAAGATATATGAGGTAATGGATATTTACCCCGAAGATCCAAAACGAGTACAATATGCAACCTTTTTATTGGAAGAAGCGGCATTAAGTTGGTGGAAGCATGTCAAGCAGAGATGGTTGGATACCGGAGTTCAAAATAATTGGATTGAGTTTGTAAGGGAATTTCAGCATAAGTACATTCCTCAAGTAACCAGGGATGCTCGAGAGGCCGAGTTCATGAATTTAGTACAAGGGTATATGTCAGTAGCTGAATACGAGGCCAAGTTTGTTAGGTTAATACAATATGCACCACACATCTTGAGTGACGAGCGTCGCAAAACAAAGAGATTTGTTGATGGATTGAAACCGGACCTACTTATCTATTACGGCATGGTCACTACTTTTGATATCTATACTATGCCATTACTGGCTTATTTATTGCATTCCCCTATCATAGTATTGAAAGTTTTTAAATTATAAAATTTCCGCTGCAGTGTTCTAATACTCTAATATTGTATAGCACTGTCCGTTCGTCGGAGTGTTTCTCGGGTGCTAGGCCTCACATCCACTCGGGAGATACTTTGGTGCGGGGTTGTAGTGTATAGGGGCGCTACAAGAGGTGGTTTAGATGCAATTTGGGTGATCGTGGATCGACTGACGAAATCGGCGCATTTTCGTGCTATTCGGATGTCGGATAAGGTGAATAAGTTAGCTAAGAAATATGTTGATGAAATTGTCCGACTTCATGGCGTGCCAGTTAGCATTGTATCAGATCGGGATCCGAGGTTCACTTCTAGATTTTGGCAAGAATTGCGAAGGAATCTGGGAACGAGGCTTCAATTCAGCGCAGCTTTCCATCCTCAGACAGACGGGCAATCAAAGAGATTAATTAAATATTTTGAGGATCTGTTGAGAGCATGTGCATTCGATTTTTTGAGTTCGTGGAATGAGCAATTGCATTTGATTGAATTCGCCTATAATAACAGTTTTCAAGCATCGATAGAAATGGCTCCATATGAGGCTCTCTACGGATGAAAATGCAAGTCACCGTTGTTCTTTTATTTAGAGGAATGGAATTGGACCAAACAAGAAGGTGTGAAACGAGGGGAGAAAAAGAAAAAACCCTCTAAGGTCGTGCAAGAGGCAATTGATAAGGTCCAAATAATCAGACAACGAATGAAAGCAGCCCAGGATCGACAGAAAAGCTATGCCGATCACCGAAGGAAAGATCTTAAGTTTGAGATTGGTGATAGGGTATTCTTAAAAGCTTCGCCGCGTAAGGGATTCTCGAGGATTGGAAAAGGAGGAAAATTGATTCCTCGGTATGTAGGACCGTATGAAATTCTTGAGAAAATTGGAGATACGGCCTACCGTTTGGACCTACCTCCGAGTTTGACCGGAATTCATAATGTATTTCATGTGTCTCAGCTTTGGAAATATTATCCGGAGGAATCCGAGATCTTACCCGTTGAGGAGGTGGAACTTGAGCCTAACCTTACCTTCATTCAGAAACCGGTTAGAATTTTGGATCGAAAATTGCAAGAATTAAGAAACCGGCAAATCCCACTAGTTAAAGTCTTATAGAGAAGTGATAAAACGGAAGAGGCTACGTGGGAGACAGAGGATAAGATGAAAAGATTTCATCCCGAATTGTTTCCGGGCGACCAATGAATCCGAGGACGGATTCTTTTAAGGGAGAGAGGTTGTGACGCCCCGATATTTCGGCCGTACAAGTATGACGTAAATGTTTACCAAATTACACGAAATAATTATTTATTAATTTTTTTATATATTTAATTTTATTTTAAATATTAAAATCGTAATTATTTATATTCTAAGTTAATTAATATTCAATATTTAATTAATTTCGTCCATTTACTTTAATTGAAATTAATTGGTGCACTTTGTTATTAATATTAATTTATATGTTAATGCTCTAAATTGTATTAATTAATTATGGAATTCAATCATGTTAACCAACATTAAATGTTATTCCAATTTCATTGACCTTACCTTCATTTTTTTTTTATTTAATTACGAATTTAATTTGCATATTATTTGTTAATGTTATGGATTTTCTTGTTGCATTGCTTATGATTGACATTTACGTGCTTCGTTTCTATATGATTTGATACCGAAATTTTGTGCAATTTGAATATGTCAGAGATATACGTGTCTTTAATATGAATATATGTTCGTTTCGTATTTTTGGGTTCATTTGCATGAGTTACGAATTTAATTTGTTTTTGGAATCCAAGTCGGGGGCTAACGAGCAATTAGCGCACCCTTGGTTCCGTAATTGATATCTTTAGCTCGGGAACTCGGAATCGAGTTCCGTCAACTTCGCTGAACTTGCAACAAAAATTCAGGTTTAGTGAACTTAGCCTTATATTTTTCTAAAGTCATTTGAACCTCCGAAACTCAACCGAAAAACGAAACGGCGACAAAACTGCCATGTTTTACTAAAATGACCATAACTCATCAAAACTCTAACCAATTTAACCATGGTTTGATGCTATGGAACCCTAACTCAACCACCTAACCTGTTATACCCTCCCTTAACCGAACCAACCCTCTCACAAATCAGAAATCTCAGCCAAAGACACTGCCTTCCTGTCATTTTCGCAACCTTGCCTTCGTTGGAGATTTTGGAGCTCAAATCTCTTCCAACCTTCATCCAATCAACAAGTTAAGCTTAGGGTTGTAATATACATCCAATATGTTTCATTTTAAGCTATGCATCCCCAATTTTGATCATGGTTTCATGAACATATGGTTGATTCATGGAATAGTAAGGTTCAGAGCATTTATGTTGATCTCTTTCAATTCTTGATGGTTTTGAGTGATTCCAAGCTTGAATATGATTGTTTTGACATCCTCTTCTCATTTATGATCATTTATTGCATGGTAGTTGAAGTATTCATGAGATATCATTAATGGCACTTTGGGGAAAATTCATATAATGGTCACGTATACCTGCATCTCACGTTTGAGCTCCTTTGGGACTGATTTATATGTTGAATTGGTGTTGTTTTGCTGCGTATGAGATGGCCTAAGTTACCTGAACATGATGGGATAAAGGAGATCAGTTGTTGCCCTGTTTTTACGTGATTTTTGCCCTGTTTTGGACTGGTTTTTCTTGCTGTCAAACTGCTGCGTTTTCCTTGCTTGTTGCTGTCAGTTTTAAGGCATTTAAGTGGCTTGTTCATGCTATATTGCTGCTGCATTCTTTCATGCCTTTATATGTTGGTTGGTTGTTCCTAAGTTGCTGCGTGAAACTGCTGCTCCTCCCCTACATTTTGCTGCTGAAACTTCTGCGTGTTGCGAGAAGGAAGGCAATACGGTCGCGCCCAAATTCAATGAAAAATGGGCGAGGCCGTGTTGATGTGTCGACATGGTTACCTGAATTTTATAAAATCGGACACGACAGTGTCATACTTTTGAATTGGGGCTGCTGAACTACTGCTGCTTTCCTTTTCTTCCTGCATGCATGTTGGTTGTGGGTTTGATTGTAGTAGTGTATGCATGTTTAAAATATTAGGCATGCATATGTTTTTTTTTTAATTGTTTGCATGCATGTACTGTTGTGTGTGTGCATGTGTGTGTATATATATATATATATATACTAGAGAATGCATGCATGCTATATATATATATATATATATATATATATATATATATATATATATATATATATATGTATAAATATATACTTTGAATTGTTATATGCATGCATATTAGATATATATATATATAATTAGATATATTTGCATGCATGGGTTTAGTAGGTACGTGTACATATTCATGCATATGTATCTATATTTAAATATTTATATATATATATGTTTATTATATATTAAATATTATTTGATTTAATTGAATTATAGAATTTAATTGTTACCTATTTCATGTTTTATTTAATTTCCGATATTGAATTGAATGTAATTAATTGTCGATTTTCTAATTGTAAATATGATTTAATACATGCTATGATCATATGTGGAATTCTTGAATTAATTTGATTGGAAATGTGAATTTATGACTTGATTGAATTTGAACGTTTCTAATGTTGAATGAAAGGCTCGTTTATATGATTTAAATGTATTAATAGTGCACATGAACATCTCCATGATTCAATATCATTTCTTGTACATTCATACCATATTCATTTCATTGTCGAGCGTCTTAATTGGTCATGTTGAGTCTCACTTCACCTTTCTTGTACAGATTTTGATTCTGTTGGAGACGAGGCCGGTCAGTGAGGCTCGTGTGTTCTCCTTTTTGCCGTTCAAGGTGGGTTTCTCTTCAATTTAGTTATATGACCTTATATATACCTTTAATGTGAAAAGTTTTCGACCAAAATGAATTTATGTATATAGAGTCGTTTTAAAGAGTAAATGTTTGCAACGTAAAGCCCTTATTTTATAAATCCTACCAAACATTTTGGCGAGAAATGAATGAATGCACGAACGGGGCCCAGGGACTTAGTGTGAGTGGCTATCCGGGGAGGCATGGGCCGACGGTGATCCCTCACATTAGTTCAACCAATTAACGGCGTAACCGGACCTCCTTAGGAGTTAGCGAGGAATGGACGCTGAGTGCCACTAGGGGAGTCATGTAACCCCTTTTGGTCAATGAATGGGTGGTCGGGCCTTGCAAACCCACCACCAACCCAGAGGAAGAAGGTGTAAATGTTATTGAATGTGCACGAAAGAATGTTATGTATGAAAAGAAAGAATGAATGAATGTTAATAATTTACACAAGGTGTTGGTTGGAGATGATGCACGCCCACTCGCTGGGCCAATAATGACCTAATGTAAATGAATCGTTATAATCCCTTTTGATGATTTCTCTATTCCACCCACTTGGGAAAGTCTCTAAAAACCTCACTTGGGATTATAGCTTGCATGTGACTGTTTAAATACCGTCGTATATTATATTTATGCCCTATTTTTATAACCACCAGTCCCTTTTGGACTGAACCCGTTTGGTTTTCAGTTGTTTTATGCAGGTGTCAGGAGCTAGGCGGGGATTCGAGTCATAGGTCTTGCATTCGTCTCTAGCTCTTGTATTTTGGTCTTACACTTGCATATTCGCATATTTGATCTTTGTATATGATTATTGTTTTGGAGCGTACATGTTTTGGACCGTGACGACATGTGAATGATGTAAATGAATTATTTTTGGAGCTTGAATGCTCATTGTATATATGTTATGATCAGTTATTGCTTCCGCGCTAATGTTTACTCTGATTATATGGTTCAAGGGTTAGTCCCGCCTAGCATAGCGTGTGTGTTTGTCCCCGTTCACCGTGATTTATCTCGGGTATGGATTGTCCATTTCATATTCGGTCGGGTCTCGGTACGAGGGATGTGGTACCTTGCGCTCGGGTGCTACAAATTAATCCAAGTTTCATTCAAAACTCTCCAAAATTACACAACCCACATCATATATATATATATATATATATATATATATATATATATATACATACACATAATACCTTGGAGAAAGAAGATAGAAGATGAGGAAGGAGATGAGCTTGAATTCTTGCTTGATTACGGATGAGCTTGCCTTGCCTTCATGCTTCTTACTTGGTTCGGTTTTTGGAAGAAGAGGAGAAGCGGGATTGCAGCTTGTGTATGTTGGGAGAAAAATGAAGAAAGAAGAATGAGAGAAGGGGAGGGGTGATATCGTGTAAAAGGGGGGAAGAAAAGGGGGAAATTTCAATTTGGTCCTTGAACAATTTAAGTATTCAATTTGAGTCCCAAGGTTTAGTAGGTGAGCAATTATGGTCCAATTCAAATTCAATTGAGTCCAAGGATTTCATATAAGATCAAATAGGTACATAATCGAACAAAAAACATTAATTATCAAGTACACAAGTAATGTATGAATTTAAATAACATAGTCAAAGATCACATAAATCACATAATAAGAATTAGTTCACGAAATTATAATTTAAATCATAATTGCAAGTATTCAAATCAAGGAAATTAAATAGCGCTAATCAAATGAATATGAATCATGCCAAAAATAACAAATTGATAAAATTTCATGTAAACACTTAGTAATGTAATTCACATAATATCACGTAAGGTATAATTGAAAACGAGGCGTTACAATTCGCTCCCCCTTAAGAGGACTTGGTCCCCAGGTCCAAACTTGAGTTCTGAACTTTAAAATAAGCAAAAAGAGAGGCCCGTCTCTCAAACAAACAATGAGAGAACCCCGTCTCTTAAGCAAATAATGAGAGAACCCCGTCTCTCAACAAGGAAGGAGAGTAGCCCGACTCTCGCACAGGCAAGGAGAGTACCCCGACTCTGATACAAGCGAGGAGAGTACCCCGACTCTCACACAAGCAAGGAACCCAAAAGAACACTTAATTAAACATTCACACAGAATTTCACGTAATGAACAAGTAGAAGAAGTCAAATATACCAACTAGTCTTACAAAAGCAATTAATAAATACAAAGAACCATACGTGGCGATAATAAAAAGTATATTGCATGTGATATGCATGTTTAAGTGTACCGTTCACCATGGTCTTAGAAAACTTCAATGGCAGTGACTTGATTTAATACTTGATTCTTTGATCGGAATCCCTTCTAACCAAAATGCCATTCCTCGAATGCGTAACATAAGTATATACTCCAATAAATTCTCAATCTTCATCTCGTGATCCAATTTTATATCCTTTCTACCACCACGGTTCGAAGATTCAATTTTTTAACTATGTACTTCGTAGTAATCCGACCCACTCATTCTTCTTACCAAATATAGTTGACCTCCTCCGATGCCCGAGCTAAATATTTGGTAACTCGAAGTCTAGCTTTTATCCTTCATACTATTCCCGGTTCATCATATATAAAAAGATGACCGATAAATTTATAATCTATCTGGTTCATATTGTAATTCCCCTTTAACGAATTCCGTTTCCAATACCCAGTTCAAGTAACTCTCCTGTGATCCTTTGCGATAGAGAATGTTCCCATCAAGTTGTTATTATCTAGCACCAAGGTAATAGTGTCGCACCTCCTTGGTCACTTCGCGTAAATCCATTCCTTATTAAATTTCTTTTACTTTCAGCTCCGCTCAAGATATGCCTCCTTATAGCTTTAGGAATCTATATTCAGAAACTTCAGGCATAGGAGATTTAAGATATGGAAGCTTCGTTCAGATGATTCCGATAGAGGGTTCCCAAAAGAACCATTTTTCTTTCTGGAAGTTTCAACTTCCCAAGTGGGGTCTAAACATCGGCCTTAAATTGTTTCACGGCCGGCTCTCCCCCTTAAGAAAATTAAATATTGTCTGTCTAACTTCTTGCACTTGTTCTTTCCATTTCTCAAGTCACAGATTCTCTTCTTCTAATTCTCTTGAGGTACCTATCCCTTCCGATCTTGTTCCCAAAAATTCCTCCATCCCGGTTAGAAATCGAAACGAGCACTAAGTCCACCATCCTTTCTTGAATATTCCCTTCCAGTTCTTGAAGCATTTAGCTTTTCTGAAATTACTCTCACCTAATTTCCATCTGAATCGAGAAGTTCATCAAGTATTAAAATCTTCTAATTCTTTCCCATTTTCCATTTCCAAGAAATCCCGTTGTTGATAACTCTTGCATCTTTGTTTCTTCGATTGAAATAACCCGTTTGAGCCCATCAATAACTTTGAAGTCATTTTCCCGTTCGACTCAGCTTCTTTGATACAAACGACGTCAAATCTCCCCACTTGTTCGGACATTTTATCTCATGTTTACTTTTTGAAGTGATTAGTAAGATTAGCGACCCACTTCTTCCATTCCAACTCCTACTGAGTTCCCGACCTTGCAATTGTTCTTCCCCTTTTTGATCCACACTTTGCCACCCAATTATTTTCCTTTATCATACCTCGGTTTATCTAGGTTGAAGTAATGCTTGATAAATAAGGCGGGGAGAGTTCCTATCCAGGAGACACTTAAAATGCATGTTTGGTTAAGATGCCGATGCACATAACACTTGTAAACAATTATAGATACAACACGTTGTAAGAATTATATCCATTAAAGATATGCACATAAATAGAGGAATTTAAATAATTTCAAATAACGTATGATGCAAGTGCTATGAATGCGTTGAACCTGACACCGTAGTTGTGGTAAGCTTTGACCCGACACTTATTCCTCATCGCTTCCATTATGGCTTGTCTCGAGTTGATTAATTGTTTCTTGTTCACCCACGGTCTTCGAATCTTCAAAGCTTCTTATGTTTTCCCCCTTATACATTTCCATGGCTCAAGATTGAAATTTCTTGAACTCGATTCCTTTCCCCGAGTATTCCTTCCAAATTATTAATTCTAAGTGTTGCTCGACCCTTCACCTTCTTTCAAAAACTAATCTCTAATTGTCATCCGAAGTCTTCACCTAGCTATCACCTCAATCGAAGTCCTCGATTTAATTTGTATAAGTTTAAATAATCGAACGAACTCACCCTCCAATTGCTTACTCACGAGCACATAGTTTCCTTCTATAAGCTCGTTACCTTCTCTTACCGTTTCCATTTGTTACTCCATAGCTCCCAATTTAACCTCTCCACATAGTAATTCATCTTGGATCCCAAAATCAAATCAATCGAACCGAAGATGGAATCATGAATATCTTGACTTTCCATGAACTTGAAACCACTATCTCTATCCTTTTCTTTAATTTCCACTTATCCGACTTCTTTCTTTACCCAAAATCCATAGTATCCCGATTTCCAGTAGAGCTACATTGGTTACCTCCATGTTCTATTCTTCTCTCTCTTATGTTGAATGAACCTCTTGTCCCCGGTTAACCAACTTCTTTAATAATATAATCTCACGTGTTTTTTTTGCAAGTTATAAACATCACTTCTTGGTGTTGGAACTCACAACCTAAACGTCTCCGAGACTTTGTTCACTTTTCTCATGGTTGAAGGTTCCATAGCTGGAGAACTTCCCTCTAACTTCCTGGTGCTTTTGAATTATTCCCACAATTACTTCTTCTATCCGGACCTTATGACTTAAATCTTAACTTGATGAATAAAGATCACGGCTCTTGAATCATTGGATGAATTTTTCCCCGGTGCATTCCTTTACCCTTCTAAACTATAGAAAAGATCTTGTAATAAGCTGAGGTTGTCGTAAAGATTGGTCGTGGTTTGATATTATCTTCATAACCTGAACTCACAACCATCTCAAGAATAAATGCATGCGGGTTAATACATGCTCATGCCGCATAATTGATGCCAAGGACATAGATTTGATGCGAAAGGCCACCAATAAGTCAATAAGAGTTAAAGTAAAACTCGTTAAACAAATAAATTCCAAGCCATAGAAGGTCAATTAATCATCAAGTAATAACATGAATCAATGTCATGTATAAATAATCAGGTGGCTCAAAGATATTCAGGTAAGTTCAAATGGATTCCAATAAGTTCAAGTAGTTCCAAATAAGATGCAAGACTCACAAATTATCAAATAACCCTATGTCGTACGACTTAGACTCACAAGATACGACACGAGAACCTCGGTTTTGCAACCAGGCTCTGATACCACCTTAGGATGTAGCACCCGGAACGTTAGGCACCACATCCCCCGCACTATAGTTCGATCCACATATGAAATGGGCAATTCATACATGAATCAAGCCT
This sequence comes from Lantana camara, assembly GCA_037501455.1. Lineage (NCBI taxonomy): Eukaryota > Viridiplantae > Streptophyta > Magnoliopsida > Lamiales > Verbenaceae > Lantana > Lantana camara. The sequence goes on along the minus strand of CM074860.1, from coordinate 47,530,440 downwards.
ATAGCGAATGGGAGACAATAAAGAAAACTCAAAAGCTAGGCGGGTACCCTCAATTAATACCAATAAATAAATCGGAGCAATAAAAGCGGAAGCAGTAACATTCAATACTTATAGGTGCCATATTTACATATTTATTAATAGATACCAACATTTACATATCACTACAATATCGTTCCCACCTTTAACTCAGGCATAATACAAAATATAACAAATATCCATACATGAATAAAATATGAAGGTGAAATGCTAGACCCGAATAAAAGACAGCCTATACTCTAATTCCCGCCTAGCACGAACCTGCAAGACTGAAAAATTGAGGTGTCAGCCCAACACGGACTGAGCGAGGGGTATAAATAAGTATATGCGCAATTACCATGCAATTTATAACCTCGGGTAAGATTTTATAAAGAAAACAATATAGGTTTAAAAGAACAAGAGATTCCCGCCCGAGATTATAACACTTCAATTTATAGTTTAACAATCAATTCAATCAATCAGTGGCTCGGCGAGTGAGGGCAAATCTCCAACCTTTCTACAACAGTGTACAATACTTCAATTTAATTAATGAATTAGGTGATCACACAAACAATTCCGTGCACAATTAGCAATTTCAATCAATAAATCCTTCTTCCTCCAGGTGATGGCAGGCTTGCAAGACCCAACCATCTAATCATGGTGTACGTCGGGACCATGACTCCCACGCACGGGATTTCTTCCTCCACCAAACCTCCTGGTGGATTCAGAGGTGATCCCAATAGTGAGGATAGTGCAAGAGTTACCCGTCAGCCCTTGCTTTCCCAGTTGGCTCAATACACTATCCTCGGGCCTAACGGGAACAATAGTTACTCGCCAAACAATCAATCCGTCAATCAATCAATCAATCCATTCATTTAATGAAATCCGTTGTAAATCAATAAGATTTGAAAACTATAAATATATATATACTTTTGGCCAAAAACAACACATAGGGTCGTAAAGGTTCTAGGTATCTAGAATTAAACGTCACCTGACGAGCGACGGAACAAGACAAGGATACAAGAAAGTGTGTATTCGATCAATGATCTCCGCCCTGGAGAAGAACTGGACAAGAAAGGAAACAACGTGAACTCGTGAGACAAGACTCAATAATGAGACCAAGTATGACGCACGACAATGCTCATGTAAATAAATAAAATACCCCAACACTTTAATAACCAAATAAATTTATAATCAAGTAATACTTAACATGTATGAGAACCAATTAACACTTAAGAAATGAGGTTACTCTCAAGGAGTCACGTATTCATATCATTAACCATTTCAAGTTCAATTCGTAGGGAGCATGGAGCCATACAATCACGTTTGAGCATTCACGTACCAAGAAGTGTCAATTAGGAGCATAATTAACAATAAACAAGTATAAAACTCATATAGGTCATGTACGGGAGCCAAGGAATTGAAAGGAATGCAATAAGAAAGGTTTTGGTGAAGTTTGGCAAAAACGGACAATTTTCGGAAATGCACATACCGAGGGAAAACTGGAATATCCTAAATTCTCGAAGTGTGAATTGAGTTTTTCTTATTGGGTATGAAACTAGACACAAAGACCTTTCCGAGGATATATGGCTTGTTTTCTAGTTCAAAGCGAGGAGAAAATGGCGTAAGATTGAAGTTGGGTGAATGAAATTGGTCGGTAAAGTGGCGACACCAAAAATAATTGATTATATCTCACAAATTAAAAAAGGTAATGAGGTTATTCCAATTGGAGGTTGTTCTAGACTTCAATATCTTTCCAACGGTTCAAAAATCAGATCAATCGGAGTTCAAACGAAGTCGACATGGCCATGTCAATATTGGCCTGGAAGCTGACACGGCCGTATCGGAATAAAAATTCCAACTCGAAACCTTGACATGGCAGTGTTGGAAAAGAACTGAGGTTGGACACGGCCGTGTTGGGTCATCTTCTCTGAAAATCCATGGCTAAGGAGCAAGGGTTCGAAGGGAAACGTTCCAAAACCACCCCAAATCATATCCGGATCAATTTATACACTAATATACATCAAAATACACCACAATTCAGACTTATAACGACATATCTTCACCAAATCACCATTCACCCAACCATTTACACAACCCCACATGATCCATATATATACACATATACACAAATATACATATATGCACATAAAACTTGTAAAAGAGAAGGGAAAAGAATGATTAGAGTTCAAGACCGCAACAACAACACTTATTCCACCAATTAATCCAAGTTTCATTCAAAACTCTCCAAAATTACACAACCCACATCATATATATATATATATATATATATATATATATATATACATACACATAATACCTTGGAGAAAGAAGATAGAAGAAGAGGAAGGAGATGAGCTTGAATTCTTGCTTGATTATGGATGAGCTTGCCTTGCCTTCATGCTTCTTAATTGATTCGGTTTTTGGAAGAAGAGGAGAAGAGGGTTTGGAGCTTGTGTATGTTGGGAGAAAAATGAAGAAAGAAGAATGAGAGAAGGGGAGGGGTGATATCGTGTAATAGGGGGGAAGAAAAGGGGGAAATTTCACTTTGGTCCTTGAACAATTTAAGTATTCAATTTGAGTCCCAAGGTTTAGTAGGTGAGCAATTATGGTCCAATTCAAATTCAATTGAGTCCAAAGATTTCATATAAGATCAAATAGGTACATAATCGAACAAAAAACATTAACTATCAAGTACACAAGTAATGTATGAATTTAAATAACATGGTCAAAGAACACATAAATCACATAATAAGAATTAGTTCACGAAATTATAATTTAAATCATAATTGCAAGTATTCAAATCAAGGAAATTAAATAGCACTAATCAAATGAATATGAATCATGCCAAAAATTACAAATTGATAATGTAGCACCCTAACCCCCAGGGCACCACATCCCCCGCACTATAGCCTCGATCCACGTATGAAATGGAAAGTCCATACATAAACCAAAACTATAGCGAACGGGTGACAATAAAAATGACGAGCTAGGCGTGACACTCTCCCCAACAAAACCAAAGTAACATGATAATGAAAACGGAAGCAATAAAATCATTCGTAAATATAGGTACCATATTTACCGCATAGATACGTATAGATACCAACTTAACTATCAATACATTATCATCTCTTAATGATATACATATTCAGGTACGCAAAAGGGCTAATAACGATCATAACAACAGATACTAAAAGTGTTATACATGAAGGTACGGTACTAGACTCGTGAGAATGCAAAACTCGACTGGACACCCGCCTAGCACGACCAAGCGCTCAAGTACCTGAAAAGTGGAGTATCAGTCTACCGAAGACTGAGTGAGGGGCAATAAATATATATAACACATATCACATACAAGGTGTAGCCTCGGGTGAAGACTTTGGAAATGAAAAAGATATATAATTCAACAAACTTAATCTTTACCCGAGATTACAACCAATCACTTTAACAGTTTAACTTGATCAATTCATGAACATGTGACCCCGGCGAGCAGGGGCGATTCTCCAACCTTTACACCAAACGTGACAATACGTGCTTGCTTTATCAATTCAATACATGATCATACAATTCCGTTTAGTGCTCACATAGATAATTTCATGCTTGAAATCATGCAATAACCCGAGGATAACCCGACAAGCCGGATTAATCCCCAGTCTCCTTCTTCCTCCGGGTGATAGCGAGTTTGTAAGGCTCGACTATCCACGACATGTTGTGTGTAGAGGACATGACCCTCTAGACACGGAACTCCTTCCACCACTAATCTCCTAGTGGCTTCGGGGGTGATCCCAACAATGTGAGGATAATTCAGGAGTTACCCGTTAGCCCTTGCTTTCCCTGTTGGCTCAAGAATTACCCTCGGGCCCACATGCAATCATGTACTCGCCAAACTTGCTTGAAAATCATGACAATCATTGCTTTCTTGCTTAAAAGGTTTATAACTTTTAAAACGTTTATAATTATAATATGTTTTGGGCCGAAAGTAGCACATAAGGGTTATAGGGTTCGATTTACTTAAACAAAACCTCACCTTCTCTTACAAAATATGACAAGGATATACTCTACTGAGCCTGCTCCTCGTCCATAACCCCGTGACCTGTGCAAACACGACGTGTACACGTGAGCCAAGACCTAAAATGGACCAAATATGACGAACGGAGGAAAGGTATCGAGATGACGATGAAAATGCAATGTGGTATGAAAACATGTTGTTTCACTACATATTAGCACATATTATAGCAATTCGGGGTCAAAGAAGTCGTCGGATCGAGGGGCTATTTTCGTAATTTTATGCAGAAACTTTTGTTCTGCAAGTCAGGTGGGAACGGCTGTTTCGGACTCCCTTTGTAAATGGGAACGGTCGTTTCCGTAAGCCCCAAAATCGTACCAACGATTTCCAATTTTAAAATGCGCTGAAGCTGGGAACGGCCCTTCCGGCACCAAGGCCAAAATGGGAACGGCGGTTCCCATGCTCGGCCGCCTCCTTTTAGTTTAAAAGAGGGGAACACCCGTTCCCACTATACCTTGAGGCTGGGAACGACCGTTCCCTGTTTCTGCAACTTACAGAAACAGAGCAGAATAGGGGAAGGTTTCGGGAAGCAACAAACAAGCACCCAAGTTCCAATTTTTTATCCCCAAATGCAATAATTTCTTGAAGTATGATGCATATATGATCAAAAGGTGATAGGATAACACTTAATCATTCAAAGCACACCATATTATCAAGATTTCAAGGTTTCACACTCATGATCATACTTGATCATTCAAGCTCAATATTCAAAGATTCAAGCTATAAATCATTCCATAATTCCATATAAGATCACATAATCAGGCTTTGCTCAACAAATAATCCACAAGATCCCTGATTCCTAAACCCTAGCTATGTCAACTATAATCAAAATCATCAATTCATGCAAAGCCCACCTTTGAAAGTAAAGAAATTAAGAAAGTAGATGATGAAGATGATCAACTCCCAAAGCTTGGAAAATCTCTTGAAATTCTTGATGAAATGGAAGAAAATCTCTTCTTTCTTTCTGGCTTGATGAACCGAGAGGGGAAGGAAGCAATTAGGTTGGGAAATTCTTGAATGAAATGAGAGTATGGAAGCTTTGAGTTGATATAACGATTCATCACATTTTGAAATGAGTGAAATGTCCAATTTGCCAATTCATCCTCGAAGAAGTCAAGTTATGCAATCAAGTGCATGTGATTTTAAAAGATTGCCAATTAGATTCTTGAAAACTATGCAATTAAGTCCCTAAAGTTTGAAGAAATATCCAACTAGGGACAATTCGGTAATTAAAGCACTCTCGGTACTTGTTTCGTGCAATAAATATTTTTCCGTGTCATGAAATAATATTTTCAATGATATGAATTCAAATAATTTATATAAACAATGTTTCATGAATTTTATAAAAATATGAATGTCACGTAAGAATATATTATGAAATTAAAGAACGAAATTAAAATCCTACACTCAAAACACACACGTGGCGTGCTTACCTGTTCATCCGGAACCGGGGCGTTACAACTCTCCCCCCCTTAGAAGAATCTGGTCCCCAGATTCTCTAGTCTTGTGTGAACAACTCCGGATGGAACCGTTTCATCTTATCTTCCGTTTACCACGTGGCTTCCTCGGTTCTGTCACTTCTCCACAACACTTTAACCATGGGAATTCTCCGGTTTCTCAATTTCTGAAATTTCTGATCCATGATTTTAACCGGCCTCTGAACAAATGTCAAATTCGGTTCCAGCTCAACTTCTTCCACGGGGAGAATCGTAGTCTCATCGGGGTAATATTTCCTTAGTTGTGAAACATGAAATACGTTGTGAATCCCCGTAAGACTCGGTGGTAGGTCCAGTCGATAGGCTACTTTGCCTATTCTTTCAAGAATCTCGAACGGACCTAAGTAGCAAGGATTAGGTTTTCCTCCTTTCCCGATCCGGGTGAAACCTTTCCTTGGTGACACCTTCAAGAATACCCAGTCACCAACTTCGAATTCTAGATCTCTTCGGCGCTTATCGGCATAGCTCTTTTGCCTATCTTGCGCGGCTTTCATCCGTTGTTGAATCATTTGTACTTTCTCAATCATAGCTTGAACGACTTTGGAAGGCCTTTCGAATCTTTCACCTTTCTTTACCCCTTCCTGTTTTGACCATTTCCATTCTTCCAAGTTGAAGAACAACGGAGATCGGCACTTTCTTCCATACAGTAACTCGTAAGGAGCCATCCAGATCGAAGCCTGAAAGCTGTTATTATAAGCAAACTCGATCAAAGGAAGCTGTTCTGCCCACGAGTTCTGGAAATCCATCGCGCAAGCCCGAAGAAGATCTTCCAAATAGCTTATTAACCTTTCAATTTGACCGTCTGTTTGCAGGTGAAATGTTGTACTGAACTTAAGTTTCGTTCCCAAAACGGCCTGCAACTCTTGCCACAACTTAGAAGTAAATCTCGGGTCTCGGTCTGAAACTATGCTCACCGGAATACCATGAAGTCGGATAATCTCTCGGTTATAGATTTCAGCTAACTTTGGAATCTTATAAGACATCCGGACCGGTAGAAAGTGAGCAGACTTTGTAAATCTATCCACGATTACCCAAATTCCATCAAACCCGCCTTTAACCTTCGGTAATCCGAAAACAAAGTCCATCGTTACTTGTTCCCACTTCCACTCGGGAATAGGTAACGGTTGTAGAAGTCCTGCGGGCTTTTGGTGCTCAGCTTTCACTTTCTGACAAGTCAAGTAATGTTTCACATATTCTGCCATGTCTCTTTTCATCCCGTTCCACCAATAGTATTGCTTCAAGTCCTTATACATTTTGTTTCCTCCTGGGTGGATTGAGTAGGCTGACTTGTGAGCTTCTTCAAGTAGGACCCGTTTCAATTCTTCAGGTACTACTACTCTGTTTTTAAACCGAAGTAACCCAGTCTCATCAAACCCAAACACACTCTCCTGATCATCCTTAGCCTTACTCACAAGCTTCTGAACTTCTGGATCCCTATTCTGAGCCTCAAATAACTGATACTTTAATTCCAGCTGAATTGTGATATTAGAAACCCGAGCCTTTAGAACAATTGGAGCAACTTCATCGCTTTCCTTTATTTCCAAGCTCGATACACTTGCCTTCCTGCTAAGTGCATCGGCGACCACATTTGCTTTCCCGGGATGGTATTTAATTGTACAATCATAATCTTTCAACTTTTCCATCCAACGCCGTTGCCTCATATTTAAATCTTTCTGTGTGAACAAGTACTGGAGGCTCTTGTGGTCGGTGAAAATCTCAAAGGAAGTCCCGTAAAGATAATGTCTCCATTTCCCGAGAGCAAAGATCACGGCTGCAAGCTCTAGGTCGTGTGTCGGATAATTCCTTTCATATTCCTTTAGCTTTCGAGAAGCATAGGCGATCACTTTTCCTTTCTGAATCAAAACACAACCCAAGCCTTCTTTAGAAGCATCTGTGTACACTGCATACTCCTCTGAACCCTCGGGTAGTGTTAATACCGGAGCTGAGACTAACTTTTCTTTCAAAAAGTTAAAGCTTTGATCACACTTCTCGTCCCAAACGAACTTAACATCCTTCTTCGTTAATCGGGTCAACGGTGCAGCAATCTTAGAGAAGTCCTGAACAAATCGTCTATAATAACCGGCCAATCCCAAGAAGCTTCTAATTTCCGAGGCATTCTTTGGTTTCTCCCACTTGAGCACGGCCTCGATTTTCGAGGGATCGACTTCCAACCCTTTTCCCGAAATTACATGTCCCAAGAAAGAAACCCGATCGATCCAAAATTCACACTTGCTAAACTTAGCAAACAACTGATGCTCTTTCAAAGTCCGTAGAACAAGCTTAAGATGCCTCGCGTGCTCCTCGGCTGATTTTGAGAAAACCAGAATATCATCAATAAAAATCACCACAAACTTGTCGAGGAAAGGCCTGAAAATCCGGTGCATCATATCCATGAAAGCTGCAGGGGATTAGTTAATCCAAACGGCATAACCACGAACTCGTAGTGCCCGTACCGAGTATTGAATCCTGTCTTAGGAATATCCTCTGCTCGGATTCGCAGCTGATAGTATCCCTGTCTTAAATCGAATTTGGAATAGACTTTGGAACCCTGAAGTATATCGAATAACTCCTCGATATGTGGGAGGGGATACTTGTTCTTAATAGTCATCCGGTTCAACTCCCTGTAATCGATGCACATTCTTAAAGTTCCGTCCTTTTTCTTTACAAATAAAACTGGTGCTCCCCAAGGTGAAGTGCTCGTCCGAATGTAACCAACTTCCAACAATGCGTCCAGCTGAATTTTTAATTCCTTTAATTCTGCTGGAGCCATCCGGTATGGAGTCTTTGAATACGGCTCAGCATTCGGGAAAAGATCGATCACAAATTCGATCTCTCGCTCAGGAGGCAAAGAATCCAACTTTTCTGGAAATACCTCGGGAAACTCCTTTACCACTTCGGTGTCCTCTAGTTTCACCTGATTCTTGGGCTTGTTCAGAATGTAAGCAATGAACCCTGTAGCCCCATCTCTGACTAATTTTTGAGCTTCTGAAAAAGAAAGTAGGGGTACGGTCTTTGAAGTACAGCCCGTGGTAACCTCTGAACCCAACTGAACCTTCTTAGCCCGACAATCAACTGTAGCACAATGTCTGTATAACCAATCCATCCCCAATATAGCCCCGTATCTCTCCATTGGCATCACAATAAAATCTGTCAGAAATTCTCTGCCTTCAATCACCACTGGAACATCCTTGTAGACCTGATCCGTCTCTCGCTTACTACCGAAAGGAGTACTAACTAAATAGCGCATAGAAGTACACATAGTAGGCAAAGGTAAAGTAATAGCAATAGAGTGCGCAAGAAAGGAGTGTGTAGCTCCTGGATCAAATAATGTATGGATGTTCGTGCCATGGATGCAAATAATACCTTCAACTACTGCGGCGGGGTCTATCTCAACATCCTGCTCCTCCCCAACGAGTGCATACGCTCGAGCTCTCACAAGTGGTCTCGGACCTGCAGGTGGCGGATCCTGATGATCCGAACAGCCGTCTACCATGTGCCCGTCACTCCCGCAGATCAAACATAAGCCTAACCGACGTCTGCAGTTATCATAGTTGTGTGTAGGAAGCCCACAAAATCTGCAACCCAGTTTTCTGAGGCGGCTGTGATGGTGCTGGAGCTCTCGGACCCCTCTGTAACGGCCCTGTCGCCTTAAGCTTCTTCCCGGAGTCCTTCTGCGCGGGAGGTGCGGAGTAAATCATCGGCCTCTTTCCCGTGCTCGATCCCTGACCTGCTCTCGAGCCCGAAGCCTGTCCGGTCCGTTGAGTAGTTCTCCTAGCAATGTCAGAATCCTCAACCTTTAGGGCTTTTGCGGTAGCTTTAGCCTAGGTACTCGTATTAGCTGCTTTTAGTGCGTCCTGAATATCCAATCTCAATCCCTGAACAAACTGCATCGCCTTGTGAAAGTCGTCATTCGCTATGTTGGGTGCATAGCGAGAAAGTCTCTCGAACTCGGTGATATACTGCCCCACCGATCTTCCTCCCTGTTTCAGCTCGGTGAACTCCCTCAACCTACGAGTACGGGAAGCTGGAGGAATATACTTGTTTCTGAACTCCCGTACGAAGACCTCCCAAGTAATCTCTGTCCCGGCTACCTCCAAAACGATCTGGGTGCTCTCCCACCATGAATAGGCGTCGCCCTGAATAACTGTAAGTGTACAGCTAGCCTTCTCCTGGGTATCACAAGGAATAAGCTGCCAGATCCTCTCGATCTCTTTCAGCCACATCTCTGCCTGAATATCGTCGCCCTTGTAGAACTTCGGGGGACACTGGTTCTGAAACTCTCGCAATATGACAGAAATGGGGTTCTCCTGAGGTGCTACTGGTGCTGGAGGTGGTGGAGGAACCTTGTCCTGTAGCCTCTGATCAATTAGCCCCACTACCGCGTTCATGAAATCCTGGGGCTGTGCCTGGGCAGGTGGAGGAGGTGGTGACCTCTCCCGACGATGATGCCGGCGATGATGATGTTGCCTATGTCTCCAGGATCGGTTACTGGAGTGTGTGCCGTGCTCCATCCTGAAATCAGATCACTACACATGCGTGGCTTGATTAATAAATGCAAATGTGTGCATATAATTCAACAATCTTAATGAACACACATTCAGGAAAAATCAAATAGCTTAAGTAAGGCAAAAATTCAAGTAATCAAGTAATTCAGCGAAATGCAGACTCTCAAGTATCAAATAATCCTATGCCGTGCGACCTAGACTGACTTGACACGACTCGAGAACCTTGGTTTTGGAACCGGGCTCTGATACCACCTGTAGATGTAGCACCCTAACACCCAGGGCACCACATCCCCCGCACTATAGCCTCGATCCACGTATGAAATGGAAAGTCCATACATAAACCAAAACTATAGCGAACGGGTGATAATGGACACTCTCCCCAACAAAACCAAAGTAACATGATAATGAAAGCGGAAGCAATAAAATCATTCGTACATATAGGTACCATATTTACCGCATAGATACGTATAGATACCAACTTAACTATCAATACATTATCATCTCTTAATGATATACATATTTAGGTACGCAAAAGGGCTAATAACGATCAAAACAACAAATACTAAAAGTGTTATACATGAAGGTATGGTACTAGACTCGTGAGAATGCAAAACTCGACTGGACACCCGCCTAGCACGACCAAGCGCTCAAGTACCTGAAAAGTGGAGTATCAGTCTACCGAAGACTGGGTGAGGGGCAATAAATATATATAACACATATCACATGCAAGGTGTAGCCTCGGGTGAAGACTTTGGAAATGAAAAGGATATATAATTCAACAAACTTAATCTTTGCCCGAGATTACAACCAATCACTTTAACAGTTTAACTTGATCAATTCATGAACATGTGACCCCGGCGAGCAGGGGCGATTCTCCAACCTTTACACCAAACGTGACAATACGTGCTTGCTTTATCAATTCAATACATGATCATACAATTCCGTTTAGTGCTCACATAGACAATTTCATGCTTGAAATCATGCAATAACCCGAGGATAACCCGACATGTTGGATTAATCCCCAGTCTCCTTCTTCCTCCGGGTGATAGCGAGTTTGCAAGGCTCGACTATCCACGACATGTTGTGTGTAGAGGACATGACCCTCTAAACACGGAACTCCTTCCACCACTAATCTCCTAGTGGCTTCGGGGGTGATCCCAACAATGTGAGGATAATTCAGGAGTTACCCGTCAGCCCTTGCTTTCCCGGTTGGCTCAAGAATTACCCTCGGGCCCACGTGCAATCATGTACTTGCCAAACTTGCTTGAAAATCATGACAATCATTGCTTTCTTGTTTAAAAGGTTTATAACTTTGAAAACGTTTATAATTATAATATGTTTTGGGCCGAAAGTAGCACATAAGGGTTATAGGGTTCGATTTACTTAAACAAAACCTCACCTTCTCTTACAAAATATGACAAGGATATACTCTACTGAGCCTGCTCCTCGTCCACAACCCCGTGACCTGTGCAAACACGACGTGTATACGTGAGACAAGACCTAAAATGGACCAAATATGACGAACGGCGGAAACGTATCGAGATGACGATGAAAATACAATGTGGCATGATAACATGTTGTTTCACTACATATTAGCACATATTATAGCAATTCGGGGTCAAAGAAGTCGTCGGATCGAGGGGCTATTTTCGTAATTTTATGCAGAAACTTTTGTTCTGCAAGTCAGGCGGGAACGGCCGTTCCGGACTCCCTTTGTAAATGGGAATGGTCGTTCCCGTAAGCCCCAAAATCGTACCAACGATTTCCAATTTTAAAATACGTTGAAGCTGGGAACGGCCCTTCCGGCACCAAGGCCAAAATGGGAAAGGCCGTTCCCATGCTCGGCCGCCTCCTTTTAGTTTAAAAGAGGGGAACGCCCGTTCCCACTGTGCCTTGAGGCTGGGAACGGCCGTTCCCTGTTTTTGCAACTTACAGAAACAGAGCAGAACAGGGGAAGGTTACGGGAAGCAACAAACAAGCACCCAAGTTCCAATTTTTGATCCCCAAATGCAATAATTTCTGGAAGTATGATGCATATATGATCAAAAGGTGATAGGATAACACTTAATCATTCAAAGCACACCATATTATTAAGATTTCAAGGTTTCACACTCATGATCATACTTGATCATTCAAGCTCAATATTCAAATATTCAAGCTATAAATCATGCCATAATTCCGTATAAGATCACATAATCAGGCTTTGCTCAACAAATAATCCACAAGATCCCTGATTCCTAAACCCTAGCTATGTCAACTATAATCAAAATCATCAATTCATGCAAAGCCCACCTTTGAAAGTAAAGAAATGAAGAAAGTAGATGATGAAGATGATCAACTCCCAAAGCTTGGAAAATCTCTTGAAATTCTTGATGAAATGGAAGAAAATCTCTTCTTTCTTTTTAGCTTGATGAACCGAGAGGGGAAGGAAGCAATTAGGTTGGGAAATTCTTGAATGAAATGAGGGTATGGAAGCTTTGAGTTGATATAACGATTCATCACATTTTGAAATGAGTGAAATGTCCAATTTGCCAATTCATCCTCGAAGAAGTCAAGTTATGTAATCAAGTGTATGTGATTTTAAAAGATTGTCAATTAGATCCTTGAAAACTATGCAATTAAGTCCCTAAAGTTTGAAGAAATATCCAACTAGGGACAATTCGGTAATTAAAGCACTCTCGGTACTTGTTTCGTGCAATAAATATTTTTCCGTGTCATGAAATAATATTTTCAATGATATGAATTCAAATAATTTATATAAACAATGTTTCATGAATTTTATAAAAATATGAATGTCACGTAAGAATATATTATGAAATTAAAGAACGAAATTAAAATCCTACACTCAAAACACACACGTGGCGTGCTTACCTGTTCATCCGGAACCGGGGCGTTACAGATAAAATTTCATGTAAACACTTAGTAATGTAATTCACATAATATCACGTAAGGTATAATTGAAAACGGGGCGTTACAGTTGCTATAGGGCGTTTTTCTGGTAGTGCCACCTTTAGGTTACCCAACAAAACGAGTCCCGAAAACCCAACATATAAACCCGAAAACACATAACGAGCATATATTCAAGTTCATAACTCATAAGACTCCAACATATCAGAAAGACACGAAATTTTGATCACAAATCGAACACAAACAAAGCAAATTTCAACAAAAAGGCATATTTATTCATATAAGAAAATTCAAATTAAATTTAACAAAATAAAATTAGAATTAAAATAATAAAAAATATAAAATTAAAATAATTTAAATCGCGCACATATGTCATACCTGTACGCCCTGAAAGTCAGGGTGTCACATTATTTCATTACATAAACACTACAACAAATCTGCGTTTTTCCGACGAAATAATTTCCGTATTCCGAAGGAATACCGACGGTTTTCCGACGGGCTTTCATAAAAGTATGGGAAAAACTAAAATAAATGTTACCGATCCGTCGGTAACCCATCGGAACGTCAAAAAGAATTTCCAACGGAATTTTCCTACGGATTACACCGTCGAAACTCATAATTAAAATAAAATAAATTTACATTATAAAACATATGGTATATATATTAATAACGAAAAATGAACCGATGGAATATCCGTTTGTGATTCTTCGGAATGTTGAAAAATTAATTCATCGAAAATGTTAGGAATAGTGCCCTAGAAAGCCGATTGTATATCCGCTTTGTGCTTTTCCTTATTGTAATCACAGACAATCTTTGAATGAAATAACGAATTGAGGCAACACTTCTTTATATGCTCTTGTTTGGTATGCGTTTACTTTATCTGTGCATGTATGAGAACTCCCCTAATCCTGATGACTTTAGGACTCTGCCATTTAGGTGAAATGGTTCATGAAACGAGCCCTATATCACATAAGTCATGATTAGTAAAATACTCCAAGCCGATGAGTCCTACAGACAGTGGGAGTGTCAACCTGACTCCTCTAAGGCTTGCTTGTGGGATCATGCCCTTAAGAAGAACCACCTTGTTTCATGGAGGTGGAAAATGTATAGTTGATGCGTGCGTGATACATGAGGGTGCTTACTTTAATAAGTGAGTTCACTGAGGCGCCCCGTGTGAGAACATTCCTAAATGGGAAAGGAAGTTTCTATTTCAAGAAATGGAAACTTCCAGATTAGGAAATATCTCACGAGTCATTGATGTGATTAATTGATCCTTAGACTTGAGGTTCCTTGTCACTTTATGAGTTAACTCTGTAGTCTTAGGTATAAGCTTTAAAGGGTGTCGCCTTAGACAACTGATTCAAGGCTTATGCTGGGGCTGCACACGTGACTCGTGAAAGTGAATGAGAATAAAGAAAGGACCTACACTTGCATTTGCAAGGTGATCTCTTATTGTGTAAGTCATTCATATGCCATATGGAGTCCTTGGCCAAGGCAGTAGATCAAGACATCAAGAAAAGGGTTTCTTGGATTGAGATCAAATGGATATGAAATGCACTTAGCTTTAAGACCGGATTATTAGGGTTCTGATTATTCCCTTGCCCTAGATCTTGGTTGAGAGATAGTAAGTAGGAGGATTGTATCTCACATGAATCAATGACTTAAAGGTTCTGTCGAATCCGAACATTCCAATTCAGCTAGGGGTTAAACACCTGTTGCTAGACTATGGTCGTTTAATCTGTGGACTGATTAATTAATTAGTGAATTAATTAATTCTGGTCACTGCTAATTGAATTAAGAACCTAGAGGGTCACACACAACAACTTGGTTACATGAGTTGAGGCTTGAAAATGATTAAACGAGTTAATCGGGCCAAGAGGGTTCCACACGTGTGAAATCACACGTGTGGCTCACGTGAGTGACACGTGTCACACACGTGTGTATATATATTATATATATATATATATTAAATAATTAATTAGTTAATTATTTAATAGACTTTGGTTTAATTTTGAATTAAAAAGAAAGTCTAATTTTGGAGAAAATAATCTAGTTAATTAATTATGAATTAATTAATTATATAAAAATAAGTTATTTATTTTATAATAAATAAAGTATAAAATTATCCAAAAATAGTTTGGATATTTTTAGCTCTCTTAAAAGTTGACTAGAATTAGAATTCAAAGTCAAAGTTGGAAAATACTTGATCATCAAGTAATAGGAGAGAGAGGGACCAAATCCTTTGTCCATTAGGACTAGGTTCGGCCGCCCCTCCCCTTTCCTATATATAGGGGAGCTCATGCTCCCCTTTAGAGGGAATAGACAATTCTTGGTTCATGTGTTGAACACCTTCCTTTCTCCAAGATGAAATTAAACCCTAGGTTAAGCCTAAACACTAACTAGAGAACTAGCATCCTTACTAGTTAGATTGTGATCAAGTTGGTGGACTTTCTCTAGAGACTTCAAGTTAGAAGTTTGAAGATTCGAGCTTTACCAAGGAGAGGGGATCAAGCCGCGAGAAGAGCGTTCTTGGGTGGCTTGAAACGCTTCAAGAAAGAACAAAAGAAAAGTAAGTTTTCTATCTTTACGAATTTGGTTAGACGATTACGACTCCTAGATCCTTTTGTTGGGAAAAATTTTTTAAATTCCGCTGCTTTCTGATTCGTGTTTTCCAACAGAAAATTCCATTGAAAATTTAAAAAATTTATTTTTATTTATTATTTTCGACGGATTTCCGATGGAAGTTCCGTCGGAAAATTAATACTATTATTTTTTAATTCATTATTTTTATTTATTCTTTTCGACGGATTTTCGATGGAAGTTCCGTCGGAAAATGAATTTTTTTATTTTTTTATTTTACTGTTTACCGATGGAATTCCGACGTTTTTTCTGTCGATAAGACTTCCATCGGAAAATGAATATTTTTATTTTTTTATTTTACTGTTTACCGATGGAATTCCGACGTTTTTTCTGTCGAAAACTCGTTAATTTTGAGAAGTATCATGGGCCTTTTCATGCTCGTTTCCATCGGAAATCCGTCGAAAAATTTACCGCGGAGTATTTATCCGACAACTGTTTCTCGTCGGAAATCCGTCAGAATTCCTGTTTTCCGACGGGTTTCCGATGATTACCACCGTCGGAAAAACACTATTTTCTTGTAGTGAAAGCTATTCCTTCTTGTTTGGAAAATTCCTATCATCTTGCCATAAGTATAATTAATTAGATAATTAATTATAAGTTCGTAATATAATTAATTAAGAGAATTAATTATATAGCCCAAAGAAATTAATTTGGAGAATTAATTTTAGCCCATTAGAATTAATTAGGAGAATTAATTCTAAGGACGTTTAGAGAATTAATTAGAGAATTAATTCTAAGTATTTAATTATTTAATTATTCTAATTGATTAGAATAAATAAATAAATATAAATATCTTCTATTTATTATTCTAATAAATATTAATTCTAATATGATTAGAATAAATATTAACTATCCAGATTAAAACATATATTATGATAGTCAATTTAATTATGATGTATTGGATTTAGTAAATCATGAATTATTAATTGAGTTTGCAGCCCCCTTGTTACTAATCGATTTTTTTAATTCAAAAAAGATGGATAAGAAACTTTATTTAAGATTTAGGATTTTAGATGCTTTGTACCCAGGATTATGAGTTTTATTGAGGGATTTTTATTTCTATCCATATGTTATAATTAATTATTGGCTAGTTTTGATTTCAGAGCTTCATGTTATCCAGATGCAACCGACAACATGGTCAATCAAGTCCTAGTTTTTTGGGCATGACATCCCTCACCACCACATTAGGGTTGTCAATTTTAGACTCGACTTGATAACCCGATACGATTGACCCGTCAAAATATTAGGCTAGGGTCGGGAATTTTTGAATTCGGGTTAAATTGAGTAGGAGTATGGTTATGGTTGAAGGTGGAATGGAAGAAGATAAAATCGTCCAGAAAAAATATAAAAGGAATTCAAATGATTGACAGGTTTCACATAATGAAACATTGGGGAGAAAAAAAAAATTCAAAGGTAAATGCAAGAGTTAATAGACAAGCAAAAATAATCGCAAAGGGAAATCTTGAATCCAAAATGCATGTCTTTATCGGACAAGAGCTCTATGAGTAGTAGAATTCGAAAAGCCCTTGATTTCAATTCGTGGGTGGATATTGTCCGAATAATTAGCAAGTTCGTTTAAAATCCAGAAATCACTATGTGTCTGCCAATATTTATTGGCTGGTCAATAACAAAATTAATTAAGGTATAATCTAAGCCTGAATCCGAAAACCCACGATATGGCCAAATCTCTTTAAGCCGAGCAAGAATGGCCGATAGGAATTAAATAACGGTCTGGGCTTGAACGTTCCAATATTTATGGCCCAAGGAGAAGTTTTTTAGTGGCCCATTAATCTCACAAGGGGGGTTTTCACCATAAATCTAGGGTTGTCAATGAATTGGATTCGTACCAAATTAGAAAAATTCGGATCTAAATCTGATAAGTAAATTCGATAATCGTATTCAAATCCTATAGAAATTTGATTCACCAATACTATTAATAACGATCTGGGGTCAGATCCAATAAAAGATCCGACACGTTTAGTCTTAAATATTATTATTTTTTAAAAATAATAATTATGAAAAAATAAATATACATATATAATCTTTATTTAAAAATATTATTTAATGAATTATTGTTATGTTTAATTATATAATTTTGAAAAATAGGCTAATTTAAAATTTATTAATAAAACATGATCGTATTTTGTTCTGAAAACATTGAAGATGTCTTATTAAATATCATGATATACATGTAGGATGTTTATTTATGTAATAATTAATTTAAAAGTTGCAATAAAAAATCCAATTCAGATATTTGGGATCAAATTCAAGTTGATATGGCACTAAATGGTTGGACCACGTGTCACGCCCTCGATGGGGCCACGCGGACAATTCGCCACCTCGATCCACTCTGAGGCTGCCACGCGGCCAAGACGTGGCAAATTCCCCACCTCGGATCGACTTGTCGATCCCAATCCCCGGGGGTTCCCCTTTAACATGGGCCAGCGGGTCAGGACTCAACCTGATTTCGATATCGATCCACGGCTGGCCAAGGCTCCGATCTCGGAGGTTGATGCCTTACGTCACTAGACATCAAGATGTCATAAAACATCCTTGTCGGGACACGTGTAATCCCCTCATTCCTTGAAACCAGCGTACCACAGAGCATTTAATGCCCCATTGTGCCTGTCTATACCTAAAGAGGAAAGAAGGTACACTCGACCCCAGTCTGGCCAGCCCTGACATCCGACCAGCAGGTCGATCGTCTGCGGCGCAATTAATCCATATTCTTAGTTTACGCACTGTGACGCCCGGAGCGGTGGGCCACCACATCCCCCGCACCTAAACCCGAACCTATATATGAAATGGATGTCCATACATGAGCCCAAGTCTAAGCGAACGGGGACCTATACACACACACTAGGCTAAACTCGGCTAAAGAGAGACAGAGCGCGCAACAAAAACAATTAAACAAATATGCGGAAGCAAATAACAGGATCCAAAAGTATATACAAATATACATGGCCATTCCGACCCAAAATACACCAAGTATTCAAAGTTCTCCAAAGTACAATTTAATTCAAATACATATCAAAATATTCGAAAGATGCGAGTATGAAATGCAGACTCAATCTAAACCCGAAAGTACGACACGACCACGACGCACTTCCCCGCCTAGCTTAAGCAGACCTGCAACTAAAGGTGGGAAAAGAGAGGGGTCAGTCACAACTCGACTGAGTGAGGGGGCTAACGCACACCCACACACTATATAAATATAGAGCAAAGCACGCAATAATCAAAAGATTATGAACCGGGAGTAGGGTTTTGCATACCAAGCCAATTTCGGAACAAACTTATACATGTCATAATCAAAATAAAATGTATTGAAGTTTAAAAGAGGCTCCAATCCCGTTTCATAATCAACGAATCATACAAAATCTTGGCGAGTACAAGCACCTAACCCTTACTCCTTTGCAATGTAAGAAAACCAAGAAAACGTAAATACATAAAACGTATCCATCCCCAACAACGGTGTTTCGGGAGTCAAACCCTCTCTACCTAATTACCAATGCACATGGGGTATGTAACATCCCGCTCATCCGGCTATCCCAGGTACGCCTTTATGAGAGAGCTATGTACACTTTTAAATTATTTAATTACATGAATTATGTGTCTATTATATTGTTTATGTGATATATTTCAATTATATGAAATTTATTTGAACCTTATATGACCTATTTCAACGTATTTGCTCTTTTTACTTCGTTCTTGCACCGTTTACTTCCGTTTTCATTTTCGATTTTTGTGACTATGTGCTATGCATGAATTATGTGTGTTATGAATGTGTTTTACGTCCGTTGCATGTTTTGAGTTCGTTTGTTATGGTTTTCGAACCGTTTAATTTGTTAGGGACATGAGGGCCTAACTAGCTTTAGCGCACCTTGTGTTCCGGAAGGCGTAACTTGAGATAGAGAATTCGGATTCGAATTCGAATTCCGGAAGATGTGTTGGACTCGTAGTGAAGAAAGGAAGATAAGAAACCTAGATTCTTATTTTTCTAATCCCATTTCGACCTCCAAAAATCAGCCGAAACGAGCACCTTGCACCAAGAGACACCTTTGTTCACTAGTCATGCCTTTGTGGGACCCATTCAACACCAACTAAGCCCCTAACCATGAATATATTACTTGAGTTAAGCCCCTACTCTCCCCTATCAGCGTCATTTCTAAATCCCACCAATAAGAAAGAGAAATCTCTCCCAAAAATCTGATCCAAGTGAAGAGAAGAAGGAAGAAGATGCACTATTCATTTTCTTGTGATTTTGAGCTCAACACCCCTTCAAATCTCTTCCAAATTAAGAGGTAAGCTAATGTTTGTGATCTACTTGCCTTTATGGTCATTTTAATCCCAACTTTGCAAGGTTTCATCCATGTTTGAATGATATATGGCATATAGCATGAATAGTAAGGGTTTGGAGGAATTCGTTGATTATAGCTTGCTCTCTTGTGATATATTTCGATATGAAGTATGTATTTTGTTCCTAAGACATCATTTATGATATATGTAAACTTTCTTTGGGTGTTAGTTGAGAATTCATGACTTTGCCATTTATGAAATTTGGAGGTTTTGCATGAACTTGATCTCTTTTCACTCCTAGCATGAGTTGTTGCAAGTTTGGACCATTTAATGGCTTGTAATGCATGATTTCTTACTTCCCTTTCTTTCATGTATGTGTTAATTTGATGTTGGCTTGGTTTGTTTGGAGCTTTTTAAGGAGTTACAAGCCTTTTTCTCGAAAAATATGGTCCTGATCCAAATCCACAGGGGTGGATTTTCTCTTTGAAAAGAATCCACTGGGGTGGATTTGAGGCAGGCCCTCCTAGAACTTCTTGACCTAAATACACGGGGGTGGATTCCCCTTATGAAAAAAATCCACCGGGGTAGATTTGGGACAACAACTAGTTTCACTCCGAACTTCGTTTTCTTGTTTCTTTCTTGATTCTCCCACCCCTAATTTAATCCCCAAGTTTTCCTAGAAAGTTGTATTATGTGTTATGAGTATTGCATCAAGTTTATGGATTCATTTGATATGAAACGTGCAAGATATGATTTTATATGTCCTACGTGCTACCCTACGTGCATACTTGAATTGATGCTCCATTTATTCACTTCCTGTGACCTCTTCTTGCTACTTTTATGATATGCACACATTGATAACATGTTGGAATAAGTGTTACCTTGTATAATATGAAGTTGTGATCGAATTTAGTTGCTCGTTTTTTATTTATGCTCCCATGTGCTCTTAAGTGACTTAAGTGCTTCTAATATGCATGAATGAACTAGTACATCGTTTATTCCTTTAATATGCTAATTTCTTGTATATATTATGACTTGAGTGATATGATAACACATTGATTTATGTGTTAACTTGAAAGTATTTGATTATGGATCAATTTAACGTGAAATATGAAACTCATGAATTCGTTTCATGTGATTTATGAGACTTGTGATTTAATATGAACGTGTATGCATTATAGGTTAATTTGTTAAACTTCATACGCATCACTTGCATCCCTATGCACTTGCCGAGTGTCAATATGGTTCATTTTAAGTCTAAGTTGTCTCTTGTTCTTTGTTTTGCTCTTAGGTTAGTTCCGTTGTTGAGGAAGTGCTTCGTTTGTCCTCTTTTGGTCCGTTTTGTTCGGTTTGGTCGACAAGGTGAGGTTTTCTTTCCTTTTAGCTATTATGACCTAAAACCCTATTTGAATTTTGAACCCGCATGCGACTTATATATATATATGTATATATATATATATATATAGAGATATGTGGTTGAATACGTATTTTGTGGGATTTGTCCCGTTTGTTCTGAGGTTTTGAAAAATGCTTTTATATGTATCTAAGCACTATTTTTGTTTACTTTGCAAAGCTTTGATAAGTGTGTGTGTATAAGTAGGAAGTGGTTTACGATATAAGATAAGCCTTGTGATATTTGTAAGCTTCATGTGATAAGTGTAAGTGTAAGTTTGGGCCCCGAAGAAGTGGTATGTGATCTCCGGTCGGCCATGGGCTCGTCGGGCTCTCTCATCAACACGACTCCACGTACGGGAGACTTGGCTCAACCTCGGGAGATCGAGGGGAAAGCGGGTTCTCTTATGCCGACGGGTGCATGTGTCATGGCCTGTCGAAGGAGCGGGAGGGATCCTGTAACGCCCTGACATTTCAAATCGTTCAAGTATGAATTATGTGATAATTACGTGCGCATTTAATTTATTTTAATTTTGTTATTAATTTCTTTATTTAATTTTATATTAAATTAGTGAGATATTTAATTAATTGAAAATAATTGAATTTGAATTTATATGAATTTTGAACTATTTGCGCTTGAATGAATTGTTTGCTTGCCGTTTCTACGTGAATTGATTTCGAAACTTCGTGAAAATTTAATATGTTGGACTTATATGTGTTATGAATATGGTTTTATGCTCGTTTCATGTTTTTGGATTCGTTTGATTGAGTTTTGGAATTTATTTTGATTGTGGAATCCAAAACGAGTGCTAACGAGTAATTAGCGTACCATTGCTTCCTTATTTGATAACTTGAGCTAGGAAACTCGGATGTGAGTTTCGTCAACTTAGTTGAACTCGCATCAAAAAATGAAGTTTGATGGACTTAGCCTTATATTTTTCCAAATTTATTTGAACCTCCGAAATTCAACCGAAACACGCAACGGAAGCCAAAACTGTCACTTTGTACTAAATGAGACATAACTCTTTCAACTCTTGACCAAATTAACTATGGTTTAAGCCTTTGGAACCCTAACTCAACCACCTAACCTGCCATTATCCCCCCTAACCGAACCAAGGCCTTTGACTTAGAGAAATTCAGCCATTATTCCTCTGCATTCCAGTTATCCCGTAGCTCAAGCCGACCCTTGGAGATTCAAGCTCAAATCTCTTCCAAACCTCCATCAATCCATAAGGTAAGCTTAGGGTTGTATTATACATGCAATACGAGTCATTTTGATCCTTTCATCCCTAATTTTGATCATGTTCTAATGAGTATATGGCTGACTTGGAGAAATATTTAGGTTTTGAGCATATAGGTTGATTTCTTCCATTTCATGATGTATTATGGTGATGTATTAGCTGGTAGTTGAAGCATCAATGAACTATCATTAACCAAATTTTGGAGATATAGCATGAAATGATCACCCTTACCTTCATCTCACGTTTCTATCCTTTGGGAGCATGCTTGTGTGTTGTTTTGGAGTTATTTCCTTGCATATTTGAGGATGGGCATGGCTTTGCTCTGTTTTTCGTTGCATTTTGCGGCTGTAACTGGTCGGTCGCGGTCGCGATCGAACCATGAAGGAAAATGGTAGCGGTCGTGACCTCTTTCACGTCTTTGCTATTATGTCTCTCAGGTTGTGCCCGCGACCTGAAACTTATGCATTTCAAGTCGTGGCCAACACCCTATTTTTGCCATGTTTTGAATTTTTGGAAAATTGATCAATATTTCGGCCATTTCCATGGGTAGCGGCCGCTACCATTTTATGAAGAAAATGGGTCGCGGCCGCGACCCTTATCATTTCTGCATGAATTTTCAGTTCTTGTACGTGATTTGCATGGTTTCTTTGGATTGTTTTTGATTCATTCACTTCATTAACATGTCATATAATATGTTATATTGTGTGTTGTGAAATCTTATGAATTTTCGTTGAATATTTCCCGAGATATACTTCCATATGCCTTCTTTGCTCATAATGTGTGCATGCATGAGATTCTTCTCTTATATTTGAACCCTAAGTGATATGCATTGCTTGTTTTATGACTTCTATGACAAATACACATGCTATACTACGTGTTAAGGCCTTTATTTGAATTCTTTGAATTAATATGATATGATATATGTAAGATATGAACTTGATTGAATCCAAACACTTCTTGGAATGAATGTAATGATCATTTATATGTCTTTAAAACATTAATAGTGCACATGAACGTGTTCATCACATGATATACTCTTTTACGCTTTCATATCATAGTCTTTTCATTGCCGAGCGTCTTAATTGGTCATTTTGAGTCTCACTTTACCTTTCTTGCACAAATTTTGATCCCGTTGGAGACGAGGCCGGTCCGTGAGGCTTTTGTATCTTCTTTTGTTGGGTTAAGGTGGGTTTCTCTTCTAAATAGATAAATTGACCCGATATACCTCCCTATGTGAAAAGTTTTAAGCCAAAGTAATATGATTATATATATATTGAGTCCTTTCTCGAGTAAATGATTGTAAACGTATAACCTTTCGTTTATGAATCCTACCTTATGTTTTGGCGAGATATGATTGTTATGCACGGGCCCTGGGACTTAATACATGTGGCTATCCGGGGAGGCAAGGGCCGATGGTGATCCCATGTATTAGTTCCAACCAACTACGATGATACCGAACCTCGCTAGGAGATTAGCGGGGAATAGGAGCTGAGTGCCCTTGGGGGATTCATGTACCCCCTTTGGCCTATGTATGGACCGGTGGTCGGGTCCTGCAAACCCGTCCACCATTTGGAGGGAGAAGGTGTATATGTATGATTATGATCATGAATGTATGTGCATGAAAGATATGTATGATAACGAATGAATTATGATATGATTACACAAGGAGAAGGTTGGAGATTGTGCACGCCCACTCACCGGGCCTTGAAACCCTATGATTAATTATGAATGAATACGATAGTTGTAAACCCGTATATGTCTTTCTTTATATCACCCACTTGGGAAATCTTCTAAAAACTTCTTACGGGTTTATAGCTTGCATGTATATGTTAAATTCTGCAATATTTATAAACTATGCCTGTTTTATACCCACCAGTCCCTTTTGGACTGAACCCGGTTTGCTTTCAGTTGTTTTGTGCAGGTTAAGGAGCTAGGCGAGAATACGAGTCATTAGGTCTTGCATTTGCTTCTAGCTCTTGTAGTTTGTCTTCCCACTTGCACACTTTTGATATATGATTTTGTATTCGAATATGGTTTTGGAGCGTATATGTTTTGAGCCGTGATGACTTGTGAATATTGTACATGAATTCTATTTTGGAGCTCGAATGCTCATGATATATATATATGATCGGTTATTGCTTCCGGTTTAATGATTTGCCTTACTCGGATCTATAGTTCAAGGGTTTGTCCCGCCTAGCCTAGAGAGTGTGTGTGTGTCCCCGTTCACCGTGATCTTGCTCGTGTGTGGATTATCCATTTCATATGCAGGTCGGGTCTCGGTACGGGGGATGTGGCACCTTATGCTCGGGTGTGACAGATCCCCCGACTTAATAAGTTTTAAGTGTGGGGGTTGAGAGGGGTACCTCTCTTCCCCAAACGGTGTAGGGGTGGGATTGATTTATGTTTCATTTTGTTTTTCGCTTCACCTTTGCTTATGGAGCAAGTGGGTTGGAATTCGAGCTTTCAGGTTGGTATGTTATGCTTTTGTTTACGATTGTGAAACGGGGGTGGATTTCTAAACACTAAAACTTGGTTGATTTTGGCCTTCGGTCTTAAATTCCTTTCTTTATATATCTATTACCGCGGGTTAAATGTTTTAGAATGCAAAAACCATGCCCGGTTCACGAACCCTTTCAGCTTTGATTATGCTTTGCTCTTATGTATACGTATGGGTACGTGTGTTAGCCCCCTCACTAGTCTCTAGGACTGACCCTCGTTGTTTCTCTGTTTTGCACCCTTTGATTTGAGTTTGCAGGTATCCGTTTGGGAGTTGGAGCTAGGCGGTTGTCTTTGAGTCGTGGTTGTGGATAGCTCGAATCTCATGCATTGTACTTTGTTTTCTTTACGCATTTTGCTACTTAGTTCTGTCCTGGGATTTAGTTTTGTATAATTGCCTTACATCTAAAATTGTATACGTGTTATATGGAGAACAAGATTTGATTTGTGCTAGCTCGCTTTGAGTTTTAAATTAATTGCTTCCGCGATTATGTTTCTTGCGCGCTCTGAGTAGGGTCTAGACCGCCTAGCTTAGGTTGGTTTTTTTGTTTGTCAGCCGTTCGCCATGGCTTGATGCGTGGGCGGAGTTCCCATTTCATTACACGTGTCGGGTTATGGTGTGGGGGATGTGGTGCCCTTCGCTCTGGGGTGTTATAGGGTAGCTAACCCACAATGTGCTTGAAGCACCACGCCTTCTCAACCTCCAAGAGTTGCGTGAAAGTACTCCAAATGGAGACCATCCACAGGTTTAACCGGAAGGCCGCTGCCGTCCCGGGCGTCCTTACCCATGTCTCAGGGGCCTAGTAACAACCAATTATCTCATTAAACTTACCTAACTCACTACATAAATAAACGTAACTTATGTACCTTATCGAGTATACCTTACCTTGCAACTCGGCATATGCTATACGCGTACCTCTCCGTGTCTTCCTTATCATTAAGATGTTGAGGTCGATCCTAGCTTGTATAACAACGCACGATTTGGAGCATAGCCTCATTGCAAAAAATTTTCAAGCTTATATACGCTCCTACTTATATTTCAAAACGTTTAACCGTATGATAAGGTCATAAACATATCATAGGACACATATCTAATGTGACTCCCCATCCGACCGATCGTATAGGTATGATGTTGTGGGAGTGTTCCTTTACGCTTTTATGTGACTTAATTCCTTAATATGTGCTTAATTCCAACTTTAATTGAATTATCTGATTTAATTGACTTAATTCCGTAATTGTAAAATATGGATTCTTGCATGTAAACTTGGAATTATATGAACTAAGGTGATTTATGACTCGTACGAATTTAATTTAATTGTTAGAGTTGGACTTAAAATAGGACTTGGGCCTATTTGCACTTTTTGGATGTTTTGGGCCTAATTTAAATTAGGTAAATTTGGATGCGTTTGGAACCGATATGAGCTCGGGAATTCGAATTCGAATTCTGACACCACCATTGGAGTCGATTCGGTGATTCGAATCGAATGAAATTGATTTCTTATTTTTCGGAAACCATTTGGACATTAAACCTTTTAAATATGACCTATTGGGCCGGATGTCACTTATTTGGGCCCAAACCCTAATGAAACCTTTAGCCACCATATATATATCTTGGAAACCCTAACCTAGCTTCATTTCAAACTTCATTTCACATAGGACATATCATTCATGGAGAGCTTCAAAGGAAGATGAAGACCTAAGACTTTCCCATATCTTCAAGAGCTCATATCTCCCTCGCTTCTTCCTCATTTCAAGAGCCAAGGTAAGCTACAGATTTCCCTTGATGTGTATTTGATTTCTATCCATGAATCTTAGCATGAAATTGAATATTTGAGCTTGTATGAGGAAGTCTTGTGAAAATGGTGATTTATGCCCAACTTGAAGAATATGGCCTATATGATGAACCTTTGAGTTCTTGAGCATGAATATGTGTTTCTCCATGTTGAATATGTGCTATAGTTGCTGATGGTATGATAGGGAGTGAGTCTGAATGCATCTTGCCATGGTTGAAGCTCGATTTTCATGAAAATGGGTTGTATGAGTTTTGGCCAAAATCACCCTTGTTCTTGAGCTAAGTTGATATTTATGTGATAAACATGATTTATGTGATAATATATATGATTTTCGTGGAAATTTTCTGGTTTAGTTGGTGTGAAATCGGCCATTTTTGGCCATAACTTCATCTTCTTCGAAGCTGTCACGTTTCTGTTCCTAGTTTAGGGCCGGAAGGGTCATTCCCGTTTATACCTTGTGGTGGGAACAGCCCTTCCGGGCTAGGGCTAATATCAGTGCCACTGATGGGAACGCTCACTCCCATTTTGTGCTTCAGCTCGGAAAGGCTTTTCCGGGCAGCGCTGATGGGAAAGGTCATTCCCAGTTTTGCCTTGTGGTAGGAATGGCCATTCCCGTTGACTGATGTGTTAGTGTATGATTTTCTTATGCTTTTAATTGATTTCTTATGCCTCTTAATGATTAGATCTGAATTAATTTGCATGTTTCGATATGAATTCATAGTATATGTTAAGATATGACTCTAATTGCATTTATAAACGTCCAATACCTCATTGAATTGCATGATTTGAATGAATACTTGGATTATGCTATGTGACCTACTTGATGCACATCATTCCATAATGCATTCCACTAATGCTTATGCTCGTCGTGCGTCTTAATTGGTTCCCATAGAGTCTAAGTCTTGGACTGTTGTGTGATTTTGTAACATCCCGCTCGTTCGACATTTCCAGGTACGCCTTCACGGGTGAGCTATGTGCGCTTTTAATTATTTAATTATGTGAATGATGTGTTTATTATACTTATTATGTGATATATTTGAGTTACTTGATCTTATTTGACCTTATGTGATGTACTTATACACGTTCGTCTTCCTTGTTTCGTTCATGCCCTATTTGTGTTCGTTTTCGTTTTCGATTTTGTGATTACGTGCTATGCATAACTTATATGTGTTATGAATGTGTCTTTATGTTTGTTACTTGTTTTTGAGATCGTTTGATACAGTTTTGAAACCGTTTTATGTTTTAGGGACATAAGGGCCTAACGAGCTTTAGCGCACCTTGTGTTTCGGAAGGCGTAACTTCAGCTCGGGAATTCGGATTCGAATTCTGGAAGATGCGTTGGACTCGTAACGAAGAAAGAAAGACAAAGAATCAAGATTCATATTTTTGTAAGCCCATTTGATTCCCCGTTTTTCAACCGAAACGAGCCCCTTACGCCTTGAAGCTACCTTTTGACTTAATTAAGCTTTGTGGACCCCACTTGAACTTAACCAAACCCTTAACCATGATTTATACCTTGGGTTAACCCCCATTTCAGCCCCTAACCCCAAGAGAACCGATCCATTTCCTTCTCTACCACAAGAAACGATCAACTCCAAGGAGAAGGAAGAGAGGAGAAACCCTTTTGGCCAATTTTGATGATTTTGAGCTCCAATCTCCACCAAATCTTCTCAAATTCGAAAGGTAAGTTTATGATGTTATTCTACACTCTCTTCTCTCTCTTTTGTGTGCTTTTGAGTTCATTTCCATGGTGGAGTGATGAGATTTGGCAAGCATGTGAATAGTGGAGTTCGGATGAAATTGATGATTCTTGCTTCCTTCTTGATTCTCTTGAGTTTGGGTGATGATATGTTGCTTCCATGACTTGATTCTAAGTGTTTATTTCATCTCCTTTCATGGTATTTGGGTTATGATCATTTGGCCTTGGATGAATGCTTGAGAACTTGATGATATATCTTGATCATTTCATCCCCTTTTCTTGCTTTGATTCTTGCATATTTTGTGGCTGAATTTATTTCCACTTGTATGGAATGAATATATGATGAATTGGTGTTATTTCCATACTTGGTTTATGTGTTTTTAATGGCATAAGAGACTCCCCAAGGCAAGAACCGAAATGCCCTATTTTTCTCTCCAAAAAACGAAATGTTGCTGTGTAATTTTTCTGTCCCGAACGCATGACACGGTCGTGTCGTGTTATAACTGGAAATGGACACGGCCGTGTCAAGCCCTCGACTTTGAATTCTGATTTAATTTCAACCGGACACGGCCGTGTCCGATTCCTATACGTTTTGGACGAGGCCGTGTCCACTTAGTAGGTATTGGCCGGGAGGAGTTTCTTTCGTTGTTTCGTTTCTTTTAGTTGATCTTTCTTGCCTCGTTTATATTGTGTATGCATGATTAACTTGTTGTATGACATATTAAGTTTGATCTTGTGGATTTATGGTATATTCTTTGCTCTCGGTTATGAGATAGAACCTTATATGCCTTGAATGCTTCTATTTGACCTAATGTGCATTCACTTCGTATTCTTTGCATCATAAACATACATCCACATGTGCCGAGCATCTAATATGTTTCATATTGAGTCTAAGGTTGTCTTTTGCCTTTGTTTTGCCTTTAGGTTCGTTCCTTGGTTGACGAGGTTGTCTTCTAGACGTCCGTTTGCTTCCTTTGTTCCCGTGGCTTCTCGGAGGTGAGGTTTTCTTCCTTTTAGATAATATGACCTACAACCCTATGTGTTTCGAAGCCCGCATGCAAGTTATGTATACTATATGATAAATATGTGTATGATATGTATTTTGAGGGCTCGTCCCATTTTGTATAAGACTTTAAAAAGGGTTTATATGTATATAGCTCTATTTCGATATTCTTTTGGAAAGTTTTGAATATGTGTGAGTGTGTAGCGAGCTTTGAGCTTTGAAAGATAAGCTTATGAAATTTATGAAAGTATGATTTTTGAATTATGATTGGGCCCTGGAGAGTGGTATGGCATCTCGGGTTGACCGTGGGGTCACCGAACTCCCCCATCGACACTTTCCATTTGAGAGTCTCACCCGACCTTAGGAGGTTGAGGGAGGGCGTTTGTGTTGAGCCGGCGGGAGCCACCGCTGAAGGTTTGAAGGACGTGATTAAACCTTGTCTCGTGTGAATTATGACGGATGGCTAGGGCTTGCTACCCTTCTATCACCCGGAGTAGGTTGGATTACGAATTATGTTTTGATTATGATTTATGTCTTTGAATATGAATGGAGTTTGGATGGAGAACTCGTACTCGCCGAGTTAGTGTGATTATGTATAAATCTATGAAACGGGAATGGACTCTTAAATACTTAAAATTGGTTGTTTTGGCCTTTGGCCTTTAACCCCCCTTTTTCCTATATATTTATTATCACGGGAATTGATTTAGCTTGCAAAAACCATCTCCGGTTTATGGATTCTTTTCAAATTGCTAAGTGTTTTGCTCTATATGTATATAGGGGTGCGTGTGTTAGCCCCCTCACCAGTCTCTAGGACTGACCCTCTTTGCTTATCTCTTTTTCCCTTTTTGTTTTGTGCTTTGCAGGTGCTCGGTTGGGAGTTTGGCTAGGCGGCGGTCGTTGTTCGAGTTTTGGGAGTTGTTTGAGTCGTTGTAGAGTCTCCGCATTTGCATATTTATTTTCCCACTTTGGTACTACGTATATTTGGTACTATGTATAAATAAATATAAGTTATGTTTTGAAATTTGAAGCTTTGAATACTCTTCTAGCCCGGGGTGGGCAAAGCTTGTTGATATATGTATATTTCTTTCAAAGCTTTTAGGTCTGTAATTGACTATAGTTGTGATCCTGTAGCTTCCGCATTTTCGATTTATGTTGGTTGCGCACTCTGTTCAGGGTCTAGACCGCCTAGCCTAGAGTTGATTTTTGTTTGTCACCAGTTCGCCATAGTCCGATGCGGGGACGGAGTTCCCATTTCGGCACCCGGGTTGGGCTATGGTGCGGGGGATGTGGCGCCCTCCGCTCCGTGGTGTTACAGATTTGTTTCAGAGTTTGTTACCGATGGTAAGCCCGAGGCTTAGGGGTGTCTGTTCCCCACACTCTTTCCTTCCAGCACCAGGTGAGGTTTAGGATTTTTGTATAGTTAAGCGACCTATGACCATAATATGATGATTTCAATCCTTGCATGTTGTTATATACTATATATGACTAGATATGTGTTGGATATGATATGATTATCACCTTATGGACCATGCTTGGTTTTGGAAATTTAGTATTAAGGCATATATAAGCTATTTTGGAAAGTTCTGATATGTTATGATTTTGTAGCAAGTTGGCCATGAAATACTGGCATCTATATAAATATATGCATGTGGATCCGAGGAGCTATGGGTTAGGAGCCCCTGGGACGGTTAGGGCCATCGGGGATAAACCTGTGCGTAGTTCCATTTGAGATATCATTGCGCGACTCAGGGAGACAAGGGAGGCGTGATATCTTGAGCCTTCGGTGTACATCCGGGGAGGGCACTTGTAGGTTCGCTACCCATTGTGAGTGAGTATGTATGGATGGATTGATTCTGCTTTATGTTCTGTTCTATTATGAGGAGTGAAGGTTGGAAGCTCGTACTCGCCGACCATATGATATGTCAGGTATGGAATTATGAATATGGATGGAGTCTTTATGAAAATGCTTTCTAAACTTATATCTATTTGGGTTATTTTGAAAAGTTTTGGTATGCAACACCCATCCTCAGTTCACGAGTCCATCCTTTTGTGATGTGCTATGCTCTTTATATACATATATTGTGGGTGTGCGTTAGCCCCCTCACTCAGTCAGTTGACTGACCCCTCATTTTAACTTTTAGTTGCAGGTTTTCTCTTAGCTTGAGCTAAGCGGAAGCGATTCTTTTGAGTCACACTTGTCAGTTTTTAAGTGGTTTTAGGATGCATTTGTCGCATATTCTATTTATGTTATGTATTTTCGTTTCGCACTTGGAACTTATATTATGTTTACTTAGACTAGAACCCGTGTGGGGTTAGTATGCTGGTATTTGGATATTGTGATGATACTTATGCTGATGATTATTATGTGGGAGTATGAATTGATATTCGGGACTAGGTATCTATGCTAGTTGAACCCGTCACCTACTTTGTATGTCGATTTAATTGCTCCCGCTATTTGTTGTTGTTGGTTTTTTCTTCCGCACTCTGAGTTTGTCGAGTTAGCTCCGCCTAGCCTAGTGTGTGAGTTGGTCTCCCGTTCGCTATGATTCGGATTTGGGCATGGACTTCCTATTTCATGACCGGGTCTGGGTCCTAGTGCGGGGGATGTGGTATCCTCCATCTGGGGTTCTACATCCTTAAGTGGTATCAGAGCTTTAGGTTGCAAAACCGTGCTCTAGTGTCGTGTTGAGTCTTTCTAGGTGGTACGACATAGGAATATTGGTGCATTGCATTCATTTGACATGAAGTTTCGACTCTTGAGGATGGATTATTTTGAAACTCTGTGATTGTGCATATGCTATGACTGTGATTATGCATTTTAATTGATGTGATTATAATTACATTTAATTGTTGTATTTTTGTGACCTATGTGTTACACTTCATTTGCATTTGTAACCCGCATGCATCAAGTTTAGTGTTTGAGTTTCAGGGTGTACCATAAGACAACAATGAGATTTCCTCCATCTACTCTACCCATTGATACTACAACCAAGATACAACATAAATTGCAAATGAAAGCGGGTCTTTCCCAAGTTATTTTTTATGAAAGGATTCAGAGTTGAAGAAGTGAGATTTGCTATCATGACTTATTATCTTAAAGTCAATTGAGAGATAGAGTTTAACGAATTTTTGCCTTGATGAATCGTTTATTTGGAAGTGGTCACCTTGTTAATAAAAACGAGTTAAGGGGGAAGAATACGATCAAGTTCAAGGGACGTGGATAATTATCGATGTTGGTGGTAACATAAGCAGCGAGCTACAAACCATTGGGGAGTGTTGAGGACTTTGGTACCGTTCTGAGTTAATAAATAACAAGATAAGGTTGGTTGTTAGTTCTGTGGCCGTTTCTGTTAGGAATAGTGGCCTTAAAGCTGCTTTTGGCTTTACTATTTCCTTGTAATATTACATACAGTCTTTGAATAATAAACGAGATGATTTTGTTCATAGGCATTCACTTCTTTATGTGCTTATGTATGTCTGTTTGGGTTGACTGTGTTTTTGTATGTATTAAACTCCCCTAATCCGATGAGGCCGTTAAGAACTTTGTTGTTATGGGAACGACACATGAAATAAGTTCTTAACTCCATAGGCGAGGATTGAAACTTCTCCAAGTCGAGAGTCCGACAGACAGTGGGAGTGTCGACCTTGACTCTGCTGAGACTTGCTTATGTGATTATGTCCTTTTGAAGGATCCCTCAGTTTCATGGAGTGATAAGTGCATACGATGATGCGTTCATAATACATGAGGGTGATTATTACTAGAACTTCATCACTGAGATGTCCCGCGTGAGAACATTCCTAAATTGGAAGGGAAGTCTCCTAGAAACTTCCAGATTAGAAAATATCCCACAGGTCAATAACGTGATTCATTAATCCTTAGACTTGAGATTCTATAATGTCTCATATGAGCTAACACTGTAATAATTGATATAGGCTCACAAGGGTGTCGCCATATAGACACCTGAACCACGGCCTATGTTGGGATTACACAAGTGGCGTATGTAGAATTAGTAGAATCGACAAAGGACCTATACTTGTTGCGAGAACAAGAATGATCTCTTACTGATTGAGCTGTTCGTAGTCCTTTAAACTTAAACCCTTGGCCAAGGTGGATAAAAGATCAAGACATCAAGAAAATGGGGTTTTCTTGGATTGAGGTCTAAATGGATATAAAACGAACTTAACTTTAAAGATCAAGAATATTTAGGCTCTAAGAATCTTCCCATGCCTTGGTTCTTGATTGAGAGATGGAGTTGTAGGAGGATCGTATTTCACTGTTTGTTATTGATTGAAAGGTTCTTCGATTTATTTCGTTATTCGGCTAGGGGTCACACACCCATTGCTAGATTACGGTAGTGTGATCTGTGAAGTGATTAATTAATTAGTGAATTAATTAATTGCTGTCACTGCTAATCAAATAATGAACCTAAAGGGTTACACACAAATGCCAGGACACGAGGGTTATGGTAGGATGTTAATATGATTAACGAAGGATCAAATTGTTGATCGAATTGGAGAGAGTAACACGTGGGCATTGCCACGTGTCAAAAGCACGTGACTGCCACGTGTCACAAGTAGCCAATGCGTGGCTGCCACGTGTCATGCACACGTGGCACGTACGTGTCTCCAAGCGTGTAATTTAATTACACGCGAATTCTTTTCTACAATTAAATAATTAGTTTAAGTCTTTTAATTAATTTTGAATTAATTATTAAGAATTTATTTCTCAAGCTTAACCCAAGAAATAATTAATTGTGAATTAAATTATTTATTGAATCTTGACTTTTAGCTTTAGGAAAGTTGAAAAGTCCAACTTCCTATTGTAGGAGAGAGAAAGTTGATTCTTGACTTTCTGCTTGTTGTGAACTCTTGCTGAATTGAATCGATTACATATTTACGTGGATTATTCGCACCTATGTGTTTAAAACTTTCTTAATTGCTCATTAACCACTCATACACATACATGCATACTGTAACCCTATTTTACAGGGATGCCATCGCGATATCCCCCTTGAGTGAGGCATGGGTGTCGTATCTATGCTCAAGCGACACCGATATCAGTTGTGTAAGGTATACTAAACATGCATCGCATACTTTCTCATTAAGTGTCATTCTGAGGTGTCTGTGTATGAGTGCTGACTACTGGATTTATGTGCAAGAGAGACCTTAGGTTCTCTCTACTTATATGTTAAAGATTTGCAGGATTCTCTCTATTTACGTAATAGAAAGATATTGGTTTCTTTCTATGTTTTGTGCGCGAGAAATGCTGGATCTTCTCGTACTTAGGTATTTGGGGGATGTTGGATTCCCTCGAATTTAGGGGTTTGAGAAATGCTGAACTTATTCAAACTAGAACGTTTGGGAGATGTTCGAATCTGTCAGACTTAGGTTGAGAGACGGGGTCCTCTCAATTGTGTACTTGAGAGACGAGGTTCTCTCAATTGTGTGCTTGAGAGATGGGGTTCTCTCAATTATGTGTTTGAGAGACAGGGTTCTCGGAATTGTGTGCATGAGAGATGGAGTTCTTTCTTTTGTTTGTGTCAAGGGATGGGGTTCCCTCACTTCCGTGCTGAGAGATGGGATTCTCTCTTGTGTGACGTAGTTGGGTGACACATGGCCTTACAACGGTTTGCAAGTAACAAGTGTATGGCGTCATCGAGGTTTGGGGTAAAATTGCAGCTATCTGTATCTTAAAAGTGGTCGAACGAACTTGAAGCAACCAACGGTCAAGTACCCGGACAGACCTCCGTGACAACAAGAAATCCTGAATGAGGTCTGATACGAGCAATGAGAGTAAGTTGCACAACCAAGGATATGATTCTTTACAATTTCGGGAGATGAGTTGAAGCACCACAACTCGAAACTCTTCTAACTCAGTAGTGGAACTTGGGGACCAGCTTCTCCTAAGGGGAGAGGTTGTGGCGCCCCGTCCGATCTATCGTATAGGTATGGCGTCACGGGAGTGTTCCTTTACGCTTTTATGTTATTTAATTCCTTAATATGTGCTTAATTCCAACTTTAATTGAATTATGTGATTTAATTGACTCAATTGCGTAATAGTAAAATATGAATTCTTGCATGGCAACTTGGAATTATATGAAATATTGTCATTTATGGCTCGTATGAATTTAATTTAATTGTTAGAGTTGGACTTAAAATAGGACTTGGGCCTATTTGCACTTTTTGGAAGTTTTGGGCCTAATTTAAATTAGGTAATTTTGGGTGCGTTTGGAACCGATATGAGCTCAAAAATTCGAATTCGAATTCCGACACAACCATTGGAGTCGATTCAGTGATTCGGATCCAATGAAATTCACTACAAGAAATGCTGCGAATTCCGACGGAAAATTCCGAGGGAAATGCTCCGTCGGAATTACCTCGGAAAATCCAAGGGAAATCCGATGGAATTCCGACGGACTTCAATTTTTTTTTTAAAATAAAAATTAAATAATTCCGACGGGATTTCCCTCGGAATCCCGTCGATTTTTCTAAAATATAAAATTTAAAAATAATGTTAGATAATTCCTACCGGATTCCGAGGGAAGTCCCGTCGGTATTTTTAAAATATATAAAAAAAATAGAAATAAATATTTCCGACAGGATTTTCGTCAGAATCCCGTTGGTTTTTTAGTATAAAAAAAAAAAAACTTAAATAATTCCGACGGGATTCTGAGGGAAATCCCGTCGATTTTTTTTAATATAAAATTTAAAAATAAAAACTAAAATAAATGTTAAATCCTTCCGACGGGATTCCATCGAAATTTTTAGAACATAAAAATTAAATTAGAAATAAAAAAATATACGAAATAAAATTGAAATGGAGTGGCCTTTTTCTTCCCCAATTCAGCCCTAAACGTAAACCCTTCGACAACTCCTCTGCCAACACCACCTCCTACAACTCCCGCCGCCACTCATTGCCGTCGACAAGTCCCGCTACAACACCTACGACGCGCCGCTCTATCCCTCTCTCTCTCTCTCGTATCAAATCGGAGGAGTCCAAACGGAGTCAAAGCCAGACCTGTTTCGATTGCGCGCGGCTCCGCCTGCACCGCCACCGTGCGCGTATGCGTGGACCGCCTTAAATCTTAATACACTGGTAACCTTTTTCCTTTTATTGTATTTCTGAGTTTTCAGTCAAGATAAATGTTGAGGTGATTTATTTATTTTTTTCGTTTGGAAATGTTGAGGTTGAAATAGTTGATCTCTACATGTACTAATGGGGCAACCCGAAACATAGTTGTGGGGAATTGGGTACGAGATCCGAATGTAGTTAGCGACCCAAGTGTCGATGGTGCCGGAGTGATGCTCTAGGTGATATGCGTTGAGCTGTTATAAGGGATTGATAGGAGGATGGGTTCTGTGTGGGATTATTGTCAATACGAAGGTTAATTTTTTTGTTTCTTTGCATTGATGATTTATGTGAAGTGATTGCGCTGTTTTGGATTCATGAAGTTGCAATTTTTATTGATGTAGTGTTGTAGTTGTTGCTATGCTCATAGTTGATTAATTAGAATATGGCTATGGTGATTTTGAACTGAAGACATGATAGTAGAAGTGCATGTCTTACAAATTGTCATTTCATGAAGCTGTCTCAAATCCGTGCAAACTGCCTATTTGAAACTATATGTTCTGAGCTCTTGTACTAATGGAGCATTTAATTTCACCTTAACCATTCTCTTTTGAAATTAAACTTATATTGCATGGATATCGCTCAACGAATGAAAGGTGTATTTGTACGAGTGGACTGCTAGAGCAACATTGATTCATTGGCACTTGAACTGGTTGTCATAAACATTCCTTACACTCCAATGCAAAGACAGTAGTCAATCTATTTGTTTCTTTTCTTTCTGCGAGGCCATTAAGTACATTTGCTCTGCTAAGATAAAGTATATAGGCATCACTTGTAAAGTTTGGAAAAGAAAAAGGAGTTGCATTAGTTTGACAAGTCTTCTGAAAATTTATTTATTAACCAGACCCTTTGCTTGTTTTATTAGATGTGCTACTGAGGTAGAGACAGACAACTTACCTGCAAAACCTGGTCGTTGTAAATTGTATGTGTTTATGTAAATTGTATGTGTTTAAGTACATGTGTTTATGTGTTTATGAGAATTTATTTATTAACCTGACCCTTTGCTTGTTTTTGTAAATTGTATGTGTTTATGTATACTGTGTCAATTTTGAAGAATATCTAAAACTCAGCTTAATATTCCTTGTATGACTTAATAGCTTTAGCAAATTGATTTTGCTCTAACATATGAAATTTGTTGATCCAGGGGAGATGCGCATATAGCAACTGAGAAGGAGATAACATACAATTCCTAATTTATAAGTTTGTGCTTTAAAGTTGAAAAAGACAAGCTATATTGTGCTTCAATCGTAATAAAATGAATTGAATAATAGGGCTTTTATAAATTTACGATCTAGGTTGATAATTCAAAGTGATATTGATTGGAATGAAGTATGTGCTGTAATGTAATTTAAATCAGGTTGAGGGATAAATTCTTGGATGAATTTATGGTTTCGTGCTATTTGGAAACCTGGATATTGAAGAATTAGATGGACTTTATGATTTTGGTTGGTTCATAATCATGATTAGTTGAATTAGAAACATGGAATTGTAATTATGCATATTATGAAACAATGACAGCATGTATGCAGTGGGTTTGAATTTAAATTCTGAATTCGTGCGATGTCATTTTCTAGAACTGTTTTAACTGCAAGTTCTCAACATATTAAAGTTTATCTCAGTTAAATTTGGTGTCCATCTGAGTTCGTTTGTTACCGAAAAGGAATTTCGAACGACACCCCTGTTTTCAGAAACATAAGTTATGACAATTTTCCTATGATGTGTGCGTGTAGTAAGTTTCTGCACTAGTTTTAAATATTATAATTAAGCCATGTTGATGATGTTTTACCTTGCTTGTTTCCGTGCTTTTAGTACACTCCCTACAATTTATTTATTGTGCTTCTTTCGTTTAGTTTGGCTCAAAATCTAGTATGGAAGGGGAAAAAGCAGCCCTTTTCATCTTCATTAAGAGGTGAAATCTGGGAAGAGGTGAAAATCTGGTAAAAAGCAGCCCTTTTGTTGCATGTAAGTTATGTTTCTTACATTCCCCTGCATTACCTTATTGAAAGCAGCCCTTTTGTTGCATGTAAGTGATGATACCTTGTTCATATGAACTCCATCTTACACAATGCTATTTTGCAATGGGCTAATCTATATTAACAAAAGATAGGTATTAATTTTGATGTCAATGTTTCTTTCAAAGAAGAAAATAGGCTACAAATGTGAACTCTTGTAATCAAAAAAATTACGTTGGTATTTTCATAGGTAGAGTTCTCTTAATGCGCTAGCTGGATACTAAATTTGCGATCGGTTAGCCAGGTATAACAAAGCTTAACTAATTGAATTCGTAATACTGTATATATTTATACCAATTGTTCAG
The DNA here is from genome assembly GCA_037501455.1 of Lantana camara. NCBI lineage: Eukaryota > Viridiplantae > Streptophyta > Magnoliopsida > Lamiales > Verbenaceae > Lantana > Lantana camara. The sequence continues at coordinate 47,491,445 of CM074860.1, read as the reverse complement.
AAAGTTCTACATTTTATTCTACATTTTCATAATTCTTATTGTATCATTTAATGAAAAGAGACACATGAACTGTCCCATCGTTCACGTTAAAAAATTCATAAAAGCTGTATATATTTATACCAATTGTTCAGTTGTTCTACATTTTATTCTACATTTTCATAATTCTTATTGTATCATTTAATGAAAAGAGACAAATGAACTGTCCCATCGTTCACGTTTTTGCGGGCTTGCTAACCATTTGTCTATGTTAAGCATGGTGTATGCAGTATTCAATGCGCTTTATTCAACTCATGCCCAATTACATTGTTTATTTCTATGAATTAGAAGATGGCAAATTTAAGAGAAAACAGAACATTGAGTTTCATTTAACAATCCATTTTTTGTATTTTCTTCTTGAGTCGGGATTCTGATTGAATTTGCATTCCTTTTTGCTATGCAGGAAGAATATATTTGGAAAAGTGTGCTATCCCTACAAAAACGTTTGTCTGCAACAATGGAATTCATTGTTGAAAGTGAAAAGGGTATGAATTAGTTTCTCTAATCTGTTGCCCTTTTTATGAACAGAGATGGTGACACTATTTAACATTGCTAAAGTTGTAATCAAATATATAAATCTGACTAGGTGGATTTCCATTTATAGGTACTATATGCACTCAATGTTCATGGCAGATCTATTGGACACTAGAAGCAACTTCTATTTCCATTTTAATTGGAGATAAAGTAGCTACTGAAGATCTGATACAAACAACACAGGCATTCAAATGTTATTTGCTTTAGGTTATATTTGTCGTTATATTAGTAGATAGGATTGGTTTTTATATTTGTTGTTACAAGATTTTTTTGTTTAGGTGATGGTGTTTACTAAATTCATGTGGTAGCTATGGGACAGGAAAAATTTATATGGATTAGTGTGTGTTTAAAACGTTATTTGAAGAATTGCTTTTGAATAAATAATTTTGAATTGTTGTAAAATAATATTTTAATTTTTTTTTTTAATTTTAACAAATCCGACGAAATTCCAAGGGAATTTCTGTCGGAATTGTTTAATTTTATATTTTTACTTTAATAAATCCAATGGGATTCCGAGGAGATTCCCGTCTGAATAGTGTAATTTAATTTTTTTATTTCGATTATTTTTAATAATTCCGATGGGATTTCCCTCGGAATCCCGTCGGAAATATTTTATTTTATTTAAAAAATTCGATTTTATTTTCCCTCGGAATTCCATCGGTTTTCTGTCGGTTTTTGAATTCCGAGAAGGGTTTTTCCAAGGGATTGTGTCCCGTCGAAAAAGCAAGGGAATTCCGATGGGAGCTCCCGTCGGAATTCCGGGAATTTCTTGTAGTGATTGATTTCTTATTTTTCGGAAACCATTTGGATATTAAACCTTTTAAATATGACAAATTGGGCCGGGAGTCACTTATTTGGGCCCAAACCCTAATAAAACCTTTAACCACCATATATATATCTTGGAAACCCTAACCTAGCTTCATTTCAAACTTCATTTCACACAAGACATATGTAACGCCCCGGTTTCCGGATGAACAGGTAAGCACGCCACGTGTGAGTTGAGCGTAGATTTTATTTTATTCTTTTAATTTCATAATATATTCTTACGTGGCATTCATATTTTTATAAAATTCATGAAACATTGTTCATATCAATTCTTCGATTTCATATCATTGAAAATATTATTCCATGGCACGAAAATATTTCTTGCATGAAATTTATACCGAGAGTGATAAAATTACCAAATTGTCCCTAGTTAAATATTTTTCAAAACTCTAGGGACTTAATTGCATTAACTCTTAGGGACTTGATTGAGTATATTTTAAATGGTGGCATACCTAATTGCATGACTTCATAAGACAAAGGATTAGATTGCAATTTCTACAATTTCACAAAAACCAAGAATGGAATGTAACGGTATAAGCTTCCTCAAGCTTCCTTGATCAATTTTATCCCAAAAATTTGCCAAACATATTCATCTCTCTCTCGGTTCAAAGAAGAGAAAAGGGAAGAGTGGATTTTTCCATCAATCATCAAGATTTCAAGAAGTGTTCCAAGGAATTAGGAGATCATCATCATCATCATCCACTTTCTTCATTTCTTTCATTTTCAAGGTTGGTTTGCATGGAAATGATGATTTTAATCACATTTGAATAGGCTAGGGTTTGAGCTTGATGTGCTAGATGAATTAGGTGTTGTGCAAAACATGATTCAATAATCATATCATGAATTATTGCTTGATTTCTAGCTTGATTCTTTGAATATTTGACTTGAATGAGCAAGTATGATCATGTACATGAAACCATGAAAGCTTGATGATATTTTGTGTTTTAAGTGTTTAAGTGTTAGTTTATCACTTCTTGAGTATATATGCATCATATTTCCAGAAATTATAGCTTTTGGAGATCAAAAATGAAAATTGTTGGTTGTTTTTGTGCTTTGCCGAGAGCATGCTCTGTTTTTGCTCTGTTTTCCAGTTGCAGAAACTGGGAACGACCGTTCCCAGCCTCAAGGCTTTGTGGGAACGGGCGTTCCCACCTTTCAAATGAAAATAGGCGGCCGACCACGGGAACGGCCGTTCCCATTTTGGCCTTGGAGCCGGAAGGGCCGTTCCCGGCTAGGCGCGTTTTAAAAATGGAAAAACGTTGGCGCGCTTTGGGGTTGCATGGGAACGACCGTTCCCATTTTACAAAGGGAACCGGAACGGCCGTTCCCACCTGTATTGCAGTGTAAAATTCACTGCATAAAATTACGAAATTAGCCCCTCGATCCAACGACTTCTTTGACCCCGAATTGCTATAATATGTGCTAATATGATGTGAAACGAAAAGTTATCATACCACATTGCATTTTCATGGTCGTCTCGACACATTTCCACCGTTCGTCATATTTTGGTCATTCTAGGTCATGTCTCACGAATGTACATCGTATTTGCACAGGTCACGAGGGCGTGGACGGGGAGCAAGCTCCTTAGAACGCTTATTTATTATATTTTGCAAGAAAGGTGAGGTTTTGTTTTGGTAAAACGAACCCTATAACCCTTATGTGCTAGTTTTCGGCCAAAAACGTATTATACTTATAAATGATTTTCAAACCATGAACGTTTCCAAGCAAGAAAGTATTGATTATCATGAATTCAAGCATGTTTGGCGAGTACATGATTGCACGTGGGCCCGAGGGTAATTCTTGAGCCAACCGGGAAAGCAAGGGCTGACGGGTAACTCCTGAATTATCCTCACATTGTTGGGATCACCCCCGAAGCCACTAGGAGATTAGTGGTGGAAGGAGTTCCGTGTCTAGAGGGTCATGTCCTCTACACACACCATGTCGTGGATAGTCGAGCCTTGCAAACTCGCTATCACCCGGAGGAAGAAGGAGACTGGGGATTAATCCGGCATGTCGGGTTATCCTCGGGTTATTGTATGATTTCAAGCATGAACTTGTTTATATGAGCACTAATTGAATTGCATGATCACGTATTTATCAAAGTAAGCAAGCATGATCACGTATTGTTCACGATTGGGAGTTCGGTTGGAGATTGCCCTTGCTCGCCGGGACCACATGTTCATGACATTGACAAGCATGATTAAAATAAACGTGTTAAAAATGATTGGTGGTAATCTCGGGCAAAGATCAAGTTCTTGGTATATATCTTCCTTTCATTTCCAAAGTCTTCACCCGAGGCTACCCCTTGCATGTGATGTGTGTATATATTTATTGCCCCTCACTCAGTCTTCGGTAGACTGATACTTCACTTTTCAGGTACCTTTTGAGCGTGGTCGTGCTAGGCGGGCGTTGTTCGAGTCTTTTGCATCTTCACGAGTCTAGCACCTTTCATGTATAGTACTTTGAGACATTTCATGTTATGCTCGTTATTGTCTCATTTTGAATACTTACTGATGTATATTATTGAGATATGATAATGTATTGATAGTTAATTGGTACCTATATGTATCTATGTAATAAATACGGTACCTATATATATATGAATGACCTTATTGCTTCTGCTTTTCTGTTCATGTGTTTGATTATGTTGGGGAGAGTGTCCCGCCTAGCTCGTCATTTTTATTGTCACCCGTTCGCTGTGGTCTTGGTTTATGTATGAACGGTTCATTTCATACGTGGATCGAGACTATAGTGCGGGGGATGTGGCGCCTTGGGGTTTAGGGTGCTACATCTACAGGTGGTATCAGAGCCCGGTTGCAAAACCGAGGTTCTCGAGTCGTGTCCAGTCAGTCTAGGTCGCACGGCATAGGATTATGTGGTATTTGGGAGTCTGCATTGGGTTGACTTACCTGATTTACTCATTTCTTCGCATGAATTGAGCTACTTGATCTTCCTTGAACGTGTGCTATTTGAAACTATGGAAATTGTGTGCACACATTTGCATTTATTGATCAAGCCACGCATGTTTAGTGATCTAATTTCAGGATGGAGCATGATAGACGTTCCAGTGACCGATCCTCGAGGCACAGGCATCATCATCGCCGACATCACCGCCGCGAGAGATCACCACCTCCTCCGCCTGCTCAGGCACAGCCCCAGGATTTTATGAATGCGGTAGTGGGGCTAATTGATCAGAGGTTACAGGAACGGGTACCTCCACCACCACCACCAGCGCAGGTAGCACCTCCGGAGAACCCCATTTCTGCTATTTTGCGAGAGTTTCAGAATCAGCGTCGCCCGAAGTTCTATAAGGGAGACGATATACAGGCAGAGATGTGGTTGAAAGAGATCGAGAGGATATGGCAGCTTATTCCTTGCGACAGTCAGGAGAAGGCTCGTTGTACCCTCACTCTTATTCAGGGCGAGGCCTACTCCTGGTGGGAGAGCACTCAGATTGTTCTGGAGGCAGCCGGGACCGAGATTACTTGGGAGGTCTTTGTACGGGAGTTCAGAAACAAGTACATTCCTCCAGCTTCCCGTACCCGCAGGTTGAGGGAGTTTACAGAATTGAAGCAGGGAGGCAGGTCTGTAGGTCAGTACATCGCCGAGTTCGAGAGGCTTTCTCGCTATGCACCCAACATAGCGAACGATGACTTTCACAAGGCGATGCAGTTCGTTCAGGGGTTGAGACCAGACATTCAGGATGCACTGAAAGCGACTAATACCAGCACCTGGGCGAAAGCTACAGCAAAAGCCCTAAAGGTTGAAGATTCTGATAGTGCCAGGAGGGCTACTCAGCGAGCAGGACAGGCTTCAGGCTCGAGATCAGGCCAGGGATCGAGCACGGGGAAAAGGCCGATGATTTACTCTGCACCTCCAGCTCAGAGGGATACCGGGAAGAAGCTTAAGTTCACAGGGCCAGCACCGAGAGGTCCAAGAGCTCCAGCACCACCCCAGCCACCTCAGAGACCGAGATGCAGTTGGTGTGGACTTACTACGCACACCTATGATAACTGCAGGCGCCGGTTGGGCCTATGTTTAATTTGTGGAAGTAACGAGCACCTGGTTGATGGTTGTCCGGATCGTCAGGATCCACCACCTGCAGGACCGAGACCCCTGGTGAGAGCTCGGGCTTATGCACTCGCGGGAGAGGAGCAGGAGGCTGATATTGACCCCGCCGCAGTAGTTGAAGGTATTATTTGCATTCATGGCACGAACATCCATACATTGTTTGATCCAGGAGCTACACACTCCTTTCTTGCGCATTCTATTGCTATTACCTTGTCTTTGCCTGCTATGTGTACTTCTGTGCGCTATATAGTTAGTACTCCTTTTGGTAGTAGGCGAGAGACGGATCAGGTTTACAGGAATGTTCCAGTTGTAATTGAAGGCCGGGAGTTTCTGACAGACTTTATTGTTATGCCGATGGAGAGATACGGGGCTATTCTGGGGATGGAATGGTTATACAGGCATTGTGCTACTGTGGATTGTCGGGCTAAGAAGGTTCAGTTGGGTTCAGAGGTTGTTACGGGCTGTACTTCGAAGACCGTACCCTTACTTTCGTTTTCAGAGGCTCAGAGATTAGTCAGAGATGGGGCTACAGGATTCATTGCCTATATTCTGAACAAGCCCAAAGATCAGGTGAAATTAGAGGACACAGAAGTGGTAAAGGAATTCCCCGAGGTATTCCCAGAGAAATTGGATTCCTTGCCTCCTGAGCGGGAGATTGAGTTCGTGATTGATCTTTTTCCGAATGCTGAGCCGTATTCAAAGACTCCGTACCGGATGGCTCCAGCCGAATTAAAGGAACTAAAAGTTAAGCTTGAGGCTTTATTGGAAGTTGGGTACATCCGGCCGAGTTCTTCGCCGTGGGGAGCACCGGTGTTGTTTGTAAAGAAAAAGGACGGGACTCTAAGAATGTGCATCGATTATAGGGAGTTGAACAGGATGACTATCAAGAACAAGTATCCCCTCCCACATATTGAGGAGTTGTTCGATATACTCCAGGGTTCCAAGGTGGATTCGAAATTGGATTTAAGACAGGGATACTATCAGCTGCGAATCCGAGCAGAGGATATTCCAAAGACAGGATTCAATACTCGGTACGGGCACTATGAGTTCGTGGTTATGCCGTTTGGATTGACTAATGCCCCTGCAGCTTTTATGGATATGATGCACCGGATATTCAGGCCTTTCCTCGACAAGTTCGTGGTAATATTTATCGATGACATTCTGGTTTTCTCAAAATCAGCCGAGGAGCATGCGAGACATCTCAGGCTCGTTCTTCAGACACTAAAAGAGCATCAGTTGTTTGCTAAGTTCAACAAGTGTGAATTTTGGATCGATCGGGTTTCATTCTTGGGGCATGTAATTTCAGGAAAAGGGTTGGAAGTCGATCCCTCGAAAATTGAGGCCGTGCTCAAGTGGGAGAAACCAAAGAATGCCTCGGAGATTAGAAGCTTCTTGGGATTGGCCGGTTATTACAGAAGGTTTGTTCAGGATTTCTCCAAGATTGCGGCACCGTTAACCCGGTTGACTAAGAAGGATGTTAAGTTTGTCTGGGACGAGAAGTGTGATCAAAGCTTTAATTTTCTGAAAGAAAAGTTAGTCTCAGCTCCGGTGTTAGCCCTTCCTGAGGGTTCAGAAGAGTATGCAGTGTATACAGATGCTTCTAAAGAAGGCTTAGGTTGTGTTTTGACTCAGAAAGGAAAAGTAATCGCTTACGCTTCTCGAAAGCTAAAAGAATATGAAAGGAATTATCCAACACATGACCTAGAGCTTGCAGCCGTGATCTTTGCTCTCGGGAAATGGAGACATTATCTTTATGGGACTTCCTTTGAGATTTTTACCGACCATAAGAGCCTCCAGTATTTATTCACACAGAAAGATTTGAATATGAGGCAGCGGCGTTGGATGGAAAAGTTAGAAGACTATGATTGTACAATTAAGTACCATCCCGGGAAAGCCAATGTGGTCGCCGATGCACTTAGCAGGAAGGCGAGTGTATCGAGTTTGGAAATAAAGGACAGTGAGGAAGTTGCCCTGATTGTATTAAAGGCTCGGGTTTCTAATATCACAGTTCAGCCGGAATTAAGGTATCAGCTATTTGAGGCCCAGAATAAGGATCCGGAAGTGCAGAGGCTTGTAAGTAAAGCTAAGGATGACCCGGAGAGTCCGTTTGGGTTTGATGAGACCGGGTTGCTTCGGTTTAAGAACAGAGTAGTAGTACCTGAAGAGTTAAGACGGGTCCTACTCGAAGAAGCTCACAAGTCAGCCTACTCGATCCACCCAGGAGGAAATAAAATGTATAAGGATTTGAAACAATATTATTGGTGGAACGGGATGAAGAGGGACGTGGCAGAGTATGTGAAACATTGCCTGACTTGTCAGAAGGTGAAAGCGGAGCACCAAAAACCCGCGGGACTTCTACAACCGTTACCTATTCCCGAGTGGAAGTGGGAACAAGTAACGATGGACTTTGTTTCTGGATTACCGAAGGTTAAAGGCGGGTTTGATGGCATTTGGGTGATCGTGGATAGATTTACAAAGTCTGCTCACTTTCTACCGGTCCGGATGTCCTATAAGATCCCGAAGTTGGCTGAAATCTATAACAGAGAGATTATTCGACTTCACGGTATTCCGGTGAGCATAGTTTCAGATCGAGACCCGAGGTTTACTTCAAAGTTGTGGCAAGAGTTACAGGTTGTCTTGGGAACGAAACTTAAGTTCAGCACAGCATTTCACCCGCAAACAAATGGCCAAACTGAAAGGTTAATCAGGTATTTGGAAGATCTTCTTCGGGCTTGCGCGATGGATTTTTAGAACTCGTGGGCAGAACAGCTTCCCTTGATCGAGTTTGCTTATAATAACAGCTTTCAGGCTTCGATCGGAATGGCTCCTTACGAGTTACTTTACGGAAGAAAGTGCCGATCTCCGTTGTTCTTCGACTTGGAAGAATGGAAGTGGTCGAAACAGGAAGGGGTAAAGAAAGGTGAAAGATTCGAAAGGCCTTCCAAAGTTGTTCAAGCTATGATTGAAAAGGTTCAAATGATTCGACAACGGATGAAAGCAGCGCAAGATAGGCAAAAGAGCTACGCCGATAAGCGCCGAAGAGATCTAGAATTTGAAGTGGGTGACCGGGTATTCTTGAGGGTGTCACCAAGGAAAGGTTTCACCCGGATCGGGAAAGGAGGAAAACTTAATCCTCGCTATTTAGGTCCGTTTGAGATTCTGGAAAGAATAGGCGAGGTAGCCTATCGACTGGACCTACCACCGAGTCTTACGGGGATTCACAACGTGTTTCATGTTTCACAATTAAGGAAATACTACCCCGATGAGACTACGATTCTCCCCGTGGAAGAAGTTGAGTTGGAACCTAATTTAACTTTTGTTCAGAGGCCGGTTAAGATCATGATCGGAAATTTCAAGAGTTGAGAAACAGGAGAATTCCCATGGTTAAGGTTTTATGGAGAAGCGATAAAACCGAAGAAGCAACGTGGGAAACAGAGGATAAAATGAAACGGTACCACCCGGAGTTGTTCGAGAAAGACTAGAGAATCTGGGGACCAGATTCTTCTAAGGGGGGGAGAGTTGTAACGCCCCGGTTTCCGGATGAACAGGTAAGCACGCCACGTGTGAGTTGAGCGTAGATTTTATTTTATTCTTTTAATTTCATAATATATTCTTACGTGGCATTTATATTTTTATAAAATTCATGAAACATTGTTCATATCAATTCTTCGATTTCATATCATTGAAAATATTATTCCATGGCACGAAAATATTTCTTGCATGAAATTTATACCGAGAGTGATAAAATTACCAAATTGTCCCTAGTTAAATATTTTTCAAAACTCTAGGGACTTAATTGCATTAACTCTTAGGGACTTGATTGAGTATATTTTAAATGGTGGCATACCTAATTGCATGACTTCATAAGACAAAGGATTAGATTGCAATTTCTACAATTTCACAAAAACCAAGAATGGAATGTAACGGTATAAGCTTCCTCAAGCTTCCTTGATCAATTTTATCCCAAAAATTTGCCAAACATATTCATGTCTCTCTCGGTTCAAAGAAGAGAAAAGGGAAGAGTGGATTTTTCCATCAATCATCAAGATTTCAAGAAGTGTTCCAAGGAATTAGGAGATCATCATCATCATCATCCACTTTCTTCATTTCTTTCATTTTCAAGGTTGGTTTGCATGGAAATGATGATTTTAATCACATTTGAATAGGCTAGGGTTTGAGCTTGATGTGCTAGATGAATTAGGTGTTGTGCAAAACATGATTCAATAATCATATCATGAATTATTGCTTGATTTCTAGCTTGATTCTTTGAATATTTGGCTTGAATGAGCAAGTATGATCATGTACATGAAACTATGAAAGCTTGATGATATTTTGTGTTTTAAGTGTTTAAGTGTTAGTTTATCACTTCTTGAGTATATATGCATCATATTTCCAGAAATTATAGCTTTTGGAGATCAAAAATGGAAATTGTTGGTTGTTTTTGTGCTTTGCCGAGAGCATGCTCTGTTTTTGCTCTGTTTTCCAGTTGCAGAAACTGGGAACGACCGTTCCCAGCCTCAAGGCTTTGTGGGAACGGGCGTTCCCACCTTTCAAATGAAAATAGGTGGCCGACCACGGGAACGGCCGTTCCCATTTTGGCCTTGGAGCCGGAAGGGCCGTTCCCGGCTAGGCGCGTTTTAAAAATGGAAAAACGTTGGCGCGCTTTGGGGTTGCATGGGAACGACCGTTCCCATTTTACAAAGGGAACCGGAACGGCCGTTCCCACCTGTATTGCAGTGTAAAATTCACTGCATAAAATTACGAAATTAGCCCCTCGATCCAACGACTTCTTTGACCCCGAATTGCTATAATATGTGCTAATATGATGTGAAATGAAAAGTTATCATTGCATTTTCATGGTCGTCTCGACACATTTCCGCCGTTCGTCATATTTTGGTCATTCTAGGTCATGTCTCACGAATGTACATCGTATTTGCACAGGTCACGAGGGCGTGGACGGGGAGCAAGCTCTTTAGAACGCTTATTTATTATATTTTGCAAGAAAGGTGAGGTTTTGTTTTGGTAAAACGAACCCTATAACCTTTATGTGCTAGTTTTCGGCCAAAAACGTATTATACTTATAAATGATTTTCAAACCATGAACGTTTCCAAGCAAGAAAGTATTGATTATCATGAATTCAAGCATGTTTGGCGAGTACATGATTGCACGTGGGCCCGAGGGTAATTCTTGAGCCAACCGGGAAAGCAAGGGCTGACGGGTAACTCCTGAATTATCCTCACATTGTTGGGATCACCCCCGAAGCCACTAGGAGATTAGTGGTGGAAGGAGTTCCGTGTCTAGAGGGTCATGTCCTCTACACACACCATGTCGTGGATAGTCGAGCCTTGCAAACTCGCTATCACCCGGAGGAAGAAGGAGACTGGGGATTAATCCGGCATGTCGGGTTATCCTCGGGTTATTGCATGATTTCAAGCATGAACTTGTTTATATGAGCACTAATTGAATTGCATGATCACGTATTTATCAAAGTAAGCAAGCATGATCACGTATTGTTCACGATTGGGAGTTCGGTTGGAGATTGCCCTTGCTCGCCGGGGCCACATGTTCATGACATTGACAAGCATGATTAAAATAAACGTGTTAAAAATGATTGGTGGTAATCTCGGGCAAAGATCAAGTTCTTGGTATATATCTTCCTTTCATTTCCAAAGTCTTCACCCGAGGCTACCCCTTGCATGTGATTTGTGTATATATTTATTGCCCCTCACTCAGTCTTCGGTAGACTGATACTTCACTTTTCAGGTACCTTTTGAGCGTGGTCGTGCTAGGCGGGTGTTGTTCGAGTCTTTTGCATCTTCACGAGTCTAGCACCTTTCATGTATAGTACTTTGAGACATTTCATGTTATGCTCGTTATTGTCTCATTTTGAATACTTACTGATGTATATTATTGAGATATGATAATGTATTGATAGTTAATTGGTACCTATATGTATCTATGTAATAAATACGGTACCTATATATATATGAATGACCTTATTGCTTCCGCTTTTCTGTTCATGTGTTTGATTATGTTGGGGAGAGTGTCCCGCCTAGCTCGTCATTTTTATTGTCACCCGTTCGCTGTGGTCTTGGTTTATGTATGAACGGTTCATTTCATACGTGGATCGAGACTATAGTGCGGGGGATGTGGCGCCTTGGGGTTTAGGGTGCTACAACATATTATTCATGGAGAGCTTCAAAGGAGGAAGAAGACCTAAGACTTTCCCACATCTTCAACAACTCATATCTCCCTCGTTTCTTCATCATTTCAAGAGCCAAGGTAAGCTACGGATTTCCCTTCATGTGTATTTCATTTCTATCCATGAATCTTAGCATGAAATTGAATATATGAGCTTGTATGAGGAAGTCTTGTGAAAATGGTGATTTATGCCTAACTTGAAGAATATGGCCTATATGATGAACCCTTGAGTTCTTGAGCATGAATATATGTTTCTCCATGTTGAATATGTGTTATAGTTGCTGATGTTATGATAGAGAGTCAGTTTGAATGCATCTTGCCATGGTTGAAGCTTGATTTTCATGAAAATGGGTTGTATGAGTTTTGGCCAAAATCACCATTGTTCTTGAGCAAAATTGATATTTGTGTGATAAGCATGATTTATGTGATAATATATATGATTTTCGTGGAAATTTTATGGTTTAATAGGTGTGAAATCAGCCATTTTTTGCTATAGCCTCGTCTTTCTCGAAACTGTCACGTTTCTGTTCCCAGTTTAGGGCCGGAACGGCCATTCCCGTTTATGCCTTGTGGCGGGAACGGCCCTTCCGGGCTAGGGCTGATGTCAGCGCCACTGATGGGAACGGCCGTTCCCATTTTGTGCTTCAGCTGAGAACGGCTGTTCCGGGCAACGCTAATGGGAAGGGCCATTCCCAGTTTTTCCTTGTGGTGGGAATGGCCATTCCCGTTGACTGATGTGTTAGTGTATGATTTTCTTATTCTTTTAATTGATTTCTTCTGCCTCTTAATGATTAGATCGTAATTAATTTGCATGTTTCGATATGAATTCCTATTATATGTTATGATATAACTCTAATTGCATTTCTAAACTTTAAATACCTCATTTAATTTCATGATTTGAATGAATACTTGGATTATGCTATGTGACCTACTTGATGCACATCCTTCCATAATGCATACCACTCATGCTTATGCTCGCCGTGCGTCTTAATTGCTTCACATAGTGTCTTTGTCTTGGGCTGTTGTGCGATTTGTTTCAGAGTTTGTTGCCGGTGGTGAGCCCGAGGCTTAGGGGTGTCTGTTCCCCACACTCTTTCCTTCCAGCACCAGTTGAGGTTTAGGATTTTTGTATAGTTAAGCGAATTATGACCTTAATATGATGATTTCAATCCTTGCATGCAGTTATATACTATATCTGATTAGATATGTGTTGTATATGATATGATTATGACCTTGTGGACTATCCATGGTTTTGGAAATTAAGTATTAAGGCATATATAAGATATTTTGGAAAACTATGATATGTCATGATTCTGTAGCGAGTTGGCCATGAAATACTGGCATCTGTATGTATGTATGTATGTGGATCCGAGGAGCTATGGGTAAGGAGCCCCTGGGAGGGTTAGGACCATCGGGGATAAACCCGTGTATAGTTCCATTCGAGAAATCATTGCGTTACTCAGGGAGATAGGGGAGGCGTGATATCTTGAGCCTTCGGTGTACAGCCGGGGAGCGTACTTGTGGGTTTGCTACCCCTTGTGAGTGAGTATGTATGGATAGTTAGGGCCAAGGCGTGGCTCTTCCGTCACTAGAGTAGAGGATTGATTGATTTTGCTTTCTGTTCTGTTCTGTTATGAGGAGTAAAGGTTCGAAGCTCTTACTCACCGAGCATGTGATATATCATGTATGGAATTATGAATCGGGATAGAGTCTTTATGTAAATATTTTCTAAACTTATATCTATTTGGGTTATTTTGAACAGTTTTGGTATGCAACACCTATCCTCGGTTCATGAGTCCATCCTTTTGTTCTGTGCTATGCTCTTTATATACATATATTGTGGGTGTGCGTTAGCCCCCTCACTCAGTCAGTTGACTGACCCCTCATTTTATGTTTTAGTTGCAGGGTTTCTCTTGGCTTGAGCTAGGTGGAAGTGAGTCTTCTGAGCCACACTTGTCAGTTTAGGTGGTGTAAGGATGCATTTATCGCATACTCTATTTATGTTCTGTATTTTCGTTTCGCACTTGGAACTTGTGTTATGTTTACTTAGACTAGAACCCGTGTGGGGTTAGTATGCTGGTATTTGGATATTGTGATGATACTTATGCTGATGATTATTTTGTTGGATTATGAATTGATATTCGGGGCTAGGTATCTATGCTAGTTGAACCCGTCAACTGCTTTGTATGTTGATTTAATTGCTTCAGCTATTTTGTTGTTGTTGGTTTTTACTTCCACACTCTGAGTTTGTCGAGTTAGCTCCGCCTAGCCTAGTGTGTGAGTTGGTATCCCGTTCGCTATGATTCTGATTCGGGCATGGACTTCGTTTTTCATGACCGGGTCTGGGTCCTAGTGTGGGGGATGTGGTATCCTCCGTCTGGGGTGCTACATCCTTAAGTGGTATCAGAGCTCTAGGTAGCAAATATGAGCTCTAGTGTCGTGTTGAGTCTATCTAGGTCGTATGGCATAGGAATATTGGTGCATTGCATTCGTTTGACATGATGTTTTGACTCTTGAGGATGGATTGTTTTGAACCTCTGTGATTGTGCATATGCTATGTTTGTGATTATGTAACATTTTTAATTGATGTGCTTATAATTGTTGCATTTTTTTGACCCATGTGTTACACTTCATTTGCATCTGTAACCTGCATGTATCAAGTTTAATGTTTGAGTTTCAGGGTGCACCATAAGACAACAATGAGATTTCCTCCATCTACTATACCCATTGACACTACCCCCAAGATACAACATAAATTGTAAATGAAAGGGCGTCTTTCCCAAGATCAATGGTTATGAAAGGATTCAGAGTTGAAGAAATGAGATTTGCTATCTTGACTTATTATCTTAAAGTCAATTGAGAGATTGAGTTTGACGAATTTTCACCTTGATAATTCGTTTATTTGGAAGTGGTCACCTTGTTGATAAAAATGAGTTAAGGGGGAAGAATACGATCAAGTTCAAGGGACGTGGATAAGTGTCGATGTTGGTGGTAACATAAGCAACGAGCTACAAACCATTGGGGAGTGTTGATGACTTTGGTGCCGTTTTGAGTTAATAAATAACAAGACAAGGTTGGTTGTTTGTTCTGTTGTCGTTTCTTCATGGTCAGTTGAAAGACCTTGTCAAAGTGGAGATAGTCCTAGTTGCCGAAGGACTTCATTCGAGTTTCAGAATTGTATACCATGACTTGCTAAGAGGGGTACGTAACACCAGGGTCATCCAACAAAATTCTGAGATAGATCCGTGATTAACAACCTAGCAATGGGCAATTTCTTGAAGATTAGCATGCTAAGGTTCAACACACAAATCAAAATTTTGGGGGAAAATGAGGATGACTCTAGTTGACAAGGATTACGGTCTAGTATGGGGTTGGATGCTAGACATGCTTGCTGAGCTACCTCTTCTCGAGAAAAGACTTAAGACAAGAACCTCAGATGGCAAAGGTTGCATCACCAACAGTTTGATCCCCTCCTACCATGTCATCTCAACTTTATTGCCAAAATTTTGACACTACGGTGAACGGTACGCCAAGCCTTCGTGGAATTTGCATACATGCATCACTTAAGTGTTCTTATCTTGTTTTGCTTAATGTGTATGATGATTGTTGTCGTTTTGATTGTCATAGCGTGGCTACCTGTTGTAGTATTTATAACATGAAATTTTCTGCTTGTTGTGAACTCTTGCTAAATTGAATTGATTACATATTTACGTGGATTATTCGCACCTATGTGTTTAAAACTTTCTTAATTTTTCATTAACCACTCATACACATACATGCATACTGTAACCCTGTTTTACAGGGATGCCAACGCGATATCCCCCTTGAGTGAGGCATGGTGTCGAATCTATGCTCATGCGACACCGATATTAGTTGTGTAAGGTATACTAAACATGTATCGCATACTTTCTCATTAAGTGTCATTATGAGGTGTCTATGTATGAGTGCTGACTAGTGGATTTATGTGCAAGAGAGACCTTAGGTTCTCTCTATTTATATGTTAGACATTTGCGGGATTCTCTCTATTTATGTGATAGAAAGATATTGGTTTCTTTCAAAGTTTTGTGCGCGAGAAATGCTGGATCTTCTCGTACTTAGGTATTTGGGGGATGTTGGATTCCCTCGAATTTAGGGGTTTGAGAAATGCTGAACTTTCTCAAACAAGAACATTCGGGAGATGTTGGAATCTGTCAGACTTAGGTTGAGAGACGGGGTTTTCTCATTTGTGTGCTTGAGAGACGAGGTTCTCTCAATTATGAGTTTGAGAGAAGGGGTTCTCTCAATTGTGTGCTTGAGAGATGGGGTTCTCACTTTTGTTTGTGTGGAGGGACGGGTCACTTACGTGCTGAGAGATGGGATTCTCTCTTGTCTGTCGTAGTTGGGTGACGCGTGGCCTCACAACGGTTTGCAAGTGACAAGTGTATGGCGTCATCGAGGTTTGGGGTACAATTGCAGCTATCTGTATCCTAGAAGTGGTCGAACGAACTTAAAGCAATCAACGGTCAAATACCCGGACATACCTCCATGACAACAAGAAATCCGAAATGAGGTCTGATACGAGCAATGAGACTAAGTTGCACAACCAAGGCTATGATTCTATACAATTTGGGGAGAAGAGTGGAAGCACCGCCACTCGAAGCTCTTCTAACTCAGCAATGGAACCTGGGGACCAGCTTCTCCTGGGGGGTAGGTTGTGATGCCCCGTCCGACCGATCGTACAGGTATGACGTCGCGGGAATGTTCCTTTACGCTTTTATGTGATTTAATTCCTTAATATGTGCTTAATTCCAACTTTAATTGAATTATGTGATTTAATTGACTCAATTGCGTAATTGTAAAATATGGATTCTTGCATGGAAACTTGGTATTATGTGAGCTAAGGTGATTTGTGACTCGTATGAATTTAATTGAATTGTTAGAGTTGGACTTAAAATAGGAATTGGGCCTATTTGCACTTTTTGGAAGTTTGGGGCCTAATTTAAATTACGTAATTTTGGGTGCGTTTGGAATGGATATGAGCTCGAGAATTCCGATTCGAATTCCGACACCACCATTGGAGTCGATTCGGTGCTTCGGATCCAATGAAATTGATTTCTTATTTTTCGGAAACCATTTGGACATTAAACCTTTTAAATATGACCTATTGGGCCGGAAGTCACTTATTTGGACCCAAACCCTAATGAAACCTTTAACCACCATATATGTAACATCCCGCTCGCTCGCCCGTACAAGTACATTGTTTCGATATTGTTATATGCCCATTTAAATTATTTTACTTATGCAATATGTGTTATTTTAATGATTTTGTGATTATTTGAATTTATTTGAATTATTTCTTATATTTGTAAATTTGAATATTTAAACGTTTTTAAGCTTTTGAACTTGTTTTTAATTCGTTTGGGTTCCAAATCGTTTCGAAATTTCGTGAAAATTTGATATGCATGCATTATAAGTGCTATGAATTCATTTATGTGCTCGTTTTAAATTTTCGGACTTGTTTGATATGGTAACGCACCATATTTTATTTGTTAGGGACATGAGGACCTAACTAGCTTTAGCGCACCTCGTGTTCCGGAAGTCGTTACGTGAGCTAGGGAATTCGGATTTGAATTCCGGAAGTGACGCCAGACTCGTAACGAAGAATGGGAGCTAAGGAATCAAAACTTGTATTATTCTAAGCCCGTTTGAGCCTCCGAATTTTGCCCGATCAGTGTACTTCGTGCAGGATTTCCAGCCTTTATCGTTATGCCCGTAATTTATTTGTTTTAACTCCGTTTAACCCGATTCTTGAACCTATTTCTCCCTAACTCCCACCTACCCTTCAACTTGCCCGTTTTCAGCTCCAGACCTTGGGAGAACCGAGAAAGAGTAGGAGAAAGGAGAAGAGAAAAGGGATTCCCATCACTATTCACCCAAGTCCGATTTTGAGCTCGTTCGACCTTCATTCTTCATCAAATCGAAGAGGTAAGCACATATTCTTGATATTAATCTCCTCCTCTTTCATTTAAGTGCTCTTTTTCTTGCATTCTTGGAGATTTATGGCTGATTTGGTTGAATATGTGAATAGTTGTGGGTTTGTGAAGATTTGATGATATCTTGTTCGTTTTTGGCCCGAGTTTTGTTCCGTGAAGTGCTATGTGTCCCTTGATGCATCCTTGATCTTGTCCTAGACTTGAATCTGATTTATGTGTGGTGTGGAGAAATCCACCATTGGAGAACTTAAGGTTTTCTTGAAGCTTTTTGGTTGATTGTTGCATTCATTCTTTTGTCGGCTTGTGTCTGTGCTTTGTATGAAGAACTTGCTACTTCGTTGCTGCTGTGCTTTGCCTTGAATTGCTGCTGCTCCTTCCCTTGCCCCTCCCCTATTCGAACTGCTGCTGTTGCCATGGATTTTTTAGGCAGAAAGGCAATACGGCCGTGTCCACATTTCAAGCAAAATGGGCGAGACGGTGTTGATATTTCGACCTTGTTGGCTGGATTGATTTAAATTGGACACGACCGTGTCCATTTTGAATTGAAAACCAACCCGCATGCGAATTATATATATATATATATATATATATATATATATATATCTATATATATAATTAGATAAGTGTTTGATATGTATTTTTTGGGAATTGGCCCCTTTGCTATGAGATCCATTGAAAACGCTTTTATATGTATACAAGCTATATTTTGGTGTAAGTTATGTTTAGCGAGCATTGGGACTTTGAAAGATATGTCCGCATGTGTGTGTATAAGTGTGAAAGTTTTGGGTCCCGGAGGAGTGGTATGTGATCTCGGGTCGGCCACGGGGTCACCGGGCTCTCTCATCAACACAACTCCAACTTTGTGAGGCTTTGCTCATCCTCAGGAGGTCAAGGGAAAAGCAGGTCTCTTTCGTAGGCGGTATAACCCGTCAGGATCGGGTAGGATCCCCCGACTCCAATTCTATAAGGTAAGTGTAGTGGTTGAGAGGGGCCTCTCTCTTCCCCAAATAGAGAAAGGTTGGATTGGTTTATGCTTTTGCTTTGTTTTCGCTTTGGTTTGCTTATGGAGTAAATGGGTTAGAACTCGTGCTCGCCGAGTTATTATATTTATGCTTTTGTTTCAGTTTTCGTTATGGTTTGTGAAACAGGGGTGGACTCGAAATTTCTAAAACTTGGTTGATTTTGGCCTTCGGCCGTAAATCTTTCTTTCTATATATAGTAACACGGGTTAAAACCTTTTTGGAATGCAAACACCATGCCCGGTTCATGAACAATTTTAGAATTTGAATATGCTATGCTCTTACTTATACGTACATGTGGGTGTGTTAGCCCCCTGACCAGTCTTTTGGACTGACCCCCGTTGCTTCTTTTCTTTTTCTCCTTGTTCTTGAGCTTTGCAGGTTCGGCTGGGAGTTGGTGCTAGTGGCGGTCGTCTTTCGTGTCTTGGGTCGTTTGTTCGAGTCTCATGCATTCTCTTGTAGTTGATTCTGTATTTCTAAACTTAAAAACTTATGTATATGAATACGATTCGATTTGGAAAGCTTGAGATTTGATTTATGTATTCAAGTAACATGATATGTATAATTGTTCTAAATGATTTGGCTAGTATGTATAATTGCTTATATGGATCATGTTGCTTCCGCACTTTTGATTAAATTTTATTGTGCACTCTGTATTAGGGTCTAGACCGCCTAGCCTAGGGTTTTCTTTTTGTTTGTCTCCAGTTCGCTGTAGTTTGATACGTGTGCAGAGTCTTCGTTTCGTTGCACATGTCGAAATATGGTGCGGGGGATGTGGCACCCTTCGCTCCGGGGTGTTACATCCTTACGTGGTATCAGAGCTCCGGGTTGCAAAACTGGAGTTCTAGCATCGTGTCGGGTCTGTCTAGGTCGTTCGGCTTAGGATTATGTGATTGTTTGCATTCACTTTCATCACTATATGACTTACTTGATTTTTAATGTATTAATCGTTCACATGAACATGTACTAACCTGCACGCATCGATATTTTGAAATCATTTTCTTATCTTAGGATGACTTCTTCATATCAACATATACCATCAAAAGGAAGACAAGAGAAACAAGTGTCTTCGGTCCCTAAGAAGTTTGAAGATTTTGATCCACCGAAGTTGTTTGGAGGCGATAGTATTGAAGCCGAGGAGTGGCTATCCATAATATTGTGGATTGGGAAAGTTGTCGGGGAACTTCACAAGAGAAAGTAAAGTCCACTTCCCGCTTACTCTAAGGTGAAGCTTCAAAATGGTTTAAGGAAATAAGATCAAAACTAAAGAAGTCCGGAGAAGAACTCGATTGGGAGAGGTTTATCCTAGAATTTTGCTGCAAGTACATTCCTCTAAATTAATTGATTAGAAGACTCCAAGAATTCCTAGATCTCGAGCAAGAAGTTAAGATGATGGAGCTAGAAAGTTCAAGAGCTAACCAGGATTGCCCTAAGATCCGGAGATATATACAAAGGCGTAGAGACGAGATTCAACAAGTTTTCCAAAGTTCACCAGTGCATGAATGGTCCGAAGAGGTTAGAGGAGCGGTTCAAGATGAAATGGATAAGCAAGAGATGAAGTCTCACACTCCTAATATGGGACATGATCAAGGATCGAGCTCAAGCTCAAGCTCAAGCAAGAGGCTTATGTCCCGAGAGAAAATCCAAGAGCTTCAAGATGTCGAATACACCAAGAAGAAGAAGCTTCAACCACCAAAGATGGATTCAATACCTCCTCTGTTGGAGACAACTCAATGCTCCTATCGTCAAGGCCCGAACCACACTAAAGACGTTTGCCTAAAGAAGCTTAGGAGATGTTACAACTGTGGAGAACCGGGGCATATGGTGAAAAGTTTCCCGAAGACTAAGAATCCAAGGATTACCAAGAGCCGTGATTCCAGGACTCCAAGTCCGATCCGAGTTGATACAATTGAAGAGGAAGAACGGGATATCAAGCTCGACACTACCACCATAGTGAAAGGTACACCAAGCATTCTTGGCACTACATACACGTATTTTATTTCAATTCGTGTTACTTTCCTTTTCTTGTTGTTTCTCGGTGCTTGTGTGTCTTTGTTGTTGCTTGTTTGCTTGTGGTTCCCTTTTTCTTTTCTCCTTTGTGTTGACTCTCTCCTTAGAGAGAGTTTGGTGAGAAGAGTGTCGAGTGTTTGGTGAGTTGTGAGGGTCGATGTAACGCCCCAATTTCCGGCTTTCCAGGTACGCGAATTAATTACCAAATATGCCTTAATTGTTATATGTCCTTAATTGCTCATTATTTTAAATTAGTGGACTAAATTGCACATATATTCTTGGACTTAATTGATCATTTTCCAAACCTCATATCCTTAATTTCATAACTTATAAAACTTGGAGGATTTAGTTGCAAATATCATATTTTCCTTACCATATGTCACGGTATATGCATCTTCCACATGATTCATCCATTTTTGGCATTCATCATCTCCTCTCTTGCTCTTCTCTACCGAACCACAACCAACAAGAAGGGAAGAAGATATCTTAGCAATTTCAATCCAAAACTTGAAGGATTTGCTAGCTTATAAGCTATCATCATCATCATCTCAACTTCATCTTCATCTTCTAAGCTCTTCAAAGGAAGAAAGGGAAGTATACATTATTTCTTGAGATTTATATATGAAGCTAGGGTTTATGGTTTGAGTTTGATGATTGGTATATTAGTGCTAGAAGTATGATTACATGTTCCAAGCTTGAATTTCATGTGTAATTCTTGAGAATTATGGAGTTATATGCCAAGTTAATATGTGAGCTTGATATGAGGATTCTTGATGATTAGGCATGAATCATGTATTTATATTGAGTGTTATTGTCTCCCAAGCATGTATACTTATTTCCTTTCATGAATTCTAGCTTGTGGAATTGAATAATGGGAGTTTGATGAGATTTGCGAGTGGTTCGTATCTCCCCTGTTCTTCTTCCCTGTTTTCTGCATCTTCTGCATAACGGGAACGACCCTTCCCGTTCCCTTTGTGTTTGGGGAACGACCGTTCCCATAGTTTGAATAATGTGGCAGGCGGCGAGGACGGGAAAGACCGTTCCCATCTCCGGGGAGCCCGACCAGCGGGAACGGCCGTTCCCATCTTCGGGGAGCCCAACCAGCGGGAACGGCCATTCCCACTTTACACTTAAACATGGAACGGCCGTTCCCAGCCCTCTGGAAGTATTGAAAGTTTCTGCACAAAATGGGGAATTCCAAACCCTTTTCTTTTCCCTTAATTAACCCTATCGTGAGTAACGTGTTATCGTGAATGGTGAAGGCTCGCTACCTTCCCATTATCTTGTTATCGTGATTGGAGTGATGGAGGTTCGTGGAGTAATGGAGGAAAGGGGAAATTGGAGTGATGGGGTGATTGGAGAGTAGTGTTTAATGGAGTGACGTGGTTATTCGTGAAATCAGTATACATGCAATATCCGTGCAGGTACCTCCTAGGCGGGAATCAAGCTGAGTCGAGCCTTGTAGTCGAGTTTGTCATTTCACAACAATTATTGTTAATGTTAATTGTTAAGTATTTAGTAGATGATAATGTATTGATATGTAAACTTCGGGTATGAATTACTTGATAACTGAAAGATAATATCGTATACTTTAGTTTATTTATTATGCATTATGGTTAATGATTACAACTTAGTCCCACCTTGCTTCTCGTGTTATCATTTTGTCACCCGTTCGCTATAGGTTGGTTCATGTACGGACATTTCATTTCGTATGTGGAGCGGCCTATGGTGCGGGGGTGTGGCATCCTTACGTGTTGGGGTGCTACATCTGAAGTGGTATCAGAGCCCGGTTCCAAAACCGAGGTTCTAGTGTCATGTCAAGTTTAGGTCATGCAGTTTAGGGATTATTTGCTAATTCGTGCATTGCATTTACTTATGACATTACATGCTCATGCTCGCCCAAGTGAATCCGAGGACAGATTCTTTTAACGGGGGGAGAATTGTAACGCCCCAATTTCCGGCTTTCCAGGTACGCGAATTAATTACCAAATATGCCTTAATTGTTATATGTCCTTAATTGCTCATTATTTTAAATTAGTGGATTAAATTGCACATATATTCTTAGACTTAATTGATCATTTTCCAAACCTCATATCCTTAATTTCATAACTTATAAAACTTGGAGGATTTAGTTGTAAATATCATATTTTCCTTGCTATATGTCACGGTATATGCATCTTCCACATGATTCATCCATTTTTTGCATTCATTATCTCCTCTCTTGCTCTTCTCTACCGAGCCACAACCAACAAGAAGGGAATAAGATATCTTAGCAATTTCAATCCAAAACTTGAAGGATTTGCTAGCTTATAAGCTATCATCATCATCATCTCAACTTCATCTTCATCTTCTAAGCTCTTCAAAGGAAGAAAGAGAAGTACACATGATTTCTTGAGATTTATATATGAAGCTAGGGTTTATGGTTTGAGTTTGATGATTGGTATATTGGTGCTAGAAGTATGATTACATGTTCCAAGCTTGAATTTCATGTGTAATTCTTGAGAATTATGGAGTTATATGCCAAGTTAAAATGTGAGCTTGATATGAGGATTCTTGATGATTAGGCATGAATCATGTGTTTATATTGAGTGTTATTGTCTCCCAAGCATGTATACTTATTTCCTTTCATGAATTCTAGCTTGTGGAATTGAATAATGGTAGTTTGATGAGATTTGGGAGTGGTTCGTATCTCCCCTGTTCTTCTCCCCTGTTCTTCCCCCCTGTTTTCTGCATCTTCTGCATAACGGGAACGACCCTTCCCATTCCCTTTGTGTTTGGGGAATAGTCGTTCCCATAGTTTGGATAATGTGGCAGGCGGCGAGGACGGGAACGACCGTTCCCATCTTCGGGGAGCCCGACCTGCGGGAACGGCCGTTCCCATCTTCGGGGAGCCCAACCAGCGGGAACGGCCATTCCCACTTTACACTTAAACATGGAACGGCCGTTCCCAGCCCTCTGGAAGTATTGAAAGTTTCTGCATAAAATGGGGAATTCCAAACCCTTTTCTTTTCCCTTAATTAACCCTATCGTGAGTATCGTGTTATCGTGTTATTGTGAATGGAGAAGGCTCGCTACCTTCCTATTATCTTGTTATCGTGATTGGAGTGATGGAGGTTCGTGGAGTAATGGAGGAAAGGGGAAATTGGAGTGATGGGGTGATTGGAGAGTAGTGTTTAATGGAGTGACGTGGTTATTCGCGAAATCATTATACATGCAATATTCGTGCAGGTACCTCCTAGGCGGGAATCAAGCTGAGTCGAGCCTTGTAGTCGAGTTTGTCATTTCACAGCAATTATTGTTAATGTTAATTGCTAAGTATTTAGTAGATGATAATGTATTGATATGTAAACTCCGGGTATCAATTACTTGATAACTGATAGATAATATCGTATACTTTAGTTTATTTATTATGCATTATGGTTATTGATTACAACTTAGTCCCACCTTGCTTCTCGTGTTATCATTTTGTCACCCGTTCGCTATAGGTTGGTTCATGTACGGACATTTCATTTCGTATGTGGAGCGGCCTATGGTGCGGGGGTGTGGCATCCTGACGTGTTGGGGTGCTACATCTAAAGTGGTATCAGAGTCTGGTTGCAAAACCGAGGTTCTAGTGTCATGTCAAGTTTAGGTCATGCAGTTTAGGGATTATTTGCTAATTCGTGCATTGCATTTACTTATGACATTACATGCTCATGCTCGCCCAAGTGAATCCGAGGACGGATTCTTTTAAGGGGGGGAGAATTGTAACGCCCCAATTTCCGGCTTTCCAGGTACGCGAATTAATTACCAAATATGCCTTAATTGTTATATGTCCTTAATTACTCATTATTTTAAATTAGTGGACTAAATTGCACATATATTCTTGGACTTAATTGATCATTTTCCAAACCTCATATCCTTAATTTCATAACTTATAAAACTTGGAGGATTTAGTTGCAAATATCATATTTTCCTTACCATATGTCACGGTATATGCATCTTCCACATGATTCATCCATTTTTGGCATTCATCATCTCCTCTCTTGCTCTTCTCTACCGAACCACAACCAACAAGAAGGGAAGAAGATATCTTAGCAATTTCAATCCAAAACTTGAAGGATTTGCTAGCTTATAAGCTATCATCATCATCATCTCAACTTCATCTTCATCTTCTAAGCTCTTCAAAGGAAGAAAGGGAAGTATACATTATTTCTTGAGATTTATATATGAAGCTAGGGTTTATGGTTTGAGTTTGATGATTGGTATATTAGTGCTAGAAGTATGATTACATGTTCCAAGCTTGAATTTCATGTGTAATTCTTGAGAATTATGGAGTTATATGCCAAGTTAATATGTGAGCTTGATATGAGGATTCTTGATGATTAGGCATGAATCTTGTGTTTATATTGAGTGTTATTGTCTCCCAAGCTTGTATACTTATTTCCTTTCATGAATTCTAGCTTGTGGAATTGAATAATGGGAGTTTGATGAGATTTGGGAGTGGTTCGTATCTCCCCTGTTTTCTGCATCTTCTGCATAACGGGAACGGCCCTTCCCGTTCCCTTTGTGTTTGGGGAATGACCGTTCCCATAGTTTGAATAATGTGGCAGGCGGCGAGGACGGGAACGATCGTTCCCATCTTCGGGGAGCCCGACCAGCTGGAACGGCCATTCCCACTTTACACTTAAACATGGAACGGCCGTTCCCAGCCCTCTGGAAGTATTGAAAGTTTCTGCATAAAATGGGGAATTCCAAACCCTTTTGTTTTCCCTTAATTAACCCTATCATGAGTATCGTGTTATCGTGAATTGTGAAGGCTCGCTACCTTCCCATTATCGTGTTATCGTGATTGGAGTGACGGAGGTTCGTGGAGTAATGGAGGAAAGGGGAAATTGGAGTGATGGGGTGATTGGAGAGTAGTGTTTAATGGAGTGACGTGGTTATTCATGAAATCAATATACATGCAATATTCGTGCAGGTACCTCCTAGGCGGGAATCAAGCTGAGTCGAGCCTTGCAGTCGAGTTTGTCAATTCACAGAAATTATTGTTAATGTTAATTGTTAAGTATTTAGGAGATGATAATGTATTGATATGTAAACTCCGGGTATGAATTACTTGATAACTGATAGATAATGTCGTATACTTTAGTTTATTTATTATGCATTATGGTTATTGATTACAACTTAGTCCCACCTTGCTTCTCGTGTTATCATTTTGTCGCCCGTTCGCTATAGGTTGGTTCATGTACGGACATTTCATTTCGTATGTGGAGCGGCCTATGGTGCGGGGGTGTGGCATCCTTACGTGTTGGGGTGCTACAGTCGAGCTTCTTCTGGCGAGTTGCTTGGAGGTGTTTTGGTCCCGTTGAGCTTGGTGGTTGCTTTTAGGAGGTCCGTTCGGGCCTCAACGATATAGGCTAACCTGTTTATATCCTTCGTAGAGGTGGTTGATTATTCTGGGACGATGCGACAAGCTTTGTGGCTTGCCCTTAGGATGACCGAAGGGATGGGCCAAGCTTGGAGAGACAAAGATCATAGTAAGACTTTGTTGGTGTTTCTTGAGGGTGGAATTTGTTACCACCCGATAGGGATATTAAGGTTGTCGTGTTCTTTATTCCGAAAATTTATCTTATTTGGAGATTCCATACCGGATGACTCTAGCATGGATGTTGGAGTTCAGGACGTGGTCGATAAGCTCTTAGAAGATAGTTTTATCAATTCGGGTACTTCTATGTGGAGTACTTTAATCCTATCTAGGAAGAAGATGGGACTCTAAGATAAATATAAACTATCGTGGCTACACCGGTTAACCGTGGAAAGAGAATACCCTTTTGCTTGTTTTGTGAAGTTGGTGGTTCGTTCTTCTTCAGAGTTTCGTAGTTGGCTCCAGGGGTGTTTTCAACAAGGGTATTGTCGACTATGCATTCCGGTAGAAGAACCGAGAATTACCTCAGAGATTAAGTCTCTAGTGTTATCGGGATTCTACAGGAGGTTCGTCTTTCTATAAGAGGCTATCCCGTGACATGAAAGATCGAGAATAGGCACGGTTTGAGTAGATGAGGCTTGGAATAGAGAGTTGCCTTCGGTGATAGTTTTGCTTACCCTAGGGTACTCAAAAACTTCTCCATTACAATCGAGGTACTAAGGAAGACTTTGGTTGTGCGTTGCTAATGGAGAGTTGAAGCCTATGTCACTAAAAGTGCTTGTTCACGAGACAAATCCCACCCATGGTTCGAGGACTTCAAGAACCGGTAATGATATATTGGTACAAAAAGAGATATTATGGACTTTGTGTAGCAGTGCCAACGTGCCATCGGTTGAAGACTGAGCATCAAGAACCGGTAGGTTTCCCCAACTACTTTCGAATTTTAATCGGAAGTGGGAGCAAACCGGACAAGAAGTTGCTAAGGCCAAGGGGATTCACTTGGATTTGGTGAGTACCATCGAGTTACCGGGATATGAGAAGTCTTCCTTATTTCCAATTAAGGAAGTAGTATCCCGAAGTGTCTGCAGCTCACCTGGATCAGAGTAGCGCAGCAGAAGTGTGGAGTCGAGGTCAACCCAGAGTCGTTGAAGATTCTGCCGTAGGACCTGAGGACAGTTCCTTTTGAAGGAGGGGAGTTTGTAACATCCCGCTCGCCCGCCGTTACAGGTAAGCTATTTCGATATTATTATATGCGCATTTAAATTATTTTACTTATGCAATAAGTGTTATTTTAATGATTACGTGATTATTTGAATTTATTTGAATTATTTCATATATTTGTAAATTTGAATATTTAAACGTTTTTAAGCTTTTGAACTTGTTTTTAATTCGTTTGGGTTCCGACTCGTTTCGAAATTTCGTGAAAATTTGATATGCATGAATTATACGTGCTATGAATTCATTTATGTGCTCGTTTTAAGTTTTCGGACTTGTTTGATATGGTAACGCACCATACTTTATTTGTTAGGGACATGAGGGCCTAACTAGCTTTAGCTCACCTTATGTTCCGGAAGCCGTTACGTAAGCTCGGGAATTCAGATTTGAATTCCAGAAGTGATGCCAGACTCGTAACAAAGAATGGGAGCTAAAGAACCCAACCTTGTATTTTTCTAAGCCCGATTGAGCCTCCGAATTTTGTCCGATCCGTGTACTTCACGCAGGATTTCCACCCTTTACCGTTTTGGCCGTAATTTATTCGGTTTAACTCCGTTTGACCCGATTCATGAACCTATTTCTCCCTAACTCTCCCAACTACCCGCCCACTTGCCCATTTTGAGCTCCAGACCTTGGGAGAACTGAGAAAGTGCAGGAGAAAGGAGAAGAGAAAAGGGATTCCCGTCACTATTCACCCAAGTCCGATTTTGAGCTCGTTCGACCTTCATTCTTCATCAAATCGAAGAGGTAAGCACATATTCTTGATGTAGATCTCCTCCTCTTTCATTTAAGTGCTCTTTTTCTTGCATTCTTGGAGATTTATGGCTGATTTGGTTGAATATGTGAATAGTTGTATGTTTGTGAAGATTTGATGATATCTTGTTCGTTTTTAGCCCGATTTTTGTTCCGTGAAGTGCTATGTGTCCCTTGATGCATCCTTCATCTTGTCCTAGCCTTGAATCTGATTTATGTGTGGTGTGGAGAAATCCACCATTGAAGAACTTTAGGGTTTCTTGAAGCTTTATGGTTGATTGTTGGATTCATTCTTTTGCAGGCTTGTGTGTATGCTTTGTATGAAGAACTTGCTACGTTGTTGCTGCTGTGCTTTGCCTTGAATTGCTTCTGCTCCTTCCCTTGCTCCTCCCCTGTTCGAACTGCTGCTGCTGCTATGGTTTTTTTAGGAAGAAAGGCAACACGGCCGTGTCCATATTTCAAGCAAACTGGGCAAGACCGTGTTGATATTTCGACCTTGTTGGCTGAATTGATTTAAATCGGACACGGCCGTGTCTATTTTGAATTGAAAACCAACACGGCCGTGTCCTAACTTTCGAAATTGGATTTTTAGTTGATAACTTTGCAGCCGTTGCAACCGTGCATGTAGGGGAGATTGCATGTTTACATACTTTGTTCCCTAAATGCTTTCATGCCATGAATTTGTTTGTTTGGTATTGTTAATATAATGATATGATTATATAATATAATATATGTATTGCAATTAGTATAAATAGATTATAATATGTTATAATATATATATATATATATATATATATATATATATATATATATGTTTGTCTTTTATCGTTAATTTATAGATTTAATTGAGACCCTTTTCACGTGTTGATCTTTTGTCTTGCGTGTGTTAGTTTATTTCGTGTTTTATTTCTTCTCGCTTCATCTATGACTCGTATGAAATGTTAACTTCATATATTATGTTTTATTTGTGTTGTATTAAAATTATAGTTTGATTTAAATGCTCGTTTTCGAATTTTGAACTCATATGCTCTTATATGCCTAAAGTGGTACTTCATTTCACTTCTTATGCATTCGTTGCTTTTTATATGAACTTTAACCTTACGAATACTTGTGATATGCTACAATATGATATACTACGAATATATTTGACGAGTTATGTATTTAATTCATGAATTATTTGAGTGATGGTTCGATAATTGGTTTGTTATGCCTAAGTACAAATTTATATGAGGTGCATTGCATCATTTGCGTCCATATGCATTTGCCGAGCATCTGATAGGTTCATTTTGAGTTTAAGTACATCTCTTGTTGTCTCTTTTGTTCTTAGGTTCGTCCCGAGGGTGATGAGGTGGTCTTCTAGACGTCCGTTGGTTTCTTTTGTCTCCGTTGCTTCTCGAAGGTGAGGTTTTCTTTCCTTTTAGCTAATATGACCTACAACCCAACTTGTAATTTAAGTGCGCATGCGATATGTATATATATATATATATATACAGATAAGTGTTTGATATGTATTTTGTGGGAATTGGCCCCTTTGCTATGAGATCCATTGAAAACGCTTTTATATGTATATAAGCTATATTTTGTTTGTTTATTTTCCATAAGGGTTGGTGTGAGTTCTGTTTAGCGACCTTTGGGACATTGAAAGATATGTCCGCGTGTGTGTGTATAAGTGTGATAAGTTTTGGGCCCCGGAGGAGTGGTATGTGATCTCGGGTCGGCCACCGGGTCGCCGGGCTCTCTTATCAACCAAACTCCAACTTTGTGAGGCTTTCCTCATCCTCGGCAGGTCGAGGGAAAGCAGGTCTCTTACGTAGGCGGTATAACCCGTCAGGATCGGGTAGGATACCCCGACTCCAATTCTATATGGTAAGTGTGGGGGTTGAGAGGGGCCTCTCTCTTTCCCAAATGCAGAAAGGTTGGCTTGGTTTATGCTTTTGCTCTGTTTCGCTTTGCTTTGCTTATGGAGTAAGTGGGTTAGAACTCGTACTCGCCGAGTAATTATATTTATGCTTTTATTTCTATCTTCGTTATGGTTTGTGAAACGGGAGTGGATTCGAAATTTCTAAAACTTGGTTGATTTTGGCCTTCGGCCCTAAATCTTTCTTTCTATATATAGTAACACAGGTTGAAACCTTTTTGGAATGCAAAAACCACTCCTGGTTCATGAACAATTTTAGAATTTGAATATGCTATGCTCTTACTTATACATACATGTACGTGTGTTAGCCCCCTCACCAGTCTTTAGGACTGACCCTCGTTGCTTCTTTTCTTTTCGACCTTGTTCTTGAGCTTTACAGGTTCTCGGTTGGGAGTTGGTGCTAGGCGGCGGTCGTCTTTCGTGTCTTGGGCCGTTTGTTCGAGTCTCATGCATTCTCTTGTAGTTGATTCTTTATTTCTAAACTTTAAAACTTATATATATGAATACGATTCGATTTGGAAAGCATGAGATTTGATTTAAGTATTCAAGTAACATGATATGTATAATTGTTCTAAATGATTTGGCTAGTATATATAATTGCTTATATGGATCCTGTTGCTTCCGCACTTTTGATTAAATTTTGTTGCGCACTCTGTATTAGGGTCTAGACCGCCTAGCCTAGGGTTTTGTTTTTGTTTGTCTCCTGTTCGCTATAGTTTGATACGTGTGCGGAGTCTTCTTTTCGTTACACGTGTCGAGCTATGGTGTGGGGGATGTGGCACCGTTCGCTCTGGGGTTTTACATCCTTACATGGTATCAAAGCTCCGGGTTGCAAAACCGGAGTTCTAGCATCGTGTCGGGTCTGTCTAGGTCGTCCAACTTAGGATTATGTGATTATTTGAATTCACTTTCATCACTATATGACTTGATTTTTATTGTATTAATCGTTCACATGAACATGTACTAAACCCTGTACGCATCGATATTTTGAAATCATTTTCTTATCTCAGGATGACTTCTTCATATCAACATGTACCATGAAAAGGAAGACAAGAGAAACAAGTGTCTTCGGTCTCTACGAAGTTTGAAGATTTTGATCCACCGAAGTTGTTTGGAGGCGATAGTATTGAAGCCGAGGAGTGGCTATCCATAATATTGTGGATTTGGGAAAGTTGTCGGGGAACTTCACAAGAGAAAATAAAGACCACTTCCCGCTTACTACAAGGTGAAGCTTCAAAATGGTTCAAGGAAATAAGATCAAAACTAAAGAAGTCCGTAGAAGAACTTTGTTGGGAGAGGTTTATCCGAGAATTTTGCTACAAGTACATTCCTCTAAATGAATTGATTAGAATACTCCAAGAATTTCTAGATCTCGAGCAAGAAGTGAAGATGATGGACGATCTTGTGATGGAGCTAGAAAGTTCGAGATCTAACCAAGATTGCCCTAAGATCCGGAGATATATACAAAGGCGTAGAGACGAGATTCAACAAGCTTTCCAAAGTTCACCAGTGCATGAATGGTCCGAAGAGGTTAGAGGAGCTGTTCAAGATGAAATGGATAAGCAAGAGATGAAGTCTCACACTCCTAATATGGGACATGATCAAGGATCGAGCTCAAGCTCAAGCAAGAGGCCTATGTCCCGATAGAAAATCCAAGAGCTTCAAGATGTCGACTACACCAAGAAGAAGAAGCTTCAACCACCAAAGATGGATTCGATACCTCCTCTGTTGGAGACAACTGAATGCTCCTATTGTCAAGGCCCGAACCACACTAAAGAAGTTTACCGAAAGAAGCTTAGGAGATGTTACAATTGTGGAGAACCGGGGCATATGTTGAAAAGTTGCCCAAAGATAAAGAATCCAAGGATTACCAAGAGCCGTGATTCCAGGACTCCAAGTCCGATCCGAGTTGATACAATTGAAGAGGAAGAACGGGATATCAAGCTCGACACTACCACCATGGTGAAAGGTATACCAAGCATTCATGGTACTACATACATGCATTTAATTCAAATTCGTGTTACTTTCCTTTTCTTGTTGTTTCTCGGTGCTTGTGTGTTTTTGTCGTTGCTTGTGGTTCCCTTTTTCTTTTCTCTTTTGTGTTGACTCTCTCCTTAGTGAGAGTTTGGTGAGAAGAGTGTCGAGTGTTTGGTGAGTTGTGAGGGTCGAGCTACTTCTGGCGAGTTGCTTGGAGGTGTTTTGGTCCCGTTGAGCTTGGTGGTAGCTTTTAGGAGGTCCGTTCGGGGCTCAACGATGTCTACGGGTGTTAGATGGAAGGCTAACCTGTTTATATCCTTCGTAGAGGTGGTTGATTATTCTAGGACGGTGCGACATGCTTTGTGGCTTGCGCTTAGGATGACCGAAGGGTCGGGCCAAGCTTTGTAAAACGGGAGTGGACTCGAAATTTCTAAAACTTGGTTGGTTTTGGCCTTCGGCCCTAAATCTTTCTTTCTATATATAGTAACACGGGTTAAAACCTTTTTGGAATGCAAAAACCACGCCCGGTTCATGAAGAATTTTAGAATTTGAATATGCTATGCTCTTACTTATACGTGCATGTGCATGTGGTAGCCCCCTCACCAGTCTTTAGGACTGACCCTCGTTGCTTCTTTTCTTTTTCCCCTTATTCTTGAGCTTTGTAGGTTCTCGGTTGGGAGTTGGTGTTAGGCGGTGGTCGTCTTTCGTGTCTTGGGTCGTTTGTTCGAGTCTCATGCATTCTCTTGTAGTTGATTCTGTATTTCTAAAGTTTAAAACTTATGTATATTAATACGATTCGATTTGGAAAGCATGAGATTTGATTTAAGTATTCAAGTAATATGATATGTATAATTGTTCTAAATGATTTGGCTACTATGTATAATTGTTTATATGGATCCTATTGCTTCCGCACTTTTGATTGAAATTTGTTGCGCACTCTGTATTAGGGTCTAGACCGCCTAGCTTAGGGTTTTGTTTTTGTTTGTCTCCGTTCGCTGTAGTTTGATACGTGTCCGGAGTCTTTCTTTCGTTACACGTATCGAGCTACGGTGCGGGGGATGTGGCACCCTTCGCTCCGGGGTGTTACAATATATATATCTTGAAAACCCTAACCTAGCTTCATTTCAAACTTCATTTCACACAAGACATATCATTCATGGAGAGCTTCAAAGGAGAATGAAGATCTAAGACTTTCCCACATCTTCAAGAGCTCATATCTCCCTCATTTCTTCATCATTTCAACAGCCAAGGTAAGCTAAGGATTTCCCTTGATGTGTATTTCATTTCTATCCATGAATCTAAGCATGAAATTGAATATATGAGCTTGTATGAGGAAGTCTTGTGAAAATGGTGATTTATGCACAACTTGAAGAATATGGCCTATATGATGAACCATTTAGTTCTTGATCATGAATATGTGTTTCTCCATGTTGAATATGTGTTATAGTTGTTGATGGTATGATAGGGAGTGAGTTTGAATGCATCTTGCCATGGTTGAAGCTTAATTTTCATGAAAATGGATTGTATGAGTTTTGGCCAAAATCACCCTTGTTCTTGAGCTAAATTGATATTTATGTGATAAGCATGATTTATTTGATAGTATATATAATTTTCGTGGAAATTTAATGGTTTAATTCATGTGAAATCGGCCATTTTTTGCCATAGCCTTGTCTTACTCGAAGCTGTCATGTTTCTGTTCCCAGTTCAGGGTCGGAACGGCCATTCCCGTTTATGTCTTGTGGCAGGAATGGCCCTTCCGGGCTAGGGCTGATATCAGAGCCAGTGATGGGAACGACAGTTCCCATTTTGTGCTTCAGCTCGGAACGGCTGTTCCGGGCAACGCTGATGGGAAGGGCCATTCCCAGTTTTGCCTTGTGGTGGGAATGGCCATTCCCGTTGACTGATGTGTTAGTGTATGATTTTCTTATGCTTTTAATTGATTTCTTATGCCTCTTAATGATTAGATCTTAATTAATTTGCATGTTTCGATATGAATTCATATTATATGATATGATATGACTCAAATTGTATTTCTAAACTTTAAATACCTCATTTAATTGCATGATTTGAATGAATACTTGGATTATGCTATGTGACCTACTTGATGCACATCATTCCATAATGCATACCACTCATGCTTGTGCTCGTCGTGCATCTTAATTGGTTCACATAGAGTCTAAGTCTTGGGCTATTGTGCGATTTGTTTCAGAGTTTGTTGCCGGTGGTGATCTCGAGGCTTAGGGGTGTTTGTTCCCCACACTCTTTCCTTCCAGCACCGGGTGAGGTTTAGGAT
Organism: Lantana camara; assembly: GCA_037501455.1. Classification (NCBI taxonomy): domain Eukaryota; kingdom Viridiplantae; phylum Streptophyta; class Magnoliopsida; order Lamiales; family Verbenaceae; genus Lantana; species Lantana camara. The sequence goes on along the minus strand of CM074860.1, from coordinate 47,457,213 downwards.
TTTTGTATAGTTAAGCGACCTATGACCTTAATATGATGATTTCAATCCTTGCATGCGTTTATATACTATATATGATTAGATATGTGTTGGATATGATATGATTATGACCTTGTGGACCATCCTTGGTTTTGGAAATTAAGTATTAAGGCATATATAAGATATTTTGGAAAATTCTGATATGTTATGATTTGTAGCGAGTTGGCCATGAAATACTGGCATCTGTATGTATGTATGTATGTGGATCCGAGGAGCTGTGGGTAAGGGGCCCCCGGGACGGTTAGGGCCATCGGGGATAAACCTGTGCAGTTCCATTTGAGATATCATTGCGCCACTCAGGGAGATAGGGGAGGCGTGATATCTTGAGCCTTCGGTGTACAGCCGGGGAGGGTACTTGTGGGTTCGCTACCCCTTCTGAGCGAGTATATATGGATGGTTAGGGCTAACGCGTGGCTCTTCCATCACCGGAGTAGAGGATGGATTGATTCTGCTTTATGTTCTGTTCTGTTATGAGGAGTAAAGGTTGGAAGCTCGTACTCGCCGACCATATGATATGTTAGGTATGGAATTATGAATATGGATAGAGTCTTTATGAAAATGGTTTCTAAACTTATATCTATTTGGGTTATTTTGAAATGTTTTGGTATGCAACACCTATCCTCTGTTCATGAGCCCATCCTTTTTTTCTGTGCTATGCTCTTTATATACATATATTGTGGATGTGCGTTAGCCCCTTCACTCAGTCAGTTGACTGACCCCTCATTTTATCTTTTAGTTGCAGGTTTTCTCTTGGCTTGAGCTAGGTGGAAGTGAGGCTTCTGAGTCACACTTATCGGTTTAGGTGGAGTTAGGATGCATTTGTCGCATACTCTATTTATGTTATGTATTTCCGTTTCGTACTTGGAACTTATATTATGATTACTTAAACTAGAACCCGTGTGGGGTTAGTATGCTGGTATTTGGATATTGTGATGATACTTATGCTGATGATGACTATGTTGGATTATGAATTGATATTCGGCACTAGGTATCTATGCTAGTTGAACCCGTCACCTGCTTTGTATGTTGATTTAATTGCTTCTGCTATTTGTTGTTGTTGGTTTTTTCTTCCGCACTCTGAGTTTGTCGAGTTAGCTCTGCCTAGCCTAGTGTGTGAGTTGGTCTACCGTTCGTTATGATTCGGATTCGGGCATAGACTTCCTATTTCATGACCGGGTCTGGGTCCTAGTGCGGGGGATGTGGTATCCTCCCTCTAGGGTGCTACATCTAATATATAAATATATAGTATATTCGTATACGGGTGATAAATCATCACATTTAGGCAATAGGTCGATTAAATAAAGGAAAAGATCCTAAACCTCACCTTTTACCAAAAGTGCTCGGGGACGAGCGTTGAAGGCCAAGAAGAGGCTAAATGGTGGATCTGACAGCTCTCGCACTCAAATCTAAAATGAGCAAACACATACTCAAGACTTAGACTCGATCATGAACCAATTAGACGCACGACAATGCATACGAATGCAAGTGGATGCAATGCAAGTCATATAAATTCACACTTAGGCATAACGGAGCAAGGAAATAAATATCACATTAAGAATTTGAGAATTCAACTTAAATCATATCAAATAAACTCATAATATATCATATTATAGCATACCATAAGCGTTCATAAGTTTAAAATGCATAAAGGAGATAACTACACAAGAAAAGATTACACGTTTCACTTAAGACATATCGAATCATAACTCGCTCAAATCATATCAAATAAATTCAAAAATCAACTACAAATAAATTAGCACACAATAATACATGTTAGCAAAGCTTAGGGATCATATTAGGGGTGGGAGAGACTCAAACAAGCTAAAAGAAACAAGAAAACAAAGTTCGGGCAAAAAAAGTGCCGCTGCCCTAAATCCACCACGGTCGATTTTTTTCAAAGGAAAATCCACAATCATGGATTTAAGGCAGATGGTTCGGAGAAGGGTCTGCCTCAAATCCACCCCCTTGGATTATTTGCAAAGCAAAATCCACGGTCGTGGATTAAGGCCAAGGGCCAAAAACACGAAGAAAAACTTGCAAAATCTCAGGAAAACTCATCTTAAACCAAAGCAACAACAAATGGACATTAAATGGTGTAAGCATACAACAAATACATGCAAGAAAACATACTAAATCAGCTCCATACATGTAACTTCGAACCGGGAAAGAAATTGAACAAAGAATCAAGAGTTTCATCAAATTCTCCCAAGCACCTAAAAGAGCATTAATGGAAATTGAATATACAACCAACTACTACTAAATAGAAGAAATTAAAAGCAATAAAGGAATCAAGAAGATCAATATTTCTATCTCCAAACTCATGAAAGGTAAGGGATGCATTGTTCCTTCAAAAATTGCACATAACCTAACTATTCATGACCCCAAACAAATGTCATGATCTCCAACATTAAAACATGATATAAGGAGAGTAAAATAATCATAACACCAAGAAGATCAAAATTCCTAACTTACCTCGAAGAAATGAAGCAAGAAAAGCTTAAAACTTGAGCTTGAGGATCAACAATGGAGGGGATGAGCATGGAGTTCTCTTCTTCTCTTTCCTTCTCTTCCTTGGTTCAAAATTCAAGAGAAATGAGAGAGGGATGGCTGATATTTGGGTTAAAAGTCAATGCTAGGGTAAGGGTTAGGTTCCAAAGTCTCCAAGTAGGCTTATAGGCACGTATTAGGTACATAGGGTGGAAATCTGCGTCGTTTGGGATCAAAACGGCATCGAAAAAGTACAAGGCTTGTTCCATTCTCTCCAAATCGTCGATTTGAGTACAACGGCAAAGACAAAACTCGAATCCGAGTTCTTGAACTCAAGTTACGGAAGAATGACTCAAGGGTGGCCAAATTGCAAATTGGCCCAAAAGTTTGAACAAAGGTTCAATTGAGTCCAAACAAAATCAAACAAGTCCCAAAACAAGTTTAAAACATACAATTAAGTCTAAGAATCATGTAATTCACGTATTACACAAATTAGGCATGCTCTGGTTCAAATTCCAAAAATCTCAAACGTTCAAATAAGGAAAATCGAATCAAATATTTCACATAGTTCATATATGAATTGAATAGTGAAAAGAATTCAAATAGGATGCATAAATTAAATATGAAAAAAAATCGTAAATACAGAAATCAAACTCACACGTGGCAATAACCTATATGTGCATGCAGACGGGGTGTCAAAATCTCCCCCCCTTAAGAGAACCTGGGACGGGGTGTCAAAATCTCCCCTCCCCCCCTAAGAGAACCTGGTCCCCAGGTTCTTCTGCTCAAGCAACTTCCCGTATTCATCCCATGTCCGAGGTTCATGACGTCCCCGCAAGGATTAGCCCGGTAAGGTCTTCCAGCACATGGGGTTTGATCAAATCTTGAAGTCTTGATGCAGTAACTCTACACAACTTGATCCGGCTAGGAGTAGTCTAAATGTCTCGCACGATAGGAGGGTCCAAATTGATTCATCACCTACCGTTTGATCTGTTCCTACTAACTCAAAAGCTCGGTGTTACACGAATGGCGTAGTTACCTGACTCTCACCACGCACACCTTCCAAGGCGGAGGTCTTCCCCAAAATGTCAACCTTCAGTTTGCTACTTACCTCGAGAGTCCGTTGTTCTCGACCCTCAACTTACCACACTCTCGTACTCTCAAAACAACACTCGGGACGAGTAAGCAATCAACAATTATCAAATAGCCATAAGAAAATAATTAAATAATCCAAATTGCAATTTAACAATGCATGATGAGCGTGCCATGAATGATTTATATACCGTTCACCATTGTGGAATTACTGGATATTTAGATGATTAGGTGACTAGCTAAAATTGATGTTGTGCGGTTTGTGGCTTGGCAATCTCGATCTCAAGCTTTCTCGATAAATCTTAATGTACTATATGATTACTCCACTAACTCTGTCTTTCTAATCCTTATATCCGCCTAGTGTGTTCTCCAGATTCCCTAACCAACCCCCTTGTGGCGGTGAGAAATTGTTAGGGTTGATCTTTTTTGAGAGCTTCCTCCTACTCTTTGTCAATTATTCCGTCCCACGCTCGGTCAAAAGGTGTAATAGCACATCCTAGGTGGCTTCGGACAATGCCTTGACAAATTCTCGAATTCCTTTAAAACCCCACGGTCTTCAAAATCTTCGTGAATCTTCTTACATCAACTTGTATATCTTCACGGTCCGAGATTGCGATTCCTTGTATCCAATTCTTCTATGTCCATGGAATTAGTCTCCTGACTTCATCCTAATAATTGGTCTCCCATTGTTGTTCCGAATCTTCACCTAGTTATCACCTCGATGGAAGTCCCCTGGTTTTACTCTTTACGAATTCGAATTGATTGTATAACTTGTCCTTTATTGACTCACACTTAGGTACATGATTTCCTTCTAAAACTCTTTGCCTTTCTTTATCGTTTCTATTTGTTTCTTCATATCTCCCAATTTGACTTCACAACATGACAAATTCAACTTGGATCTATCCAATCCATCCCGAAGATAGAACTTCTCGCATCTTGGTTTCTCCATAGACTTGGAATCACTGTAATGATCGGTTCTTTTTAACTGCTCCCCATTCAACTTTTTCCCTACCCGAAATCCGAGGTGTCTCAATTCTCTCTCTTGCACGAGCTTGACTTCTAATAAATTGGTTTAATTGGAAACTCTTCCTTCATGGTCCGTACTGGTCATTATCCCCTAGCCCTATGATATTCGAGCCTTCTCCGACAATCTTTGTTACTTATCCCCTTAAAGAACCTATATTAGATTGAGTCCTCTAGAAGATCATTACTCATCATTGATCTGAATCTCGAATTAGAATATTTCCAAGATCTTTCCTTTGCTCTTTTCTCGGGTTAGATGATCCCGTGGAATCTGATTCAAATTCCTCTAGAATCGGGAGTTATTCATTGCCCTCCTAGGAATTTAGATTGAATACTTGTTCCCGGATCGCGGTTTCAATTCTCCCTTCAACACTTCCTTCATTACTCATCATTAAAGAATCCTTCCCTTGTCATAGTGTCCTTGGCTTTCTTGCTATTATCTCCTCTAAATCCTTTGAATTTTTAACTTCTTCTTACCCCCAGTTCTCATTACTACGAGGAAAAACTTCACTTGGAGGTGTAGAGATTTCATACATGCTATCACGAAGACATGGAACTTATGTATGCCGGGTTAGATTTGTTTATTTTATGCATCACGTTACCACCCACTAAAGCAAGAAAACAACAAGTAATAACAATACATAAAGAAATACAATGAGCACATAAGAATTGTACTTCAGGAATGGGTGCACTCGAGGAGGCCTGAGAATCCCTTATGGTGAATCGAGGTAATTTTCCATGCATCTTGATGGGTAAGGAGAGCAATTAGTTGCCTTGGTTGTCTATATGATTCGGTAGAAAGATGTTAACCTGCAATGCACAAGCTAGGAGAAAATACAACGCATGCGGTTAGTGAGTGGTTATGAGACATAGTTAAAGTAATAAACGCAAGTAAAATGTAAGAATGCGACATATAAGGAATTGAAAACGAAATTTAAAACACATAATTCAAGAAGTTTCATACAAATTAATGTAATGCACACATTATCACGTTGTTCCTAAGTCGTACGACTAGACTTGGCACAACACGACACTAGAACTCCGGTTTTGCAACTCGGAGCTCTGATACCACTTTAGGATGTGACGCCCGGAGCGGTGGGCCACCACATCCTCTGTACCTAAACTCGAACCCACATATGAAATGAAAGTCCGTACATGAGCCCAAGTCTAAGCGAACGGGGACCTACACACACACACTAGGCTAAGCGGGGCTAAAGAGAGACAGAGCGCGCAACAAAAACAATTAAACAAATATGCGGAAGCAAATAACATGATCCAAAAGAATATACAAATATACATGGCCATTCTGGCCCAAAATACACCAATTATTCAAAGTTCTCCAAAGTACAATTTAATTCAAATACATATCAAAATATTCGAATGATGCGAGCATGAAATGCATACTCAATCTAAACCCGAAAGTACGACACGACCACGACGCACTTTCCCGCCTAGCTCGAGCAGACCTGCAACTAAAGGTGGGAAAAGAGAGGGGTCAATTACAACTCGACTGAGTGAGGGGGCTAACGTATACCCACACACTATATAAATATAGAGTAAAGCACATAATAATCAAAAGATTATGAACCGGGAGTAGGGTTTTGCATACCAAACCAATTTCGGAACAAACTTATATATTCCATATCATTAAGGAAACACGATTTCCTTATTCACGTGATTCGTAATCAAGTGTCTGGTCACTTAGTGAGGTCTTGGTTCTCTTACTTGAGCAACCATCCATTTCATCATACCATATGATAATGGGGTTGTTTCATGCTAGGAACTTCATCTACCTATTAGATGGAGTTTCTTACCCAAACACTTAACTTAGTGGTATTCAATACGACTAAGTATTCAACTTTGTGGTCGAATCTATTGTGCCTCTCGATTGGAACTCTTTCCAAAGCACTGTACTGCCATCTAGGCAGATTGCGTATCCTCTCATAGATCAAAAATTATCTATGTTTTGATGGTAATGATTACATCAAATAATCCTTTAATGACAAGATCTTTCCCGGACTCATAAAATATATCCTCATTTCTTCTAAAGTACTCAAAGGGTATTTTTTTACAGCAATCCAGTGACCTTCTCTAAGGTTACATTCAGACTAGGCCCATCACGCTATGTGGGAAGCCATATCTTGTCAAGTACATAACATTGCAGACACTATGCACCCTTTTCCCGAAAAGGGTTTTTAGACATTCTAACTTTTTCATAGTCATTTTAGGATACATCCTCTTCAAAAGAGATGTTCCATTATCCATTGGAAATTCTGTAGGAATCTTCCATACTAAACCAATTTAGTACAACATTTATGTACCTCGACTCTGATAATCCTATTATTCTCGTAAATCTATCTCCATAGATATTTGTCTCGAGAATGTAGGATCTATCACCAAGATCTTTCATCTCAAAATGGTTCCAAACCATGCTTTGGTGACTTTAATGTCATCATTCGCATTCCTAATGAGAAGGATGTCATCTCTGCAAAGTACCAAAATTTGAACTTTTAGTCTCTAATACTTTCTTGTACACGCTTTGTTCGAATTTCAAGTTATATAACTTTGACTATTTCACTAATTCGAATACTATAATTCCTAGAAGCCTGATCCAGTTTTGTAAATTGGTCATTTTGTGTCTGCAAACCTTTTGTTTACTCCCACTAAATGTTAAATCAATGGATGTTCCATATTTATGACTTCATCAATCTCATATTGATAAGACAAGCTTGATCCCATCAACTAGTTCAACTAATGTCCAAACTTAGTTTCACTATATGGAATCCATTTCAGATTTCATAATTGTTTTCACTGCTCAGATTCCAAATCTGACAGCGTCTCCCGGTAGGGTAAATGGATCAGTATCCACTTTAGAAGATTTCATGGTGAAAACCATATTATCTTACAAGCTATATAGGAATACATCCTGAACGAATCGATGGAGGAGAGTTCACTCGTGTACTATCTCTTAAAATTGGCTAAGTTTTATCAGAATGGTTCATCTCTTCTTATTTTTGGCGTGGGTTAAAAACCTTTTGAAGTCTTTATGCTTACCTTTCTTTTCTCTTAGGAACGATTCCTTAAGAAAGGTATACTCGTTAAAATAAACAACATTTGTTCAGAAGAATCGCATAAACAATATTCTATATTGTTTGCATAGACTTGAACCAGTTTCAATCTTCTCTGTCAATTTCTCCTTCAATTAAGAAGACTCAAGAGAGATACATTCTTTGGAACAAACAATATTTGTTCCAAAAAAATTGCAAAGACAATACTACATATTGTTCATATGAACTTGAACTTGTTTCAAGTATCTCCCACTGTCTTCTTCTCTTAAGAAGACTCCCACTGTCCTCTCCATATAAGAAGACAATCCCAAGATTCTAAGATAAGAATTATTAGGTAATTTTGAAAGCCACAATTTATAGTGCATTTAAGGGACTGATTTGGAATGTGCAAGATTCAAAATTCTAACTTCGTATTCTGAAGCATGGGTTTAGAACGAAAGTAAATCAGTAAGCCTCGACAAGGAATGAACCATATCCTATAGGATTATGTTCCTTCATTCAAAAATACCAAGTTATTCTTGAATGAGCTTACTGAGGGATAATCCTATTATCTCTAAGATGACTAAGGAATTAGTCACTAAGATATCTGCTATGCAGCACCGTGGAGCGCAGAGCACTACATCCCGCACTCCATAACCCGACACGTGTAACGAAATGGAACCTCCGCACATGCACCAAGCTACGGCGAATGGGTGACAAATAAAATCTCACCTAGGCTAGGCGGTCTAGTCCCTAATCCAGAGTGCACGAAATAAGCAAATTCACATGCGGAAGCACCAGGATTTCAAATTCAAACAAACATGCTATTACATTACGGATACAATAATTCAAGTTATACATGCTATCTCCAAAACAATCAAATTAATTCATACAAATTCCAAAGTTCGAGAATTTAAATCATAATTTATACATAATTTCAGAAATAAAGATGTAAGATATGCAGAAGACTCTACTAATGACTCAAACACTCGAAAATTAAATACCGCCGCCTAGCTCGAACCAACAACCTGCACCTGCAACTTCGGAGATAAAAAGGGGAAAAAGAAAACAACGAGGAGGGGTCAGTCCTAATGACTGGTGAGGGGGCCAACACACTCACACATAGTATAAATAAGAGTAGAGCATATTCAAATTAGAAAGTTCATAAACCGGGGCGTGGTTTTTACATTCTAAAACATTTTAGCCCGTGATAGTAAATATAAAGAGAATTTAGGGCCAAAAGCCCAAAAAAAACCAAATTTTAGCAATTATAAATCCACTCCCGTTTCACGAACCATATTCGTAATCAAAATCAAAAGACTCGGCGAGAACGAGTTTCTAACCAACCTTACTCCGTTCATAATCATAAGAAATCAAATCACATAAACCTACCACTTCTCCGGCGATGGAAGGGGTCGTACGCGCCCCTAACCATCTAACGGTTGAGGGGAGTGCTTAATGCTTCTCCAACCCTCGGACTCCACCCCCAACCAAACCTCCTGGTGGGTTTCGGTACATCCTTTCTGACATGTGGAGGCCATGCTTAGGGGTAGACCCGACGGCCCGACACCGTCCCGGGGCTCCTTCACACAAACCTCCGGGACCCAGTTCTTAATTCATAAATCATAATTTTTGAAATTTCATAATTTCTTTAGGACTTATATTTCAAAGTCAAAATCTCATTGTTTTCAAATAACATTCACACATACTGTAACAGCCCAAAACAGGGCCTGGAAGAAAACGGTAAACTAAGGGCATTGGTAAAGCGTTTATAGATCGTGATCCAACTTTATAAACCTTCTTGCATTGCATTCTTACATGAACTTTGTGCTCATATGTGATCTGATATGTTTTAAGGGGGAATTCTTGACCTTCTATACAGTTTACTATTCATTTTCCAAGACTATATTACCCAATGCTTCAGTGGAACCCTAGAGGTTCATATCACATGTTTTTCTATCCTTTGAACTTGTTTTCAAAGCTCCGGAAACGGTCCTTGAACCATAAGGGCATTTTGGGAACTTACCGACCAAAGTTACTATTCATCTAAAAATCAGCTTTTGATTCTGATATCTTTCCTACCCAAGTTTACAGTCAAATCGATCCTTGAGTCGAGACGAGTCTATTGAAATCAATCTTGACTTGAAAATCTATTCCGAACTTTGTTTTATTGAAAATGGTTACGAAAAATCCTAGTTCACTATTTCTGCTACGAACGGTTTTCATTCGGAAAATATTTTCTCTTCGGATTTGCATTACTCGAGCTATTTCAAGATTTTTGAGATGTTTTACAGCCCTTGATTCAAACCCTAGCTTGAAATTTTGAAGCGTACGTATGTACGTAAGAATTCACTATTCATTCTACGTTTTCAACTTTCTATCGACAAAACGTTTTATAGTCGATATTGGATTCAAAACGCTTCTCGATTTATTTCTTGAATTTTGGAAACAATCCGGACTCGAAAATCATTGTCGAAATTCGTTTTTCACTCGTGTTCAGTTTCGGGCTCAAAACTTTTATTCACTAAAACTAATGTATCTTTTAAACGGTAAATCCGATTTCGATGTATGAATATGCGTTTCGAAGCTAATTTTTTCTCGGATGGAATGGTTATATTTCCAGACACTCACCTTCACATGTTGGAGCCGAAATTACCGAAATACCCCCCAGCAGTCCCATTTTAGCTTCAAGAACAAAGTTAGCTTCCAAGAGAAGTTTTACCATTTTGCCCTCCTACCCTTACCTATACTTTTATTACAAGGTGAGGGGCTCCCCAACAACTATAAATAGAGCCCTCATGCCATTCATTTTCCTTGCTCAGTGTTGTGTTAACAACTCCCTTTCTTCCTCCCTCTCTCCCCCTCTTGCCGTGAGGCTCCCCCCAATTGGTAGGTTAGATGTTGTTTTATTTTATGTTATGTTTTAGTTTTGTTTATGTTTTTATCTTATGGTATGTTTATATTATGTTTAGGTTAGGTCTTAGGGTCTTCCCTAAGATATATAGGATTTTATTTTAAGCATTTATTATATAGTTTTTATGATATGTTTTTTAGTAGTGAATTATGATTTAATTGTTTAGTATATGCTATGAAATGTTATGAATTGCTTTAGTATATGGTATGATCATGTTATGGAGCTATTATATGATGATAATTGATGCATGATTATGATATTTAATTTATGTTCAAGCATGTTATGCAATGGAATAGTAACCTATGATCAATTATATTATAACTTGTTACATGTTACTATATGGTCTCAATTGATAAATGTTACATGATTAATGGTCTTGATGTGTTATGACTTATGTCTATGATATGTTATTACATTGTTACAATGTTACATGACTCATATGTTATGACTTGAGCTTATAATATGATATGGATTAATGGAATAGTACTTGATCATATGTTATACACTTTGATAGTGTCACATGTTATAACCTAAGATAGAATAGTGTTTCGTAACTTGATGTTATGCTTTAATTAGACCTCTTAACCATAGGTTATGCCTTTAACCTAGATCACACTTGCTTATTATAACATGAACTTGAAACTATCGGTTATAATTGAGATCATAATTGAATTAGGGTGTGTGTATGTGTGCATGTCGTGTGTGTGTGAGTGTGTGAGTGTGTGTGCATGAGTGTGTGTTTAGTGTGTGGGTTTGACCCAACCCTTTGACCCGACAAGTGAATAGTAACCTGTGAATAGTAATCCGTGAATAGTAATCTAGAATAGTAACTGTGAATAGTGCTTTTGAATAGTAAAAGTGAATTAAAACTTGTGCTTTCTTAATAGACATTTGCACTTAGGGTTTTCAAATCCGGGGTCTAAAATGTGATTTCAAAATGTGTTTTCTTTTGAGGACTTATTTTATAACCTTAAGGTATACGTTTAGGATTCATAATTTGATTAATTCCTAATCGGTTATACTTAGATCATAGTCCCGCGTTAATGATAACTCACTTTAAGGTTTGTGTGTTATCCTTCTCTAATACCTTAAATGGTATTACTCTCTTGTCATTACATGTTTTGTACTTGTTTTATATGTTTATATGCGTCGTTATAGAAGTGTGTCTTAGTTCTTAAGCTCACCTTAGTACACACTTACAGGAGTTAAGGTTGAGCACTGGAATCCCCAGGGCACTGCATAATCTATCCTACCTACTGTTACTAATAGGTGAGGTTAAAAATATTTTGAACTGGAACCATGAATACTTAAAGATTCAATTGTTTTGAAACTCTAAGCCTAGTGCTTTACATTCTTGTTTTGAAATACCCTTTGTAACAGCCCGAAAACCCGCCTGTCGATATTGTCCGCTTTGGTGGGCTAAGCGACACCACCCTCACGGTTTTGTTCTTCCCAGTGGAATTTAAGCCCAAAGGCGCCCACCCAGGAAAAGGCCTCAACAAGGGAAAGGTATCCACCCCCTAATAAAGGAGGGTTTGTTCCCCTCTCCAATCGATGTGGGACAAGCACCTTAGGCTATTACAGTCTACCTCCTAAGAGGGCCCAGCGTCCTCGCTGGCACATCGGTCCGGGCCCCGGCTCTGATACCATTTGTAACAGCCCAAAGACCCGCCGTTCGATATTATCCACTTTGGCCAAGGGTAGACCCCAAGGGCCTCACGGTTTTAGGTTTCGAGCCACTGGTATAACCCAGTGCACCCAGAAGGCCTCTACTCAGGGGAGAGGGATCCACTACTTATAAAGCAGCTTCAAACCACTCTCCAATCCGATGTGGGACAAGCACCTTAGGCTATTACAGTCCACTGTAATAGCCTAAGGTGCTTGTCCCACATCGATTAGAGAGGGGAACAAAGCCTCCTTTATAAGGGGGTGGATACCTTTCCCTTGTTGAGGCCTTTTCCTGGGTGGGCGCCTTTGGGCTTAAATTCCACCAGGAAGAACAAAACCGTGAGGGTGGTGTCGCTTAGCCCACCAAAGCGGACAATGTCGACAGGCGGGTTTTCGGGCTGTTACAAATGGTATTAGAGCTAGGGGCCCGGATTCGGTGTGCCAGCGAGGACGCTGGGCCCTTATGGGAGGGGTGGACTGTAAGGCTCAAAGTGCTTGTCCCACATCGGATTGGAGAGTGGTTTGAACCTGCTTTATAAGTAGTGGATCCCTCTCCCCTGAGTAGAGGCCTTTTGGGTGCACTGGGTTATACCAGTGGCTCGAAACGTAAAACCGTGAGGCGCTTGGGGTCTACCCTTGGCCAAAGCGGACAATATCGAACGGTGGGTCTTTGGGCTGTTACACCCTTTATAAGGGATGATTCTTCAAAGAACCCAGACCTATCCATATTCATTGATCAAGGGCACATGTTTTCAAAGTAATGCATCAATGGTTCATGTTTTCAAAGTAGTGCATCAATGGTTCAATGTTTTCAAAGTATTGCAACAATGGTTCAATGGTTCAATGCATATGTTCAATGGTTCATACATTCGGATTTATTCTGGATGTCAACAATAGTGCAAGCAATCAATGGTTAATGTATGGGCCCGGCGGTTATGTGTAAAGGTGATGCTCGGGAGGTGAGCGCCAACGACATCACTAATACCGACCGCCACACTTGGCGATTGACACCGACTTTAATCAGGAGGTTTGGTTAAGTCAGGACAATTGTCGAGAATGGACCACAAATCTATTCCCAAATCAATGGTTAATGGTCACCTAGGGGTCGCTCCCCGAAGTGAAACTTGGAGGAGGATGGTGCATGTGTGTATGTGTTAGGGTATTTTTGATCTCGGTCCGACACCCTATTAATGGTCATGTTTTTTGGAGTAAGGATGGAGAAGCCTAGCTTGCGGGCATCAATGTTTTCATAAAGTTGGTTCATATCTTGCAAAGTTGTTCCCTACCCTTATCCTGTTTTATGAAAATCATATGAACTAAATCATAGCATATGTGTGCGCGTGTGATAGCATTCATGAAAGTGTTTTGAAAACTCTCATTTCTTATAGCATTGCATTAAAGGGTTTTATCACTTGAACTTATTCTTAAGTTCTTCATTAAAGCTTTGCATTAAAGGTTTTACCTTATGAACTTTACTTCAAACGTTCACTTCAAGTACTTTCTTTTAAAGATATCCCTCACTTAGTCACTTTGACTAATACCTCTACCTGTTTTCTGGCCTCATGGTTTCAGGTCTTGCAGCCGCAGTCTAGAGGTATCTTGAAGCTCTAGAGTGTTCATTTTGTTTGAGTCAGGACTTTACTTTATTAATCTATTTTGTGTCCTGCATATGTTATATGGCTGCATTGATACCTTGCTTTAATGCTTTTGTAATAATCCTTCTGCTACTTGGATACTGCTACAATTGCTATCATATTGCGACGCCCCGACTTTTTGGCCGTACAGGTATGACGTAAGTGTTTCCCAAATTGCGCGAAATGATTATTTTTACGTGTTTATATAGTTAGTTTTATTTTAATTATATTAGATGTTAATAATGTTGATTATGTTAATGATTATATCCTAAATTATTTAATATTAAGTATTTTTGTGGAATTCATATCAAATTGATATTTATTGCATAAATCGAACCGAGTGCAACGTGAATTAACTTCCCGAACTTGATTTAATTTCTTCTATGGCCTTACTTGCTCATTTTCATGAATGTTGGGACTTGATTGTGTTGGACTTAAATGATCACCTATCTTGGAATTGTGGCTAATTGCATAACTTAATAAACGGGAGGACTTAATAGCAATTTGAGCATTTCTTCTTGATACATAGCAGCATATCACGTACCATCACATTTTCATTTCATACAAAACATTTCATATCTTTGTTCTTGCTTTCCTTGCTCAACCGAACCAAAACCTTTGTGAAGGAGTAGGGAGAATTCATCATCCAAGTATCATTTGTGTGGGATTTGTGATCATTGAAGCATCATCATCAACATCACTTCATCTCTTCTTCCATTTCTTTCATTTAAGGTAATTTTGGTGATTTGATGAATTCTTGAATTGAATGTGTTAGTTAGGGCTTTGGTATGAATTGGTTGAATTGAGAACTTATTGTTGGAAGCATGTTTGTGAACTTTGAGCTTAAGTTTGATGTATATATTATGAAGTTTATGAGCTTAGATCATAGGTTGACATATGGGTTTGTAATGAATGATTCTTGATGATCTAGCTTGGAAATATGTGTTTTTATGAATTGTTATTGATCTATTTGTATGCTAGTAGGTGTGTATCATGATAATTGAACATCTAAACGTGAGTTTGATCCAATTGGAGTGTTTTAGTTTTGGTACGTTATTGTTCTACTGTTGTGCTCTGTTTTTTTTTCTGCTGCGTGCTTTTGACACGGGCGTGTCATCTTTTTCTCCTTCAGAATGACACGGGGGTGCACGATTGTCTGGTTCCACTGTACTGGGACACGGGGGTGTCACGGTTTGCTTTGTAATGGTGACACGGGCGTGTCACCGTCTGAATTTCTTGCATGTGTGTACGTTGCATGCATGTGGTGTATATATATATATTTATTATATAGTTATATATGTTTAGTAAATATTAAACATTATTTGAGTTAATTTGATTGAAAAGGTGGGATTGTGAATTCTAATGAATGATCGAATGACTTGAATATATGATTTAACTCCTTAATAGTGCACATGAACATAATCTTATCTTTACATTTTCATATCATGAGCATTGCATTGCCGAGCGTCTTATTTGGTCATATTGAGTCTCACTTCACCGTTCTCGCACAGATTTTGATCCTATTGGAGACCAGGCCGGTCCGTGAGGCTCTTGTGCTTCCTCTGTCGTTTTGAGGTGGGTTTCTCTTCTATGTAGATATAAGACCCTGTATATACCTTCAATGTGAAAGTTTTCGACCAAAATTATATATATAGAGAGAGTCGTTTTAAAGAGTAAATGTTTTCAACGTAAAGCCTTGTTTTATAAATCCTACCCAATGTTTTGGCGAGAATGAATGAATGCACGAATGGGGCACAGGGACTTAGTGTGAGTGGCTATCCGGGGAGGCATGGGCCGACGGTGATCCCTCACACTAGTTCCACCAATGAACGGCGTAACCGGACCTCGTTAGGAGTTAGCGAGGAATGGACGCTGAGCGCCATCTGGGGAGTCATGTTCCCCTTTTGGTCAATGAATGGGTGGTCGGGCCTTGCAAACCCACCACCAACCCGGAGGAAGAAGGTGTAAATGCTAATGAATGTGTACAAAAGAAGGATTTACATGAAAAGAATGAATGAATGAATGTTTAAATGGTTTACACAAGGTGTTGGTTGGAGATAATGCATGCCCACTCGCCGGGCCAATAACGACCTAATGTTAATGAATCGTTATAATCCCTTTTGATGATTTCTATTCACCCACTTGGGCAATTCTTTAAAAACTTCATTTGGGATTATAACCTGCATGTGAATGTTTAATTACCGCCGAAAATTATATTTATGCCCTGTTTTTATACCCACCAGTCCCTTTTGGACTGAACCTGTTTGGTTTTCAGTTGTTTTATGCAGGTGTCGAGGGAGCTTGGCGGGAATACGAGTCCTAGGTCTTGCATTCGTCTCTAGCTCTGTATTTTGGGTCTTACACTTGCATACTCTTACTTTTGGTTATTGTATATGGATATTATATTGGAGCGTACTTGTTTGAGCCGTGATGGCAATTGGTGATGTATATGACTTATTTTTGGAGCTGTGATGCTCATTGTGTATATATTTAACGTATGTTCAGTTATTGCTTCCGCTTTAATGTTTAACTCCGATTTTATGGTTCAAGGGTTAGTCCCACCTAGCATAGAGTGTGTGTATGTCCCCGTTCGCCGTGATTTAGCTCGGGTATGGATCGTTCATTTCATATTCGGGTCGGGTCTCGGTGAGGGGGATGTGACACCTTGTAACATCCCGATCGTCCGATTTATAAGGTACGCCACGTTTCAACCTTTTTATGTGTTTAATTATGTGATTTTATGTTTTTCGTGGCCCTATTTTGAACTCTTTTAGAGTTTAGGGGCCCCTTTGTAATTTTCTCTTTTAGGGGTTTTTCGGTTATTTCTCGGTCGATCGAGTTTTTGACCATTTTGACCCCTTCAACGCGTTCGGGGCATCGAGACGAGTCCATAGACTCTAAGTTTGCCCAATTCTGACGTCGTTTGCCCCTTCCAACGTTCGTTTTTCGCGCGAGGACCCGGGATAAAACACCCGGATCCTCGTTTAACGTGTCATAACGCAGCAGACTTCAGCTCTCTTCCTCTCTGCCGCGATTTTCACTGTACACACACACCCGAGGTGTGATTTCACAAACATCACCAAACTCGCTCGTTTCTCGACGGAATTCGATGATCCATTAGTCCATTTCGATTATCTCGACAACGCGGTCACAACCGTCCCAAGAACTCGACCAACCGACAAGCGGTGGCGGAGATACGGTGGAATTTCAGACGCTGCTGGAGAAGGTGGCGGAGCCACCACTTCGTCGCCCATTCGCCGCGACTTCGGGCCATTTTCCGGCGACACGCGCCATACACCCAAAAAGAAGGCTTCCTGGCATTTCTTCTGACGTAGGCGGCGCCGCCATCGGGGTGGCGGTTGGGCCACACGCGCCGGCCGAAGCTCGCGCCGGCCGAAGCTCGTGGCGGCAGTGGCGCGGCACTGTAGCGGCGGGTTTTACCGCCTTTCGGCGGCTTTTTCGGACCAAGGTTGGTGTTTCCTACCCTTTTTCGACCCCCTTAGTTCATTTCCGGCATCGTTTTCACCGAATTTTGGCCGTAGGTGGTAGTTCCGGGGAGGCGCGCGGCTGCAGGAACTTCGGCAGCCAACTGGGGCCTTTTTCGGTCATCTTTTGGCCTCGGGCCCTTCACGAAAGTTGTTCGGAACGACGAGAACTAGTGGCCTTTGATCACACGATTCCTGATTCGGCCAATTGGCGGTGGATCATGGTGGCACAGTGGCGGTGCAGCGGCGGCGCCACCTCCGGGGATTTTTCCGGCAAGAAAGCTTAGGGCTTTCGTAAATGTGACACCCCAATTTTTTGGCAAGCCAGGTACGACGTCGCGAGAGAGTTTAATTCAGTAATTATGTGATTTATGTGACGTCACATGCCAACGTGTCAACGTGTAATTTTATTATGTGCGCATTAGAATTTATTAAATGTACTTGGACTCAATTGTCCAATAATTGCTCTTTAAGAACCTAATTTTAGTTAGGGTGTTTGAGCCCTCCTGGCTACCTTAATTCGAATTTGAATTCTAAGTTCACAATTGGATTCATTTCGATGATTTGGGTCCAACGGGACTAGCCTTACCTTTTTCTGAGGCCGTTTGACCTCTCTACCAATTTAATTTCTAACCGAGTGAACCGAACCGGTTTTCTTGGCCTTAATAAACCAAACCAACTCTCTTCTCCCTCATTCTTGCTCCATCATTCCACAAGAGAAAAGGAAGAGAAAAGAAGGGTTTCCTCCATCTTCAACCTTGAGCTCAAGCCTCATCTCAATTTCTCGTCCAATCAACAATCCGAGGTAAGATTTGAACTCCACTCGTCGTGTGTTTCATTTTCTTCCGATAAAATTTTATTTTCTTTGCTTCATTCCTTGCTCTTGGAGAAGAAGATGAATTGTACAAGATATGTGGAATTTGCTTCCTTGCTCTCATACTTGAATTAAACAATCCAAGATTTATATATATTGTTTCTTTGAGCTTTCTTGTTGCATAATTGTAACAATTCTTGTGGCTAGTTGTGTATTTGCATGAAAGTCCATTGTTGGAGCTTGAATATGCTTTAATGGCAACTTGTTTAATTCTTGTTTTCATGCCTTGAGATTAAGATAAGGTTAATTACATCTAGACCCCTTCTGAGTTTAATATATTACAATTGAATCCCTGTTAGTTATTTTATTACAGTTTGACCCCTTCTAAAATTTCGAAATTGCTAAACGGTGAAGAAAAGGTACGATTCCGTTAAATATTTCACGTTATATTCCAAATAATTGCGTTATATTCCAAATAATTTTGAAATGACCATTATCTTTGGTTCTAAGATCATGTTTTATAAAAGTAGGAAAAAAAATCATGTCTTTTTAGAATAAATAAACGGTTAAACAAACGATTATTTCACAATTATTTTGAATATAATGGTTATTTCACAACTATTTGGAACATTCCGTGAAATATTTGACGAAATTGTATCTTTTCTTCACCGTTTAGTAATTTCAAAATTTTAGAAGGGGTCAAACTGTAATAAAATGATTAACAGGGGTCCAATTGTAATATACTAAACTCGGAAGGGGTCTAGATGTAATTAACCCGATTAAGATATATGTTAGAGCATGCATACATGAACTTATGCCTTGAATTCGGGGTATTTTGGTTGAGGTTTGAGGTGGTTTTGGGGAATTTTAGTTTCTCCCGTGTTTAGCCCTGTTTTTGCTGCGTTTTTCTTGCCCATAACATCTACCCGGGCTGGTAGATTTTTGCCCACAAAACTACCCGGGCGGGTAGTTTAGTACAAAAGGTTTCTGCACCTTCTCTCCCCGGCCGGGTAAATTTTCGCCTTGTTTTTCCCCGGTCGGGTACTCCCTCATACGACCTCTGATTGACCTGATTTTTGTGCCGTTGGAAACCTTTTGAAGTCTAGAACAAACTCCAATTGGACTCACCTCATTATCTTTTATAATTTGTGAGATATAATCAATTATTTTTGGTGTCGCCACGTTACCGACAATCTGCTTTCGCCCAACTTTAAGCTTACTCCATTTTCACCTCGCTTTGAACCACAAGTCGAGCCACGTACCATTTTAAAGATGTATGTGTCTAGTTTCATTTCCAATAAACAAAACTTGATTCAAACTTCTATAACTCGAGATATTCCAGTTTTCCTACCACTTGTGCATTTTCGAAAACTGTTACCTTTTGCCAAACTTTGCCAAAACCCGTCTTATCGCTTTCCTTTCACCTCCTCGACCTCTTATTTGACTTACATGCATTGTTTACATGCCTAATTGAATGATTAAATTATTTATGTGTCTAAATGACATTACTTGTGCTCATGAACACGATCACACCATTTCATGACATAATTATGATTTAATGCTTATTGAATCATGCCATAACATGATGCACAACTTCATGAACATCGTCGTGCGTCCTACTTGGTGTCATTATTGAGTCGTGTCTCACAAGTGCACCGTGTTTCCTTTCTTGTACAGTGTTCTCCTCGGTGGAGATGTTTATGGTTCGTGGTCTTTCTTTCTTGGTCCTTCTTACACACTTGGAGGTGAGGGTTTTCTTTATAAACGACCTATAACCTTGCATGAATTAAAAGTATGCCAAATGGTTTTCATATTAAAGTTGACCATATCTTTTATACCGGAAATGATTTATAAACTGTATAGTGTTAATCCTGGCCTGTTTTGCGAGATGTTCCTGATTGCCCCCGACTTTCCTGGTGCTGGGCTAGCCGTTGTGGATCTTGTACCTGTTCTTGGGGCCCAGGGGCTTGTGTATTGAGGGAACCGGGGAGGCATCGGGCCGACGGTGAAATCTTGCACAGGTCCCCTCCTGTTGTACTACCTTGATACCCACCAGGAGGTTTGGTGGGAGATGGGGCTCCGATTTGAGGGAGTCATAAACCCGAAGATCACCCTGATGCGCGGATGTGGAGGTTAGCTACCAGCCACATTGCACCCGGAGAAAGGAGATTAATTTGTACTTGTTGTTCCCGCCTGATAATTAATTATAACTCTTGTTTCCTGATTACCTGCTTGTACCTGTCATTTAATAAGTGAAAAGAGGAGTCCAGGATGGATTAATTACCCGTTATCGCCGGGTCCCCTAAAATGTTAAACATAGATATCCGTAACCTCTGGTATGTCTCAGTCCCTGTTCAGCACCGGAGCTCGTGGATCGTATAGGTAAAGTGCGCATACACAGAGGCGTACGGATATCGACACATGCATATTATATCTCGTTTACGTGACTTGCATGCCCTGACATAATTCCACCCGTACGTATTGATTTAATCTTGATTCCTGTCTCCTGTTTATTTAATCCTAAAACGTATAGTGGAATTATGCCTGCCTGATTTCCTGATTATATATATATATATGCGTGTGTGCCCCTTCACTCAGTCAGTTGGCTGACCCCTCCCTCTCGTTCTTTTTAGTCTTGTCTTGCAGGTTCTGTGGTCGTTAGGCGGGAGTCTTCTGAGGTTCTTGTTCGAGTCTTGGTCCTGTTTGCACTGCTTTGTACCGTACCTTTATTTCCTTCTTGTAACTGGGCTATGTAAGCCACTCTATGTTGTTATTACTTTATTAAATTCGTGACAGGTTTCTAGGGCCCTAGTTGAACCCATTTATATGTTATTGCATTGTACTGAATTCGGGACAGGTTAGAACAGGTTTACCTGATTAATTGAACCTGTATTTACATTCTTGTATGAATTGAAATTTTATACTGGTTAGTGATTGCATGATTACATTGCTTCCGTATTCTTTGTTTCGTTGAATTGATTGGTACAGGGTCTAGTCCCGCCTAACAGGTTGTTTTTTTTATTCTGTCTCCGTTCGCCGTGAGCTTGGTTCATGTATGGACTCCCATTTCATAGGTGGACCGGGCTCTCGGTGCGGGGGATGTGGTGCCCTCTGTTCGGGGTGTCACATCCTAAGGTGGTATCAGAGCTCCAGGTTATAAAACCAGAGTTCTAGAGTCGTGTCATGTCGAGTCTAGGTCGTACGGCTTAGAAACTACTTGATAACGTGAGCATTGCATTGACCTTGAGCACGGAATTGCATTCCTTTTTGAACCTTGTTGAATTAATTTCTGCTTATTGCATTGCATTCATGCCTTTCGTGTTGAAAATGTGACATAAGCATGCACTAATCGCATGCATATATCCTTCGAATGAGTTATAATTTATAGGTATGAAGATAATATCAAACCACGGCCAATCTCTACAATAACAATGGTTTATCATAAGCTCAATTCTCAGGCATAGAAAGTATAAGGAATGTACCGGGGAGTATATACAGGAATCTTAGATTCAAGACCTTCTCCGATCAAGCTACGACTCAAAGGTAGAATCCGGAACTGGAGACCGAGGTATAAGGGAAAAGCTTGCATAATCTATTGGAGATGGTGAATCCGGGGTGAAGTTATGTTTTATAAGAATCGACACCTACCCTCATATTATAGAAGTTAGTCAACCGAATCCCCTAGGATCATTCGTTCAAGAGAGAAATGAAGAAATCTCGAAGGTACTTTAGTTCGAGGTTCGAATTAGTGAATAAGCGGTGATAATCAAGAGAACTCAAGGCAAAATCGGTTGATGAGAGATAAGCAACAAGGGACGTTGAGGAAGAGCTTCCAAGTGAATCAAGTTATTTGAATTCTAGTCCGGGATAGAAGATTCAAGATATAACAAGGATCGTGAATGGTGAACAATAGGGATCGTCAAGGAGGAAGTTATGTTTGGACTTGTGGGAGGAGAAGAGGTGATTTGTGGCACTTCGGGTTTCGAGTAAGAAAGAGTTTGGCCTGAGATGCTTTGGCTTTCGACTAAGATGGAAATGAGTCGGGAAGGGGTTAGAGAAAGCGAAGTAATGTGGTAAATACAAGTTCATTGAAAGTGACAATGCTTAGGACAGGATTTGAGTTCATCTTCCACATCCAAGCTGAATTGTCGTATTGTGAGGTCGAAGTGGGAAATATAGAACAACAAATGGAAACAATAAAGAAAGGCAAAGAATCCTTAGAAGGAGATTACGTGCTCAAGTGTAAGCAAGTAAACGACAAATTCTACTATCGATTCGGATTCATAATGGAAATCAAGGGGACTTCATTCGAGGTGACACTAGGAGAAAGATTTGGGATATCGAGTGGAAGAACAATTATTAGGAAAAAGTCAAGACACTAAAACCATGGACGTAGAAGAATTTGGGTTCAAGAGGTCTTGATCTCGGACTACAAGTTGATGCAAGGAGATCCATAGAAATCTTGAAGACCGTGGGAAAACAAGAAATGATCAACAAATCCAAGCAAGCCCCGTGACTAGAGAAATAAGGACTAGCCACTAAGTTCAAAACTTACCATAACGGTGACAGGTTTGAAACATTCATGGCACGTGCATCATACGACATTTTGAATTATTTTTACTCTTCTTTAATTCTATGCGTTGTGCATCTCTATTTGCCCTGATTGCCCTAATGTGTTGCATAATTAAATGGTATGTGCATTGGCATCTTAACCCATCATGCATTGTACAGTGTTTACTTGATAGGAATTTTTCCTCCAAACTCATTCGTCATGTGTTACTTCAACCGAGTCATTGTTGAATCAAGGTAAGAAGAATTTTGGATTGCAGAGTTTGAGGAAGGAAAGAGGAAATACCAAGGCTCGGGAAAGTAGAATTTGATTTGAACAAAGGAAATAGATTGTTCTCTCTACGGATCATTCCAAAGTCAATATGACCTTGGTTTGTGAAGCATTAGTGCAAGTCTAAGGAATTTGGATAGGAGTTCTTAAGGGGGAGAGCATGATTGGGAGATGATTTAGAAATCCTTAGATGTGCTCTAGTGGATTATTCTTAGAGGGAACAATGAAAATGAAATGAAAGGGTTAACAAGTAATCGGATCTTTATGAAAGATGCATGATGAAGGGAAGATAGAGCACCCGATAAGATCCCAAGACTGAATTGGGAAGATCAAGCAAGTAATGGAGTACAATAAAAAAGCTATGGAAATGTGGTAGTGAAAATGAATGTCAAGGTTGGAAAAGAGACATGGGCTTCAAGGGACGAAGACAGGTATTCGGGGAATGCTCGGGAAATGAAGTAACAAGACCGAGTCCTAATGTTGCGCCGTTACATCTTACTATGGGAGATATGCAAACTTAAGTTTGCCATGATTGGACATATTGTATCTGGATTATTGTGTCTTATAATTTAAAGATGATGGGACCGTGAAGAATTCACAAAATCGATGTGAAAGGATAGATCGAGGATAATCTTGATTGCCGACTCAAGTTAATTTATAATGGATTTTGCAAGAAGCGGTAAGGAAGGTAGTGAATAAATGAAGTTGAGTCAATCGCTATACTTGGCAATCGACATAGGGAGAGAAAATTCAACCGTGGGCTTTGGAAGCAGAATAAGTAGGAAAGATCGTAACATGAGCAAGATGGGTTATTGGCTCGTCAATTATTTTCCATAATGAGCCGAGAATGCTAATAGGGTTCGAGATGGGCATCCGAACTATTTGGGGCAAGCTCGAGCATCCAAGGAAGGGCGAATGAGACTGTGGTAAAGAATGAATTGAATGGATTAACATCATGAGACTTCCAAGATTGGAACTTTGGACCATGGTATTTGATAAAGGTAAGAGAATTAAATGCGGAACTTCGAATCGTGGGGGCTAGCAAGGGTAAAAGAATAAATTGTGGGCGAAGACCAAGTGATCATCGAAGAATCAAATACATCGGGGGTTATGAAAACAAGACTCTATGAGCAAAGGAACCATCAACAATGAAATAAAGTAGCTTTCGGATTCACTACAATGAAAACCTCCAAACAATGGTGAACGGTACATTAATCATACATATCACGTGCATCATGCATTCCTTAATTCCTGTTGTGTGTAATCGTTTGTTAGTTGGTTTTGGAGTGAGTGAGTGCCTTAGTAACACGGTAAGACGAGGGTCGTGCCGTGCAATGGACTTTACAACGGGTCTTTGGAGACCCTATTTAGAAGCTAATAGCCGTTCAAGAAATCAACTTCAATCCATGAAGTTGATGAGTTGATAGGAGACCCATTTCGTGATTGGAGAACGAGTGGTGGAGGTTCGTTAACTAATCCACTCGTGATGCCGAGTTGTGGGATGGTTTGGATGGACTCAAACGGTGGGAGTTGAATCTTTTATGACCCTCATATCGTGCGAGACGTTCTGACTACTCATAATCGGATCAAGTTCGTGAGCAGCTTGAGGTGAAGACCCTTCGTGCTTGAAGACTCTTCTCTGAACTAATTCCTGTGGGGAGGTCGCGAACCCCGCGTGGGATGAACACGGAGAGGTTTTGCTTAGAGTCCAGTACTCGAGGTAGTGGACCTGAGGACAGGTCCTTGTTAAGGGGGAGAGGTTGTGACACCCCAGTTTTCCGGCAAGCCAGGTACGACGTCGCGACAGAGTTTAATTCAGTAATTATGTGATTTATGTGACGTCACATGCCAACGTGTCAACGTGTAATTTTATTATTTGCGCATTAGAATTTTTAAATGAACTTGGACTCAATTGTCCAATAATTGCTCGTTAAGAACCTAATTTTAGTTAGGGTGTTTGAGCCCTCGTGGCTACCTTGAGCTCGAGAATTCGAAGTTGAATTCTAAGTTCACAATTGGATTCATTTCTACGATTTGGGTCCAACGGGACTAGCCTTACCTTTTTCTAAGGCCGTTTGACCTCTCTACCAATTTAATTTCTAACCGAGTGAACCGAACCCGTCTTGAACTGAACCGAACCGAACCGGTTTTCTTGGCCTTAATAAACCAAACCAACTCTCTTCTCCCTCATTCTTGCTCCATCGTTCCACAAGAGAAAGGAAGGGTTTCCTCCATCTTCAACCTTGAGCTCGAGCCTCGTCTTAATTTCTCATCCAATCAACAATCCAAGGTAAGATTTGAACTCCACTCCTCGTGTGTTTCATTTTCTTCCGATTAAATCTTGTTTTCTTTGCTTCATTCCTTGCTCTTGGAGAAGAAGATGAATAGTACAAGATATGTGAAATTTGCTTCCTTTCTCTCATACTTGAATTAAACAATCCAAGATTTATATATATTGTTTCTTTGAGCTTTCTTGTTGCATAATTGTAACAATTCTTGTGGCTAGTTGTTTATTTGCATGAAAGTCCATTTTTGGAGCTTGAATATGCTTTAATGGCAACTTGTTTAATTCTTGTTTTCATGCCTTGAGATTAAGATATATGTTAGAGCATGCATACATGAACTTATGCCTTGAATTTGGGGTATTTTGGTTGAGGTTTGAGGTGGTTTTGGGGAATTTTGGTGTCTCCCGTGTTTAGAACTGTTTTTGCAGCGTTTTTCTTGCCCAGAACATCTACCCGGGCTGGTAGATTTTTGCCCACAAAACTACCCGGGCGGGTAGTTTAGTACAGAAGGTTTCTGCACCTTCTCTCCCCGGCCGGATAAATTTCCGCCTTGTTTTTCCCCGGCCGGGTACTCCCTCATACGACCTTCGATTGACCTGATTTTTGAGCCGTTGGAAAAATTTGAAGTCTAGAACAACCTCCAATTAGAATCACCTCATTATCATTTATAATTTGTGAGATATAATCAATTCTTTTTGGTGTCTCCACGTTACCCACAATCTGCTTTCGCCCAACTTTAAGCTTACGCCATTTTCACCTCGCTTTGAACCACAAGTCGAGCCACATACCATTTTAAAGATCTATGTGTCTAGTTTCATTTCCAACAAACAAAACTCAATTCAAACTTCTATAACTCGATATATTCCAGTTTTCCTACCACTTGCGCATTTTCGAAAACTGTTACCTTTTGCCAAACTTTGCCAAAACCCGTCTTATCGCTTTCCTTTCACCTCCTCGACCTCTTATTTAACTTACATGCATTGTTTACATGCCTAATTGAATGATTAAATTATTTATGTGTCTAAATGACATTACTTGTGCTCATGAACACGATCACACCATTTCATGACATAATTATGATTTAATGCTTATTGAATCATGCCATAACATGATGCACCACTTCATGAACATCGCCGTGCGTCCTACTTGGTGTCATTATTGAGTCGTGTCTCACAAGTGCATCGTGTTTCCTTTCTTGTACAGTGTTCTCCTCGGTGGAGATGTTTGTGGTTCGTGGTCTTTCTTTCTTGGTCCTTCTTGCACACTAAGAGGTGAGGGTTTTCTTTATAAACGACCTATAACCTTGCATGAATTAAAAGTATGCCAAATGGTTTTCATATTAAAGTTGACCATATCTTTTATACCGGCTATGTACCGGAAATGATTTATAAACTGTATAGTGTTAATCCTGGCCTGTTTTGCGAGATATTCCTGATTGCCCCCGGCTTTCGTAGCGCTGGGCTAGCCGGTGTGGATCTTGTACCTGTTCTTGGGGCCCAGGGGCTTGTGTATTGAGGGAACCGGGGAGGCATCGGGCCGACAGTGAACTCTTGCACAGGTCCCCTCCTGTTGTACTACCCTGATACCGACCAAGAGGTTTGGTGGGAGATGGGGCTCTGATCTGAGGGAGTCATGAACCCGAAGACAACCCTGATGCGCGGATGTAGAGGTTAGCTACCGGCCACATTGCACCCGGAGAAAGGAGATTAATTGGTACTTGTTGTTCCCGCCTGATAATTAATTATAACTCTTGTTTCCTGATTACCTTCTTGTACCTGTCATTTAATAAGTGAAAAGAGGAGTCCAGGATGGATTAATTACCCGTTCTCGCCGGGTCCCCTAAAATGTTAAACATAGATATCCGTAACCTCTGGTATGTCTGAGTCCCTGTTCAGCACCGGAGCTCGTGGATCGTATAGGTAAAGTGGATATCAACAGAGGCGTACGGATATCGACACATGCATATTATATCTCATTTACGTGACTTGCATGCCCTGACATAATTCCACCAGTACGTATTGATTTAATCTTGATTCCTGTCTCCTGTTTATTTAATCCTAAAACGTATAGTGGAATTATGCCTGCCTGATTTCCTGATTATATATATATATATATATATGCGTGTGTGCCCCCTTCACTCAGTCAGTTGGCTGACCCTTCCCTCTCGTTCTTTTTAGTCTTGTCTTGCAGGTTCTGTGGTTGTTAGGCGGGAGTCTTTTGAGGTTCTTGTTCGAGTCTTGGTCCTGTTTGAACTGCTTCATACCGTACCTTTATTTCCTGCTTGTAACTGGGTTATGTAAGCCACTCTGTGTTGTTATTACTTTATTGAATTCAGGACAGGTTTCTAGGGCCCTAGTTGAACCCATTTATATGTTATTGCATTGTACTGAATTCGAGACAGGTTAGAACAGGTTTACCTGATTAGTTGAAACCGTATTTACATTCTTGTATGAATTGAAATTTTATACTGGTTAGTGATTGCATGATTACATTGCTTCCGTATTCTTTGTTTCGTTGAATTGATTGGTACAGGGTCTAGTCCCGCTAACAGGTTATTTTTTTTATTCTGTCTCCGTTCGCCGTGAGCTTGATTCATGTATAGACTCCCATTTCATGGGTGGACCGGGCTCTCGGTGCGGGGATGTGGTGCCCTCCGTTCGGGGTGTCACGGTAAAGCTCGTCACGGGTAAGCCGATGCCTCTTTCGGATCTCATTTTGGTTCACCGGTTTGAAAGGAATTGAAGTTTGAAGATTTTAGGGTTTTCGTGTTCTTGGATTTTAAATTGGAGACAATTGGCTTGGAATTTGCAGAAATTGATCGAGGAATTGGATTCCTTGCACGGGTGATTTTTTGGGATTTTTTCGGCATGTTCCGGTGGCGGCCGAACGGCGACCGGCCACTGTTCCGGCAGCTCCGGAAGCGGCGCTCCAGCGACCTTCGGACAGCTTGTCCGCTTCGTCGTGCTGAGTCCAACACCACTTTCTGTTCGTCAATCGTACCGTACCTTTATTTGTGTATTTGGGACATATTTGAATTTATTGTTTAAATGCAAATTAATTGTCATATGCTTGAATTGTTGATCGAAATGAATTCCATTGTCTACGAAATCATGTATGATATAAAATATGATAAGCTTGGACTTGTAATTTGCGATTTGAACTTCAATTTATTGAATCTATGCTAATTGATTAGATTAGAGGCGGTGTTTGTGTAATTTTTGAAACAGGATGAATTTGTTTGATTTGATTAGTTCAACCTTGATAATTGAATCCGTTATGTGATATATGAATCGGGTATGCCATGAATGAATTATCTGAACTTAGCATGGTTAGAATTTAATATGTAATTTCGTGAGCTTTAAATGAAATTTGAAACATGCTATTATATGATTTGTTTGGCTTTGTAATACGTATAAGTTTATGAAACGTTATATGTGAATTTAATTTGATTGCTTTGTAAATGTGTAATATATGAATTGATATGAAATAAAGTGAATTCCATTGCCTTTCGAGTTCCCTTATTTGCATTAATTGTGCTTATGGGCATACCTTAATGTTTGGTTTTGCTTGAAATTAATATGAATTTGAATCCTGCTTATGTGATTGAATTTGCCGTGCGTCCCTGTATGGTTGTCTGTTTGAGTCTGAGCTTTGTGGTCTGTTTTCTGTGTTCAGTTGGTTCAGGTGCACCCTGGGTGGTGACAAGTGAGTCGTGTAGGTTCCGGGGTGAACCATCTGCGGTGTCTTCGGCTGTGTTTGGTGCCAGGTGAGGTTAGGATACAGTTATACCCTATTGCAATGTGCCCGTTTTCGAATGTGTGCGGTTTATAAGCCTTGTATATACGTAGATATGTGTGAAATATGTACTTTGATGGTTTTGTCATAAGTTTGAAAGTAAGAAACGCTATGTACGAGCCTATGTATGCTTAGCTTTAGTATGTTATGATTTCTAGGTCAGTCTGCGTGATATGTACGTACAATATGATAAGTACGATATGCATGAGAGAAGTCTGTCTGTCTGTGTGTGTGTCGGGTTAAGTTTCTGATATATGTCTGTTTGTCTGTGTGTTTGGGCCCCGGAGAATGGTATGGTAATCTCGGGTCGGCCGTGGGGTCGCCGAGCTCTTCCATCAACATTTTCCTTTTGAGAGTCTCACCTAACCTCGGGAGGTTTGGGGTAGGGTGTTTCTCTTGAGCCGGCGGAACTAACCGTCGAAGGTTTCAAGGCCGTAATTAAGCCTTGTCTCGTGTGATTTTTGGATAGTTAGGGCCGTCAACCCTTGTATCACCCGTTGTGCAGGTTGGAACTTGTTTTCTTTTGCTTTGTGTTGTCCGTTTGTTTCTGGAAGTTTGGAGATGTGATTCGTACCCGCCGAGTTTCGTTATGTCTGTCGGTTATAAGTTCGTGAAACTGGGGTAGACTCTTAATCAAGATAAAAATTGGATTTTTTTATTAAACTAATAAGTTATGTTTTGATACGTGTGCTAATTCTGCATGAGTTGAACGTATGTTTCGAGATATGCTTAAGCTAAGTTTTGTTCGTTATGTTTTGATAAGTCACCCTATATATTTACTATCACGGGAAACTGTTTTGGCGTGCAAAAACTAACCCCGGGTTCACGAACGTTGCCTCTTTTGCGTGCTGTGCTCTATATATATGTAGGTGTGTGTGGGTAGCCCCTCGCTCAGTCTTTGGACTGACCCCTCGCCGTTTATGTTTTTAGTTGCAGGTTCAGGTCGTTGGAGTTCGTGCTAGGCGGCGGTGTGTTGTGTCTGTCAAGTCTGTGTCTGTTCGTTTAAGTTTGTTAAGTATTTTATTCTGATTTATGATTCGTAAATTCTGTATAAGATATGTTCTGTGCATGTTGGGAATCTATGATATGAATGTTTGGAATTCGGGACAGGTTAGGACAGGTGCTCGGATTAGTTGAACCCGTTTTGATGTGTACTTATTCGGGACAGGTTAGGACAGGTTTGCTGAACTAGTCGAACCCGTATATTTGATTCTAATGTATGTACTACGTTGTATGCTTGGTGTGTAAAATTTTTTGTAAGTTGGCATTTTGTGCTACTTCCGCTGTCATGTTTTGCATATTTTCTTTTGTACAGGGTTAGATACCGCCTAGCTAGTGCGTGTGTTTTGTTTGTCACCCGTTCGCTGTGACTTGGTGCATGTGCGGACCTTCCATTTTGTACACGTGTCGGGTTATAATACGAGGGATGTGGCGCCTCACGTGTGGGGTGTTACACACCTTGCGCTCGGGTGTTACACATATGCTCCCGTGATAATGTTCAATTGATATAGTAATGTTAATAGTCTCTTCTGCTTAATGATCAGTACTTACTTGTTTACATGCCATCACGCACATGTTTTGAAAAGTTTTAAAATACGCTAATTTTCCGCTGCATAAGCCACATTGTTAAACACTGTTATTGTTAATCGTTAATGCACATGCCGTTCGCTGGGGTATTTCTTGAGTGATGGCTCACACCATTACTTGAGGTGTGCTTCAGTGCGGGGGTTAGGGCTCCGGTCTCTACCAGCAAAGTGGGGGCGCTACAGCCTGAAGTGCTATCAGAACGCCAGGTTAAGTAAGAAGAGACTCGACCTGGATTGCTCACATCATGGAAGATTGTTTGGACTTGCATGGTTCTATCTTCTGGTGTTCATATCCGTGGTTCTCTGTATAGCCATGGTAGTTTCGCCACATCTTGATCTGAATCAGTAGCAGATAGATGAGGCCTTTTTCGAGCAGTTCGAGGATTCACGCACTGTGGTTATTTCTTGCCATCAAGGAACAGAGGCAGGACTAGGACCAATCCGATGGAGGTAGTGATGGATCTGATGATGATGAGGCTGATCTAGCAGGGCATGGGCAGGATTGTTTTGGCGAAGGGGATGTATAGCTATGGTAGAAGATCCCCGAATTTTGGAACCACGGAGGACAGATTTCAGACGACATGGAACTACAAGAGGTATTTTGCACTTGGTTTGGACGAATGGTAAGGCCTGAATGGGAGTCAACTCGATGGTATCGGGTCCTCCTTATTTTAAATTTTGTTTAAAAATGTGGCCTAATGTTGAAATTTTTTTCCAAACTTTACACATTTATGACACTTTACGGCTTTACAATGGATATCTGTTTACTGCTTTCCATAACTGTCATTGCATGAGTCTTAGAGTTGCTTCAAGATACCATTAGGGCCGTTATAGGATCATGTCATTTCATTTATTGTTATCATATTTGATATGTTATACATGTTCGTGAATTGTCAATGGTAATGGATAATGGAACAATGGATCAATGTTGATATGCTGTTCATGCTTATAAGTTGCTCTTGCCTATGTGGTAATGTGATAATGGATTATTGTTAATATGTTGCTGTGGGAATGTCTTATTCTCATGATTATGTATGACTACATGCAAATGTGAATACGTGGTTACCAATTATGTGAATCATCCTTACTATCATGCATTATACACATGTCTAAATGCTTGAAACTTCAGTATCATCATGCCACCGAGAAGAGCACCACGTGATCGCGTACCACCACCGCCACCCCAAAGAGAAGTCAAGCCACTACGGGATGTCACACCGCCAAGGGATGTCACGCCATCACCTCCTAGAAGGGAGGAAGTTCCAGATTTAGCTGATGTATTACGACAATTCGTGAGGGTTTGCAATTCTCCTAATGGGAAAACACTAGAGAAGTTTCTAAGAATGAACCCGCCTAAGTTTTATGGCGAACCCCATGACTTGAAGGCTGAAAATTGGTTAACTAATCTCGAAAAGATCTTCGAAGCTATGGATATCTACCCTGAAGATCGTGAACGAGTTCAATATGCTGCATTTCTAATGGAAGGAGCGGCGTTCAACTGGTGGAGGCATACTCAGAACATGTGGATAGAGAACAACGTTGATGGAAACTGGACTGAGTTTGTGAAGGAGTTTCAGCAGAAATACACTCCCAAGGTAACACGTGATGCAAGAGAAGCTGAATTTAAGAATTTGGTCCAAGGATCCATGAACGTGATGGAGTATGAAGCTAAGTTTGTCAGGTTGATTAAATATGCACCCCATATTCTGAGTGATGAGCGTCGCAAGACTAAAAGTTTCGTTGATGGTCTGAAACCTGAGCTCCGTTGGGCACTAGCTTCTTTCGATGTCGAGACCTACACTAGAGAAGTTGACAAAGCGTTGAAAGTCGAAGCAGCCCATAAGGATATCCGGATAACGGTTAGTCGTCAAGAGCCTTCTAACCCTAAGACTTTTCAAGGAACAAAGCGACCTGCCGGATCCTCCTTTCAGGGAAATAGGAAGAAACCAATGATGGCACCGCAACAACTTTATAACTAAGGGCATTGGTAAACTAAGGGCATTGGTAAAGTGTTTATAGACCGTGATCCAACTTTATAAACCTTCATGCATTGCATTCTTACATGAACTTTGTGCTCATATGTGATCTGACATGTTTTAAGGGGGAATTCTTGACCTTCGATACAGTTTACTATTCATTTCCCAAGCCTATATTACCCAATGCTTCAATGGAACCGGAGAGGTTCATATCACATGTTTTCCTATCCTTTGAACTTGTTTACCAAGCTCCGGAAACCTTCCTTGAACCATAAGGGCATTTTGGGAACTTACCGACCAAAGTTACTATTCATCTAAAAATGAGCTTTTGATTCTGATATCTTTCCTACCAAAGTTTACACTCAAATTGATCCTTGAGTCGAGACGAGTCTATTGAAATCAATCTTGACTTGAAAATCTATTCCGAACTTTGTTTTATTGAAAGTGGTTACGAAAAATCCTAGTTCACTATTTCTGCTACGGACGGTTTTCATTCGAAAAATGTTTTCTCTTCGGATTTGCATTACTCGAGCTATTTCAAGATTTTTGAGATGTTTTACAGCCCTTGATTCAAACCCTAGCTTGAAATTTTGAGGCGTACGTATGTACGTAAGAATTTACTATTCATTCTACGTTTTCAACTTTCTATCGGCAAAACGTTTTATAGTCGATATTGGATTCAAAATGCTTCTCGATTTATTTCTTGAATTTTGGAAACAATCCGGACTCGAAAATCATTCTCGAAATTCGTTTTTCACTCGTGATGAGTTTCGGGCTCAAAACTTTTATTCACTAAAACTAATGTATCTTTTAAACGGTAAATCCGATTTCGACGTATGAATATGCGTTTCGAAGCTAATTTTTGCCCGGATGGAATGGTTATATTTCAAGACACTCACCTTCACGTTTTGGAGCTGAAATTACCGAAATACCCCCCAGCAGTCCCATTTTAGCTTCAAGAACAAAGTTAGCTTCCAAGAGAAGTTTTACCATTTTGCTCTTCTACCCTTACCTATACTTTTATTACAAGGTGAGGGGCTTCCCAATAACTATAAATAGAGCCCTCATGCCATTCATTTTCCTTGCTCAATGGTGTGTTAACAACTCCCTTTCTTCCTCCCTCTCTCCCTCTCTTGCCGTGAGGCTCCCCCAATTGGTAGGTTAGATGTTGTTTTATTTTATGTTATGTTTTTATTTAGTTTATGTTTTTAGCTTATGGTATATTTATATTATGTTTAGGTTTGGTCTTAGGGTCTTCCCTAAGACATATAGGATTTTATTTTATGCATTTATTATATAGTTTTTATGATATGTTTCTT
Organism: Lantana camara; assembly: GCA_037501455.1. NCBI lineage: Eukaryota > Viridiplantae > Streptophyta > Magnoliopsida > Lamiales > Verbenaceae > Lantana > Lantana camara. The sequence continues at coordinate 47,423,212 of CM074860.1, read as the reverse complement.
AGTAGTGAATTATGATTTAATTGTTTAGTATATGCTATGAAATGTTATGAATTGCTTTAGTATATGGTATGATTATGTTATGGAGCTATTATATGATGATAATTGATGCATGATTATGATATTTAATTTATGTTCAAGCATGTTATGCAATGGAATAGTAACTTATGATCAATTATATTATAACTTGTTACATGTTACTATATGGTCTCAATTGATAAATGTTACATGATTAATGGTCTTGATGTACTATGAATTATGTCTATGATATGTTATTACATTGTTACAATGTTACATGACTCATATGTTATGACTTGAGCTTATAATATGATATGGATTAATGGAATAGTACTTGATCATATGTTATACACTTTGATAGTGTCACACGTTATAACCTAAGATAGAATAGTGTTTCATAACTTGATGTTATACTTTAATTAGACCTCTTAACCATAGGTTATGCCTTTAACCTAGATCACACTTGCTTATTATAACATGAACTTGAAACTATAGGTTATAATCGAGATCATAATTGAATGAGGGTGTGTGTATGTGTGTATGCCGTGTGTGTGTGATTGTGTGTGCATGAGTGTGTGTTTAGTGTGTGGGTTTGACCTGACCCTTTGACCCGACAAGTGAATTGTAACCTGTGAATAGTAATCTGTGAATAGTAATCTGGAATAGTAACTGTGAATACTACTTTTGAATAGTAAAAATGAATTAAAACTTGTGCTTTCTTAATAGACATTTGCACGTAGGGTTTTCAAATCCGGGGTCTAAAATGTGATTTTAAAATGTGTTTTCTTTCGAGGACTTGTTTTATAACCTTAAGGTATACGTTTAGGATTCATAATTTGATTAATTCCTAATCGGTTATACTTAGATCATAGTCCCACATTAATGATAACTCACTTTAAGGATTCCTCTGTGTGTTATCCTTCTCTAATACCTTAAATGGTATTACTCTCTTGTCATTACATGTTCTGTACTTGTTTTATATGTTTATGTGCATCGTTATAGAAGTGTGTCTTAGTTCTTAAGCTCACCTTAGTACGCACTTACAGTAGTTAAGGTTGAGCACTGGAATCCCCAGGGCACTGCATAATCTATCCTACCTACTGTTACTAATAGGTGAGGTTAAAAATATTTTCAACTGGAACCATGAACACTTAAAGATTCAATTTTTGAAACTCTAAGCCTAGTGCTTTACATTCTTGTTTGGAAATACCCTTTATAAGGGATGATTCTTCAAAGAACCCAGACCTATCCATATTCATTGATCAATGGCACATGTTTTCAAAGTAATGCATCAATGGTTCGTGTTTTCAAAGTAGTGCATCAATAGTTCAATGTTTTCAAAGTATTGCATCAATGGTTCAATGGTTCAATGCATATGTTCAATGGTTCATGCATTCGGATTTATTCTGGATGTCATCAATGGAACAAGCAATCAATGGTTAATGGTATGGGCCCGACGGTTATGTGTAGAGGTGATGCTCGGGAGGTGAGCGCCAACGACATCACTAATACCGGCCGCCACACTAGGCGATTGACACCGACTTTAATTAGGAGGTTTGGTTAAGTCAGGACAATTGTCGGGAATAGACCGCAAATGTATTCCCAAATCAATGGTTAATGGTCACCTAGGGGTCGCTCCCCGAAGTGAAACTTGGAGGAGGATGGTGCATGTGTGTATGTGTTAGGGTGTTATTGATCTCGGTCCGACACCCTATTAATATTCATGTTTTCTGGAGTAAGGATGGAGAAGCCTAGCTTGCGGGCATCAATGTTTTCGTAAATTTGGTTCATATCTTGCAAAGTTGTTCCCTACCCTTATCCCGTTTTATGAAAATCATATGAACCAAATCATAGCATATGTGTGCGCGTGTGACAGCATTCATGAAAGTGTTTTGAGAACTCTCATTTCTTATAGCATTGCATTAAAGGGTTTTATCACTTGAACTTATTCCTAAGTTCTTCATTAAAGCTTTGCATTAAAGGTTTTACCTTATGAACTTTACTTCAAACATTTACTTCAAGTACTTTCTTTTAAAGATATCCCTCACTTAGTCACTTTGACTAATACCTCTACCTGTTTTCTGGCCTCATGGTTTCAGGTCTTGCAGCCGCAGTCTAGAGGTATCTTGAAGCTCTAGAGTGTTCATTTTGTTTGAGTCAGGACTTTACTTTATTAATCTATTTTGTGTCCTATATATGTTGTATGGCTGCATTGATACCTTGCTTTAATGCTTTTGTAGCAATCCTTCTGCTATTGGATACTGCTACAATTGCTATCATATGCTCCCGTGATAATGTTCAATTGATATTGGAATGTTAATAGTCTCTTCTGCTTAACGATCAGTACTTGCTTGTTTATATGCCATCACGCACATGTTTTGAAAAGTTTTAAAATACTCTGATTTTCCACTGCATAAGCCACATTGTTAAACACTGTTATTGTTAATCGTTAATGGACATGCCGTTCGCTGGGGTATTTCTTGAGTGATGGCTCACACCATTACTTCAGGGGTGCTTCAGTGCGGGGGTTGGGGCGCCGCTCTCTACCAGCAAAGTGGGGGCGCTACACACACCAACCCTTTTCAAATCAAACAAACGTAAAATTGATTACGTATATATATATAAAAGTGTTTTTCAAATAATTTCATAGCAAAAGGGCCAATTCCCGCAAAATACCAATCAAACACGTATTTACATAAATATATATACGTAAGTCGCATGCAGGCTAAAAATACATATAGAGGTTGTAGGTCGTATTAACTAAAAGAAGAAAACCTCACATTGTCGACCACGCCGGACGCGAGGAACCAAAATACCTCTAAAACACCTCCTCGTCAACCACGAAACGGACCTAAAGACAAAACAAACAACCAAAGACAACCTTAGACTCAACATGAACCACTTAAACGCTCGGCATATGCATATGAATGCAAATGATGCATAAGAGATGCAATGAGATGTCATTTAACGCCTATAAATTCATAACACGTATTATGTTCCATAAATTACGTCGAATAATTTCTTAACCATTCATACACTCCATAAAAAGAGCAAAGAAATATCATGCAAGGCAAGTAAACGAAGTAAGAAGTCACACACGCACGTAGAAGAGCATATAGAGAATATATTGTCATATATCACGTATAAAAGCATCGAATTCACGTCATAAAATTATAATGAAACATGTAACATGTAATTTATGAAGTTAACAATGCATGCATATCATGAAAGGACCATGAGATTACTATGCAAAGCAATGAAACATTACATTGGTTCATGCATGCACGTTTAAGCACATATGGAGCACGTACGTCATTTATTTCATGCAAGAGCATTGAATTTACGTAACAAATTCGTAAATAATCACATAAAACATAATACACAAGTTATTCATGCATAAAAGGCGAGAAAGAATCAAGAAAAACACGTAAAACACAAAGAAATGACGAACGAAACAAGCAAGGGGGAAGCAGTTCGAAACTTCCCCCCAAAAGGGATCGCGGGCACGACCAGACTTCCTCCAGCAAACAAGGCAGCAACAAGTTGAACTCAGGCCAAAAACAATCCACGGCCGCGACCCAAAACCTTCATGTTTTGGTCGCGGGCGACAGCAGCAACAAAAGAGAAAACAACAGCTCAAACCCCTCCAAAACCAACCCAAACTCAACTCAACATGCAAGGGAAAGAATATGAAGAAAATATACATCAATTCTAGGCCAAAAACCATGCTAAAACTGAATCAAATGCAAGGAAAGGGAGAAGGGGATCAAACATGTTCATGTTCATACAAAACTCCAAATTCTTGAATGAAACACCTATGGATCCTAAGCTAGAATACAAATTCGGTTTATACAATTGTTATAGGATATATTAGGTTCAATTAGCATGCATCAAATTCAAAGAAAGCACAAAAGATCATGCAAATTCATCAAATTTGGCCCTAACCCGTACTATTCACCATTTAATCCCAAGCATGCTCAAATGATCAAGAAATTCATCAAAATTGGACTTAAATGAAAGAGGAAGAGATGCAAAAATCAATTCCGGGCTTACCTTTCAAATGTGAGCCGAATCGGATGAGAAACGAGCTTGGAAAGTGAATTTGAAATAGTGCCAATCTCTCTCTCCCTTCTATCTCGGTTGCTGCTGCTTTTTCTCCCCTTTTTCCTACTGAAAATCGAAATGTTACTGAATAGGGTGAAAGTTGGGTGATTTCGGAGTAAGTGGGGCCAAGAATGGGTTGAATTGGTCAAATATTGATCAAGTTATGGCCAAAATGGTAAAATGTGGCGAATCTATCACACGAGGCTCATTCCGGACAAAATACGGGGGTTCAAATGGGTTTAGAAAAATATAAAGTTGGGTTCCATGACTTCCATTATTCGTTGAGAGTCCAACGCTTCTTCCGGAATTTGAATCCGAATTCCTGAGCTTAAGTTATGCCTTGCGGAATACGAGGTGCGCTAAAGCTTGTTAGGCCCTCGAATCCCTAAAATCATAAAATGGTCCATGGCCACCTCAAATGAGTTCAAAAACATATAACGGGCACATAAACAAGTTTTTAAAACACATATTTCATGCATATCACAAAATCACATGATTAGGAGCAAATACGGGGGCATACGGATCAAACCGGGGCAAAATGTTTAAATACGTAACAAATAATACAAATAAATATTCAAGTAAGCACATTAGTAATTAAGTAAACATTTAAAGGCATACATAAATAATTAAATACGTGTACGGCCGGACGAGCGGGATGTTACATGCTATCTCGATCCAATCAAGCTGCCTATATCTTATAACTACCAAGGTTCCTAACCTTACTTATTTTGAAATTCTAATAATTTCACAAAAGTTTCAAAATTCGCACTTCATTAAGTACACACATTCATAATGATCAAACTAACGATTCGGTCTAGTGCTTACATTAAGCAATCCAAAATCACAAGTATGGATCGAAATCCATCATAAGTACGGATCGAAATCCATACAAGATTTGGGACGTCTTGTCGTTTCATATAAACGAGTTTCAGGGAACGTTTCCCTTAAAATAGGATTTTTAGGAAGTTAAGTCTTTGAGTTCATTTTCATAAAATGATCCTAAAATGATTAACTTGCTAATCCTATTTATCTCTAATGTTCCAAAGTTATTCAAAACTTTGTCATCTTACTTACTTATGTTATCTCGTTGTATGTCCAAAATATCAATACTTTGTGTTTTGCATAACAGTTTCTGTCAAATTAACTTAAGACCAGTGAATTCTGATCCTATCAGAATTGCTACAATGAGAGACACACGGAGTATCCTTATACTCTTTGCAGTTCCTTTCCAGGGCCCTAGTTTGCCACTATGGAAGCTAAAGTCTGATCTTTCTTTTAGGCTTTCCCTTCTCTCACCCCTCTATTGGGTTTTAAGGGTTTCTTCTTCTTTGGCCTAGATGCTTTTACCTCAATATGGTTAGAAGAAGAACTAATCATCATTACCTTTTTGTCCTTCATAAGGATGTCTCTTAAGTCATCAACTAATTTGATCAACTATGCTACAGTAGCATCATCTAAGATAGAGCAAAAAGGGGTCTAAAATTGTGACACCCCGTTCTACAGTTCGGTCAGGTAAATTATGTGATTTAATTCCTAATTGCATTTAGGATAGAATTATTTGAATTATGTGACGTAATTGCGTATTTGATTTTAAATTCGTGTTTTGAGATTTTGGGGATTTTGGAATTGAATCGATACCTTTTGAACCGAAACAATTAAACTGGGAAAACCTTGAACCGAACTAGGACCTAAATAAACCGGAGCGAACCACCCCTTATATCCATGAACCCTTCTCTTCCCTTTCATTTATCCAACATATCAAGCAAAAGAGGAAAAGAGAGAAAAAGCTCCCCAAGCCCTCCAAACTTCACAAGCTCATATCTCTTTATATTCTCCGTCAATTTTCGATCCGAAGTAAGTTTCGGAATCCCCACGATCTCCTCTAACTTTCTACCGATCATTTTCTCTTGGTTTTGTGAATTGGTTGAGTTTGGGGAATTGAATGAATAGTAAGTGTTTCATGCCAAATTTGTGATATAGGATTCTTGGATTGATTGGCATGATTTGTGACCTCATTTATATGCTCTATATGATTAATATGTTGCATTTAATTCATGGTTTTGGTTGGGATTGCATTTATTGCTTGGTATCATAAATGAGGTTGGGATGCATTTTGATAGGTTTGCATATTTTTTAGACTTTGGAGCATGATTCTTGGTTGTTTAAGCTTCCTTTGTCGTTGTTATTGCATATGTTGTTATTGTGTAGCATTTTGTTGGACCAAAATTGGTGTTTTGGAGTTTGGGTTCGAACCCCTGTTTTTCCCGTAACTCACTGCCCAGAAATTCAAGTCGAAACGGGTATTTGCGCCCTCTTCGCATTTTGCAAACGGCCATTTTGAGGGTCGGAATTTGAGGCAGTAGGTTCTGAAACGGCCATTTCGGCCTCTAGTGCATTTTGTGTAACAGCCCAAAACAGGGCCTGGATGAAAACAGTAAGTTAAGGCAGTGGTAAAGAGTTTATAGACCGTGATCCAACTTTTTGAATCATCATGCATTGCATTCTTACATGAACTTTGTGCTCGTATTTGTTCTGACATGCTTTAAGGGGGAATTCTTGACCTTTGATACAGTTTACTATTCATAACCCGAGCCTACCTTGTTCATATTGCTACTCGAACCCTAGAGGTTCATCACACATGTTTCCCAATCATTTGAACTTATTTCCCGAACTCAGAAAGTCTTTCTTGAGCCATAAGGGTATTTTTGGAACTTACCGACCAAAGTTACTATTCATCAGAAAATGAGCTTTTGATTCTGATACCTTTTTCAACCCAAGTTACAGTCGAATCGATCCTTGAGTCGAGACGAGTCTTTTGATATTATTCTTGGCTTGGAAATCCATTCCGGAACTTTGTTTTATTGAAAACGTTTTTGAAAACCCTAATTTACTATTCCTTTTACGAACGGTTTTCATTCGGAAAGTGTTTTCTCTTCGGATTTGCACTACTTGAGCTATTTCAAGATTTTTGAGATGTTTTACAACTCTTGATTCAAACCCTAGCTTGAAATTTTGAAGCGTACGTTGGTACGTGAGAATTCACTATTCATCCTACGTTTGAAACTTTTTAACGGTAAAACGTTTTATAGTCGATTTTGGACTCAAAACGCTTCTCGATTTATTTCTTGAATTTTGGAAGCAATCCGGACTTGAAAATCATTCTAGAAAGTCGTTTTTCACTCATGTCGAGTTTCGAGCTCAAAACTTTTATTCACTAAAACTAATGTATCTTTCAAACGGTAAATCCGATTTCGACGAATGAATATGCGTTTCGAAGCAAATTTTCTTGCCGTCGGAATGGTTATACTTCCAGCCACTTATCCTTGAGCCTTGGGGGACGAAATTACAGAAATACCCCCAAAAGCCCCATTTTTACCTTCTTAATCCCTAAAGCTTCTAGAAGATACAAGTGGATGAACTCTTGTTTTGCTCTCCTACCCTTAAGCCATCTCTAATTGCAAGGTGAGGGGCTTTTTCAAACCTATATATACCCCTCTCATGGCATTTGAATCCTTGCTCAAAGTCTTGTGTTCACAAGTACTCCTCTCGCCCTCCTTTCCCTCATTGTCGTCGGCATCCCCTCCCCTTGTAGCTAGGTTAGTTTGTTTTGTTTATGTTATGTTAGTTTAGTTTATGTTTTTATGTTATGGTATGTTTATATTATGTTTAGGTTGGGTCTTAGGGTCTTCCCTAAGCCATATAGGATTTTATTTTATGCATTTATTATATAGTTTTCATGATATGTTTTGATAGTTGTTTATAAGTTTTAATTGTTTAGTATATGCTTGAATATGTTATGAATTGCTCTAGTATATGCTTTGATCATGTGAGATGATTGATATATTATGAGAATTGATGCATGATTATGGAATTTGAATTATGTTCATGCATGTTAGCTAATGGAATAGTGATATACAATTAATTATGTCACAACTTGTTACATGTTGATACGGAATTAAATTGTTACATGTTACATGCCTAAAGGTTTATGATATATGATATGATATGATATGAGATATGTTGTGACATGTTGTCACATTGTTATATGACTCTTGAATTATGAATTGAGCTTATGTTATGATTTGGATTAATGGATTAGTGCCTTGATTATGTTATACACTTTAATAGTGTCACATGTTATAACCTAAGATAGAATAGTGTTTCATAACTTGATCTTATGCCTTAATTGGACCTCTTAACTGTAGGTTATACCTTTAACCTAGATCACACTTGATTATATTAACATGAACTTGAAACTATAGGTTATAATCAAGATCATAATTTGATTAGGGTGTGTGTGTGTGTGCATGCCGTGTGTGTGTGTGTGTGTGTGTTCGTGCATGGTGTGTGTGTGTACCGTGTGTGTGTGGGTGTGTGTATAGTAAGGGTTTGACCCGACCCTTTGACCCGACATGTGAATAGTAACCGGTGAATAATAATCTGGAATAGTACTTTTGAATAGTGCTCTTGAATAGTAAAAATGAATTAAAACTTGTGCTTTCTTAATAGACATTTGCACCTAGGGTTTCCATATCCAGGGTCTAAAATGTGTTTTCAAAATGTGTTTTCTTTCGTGGACTTGTTTCTTAACCTAAGGTTTGCGATAAGATTCATAATTTGACTAAAGCTTACTCGGTTATAGTAAGATCATAGTCTAACGTTAAGAGTAACTCACTTTGACGTATTCCTTTGTGTGTTACCTTTCTTGGATACCTTAAATGGTATTACTCTCTTGTGTTACATGTTCTTTACATGTTCCTTGTTCATTGTTTCATGCATTTCATATGCACCTTGGTTAGTAGTGGGTCTTAGTTCTTAAGCTCACTCTAGTACACCACCTACAGGAGTTAAAGTTGAGCACTGGGATCCCCAGGGCACCGCTTAATCTGTCTACCTACCTTTGTTACTATTAGGTGAGGTGAAGTTATAAATGTTTTCCAACTGGAACCACGATTATACTATCGTATCATATGTTTTGAAATTCAAAGCTAAACCTCGTTTTGAACTATCCCTTTTATCGGGACATTCTCTTGAAAGGATCATTCATACTTTAATAGTATACCTTGATCTACAGTACATGTTTTCCAAAGTTCTGCATTCTTGTTCAAAGACAGTTACATGTTTTGCATATGTTTTCAAAGTACAGTTTACAGACAGTTTCACATGTTACCGACAGAATCATATGTTTTACAGACAGAATCACATGTTTATAGACAGAATCATATGTTTTACAGACAGCATCATATGTTACAGTTACAGTTTCACATGTTATAGTTAGCATACTGGAGTGATACTCTGGTCACTGCTAATCTTAAATGTAAGCATACAGTTTACAGTTTGGGCCCGGCGGTTATGTGTGGAGGTGATGCTCGGGAGGTGAGCGCCAACGACATCACCAATATCGGCCGCCACATTTAGACAATTGACACCGACTTTTAACAGGAGGTTTGTTAAGTCAGGACAATTTGTCTGGGAACGGACAACAAATCTGTTCCCATTACATGTTTACAGGTCGCCTAGGGCTAGCTACTCGAAGTGACAACCGGTGGAGGATGGTGCATGTTTGTATGTGTTGGTAAGAGTTGTTGTTGACCTTGGTCCAATAGTCTACTGTGAGCGGAGTTGTTGTTGACCTTGGTCCAATGCTCTGCTTTATGTGGGGTTATTGTTGATCTTGGTCCGATACTCTACTATACGTGGAATTATTGTTGATCCTGGTCTGATGCTCAACCAAATCATGTTTTCTGGAGTAAGGATGGAGGAGCCTAGCTTGCGGGCAAAATTCTGTTTCATAAAGGATGGTTCATATCTGGAAAAGTTCACTTTACCCTTATCCCGTTTTATGAAAGAACTATGAACCATCAACAGCATATGTGTGCGCGTGTGATAGCATTCATGAAAATGTTTTATAACGTGCATTCTTTTACAGCATCGCAATCAAAGAGTTTTATCAACCGAACTTGTTTCAAGTTCTTCTTTAAAGCTTTGAATTTAACAGTTTCGAAATTTACTTCAAGTTCTTTAATTCAGTACTTTCTTTAAAGTATTCCCTCACTTAGTCCTTTTGACTAATACCTCTCCCGTTTTCTTACCTCGTGGTTTCAGGTCTTGCAGCCGCAGTCTAGAGGTATCTTGAAGCTCTAGATTGTCATTTGTGTTTCTGTCAGGACTTAGTATTACTTCCTTTTGTGTCCTGCATATGTTTTATGGCTGCATCACTTGATACTTCTGTATATGTTTCTGAATACTTGAGTATCTTTGTTATACTCTTTCTGCTACTCTGTTACCGATACATTGAACTCTGCTATATCGGTACTTATATGTTTATATGTTATATGTTCTGATATGCCGAGTCTCTCTTACACGATCAATATGTTCTTGCTTGTTACATGCCATCACGCACATGTTTTGAAAAGTTTTAAAATACTCTGATTTTCCGATGCATAGCCACATCGTTGTACATGTATAGTTCTGATAGATAGCCGTTCGCTGGACTATTTCTTGAGTGATGGCTCACACCATTACTTGAGAGGTGCTTTAGTGCGGGGGTTGAGACGCCGCTCTCCTCTTGTTCTGGTACGGGTGGGGGCGTTACAGCCTGAGGTGGTATTAGAGCATCGGGTTAAGTAAGAAGAGACTTAATCTAGATTGCTCTCATGTTGCATCATGGATTGTTCACGCATTGCATCCAGGATCATTCTCATATTGCATCGAGACAGGATATTTGGGGATTGCATGGTTCTGTTATCTGGATTTCATATCTGTGGTATCTTCTGTATAGCTATGGCAGTTCAGCCACACCAGGATCCTAATCAGCAGATGGATGAGGCTTTCTTTGAGCAGTTTGAGGCCCCGAGTACTGTGGCAGTTTCTCGCCGTGGAGGCACTCGTTTCTATACTTGGCGTAGGTCTAGGAACAGTGGCAGACCTGGGTATTCCTATCCTAACAGAGTTGTGCACTATCTCGAGTCTGAGAGAGATGGTTACTTTCAGGAGTATCAGAGGACCCGTGAGGTCAGGTTGGAGTCTCTTCGCTATCAGGATCAGTCACTGCAGTACCAGATTGACAGGGACATCGCTCGTGAGCATGCTGCAGAGATGACTCATATTGCTGATCAGAGGGCTGCTCGTATTGCTGAGCTGGAGGCAGATCTTATGTAGATGACTATCGATCGCGACACCTCTATGGAGCGTCACCAGCACTACCGTGCACGCGTGAGAGCTCGCCTGTATGATACCTATCACTTATCCGATGAGCAGGCAGTTGAGAAGGTCGAGGGTCAGGATGTCAGTCAGGCCTCTTAGGAGCCCGAGCCTATGCAGGATCAGTCTGATGGAGGCGATGGAAGGTCTGATGATGTTGATGATGGCGGAGATGAGCCAGCAGCACACGGACAGGGTGAGGTCGTTGCCGTTTCTGATGACACCACCAGGGATTCTTTGGACCACAGTTATCAGGGTTGATTGCTGATGGGAGATTTCTGTATATAGTATTGATGCATATATATCTATCTATGGATGGCCGACGTATAGCCGGGACAGTTCAGGACTGACTTTTGGATGAGGGGATGTATAGTTCTGGTAGATGATCCCCGACTTTTGGCACCACGGATGACGGTTCAGATGACTTGGTACCTACTAGGTTATTTTCAGCAGGGTTGGACGGATTGGTAAGGCCTGTAAGGGAGTCAACTCGACAGTATCGGGTCCTCCCCATTTTGAATTAATACTGTTAACATGTGGCCTGTAGTAAATTTTACCAAACCTTGCACAGTTATAACACTTTCGGCTTTATGTTGGATATCTGTTTACTGCTTTCCATAACTGTCATTGCATGAGTCTTAGAGTTGCTTCAAGATACCATTAGGACCGTTGATAGGATCATGCCATTTCATTTATTGATAGCATGCTATTATTCTTGATATGATGAATACGCTTCTGGATATGTTGATCATGTTACAGTTCTTGTTGATATGACAGTACACGTTATGTTCCCGTTTTACATGTTGATCATGTTTTGGGATATGTTATACATGTTTCTGATATGTTGATATGTTGCCCGAGCTTCTGTTCTCGTTTACATGTTATCTGACAATTGTTTCTGATTATATGATATGTTTGGAGATCTTGAATCTTTGCTGACATGTTGTTATGGGAATGTGTTGTTCTCATACTTATATGTGACTACGTGAGAATGTGAATACGTGGTTACGGATTCTGTGAATCATTATATATCATGCATCGAATATATGTATCTGAATGCTTATGAATTCAGTAACAACATGCCACCGAGAAGAGCACCCCGGAATCGTGTACCACCACTGCCACCCCAAAGAGATGTCACGCCACCCCCTGAAAGAGAAAGAACTCCGGAATTAAGGGATGTGCTACGACAATTTATGAGAGCTTGTGCACCGAGAGATAATCCTCCTAATGAGAGATCATTAGAGAAGTTTCTGAGGATGAATCCGCCTAAGTTCTATGGAGAACCGAACGACATAAAGGCTCAGAATTGGATTACCAGTCTTGAGAAGATTTTCGAAGCTATGGAGATCTACCCAGAGGATCGTGAACGAGTTCGGTATGCTACTTTTCTTATGGAAGGAGCTGCATACAATTGGTGGAAGCACGTTCAGCATATGTGGATCGAGAATAACGTTGAAGGAAGTTGGGATGAGTTTATCAGAGAGTTTCAGCAGAAGTATACGCCTCAAGTGACTCGTGATGCACGAGAGGCTGAGTTTATGAGTCTGGTTCAGGGAACTATGAATGTGATGGAGTATGAGGCTAGGTTTGTGAGGCTGATCAAGTATGCGCCTCATATTCTGAATGATGAGCGTCGCAAGACAAAGAGGTTTATTGATGGACTGAAGCCCGAACTTCAGTTGGCACTTGCATCTTTGGTCATTGAGACCTACAACCAGGCTGTTGATAGAGCGCTAAGGGTTGAGGCTGCACACAAGGAGATCAAGATAACTACTGCCCGTCAAGGACCTCCTAACCCGAAGCCTTATCAAGGTAATAAGCGACCTTCCGGATCTTTTCCCCAAGGAACTGGAAAGAGGCCAATGGTAACACCACAGCGTCAGCAGCAGAATGCTCCACCGAAACAGCAAGCACAGAAGCAGAAAGCGCCACAGCAGTATCAGAAGGCGCCACAACAGCAGAGAGCACCTCAGCCAGGTCCAGAGGAAATTGTTTGCCGATATTGTCGTCGAACGGGACACACTGAGGAGAACTGTCGCAAGAAAGCTGGACAGTGTTTCGCGAGTGGTTCCCCTGAGCACCAGATAGTTGCCCGCACAAGATCAGGAGATTTGGGGTCCAGGATAAAGGAAAAGCAGTGGTGGGTACGACGAACAAACCGGTGGTCAAAGGCAGAGCTTATGCTTTGGATGGTAAGGAGGAGGTTGATCCTTCGTCTGTTGTGGAAGGTATTATGCACATTCTTAACACGCCAGTTAAGGTCTTGTATGACCCTGGTGCCACACATTCATTTGTTGCTTCTAAATTATGTGCGCATTTACAGTTTCCGCTTGAATACTTGCCATATAAATTTGAAGTGAGTTCTCCTTTGGGAACTTGCCTTGTTACGGATCAAGTATATAAACGCTGCCCTATATGTATTGGTACCCGTTGTTACCCGACGGATCTGATTGAGTTACCGATGACGAGATACGAGGTTAGACTTGGTATGGATTGGTTGTCTAAGTACCGAGCTAAGTTGGATTGTTACAAGAAAGAGATCATCTTGGAAGAAGATGAAAGTGGGACATCAGAAGGGAAAGTTGAGAAGTTATCAGTGATTTCTTCGATGGAAGCTAAGAAGTTGATTCAGAATGGAGCTAGTGGAATTGTGGCTTATCTTTTGAATAGACCGAAAGATCAACTTAAGATCGAAGAAGTGGAAGTGGTGAACGAATTCTTAGATGTGTTTCCTGAGCATTTGGATTCGTTACCCCCTGACCGAGAGTTGGAGTTTACGATCGAGACGATATCAGTAGCTGAGCCGTACTCGAAGACACCTTATAGAATGGCTCCAGCTGAATTAGATGAACTGAGAAAGCAATTGGACGAGTTGATTGAGTCAGGATATGTTCGACCGAGCACCTCGCCGTGGGGAGCGCCTGTGCTTTTCGTTAAGAAGAAGGATGGATCATTGCGTTTATGCTTTGACTTTCGGGAGCTGAACAGGATGACAATTAAGAATAAGTATCCTCTCCCTCATATGGAAGAGCTGTTCGATATACTGCAAGGATCAAAGGTCTACTCCAAGTTAGATCTAAGACAAGGGTATTATCAGTTGAAGATCAAGGAAGCAGATATTCCGAAGACTGCTTTCAACAGCCGATATGGACATTATGAGTTTGTAGTAATGTCGTTTGGTTTGATGAACGCACCAGCTGCATTCATGGATATGATGCACCATATATTCAAGCCGTTTCTCGACAAGTTTGTAGTGATCTTCATCGATGATATTTTGGTATTTTCGAAGACACCGGAGGAACATGCTGAACATCTTCGAATCGTGTTACGCACTTTGCTGGATCACAAGCCATATCCAAAGTTCAGTAAATGTGAGTTCTGCCTTGAGAGAGTTACATTTCTCGGACACATCATATCAGGATCTGGAATCGAAATAGATCCCTCGAAGATCGAAACGATCATGGATTGGAAGTCACCGAAGAATCCTTCAGAAGTAAAGAGTTTTCTGGGATTAGCTGGTTACTACCGGAGGTTTGTCAAAGATTTCGCAAAGATAGCTACACCTCTCACTAAGTTGACAAAGAAAGAAGGAAAGTTTGAATGGACGGAGAAGTGTGAGCAAAGTTTTCAAAGATTGAAAGAGATGCTAACAACTGCACCCATGTTAGCGTTACTAGAAGGAAAAGAAGGATATACAGTCTACACCGATGCTTCGAAAGAAGGACTACGAGGAGTTTTGATGCAGAACGGGAAAGTGATTGTGTATGCATCAAGGAAACTCAAAACGCATGAAGTCAACTACCCGACACATGATTTCGAGTTAGCCGCGATAATTTTTGCTCTGAGAAAATGGAGACATTACCTGTATGGAGTTACGTTTGAGATCTTTACTCATCATAAGAGCCTGCGATATCTATTCACTGAGAAGGAGTTGAATATGCGACAGAGGAGATGGATGGAATTTCTGGAGGACTACGATTGCATTATTCAATACCATCCAGGAAAGGCGAATGTTGTAGCCGATGCACTAAGCAGGAAAGTTCATTTGGCACAGATTTCTGCCAACCCCGAGGTTGATAAAAGAGAAAGAATGGAGGTGATAACTAAAGCTCGAATCGCGAACGTTGTGATGATATCACCTTTGAAAGAACAAGTGTTGGAAGCTCAGAAGAACGACGAGTGGATCAAGAAATGTCTCGAATCTAAGGAGAAAGATGATGAGACCAAGTTCAAGGTTGATGAACATGGAATATTGAGGTACAAAGGTCGAGTATGCGTACCAACTGTTTTGAGGAAAGAGATTCTCGACGAAGCGCATAAGACTAAGTACACGTTACATCCCGGAGGCACTAAGATGTATCAAGATGTTAAGACGCATTTCTGGTGGAACGGAATGAAGAGAGACATAGCCAACTATGTCAAGAAGTGCTTAACTTGTCAGAAAGTTAAAGCTGAGCACCAGAAACCGAGTGGGAAGTTGCAACCATTACCGATTCCGACTTGGAAGTGGGAGCAAATCACGATGGATTTTGTCAATGGATTACCCAAAGTCAGAGGAGGACAAGATAGTATCTGGGTGATCATTGATCGATTGACAAAGTCAGCACACTTTTTGCCAGTTAAGACGACGGATAAGGTCAACACGTTGGCAAAGCTGTATCAACAAGAGATTGTTAGATTACATGGAGTCCCGAACAGTATAGTCTCGGACAGAGATCCGAAATTCACGTCGCACTTGTGGAAAGAAATTCAGACTTTGATGGGAACGAAGTTGAACTTCAGTACTGCAGCGCATCCTCAGACGGATGGACAATCAGAAAGGATGATCAAATACTTGGAAGATATGCTAAGAGCTTGCGCTTTGGACTTCCAGGAAAGTTGGAAAGATTGTTTACCTCTTGTGGAGTTTGCATACAACAATAATTATCAAGCTTCTATTAAAGCTGCTCCGTATGAAGCTCTGTATGGAAGGAAATGTAGATCCCCGTTATACTGGGATTTGGATGAAGCGAGATGTACTGAGGAAGGACCGATCAGAGTGAATTCAGCTAAATGGATAAGAGAAGCGACAGAAAAGATTCAGATCATTCGCCAGAGAATGAAAGCTGCCCAGGACAGGCAGAAGAGTTATGCTGATCGACGAAGAAGGGATTTGGAATTCGCAGAGGGCGAAAAGGTATTTCTGAAGGCATCGTCAAGAAAAGGGTTTTCTCGAATTGGGAAAGGTGAAAAGTTAAACCCGAGATATGTTGGACCGTATGAGATACTAGAGAGAGTCGGACCGACAGCTTATAGATTGGATTTGCCTGTAGGTCTAACAGGAATCCACAACGTATTTCATGTATCTCAGCTTCGCAAGTGTTTCTCGGATGAGACAGAGGTTGTGCCGGTAGAGGAGATACCGTTGGAATCGGATCTGACTTATGTTTTGAAACCCGCTAAGATTCTAGATAGGAAGTTTCAGGAGCTGAGGAATAGGAAGATTCCTTTGGTTAAATTCCTTTGGAAGGGACATGGGACAGCAGAGGCAACCTGGGAGACAGAAGAGAAAATGCAGAAACATCACCCTGAGTTGTTTGCAGTTATAGCGGAAGAATCTGAGGACAGATTCTCTTTAAGGAGGGGTGATTGTAACAGCCCAAAACAGGGCCTGGATGAAAACAGTAAGTTAAGGCAGTGGTAAAGCGTTTATAGACCGTGATCCAACTTTTTGAATCATCATGCATTGCATTCTTACATGAACTTTGTGCTCGTATTTGTTCTGACATGCTTTAAGGGGGAATTCTTGACCTTTGATACAATTTACTATTCATAACCCGAGCCTACCTTGTTCATATTGCTACTCGAACCCTAGAGGTTCAGCACACATGTTTCCCGAACATTTGAACTTATTTCCCGAACTCAGAAAGTCTTTCTTGAGCCATAAGGGTATTTTTGGAACTTACCGACCAAAGTTACTATTCATCAGAAAATGAGCTTTTGATTCTGATACCTTTTTCAACCCAAGTTACAGTCGAATCGATCCTTGAGTCGAGACGAGTCTTTTGATATTATTCTTGGCTTGGAAATCCATTCCGAAACTTTGTTTTATTGAAAAAGTTTTTGAAAACCCTAATTTACTATTCCTTTTACGAACGGTTTTCATTCGGAAAATGTTTTCTCTTCGGATTTGCACTACTTGAGCTATTTCAAGATTTTTGAGATGTTTTACAACTCTTGATTCAAACCCTAGCTTGAAATTTTGAAGCGTACGTTGGTACGTGAGAATTCACTATTCATCCTACGTTTTCAACTTTTTAACGGTAAAACGTTTTATAGTCGATTTTGGACTCAAAACGCTTCTCGATTTATTTCTTGAATTTTGAAAGCAATCCGGACTTGAAAATCATTCTAGAAAGTCGTTTTTCACTCATGTCGAGTTTCGAGCTCAAAACTTTTATTCACTAAAACTAATGTATCTTTCAAACGGTAAATCCGATTTCGACGAATGAATATGCGTTTAGAAGCTAATTTTCTTGCCGTCGGAATGGTTATACTTCCAGCCACTTATCCTCGAGCCTTGGGGGATGAAATTACAGAAATACCCCCAGCAGCCCCATTTTTACCTTCTTAATCCCTAAAGCTTCTAGAAGATACAAGTGGATGAACTCTTGTTTTGCTCTCCTACCCTTAAGCCATCTCTAATTGCAAGGTGAGGGGCTTCTTCACACCTATATATACCCCTCTCATGGCATTTGAATCCTTGCTCAAAGTCTTGTGTTAACAAGCACTCCTCTCTCCCTCCTTTCCCTCATTGTCGTCGGCATCCCCTCCCCTTGTAGCTAGGTTAGTTTGTTTTGTTTATGTTATGTTAGTTTAGTTTATGTTTTTATGTTATGGTATGTTTATATTATGTTTAGGTTGGGTCTTAGGGTCTTCCCTAAGCCATATAGGATTTTATTTTATGCATTTATTATATAGTTTTCATGATATGTTTTGATAGTTGTTTATATGTTTTAATTGTTTAGTATATGCTTGAATATGTTATGAATTGCTCTAGTATATGCTTTGATCATGTGATATGATTGATATATTATGAGAATTGATGCATGATTATGGAATTTGAATTATGTTCATGCATGTTAGCTAATGGAATAGTGATATACAATTAATTATGTCACAACTTGTTACATGTTGATACGGAATTAAATTGTTACATGTTACATGCCTAAAGGTTTATGATATATGATATGATATGATATGATATGAGATATGTTGTGACATGTTGTCACATTGTTATATGACTCTTGAATTATGAATTGAGTTTATGTTATGATTTGGATTAATGGATTAGTGCCTTGATTATGTTATACACTTTAATAGTGTCACATGTTATAACCTAAGATAGAATAGTGTTTCATAACTTGATCTTATGCCTTAATTGGACCTCTTAACTATAGGTTATACCTTTAACCTAGATCACACTTGATTATATTAACATGAACTTGAAACTATAGGTTATAATCAAGATCATAATTTGATTAGGGTGTGTGTGTGTGTGTGTGTGTTCGTGCATGGTGTGTGTGTGTACCGTGTGTGTGTGGGTGTGTGTATAGTAAGGGTTTGACCCGACCCTTTGACCCGACACGTGAATAGTAACCGGTGAATAGTAATCTGGAATAGTACTTTTGAATAGTGCTTTTGAATAGTAAAAATGAATTAAAACTTGTGCTTTCTTAATAGACATTTGCACCTAGGGTTTCCATATCCAGGGTCTAAAATGTGTTTTCTTTCGTGGACTTGTTTCTTAACCTAAGGTTTGCGATAGGATTCATAATTTGACTAAAGCTTACTCGGTTATAGTAAGATCATAGTCTAACGTTAAGAGTAACTCACTTTGACGTATTCCTTTGTGTGTTACCTTTCTTGGATACCTTAAATGGTATTACTCTCTTGTGTTACATGTTCTTTACATGTTCCTTGTTCATTGTTTCATGCATTTCATATGCACCTTGGTTAGTAGTGGGTCTTAGTTCTTAAGCTCACTCTAGTACACCACCTACAGGAGTTAAAGTTGAGCACTGGGATCCCCAGGGCACCGCTTAATCTGTCTACCTACCTTTGTTACTATTAGGTGAGGTGAAGTTATAAATGTTTTCCAACTGGAACCACGATTATACTATCGTATCATATGTTTTGAAATTCAAAGCTAAACCTCGTTTTGAACTATCCCTTTTATCGGGACATTCTCTTGAAAGGATCATTCATACTTTAATAGTATACCTTGATCTACAGTTCATGTTTTCCAAAGTTTTGCATTCTTGTTCAAAGACAGTTACATGTTTTGCATATGTTTTCAAAGTACAGTTTACAGACAGTTTCACATGTTACCGACAGAATCATATGTTTTACAGACAGAATCACATGTTTACAGACAGAATCATATGTTTTAGAGACAGCATCATATGTTACAGTTACAGTTTGACATGTTATAGTTAGCATACTGGGGTGATACTCTGGTCACTGCTAATCTTAAATGCAAGCATACAGTTTACAGTTTGGGCCCGGCGGTTATGTGTGGAGGTGATGCTCGGGAGGTGAGCGCCAACGACATCACCAATACCGGACGCCACACTTAGACAATTCACACCGACTTTTAACAGGAGGTTCGTTAAGTCAGGACAATTTGTCTGGGAACGGACAGCAAATCTGTTCCCATTACATGTTTACAGGTCGCCTAGGGCTAGCTACCCGAAGTGACAACCGATGGAGGATGGTGCATGTTTGTATGTGTTGGTAAGAGTTGTTGTTGACCTTGGTCCAATAGTCTACTGTGTGCGGAGTTGTTGTTGACCTTGGTCCAATGCTCTACTTTATGTGGGGTTATTGTTGATCTTGGTCCGATACTCTACCATACGTGGAATTATTGTTGATCCTGGTCTGATGCTCAACCAAATCATGTTTTCTGGAGTAAGGATGGAGGAGCCTAGCTTGTGGGCAAAATTCTGTTTCATAAAGGATGGTTCATAACTGGAAAAGTTCACTTTACCCTTATCCCGTTTTATGAAAGAACTATGAACCATCAACAGCATATGTGTGCGCGTGTGATAACATTCATGAAAATGTTTTATAACGTGCATTCTTTTACAGCATCGCAATCAAAGAGTTTTATCAACCGAACTTGTTTCAAGTTCTTCTTTAAAGCTTTGCATTTAACAGTTTCGAAATTTACTTCAAGTTCTTTAATTCAGTACTTTCTTTAAAGTATTCCCTCACTTAGTCCTTTTGACTAATACCTCTCCCGTTTTCTTGCCTCGTGGTTTCAGGTCTTGCAGCCGCAGTCTAGAGGTATCTTGAAGCTCCAGATTGTCATTTGTGTTTCTGTCAGGACTTAGTATTACTTCCTTTTGTGTCCTGCATATGTTTTATGGCTGCATCACTTGATACTTCTGTATATGTTTCTGAATACTTAAGTATCTTTGTTATACTCTTTCTGCTACTCTGTTACCGATACATTGAACTCTGCTATATCGGTACTTATATGTTTATATGTTATATGTTCTGATATGCCGAGTCTCTCTTACACGATCAATATGTTCTTGCTTGTTACATGCCATCACCCACATGTTTTGAAAAGTTTTAAAATACTCTGATTTTCCGCTGCATAGCCACATCGTTGTACATGTATAGTTCTGATAGATAGCCGTTCGCTGGAGTATTTCTTGAGTGATGGCTCACACCATTACTTGAGAGGTGCTTCAGTACGGGGGTTGAGACGCCGCTCTCCTCTTGTTCTGGTACGGGTGGGGGCATTACATTTTGGAAATGGGCGTTTGGGCTGCGCGGGTTTTTCAAACCTGAGTCTAACAAACGGGCGTTTGTAGTTTGTGCTTTGTCTGGAAACGGGCATTTGGATAGTGCAAATTCATTCTAGACGGTTCTGAAACGGTCGTTTGGAAATCGTTTGAAAACTAGAAAAGGCCGTTTCAGAGGCCGTTGTAAGAAAAGTGATTTTTTGACTTTTACGGTTCGATCCCTTTGCTCTCAAAATACCTGTATATGTCCTTTTTTGGTGTTAATATGCTACTTTCATGCTTCGCATTTGTCGTATGCCTTATTCGTGCATGAGATTGCATTTTGAGCGTTTATATGTTTGATTACGGATCATTTTGGGCATGTTTTGCATCTCGTGCATACTTTGCATATCGTGCGTCATATTTGGTGAATTTTGAGTCTAAGTCTTGGGTGTTGTATCCTTTTTATGTTTCAGAGCCGAGTCCCGATACCGTCGAGCCCGAGGTTTAGGTGCTCCTTTGTTCGTTCGTTTCTGTTTTCGCTCCTTTTGTTACCAGGTGAGGTTTACGAACTTTTGTATTAGTGAAATGACCTATGGCCTAATATGTGTTGATTTCTCCCCATGTATGCGAATATATCTTATATATCTATTAATTACGGATGTTTAAGATATGATTTTGGTTTTGTTAAATACCTTTGGGAGTTTTCCGAACTTGATATATGAATAAGCATATGTAAGCTCTGTTTGGAAATCTTTTGTATTTTTGTTGGCTCGAGCGAGTTGTGCCCTGAAAGATGGGAAGTTGGTATGATTTGGATTTATTGGGCCCTGGAATTATGAGTAGGAAGCCCCGGTATGACAAGGGTCATCGGGTTTGACCTGTGCGTAATTCCATTTGAAGTATGCACATGCGACTCTGGAGTTTGGGAAGGCGTGTTTGCTTTGAGCCCTCGGTGAACAACCGGGGAAGGCATATTGTGGGTTTTCCACCCCTTATGTTTTTGTATTTATGGTAGTGAGGGTTTGATTCCCGAATGCCGAGGAGTTGAGGATGGATTGGAATTCTGATTTGGTATTTGTTTGTGGTGGAGTAGGTGGTGGAGTCTGTACTCGCCGGACAGTGATTTATCTTTTGTTTCGATGAATTGTGAATCGAGATAGGAATTTGGTGTATGTATTAGTATACTTTTGGAAATGTCTTGGTTTGTAAAACCCTGGCCTCGATTCATGATCATCACCTTGTTATCTGCTCTGTTATATTTATTATTGGTGTGGGCGTGCGTTAGTCCCTTCACTCAGTCGAGTTGTAGACTGACCCTCTCCTTTTCCCCCCTCTAGTGCAGGTTTGCTCGAGCTAGGCGGGGAAGTGCGTCTTGGAGTCGTACTGTAACACCCCCAGAGCGAAGGGTGCCACATCCCCCTCACTAAGGTCCAACACGAGTAACGAAATGGAAGTTCGCACCCGTATCAAACCATAGCGAACGGGAGACACACCAAAACTCACACCCTCGCTAGGCGGCCTAGACCCTCAAGAACTGCGAGAATTAAAATCAAAGTAGCGGAAGCAATCAAAGAAATTTTCAAGCTAAACATATATCCCAAGATCACATATATATTTCAAAAGTGGGGAAGGGTCAAGCATTCATGGTAGTTCCTATACAGAATATACAATGCCATCAGGGCCCAAAAGCGAAAGTGTAATCATAAATACATAATCCAAAATACAACAATAAGAGTAGAAGTAATCCACTACGATGCATGAAGACCCAAGCTAAACCACAAGTAAACCCAAAAGACACTTGCCGCCTAGCTTGACTCGGAAGAACCTGCAAACTCAAGAGAAAGGGAAAAGGGGAAAACAACAACGAGGGTTAGTCCTAGCGACTAGTGAGGGGGCTAACTCACGCACCCGATATATATATATAGAGCAAAGCATTTAATCAAACGGAAAGATCCTTGAACCGAGAGTGGTTTTTGCAAGCCAAATTAATTCCCGTGACATAGATATACATAAGTTAAAACAAAGGAAAAAGGCCAAAACAAAACTCCAAGTTTTAGGTGAATTAAGAATCCGCTCTCGTTCCGTAGATCACACAAAGATAAACCAACTCGGCGAGTACGAGTCACGCACATCCCAACTTCCATATACGAAGAACAAAGCAAAGCAAAACAAATCAGAAACCATCCCCACACCGGTTAATAGAAGGGTTGATCGGCCCTAACTATCCACATACAGAGACGAGACAAGGTTTAATTACTTCCTTGAAACCTTCGGCGGTTGCCTCCGCCGGCTCAAGAGAAACACCCTTCCTCAACCTCCCAAGGTTGTGTGAAACTCTCAAATGGAGGTGCTGATGGGAGAGCTCGGTGACCCCTCGGTCGTCCCGAGATTACCATACCACACTCCGGGGCCCAAACAGCTCACAAAAGTTACACAAACATACCTCAAAGCTTATCTTTCAAAGCCACATCTCGCTTACACTCACACACACTTGCACCAAACTAAACTTTTCAAATGAAATCAAAATAGCTTATATATACATATACAAAACGTTTTCAAGCTCTTAGAACAAATGGGGCAAAACCCGCAACATAAGTATCGTACACTTATTTACCATATATTATACGTATTCACATGCGAGGTTTCAAATCAAATAGGGTTGTAGGTCGAGTAACTAAAAGAATAAAACC
Source organism: Lantana camara (assembly GCA_037501455.1). Classification (NCBI taxonomy): domain Eukaryota; kingdom Viridiplantae; phylum Streptophyta; class Magnoliopsida; order Lamiales; family Verbenaceae; genus Lantana; species Lantana camara. The sequence goes on along the minus strand of CM074860.1, from coordinate 47,399,421 downwards.
TCACCTTGGCAACAAACGTAGTGGAGTCAAAAGAGGAAACCGGACACCTACGGTGCAAGCTCGTCCTCAACAGGAAGATCCTCTGAACAAGGCAAACAACAAGGAATACTCTTAGACTCAATATGAACCACATTGACGCTCGGTACATGCGTATGTATGGTTATGACGCAAATGATATGAAATGAATCCACCTCTAGGTCATTTAAGAGCATTCAATGCATATTCGGACATAAATCACAAACAAGGCGAGAAGAAACAACAAGAAACAACGGAAAGGAAGCAAAAACGAATGAAAACTAGAGTTCCTAGGAGACACGCCCGTGTCCCCCGGGAAGGCAAGCTGAGACACCCCCGTGTCTCAGTACAGAACTAAACAACGGAAACCTGGAGGTGACACGCCCGTGTCACCAAGAAAAGGCAAACCGAGACACCCCCGTGTCTCGGTACAAAAAAGCAACCAACGAAACCAAAAGGTGACACGCCCATGTCACCAACAAAGGGCAAACCGTGACACCCCCGTGTCACGGTACAGAAAAACGCAGACGGTTCAAACAGCAAACTCAGCAACCTAAATCAAAACCCAACCCTCAAACTCCAACTACCAAGCAAGGAAAAGTAATAAATGCTAGGAATCAAGTCTTAGGAGCATAATAACATCATCAAATCTCAAGGAAACAAGAAAGGAGCAAGAATCCAACAATTTCTCCCAACTACTACTATTCACATGCTTGCCAAATCTCATCAATCAACTATGGAAATGAACTCCAGAACACATAAAAGAGAGAAGAGAGCGTGAAGATGACAACCATGAACTTACCTTCCAAGTTGGAGAAGCTAAGGTGAAGATTTGAGCTCAAAAAAATCTGAAAATGGACAAAGGGGTTTTCTCCTTCCTTTTTCCTTCCTTGTGCTGATCAGTTTTGGGAGAGAGAGAGGAGGATTGGCTCGGTTTTCAACACAAAAAGGGGAGAGGAGAGCTTAACTCAAGGTCTAGCTCAAGATTAATGCTTGGTTAAGGTTTAGGTGGGGTCCACAAAGTCATAGTTAGGTCAAAAGGTAGCTCTCAAGTAAAAGGGCTTGTTACGGGTGAAATTCGAAGGCCTTAACGAGCTTAGGAAAATGTGAGGCTTCTCCCATTAAACCCGAATCGTCGAAATGAGTTCAACATGGGTGGCGGAATTCGAATCCGAATTCCCGAGCTCAAGGTACGAGTCTCGGAACCCAAGGTGCGCTAAGTGCTCTTTAGCCTCCTTTAGGTCCCGTCTCCAAAATGAACCCAAAAAGGCAACCAAAACAAATACCAAAACATATAACGAGCATATAAACGAATTCATAAGGCCTATAATCAACACATATTGCGAATTCACAAAAATCAGAATTAATTACGAATCTAAAACGAGCAAAATACAAGGTGAAGGAAAGTTAAACGTTCAAGTTAAACAAGTCCATACCAAAGCAATTAAGTTCAAATAACTTCAAATAATCCACGTTGACAATTAATATCACATAATCACTTAAAGAACTAACTAAATAGCGCACATAAGAGGTTACCTGAAAAGTCTGATCAGTCGGGATGTTACACGTACTTAGTGGTCTAGGTCGAGTCTGCATTCATATGTATATACTTTTGGATACTTGTACTATTTTAGCCCCGTGGACGTTGTGTATAATTGCGCTCGTGTCGAGCTTTGCATAATTGATTCTATTTGTTACTTCCGCTCTTTGTTTCTTTTCTTTTGCGCTCTCTGTTGGTTTAGCCCCGGTTAGCTTAGTGTGTGTGAGTGTAGGTCCCCGTTCGCTTAGGCTTGGGTTCATGTATGGATTTCTATTTCATATATGAATTCAGGTTTAGGTGCGGGAGATGTGGATGGCCCACGCTCGGCCGTCACATCTTGAAGTGCTATCAGAGCGTCCAGAAGCAAATCCGGAGCTCTAGTGTTGTCTTAGGTTGTCTAGGTCGTACGGTCTAGGACAATATGGTTATGTGCATATTAATTGATCACTTATATGTTTTATGTGAACATTTATCTGATTATTTGTTCAATTTCTTATTAATCATACACATGAACATGTACTAACCCTCACGCATGTATATTGGAATTTCTTAATTTTTTTGTAGGATGCCGCCTAGAACAGAATACCACCGTGATAGATCTCCGGGTCGCCGACACCGTAGGGATCATTCTCCACAACCAGAACAAAACCCCCAACCTCAAATGGAACCGGAAGGATTTATGGAGAGATTGTGTGCTTTTCTTGATACCCGTTATATCCAAAATACTCCACCGGCCATGAATCAAGAAGGGGGCCAAGTCACACAAGTCTTGAGGGAATTTCGAAACCAAACCCCCCCGAGGTTCGAAGGAGGTGATGATATAAGAGCGGAGGAGTGGCTTATACAAGTGGAACAGATTTGGGAGCTCATTCATTGTGGCTCCGAGGAGAAAGAAGATGCACCATCACTATGGTGCAAGGACAAGCATATAATTGGTGGACTAGCGTTCAAGCTCGTATGGATACCGTGGGAGAAGAGGTTACTTGGGAGGCCTTTACTAGGGCGTTCCGGGATAAGTTTATCCCTCAAGTGGCGAGAGATAGGAGGTTCCAGGAATTCATGGACCTCAAACGAGGAAGTAAGACGGTCACCGAGTATATTAATGAATTTGATCGTCTCTCTCGCTATGCCCCTGGTATTGCCAACGACGACCGTGGAAAAGCTCTATAATTTTTGCAAGGTTTAAGGGAGGACAAGAAGGATGCACTTGCAGCCGTGGAAACTCATACTTGGGCTCTTGTTACTGAGAAAGCCTTGAAAGTAGAGGATAGAGTGGTAGCTCGGAGAAAGGTTTCTCACACCGGGCAAGGTTCTAGTTCGGGGTCCAACAAGTATGGGAAGAGGCTGGCACAACCATCTTTTACTCCGGCCAAGCCTCAATTTAAACAACCCCGACCCGCGGGGCAAGCACTACCTATTGCACTTCCCGCACATGGCCAATGCACCCATTGCCAAGGAAATCATCGGGGTTGAGAATTGCTTCAAGTTGCGCAAGCGATGCTATCATTGTGGTTCACCGGATCATATGGTGAACAATTGCCCGAAGAAGAAGCAATCGTTCGCCGCGGGAGAAAATCAAAGGCCGACTATACAAGCGAGAGCTTATGCCTTGGGAGGCGAGGAAGAAGAGGCCGTTGAGATCGACCCCAATGCCGTGGTGGAAGGTACAATTAGCCTTCATGGCACTACATTTCATGTATTGTTCAATCCCGGGGCTACGCATTCATTCATATCTCGGGATCTTGCTTTATCTATGTGCTTGCCTGTCACTCTGTGTGCGTATGATTATGTGGTTAGCTCTTCCCTCGGTGGGAGTTTTGTGACTTGCAGGGTTTTCAAGGGTTGTCCGGTGAGTTTTGAAAATCGGGTTTTTCTTGAGGATTTGGTTGAGATACCGATGAAGAAGTATGGGATTATACTCAGTATGGATTGGTTGTATGAGCACTGGGCCATTATGGATTGTAAAGAGAAGAAGGTTTTGTTGGGATCGGTGGTTTTCGCGGGCGAGAAGTTGAAGTCAAGCCCTTTTATTTCATTTGTGGAGGCTAGAGAAATGGTCCGGGATGGTGCAACGGGTTTTGTGGCTTATCTCCTAAACAAGCCTAAGGATCAAGCCAAACACGAAGAAACGGAGGTTGTGCAAGAATATGCCGATGTATTCCCTGAGAGTTTGGGTGCTTTGCCACCCGATAGGGACATCGAGTTCGTCATCGACCTCTATCCCGGATCTGAGCCTTTTTTCGAAGACTCCCGATAGAATGGCTCCGGCGGAACTTAAGGAGTTAAAGACGTAACTTGATGAGCTTCTCACATGTGGGTACATTCGTCCGAGCATTTCTCTGTAGGGTGCTCCCGTGTTATTTGTGAAGAAGAAGGACGGGACATTACGGATGTGTATAGACTACCGTGAGTTGAATTGGATGATAGTTAAGAACAAATACCCTTTGCGGCATATCGAGGAAATATTTGATCTCTTGCAAGGTTCCAAAGTATATTCCAAGTTAGATTTAAGGCAGGGTTACTACCAGCTGTGAATTAGGGAGGAGGATATTTCCAAGACCGGATTTAACACGCGTTATGGGCACTTTAAATTTGTGGTGATGTCGTTTGGGTTGGCGAATGCTCCGGCCGTATTCATGGACGTGATGCACCGGGTGTTTAGGCCATTCCTTGATCAATTCGTGGTGATATTTATAGACGACATCTTGGTGTATTCGAGGTCCGTTGAAGAGCATGCACAACATTTGAAGATAGTCTTGGAGACTTTAAGGGAGCACAAGCTTTATGCGAAGTTTAGTACGTGTGAGTTTTGGATCGACAAAGTCATGTTCTTAGGCCATATAATTTCGGGCAAGGGAATTGAAGTCGATCCCTTCAAAATTGAGACGGTGAAGAGTTGGGAGAACCCGAAAAATGCTTTGGAGGTTAGGAGCTTTCTTGGGTTGGCGTGATATTATCGAAGGTTCGTACAAGATTTTTCTAAGGTCGCCGCCCCATTGATTCAGTTAATGAAGAAGAAGGTGCAATTTGAATGGGATAACAAGTGTGAAGAGAGTTTTCGGGTTTTGAAACAGAAATTGACTTCCGCACCGGTTCTTACCCTACCCGAGGGCACTAACGGTTATGCAGTTTACACGAATGCTTTTAAGGAAGGTCTCGGGTGTGGGTTAATGCAAAATGGTCGAGTGGTGGCTTATGCTTCAAGGAAGTTGAAGGAGCATGAGAAGAATTACCCGACACATGATCTCGAGTTGGCCGCCGTGATATTTGCTTTGAAGAAGTTGAGGCACTACCTTTACGGGGCAACATTTGAGGTGTTTACCGACCATAAGAGCCTCAAGTACTTTTTTACTCAGAAGGAGTTAAATGTGAGACAGAGGCGTTGGATGGAATTCTTAGAGGATTATGATTGTAAAATCCAATATCACCCCGGTAAGGCTAATGTGGTAGCCGAAGCTTTGAGTAGGAAGGCGAGCGTGGCTAACTTGGATGTGGGATTTTCAAGTTCAGATTCGGAGTTGTTGGTTTCGGAGTGTTGGTTGATGAATCTTACCGTGAAGCCGAATTTATTCCATTGTTAGAAACCCAGAAGAGGGATCCGGGTATGCAAAAGTTGGTGGCTAAGTTGGAAAGGATTTGGAATCCTAAGTTCAATTTTGATGAGTCAGGTTTGTTGAGGTTTAAAACGACAATATGTGTCCCGGAAGAGCTTAAGAGAATAATACTTGAGGAAGCACATCGTTCGAAATATGCCATTCAACCAGTCGGTACGAAGCTTTATCGGGAGTTGAAGGAGCGGTTTTGGTGGAATGGTATGAAAAGGGGCGTCACGAAGTTTGTGAAGCGATGTCTAACGTGCCAAAGGGTGAAGGCGGAACACCAAAAACCGGGTATTCAGGCAATACAATCAAGGAATGGAAATCATGCAATAACCCGACGACAATCCGTGGTGCCGGACCCGTCCCCTGTCTCCTTCTCCCTCCAATGATGGAAAGGTAGCTGGCCTTTACCATCCACGACATGTTGAGTAGAGGGTACGTGAATCCTTAAGCCCGGAACTCCTTCTTTCACTAATCTCCTAGCGGATTCAGGGGTCATCCCAATGTGTTGAGGATAGCGCGAGAGTTACCCGTTAGCCCATGCTTTCCCGGTTGGCTCAAGCCACTACCCTCGGGCCTAAAGTGAACAATCATGCTTACTCGCCTAAAACATGCACGACACATGGCTTGCTTGTAATGAACGGGGCTTGCTTGTAATCATGAGTATTTTCGAGGAAAATTATAGTTATAAATACCTTTTGGCCGAAATCTCATGTAAGGGTTATATAGGTTCTAGGTAACTAGAAATTAAACCTCACCTGACAGGAGACGCGACTACTCATGGATGCGTGAACATGCTCATGACCAACAGTCTCCGCCCTGGAGAAGAACTGGACAAGAAGTGAAAACATTTTGCACTCGTGAGACAATAACTCAAGAATGTTACCAACTATGACGCACGGCGTGATCAAGTAACGAGATGGCATGCATTCACGAATGTGGCATGATACACTCATATTATTGCATGATATTAATCATATAATAGCACGTCGGGATCAATTAAGGCATTGGAGCAAAATGTGACATTTGTAGGTACTAATGCAGAAAATTTTCAGCCTGCGCACGTTGTATTCAAATAAGCATAACTCCTTCATCGGAATGAAGTTTAACGAACCGCAAAATTCCTAGAAAACTAGACAAACATATCTTTACATTGATGTGAGGCTCAAATTCTAGTTCACCCCGAGTAAATACCAGTTTTTGTTTGAATATGACACAAAGCAGAAAATTTCCTGCAGCGCTATTAGGGAAACATGGTCGTTGTTCCCTTATCAAACGAAGTCGAAACGATCTGAAAATTGGCGGAGATACTTATAACATACCCAGAAATACACCAGTAAAACTGTTTTAAAAACTTCCACCATTTAGTCTCTCTAATCAAGCCAAAACTGAAATATGAAAACAAGGGACAACAGGGGATGTTGCTATTTTTCTCAGGACTCAAATCAAATCGGATTGGCACCAATTTTTGCAGAGAATATCTATAATATATCAAGAATATCCATACAAAACAGTTTTGAAAAATTCCAATTCAACAAGCCACAATTCGCTTTCAAATCGGGTTAACGCAGATTCGTAACAGTTTGGCGGCACCAAATTAAAACAGCCATAACTCACAAACGAACATAGATATTGACGAACCGTAAAAAGGAGAGTACTCTACACTTCAAATACTTGTTACAGTAGAAAAATCAGCGGATTTAGAGCTGGGGAGGGGTGTCGGGAAAACAGGGGAAGCATGAACATATTCCAAATCTTACCAAAACTCTTATAATTCAATCCCGAATATTGTAATTCATGAAAGGTAACATGTGTACATGCTCAAGGTACAATAAAAATCATCAAAACACTTATATCACCCATTGATCACCAAGAATCATAAGTTTCAAGCTCATATATAAATCCATCATATATCCTCAAATTCTCCAAGAATTCATGCATGATTTCAAGGTATGGTCACGTATTCATACTTCTAACAACAATCAATCCATTTCTCTCAAGAATTCATAACCCTAGCTTTAGATATAAGTTTCAAGAGATCACATATTCATGTCTACTTGGAAAGAAAGAGAAGAGAGATGGTGATGAAGCTTCAAAGATGAAATTCCTTGGCAAATTCTAGCATGAAGATGATGATTTCTCAATTCCTTTTCTTCTTGGATGACCTCGTGAATGAGGGAAAGGGGAAGCAAAGGATTTCTATATTTTTGATTAAATGAAAATGATATGGAAGAGCTTGGAAGCTTTTAACGTGAATCATCACTTTGAATTTGATGAAATACATAAATGCAATTAAGTCCCTCAAAGATAAAAGTCATGCAATAAGTTCCATTCCTAGTTGATTTATCACTTTAGTCCCAGAATATGTCATGCAATTTGGTCCTTACATTTACAAGAATAATCATTTAGGGACAATTAAGCAATTAACTCATGTTCGAAACTTATCTCGCATAATAATAGAATCCAACTTATAAATAATTCTCAAGTTGACACATATTTCACATATATTCACGTAATCATTTTAAGATACAATTCATCAAATTACCATAACACATATAATTTGGAATAAACGAAAATAATAAAATAAAATCCTAACGCTCGAAACTCACACGTGCCGAGCGTACCTGACTGCCTGAAAATTGGGGCGCTACAATTCTCTCCCCCTTAAGAGGATCTGGTCCCCAGATCCATTGTCTCGAATTTCCTGGAATTTAAATGACTTTCCCGTGTTCATCCCATGTGGGTTAGCAACTCCCCATCAGGGATTAGTTCGGAAAAGATCTTCAACCAACAAGGTCCTTTCAAGGCTGTGAAGTCACGACCCTCAACTTTCCGGAGCCTAACACTTGAAGAAAATCTACCCTTCCACTAAAACAAGTTGTCAAGTAGTGGGTAATAATGAGAGTGCCCCATCTCTCAAACAAACAACGAGAGAACCCCGTCTCCCGAGCACGTAATAAGAGAACCCCGTCTCTTAGCAACACTGAGAGAATCCCCGTCTCTCACGCACACAGAATAAAATTCAAGTAAACCATTAAATAAACAATTACACAATCATAATTATCATGTATGGAGCAGATGGAAAATATCAATTACGCCAATTCAGTATTCACATAAGAGTAAGTTAATAAATAACAAAAAATTATATACGACAATTGATAAAATAAATAATGCACGTGATATGCATGTTCAAGTGTACCGTTCACCGGAGGTCAAAATTCAGGCATTGTAATTACTCGGTGGAGTTGTTGCTTTCATTGTTGAGATCTCTTTTCACTTTATGTGTCAATTTTTTTTTATCTCAGCTCTTCCGGTCGATCCAATCTTAGCTTGGTTCACACCCTCACTTCCTGGACTCGATAATGGGAGTAACTGTGGAGCTTCTACTCCATTAGATATAGTACTGTGGAACTGTCAATACCATCATTAGTCTCATAATTATTTTTAGTTGACTTGTTCAACCTGCCAATTCCAGGGAGATTTCCATTTGAGGATAATGTTCGATGAGGGAAAGGAATAATGTCGTCATCCCGTGCAAGTAACTCAGCAAGCCACTCGCATGAACGAAAGGAATCAGGTCCTAGTAAAATGTCTTCCTTGTAGGATTCCCATCGTTGATCAAAGTATGCTCAATTAACTTATAAAGTCGTTGTCTCTCCCATTCCCATTGCTAACACTGGATCCAAAATTAACAACCTTTGTACCTCCACTTACTTGATTATTCACTTTCAACTTCTACTTCCACTTTCTTCCCCTTCCGTTTATTGTAGAAATTCCGGTAACAATATCCATCCCATTGACGCCTACTCATTGGCCTTGACAGAGAACTCTTACTTGCATGTATTTCGTTAACAAGAGGAATTAAGATTCAAGATTTACCATCAAAATTTTAACTAAACCAGATCTCTTATCCCATTTCCTGAGTCAAATGATATACGAGACTAAGAGGAGATCATAAAACAGAGGAACCCACACTCTGAGAACAGTAATAAAGACAGAAATACTGTCAATGATGGGACTTTTCTTCGGGTAAGAGGGAGGAAAGGTTTCTTTCACATGGTTTTGATAGAGGTTGCTGAAACACACCAATTTTCTTGAAATTTCAATTCTCCCGAGTGAGGTATGACTTTCGGTTGAATTTGTTCCAGCCGACTCTCCCCCTTAAAAAAATGGAAATTTCCTAATTCCTTACACTTGTTTACCACGCCTTAATCCCTCCAACTCACTTTTCCAGAAATTTGCATTCTTAGTTAAACCACATATTTACTTATCCTTGTTTTATTCTTTCCCACTTGCAAGCTTCTCTGCTTGTTCAGCTTCCGTAACATTTTTCGCGGCGTACTTGTTGTTTTGATCAAGATTTGATTAACGGTCTTTTATGGTCCTTTATTTTAAAACATACCCAATTGGGAGCCCACCAACTATAACAGTAATATGATCTGATATCTGAAATTTTTCGATATTAAAAATCCGCTAAATAACATAATCAGCCATCATAAATTCCTTAGGTGAAGGTTGTAGATTTCTGCTATCCATAGGAGTGCAACAACCCTGCACTTGCCACTTATTGCTTCCAGAGAGTTGATATTTGCAAAATCGACACCACGACCTGAGGCAAAGAAATGTTCATTCTCCCGCACCACTGCATCGCTAAGATGTTGACTAATTTCTGAAGTCCGAAGAAACCACTGAACATTTATCTGTTTGAACTTATCAGCATTTCCTAGATCCCAATAATCTTCCCACTATCTATATCATGCCGGATCTTATTACGTCACGGACCAACAAATTCTCACGGATTCCCAACATATTACTAGACTTCAAGTGGAATCGGGTGACCCGGTTACCAACATCATACCCGATGGCTAAGAGATACTCTTCTTTAAACTCGAGTGGGTAGGAATGGATCGAAGCAATGATTGGGGTAGAGAATAGGGAGATCCTATTAACAATAAACACTAAAAAATGCATGCCGGTTACTATGTTAATGCACAACTTATAACCAATTTACAATGCAACACGTTGGGAAAATTATATTAATTTAAAGATATGTGTATAAGTAAAGAAATTTAAATAATTTAAAACAGTATGTTTAACATTAACACATCAAACATGAAATCTGAAATAACAATTACGGTGGCATATATATATAAAGGAGAAATAATTAAATTAATGCAATATATAATGCACGTGCTAATGGATGCATTGAACCTGTCACCGTAGTAGGGATAATTTTATTCCGACACTTTTCTTGATTGTTGTATTATAAACTTGTCTCATGTTTGTTGATTGCTTCATGTTTACCCACGGTCTTCTAAACCTTCAAAAGTCCCTGACCTCGACTTACACATTTGCTGACTTTATGTTGAAATTTTCTTGAACCTAACTCCTTCCCGATTATTATTGTCTAAATGGTTCCCGAACCTTCTCCATAATTAATTCCTTGATTACAACCTTCCTTGTAGTACCTTGTGTAAATTGATGGTTTGAGATTGTAATTCTTAAGTTCAAATGCTTCTACGCTCATGTCGTTGCTATCTTGCTAATTCTCAAGGAATTAATCTCCAACGGTGATCCCGATATTGGCCCTAATTGTCACTTTGCCTTTCTTCATTATTTCCATTTGTTGCTCCATATCTTCCAATGTATACTCTCAACACGACAATTCAACTCGGTTCGGAAAATAAACTCACTTTACCCGAATGTAGAATCCCGAGCATATTGGCTTTCTATAATTAGTTGTTTGATCCTTCTAGCTGTCGGGTTAGGAATCCGAATCCGGTGGATTTGAATCAGAATGTAATTCCCAAACTTACACCTCAATCGGAGTTACTTAATTGACTTTCCTTCCACGCCCTAATTTTTTGCTTCCCCTAACTGAAAATCCTCACTTACACTGAATTCCGAATCTTGGATCGTTAGTGGCCTCAAATCTTCCTTCACCTCTTTCTTGAATGAAATAAACCTCCTAGCCCAATTGATCTACTCATCCGGTAGCATAAGTTCCCACAATTGATTTTATTTTAAACCTCCCGAATTTTCTAATTGATTTCCACGCTTGATTCCTCTTTTCCGGATCCCATCACTTGAATTTTCAACCCGATAGGAAAGATGATGACTCCTGAATCCTTGTACGAATTTTCGGCACGCTTTCTTACCCATCCTGAAGTTAAAGAAGGAATTTTATAGTAGACTGAAGTTGTTGAACGATTGACCGTGGTTTGATGTCATTTCCGTAACTTATAACTCACAGCTTTCTTTTGAAAATAAATGCAAGTGGGTAAGACATGTTCATGTCACACAATTGTCCCTAAAACAGGGATTTAATGCAAAGAGTAACAATTGATTCAATAGAATTGACAATTAAACACATGGAACATGTAAACCTTCAAGTAATGTAAGATGAATTAACCGACAATTATAACAAGAATCAATGTAAGGCTCAAATTATTCAATAATTCAAGTATTTCAAGGAATTCAAGTAGGTCAGGAAGTTCAAATAACATGCAAGACTCCCAATTTTAACAATTAATTCCTATGCCGTACGACCTAGACTCGACGCGACACGACACTAGAACCTCGATTTTGCAACCAGGCTCTGATACCACCTAAGATGTAGCACCCCTACACGTGGAGATGCCACACCCCCGTACTACAGGTCGATCCACACACGAAATGGATAGTCCGTATATGAACCAGCCTGCAGCGAACAGATGACAATAAAAATAAAATGACAACTAGCTAGGCGGGACTAATTTGTAAATGCATCAGAATTAACGCGGAAGCATAATATATTCAATATCACATACCAATTATCAAAACATGTCATCTCTAACTATGTCTCACATATGAATACATGATTATCTCCATAATAGTAATCCGTATCAATAACAATAACAATAATTTCATAAGTAACAATTTATAAATGAACCATGCATGACTCGAAATGCAAAGACTGGACTTGACTCGATTCCCGCCTAGCACGCACCTGCACGTACCTAAAAGGTGGAGGCGTCAGTCTATGGAAGACTGAGTGAGGGGTTTAAATAAATATTAGCGCAGTTAACATGCAAGTTATATTCTCGAGTAAAACTTTGGAAAAGATAAGAATATAAGTTCAATAATGAGATATTCTTCGCCCGAGAATACAACTGTCTAATTTAATTACCCATTCAATTCATTTCATGCGATACGTGGCCCGACGAGTGAGGGCATTCTCCAACCTTACTCCAAATGTAAATAAATCATGCTTGCTTGATTAATCAATAGGTGATCATGCAATTCAATTACCGTGGATTAGTGCGATAGTGTATTCAGGCAATACAATCAAGGAATGGAAATCATGCAATAACCAAGGACAATCCGTGGTGACGGACCCGTCCCCAGTCTCCTTCTCCCTTCAATGATGGAAAGGTAGCTGGCGTTTACCATCCACGACATGTTGAGCAGAGGGTACATGAATCCCTAAGCCCGGAACTCCTTCCTCCACTAATCTCCTAGCGGATTCAGGGGTCATCCCAATGTGGTGAGGATAGCGCGAGAGTTACCCGTTAGCCCATGCTTTCCCGGTTGGCTCAAGCCACTACCCTCGGGCCTAAAGTGAACAATCATGCTTACTCGCCCAAAACATGCACGATACATGGCTTGCTTGTAATGAACGGGGCTTGCTTGTAATCATGAGTATTTTCGAGGAAAATTATAGTTATAAATACCTTTTGGCCGAAATCTCATGTAAGGGTTATATAGGTTCTAGGTAACTAGAAATTAAACCTCACCTGACAGGCGACGCGACTACTCATGGATGCGTGAACATGCTCATGATCAACAATCTCCGCCCTGGAGAAGAACTGGACAAGAAGTGGAAACATTTTGCACTCGTGAGACAATAACTCAAGAATGTTACCAACTATGACGCACGGCGTGATCAAGTAACGAGATGGCATGCATTCACGAATGTGGCATGATACACTCATATTATTGCATGATATTAATCATATAATAGCACGTCGGGATCAATTAAGGCATTGGAGAAAAATGTGACATTTGTAGATACTAATGCAGAAAATTTTCAGCATGCGCACGTTGTATTCAAATAAGCATAACTCCTTCATCGGAATGAATTTTAACGAACCGCAAAATTCCTAGAAAACTAGACAAACATATCTTTACAATGATACGAGGCTGAAATTCTAGTTCATCCGGAGTAAATACCAGTTTTTGTTCGAATATGACACAAAGTAGAAAATTTCCTGCAGTGCTATTAGGGAAAGATGGTCGTCGTTCCCTTATCAAACGAAGTTGAAACGATCTGAAAATTGGCGGAGATACTTATAACATACCCAGAAATACACCAGTAAAACTGTTTTAAAAATTTCCACCATTTAGTCTCTCTAATCAAGCCAAAACCGAAATATGAAAACAAGGGACAGCAGGGGATGTTGCTATTTTTCTCAGTACTGAAATCAAATCGGATTGGCACCAATTTTTCCAGAGAACATCTATAATATATCAAGAATATCCATATAAAACAGTTTTGAAAAATTCCAATTCAAGAATCCACAATTCGCTTTCAAATCGGGTTAGCGCAGATTCGCAACAGTTTGGCGGCACCAAATTAAAACAGCCATAACTCACAAACGAAAATAGATATTGACGAACCATAAAAAGGAGAGTACTCTACACTTCAAATACTTGATACAGTAGAAAAATCAGAGGATTTGGAGCAGGGGAGGGGTGTCGGAAAAATAGGGGAAGCATGAACATATTCAAAATCTTACCAAAACTCTTACAATTCAATCCCAAATATTGTAATTCATGAAAGGTAACATGTGTACATGCTCAAGGTACAATAAAAATCATGAAAACACTTATATCATCCATTGATCACGAAGAATCATAAGTTTCAAGATCATATATAAATCCATCATATATCCTCAAATTCTACACGAATTCATGCATGATTTCAAGGTATGATCACGTATTCATACTTCTAACAACAATTAATCCATTTATCACAAGAATTCATAACCCTAGCTTTATATATAAGTTCCAAGAGATCACATATTCTTGTCTACCTTGAAAGAAAGAGATGAGAGATGGTGATGGAGCTTCAAAGATGAAATTCCATGGCAAATTCTAGCATGAAGATGATGATTTCCCAATTCCTTTTCTTCTTGGATGACCTCGTGAATGAGGGAAAGGGGAAGCAAAGGATTTCTATATTTTTGATGAAATGAAAATGATATGGAAGAGCTTGGAAGCTTTTAACGTGAATCATCACTTTGAATTTGATGAAATACATAAATTGCAATTAAGTCCCTCAAAGATAAAAGTCATGCAACTAGGTTCCATTCCTAGTTGATTTATCACTTTAGTCCCAAAATATGTCATGTAATTTGGTCCTTACATTTACAAGAATAATCATTTAGGGACAATTAAGCAATTAAATCATGTTCGACACTTATCTCGCATAATAATAGAATCCAACTTATAAATAATTCTCAAGTTGACACATATTTCCCATATTTTCACGTAATCATGTTAAGATACAATTCATCAAATTACTATAACATATATAATTTAGAATAAACGAAAATAATAAAATAAAATCCTAACGCTCGAAACTCACACATGCCGAGCGTACCTGACTGTCTGAAAATTGGGGCGCTACAATTAATGTTTGGAAGATATGCTCTGGGCTTGTGCTTTAGACTTTCAATATAAGTGGGATGAGCATTTACCTTTGGTCGAGTTTGCGTATAACAATAGCTATCAAGCCTCAATTAAGATGGCTCCGTATGAGGCTTTGTATGGGAGGAAGTGTAGATCGCCGTTATAAAACCCCGGAGCGAAGGGCGCCACATCCCCCGCACCATAACCCAACACGTGAAGCGAAATGGGAACTCCGTCCACGTATCAAGCCACGGCGAACGGGTGACAAACAAAAATCCAACCTAAGCTAGGCGGTCTACACCCTACTCAGAGCGTGCAAAAACAAATTCGCGGAAGCCAACAACTAAAAACTTAGCATGCAAGCACAAATCATATCGTGTTCTCCACATAAAAATTATACAACCTTAGATACAAAACTGAATCTCAGGACAGAACTAAGTAGCCAAATTAATACATATTTCAAAACTAACAAATTGTGTAAAATAAACGAAATACAATGCATGAGACTCAAGCTCTCCAAAATAAACACTCAAGAGAACGGCCTTGCTCCAACTCCAACAAAACGAGAACCTGCAAACTCGAAACAAAGGGGAAAAAGATAGAAATAGCGAGGGTCAGTCCTAGAGATTGGTGAGGGGGCTAACACACGCACCCATACGTATACGTAATAACAAAGCATAAACAAAACTGAAAGGATTCATGAACCGGGCATGATTTTTGCATTCTAAAACATTCAACCCGTGGTAATATATATAAAGAAAGAAGTTTAGGGCCAAAGGCCAAATCAAGTCAAATTTTAGAGTTTAGAAATTCGCCCCCGTTTCACAACCATAACGGATATAGAAGCATAAGCATAAACATAAGAACACGGCGAGAACAAATTCTCACACACTTACTCATACCAAAGCAAAACTCATAAAACAATCCCACCTTTGCACGATTGGGGAAGAGAGGTGCCCCTCTCAACCCTACACAGAACGAAACTTGTGAACCGGAGGATCCCGCCCGGTTCCTTCGAGGGCCAGCGAAAATGCTCTTCGTCGGCATACGAGAACTATGTCTCCCATTGGTGGAGAAGTGCACAAGGGTCATAACCGGTGACCCCATGGCCGTCCCGGGTCTCCCTTACCCACAACTCCGGGGCCCATCACACATATAACACACATATATTCTTATACTTATCACACTTACCAGACTAAGCTTATTCACAAGTCATACCATGCTTATACTCACACACACTTATCAAAGCTTAACAAAGTAAACGAAAATAGATCTTAGATACTTATAAAAGCGTTTTCAAAGCCTCTTGACAAACGGGATAAAACCCACAAAATATATATCAAAACACATATCTATATATATATACATATATATATCGCATGCGCGTTCGAAATACAAATAGGGTTTTAGGTCATCATAACTAAAAGGAAAGAAAACCTCACCTTGACGACCAAACCGAACAAAACGGACGGAAAGCAAACCAAAGGACCTCCTCCTCAACAACGGAACGATCCTAAGAGCAAAACAAAGAGCAAGAGGAAAACTTAGACTCAAAATGAACCATAATTGACGCTCGGCAAATGCATATGAATGCGAGTGATGCTTATGAAGCTTAACAAATTGACCAGTAATGCATACGTGTTCATATTTATTCATAAGTCTCATAAATCATGTCAAACGAGTTCATATATTTCATATAACGAACATATCATACCATACAACATGTTATCAACGTATTCATATCATATAAAGAGCAAAGATTGATCATGTAAGGAATATAAACGAGACAGAAAGTCATAAACGCACGTTAAAGGAGCATAGCGCACATATGAAGCCATAAATAAAAAACGAGCACATAAATCAAATCATAAATTCATATTACACAAGCTAACACATAATACATTAAGTTAATAATGCATATAGGTCACAAACGGGACAAGAGAAAGCAATTAAAAGCAACGAAACGACGAAAGAAACTCCCCCGAGGGACCATCGTGACACATGACACGGCCATGTCCAAAACGCAAAGGAAACGGACACGACCGTGTCCGATTTAAATAAATCATATGCCCAAGTCGAGGCTTTGACATGGCCGTGTCAATACTCAGCACAAACTGGACACGGCCATGTCCAGTTCAACTTTCTGAAAAACGGTTTTTGGCGCATGAACATTTTCAAAGGCAAAATCAAGGCATTTTCGCAGCAGCTCTTAGGGAATTTCTTAGGCCTCAAGCACACACATAACATGCATGAAACCAACACCAAATCATCACCAAATCATGCCTCAAAACGCAGCAACAAGCAGCTCAAAATTCATGCACCAAATCTGTCACAAAGAAGGAAGGAACGCAGCAGGCCATATACCTCAAGTCTGGGACTAAAACAGGGGATAAAAGCTTGTATACACATAGCTAACATGTAAAGAAACTCATATACTTCATGTACATGCAATTTCACACGAAATGGATTTCAAGAAGTCATCAAACGGACCAAAATTCTGATAGCAATTCAAACCGGGAAGAGCAGAATATATTCTCATATATATATCTGAAATGAAGCATGAAATCATGCTAAAACCGAGCATATTCATAGAGAAACATGTGTAATGCATAACCATGCATTAATGCACAAAATTGGATGCAAGAATCCATCAAGCAAACCTCAAAACATGACAGCAACTTGGTGAAAATGAGCAGATTTGCAACAGCAGTTTCTAAAGTGCAAGAACTCAAGTTTGTGGCCAAAATAAAGCATAAAATCAGGGAAAAACGAAGCACATTCATAGAAAAACATGTATATTATATAACCAAGCACTAGCACACGAAATTGGAGGCAAGAATTCAATCATTTGAACTCAAAAACGTGACAGCAGTTCAGTTCGCACATAGCATACATATAGGCTTCATGTTTAGGTTTAGGAGCTGAAAATGGATCTAAAAGCTTGCAAGAGCAGGGCTAACATGTAAACCAATTAGTATACAGCATCTCCATGCAAATTCACACGAATTTGAAGCCATTAACTCAAGCAACAAAGCACAAATCCACACAGCAGCTCCAAAACGGGGGAGCAGATTTCTAGCTTAGGTTTGGGGCTCTAAAACTCATAATTTCTTCAAAGGATCTCAAGAGAAAATCATCCAAACATCATATTCTATCAGTTAATCATCAAATTATCAAAGAAAAAAGTCCATATACTTCATTTTAAAGCAAGGAAATCAGCCACAAAGCAAGCTAGCACATAAGAGTAAAATCCCCAAAAGTCCCTCTTCAAGCTCCTATCCCAACACTAATTAAATCTGATACAAAACAAGTATTAAAGGGATCAAAACTTGTATAAAAGGGTAGAGAATACAAAAATATACATACCTTGAAAATTTGAAGAAGAAAGATGGTGATTTGAGCTCAAAATTCACAAAAGGGCCAAAGCTTCTCTTCTCTTCTCCTCTCCTCTCTTGTCTCGATATGTTGCTGCTCAAAATGGGGGAGTTTGGATCGGTTTTCAGAGATAAAAGGAGCAAGGAAGGTTTAACTCAAGTCAAGATATCAAGGGTTAGGCTTAGGTTGAGTTAAATTGGCCCCACAAGTACATGACTAGTCAAAGAAGGTGGCTTTTGCGCAAGCTGTTCATTCCGGGCGAACAACGAGGGTCTAAACGAGCTTCAAAAAATACCAAACCAGGTTCAAAAGTTTCCTTTCTTCGTTACGAGTCCAACGCATCTTCCGGAATTCGAATCCGAATTCTCGAGCTCAAGTTATGGCCTCCGGAAGACGTGGCGCACTAAATCTAGTTAGGCCCTGATGTCCCTCGTTAAATACTTAAGGTTTAAAACCTCGACAAACGAACACGAAAACTTAAAACGAGCATGCAAACACATTCATAACTCACATATATCATGCATATCAAAATTTAACAAAATCGGAATTGAATTCCGGCACATAACGAGCAAATTACGAACATGCAAACTTAAACCCTAAAATTCAAAGTTCATAATATAAGCAATTAATTTCATATAAATTCAAATAATCATATAAGCATTAAAATAACACTCAAATACATAATTAAATAATTTAAATGCGCATAAAACCCTTTCGTTACGGCGTACCTGGAAATCCGAACGATCGGGATGTTACAAACTCCCCTCCTTCAAAAGGACCTGTCTTTAGGTCCTAAGGAGAGTCTTGAGCGGCTCCGAAGACAAGCCCAAAATCCACACTTCCGCTGCACCACTCTGATCACAAACTTCTCAAGACACTATCTCCTTAATTGGCGAACCCGACACAATGTCCTAGTCATTTGCCCCCACATCCCAAATAAATATTCGGGAGTAGTTGGTGAATTCTCAACCGTTGGCACGTAGACATTACTACACAAAGTCCATAACGTCTTTCTTATGCCACAACAACCGGTTTCCCAAAACCCTGAACAACGTCAACCCTGAGTGGGATAAACTCGTGACCTAGCACTCCTTGAGGCGTAGGCTACCATTCTTCTACGGGCAACACACAACAAAGGCCTTCCTTTATGCGTCGGTTGGAAACAAGGTAGCCTTTTGTACCTCCTGTTAGGCAAAAGCCAATGTCGTGAGTAACTCTCTTCAACCGCCTCTTCCCAATCAAAACCGTGCCTCTTACTCTGAGGCAATACTCGGTTCTTCCACGAGGAGTATCAACGGGTTATCCTTCAATCTAACACCCGAAGATATCGTTGAGTCCCTGACGGACCTCCTAAAAGCAACACCCAACTTCAACGAGAACAAAACACCTTCAGATAAGTCGACCAAAAGCAGCTCGACTCTCACAACTTACCAAACACTCACGAACACTCCACACCACCAGACTCTCTCCAAAAGATAGTTACCACAAAAAGGAAAAGAAACACATAACGAGCAAAACTGAGAAGGGAAGGAAGCACATTACAAACAAGAGTCACGAAGGGGAGGAAACACACAATGAACAAGAACAAGAAGAAAAACAATTACACAACAATTGTAATCAAGAACCCCCGAAGAACAAGGAATAAAGTAGTAACCACGTGGGTTTCCCCGATAATAAAACATGTGTGCAATGGGATGCCATGAATGCTCTATGTACCGTTCACCATATGAGTAGCGTTGAGGGTGGTGCCATCTTCTTGCTTTCCGGGAGGATCATCTTGTGCTTGAACCGGGATCTTGAAGTCATGGCATTTCCTTGAAGACCTCAACTTCTTGTTGTTCGGTTAACTTTCATCATACCTCCGATTCCTCCATAATGGAGTCCTCCTACCACCTTTGGTATTGGGAATCTCTCCTTGCTTGATATTGGTGGCCTCATGAGATTCTTGAATTTCTTCATTCCATGAAATTCGAGTCTCTACAATGTATATATTAAATTACTTCCATTGAGGAGATGTAAAAATCTATCCATCTTCGGTAATTGAATCTTCTTATACTAGGTAACTTTGAAGTCTTAAATTTTAAAAAATTTCTCTTGTCTCTTGGTTTCTCGCCTTGTCTTCCAATTATTTAAACTTAAAGTATTCTCCCGTCCAACGGAACTTGAAACAATTTGCTAATCCCTCTTAATTTAATCCTTCCATTCGGCATTGAAATCTCTCTTTTCTTGACGTTATTGGTATCTTGAATCTTCCTAAGAATTTCTTGAAGTTTAGATTCCTTACTTGATCTTCTAACCCCAAATCGATCTTTTCTTCACATGACTAATGTGTGAGATTCTATCCATTGATCGCCCATTCCTTCATAGCCCCATGTATCTTGCATCCTCGGATCATGTACATATTCTTAGAATTTGAAAGTTCTATCGAATTCCATGCCTTCTTACTTGAAACTAATTCCGAACCCTAACGTGGTCCTTGAAAGTACCCAATCTTTGACACCCTTATGTGAAATCATCCATCTTCTTTCATTCTCCTAGTTGAAATATTTCTATCATCGAACTCGAAAGGGAGGTAGTTGTACAAAGTTCTCAAATAGAACTTCTTCACAGGAATTATTCTCGAACTCCTCAAATCTCTATTCCATTCTCTTGATCACCTAGAACTTGACCTTGATATCCCCATTTCAAACCACTTCAAAAGATAAAAAAAAAAATCTCTAAGCCCCTAATAGCCCGAATATACCTGTCTCCCTTGTCCTTTTCCCGGTAATACTTGCTGATGTCGAAGGAGTATCCTGAAATAAAATACAATTCCAAGAGATATCTATGCATGCGGGGTTTTAGTGCATGTTCATGTGAACTATTAATGCAAATAATATCAATTAATGTCAGATAATTCACATAAGTGATGTAGTGAATGCCAAGAAACACGTAATCCTATGCTGAACGACCTAGACAAACCCGACACGAGACGAGAGCTCCGATTTTGCAACCCAGAGCTCTGATACCACTTAAAGATGTAACACCCCGGAGAGAAGGGCGCCATATCCCCCGCACCATAACCCAACACGTGAAGCGAAATGGGAACTCCGTCCACGTATCAAGCCACGGCGAACGGGTGACAAACAAAAATCCAACCTAAGCTAGGCGGTCTAGACCCTACTCAGATCGCGCAAAAACAAATTCAGGGAAGCCAACAACTAAAAACTTAGCATGCAAGCACAAATCATATCGTGTTCTCCACATAAAAATCATACAACCTTAGATACAAAACAATTATACAAAACTGAATCTCAGGACAGAACTAAGTAGCCAAATTAATACATATTTCAAAACTAACGAATTGTGTAAAATAAATGAAATACAATGCATGAGACTCAAGCTCTCCAAAATAAAGACTCAAGAGAACCGCCTAGCTCCAACTCTCACAAAACGAGAACCTGCAAACTCGAGACAAAGGGGAAAAAGATAGAAATAGCGAGCGTCAGTCCTAGAGACTGGTGAGGGGGCTAACACACGCACCCATACATATACGTAATAGCAAAGCATAAACAAAGCTGAAAGAATTCATGAACCGGGCACGATTTTTGCATTCTAAAGCATTCAACCTTTGGTAATATATATGAAGAAAGAAGTTTAGGGCCGAAGGCCAAATCAAGTCAAATTTTAGAGTTTAGAAATTCGTCCCCGTTTCACAACCATAACGGATACAGAATCATAAGTATAAACATAACAACACGGCGAGAACAAATTCTCACACACTTACTCATACCAAAGCAAAACTCATAAAATAATCCCACCTTTACACCATTGGGGAAGAGAGGTGCCCCTCTCAACCCTCCACAGAACGAAACTTGTGAACCGGAGGATCCCGCCCGGTTCCTTCGACGACCAGCCAAAATACGCTCCGTCGGCATAGGATAACTAAGTCTCCCATTGCTGGAGAAGTGCGCAGGGGTCGTAACCGGCGACACCATAGCCGTCTCGGGTCCCCCTTACCCACAACTCCGGGGCCCATCGCACATATAACACACATATATTCTTATACTTATCACACTTACCAGGCGAAGCTTATTCACAAGTCATACCATGCTTATACTCACACACACTTATCAAAGCTTAACAAAGTAAACAAAAATAGATCTTAGATACATATAAAAGCGTTTTCAAAGCCTCTTGACAAACGGGACAAAACCCACAAAATACATATCAAAATACATATCTATATATATATACATATATATATCGCATGTGGGTTCGAAATACAAATAGGGTTTTAGGTCATCATAACTAAAAGGAAAGAAAACCTCACCTTAACGACCAAACCGAACAAAACGGACGGAAAGAAAACCAAAGGACCTCCTCCTCAACAACGGAACGATCCTAAGAGCAAAACAAAGAGCAAGAGGAAAACTTAGACTCAAAATGAACCATATTGACGCTCGGCAATTGCATATGAATGCGAGTGATGCTTATGAAGCTTAACAAATTGACCAATAATGCATACGAGTTCATATTTATTCTCATAAATCATGTCAAACGAATTCATAGATTTCATATAACGAACATACCATACCATACAACATGTTATCAACGTATTCAAATCATATAAAGAGCAACGATTGATCATGTAAGGAATATAAACGAGACAGAAAGTCATAAACGCACGTTAAAGGAGCATAGCGCACATATGAAGCCATAATTCGAAAACGAGCACATAAATCAAATCATAAATTCGTATTACACAAGTTAACACATAATACATTAAGTTAATATTGCATATAGGTCACAAACGGGACAAGAGAAAGCAATTAAAAGCAACAAAACGATGAAAGAAAGCCCGAGGCACCACCGAGACACATGACACGGCTATGTCCAAAACGCAAAGGAAACGGACACGACCGTGTCCGATTTAAATAAATCAGATGCCCAAGTCGAGGTCTTGACACGGCCGTGCCAATACTCAGCACAAACTGGACACGGCCGTGTGTAGTTCAAATTTCTGAAAAACGGTTTTTGGCCGCAGTAACATTTTCAAAGGCAAAATCAAGGCATTTTCGCAGCATCTCTTAGGGAATTTCTTAGGCCTCAAGCACACACATAACATTTATGAAACCAACACCAAAGAATCACCAAATCATGCCTCAAAACGCAGCAACAAGCAGCTCAAAATTCATGCACCAAATCTGTCACAAAGAAGGAAGGAACGCAGCAGGCCATCTACCTCAAGTCTGGGACTAAAACAGGGGATAAAAGCTTGTATACACATAGCTAATATGTAAAGCAACTCATATACTTCATGTACGTGCAATTTTACATGAAATGGAGTTCAAGAACTCATCAAACGGACCAAAATTCTGACAACAATTCAAATCGGGAAGAGCATAATATATTCTCATATATATAGCTGAAATGAAGCATGAAATCAAGATAAAACCGAGCATATTCATAGAGCAACATGTGTAATACATAACCATGCATTAATACACAAAATTGGATGTAAGAATCCATCAAGCAAACCTCAAAACACGACAGCAACTTGGTGAAAATCAGCAGATTTGCAGCAGCAGTTTCTAAAGTGCAAGAACTCAAGTTTGTGGCCAAAATAAAGCATGAAATCAGGGAAAAACGAAGCACATTCATAGAACAACATGTATATTGTATAACCAAGCACTAACACACGAAATTGGAGGAAAGAATTCAATCATTTGAACTCAAAAACGTGACAGCAGTTCAGTTCGCACATAGCATACATATAGGCTCCATGTTTCGGTTTAGGAGCTGAAAATGGATCTAAAAGCATGCAAGAGCAGGGCTAACATGGAAACCAATTAGTATACAACATCTCCATGCAAATTCACACGAATTGGAAGCCATTAACTCAAGGAACAAAGCACAAATCAACATAGCAGTTCCAAAACAGGGGAGCAGATTTCTAGCTTAGGTTTGAGGCTCAAAAACTCATAATTTCTTCAAAGGATCTCAAGAGCAAATCATCCGAACATCATATACTATCCGTTAAGAATCAAATGATCAAAGAAACAAGTCCATATACTTCATTTTAAAGCAAAGAAAACAGCCACAAAGCAAGCTAGCACATAAGAGTAAATTCCCCAAAAGTCCCTCTTCAAGCTCCTATCCCAACCCTAATTAAATCTGATACAAAACAAGTATTAAATGGATCAAAACTTCTATAACAGGGTAGAGAGTACAAAAATATACATACCTTGAAAAATTGAAGAAGAAAGATGGTGATTTGAGCTCAAAATTCACAAAAGGGCCAAAGCTTCTCTTCTCTTCTCCTCTCCTCTCTTGTCTCGATCTGTTGCTGCTCAAAATGGGGGAGTTTAGCGCAAGTTGTTCATTCAGGGCGAAAAACGAGGGTCTAAACGAGCTTAGAAAAATACCAGACCAGGTTCAAAAGTTTCCTTTCTTCGTTACAAGTCCAACGCATCTTCCGGAATTCGAATCCGAATTCGCGAGCTCAAGTTATGGCCTCCGGAACACGAGGCGCGCTAAATCTAGTTAGGCCCTCATGTCCCTCGTTAAATAATTAAGGTTTAAAACCTCGACAAACGAACACGAATACTTAAAATGAGCATGCAAACACATTCATAACTCACATATATCACGCATATCAAAATTTCACAAAATCGTAATTGAATTCCGGCACATAACGAGCAAATTACGAACATGCAAACTTAAACGTTAAAATTCAAAGTTCATAATATAAGCAATTAATTTCATATAAATTCAAATAATCATATAAGCGTTAAAATAACACTCAAATACGTAATTAAATAATTTAAATGCGCATAAAACTCTCTCGTTACGGTGTACCTGGAAATCCGAACGATCGGGATGTTACAAACTCCCCTCCTTCAAAAGGACCTGCCCTTAGGTCCTAAGGTGAGTCTTGAGCGGCTCCGAAGACAAGCCCAAAATCCACACTTCCGCTGCACCACTCGGATCACATACTTCTCAAGACACTATCTCCTTAATTGGCGAACCCGACACAAAGTTCTAGTCATTTGCCCCCACATCCCAAATAAAGATTCGGGAGTAGTTGGAGAATTCTCAACCGTTGGCACGTAGACATTACTACACAAAGTCCATAACGCCTTTCTTATGCCAGAACGACCGGTTTCCCAAAACCCTGTACAACGTCAACCTTGAGTGGGATAAACTCGTGACCTAGCACTCCTTAAGGCGTAGGCTGCCATTCTTCTACGAGCAACACACAACAAAGGCCTTCTTTTATGCCTTGGTTGGAAGCAAGGTAGCCTTTTGTACCTCCGGTTAGGCAAAAGCCAATGCCGTGAGTAACTCTCTTCAACCGCCTCTTCCCAATCAAAACCGTGCCTCTTACTCTAAGGCAATACTCGGTTCTTCCACGAGGAGTATCAACGGGTTATCCTTCAATCTAACCCCCGAAGATATCGTCGAGTCCCTGACGGACCTCCTCAAAGAAACACCCAACTTCAACGAGAACAAAACACCTTAAGATAAGTCGACCAAAAGCAGCTCGACTCTTACAACTCACCAAACACTCACGAACACTCCGCACCACCAAACTCTCTCCAAAAGAGAGTTACCACAAAAAGGAAAAGAAACACATAACGAGCAAAACTGAGAAGGGAAGGAAGCACATTACAAACAAGAGTCACGAAGGGAAGGAAACACACAATGAACAAGAACAAGAAGAAAAACAATTACACAATAATTGTAATCAAGAACCACCGAAGAACAAGGAATAAAGCAGTAAGCACGTGGGTTTCCCCGATAATAAAACATGTGTGCAATGGGATGCCATGAATGCTGTAACGCCCCAGCTGTCGGCCATTCAGGTATGAACGACACGTGTGAGTTTGAGAGTTGTAATTTTATTATTAATTGATCATTTAATTCATTTTCCTCGTCATGACATAATTTTTATAAAATTATATTCTTGGTATTTTATTGAAAATTCATATCATATTATATTTATCGCATAAATTGAATATGACTGCAACGTGAATTAATTTCCCGAACTTGACTTAATTTCGTTGTGACTTTATTTGATCATTTTATGAACTTTTGGGACTTAATTGCATTGGACCTAATTGATGAATTGTTATGGAATTGGACCTCATTGTATAACTTAATAAATGAAAGGATTTAATTGCAAATTGGCCATCTCTTTCCCCTTCATTAGCAGCAATCACGTAACACTTGCTTCCCTTTCATACAAACATTACATACACTTTGTTCTTCCTTTCTTCTTCAACCGAGACAAACCCTTGCCAAGGTGTAGGGAGATTTCATCCATTCAAGCTAGTTTTTGTGGGTTTTGGGATCATTGAAGCATCATCAACTTCATATCTTCATCTTGTCTCTCATTTCTTTCTTTTGAGGTATTTATGGAGAATAGATGATTTTCTTGAATATATGGCATAGATAGGGCTTTGCTATGTGTTGATTAAATTGTGTATTAGTTGTTGGAAATATGTATGTGAACTTTGAGCTTAAGATGGATGCATTTATCTTGTGAATTTTGGACTTGGAGCATGATTGATGATATGGGTTTGTATTGATGGATTCCTAATAATCTACCTTGGAAATATGTGTTTATATGAATTGTTATTGATCCCTAAGTATGCTAGCATATATGTTGCATCAAATTTATGCATTTCATCTTGGTTTTAATCCTCTTGAATGCTTGGTTGTTGTTGCTTCGTAGTTGCTCTGTTTCTGTTCTTCATTTTTGCTGGTCTAGTATTTTGGGAACGGCCGTTCCCATTTTGGCCTGTGCGCCGGAAGGGTCGTTCCCAGCCAAAAACGTTTTCCCTTTTTAAAAGCGCTGGCGCGTTTTGAAGGGCCACAGGAACGGCCCTTCCCATTTACAAAGGGAAGCCGGAACGGCCGTTCCCGCATGCCTGACAGAACAAAATTCACTGCATAAAAGTGCGTTTTTAGCCCCTCGATCCGACGGCTTCTTTGACCCCAAATTGCTATTATATGACTGCATACATATCGAAACGAGATATTTTCATGGTACACTGCATCATACTCGTCATCTCGTTGCATTTTCGTCGTTCGTCCTATTTGGTACATTTTGAGTCGTGTCTCACGGACATTTGTCTTTCTTGCACAGACCAGCTTCCTGGTGACGAGGAGCAGGCCCAGTGATTGATTGATTGATTGATTATACACAGTCCCAGAGCTTTGCAATCCCACCATCACCCGGACGAAGAAGGCGTTATTGAACTTGCTAATTGTGCACAGTAATAAATTGCTTGATCACCTAATCACCTAATAATTGATTGACTGATTGATTGTACACAGTCGGAGTAAGGTTGGAGATTTGCCCTCACTCGCCGGGCCACAATTGATTGTATTGAATTGAACAAATTGCTAAATTGAATTAGTTATAACCTCGGGCGATAGAATCTGTTATTTTACTAAATTCTATTGTTATTTCCCAAAGTTATTACCCGAGATTATAACTTGCATGTATGTGCGCTTATATTTGTTTATACCCCTCGCTCAGTCCATGTTGGACTGACACCTCAACTTTTCAGTTGTTTTGCAGGGCGTGCTAGGCGGGGATTTAGAGTCTAGTTGTCTTTAAATTCGGGTCTAGCACACTTCATTTCATATTTTTTTCATGTATTGATACTTATTGTTTTGTAGCATGCCTTGTGGCTTATTTTGGAGATGATATTGTATTGATAGTCTAAATGTTGGTACCTATTAGTAAATAAATAAATATGGTACCAATAAGTATTGAATGAAATATTGCTTCCGCTTTTATCTACTCTGAATGGTTGGTTTAGTTTTAATTGAGGGTACCCGCCTAGCCTTGTGTCGTTTTTTATTGTCTCCCGTTCGCTATAGCTTTGATTCATGTATGGATTGTCCTTTTCATATGTGGATTGGGGTTATAGTGCGGGGGATGTGGTGCCTAGCGTTCCGGGTGCTACATCCTACGGTAGTATCAGAGCCCGGTTGCAAAACCGGGTCTCTAGTGTCGTGTCTTGTGAGTCTAGGTCGTACGACATAGGAACTAATTGTCAACTTGAGATTCTTGCATTGTTATTTGACATATTTGAACCTACTTGACTTATTTGAACTTATTTAAATTTGGTAAATTGTTTGAATTTTATAACTTATGTGCAATTTCTGAATTATTTGCACACATTTGCACCTACTAATTGAACATGCATAATAGTGACTTGATTTCAGGATGGCTCGCGATAGACATCACCGTGATCGTTCTCCTAGACATCGACATCGTCGTCATCATCGCCGGGAGAGATCACCACCTCCTCCTCCACTTCCTCAGGCTCAGCCACAGGACTTTATGAACGCAGTGGTGGGTCTTATTGATCAGAGAGTCCGGGATTATGTTCCCCCACCACCACCATAGCCAGGAGCTCAGATTTCAGCGGTTTTTAGGGAGTTCCAGAACCAGCATCCTCCCATGTTTTATAAAGGAAATGATATTCAGGTCGAGCAGTGGCTAAGGGAGATTGAGAGGATATGGGAGCTTATTCCGTGTGGTTCCCAGGAGAAGGCCAGATGCACTATTTCTTTGATTCAGGGCGAGGCATATTCATGGTGGGAGAGTGCCCGGATTGTGTTAGAGGTTGCAGGCGAGGAAGTGAATTGGGAAGTCTTTGCTCGAGAGTTCAAGAAGAAGTTTATTCCTCCAACTTCTCGTACTCGAAGATCGAAGGAATTTACAGAAATTAAGCAAGGAAGCAGGTCAGTTTCAGAGTATATCGCCGAGTTTGAGAAATTGTCCCGCTATGCTCGTAATATAGTCAGTGACGATTTCCATAAGGCGATGCAGTTTGTTCAGGGCCTTAGATCGGATATTCAGGTAGCAATTAAGGCGGTCAACACGAGCACATGGGCGAAGGCTACCAAGAAGGCCCTATTGGTTGAGGATTCGGTGAATGCTAGACGGTCTTCTTATCGTTCAGGTTCAGGATCGGGCTCAAGGTCCGGATCGGGTTTCAGAGGCTCTGGATCGGGTTTCAGAGGTTCCGGATCGGGGTATAAGGGTTCAGGTTCGGGTTCTACTTCAGGCAAGAGGCCGATGGTTTATTCTTCTCCACCACCAGCTCCGCAGGGCCCAGGGAAGAAGCCCCGACCAGCAGGACCAGTGATTAGATCTCCAGTTACTGCAGCTTTGCCACCAGCACCCGAGAGGCCTGCTTGTACCTTCTGTGGTCAGAGGACGTACATTTATGATAACTGCAGGAGGCTTCTGGGTTTATGCTTTATTTGTGGGAGCGACGAGCATATGGTAGATGGATGTCCGGATCGCAGGATGCCACCACCGGGAGCACAGAGACCACTGATCAGGGCTCGTGCTTATGCTTTGGAGGGTGAGCAGCAGGATGCTGATATTGATCCAGCCGCGGTAGTTGAAGGTACCATTTCCATACATGGCACGAACATTCATACCTTGTTTGATCCGGGAGCTACTCACTCCTTTCTTTCGAGTGCTATATCTGTTTCTTTGCCTTTGCCTGTTACTCACTCTTCTGCATGTTATGTGGTTAGTACTCCGTTTGGTGGTAGTTTAGAGTCTGATCGGGTGTTTAGAGAGGTTCCGGTGAGCATTGAGGGTCGAGTTTTCTTGTGGACTTCATTGAGCTGCCGATGACTTGCTATGGATCCATTTTGGGCATGGATTTGTTGTACAGACATTCTGCTACAGTTGATTGCAGGGCGAAGAGGGTTCAGTTGGGATCAGATTTGGTAGTAGGTTGGAGTTCCAAGACTGTGACTCTACTTTCTTTCTCGGAAGCTCATAAGTTGGTTCGAGATGGAGCCACAGGTTTTATGGCTTATATTCTCAACAAACCCAAGGATCAAAGTAAGCTGGAAGAAACGGAAGTAGTGAAGGAGTTTCCCGAGGTCTTTCCTGAGGAATTGGATTCGTTACCTCTAGAACGGGAAATTGAGTTTGTGATCGACTTGTACCCTAATGCAGAGCCGTACTCCAAGACTCCGTATCTTATGGCTCTGGCCGAGTTGAAAGAGTTGAAGACTCAACTTGATGCGTTGTTGGAGATTGGGTACATTAGACCGAGTTCCTCTCCCTGGGATGCATCGGTTTTGTTCGTTAAGAAGAAGGACGGAACCTTGAGAATGTGTATAGATTATAGGGAGTTGAACCGGATGACGATCAAGAATAAGTATCCTCTTCCACATATCGAGGAGTTGTTTGATATACTTCAAGGATCTAAAGTCTACTCGAAATTGGATTTGAGACAGGGGTACTACCAGCTGCGAATCCGAGCTGACGATATTTCTAAGACAAGATTTAATACTCGGTACGGGCATTATGAGTTCGTAGTGATGCCGTTTGGTCTAACTAATGCCCCAGTAGCTTTTATGGATATGATGCACAGGATCTTCAGGCCTTTTCTGGATAAATTCGTGGTCATCTTCATTGATGATATTCTGGTTTTCTCTAAGTCTGCCGAGGAGCATGCGAGGCATCTTCAGTTGGTATTGAGGACTTTGAAGGAGCATCAGTTATTTGCCAAATTCAGTAAGTGTGAGTTCTGGATTGACAGGGTGTCTTTCTTGGGTCACGTGATTTCGGGAAATGGGTTGGAGGTCGATCCTTTAAAGATTGAGTCGGTTTTAAAGTGGGAGAAACCTAGGAGTGCCTCAGAGATCAAGAGCTTCTTGGGATTGGCAAGTTATTACCGGAGGTTTGTTAAGGATTTCTCCAAGTTAGCAGCTCCTTTAACACTGTTGATAAAGAAGAATGTGAAATTCGATTGGGATGAAGATTGTGAGAAGAGTTTCACTTTCTTGAAGGAAAAGCTAGTTTCTGCTCTAGTGTTAGATCTTCCGAAAGGTTCTGAAGGATATGCTGTTTACACGGATGCTTCTAAGGAAGGCTTGGGATGTGTGTTGACTCAAAACGGTAAGGTAATTGCTTATGCATCCCGGAAGTTGAAAGAGCATGAAAAGAATTATCCGACACATGATCTTGAGCTTGCCTCCGTAGTCTTTGCACTTGGAAAGTGGAGACATTATTTGTACGGGGTGTCTTTCGAGATTTTCACCGACCACAAAAGCCTCCAGTATTTATACACTCAGAAGGATTTGAATATGAGGCAACGACGTTGGATGGAAAGGTTGGAAGATTATGATTGCACGATTAAGTACCATCCCGGCAAAGCCAACGTGGTCACCGATGCACTTAGTAGGAAGGCTAGTGTGTCGAGCTTGGAAGTGGGTGAAAGTAGTGGAATCG
Source organism: Lantana camara (assembly GCA_037501455.1). Taxonomy (NCBI): domain Eukaryota; kingdom Viridiplantae; phylum Streptophyta; class Magnoliopsida; order Lamiales; family Verbenaceae; genus Lantana; species Lantana camara. The sequence goes on along the minus strand of CM074860.1, from coordinate 47,367,953 downwards.
AGCCAATTGTTTTAAGGGCTCGAGATTCTAATATTTCGGTTCAGCCGTATTTGAAGCACAGGTTGTTGAGGCTCAGAGTACAGATTCAGAAGTTCAAAAATTGATAGCTAAAGCAAGAGCTGATCCGGAGTGTCCATTCGGGTTCGATGAAACCGGTCTTATTCGTTTCAAGAACCGAGTGGTTGTACCCGAAGAGTTGAAACGGGTATTGCTCGAGGAAGATCACAGATCGGTTTATTCCATCCACCCCGGAGGAAACAAGATGTATAAGGACTTAAGGCAATATTATTGGTGGCGTGGATTGAAGAAAGATGTGGCCGAGTTTGTGAAGCATTGTCTCACTTGTCAGAATGTGAAAGCCGAGCATCAGAAACCGGGAGGTCTTCTTCAGCCGTTACCTATTCCCGAGTGGAAGTGGGAGCAGGTGACGATGGATTTCGTGTCCGGATTACCTAAAGTGAATGGTGGATTCGATGGAATTTGGGTGATTGTGGACCGTTTGACACATTTTCTGCCGGTTAGGATGTCGTATAAGATTCGTAAGCTAGCCGAGCTTTATAACCGGGAGATTGTTAGACTTCATGGGATTCCGGTTAGTATAGTTTCAGACAGAGATCCACGGTTTACTTCTAAGTTGTGGCGTAAATTGCAAGAGGTTTTGGGTACCAAGCTCCAGTTCACTACAGCATTTCATCCTCAGACGGATGGTCAGTCCGAGAGATTAATAAGATATCTCGAGGATTTGCTTCGAGCTTGTTCTTTGGATTTTCAATCTTCTTGGCACGATCAGCTACCTCTGATTGAGTTTGCTTACAACAACAGTTTTTAGGCTTCGATTGGAATGGCACCGTAGGGGCTACTTTATGGTCGGAAGTGTCGTTCTCCGTTGTTCTTTGACCTGGAAGAGTGGAGATGGACTAAGCAGGAAGGTGTTAAGAAAGGTGAGAAATTGGAAAAACCTTCTAAGGCCGTTGAAGCTATGATTGAGAAAGTCCAATTAATAAAACAACGGATGAAATCAGCTCAGGACAGACAGAAGAGCTACGCCGATCATCGTAGAAGGGATCTCGAGTTTGAAGTTAGAGACCGGGTATTCTTGAAGGCGCCTCCATGTAAAGGATTTGCTCGGATTGGGAAAGGAGGTAAGCTTAAGCCTCGTTACTTAGGTCCCTACGAGATTATGGAAAGAGTTGGAGAAGTTGCTTACAGATTGGACCTACCACCGAGCCTCACGGGGATTCATAATGTATTTCACGTCTCTCAGCTGAGGAAATAGTACCCTGATGAAACCGAGATCATTCCCGTTGAAGAAGTGGAATTGGAACCGAATCTAACCTTTGTTCCGAAACCGGTTAAGATATTGGATAAGAAGTATCAGGAATTAAGAAACTGGAAGATTCCTATGGTTAAGGTTCTTTGGAGAAGTGACAAGACCGAAGAAGCCACGTGGGAAACCAAAAACAAAATGAGACGGTTCCATCCAGAGTTGTTCCCTTCCGATCAGTGAATCTGGGGACCAGATTCTTTTAAGGAGGGACGATTGTAACGCCCCAGCTTTCGGCCATTCAGGTATGAACGACACCTGTGAGTTTGAGAGTAGTAATTTAATTATTAATTGATCATTAAATTCATTTTCCTCGTCATGAAACAATTTTTATAAAATTATATTCTTGGTATTTTATTGAAAATGCATATCATATTATATTTATCGCATAAATTGAATATGACCACAACGTGAATTAATTTCCCGAACTTGACTTAATTTCGTTGTGACTTTATTTGATCATTTCATGAACTTTTGGGATTTAATTACATTGGACCTAATTGATCAATTGTTATGGAATTGGACCTCATTGTATAATTTAATAAATGAAAGGATTTAATTGCAAATTGGCCATCTCTTTGTCCTTATTAGCAGTAATCACGTACCACTTGCTTCCCTTTCATACAAACATTACATACACATTGTTCTTCCTTCCTTCTTCAACCGAGACAAACCCTTGCCAAGGTGTAGGGATATTTCATCCATTCAAGCTAGTTTTTGTGGGTTTTGGGATCATTGAAGCATCATCAACATCATATCTTCATCTTGTCTCTCATTTCTTTCTTTTGAGGTATTTATGGAGAATAGATGATTTTCTTGAATATATGGCATAGATATGGCTTTGCTATGTGTTGATTAAATTGTGTATTGGTTGTTGGAAATATGTATGTGAACTTTGAGCTCGAGATGTATGCATTTATCTTGTGAATTTTGGACTTGAAGCATGATTGATGATATGGGTTTGTATTGCTGGATTCCTAACAATCTACATTGGAAATATGTGTTTATATGAATTGTTATTGATCCCTAAGTATGCTAGCATATATGTTGCATCAAATTTATGCATTTCATCTTGGTTTTAATCCTCTTGAATGCTTGGTTGTTGTTGCTTCGTTGCTGCTCTGTTTCTGTTCTTCATTTCTGCTGCTCTCGTATTTTGGGAACGACCCTTCCCAGCCCCAGTTTAAAACTGGAACGGCCGTTCCCATGATTCGGAGTCAACAAGGCCAGCGAGACTGGGAACGGCCGTTTCCATTTTGGCCTGTGTGCCGAAAGGGCCGTTCCCAGCCAAAAATGTTTTCCCTTTTTAAAAGCGCTGGCGCGTTTTGAAGGGCCACGGGAATGGCTTTTCCCATCTAACCAAGATGCATAAGAAATGCAAGAAACAATGAACAAGGAACATGTAACACAAGAGAGTAATACCATTTAAGGTATTCAAGAAAGGTAACACACAAAGGAATACGTCAAAGTGAGTTACTCTCAACGTTAGACTATGATCTTACTATAACCGAATAAGCTTTAGTCAAATTATGAATCCTATCGCAAACCTTAGGTTAAGAAACAAGTCCACGAAAGAAAACACATTTTGAAAACACATTTTAGACCCTGGATATGGAAACCCTAGGTGCAAATGTCTATTAAGAAAGCACAAGTTTTAATTCATTTTTACTATTCAAAAGCACTATTCAAAAGTACTATTCTAAATTACTATTCCATATTACTATTCACGTGTCGGGTCAAAGGGTCGGGTCAAACCCTTACTATACACACACCCACACACACACAGTACACACACACACCATGCACGAACACACACACACACACACGGCATGCACACACACACACACCCTAATTAAATTATGATCTTGATTATAACCTATAGTTTCAAGTTCATGTTAATATAATCAAGTGTGATCTAGGTTAAAGGTATAACCTATAGTTAAGAGATCCAATTAAGGCATAAGATCAAGTTATGAAACACTATTCTATCTTAGGTTATAACATGTGACACTATTAAAGTGTATAACATATGATCAAGGCACTATTCCATTAATCCAAATCATATCATAAGCTCAATTCATAAATCAAGAGTCATATAACAATGTGACAACATGTCACAACATATATCATATCATATCATATCATATATCATGAACCTTTAGGCATGTAACATGTAACAATTTAATTCCAATATCAACATGTAACAAGTTGTGACATAATTAATTGTAAATCACTATTCCATTAGCTAACATGCATGAACATAATTTAAATTCCATAATCATGCATCAATTCTCATAATATAACAACCATATCACATGATCATAGCATATACTAGAGCAATTGATAACATATTCATGCATATACTAAACAATTAAATCATATAAGCAACTATCAAAACATATCATGAAAACTATATAATAAATGTATAAAATAAAATCCTATATGGCTTAGGGAAGACCCTAAGACCCAACCTAAACATAATATAAACATACCATAACATAAAAACATAAACTAAACTAAACATAACATAAAAACAAAACAAACTAACCTAGCTTCTAATGGGGTTGCCGACGGCAAGAGGGGGAGGAGAGGGAGAGAAAGGGTGTTGTCAACACAACTTTGAGCAAGGAATGAAATGCCATGGGAGGGGTATATATAGGTGTGAAGAAGCCCCTCACCTTGCAATTAGAGATGGCTTAAGGGTAGGAGAGCAAAACAAGAGTTCATCCACTTGTATCTTCTAGAAGCTTTAGGGATGTTGAAGCTAAAAATGGGACTGCTGGGGGTAATTCTATAATTTCGTCCCCCAAGGCTCGAGGATAAGTGGCTGGAAGTTTAACCATTCCGACGGCAAGAAAATTAGCTTCGAAACGCATATTCATTCGTCGAAATCGGATTTACCGTTTGAAAGATACATTAGTTTTAGTGAATAAAAGTTTTGAGCTCAAAACTCGACATGAGTGAAAAACGACTTTCTAGAATGATTTTCAAGTCCGAATTGCTTCCAAAATTCAAGAAATAAATCGGGAAGCGTTTTGAGTCCAAAATCGACTATAAAACGTTTTACCGTTAAAAAGTTGAAAACGTAGGATGAATAGTGAATTCTCACGTACGAACGTACGCTTCAAAATTTCAAGCTAGGACTTGAATCAAGAGTTGTAAAACATCTCAAAAATCTTGAAATAGTTCAAGTAGTGCAAATCCGAAGAGAAAACATTTTCCGAATGAAAACCGTTCGTAAAAGGAATAGTAAACTAGGGTTTTCAAAAACGTTTTCAATAAAACAAAGTTCCGGAATGGATTTCCAAGCCAAGAATGATTTCAAAAGACTCGTCTCGACTCAAGGATCGATTCGACTGTAACTTGGGTAGAAAAAGGTATCAGAATCAAAAGATCATTTTCTGATGAATAGTAACTTTGGTCGGTAAGTTCCAAAAATACACTTATGGCTCAAGAAAGACTTTCTGAGCTCGGGAAACAAGTTCAAATGATTGGGAAACATGTGTGATGAACCTCTAGGGTTCGAGTAGCAATATGAACAAGGTAGGCTCGGGTTATGAATAGTAAACTGTATCAAAGGTCAAGAATTCCCCCTTAAAACATGTCAGATCATATACGAGCACCAAGTTCATGTAAGAATGCAATGCATGATGATTCAAAAAGTTGGATCACGGTCTATAAACGCTTTACCACTGCCTTAACTTACTGTTTTCATCCAGGCCCTGTTTTGGGCTGTTACACTTAAATCATAACATATCAAGTGCATAAATTCATTCAAGAAGGTCTAAGAGAAATATATATTCAACAAGTAGATGACCGTCACGGTCCAGCACGTAATGCTCAAAATACGGAATGTAAAATCATCCTAGTGACCAACACGGTCCAAACTAGCATAATAACATCATACATTCTAAATCCATAAATCCAAAAACATAAGCGACATAAATAAGAAGTGTGTAAAGACACAACGAGTACAAGCTAAACTCGACACAACTCTCAAAGCAAGACACCGCCTAGCAAGACAAACGTACTAACAAAGGTGAGACTCGACCCAAACCAAGTAAACGACGCACGGCTTAAGTAACAAGTCACTTATGAGAGTTATGTATGCTTATGGAGTTATATCATGCTCTTAATGAAATGTGAGGATTAATCATGAGTATGTATAGCCTGTCAAGGTCACACATAACGTAGGAAGTCATACAAGTTCAAGTAAATGTATAATTTAGCAAAATGTGACAACTTAAACTTGATCAAGGCAACAAGATCATAAGAAGTGATATGCAAGAAGTTCTACCACATATAATAAGGCCACAACTCATTAAAGGTATTATAGAAACAAGAAAAGGACATACAAGAGTCAAAACAAGCGAAAGGAGTCAAGAAAAGAAAGCTGGGGAAAATCCACCCCCGTGGATTTTCCTTCACAAAAAATCCACCCTCGCGGATTTGGTCCAGAGCTACTGCCTTAGATCCACCCCATGGATTTTTTACACAGCAAAAATCCACCCTAGTGGATTCTGCCCAGAACTTAAAAAAAACGTGACAGCCACTACGAATTCGACGGGAATGAGTTCTAAACACCCCAAAACATGAAATTAAGATTCCAAAACCTCAATTAAGCATCGTAAAACATTCATATATCATATAAGAACATAATAGAAGCATAAAATCCAAGAATGGAATCGTTTAAGCAAGAATTACGTATATGCATAAAAGCTTCATAGTTCAAGCATGCTCTTCAATGGTGAATCTCTAATCCTAGCATGAATTCAACTAAAATTGATTCCAAACCTCATAATCATTCTACAACACCAAGATTGCAAGAAATCAAATAAATCCTACACAAGCAAGAATTTCTTCAAATCTTCAAAAACTCAAAAATGGTGAAATCAAGAGAATAGATGGAATCCAACCTAAACATGTTTCTAGGGTCCAAATAGCATACTTAGAACACGAATTCATCAAGAAAACATGGATTAAACTCATAAAATTCAACCCTAGTTCAGGCTTCTACCAAGAACTTCAAGCTCAAAGCATAACCCAAGCATTTACACAAAACCTTACCTTAGGAGCTGAGAATCAAAGAGAATAGCTTGGTCTTGAGTCTTGGATCTCTAGCTTCAATCTCCAATCTTGTCTCTTGAAAATGGTTGAAGGTGTTCTTGAGAGAAGATGAATGGGTTGGAGAGAAAAGTGAGGGAGAGAAGGGTTTGAATCTTTCAAATAACGTGAAATGGGATGTTGGGTGTTAAAATCTGATTTAGTTATTTGGGTCAGCTATTTGGGTCGTGAACCGGGTCAATTGGAGCGGGTTAGGAGTGAAATTGGGTCTCAAATTGGGCTAAATTCGGAATTGGGTTATAAGTCTTATAAAAGGTTGACTTTTCGTAGAATGGCCATAACTTCTTCGTCCGAACTCCAAATCGAGCGATTCAAAAACCCACGAACTCGTAATCGAATTATCTACTCAATTACAACAAGTTCTATCCAGTTTCAGGCTTAGAAAATAAATTTACCTTTTGGTCCCTAAATTATGCTTTAATGTCCAAATAAACACATTGTTTTGATTAAACACGAAGCATGCCATCGAAGCCAAATGGAAGCAATACGAGCACATAATTACCATATCAAATAGTCACGTATTTCATACATGTCATATATTCCACATAAGTTCAAGCATAACGGTCAATTAAGGCATATTATTCACATAATTCATGGAGGAAAAGTAAATCGTTCACTCTCGTACCAAAGCATACCTTGATCGAGAAACGGGGCGTCACAGACAATGTACGTGAATGAGACCACAATTCAAGAATATTACCACATATAAGACGCACGACATGATCAAGTAACGATACATCGTGCAATGAATAAAGTAGCATGTAAATATCATGTTTTGGCATGTAATTAATCATATAATAACAATTTGGGATCAAATAAATCATTGGAGTTAAACTCCAAAATTCCAATTTTATGCAGAATGTTTCTGCCTCTCCAGAGGCCTGGGAAGGGCCGCTCCCAGCTCCCCGAAGTTGCTCCCCAAAGATGGGAACGGTAGTTCCGGTTTACGAGCCAAAACGGGAAGGGTCGTTCCCGTCCTCGCCGTCCTGCACATAATTCAAAATATGGGAAGGGCCGTTCTCGTTACGCAGAAGATACAAAAAATAGAGCAGAAGAACTGGGGAGGCACGAATCAACCTCCCAATCATTCCAAACACTTATAATTCAATCTCTAACTACATAATTCATAAAAGGAACATGCTAGCATACTAAGTATACAATAAAATCCAACCTAACCAACTATTTCATGCCTTGATTATCAAAATCATCCCTTCAAACTAATATATCAACCTAACATATAACTCCATAATTCTCAAGATTTATGCATGAATTTCAAGCCTAAAGCTTAGAATCATAATCCTAACATCATGTAAACAAGTTATCTGTAACGCCCCAAATTCCGGAAGTTCAGGCAAGCACGCCACGTGCGGGTCGTCAGGAGTTGGGGGTTTAAGTTTATATATTTACTTGCTTATTATGATTTCATTATAATATTGTGTGCATTATACATTTCTATGTATTTATATGCATTAGTTTTAATGTGAAATTTGTGAGTTAAGTGATAATGTGCCTAATTTTATTAGGTGACTTTAATTGATCATTTCATGAAATTGATGGACTTAATTACATAACTTGGATTGGAGATAATTGATCTTTTGGGTAGAGATATGACTTGATTTCATTCATTTAAATACTTGAGGGACTATTTTGCAATTAGGTTGGTATTAGGCTTGTTAGTGGATGATATAATATATCAAGTATATGTATCTCTTCCATCACTTGCTCATACATACATTTTCATCCAAGAACATCACATACACACACACTAAGAAACGGTAATTACACATTCAAGAGAGGAAGGAGATTTCATCTAATCTCAAGTTATAATTGAAGAACTTTGGAGCTAAGATCATCAACATCATCACATCTTCACCTCATCATTTCTTTTCCTTCATTTCAAGGTATATATGGAAGCATTGCTTGAGCTCTTGATTATTTGGTTGAGTAGGGTTTGATGATTGATTGATGCTTTCATGGTTATTCTTGACTAGAAGCATGTTTAGGTCTTTTTCCCTTCATTTCTTGCATAACACATGAAGTTATGTGAAGGTTGGAAAGCATGTATACTTTGGGGTTTTCATGAGAAATTCTTGATGCTTTGATGTTTATCTCTTGGTTGAATCGATGAATACTTGAAGTATGATGCATGTATGAGGTGTTTCAACATTTGTTATGGTTGAAATTTGGGATTTATTGGTTTGGGGTGAGTTTGCATGGACCCCTGTTTTCTCCCCTGTTTTTCTGTCACGCACAGATGACACGGGCGTGTCATCTTTGCTTTGTGTTGGGTGACACGGGGGTGCTTGTTGGCTGGTTTGGTTTTTCTGTACCGTGACACGGGGGTGTCACGGTTTGCCTTGTTTTGGTGACACGGGCGTGTCACCTTCTTTTGCACGCATATGGTCCGCTGTACCGTGACACGGGGGTGTCACGGCTTAGTGTATTTTTGTGACACGGGCGTGTCACCCTCTGTTTTCATGCATATTGTTTTGCGTGCATGGTTGTACGTGTATGCGATATATACATGGTTTATTGACAATCATGCTCTTATTTGACATTCATTAAATCGTTATCGCATAACATATTGGTGCATGACTTTGCCGTTCGTCATAATTGGTTCATTCGAGTCAAGTCTTATTTCACACTTGTCCTTTTTGCACAGATCACGGTCCCGGTTTCAAGGAGGCCGCTCAATAGGGTGCTCTCTTGCTTCCTTTTTGGGTGGTTTGTCAAGGTGAGGTTTAAATTCAAGATATATAGAACCTTTACAACCCTTATGTGATTTTCGGCCAAAACGTATCTATATACCTATAGTTTTCGAACCTTATAATTTCAAATGATTTCGCGAAAATAGATTAATTGATTGATTGTTTTGGAGAGTAAATATTGTTCACGTTGGGCCCGAGGGTAGTGTATGGAGCCAACCGGGAAAGCAAGGGCTGACGGGTAACTCTTGCACTATCCTCACCATTGTGGGATCACCTCTGAATCCACCAGGAGGTCTGGTGGAGGAAGAAATCCCGTACGTGGGAGTCATGTTCCCGACGTACACCATGATTGGATGGTTGGGTCTTGCAAGCCCGCCATCACCCGGAGGAAGAAGGATTTATTGATTGAAATTGCTAATTGTGCACTGAACTGTTTGTGTGATCACCTAATTCATTAATTAAATTGAAATATTGTACACTGTCGGAGAAAGGTTGGAGCTTTGCCCTCACTCGTCGGGCCACTGATTGCTTGAATTGATTGTTAACTGTAAATTGAATTGTTATAATCTCGGGCGGGAATTTCTTGCTATTTTAAACTTATTTTGTTTTCTTTCTAAAATCTTACCCGAGGTTATAAATTGCATGGTAATTGCGCTTATACTTATTTATACCCCTCGATCAGTCCGTGTTGGACTGACACCTCAACTTTTCAGTTTTTCAGGTTCGTGCTAGGCGGGAATTAGGTCTCGTGTCTTTTATTCGGGTCTAGCACTACACCTTCATACTTTGTACATGTGTTGATACTAATTACTTTTGTATTATATCTTGAATTATATTCGGGATTGATATTGTATTGATATGAATTGTCGGTACCCATAAGTAAATATGTAAATATGGTATCTATATGTATTGAATGCTTTTGCTTCCGCTATTTTATTGCTCTGAATTGTTTTGGTTTTAATTGAGGGTACCCCCCTAGCTGTTGTTTTTTTTTTTATTGTCTCCCGTTCGCTATAGTTTCGGTTCATGTATGAATTGCCCGTTTCATATGTGGATTGAGCCTATAGTGCGGGGGATGTGGCGCCTAGCGTTCCGGGTGTTACATCCCAAGGTGGTATCAGAGCCCGGTTGCAAAACCGCGGCTCTAGTGTCGCGTCTGGTGAGTCTAAGTCACACGGCATAGGATTATGTGATTATTTGAGTGTCTTGCATTTTAATTGAAGCTATTTGATTTTACTTGAATTATGTGATTCATGTGTCTTATGAATTTGATTACATTTATTCATACTTGTTAATCAACCATGCATGTACAGTGGTTTTATTTCAGGATACCTCGTGGAAGGCCCCGTAGAGAGCATTCTCCCGGTCATCGACATCACCATCGTGACCGAACTCCACCTCCACCCCCTCAAGCACAACCTCAGGACTTTTTAAATTCTATGGTTCAGTTAATTGATCAGAGATTACGAGATTATGTGCCTCCTGCACCACCAGCTCCTCCTCCCGTGCCACCGGCCCCAATTTCAGTCATTTTGAGGGAGTTTCAGAATCAACATCCACCCAGATTCTTTAAAGGGAACGATATGGTAGGGGAACAGTGGCTCAAAGAAATTGAGCGAATTTGGGAGCTTATCCCTTGCGAGACTCGAGAGAAAGCTAGGTGTACCCTCACTTTGATCCAAGGAGTAGCTTATTCTTGGTGGGAAAGCACCAAGATTGTTCTAGATGCCGCTGAGGAAGAAGTTACATGGGAGGTTTTCACTAGGGAATTCAAGAACAAGCTCATTCCTCCCTCCTCTCACACAAGAAGGCTTAGGGAATTCACGGAACTCAAGCAAGGGAATAGATCGGTTGCCGAATATATAGCCGAGTTCGAGAGATTGTCTAAATACGCACCCAATATCGCTGGTGACGATTTTCATAAGGCTACGCAATTCGTGCAAGGTCTGAGGCCGGACATTCAAGCTGCAATAGAGGCTGTTAACACTAGTACTTGGAAGAAGGCTACCCAAAAGGCTTTTAAAGTGGAAGATTCGGTAAATGCTCGGAGATCTACTTATAGATCGAGTCAGGGTTCCGGCTCGGGATCGAGGTCGAATTATAACCCCGGGAAGAGGCCAATCATTTACGATGTCCCTCTACCGCAGTCTAAGGGACCGATGAAGAAATTCAAGCCTCAAGTGCCGGTTCAGAAAGCTCCCCGGGTTACTCCTGTTGCACCACCTTCTACAGGGAAACCGGGATGTACTTATTATGGATGGCCTACCCATACTTATGAGAATTGCCGGCGTTGCCTGAATCTTTGTCTGGTTTGTGGGAAGGCCGATCATAGAGTGGATACGTGTCGGAGTGATTAGACCCCGAGCTTATGCCTTGGAAAGAGAGGAAGCGGATCCTGATATAGATCCTGCAGCCGTGGTGGAAGGTATTATTTGCATCCATGGCACGAACATACATACTTTATTTGATCCGGGAGCTTCCCACTCCTTTATTTCCCGTGTTATTTATGTGAATTTGCCTTTATGTGTTACTTTATCTTCTGCTTATTATCATGTTAGTACTCCTTTTGGTGGTAGTGTAAAGACTAACCGGGTTTTCCGAGAGGTGCCGGTGAGTATCGAGGGTCGGGTTTTCTCAACGGATTTCATTGAGTTGCCTATGTCTCGGTATGGTTCTATCTTGGGTATGGATTGGTTGTACAAGCACTACGCCACTATTGATTGCCGGCCAAGAAAGTTAGTCTGGCTCTGAGGTTGTTACGGGTCAGGGTTCGAAAACGGTGCCTTTATTATCTTTTTCAGAAGCTCAGAAATTGGTTCGTGATGGGGCTACGGGGTTTATAGCCTATATTCTTAATCAACCAAAGGATCAAGTGAAGTTAGAGGAAACCGAGGTAGTTAAAGAGTTTCCCTAAGTGTTTCCCGAGAGGTTGGATTCGTTACCGCCGGAAAGGGAGATAGAGTTCATGATTGATTTGCATCCGGATGCCGAACCTTATTCTAAGACTCCATATAGGATGGCACCGGCGGAATTGAAGGAGTTAAAAGTACAACTGGATGGTCTTTTGGAAGTGGGGTATGTAAAACCGAGCTCGTCACCATGGGGTGCTCCAGTTTTATTCGTGAAGAAGAAGGACGGTACTCTAAGAATGTGTATTGATTTTCGGGAGCTTAATCGGATGACCGTTAATAATAAATATCCTCTTCCCCATATTGAGGAGTTGTCTGATATACTCCAAGGGTCTAAAGTATATTCAAAGCTTGATTTAAGACAAGGGTATTATCAACTACGGATCCGAGCCGAGGATATTCCAAGACGGGCTTCAATACGAGATACGGGCATTATGAATTCGTGGTCATGCCTTTTGGATTGACAAATGCTCCCGCCGCTTTTATGGACATGATGCATAGGATTTTCCAGCCGTTTCTTGACAAGTTCGTTGTAATCTTCATTGATGATATTTTGGTTTTCTCTAAATCGGCCGAGGAACATGCAAGGCATCTCAAATTGGTGTTAAGAACATTGAAAGAGCATCAATTATTTGCGAAGTTCAGCAAGTGTGAGTTTTGGATCGACCGAGTATCCTTCTTGGGTCATATTATTTCGGGGAATGGATTAGAGGTTGACCCCTCGAAGATTGAAGCGGTGTTGAAGTGGGAGAAACCAAAGAACGCCTCCGAGATCAGAAGTTTCTTCGGATTGGCGGGTTACTATAGAAGATTCGTGCAAGATTTCTCTAAGATCGCTACTCCTTTGACTCGATTGACTAAGAAGGATGTGAAATATGATTGGGATGACAAATGTGAGAGAAGTTTTGAGGTTTTGAGAAAGAGATTGGTTTCTGCTCCAGTGTTAACTCTTCCAGAGGGTTCAGAGGGATATGCTGTGTTTACTGACGCGTCGAAGGAAGGTTTGGGAAGTGTATTAACTCAGAAGGGCAAGGTTGTCGCTTATGCCTCACGGAAGTTGAAGGATCATGAGAAGAACTACCCGACGCATGATTTAGAACTTGCTGTCGTGATTTTCGTGCTCGGGAAATGGAGGCATTATTTGTATATAGTGTCCTTCGAGATTTTCACCGATCATAAGAGCCTCCAATATCTTTTCACCCAAAAGGAACTCAATATGAGGCAGCGGAGATGGATGAAGCGACTAGAAGATTATGATTGTGTTATCAAATATCATCCCGGGAAAGCTAATGTAGTTGCTGATGCTCTAAGTAGGAAAGTGGGTGTTTCAAACTTGGAAATAGGTATAAGTAAGGGAGTTGAGCCTATTGTGATTAGAGCTCGAGTTTCTCGTATCTCCATCTATCCGGACTTGAAGTACAGAATGTTTGAGGCTCAAGGAAAGGATCCGGGAGTTCAGAGATTGGCCTCTAAGGCTAGAGAGGATCCGGAGAGTCCATTTGGGTTCGATGAAACCGGTCTTCTTCGTTTCAAGAACCGAGTAGTAGTACCCGATGATTTGAAAATGGTATTGCTCGAGGAAGCTCACAAGTCAGCTTATTCAATTCACCCTGGAGGGAATAAGATGTACAAAGATCTCAAGCAGTTTTATTGGTGGCGTGGGTTAAAGAAGGATGTAGCAGAGTTTGTGAAGCACTGTCTCACTTGTCAGAAAGTGAAAGCCGAGCACCAGAAACCGGGAGGTCTTCTTCAGCCGTTACCTATTCCTGAGTGGAAGTGGGAACAGGTGATGATGGATTTTATATCCGGGTTACCTAGAGTAAAGGGTGGATTCGATGGTATTTGGGTGATTGTGGATCGTTTGACAAAATCTGCTCATTTTCTACCGGTCAGAATGTCTTTCAAGATTCGAAAGTTGGCCGAGATTTACAACCGGGAGATTGTACGGCTTCATGGTATTCCGGTGAGTATTGTTTCTGATCGAGATCCCCGTTTCACTTCGAAGTTATGGCAAGAGTTACAAGAGATGTTGGGTACAAAGCTTCAGTTCAGTACGGCGTTTCATCCACAAACTGATGGGCAATCGGAGAGGGTTATTCGGTACTTGGAAGATCTACTTTGAGCTTGTGCCTTGGATTTCCAAACCTCGTGGCATGATCAACTTCCTTTGGTGGAGTTCGCTTACAATAATAGTTTTCAAGCAATGATTGGTATGGCTCCGTATGAATTGTTATATGGGCGGAAATGTAGATCACCGTTATTCTTTGATTTGGAAGAGTGGAAATGGTCAAAACAGGAAGGAGTCAAGAAAGGGAGAAAGCTTGAGAAATCTTCTAAGGCTGTGGAAGCCATGATTGAGAAAGTTCGAATTATACAACGGATGAAAGTTGCACAAGATAGACAGAAGAGTTATGCCGATATTCTCCGGAGGGATCTCAAATTTGAAGTGGGGGACCGGGTTTTCTTGAAGGTATCTCCTCGAAAGGGATTTTCTAGAATTGGAAAGGGAGGAAAGTTGAATCCCCGTTATCTAGGTCCGTTTGAGATTATTGAGAGAATTGGAGAAGTAGCTTATCGAGTGGACCTACCTCCTAATCTTACCAGAATTCACAATGTTTTTCATGTATCTCAACTTAGGAAGTATTATCCGGATGAAACGGAAATTCTCCCCGTTGAAGAAGTGGAATTGGAACCGAATTTATCTTTTTTACAGAAGCCGGTCGGAATATTGGACAGGAAATATCAAGAATTGAGGAATCGGAATATTCCTATGGTGAAAGTGTTGTGGCGGAGTGACAAGACCGAAGAAATGACTTGGGAATCGGAAGGGAAGATGAAGAAGTTTCACCCGGAGTTATTTTCATCCGACCAATGAATCTGGGGACCAGATTCTTCCAAGGGGGGAGAGTTGTAACGCCCCAAATTCCGGAAGTTCAGGTAAGCACGGCACGTGCGGGTCGTCGGGAGTTGGGGGTTTAAGTTTATATATATACTTGTTTATTATGATTTCATTATAATATTGTGTGCATTATACATTTCTATGTATTTATATGCATTAGTTTTAATGTGAAATTCGTGAGTTCAGTGATAATGTGCCTAATTTTATTAGGTGACTTTAATTGATCATTTCATGAAATTGATGGACTTAATTGCACAACTTGGATTGGAGCTAATTGATCTTTTGGGTAGAGATATGACTTGATTTCATTCATTTAAATACTTGAGGGACTATTATGCAATTAGGTTGGTATTAGGCTTGTTAGTGGATGATATAATATATCAAGTATATGTATCTCTTCCATTACTTGCTCATACATACATTTTCATCCAAGAACATCACACACACACACACTAAGAAATGGTAATTACACATTCAAGAGAGGAAGGAGATTTCATCTAATCTCAAGTTAAAATTGAAGAACCTTGGAGCTAAGATCATCAACATCATCACATCTTCACCACATCATTTCTTTTCCTTCATTTCAAGGTATATATGGAAGCATTGCTTGAGCTCTTGATTATTTGGTTGAGTAGGGTTTGATGATTGATTGATGCTTTCATGGTTATTCTTGACTAGAAGCATGTTTAAGTCTTTTTCCCTTCATTTCTTGCATAACACATGAAGTTATGTGAAGGTTGGAAAGCATGTATACTTTGAGGTTTTCATGAGAAATTCTTGATGCTTTGATGTTTATCTCTTGGTTGAATCGATGAATACTTGAAGTATGATGCATATATGAGGTATTTCAACATTTGTTATGGTTGGAATTTGGGATTTATTGGTTTGGGGTGAGTTTGCATGGAAACCCCTGTTTTCTCCCCTGTTTTTTCTGTCACGCACAGATGACACGGGCGTGTCATCTTTGCTTTGTGTTGGGTGACACGGGGGTGCTTGTTGGCTGGTTTGGTTTTTCTGTACCGTGACACGGGGGTGTCATGGTTTGCCTTGTTTTGGTGACACGGGCGTGTCACCTTCTTTTGCACGCATATGGTCCGCTGTACCGTGACACGGGGATGTCACGGCTTAGTGTATTTTTGTGACACGGGCGTGTCACCCTCTGTTTTCATGCATATTGTTTTGCGTGCATGGTTGTACGTGTATGCGATATATACTTGGTTTATTGACAATCATGCTCTTATTTGACATTCATTAAATCGTTATCGCATAATATATTGGTGCATGACTTTGCCGTTCGTCATAATTGGTTCATTCGAGTTGAGTCTTATTTCACACTTGTCCTTGTTGCACAGATCACGGTCCCGGTTTCGAGGAGCCCGCTCAGTAGGGTGCTCTCTTGCTTCCTTTTTGGGTGGTTTGTCAAGGTGAGGTTTAAATTCTAGATATATAGAACCTTTACAACCCTTATGTGATTTTCGGCCAAAACGTATCTATATACCTACAGTTTTCGAACCTTATGATTTCAAATGATTTCACAAAAATTGATTAATTGATTGATTGTTTTGGCTAGTAACTATTGTTCACGTTGGGCCCGAGGGTAGTGTATTGAGCCAACCAGGAAAACAAGGGATGACGGGTAACTCTTGCACTATCCTCACCATTGTGGGATCACCTCTGAATCCACCAGGAGGTTTGGTGGAGGAAGAAATCCGGTACGTGGGAGTCATGTTCCCGACGTACACCATGATTGGATGGTTGGGTCTTGCAAGCCAGCCATCACCCGGAGGAAGAAGGATTTATTGATTGAAATTGCTAATTGTGCACTGAACTGTTTGTGTGATCACCTAATTCATTAATTAAATTGAAATATTGTACACTGTCGGAGAAAGGTTGGAGCTTTGCCCTCACTGGCCGGGCCACTGATTGCTTGAATTGATTGTTAACTGTAAATTGAATTGTTATAATCTCGGGCGGGAATTTCTTGCTATTTTAAACTTATTTTGTTTTCTTTCTAAAATCTTACCCGAGGTTATAAATTGCATGGTAATTGCGCTTAAACTTATTTATACCCCTCGCTCAGTCCGTGTTAGACTGACAACTCAACTTTTCAGTTTTTGAGGTTCGTGCTAGGCGGGAATTAGGTCTCGTGTCTTTTATTCGGGTCTAGCACTACACCTTCATACTTTGTACATGTGTTGATACTAATTACTTTTGCAGTATATCTTGAATTATATTCGGGATTGATATTGTATTGATATGAATTGTCGGTACCTATATTAAATATGTAAATATGGTATCTATATATATTGAATGCTTTTGCTTCCGCTATTTTATTGCTCTGAGTTGTTTTGGTTTTAATTGAGGGTACCCGCCTAGCTGTTGTTTTTTTTTATTGTCTCCCGTTCGGTATAGTTTCGGTTCATGTATGAATTGCCCGTTTCATATGTGGATTGAGCCTATAGTGCAGGGGATGTGGCGCCTAGCGTTCCGGGTGCTCCATTATCACATGGAAATCATAACCCTAGCTTCAAGAATTGTTATTAAGAAATCACATATATGCTCATATATACCTTGAGATGAAAATAAATGGAAGAAGATGACGGGAAGATGATGCTTGAGCCCTAATCATGCAATTCCTTAGCAACTTCTAGCATGGAGATGATGATTTTCTCCTTCCCTCTCCATGGTGTTGGTTCGGTGGAGGTAAGAAGCAAATTGGGGTGTTTGCCATGAAATGAAAAATGATGATTGTGGAAGAGATGCATATAATGATATATCTCTTAGCCCAAAATGGAGTATTTGCAACTAAATCCTTCAAGTTTGTAAGTCATGCAATTAAGGATAAAAGTTTGGAAATGATCAATTTAGTCCACAATATTTTCAAGCAATTTAGTCCTTAAAGTGAAGGAAATGAGAAATTAAGGACAATTAAGCGATTAAATCATGCTCGGCAATTATTCCATGTAGCAATTGAATTCCAATTATACAATAATTCACAAATTGACATGTTTTCACATATTTTCACGTAATCATGTTGGAATGCCATCTATAAAATTAATATAACACGTATAAATTGAATAAATGAAAATAATAAAATAAAATCCTAACGCTCGAAACTCTCACTTGTCGAGCGTACCTGATTGTCTGGAAATTGGGGCGTTACAACTCTCTCCCCCTTTAGAGAATTCGTCCTCGGATTCATTGTCTTGAATTACTGGCATTTATTTGGCTCTTACGTGTTCATCCCACGCGGGTTAGCTACTCCCCGTCAGGGATTAGTCCGAAAGAGATCTTCAATTCACAAGATCCTCTAATGTGTGAAATCACGACCCTCGACTTTCCAGAACCTAGCCACTTGAGAAAAATGTACCTTCCACTAGAACAAGTTGACAAGTAACTAAGAATAGTGAGAGTGTCCCGTCTCTCAACAACCAACGAGAGAACCCCGCCTCTCGAGCAAGTAACAAGAGAACCCCGTCTCTTGACAACCCTGAGAGAATCCCCGTCTCTGACGCACCCAAAATAGAATTCAAGCAGGCACTTAGGTAATTATTTACAATAAACACATAAGGAGCAGGTAGAAATATCTGTTATGCAGCTTATTATTCACATAAACCAAATTAAGAGTAAACCAGGAATCATATACACGAATAACAAAGTAATAATAAACAAACAATAATAAAATAATGGTGCACGTGGTGTGTATGATTAAGTGTACTGTTTACCAGGGATTGAAGTTCTTGGGTTGAAACAATTCGGCTAAATACTTGATTCTTTAATTGAGATTTTTCTCGCTTTGTACCGCCACGGTTCGATAGTCCCATTACTGATAGTCATCTTAGTTCCAATGTTATTTTCTAACATAATCCGTAAATCATCATTAATCACCACATCTTCATACCCGTTTTTAACCTCAGATTTACCGGTTGCACCCTTCTTAAATTAATTTCCACATTCACTTTCGGGTTTTGGAATTGAAAACAACCCTAGGCTTCTTGTCACGGAGTGGTGATATATTCAAGCTTAAAAGACTGGCTTTGTGCTCCAAGCGAGCTATTATCCGTCAAACAGGGAGAACAGGTTTTACCATCTCCTCAACCTCCTTAATCAAAGTAAAACTGTGACGCCCCGTCCGATACCTCGTACAGGTATGCGCCACGAGAGAGTTTACCTTACGCATTTATGCGATTTAATTACCTTTTTATGTGTTCAATTTCAACTTTTATTAAAATTGGGATTTAATTAACTAAAATCCCAAAATAGTAAAATATGAATTCTTGCATGACAACTTGAGAATGGAACTCGGATTAATTTAAATTAATTATGGGAGTTGAATTTAAATAGGACTTGGACCTATTTGTGTGTTTTGGGGCCTAACTTGAATTAGGTAAGTTTGGGTAATTCGGGATCAAAATGAGCTCGGTAATTCGAATTCGAATTCCGACACCACCATTGGACTTGATTCGGTGATTCGGGTCCAACGGAATTTATTTTATATTTTTCAGAAACCATTTAGACATTAAACCTTTTAATTTGACCTTTTGGGCCAAAAGTCACTTATTTGGGCCCAAACCCTAATGAAACCTTTAGGCACCATATATATACCTTGAAACCCTAACCTAGCCTCTTTCAAACCTTATTTCACACAAATCATATCATCCAAGGAGAGCTTCAAAGGAGAATGAAGATCTAAGAATTTTTCCCCACTTTCAAGAGCTCATATCTTCCTTGTGTCTTCATCATTTCAAGAACCAAGGTAAACAACGATTTTTCCCTTGATGTGAATTTCATTTCTATCTTTGAATCTTGAGCTTGAGTATGTGACTTGGTTTTACTTTTCTACTTCGTGAACATTCCCGCATTCACATTTGAAACAGACTTCCCTATTTTTTTACTCTACTTGTTCCAATTTATTAAGAAGTGAAATGATACCTAGAAGGAAAGGACGAATCGGACTTAGAAATTATTTAAACATGTTGCTCAGTTGTTGCCGATATCATTACCCTTTTTAAATAAAATGTTTCTGTGAGAGAGTGATATTGATTAATAAAAGCTTGATTTAATGCTAGTGGGTCTAAAGTAATAGGGTTGTAATGATTGTTTGATTTGGGAAATTAGGTGGTGTGAACACTTGGGTCTGTCGGAACCTTACTCGTCAATTTCTTTGAATTTGAGGATTGACTTTCCAAGATTTGAATTATTATCTACATGCCATCAATTAATGTGGGACACACAAAAGAAATGACTTAGCTCCTTATTTTTTATTTCGACCCTTTTTGCTGCGTGAGAATGGCCATTGAAAACTGTGACAATTGTTGCTTGGAATTGGGATTTGGGTAACATTAAAGCACCTTGAAAATTTATGCAGAGATCTTTATGTGTTGGCAATACCATGTGCAAGGAAAGTACAATTATCCCTACAGCCCCCACGTGAGCACTTGCTACCTTTTCATTAATCTGGATGATGAAATTCTTAGATTTAATTTATTAAAGCATGCTACTACCTAAAATTAAGATGCACTAATTCTTGTGTATGCTACGTGAATTGTGTGATGATTTGGATTGGAAATTTATCTCACATGAATTTAAATATAAATGTCCAATTTCTACAGTATGCCGTTTCTTTGCATTTTAGATTATAATACTTCTTTTGATCGAATGATTTATGTGAATCTCGATCTCTTCCTTTTTATTATTTATTATTATTTTAATAATTAAAATGCATTATTTTAAATATTAATAATATGACTTTAATTTATGTTCTAAACTTTAATACTTCATTTTTGGATAATTTCGTATGAGAGCTTATCCTATGTTATGCTATGTGACCTATGTGTACACATCATTCCATTTTCCATATAATTCATCTCTTGGTACGCCGTGCGTCTTACTTGGTTCATGTAGAGTTTAAGTTTGGGCTTCTGTATGTCTTGTTACAGAGTTTGGTGGTGCCGGTGAGCCCGAGGTTTACAGTGTTTGGCCCTTCACACTCTCAGACTCTACTACTATGAGGTGAGGTTTAGGATTTTGTATAGTTATACAACCTATGGCCATTATATGCTGATTTCTACAAGTGCATACGAGTATATCTTATTATAAATACATACGTGTTGGATTTGATATGTTTATGCACTTTGCGTGCGTCCTGCGTGTGTGGGAGCCTTCGTGGCTTAAATTCCACAGCGTGGGAATATATAAAAATAAGTTTTTGAGGCATATGTAAGCTATTTTGGAAAATTCAGTTGTGTTATGATTCTGTAGTGAGTTAGCCATGTTATATGGTATGTGTTCTGTCCTGTTATATTGTGGATCCAAGGAGCTACGGGTAATGGGGCCTCTGGGACGGTTAGGGCCGTCCGAGTTTCAACCATGTACGTAGTTTCCATTTGAGATATCATTGCACGACCTTAGGGTGATGAGGAAGGCGTGATATCTTGAGCCTTCGCCTAAGGCCGGGAATGACTCTTGTGGGTTCGCTACCCTCTTGAGATCGAGTCTATTTTAGACGGTGTTATTATAGATGGTTTTGGGGACTGTACATCCCCTCCATCATTGGTGTAGCGGTTGGATTGATTGTGATTTATGTTCTGAGGAGTAAAGGTGGGAAGCTCGTACTCGCCGAGCGGTTGATTATGTTATGTTATGGACTTATGAATCGGGATAGAGTCTTTCTGGAAAAATGGTTCCTAAACTTATATCTATATCTTATTTAGGTTCTTTTAAAATGTTTTGGTATGTAACACCTACTCCCGGTTCATGAGTCCATCGTTTTATTCTGTGCTATGCCCTTCATATATATATATTGTGGGTGTGCGTTAGCCCCCTCACTCGGTCAAGTTGACTGACCCCTCATTTACACTTTTAGTTGCAGGTTGTTGGCGTTGTTAGGAATAGTGCCCTAGAAAGCCGATTGTATATTCGCTTTGTGCTTTTCCTTATTGTAATCACAGACAATCTTTGAATGAAATAACGAATCAAGGCAACACTTCTTTATATGCTCTTGTTTGGTATGCGTTTAGTTTTATCTGTGCATGTATAAGAACTCCCCTAATCCTGATGACTTTAGGACTCTACCATTTAGGTGAAATGGTTCATAGAACGAGCGCTATATCACATAAGTCATGATTAGTAAAATACTCCAAGCCGATGAGTCCTACCGACAATGGGAGTGTCAACCTGACTCCTCTAAGGCTTGCTTATGGGATCACGCCCTTAAGAAGGACCACCTTGTTTCATGGAGGTGCAAAGTGTATAGTTGATACGTGCGTGATACATGAGGGTGCTTACTTCAATAAGTAACTTCACTGAGGTGCCCCGTGTGAGAAGATCCCTAAATGGGAAATGAAGTTTCTATTTCAGGAAATGGAAACTTCCAGATTAGGAAATATCTCACGAGTCATTGATGTGATTAATTGATCCTTAAGACTTGAGGTTCCTTGTCACTTTATGAGTTAACTCTGTAGTCTTAGGTATAAGCTTTAAAGGGTGTCGCCTTAGACAACTGATTCAAGGCTTATGCTGGGGCTGCACAAGTGATTCATGAATGTGAATGAGAATCAAGAAAGGACCTACACTTGCATTTGCAAGGTGATCTCTTATTGTGTAAGTCATTCATATGCCATATGGAGTCCTTGGCCAAGGCAGTAGATCAAGACATCAAGAAAAGGGTTTCTGGGATTGAGATCAAATGGATATGAAATGCACTTAGCTTTAAGACCGGATTATTAGGGTTCTGATTATTCCCTTACCCTAGATCTCGGTTGAGAGATGGTAAGTAGGAGGTTTGTATCTCACATGAATCATTGACTTAAAGGTTCTGTCGAATCCGAACATTCCAATTCAACTAGGGGTTAAACACCTGTTGCTAGACTATGGTCGTTTAATCTGTGGACTGATTAATTAATTAGGGTCACTGCTAATTGAATTGAGAACCTAGAGGGTCACACACAACAACTTGGTTACATGAGTTGAGGCTTTAAAATGATTAAACGAGTTAATCGGGCCAAGAAGGTTCCACACGTGTGAAATCACACGTGTAGGTCACGTGAGTGACACGTGTCCCACACGTGTAAATATATATATATATTGTATATATATATATATTAAATAATTAAATGTGTTAATTATTTAATAGACTTTGGTTTAATTTTGAATTAAAAAAAAGGTCTAATTTTGGAGAAAATAATCTAGTTAATTAATTAGATAAAATAAGTTATTTATTTTAAATAAATAAAGTATAAAATTATCCAAAAATAGTTTGGATATTTTATCCCTCTTCAAAGTTGATTTGAATTATAATTCAATGTCAAAGTCAAAATACTTGATGATCAAGTAATAGGAGAGAGAGGGACCAAAATCCTAGCCCATTAACGACTAGGAATTTCGGCCACTCCACTCTTATAAATAGGGGAGCTCGAGCTCCCCTTAGAGCGAATTGGCAATTCTTTTGGTTCATGTGTTGAACACCATCCTTTCTCCAAGATAAAATAAAACCCTTGGTTAAGACTAAACATTAACTGGAGAACTAGCATCCTTACTAGTTAGATTGTAGTGAAGTTGGTGGACTATCTCTAGAGAGCTTGAAGTTAGAAGTTTGAAGATTCGAGCTTTACCAAGGAGAGGGGATCAAGCCGCAAGAAGAGCATTCTTGGGTGGTTTGAAACGCTTCACGAAAGACAATTAAGAAAGTAAGTTTCTAATCCCTACGAATTTGGTTACACGATTGCGGGTCCAAGATCTTTTTGCTGGAAACATTTTTAAATTCCGCTGCTTTCTGATTCGTATTTTCCATCAAGTGGTATCAGAGCCACCTCGTTAATCGTGTTTCTGATTCGTCTCAATTATACTGAATTTGGTCGAAATTCTTAGGCTTGATGCGATTGACTATTTCTAATTGTTTTAGAAAGCCTGAATTACGAAACTGTATTTTTTCCTGAAAGTTTCTGAAAATTGTTTATTTTTTCGTGCAATCCTGTCCCAATTTTTTATTTTAATTTTAAAATTTTATTTTTTGAATATTTATTTTAATTTTTGAATAAAAACTTAAAATTGGGAATTTTGAGAAATAGAAACTGTTTATATTTTGGGAAAATACATCTTTGATAGAATTATTAATTTTCAGAAATTAATTGGAATTTTATTTGTTTTGTTAAATTTGGGATTTATTGAAAACTTTTATAAATAAGACTCGCATCAAGTCATGTTTTAAGTCATTAGGACTTGAAACGGGAATTTTAAATTATTGGCTAAATTTAAATTATTGCAAAAGCATGTTAGGTGATCATGGGTTTAGACTTATGTATGGTTTTAATTTATGCACATGGATGGTTTAAATTGGGGTTGAAGCCCTATAGTTGCGTTTTTCAATTGAGGTTGGAGCCTCACTTATGTGCGTACTGTTATGTGATTTATTATGTGGCTTTCCATATTACTGTTTTTGAGGCCGGGGTATGCCCCGTGTAATTGTCTAAGGCCAATATGAAGATTGAGCCTTATTACTTTAAGTCTTTTTCTTTTTATTGTAATTTGAGAGTAGAGATAGGCGGTGAGGTTTTATTTTCATTTTGGAGACAATGCACCCATGGAGTAAGATGGACCACATTCAAGTAACAAGGAGGCCATAAGTGAAGACCCCTCAAAATGTTAGGGAGGGGAATCTCAATTGTAAAATGTAATAGAGATAGGGCTCGTATTTTGTTACCGCTTTCCCTTATGTGATTTAAACTGTTTATGTGGCATGTATGTTAGAACTTGTGATTGTGGAGTGGCTCCCACATATCACGCAAAAGATAGGTAGAAACCATGATCATTACATGTTAGTATCATGCTAGGACATGTTATCTGTTTATGTGCTTGTTGGAAATGCATTTAAGTGTACTTGCATTAATCAAGACTAATAAAATTGGATAACATATATGTTGGTGAGGTCAAACCGGACAACTCTCAGGTTGATTCGAAAATTCCCATTAAATATTAAGCTAATTTCGAACAAATAGGTGTTTAATTCGAGATGCAAATTTTGAATTAAATTCCTAGCATTCCATCAATAGGTTTTAAGTTTAGTAAGTGAAGCTAGTTATTGTCCGCGAGTCGTGGGATAGCTAGTGGAGCTTATTAGTTCTTAGTTACCTAATTGATTATTTTAATGATCAATATTTCATGGTCAATTTTAGCAAGGGCGATGTCCGCGAGTCGTGGGTCCTTCGAACTAAGTTTTGATCATGATCTTAACATTGATGGGTCTAGCTTAACACCTAAGTAAATATGGATGTCGCACGAGTCGTGGGTCCATATTGAAATATAGGTGATGCAAAAACAATTACTAAGAGTTCTAAAGGTGTTAGAATTGGTAAGTTGTACCTTCCTAGGGTTCTTACTTAGAATGTCCGCGAGTCGTGGGTTCGAGGTAAAATGCCTAGGATCTTAGTACCCATTGGGAAACGTGTTCCTCTTAGATCTTTGGGAATTATAGATCTTTGAAAAATAGTGGGAGCTACATTAGATTAAAGACCTTATCTTTTGTACATCATTATAATTCAGCATGCTCCGTAGTTCTCTGTTTTTACCATTTAGGTCGTAGATTCTGTGATTCTCTACGTGTTTTGAAATGGCAACCAAAAACCCTCTTGTATCGATCCTCGAGTCAAACAAGTTGACTAGTCCCAACTATTCTGATTGGCTGAGGAATCTAAAAATCATTTTAGATTCTGAGAAGAGAACTTATGTTCTCTTCGAAGGGGAGCCTAGTCCCGAAGGGGAGGCTCCCACTCGGGCCGAGCGGGAAGCGATCCAGAAGTGGAAATATGATAATCTCCAAGCCCATTGCCTTATGTTGGCTAACATGTCTCCGGACTTGCAAAGGTAACATGAGGCCATGGAATTCGCTTGGGAGATTTACGACCACTTAGAGAAACTTTACCGCCCTCATGAACGTGTTACAAGGTATAACACTTCAAAGGAATTGTTCCACTTGAGAATGACGGAAGGTTCAAGTGTCCATAAATATGGACTTAAGTTTCTCGCCCTTACTGAGAAACTTGCTTCCATGGACATGCCACTAAAAGATGAGCTTTCAGTGGATTTGTTGCTAGCTTCGCTCTGACCATCATTCAACCCATTTGTCCTTAACTTTAACATGAATCATGCTGGTGCGACTGTAGCTGAGCCGATTAGTCAGCTTGTAACTGCTGAAAGCACGATCAAGAAGGACAATAAGGTTTTGATGGTGAATGCTCCATCTTCCTCTTCTAGGCCTTCTAAAGGTAAGGACAAGAGAGCCCAAAAGAAGAAGAAGAAGAAACCCCTTAGGCCCACTGGTGGCGTTTCGAAGGGGAAGGCCCAAAAGAAGAAGCGTGATCAGAAAGAGGATGTTTGCTTCCGTTGTGGCAAAGCGGGACATTGGAGGAGAAACTGCCCAGAGTACAAGGCTACTCTAAAGAAAGGTATCTTTCTCGTTGAAGTAAATCTTTCTATTAATTCTAGTTCTTGGGTACTTGATACCGGTTGTGGAACTCATATCTGTAATGATGTACAGATGTTAAGCGAAGTCCAACAACTCAAAGAAGGAGAATGTGTCTTGAAGATCGACGATGGCTCAAACGTTGAAGCTCGAGCTTTAGGCACAATTAGATTAGATTTAGGTAGTTTTGAGTTAGTCTTAAATAAAGTCCTTTATGTACCGAGCATTATTCGTAATATAATTTCAGTTCCAATTTTAGATTGTGAAGGTTATGAAACTTATATTAAGAATGGTAAATACTTTATCAAACGGAACAACTCTTCCGTTCACATCGGTACTCTAAGTAATGGACTTTATCTAACTCAGAATATAAATATTATGAATATACAATGAGAAACTAAACGTAAGAGAGATGACAAAGTTTCAGCTCCCTTATGGCACGCTAGATTAGGACACATTTCCAAGAACAGAATTAGCAAGATAAACACTTTAGGATTATTCTCTGAAAATGATCTCAAAGAGTTGACTTCTTGCGAATCCTGTCTCAAAGGAAAAATGTCCAAAGTTCCTTTTAAAGGAACTGTGGAACGTGCGACTAAGGTTTTGGATTTGATCCATACTGATGTTTGTTGACAGCTTAGTGTAAGCACAAAAAACAATCATCAGTATTTTATAACCTTCACTGATGACTTTAGTCGGTATGGTTATATATACTTAATGAAGTATAAATCTGAAGCTTTTGAGAAATTCTTAGAATTTCAAAAGGAGGTTGAGAACCAAACTGGTCACAAGATCAAAGCACTTCGATCTGATCGAGGAGGCGAATATCTTAGTGAAGAATTCCTTAATCATCTCAAAGATAATGGGATTATCTCTCAATGGACTCCTCCGGGAACTCCTCAGCTTAATGGAGTTTCTGAGTGAAGGAATCGAACCTTACTTGATATGGTTCGTTCCATGATGAGTTTCACTGACTTACCACCTTCTTTCTGGGGTTATGCCCTAGAAAGTGCAGCAAAGATTTTGAATCTAGTTCCCTCTAAGTCAGTCCCTAAAACGCCCTATGAAATGTGGCATGGTAAAATCCCTAGTTATTCTTACTTAAGAATTTGGGGTTGTCCTGCTTACGTGAAGAGGACAGTGGGAGATAAGTTATAATCTCATTCTAACTTATGCTACTTTGTAGGTTATCCTAAGGAATCTATAGGATACTACTTCTATGATCAAAGTGAGCAAAAAGTGTTAGTTTCCAGAAATGCCACTTTTCTGGAGGAACCGTTCCTTAAAGAAAAGAAAGGCAAGATCGTAGAATTAGAAGAAGTACGAAGTGATCCCACACCACCCACTGAAGAAACGTCCCCTTCTGACCAACCACAACCAATCACGAATTTCGATACACACGAAAATCCTCCTCTAAGGCGTTCTGAACGCACTCCTAGACAGCCGGAGAGATGGTATGGATTCTTCCATGAAATCTCTCAAAAGGATAATGATCCTTTAACATATGAGGAGGCACTTTCAGATTCTGACTCTGAACAGTGGATAGAAGCCATGAAATCCGAAATGGGCTCCATGAACTCCAACCAAGTTTGGACCTTGGTAGATTTTCCTGATGGGGTCAAACCCATCGGTTGCAAATGGATCTTTAAGAGGAAGCTTGGAGTTGATGGAAGCATTGCAGCCTACAAAGCAAGACTAGTTGCAAAAGGATTCACTCAAAGACCCGGCATGGACTTTGATGAAACATTTTCGCCAGTTGCAATGTAAAAGTCTATTCAGATCATGCTTGCCATTGCTGCGTATTGTGACTACGAGATATGGCAAATGGATGTGAAAACTGCCTTTCTCAATGGTGACATTGATAAAGACATTTATATGGAGCAACCCATAGGTTTCACATTCAGTGGGAGTGAGCAAAAGGTTTGCAAACTCCAAAGATCAATCTATGGATTGAAACCGGCTTCTAGGAATTGGAACATTCGATTTCATGAATCAGTCAAAGCGTTTGGCTTCATTCAAATTTCGAACGGGTCCTGTGTGTATAGAAAGGAATTGGAGACCTTAGTGCAATTCTTAGTACTTTATGTTGATGACATCCTTCTTATTGGGAATTCGAAGGATAACATGAAAGTTACTAAGTTATAGTTATCAAACCAATTCGAGATGAAAGATCTTGGTGATGCGTCCTATATCCTTTGAATTAAAATCTATCGTGATAGATCTAGAAGGTTAATAGGACTATCACAGTCGATGTACATTGACAAAGTATTGAAGAGATTCAATATGGAGTCAGCAAAGGTTAAGAACCTTCCTATGAGTGTAGGAACATGTCTTTCAAAGAAGATGTGTCCTAAGACTAACCTTCAGAAGGAGAGAATGACTCATACACATGTATGCAATGTTATGTACTCGACCGGATGTGGCTTATGCACTTAGTGTTACAAGTCGTTTCCAATCTGACCCTGGAGATGGTCACTGGGCTGGCATGAAGAATATTCTTAAATACTTGAAAAGTACTAAAGATTTATTCTTAGTTTACGGAGGTCAAAAAGATCTTACTGTCGAAGGATACTGCGATGCAAGCTTTGCATCTGACTTAGATGATTTTAAGTCAATGTCAGGATACATTTTCTGCCTAAACGGCGGAGCAGTGAGTTGGAAGAGTTCCAAACAAACTACCACTGCAGATTCGACCACTGAGGCCGAATACTTAGCTGCAAATGATGCAGCTAAGGAAGGTGTTTGGATTAGAAACTTTATTCAAGAGTTGAATGTTGTTCCTAGCATCAAAGATCCCATTACTGTGTTTTGTGACAACACTGGGGCAGTTGCTCAAGGAAGAGAACCAAGATCTCACCAACGGACCAAGCACATTATGAGGAAGTATCACCTAATCCGTGATATTATCAAAAGAGGAGATGTGCAAATTGAGAGGGTCACATCAGCAGATAACGTGGCAGATCCACTTACTAAACCTCTTAGTCGAGAAGCTTTCCAAGGTCATCTTCAGAAGATGGGACTTAGAGTAGCTTTATAATGGCTTTGACGGGCAAGTGGGAGATTGTTAGGAATAGTACCCTAGAAAGCCGATTGTATATCCGCTTTGTGCTCTTCCTTGTTGTGATCACAGACAATCTTTGAATGAAATAACGAATTAAGGCAACACTTCTTTATATGCTCTTGTTTGGTATGCGTTTACTTTTATCTGTGCATGTATAAGAACTCCCCTAATCCTGATGACTTTAGGACTCTACCATTTAGGTGAAATGGTTCATGGAACGAGTCCTATATCACATAAGTCATGATTAGTAAAATACTCCAAGCCGATGAGTCCTACCGACAGTGGGAGTGTCAACCTGACTCCTCTAAGGCTTGCTTATGGGATCACGCCCTTAAGAAGGACCACCTTGTTTCATGGAGGTGCAAAGTGTATAGTTGATACGTGCGTGATACATGAGGGTGCTTACTTCAATAAGTAAGTTCACTGAGGTGCCCCGTGTGAGAAGATTCCTAAATGGGAAAGGAAGTTTCTATTTCAGGAAATGGAAACTTCCAGATTAGGAAATATCTCATGAGTCATTGATGTGATTAATTGATCCTTAAGACTTGACGTTCCTTGTCACTTTATGAGTTAACTCTGTAGTCTTAGGTATAAGCTTTAAAGGGTGTCGCCTTAGACAACTGATTCAAGGCTTATGATGGGGCTGCACAAGTGATTCATGAATGAGAATGAGAATCAAGAAAGGACCTACACTTGCATTTGCAAGGTGATTTCTTATTGTGTAAGTCATTCATATGCCATATGGAGTCCTTGGCCAAGGCAGTAGATCAAGACATCAAGAAAAGGGTTTCTGGGATTGAGATCAAATGGATATGAATTGCACTTCGCTTTAAGACCGGATTATTAGGGTTCTGATTATTCCCTTACCCTATATCTTGGTTGAGAAATGGTAAGTAGGAGGATTGTATCTCACATGAATGAACGACTTAAAGGTTCTGTCGAATCCGAACATTCCAATTCAGCTAGGGGTTAAACACCTGTTGCTAGACTATGGTCGTTTAATCTGTGGACTGATTAATTAATTAGTGAATTAATTAATTAGGGTCACTGCGAATTGAATTGAGAACCTAGAGGGCCACACACAACAACTTGGTTACATAAGTTGAGGCTTTAAAATGATTAAACGAGTTAATCGGGCTAAGAGGGTTCCACACGTGTGAAATCACACGTGTGGGTCACGTGGGTGACACGTGTCCCACACGTGTAAATATATATATATTGTGTATATATATATATTAAATAATTAAATGTGTTAATTATTTAATAGACTTTGGTTTAATTTTGAATTAAAAAGAAGGTATAATTTTGGAGAAAATAATCTAGTGAATTAATTAATTAGATAAAATAAGTTATTTATTTTAAATAAATAAAGTATAAAATTATCCAAAAATAGTTTGGATATTTTAGCTCTCTTGAAAGTTGATTTGAATTAGAATTCAAAGTCAAAGTCAAAATACTTGATGATTAAGTAATAGGAGATAGAGAGACCAAAACCCTAGTCCATAAGGACTAGGAATTTCGGCCACTCCCCTCTTATAAATAGGGGAGCTCGAGCTCCCCTTAGAGCGAATTGGCAATTCTTTTGGTTCATGTGTTGAACACCATGCTTTCTCCAAGATAAACGAAACCCTAGGTTAAGCCTAAACACTAACTAGAGAACTAGCATCCTTACTAGTTAGATTGTAGTCAAGTTGGTGGACTATCTGTAGAGAGCTTCAAGTTAGAAGTTTGAAGATTCGAGCTTTACCAAGGAGAGGGGATCAAGCAGCGAGAAGAGCGTTCTTGGGTGGCTTGAAACGCTTCAAGAAAGATAATTAAGAAAGTAATTTTGTAATCCCTACGAATTTGGTTACACGATTGCGAGTCCAAGATCCTTTTGTTGGAAAAATTTTTAAATTCCGCTGCTTTCTGATTCGTATTTTCCAACAGGCGTGGCTAGGCGGAAGTGAGTCTTTTGAGTTGCACTTCGTCGGTCTAGTCTTTCTATTTGCATTTGTCTTTTCATACACTTTACTTATGCTTTGACTTGTAGACTTGAGATTATACTTTATTATTCGGTAGCCCTGCGTGGCACTCTCATTCGGCCCCTTGTGGCACTTGATAATTATTCCTTTATGTTGATCTACTATTCGGGACTAGGGATCTATGCTAGTTGAACCTATCACTGTTATGCTTGTTGATATTCGTCGGGACTAGGTATCTATGCTAGTTGAACCCGTCACCTATTTTGAATGTTGATTTAAATGCTTCCGCTATCTTGTTTGAATGTTTGAATTGCTTCCGCGATCTGAGTTTGTCAAGTTAGATCCGTCTAGCATAGCGTGTACGTTTGTCTCCCGTTCACTCTGATTTGGATTCGGGGCATGGACTTCCATTTCATGTTCCGGATCTGGGTCATACTGCGGGGGATGTGGCATCCTCCGTTTGGGGTGTTACATCCTTAAGTGGTATCAGAGCTCTAGGTTGCAAAACCGAGCTCTTGAGTCCTGTTGAGTCTGTCTAGATGGTACGGCATAGGACAATGTGATTATATGACTTACTTACTTGCATACTTGTTTGTTTGCTTCTAGTGCTTGTACACATATCCACGTACTAATCCACATGCATCAATATTGCTTGAATTTTTGAATTTCAGGATGCCTCCTAGATGTCGTAACCGAGAGGATTCACCGGATGTGCCTAATCCACCTCCGCCACCACCACTGAATGCGGAGAACATCATTCAGGCACTTCTCAATCAGTTGCAACATAATCAGAGACATCAGACACCACCCGTGGATGGTCAGGATGGCACTATCTCAGCTGTGTATAGGGAGTTTCGGAACAACAACCCTCCTAAGTGGTTTGGGGGGGATGACATCACGGCTGAGGAGTGGTTAGCTGAGATTAGTGGTATTTGGGAGATTTGCCCAGGGAGTTCTCCGGATAGGGCTGTTTGTACTGCTCGATTCATTCAGGGACAGGCAGCTAACTGGCTCAAGGGAGTTCGATCCAGACTTCAGAGGAGTGGTATGGAGTTCACCTGGGAGACTTTCGTGCATGAGTTCTATGAGAAGTATATACCTTATGGTGCACGAGAGCGCAGACTCCAGGAGTTTTTTGAGCTGAAGCAGGGATCCAGATCTGTTGAGGGCTACATTCTGGAGTTTGAGAGACTTGCTTCCTATGCTACCCACATCACTGGTATTGATGCACACAGAGCTCGTCACTTTCTTCATGGGCTTCGAGAAGATATTCAGAGAGCTCTTCAGGGTGTCGATGATAGTACTTGGGATGAGAGGAGGAGGCAGCAGAGATCGATCAGAATGCTGTAGTGGAAGGTACAATACATATTCATGGCATATCATTACATGCATTGTTTGATCCCGGGGCTACTCATTCTTTTATTGCCTTGGATATTGTTGTTTCTTTGCCTTTACTTGCTGAGATATCTGTGCATTTGTTTGTGGTGAGCTCTCCTTTGGGGGGAAGCTTGGAGACGGACAGAGTGTATCATGAGTGTCCGGTGAGTTTTGAGGGTCGGGTCTTTCCTGCTGATTTGATTGAGATGCCGATGAGGAGGTATAGGGTGATTCTTGGGATGGATTGGCTCTACCGACATTGTGCAGTCATGGATTGTTGTTTGAAGAGGATTTCTTTTGGTTCTGTTGTGTTTTCTGGAGAGAGATTGGGATCCAGTCCATTCATATCCTTTGTTGAGGATAGTAAGTAAGTCCGAGACGGTGCTATAGGTTTCGTTGCTAACCTTCTGAACAAACCAAAGGACCAGGTTAAGCTTGAGGAGACGGAGGTCGTAAGGGAGTATCCGGATGTGTTTCCGGAGAGTTTGGGGTCCTTACCACCGGATAGGGATATCGAGTTTGTAGTGGATCTCTATCCCGGAGCGGAGCCTTACTCGAAGACCCCCTACAGGATGGCTCCTGCCGAGTTGAAGGAGCTGAAGAAGCAGTTAGATGAGCTTTGGTTAGCGGATACATTCGTCCGAGTACTTCTCCGTGGGGTGCTCCCGTTCTATTTGTTAAGAAGAAAGATGGGACTTTAAGGATGTCTATAGACTATCGTGAGTTGAACAGGATGACAGTTAAGAACAAGTATCCATTACCCCATATTAAGGAGTTGTTTGATAGCTTGCAGGGTTCGAGAGTGTACTACAAGTTGGATTTGAGGCAAGGATACTATAGGTTGAGGATTGGAGAGAAGGACATCTCTAAGACTAGATTCAACACGAGATATGGGCACTTTGAGTTTGTGGTTAT
Source organism: Lantana camara (assembly GCA_037501455.1). Taxonomy (NCBI): domain Eukaryota; kingdom Viridiplantae; phylum Streptophyta; class Magnoliopsida; order Lamiales; family Verbenaceae; genus Lantana; species Lantana camara. The sequence continues at coordinate 47,334,214 of CM074860.1, read as the reverse complement.
GCCGTTTGGGTTGACGAATGCTCCTGCAGTGTTTATGGATATGATGCACCGGGTGTTTAGACTGTTCCTTGATAAATTCGTGGTGATCTTTATAGACGACATCTTGGTGTATTCCAGATCGGTTGAGGATCATGCACAACATCTGAGGGTTGTGTTGGAAACCCTTAGAGAGCACAAGTTGTATGCTAAGTTCAGTAAGTGCGAGTTTTGGATTGATCGAGTCACTTTTCTGGGTCATATCATCTCAGGCATTGGAATTGAGGTCGATCCCTCTAATATTGAGACGGTGTTACATTGGGAAAGGCCTAGGAACGCCTCTGAGATACGGAGTTTTCTGGGTTTGGCAGGTTATTATAGGAGATTTGTGTTGGATTTCTCTAAGATTGCAGCCCCGTTAACAAGGTTGACCAAGAAGGAAACTAAGTTTGAATGGAATGATAGTTGTGAGACAAGCTTTCAGACTTTGAAGGAAAGGTTGACAACGGCACCGGTTCTTACCCTACTCGAGGGTGTTGAGGGTTATTCAGTTTATACAGATGCATCTAAGGAAGGACTTGGTTGTGTGTTGATGCAGAACGGTCGGGTTGTAGCTTATGCCTCTAGGAAGTTGAAGGTGCATGAGCAAAATTACCCCACCCATGACTTAGAGCTTGCAACGGTCGTGTTTGCTTTGTCTAAGTGGCGCCACTATCTCTATGGTGCTACGTTTGAAGTATTCTCGGATCATAAGAGTCTTCAGTACTTGTTCACGCAGAAACAGCTTAACTTGAGACAAAGGAGATGGTTTGAGTTCTTAGAGGACTATGATTGCACAATTCAGTACCATCCGGATAAGGCAAATGTAGTTGCCGATGCGTTGAGCAGAAAGGCTAGTGTAGTGTTTCGAGTTTAGTGGCAGGGTCTTCCTAACAGAGTTCAATTGTTGTGGTTTCTGTGGCGAGGTTAGCCAATATCACGGTTCAGCCCGATTTGAAGCAGAAATTGTTAGAAGCTCAGTCTACGGATGCCTAGATTCAGAGATTGGTTGCTCGTTCTAGAGATGATCCAGGGACTAAGTTTGGGTTTGATGATTCTGGTTTGTTCAGGTTTAAGGCAAGAGTGTGTGTGCCTAACCAGCTCAAGAGGGTAATACTTGAGGAGGCGCACCGCTCCGGTTATTCCATCCACCCAGGAGGTACGAAGATGTACCGGGACTTGAAAGAGTTGTATTGGTGGAGTGGCATGAAGAGGGATGTCGCATTCTTTGTGAAGCGATGTCTGACATGCCAGATGGTTAAGGCAGAACATCAGAAACCGGGAGGTACTCTCCAACCACTTCCGATTCCGGAATGGAAGTGGGAGCAGGTGACCATCGACTTTGTGTCCGGCCTATCGAGGTCTACGAGGGGATTCGACGGGATTTGGGTAGTGGTAGACCATTTGACTAAGTCTGCCCATTTTCTAAAGATTCGGATGACGGATAAGGTACCTAAGTTGGCTGAATTGTATTGTAATGAGATAGTAAGACTACATGGAGTTCCAGCTAGTATCGTGTCAGATCGGGATCCTCGGTTTACAACTAGTTTTTGGCAGGATCTTCAGAAGTGCTTGGGTACAAAGCTTAAGTTTAGCACCGCATCACATCCACAGACTGATGGACAATCAGAACGGCTGATTAAGTATCTCGAGGATATGTTAAGGGCATGTGCATTGGATTTTAAGGATAAATGGATAAGCACTTGATATTGGTTGAATTCTTTTACAACAATAGCTACCAGGCTTCGATTGGTATGGCTCCTTACGAGGCACTTTATGGGAGAAAGTGTAGGTCGCCACTATATTGGGATATTGAGGATTGGCAATGGACTAAGGATGGTAAGCTTGCGAGAGCTAAGGTCTCGTCTAAGATTGAGAAGATGGTTGAGAAGGTTAAGTTGATTCAGCAGAGAATGAAAGCAGCTCAGGATAGACAGAAGAGTTATACGGATAAGAGGAGAAGGCCCCTCGAGTTTGAGGTCGGAGATCGTGTCTTCTTGAAGGCATCTCCTAGGAAGGGCTTTTCTCGTATTGGTAGAGGAGGGAAGCTTATCCCTCGATATCTTGGACCGTTTGACTGGATCTACCGCCGAGTTTGACTGGAATTCATAATGTGTTCCACGTTTCACAGCTTCGGAAGTTCTACCCCGATGAGTCGACAGTTTTACCGGTTGGAGAGGTACAGCTTGAGTCTGATTTGACGATTGTGATGCACCCAGTTGAGATTCAGGACCGGAAAGTACAAGTGTTGAGAAACAAGCAGATTCCCTTGGTCAGAGTGTTGTGGAGAGATCAGAAATCGGAGGAATCGACTTGGGAGACTGAAGAGAAGATGAGGAGGTTGTATCTGGAGCTGTTTCAAGCAGCGAACCTGAGGACAGATTCTCCTAAGGGGGGGAAGTTGTGACGCCCCGTCCGATACATCGTACAGGTATGCGCCACGAGAGAGTTTATCTTACGCATTTATGCGATTTAATTACCTTTTTATGTGTTCAATTTCAACTTTTATTAAAATTGGGATTTAATTGACTAAAATCCCAAAATAGCAAAATATGAATTCTTGCATGAAAACTTGAGAATGGAACTTAGATGAATTTAAATTAATTATTGGAGTTGGATTTAAATAGGACTTGGACCTATTTGTGTGTTTTGGGGCCTAACTTGAATTAGGTAAGTTTGGGTCATTCGGGACCAATATGAGCTCGAGAATTCGAATTCGAATTCCGACACCACCATTGGACTTGATTCGGTGATTCGGGTCCAACGGAATTTATTTTATATTTTTCGGAAAACGTTTAGATCTTAAACCTTTTAATTTGACCTTTTGGGCCAAAAGTCACTTATTTGGGCCCAAACCCTAATGAAACCTTTAGCCACCATATATATACCTTGAAACCCTAACCTAGCCTCTTTCAAACCTCATTTCACACAAATCATATCATCCAAGGAGAGCTTCAAAGGAGAATGAAGATCTATGAATTTTTCCCCACTTTCAAGAGCTCATATTTTCCTTGTTTCTTCATCATTTCAAGAACCAAGGTAAACAACGATTTTTCCCTTGATGTGAATTTCATTTCTATCTTTGAATCTTGAGCATGAGTATGTGACTTGGTTTTACTTTTCTACTTCGTGAACATTCCCACATTCACATTTGAAACTGACTTCCCTATTTTTTTGACTCTACTTGTTCCAATTTGTTAAGAAGCGAAATGATACCTAGAAGGAAAGGACGAATCGGACTTAGAAATTATTTAAACATGTTGCTCAGTTGTTGTCGATATCATGACCATTTTTAAATAAAATGTTTCTGTGAGAGAGTGATATTGATTAATAAAAGCTTGATTTAATGTTAGTGGGTCTAGAGTAATAGGGTTGTAATGATTGTTTGATTTGGGAAATTAGGTGGTGTGAACACCTGGGTCTGTCCGAACCTTACTCCTCCATTTCATTGAATTTGAGGATTGACTTTCCAATATTTGATCTACATGCCATCAATTAATGTGGGACACACAAAAGAAATGACTTAGCTCCTTATTTTTTATTTCGACCCTTTTTTCTGCGTGAGAATGGCCATTGAAAACCGTGACAATTGTTGCTTGGAATTGGGATTTGGGTAACATTAAAGCACCTTGAAAATTTATGCAGAGATCTTTATGTGTTGGCATTAGCATGTGCAAGGAAAGTACAATTATCCCCACAGCCCCCACGTGACCACTTGCTTCCTTTTCATTAATCTGCATGATGAAATTCTTAGATTTAATTTATTAAAGCATGCTACTACCTAAAATTAAGATGCACCAATTATTGTGTATGCTACATGAATTGTGTGATGATTTTGATTGGAAATTTGTCTCACGTGAATTTAAATATAAATGTCCAATTTCTACAGTATGTCGTTTCTTTGCATTTTAGATTATAATACTTCTTTTGACCGAATGATTTATGTGAATCTCGATCTATTCCTTTTTATTACTTATTATTATTTTAATAATTAAAATGTATTATTTTAAATATTAATAATATGACTTTAATTTATGTTCTAAACTTTAATACTTCGTTTTTGGATAATTTCGTATGAGAGCTTATACTATGTTATGCTATGTGACCTATGTGTACACATCATTCCATTTTCCATATCATTCATCTCTTGGTACACCGTGCGTCTTACTTGGTTGATGTAGAGTTTAAGTTTGGGCTTCTGTATGTCTTGTTACAGAGTTTGGTGGTGCCGGTGAGCCCGAGGTTTAGAGTGTTTGGCCCTTCACACTCTCAGACTCTACTACTACGAGGTGAGGTTTAGGGTTTTGTATAGTTATGCAACCTATGGCCTTTATATGCTGATTTCTACCCTTGCATGCGAGTATATCTTATTATAAATACATACGTGTTGGATATGATATGTTTATGCCCTTTGCGTGCGTCCTGCATGTGTGGGAGCCTTCGTGGCTTAAATTCCATAGCGTGGGAATATATAAAAATAAGTTTTTGAGGCATATGTAAGCTATTTTGGAAAATTCAGTTGTGGTATGATTCTGTAGCGAGTTAGCCATGTTATACGGTATCTGTTCTGTCCTGTTATATTGTGGATCCGAGGAGCTACGGGTAATGGGGCCTCCGGGACGGTTAGGGCCATCGGAGTTTCAACCATGTGCGTTGTTTCCATTTGAGATATCATTGCGCGACCTTAGGGTGATGAGGAATGCGTGATATCTTCAGCCTTCGGCTAAGGCCGGGGATGACTCTTGTGGGTTCGCTACCCTCTTGAGATCGAGTCTATTTTAGACGGTGTTATTATAGATGATTTTGGGGACTGTACATCCCCTCCATCATTGGTGTAGCGGTTGGATTGATTGTGATTCATGTTCTGAGGAGTAAAGGTCGGAAGCTCGTAATCGCCGAGCAGTTGATTATGTTATGTTATGGACTTATGAATCGGGATAGAGTCTTTCTGGAAAAATGGTTCCTAAACTTATATCTATATCTTATTTGGGTTCTTTCAAAATGTTTTGGTATGTAACACCTACTCCCGGTTCATGAGTCCATCCTTTTATTCTGTGCTATGCTCTTTATATACGTGTATATATTGTGGGTGTGCGTTAGGCCCCTCACTCGATCAAGTTGACTGACCCCTCATTTACACTTTTAGTTGCAGGTTGTTGGCGTGGCTAGGCGGAACTGAGTCTTTTGAGTTGCACTTCGTCGGTCTAGTCTTTCTATTTGCATTTGCCTTTTCATACACTTTACTTATGCTTTGACTTGTAGACTTGAGATTATACTTTATTATTCGGTAGCCCTGCGTGGCACTCTCATTCGGCCCCTTGTGGCAATTGATAATTATTCCTTTATGTTGATCTACTATTCAGAACTAGGGATCTATACTAGTTGAACCCGTCACTGTTATGCTTGTTGATATTCGGGACTAGGTATCTATGCTAGTTGAACCCGTCACCTGTTTTGAATGTTGATTTAAATGCTTGCGCTATCTTGTTTGAATGTTTGAATTGCTTCCGCGCTCTGAGTTTGTCAAGTTAGATCCGCCTAGCATAGCGTGTGCGTTTGTCTCCCGTTCACTCTGATTTGGATTCGGGGCATGGATTTCCATTTCATGTTCCGGATCTGGGTCATAGTGCGGGGGATGTGGCATCCTCCGTTTGGGGTGTTACAAAAACATTTCCCGAAGCAAAGATCTTAAACTCTTTATTTGGAAATCCGAAAGTTGAGCTCTTATCCCATTATTAATCGAGTTGTTTACCCTGTCCATTTCATGAAGGTTTCCATTTAAGGCGGATGTTTGATGCAGAAAAGGAACAAGGTCGTCATGCCTTTAGAGTAACTCAGCAAGCACACTTGTATAGAAACGAAAGGAGTCAGGTCGTTGTCAGATGTCTTCCAATTGATCCCTGAAATTTTACGATATACCCAACAACTCTGCGAAAGATCTTGAAAGAGACGATCAATTAGCTTCAATTTTCTTGGACGTGTTCACGACAACTAGTATATTTACGGAAGCGACGCCGGTAACACGAATGAGAGGGGCGATGTGCAGTTACAGGCATCGCTAGGGTATAAGTAACAACTTTATAAGAAAACTCTTGTCAGAGTCGATCCATTAAAACTTGTCATTGGTTCCAAGTACTAACCAAGTTGAATCCTTTTCTATTTACTGAGTCAACTGATATCCTGAGACTACACACACCACTCAAAGGCATCCACATTCTGAGAACAGTAATACATTAAAGATGCTGTCGATGATAGGACTTTTCTTTGTGTAAGAGGGAGAAAAGACTTGTGGTATTGAAACTTACTTCATAAGATTCCGATAAAGGCTCCAAGAAGAATTAATTTTCTTGAAGTTTCCCGACCGACTCTCCCCCTTAAGAAATTGGACATTTCTAATTCCTTAAGTTTATTATGTTCTTTCCCACTTGCAAGCTTCTCTGTTGGTTCAAATCCCGTAACCTTTCCTCGTCCTACTTGCTGTTAACGACATACTCAACCTGAAGCTCACCGACTACCACCACTCTGATCTGATAACTGAAATTTTCCGACATCCCACAATTGGACAAAACATGATCAGCCATTAAAGTCCTTTAGGTGATGGTTGTAGATTCCTGCTATCCGTGAAATGCCCTATTCCTGTACATGCTTCCTATTACTTCCAGATAGTTGACATTTGCAAGATCACACCATGACCTGAAGTAAAGAAAGTTCACTCTCCTGCACCACTGTATTTCCATGATGCTGGCAAATTTCTGATGGTAGAAGAAACCACGGACCATTTATCTGCTTGAACTTATTAACATTTTCCCAGATCCCAATGACCCTCCTAATAACCCGTACGTAATTTCTTCCAATCTCTTGATTCAATATAATCTTAATTGAGGCAGTGGTTGAAGTAAAATGGGAGAGAGAACCTATTACAACAAACACTAGATAATGCATACCGGTTAAAATGTTGCTGCACATAGTACACTTACAATCAATTTAAAATACATCATGTTGAAATAATTGTATTAGTTTAAAGGTATGCATATAATAAAGAAACTTAACTAATTTAAACAAGGTACTTAACAAATCACTCATGCAATTTCAACAACAATAATTATAATAATGTATATAAATTAGAAGCAAGTTAAATTAATACAGTATGATGCACGTGTTTATGAATGCATTAAAGAACCTGTCACCGTAGAAATTATAGGCTTGAGTCCGGTATCTATTCATTGGTGGTCGACTTCCAAGCTTGTCTCGAATATTTGATCATTCTCTAATTTTCCCCACGGTCTTTTAAATCATCAAAATCCTCCGGCTTTGATTCTTACATTTCCATGACTTGATTTCGAATTTTCTTGAACCCCACTCCTTCTCGGGTTTTTGACACAAAAATGGTTCCCGAGCCTTTTCCACAACTAATTCCTAAATTCAAATGCTTCATTTGTTGCTCCATATCTTCCAATTCAATCCAACCATAATTCTTAATCCTGGAAGCTACTTCATCACCAACTCCCCGTGGATGCCTCTTCCTTGTTGCTAGAAATCTCGAGGTCACATATCTTCGAAATTTATTTTTTTTTCAACTTCTCGAATCGTGTAAACGATTTCCACGCTGAATTTCTCTTTTCCGGGTCCCATCACTTGAATTTTTTTAACTCGATAGGGAAGATAATGGTTCTCGAAGCCTTGTATGAATTTGCGGATTTTATCCTTTCCAAGTTGAAGGAGAGAATTTGTAGTGTACTGAGGTGTTGTTTAGACTGGTCGTGGTTTGATGACGTTTCCATAACCTGTAACTCATCATTTTCTTTGAAATATGAATGCATGTGGGTCAGACATGCTCATGTCACACAATTTTCACATAATTAATGCCGATAACAAGAATTTAATATAAGTACAACAAGTAATTCATGACTGTTTGAAATAAAACACGTTAGTCATCTAAATTTTCAAACAATTGAAGATCAATTACTTGACAATTAATAGCATGAATTAATGCAAGGCACAAGTTATCAAGTAATTCGTTTAATTCAAAGAAGTCAAGTAGATCAAAGTGTTCACATAAAATGCAAGACTCTCAAATTGACAATTAATTCCTATGCCGTTCGACCTACACTTGACATGACACGACATGAGAACCTCGGTTTTACAACCGAGCTCTGATACCACCTTAGATGTAGCACCCTACACGTGGAGGTGCCACACCCCCACACTACAGATCGATCCACGCACGAAATGGATAGTCCGTACAAGAACCAACCTGCAGCGAACGGTTGACAATAAAATCAAATGACCGGATAGGCGGGACTAACTAGCAAATTACATACCATAATGCAAAAAGGAGTAAGCGGAAGCATTACTTGACGAACATTTAACAAGTAAACCAAAACTTAGCTTTACATATCAATACATTATCATCTCCGAATAAATAACAATTAATCGTAACACTAAGTCTAATGCAACAATAAAGATGATGCACCGAGTTGGACTCGATTACATAAACTGGACTCGACTCGATTCCCGCCTAGCGTGCACCTGCAATAACCTGAAAGGTGGAGGCATCAGTCTGTGAAGACCGAGTGAGGGGTTTAAATAAATATTAGCGCAGATAACATGCAAGTTATATTCTCGGGTAAAGACTTAGAAAGATAAATGTATCAGTTCAATAAAGAGATATCCTCGCCCGAGAATACAACTATCAATATTAATTACTTGGTTATTTTCATGCAATCAATACATGGCCCCTGCGAGTGAGGGCAGTCTACAACCTTACACCAATTGTACACGAAACATGCTTGCTTGATTGTTAATCAATAGGTGATCATGCAATTCAATTATTCTGCAATCGTGCGATAGTGTAATCAAGTAGCACGTTCAAGGAATGAAAATCATACAATAACCCGAGGATAATCCGTTGTGCCGGACCCGTCCCCAGTCTCCTTCTTCCTCCAATGATGGGAAGGTAGCTAGCCTTCATGTAACGCCCCGGTTTCCGGATGAACAGGTAAGCACGCCACGTGTGCGTTTTGAGCGTAGGTTTTATTCATTTCTTTTGATTTCATAATATATTCTTACGTGGCATTTCATATTTTTATAAAATTCATGAAACAATATTCATATCAATTCTTTGAATTCATATTATTGAAAATATTATTTCATGACACGGAAAATATTTCTTGCATGAAAACCATTACCGAGAGTGATAGAATTACCAAATTGTCCCTAGTTAAATACTTTCTAAAATATTAGGGACTTAATTGCATGATTTCTAAGGACCAAATTGAGCATATTTTAAATCATGGTATACTTAATTGTATAATTTAGGAACTTCAAGGACTAATTGGCAATTTGACAATTTTCACTCAAACCAAGAATGGAATGTATCAATATCATCTCTTCTCCCACATTCTTTGGTCATTTTTCAACCAAAATTTGCCAAACATATTTCATCTCTCTCGGTATTCCAAGGAAGAAAAGGGAAGAAGATAATTTTCATATCAATCATCAAGATTTCAAGAAGTGTTCAAGGAATTAGGAGATCATCATCATATCATCCACTTTCTTCATTTCTTTCCATTTCAAGGTTGGTTGCATGGAAAAAGGATGATTTTTGATTGTGTTGGACATGCTAGGGTTTGGTTGATATATGCTAGATGATTGAATTAGAATAGGAAGCATGATTAATTGATGATAACATGAATTCTTGCTTGATTTCTAGCTTGATTCCTTGAATATTTGGCTTGAATGAGCAAGTATGATCATGAACATGATACCTTGAAACTTTGAGGATATTGCATGTTTTATAGGTTTAAATGTTATATTATCATTTATGGAAGTTGTTTACATCATATTTCCAGAAATTATGGTATTTGGGATCAAAAATCAAAATTGTTGTTGCTTTGTTGTTTCTTCCCGAGAGCATGCTCTGCTTCTGCTCTGTTTCTTTCAGTTGCAGAAGCTGGGAACGACCGTTCCCAGCCTCAAGGCTTTATGGGAACGGGCGTTCCCCTTTCTTTTCAAAATATGGGCGGCCGAGCATGGGAACGGCCGTTCCCATTTTGGCCTTGCGCCGGAAGGGCCGTTCCCAGCTCAAAGGCGCGCTTTAAAGGGAAAGAAACGCGGGCACGTTTTGGGGAACCTTGGGAACGAGCGTTCCCATTTATGCAAAGGGGACCGGAACGGCCGTTCCCACCTGTGTTGCAGAACAAAAGTTTCTGCATAAATTTCCGAAAATGACCCCTCGACCCGACGACTTCTTTGACCCCGAATTGCTATCACATGTACTAATATGATGTGAAACCAAAAGTTATAATACCACATTGTATTTTCATGGTCATCTCGACACGTTTTCGCCGTTCGTCATATTTTGGCCATTTTAGTCCATGTCTCATGTTCATATGTCGTATTTGCACAGGTCACGAGGGCGTGGACGGGGAGCAAGCTCCTTAGAACGCTTCTTTATTTTATTTTGTAAGAAAGGTGAGGTTTTGTTTTGGTAAAATGAACCCTATAACCCTTATGTGCTAATTTTCGGCGAAAACCTAGTATACTTATAAACGTTTTCAAAGTAATAAATGTTTCAAGCAAGAAAGTATCGATTGTCATGATTTTCAAGCATGTTTGGCGAGTACATGATTGCACGTGGGCCCGAGGGTAATTCTTGAGCCAACCGGGAAAGCAAGGGCTGACGGGTAACTCCTGAATTATCCTCACATTGTTGGGATCACCCCCGAAGCCACTAGGAGATTAGTGGTGGAAGGAGTTCCGTGTCTAGAGGGTCATGTCCTCTACACACACCATGTCGTGGATAGTCGAGCCTTGCAAACTCGCTATCACCCGGAGGAAGAAGGAGACTGGGGATTAATCCGGAATGTCGGGTTATCCTCGGGTTATCGCATGTTTTCAAGTATGAAATTGTCTATGTGAGCACTAAAGATATTGCATGATCACTTATTTATCAAGCAAGCAAGCATGATCACGTATTGTTCACGAGTGGGAGTTCGGTTGGAGATTGCCCTTACTCGCCGGGGCCACATGTTCATGATATTGACAAGCATGATTAATTAAACGAGTTAAATGGATAGTTGTAATCTCGGGCAAAGGATGAGATTCTTGAACTATATAATTATTGTTTTCTAAAAGTCTTTACCCGAGGCTACAACTTGCATGTGACGTGTGTTATATATATTTATTGCCCCTCACTCAGTCTTCGGTAGACTGATACTTCACTTTTCAGGTACCTTTTGAGCGTGGTTGTGCTAGGCGGGAGTTGGTCGAGTCTTGCATTTCCACGGGTCTAGTTTCATACCTCCATGTATATTACTTTTGGAACATTTCATGTTATGGATCGATATTCGTATTTTGGATACATGGTTATGTATATTGTTAATAGACCCTAATGTATTGATAGTAAAGGGTACCTGTAGGTATCTATGTAATAAATATGGTACCTATATATATAAATGACTTTACTGCTTCCGCTTTTCTATTCATGTTTGATTGTTGAATTGTTGGGGAGAGTGTCCCGCCTAGAGCGTCATTTTGTTGTAACCCGTTCGCTGTGGTCTTGGTTTATGTATGAACTGTCCATTTCATACGTGGATTGAGGCTACAGTGCGGGGGATGTGGCGCCTTGGGGTCTAGGGTGCTACACTTCACCATCCACGACGTGTTGAGCAGAGGGTACATGGATCCATAAGCCCAGAACTCCGTCCTCCACTAATCTCCTAGCGGATTCAGGGGTCATCCCAATGTGGTGAGGATAGCGCGAGAGTTACCCATCAGCCCTTGCTTTCCCGGTTGGCTCAATCCACTACCCTCGGGCCCAACATGAACGGCCATGCTACTCGCTTAAAACATGCACGATACATGGCTTGCTCGCTTTTCATGAACATAACTTGCTTGCATTAAAATGACTTGCTTGTAATCATGCGTATTTTCATGGAAAACTATAAGTTTAAATACCTTTTTGGCGGAAAGCTTACGTAAGGGTTGTATAGGTTCTATGTAATTAGAATTAAACCTCACCTGACAGGCAACACAACGACTCATGGGTGCGTGAACGTGCTCATGACCAACAATCTCCGCCCTGGAGAATAACTGGACAAGAAATGGGACAATGTATGTGAATGAGACCACAATTCAAGAATATTACCACATATAAGACGCACGGCATGATCAAGTAACGATACATCGTGCAATGAACAATGTAGCATGTAAATATCATGTTTTGGCATGTAATTAATCATATAATAACAATTTGGGATCAAATAAATAATTGGAGTTAAACTCTAAAATTCCAATTTTATGCAAATGTTTCTGCCTCTCCAGAGGCCTGGGAACGGCCGTTCCGGCCCTTAGTTCAAAATGGGAAGGGCCGCTCCCAGCTCCCCGAAGTTGCTTCCCAAAGATGGGAACGACCGTTCCGACTTACAAACCAAAACGGGAAGGGTCGCTCCCGTCCTCGCCGCCCTGCGCATAATTCAAAATATGGGAACGGCCGTTCCCCAAATACAAAGGGAACGGGAAGGGCCGTTCCCGTTACGTAGAAGATACAGAATACAGAGCAGAAGAACAGGGGAGGCACGAATCAACCTCCCAATCATTCCAAACACTTATAATTCAATCTCTAACTACATAATTCATAAAAGGAACATGCTAGCATACTAAGTATACAATAAAATCTAACCTAACCACCTATTTCATGCCTTGATCATCAAAATCTTCCCTTCGAACTAATATATCAGCCTAACATATAACTCCATAATTCTCAAGATTTATGCATGAATTTCAAGCCTAGAGTTTAGAATGATAATCCTAACATCATATAAACAAGTTATCACATGGAAATCATAACCCTAGCTTCAAGAATTGTTATTAAGAAATCACATATATGCTCATATATACCTTGAGATGAAAATAAATGGAAGAAGATGATGGAAAGATGATGCTTGAGCCCTAATCATGCAATTCCTTAGCAACTTCTAGCATGGAGATGATGATTTTCTCCTTCTCTCTCCATGGTGTTGGTTCGGTGGAGGTAAGAAGCAAATTGGGGTGTTTGGCATGAAATGAAAAATGATGATTGTGGAAGAGATGCATATAACGATATATCTCTTGGCCTAAAATGGAGTATTTGCAACTAAATCCTTCAAGTTTGTAAGTCATGTAATTAAGGATAAAAGTTTGGAAATGATCAATTTAGTCCACAATATTTTCATGCAGTTTAGTCCTTAAAGTGAAGGAAATGAGAAATTAAGGACAATTAAGCTATTAAATCATGCTCGGCAATTATTCCATGTAGCAATTGAATTCCAATTATACAATAATTCACAAATTGACACGTTTTCACATATTTTCACGTAATCATGTTGGAATGCAATTTATAAAATTAATATAACACGTATAAATTGAATAAACGAAAATAATAAAATAAAATCCTAACGCTCGAAACTCACACTTGTCGAGCGTACCTGACTGTCTGGAAATTGGGGCGTTACAACTCTATCCCCCTTTAGAGAATCCGTCCTCGGATTCATTGTCCTGAATTACTGGCATTTATTTGGCCCTTACGTGTTCATCCCACGCGGGTTAGCTACTCCCCGTCAGGGATTAATCCGAAAGAGATCTTTAATTCACAAGATCCTCCAATTTGTGAAATCACGACCCTCGACTTTCCGGAACCTAGCCACTTGAGAAAAATCTACCTTCCACTAGAACAAGTTGACAAGCAACCAAGAATAGTGAGAGTGCCCCGTCTCTCAACAACCAACGAGAGAACCCCGTCTCTCGAGCAAGTAACAAGAGAACCCCATCTCTTGACAACCCTGAGAGAATCCCCGTCTCTCACGCACACAAAATAGAATTCAAGTAGGCACTTAGGTAATTATTTACAATTAACACATAAGGAGCAGGTAGAAATATCTGTTAGGCAGCTTATTATTCACATAAACCAAATTAAGAGTAAATCAGGAATCATATACACGAATAACAAAGTAATAATAAACAAACAATAATAAAATAATGGTGCACGTGGTATGCATGATTAAGTGTACCGTTCACCAAGGATTGAAGTTCTTGCATTGAAACAATTCGGCTAAATACTTGATTCTTGAATTGAGATTTTTCTCGCTTTGTACCGCCACGGTTCGATAGTCCCATTACTGATAGTCATCTTTGTTCCAATGTTATTTTCTAACATAATCCGTAAATCATCATTAACCACCACATCTACAAACCCGTTTTTAACCTCAGATTTATCGGTTGCACCCTTCTTAAATTAATTTCCACATTCACTTTCGGGTTTTGGAATTGAAAACAACCCTAGGCTTCTTGTTATGGAGTGGTGGTATATTCAAGCTTAAAAGACTTGCTTTGTGCTCCAAGCAAGCTCTTATCCGACAAATAGGGAGAACAGGTTTTACCATCTCCTCAACCTCCTTAATCAAAGTAAAACATTTCCCGAAGCAAAGATCTTAAACTCTTTATTTGGAAATCCGAAAGTTGAGCTCTTATCCCATTATTAATCGAGTTGTTTACCCTGTCCATTTCATAAAGGTTTCCATTTAAGGCGGATGTTTGATGCAGAAAAGGAACAAGGTCGTCATGCCTTTAGAGTAACTCAGCAAGCACACTTGTATAGAAACCAAAGGAGTCAGGTCGTAGTCAGATGTCTTCCAATTGATCCCTGAAATTTTACGATATACCCAACAACTCTGCGAAAGATCTTGAAAGAGACGATCAATTAGCTTCAATTTTCTTGGACGTGTTCAAGACAACTAGTATATTTACGGAAGCGACGCTGGCAACACGAATGAGAGGGGCGATGTGCAGTTACAGGCATCGCTAGGGTATAAGTAACAACTTTATAAGAAAACTCTTGTCAGAGTCGATCCATTAAAACTTTTGATTGGTTCCAAGTACTAACCAAGTTGAATCCTTTTCTCTTTACTGAGTCAACTGATATCCTGAGACTACACACACCAATCAAAGGCATCCACATTCTGAGAACAGTAATACATCAAAGATGTTGTCGATGATGGGACTTTTCTTTGAGTAGGAGGGAGAAAAGACTTGAAGTATTGAAACTTCCTTCATAAGATTCCGATAAAGGCTCCAAGAAGAATTAATTTTCTTGAAGTTTCCCGACCGACTCTCCACCTTAAGAAATTGGACATTTCTAATTCCTTAAGTTTATTCTGTTCTTTCCCACTTGCAAGCTTCTCTGTTGGTTCAAATCCCGTAACCTTTCCTCGTCCTACTTGCTGTTAACGATATACTAAACTTGAAGCTCACCGACTACCACCACTCTGATCTGATAACTGAAATTTTCCGACATCCCACAATTCGACAAAACATGATCAGCCATTAAAGTCCTTTAGGTGATGGTTGTAGATTCCTGCTATCCGTGAAATGCCCTATTCCTGTACTTGCCACCTATTACTTCCAGAGAGTTGACATTTACAAGATCACACCATGACCTGAAGCAAAGAAAGTTCACTCTCCTGCACCACTGTATTTGCAAGATGCTGACAAATTTCTGATGGTAGAAGAAACCACGGATGTGACGCCCCGTATTCTCGAATGGCGTCCTGGCGATATTAACAAGTAAGTCTCTACACTTGTCTATGTTTAATTTAAGAGTTCTTGAATTATGTGATTTAATGTAAATCCAATTTAATATGTGATCATTCGGATTATTCTAAAATTAATGGTTAAGTTGATTTTAAATCCATCATGTTACTTAACTTGTTTAATTTCGGTTTAATTGAATTCCTTGAGATTAATTATCAATCATGTGTTTACGAAGTGTCGTTAAATTGTACGAAAGGTTTCTAAAATTAAATTTAAATTAAACACTAATTGGTAAATCTCTCTTTCATTTTAATTTATAAAATTAATTCGGAGCTTAAATATTTATTCGTAACTTTACCAATTTTATTTACGATTATTTGTACGCGCTATTACTCTTTGCTACGCGATAAGGATACCCGGTTGTATATAGCTTGTGCACAAGACACATTTCTCCCAATCTCCCTTTTCTCTCTCTCTCTTCTCTCTCTCTCTCCTCTCCCACTCTCTCTCCCGTGGGTACTATTCGCTGCTTTGGTTACGAGCCCATAACTCGATCATTTCTCGACGGAATTCAACAAACGAATAGTCCATTTCGGATATATCGGCGAGACCGATGCAAGAGTAAAAATTTCACGGCCAAACGATGAATGGTGGCTGAGATATCGCCGATTTTCAGACGCGCAGGCGGGTGGCGGCGGACCGCGACATCGCCGCCCTTTTCTGGCGGCTTCCGGCAACACGCGCCCAAGACCCATAAACTAGACTCTCCGGCGCATCTTTCTATGCAGGAGGCGCCACAGTCAGGGCGGCGGTTGGGCCGCACGTGCCGGCCAATCGCGGCGGCGTCGCGAGTTACTGTAGCGGCGGGTTTCACCGCCATCCGGCTGTGTTTTTCGACGGGGCTTGATGGTTTCCAAGGTTTTTCGACCCCCTGAGTTCATTTCCGGCATCGATTTAACCAGATTTTGGCCGTAGGTGGTGGTTCCGATGACGTGGGCGGTGGCAGAAACTTTGGCGGCCAACGGGGTCCTTTTCCGACGATCTTTTGGCCTCGGGACCTTCACGAAAGTTGTTCGGAACGACGAGGACTAGTGGCCATTGATCACGCGACTCCAGATTTGGCCAATTGGCAGCGGATCACGGTGCCATAGTGGCGGTGCAACGGCGGCGCTAGCTCCGAGGATTTTCTCCGGCAACCACCTTAGGGCTTTCGAAGAGCTCGTCACGGGTAAGACAATGCCTTTTACGGATCTCATTTTGGTTCACTGGTTTGGAAGTAATTTGAGTTTGAAGATTTTAGGGTTTTCGTGTTCTTAGATCTGAAATTGGAGAAGATTGACTTGGAATTTACAAAAATTGATCGAGGATTCGGAACGAGCACGAAGACTTCATTCAGGACTGATTTTTTGGGATTTTTCCGGCGACCTCCCACGGCAGCCCGGCCAAATTCCGGTGGCTACAGTGGTAGACTTCCGGCGGAGTCTGGTCAGAATGTTCTTCTCGTTGTGGTGAGTTCAACACCACTTTCCGTTCGTTAATCGGACACTCGATCTATTTATTACGAATTATTTTGCGTAATTATGATTATTTGAATTAATTATTTTAAGTGCAAATAAATTGGTTATTGTTGGTTTGTTGATCGAGATGTATTCTAATCGTATACGAAAACATGTATTAAATGGATTGTAATATGCATGAATGTTTCGATTTACAATTTGAATCCCGATGTGATGAATTTATACTATGTGTTTAGATATGAATGGGTGTTAGTGTAATATCTAGAAACTAATCTCTTATGTGACTAAATGAACTTGAATGATATTTTAGAAGAACGAACATGTTGTGATTTCTCTATATGAATTTGCGACGTTCTCTGTAACGCCCCATTTTTCAGTCATGCATTATGTTACCTTATATTAAATTTCATCACATTATATGCCTTATATTCTCATGTGTTTATATGAACTTCCATTAACGTGGAAATTTCGTGAACTAATTGATAACGTGCTTAATTGTATGAATTCAGTGATCTAATTGAATTAAATGTCCTTAATTGCTCTCTAGTGTGAATTCTTGGATTTAATTGTATTTCATGACTTGGAGCTAAATGAATTAATTGTTAGAGTTTATCCTTGAGTGCATTATATAAATAAATATATGGACTTAATTGCATTGCATAATTTGGGACTTTGAAGATCATATCCCATGGAATGATATTTGATTGAATGAATTTAATTAACTTGAGGACCTAATTGCAAAATTTGATGATTCATCCATTTTGTTGGAAGACTTTGGATTATATGTATATCTCTCTTTTCATCTACACATTTCATCATCAAACCACACACACACACACTAATACACGGTTTTTACACCATAGAAGAGAAGAAGGAAAGATTTCTTTATAATTCAAGCTAAAGTTGAGGAATTGAAGAGTTAGGATCATCTTCAACATCATATCATCATCTCATCAACCATCTCTTTGATTCAAGGTAGAAATTGGAAATTCTATGAAATTCTTGAATATGTGATCAAGTATGAGTTTAGGGATTTGTTGTTGAATTCTTGCATGATTGAAGTTGAGAGCATGATCTTGATCTTAAGGAGTAAGGATTGCATGAAAATCTTGAAATTATTGAAGGTTGGGAGCATGTGTATAATATGGGGTTTTCATGAGAAATTCTTGATGTTGGGATGTTTATTTCTTGGTTGAATTGATGAATATTGGAAGTATGATGCATATATGAGGTGTTTGAAGCATAAGTTATGGTTGGAGTTTGGTATATTTTGGTTTGGGGTTGGTTTTGCATGGAAACCCCTGTTTCTCCCCTGTTTTTTCGGTCACGCACAGTTGACACGGGGGTGTCAACTTTGCTTTGTGCTGGCGACACGGGGGTGCACGCTGGTTTGATTTTCTGTACCGTGACACGGGGGTGTCACGGTTTGCCTTATATTGACGACACGGGCTTGTCACTTTCCTGCATTTTGCCCAACTTCGGACGAACGCCATTTTCACCTCGGTTTGAATTAGAAAGCGTGCCATATAGCGTTGGAAAGGTCTATGTGTCTACTTTCATACCCAATAAACAAAACTCGATTCCCACTTCTAGAATTTAAGATATTTCAGTTTTCCCACAACATGTACATTTCCAAAAATTGTCGGTTTTGGCCAAACTTCACCAAAACCTTTCTTATTGCTTTCCTTTCACTCTCTTGGCTCCCATATGTGAATTATATGTTGTATATACTTGATTAATTGATAAGCATGCTCTTACTTGACACTTCTTGGTATGTAATTGCTCAAACTTGATTGTGTAATTCCATGCACTATATGAATTGAACTTGAAATGATTGAATATGTGACTCCTTGAGATTTATTTCATCTGTTAAGTGTTAATTGGTTCTTATATATGATTAAGTGCCACTTAATTGTTAATATGTTTGGTTATTAAAGTGTTGGGATGGTTATTTATTTACACGAGCGTTGTCGTGCGTCATACTTGGTCTCATTATTGAGTCATGTCTCACGAGTTCCCACATTTCCTTTCTTGTTCAGTTTCTCCAGGGAGGAGATCATTGATCGTTTGGGCACTTTCTTGTATCCTTGTCTTGTTCCGTCGCTCGTCAGGTGAGGTTATTTCTATTTGTAAAAGAACCCTACGACCCTATGTGGCTTTGGACCAAAACAAATAATTATATCTATAGTTTTCCAAAAATTGAATTGTTCCTTTATTGATCGATTGATATTATACCGAGTAATTGTCACTGACTATTGAATTGAATTGAATGAATGTTTTGGCGAGTAAATCATGTTCACAGAGGGCCCGAGGGTAGTGTATTGAGCCAACAGGGAAGGCAAGGGCCGACGGGTAACTCTTGCACTATCCTCACCAAATTGCGGGATGACCCCTGAATCCACTAGGAGATTAGTGGAGGAAGGAGTTCCGGGTATAGGGAATCATGAACCCTATACTCAATGAGATTGGATGGCGGGGCCTTGCAATCCCCCATCACCCGGAGGGAGAAGGATGGATTGATTGAAACTGTCTATTTGTGCACTGAATTGATTGCCTGATCACTTAATTGATAAAATGGAATTAATGTACACTGTCGGAGATTGGTTGGAGATTTTCCCTCACTCGCCGGGCCACTGATTATTGAATTGTATTGAAATAACTGAATTGAAAATGGAATGATTGTAACCTCGGGTGAGCCTTGTTTATTTATTAAACTAATATTGTTTATGAAAATCTTACCCGAGTTTACAATTTGCATGGTATTTGCGCTTTTAAATTATAAACCCCTCACTCAGTCTGTGGTAGACTGACACCTCACACTTTTCAGGTACTGTCAGTGGCGTGCTAGGCGGGAGTCCGAGTCGTGTCCAGTTGCCGAGTTGAGTCTAGCATTGCATTTTCATGTTCTTGGTATTTTCGGCTCATCATGTTAGTGGTTTTGGGTTATTTATACATGTATAATGTATTGATAAGTGTTGGTACCTACTATTATATAAATGTTGGTATCTATAAGTAAATATGTAAATATGGTACCTATAAGTATTGATTGCTATTGCTTCCGCTTTTATTGTTCTGAATTGTTTATTGGTAGTATTCGAGGGTACCCGCCTAGCTCTTGAGTTTTTTTTATTGTCACCCGTTCGCCATGAGTTCGGTTCATATATGGACTACCCATTTCATGTGTGAGCTAGACTTATGGTGCGGGGGTGTGGCATCTCGGCGTTCCGGGTGCTACATTCTCAATGTTATGATTGTTGTAAATTATGTTTCAAATATAAAATTAAGTTACATGAAAGATGCTTGAACAACTTGAGACTTGATGCATGATAGGAGTTAGAATTGAAGTATCTTGATTTACTCTTACTACTCGAAAATGGTATATTATGAATTACGATAAATGGATAATTGTCATGCTTGTAAGTAATTAATTCCTAGTTGAATAATTGTATAAAGACTTTAAATGAACAATTATGCTTAGTAATCAACTAAGGGGATGTATGTCTAATAAATCTAAACTTTTATAAATGACGTAGGGGATGTAAGTGTAATATTATGAAACTATGAATGTGACTTGAGCTTTTGTAACAAACATGTTGTGAAGTTGTAAAGTATGATCTTAAGTGAATTAGATGCACTCTTTATTTGTATCAAGCATGCCATCTACCTACAACAACTTTGTATGTTTATATGATCAAGTTGCTCTTACTTATGCACTTTATAACTCGACATGAACTTGATGCTTAATTCTAATATTATAATTGAACCCTGTGACATTGGATGATTTAATATGCATTTTGTGAATACATTGACTTCCTAAATTGATCTTGCATCGTTGGATATGGAATTGCGTGTCGGTTGCTTGTAAATATGACCTTGTTGAGCATTGATATGCCTTGAATGACCACGACACCTTATCCAAGCACAACATGAACACTTATGCATAACCACGATCATGTTGAGCAACGCCGTGCATCTTGTTTGGTTCATATAGAGTCTAAGTCTGGGCTTCTGTATGTCTTGTCACAGAGTTTAGTGGTGCCGGTGGGCCCGAGGTTTAGAGTGTTTGGCCCTTCACACTCTCAGACTCTACTTTTACGAGGTGAGGTTTAGGATTTTATATAGTTATGCGACCTATGGCCTTAATATGCTAATTTCAACCCTTGCATGCGAGTATACCTTACTATAGATATGTATGTGTTGAGTATGATATTTTTATGATCTTATGCTTGCACTTCTCCATGGGCGGGCTATCCCTGCAACGTGGGAATGTAAGTGCGTGAGTCCTGCGTGGGCGGGCTATCCCTGCAGCGTAGGAATACTTATAAAAACCAGTTTTTGAAGCATATGTAAGCTATTTTGGAAAAACATTTGTGTTGTGATTATGTAGCGAGATTGCCATGAAAGATTGGCGTATGTGATCCGTTGTGATCTGTTCTGTTGTGATCCGTTGTGATCTGTTCTGTTGTGATCCGTTGTGATCTGTGTGTGGATCTGATCCTGGAGAGCTGCGGGAATGGGTACCCCCGGCACGGTTAGGGCCATCGGGGCATTTATCCATTGCGTGGTTCCATTTGAGATATCTTCACGCGACCCGTGCTGCAGGGAATGTGTGGTATCTTGAGCCTTCGGTGTTTTATCCGGGGAGGACTCTTGTGGGTTCGCTACCCCTTGAGGGTAAGTCTATTTTTAGACGGTTTGATAGATGGTTTGGGGACTGTACATCTCCTCCATCACTGGTGTAGCGGTTGGATTGTTTTTGATTTACGATTCTGAGGAGTAAAGGTTGGAAGCTCGTACTCGCCGAGCATGTGTTCTTTTCTGTTATGGAATTATGAATCGGGATAGAGTCCTTTTGGAAATGGTTTCTAAACTTATATCTATATTTGTTTGGGTTATTTCGAAATGTTTTGGTATGCAACACCTATCCCCAGTTCATGAGTCCATCCTTTTATTTTGTGCTATGCTCTCTCTATATATATATTGTGGGTGTGCGTTAGCGCCCTCACTCGGTCAAGTTGACTGACCCCTCATTTAAACTTTTAGTTGTAGGTCTATTGGCGTTTGCTAGGCCGGAGTGAGTCCTTTGCGTTGCACTTCGTTGGTCTAGCCTTTCTAGTTGCATTTGTCTTTCATACACTTTACTTATGTCATGACTTGTAGACTTGAGATTATACTTTACCTTTCTGTAGCCCTGTGTGGCATTCGTATTCGGCCCTGTGTGGCACTCGGTGATTATTGCGTTATGTTGATCGGATATTCGGGACTAGGTATTTATGCTAGTTGAACCCGTCACCTGTTATGATTGTTGATATTCGGGAGTAGGTATCTATGCTAGTTGAACCCATCACTTGTTTTGAATGTTGATTTAAATGCTTCCGCTATCTTGTTTTGAATGTTTGAATTGCTTCCGCACTCTGAGTTTGTCGAGTTAGATCCACCTAGCATAGCTTGTGCGTTTGTCTCCCGTTCGCTCTGATTCGGATTCGGGCATGGACTCCCATTTCATGACCGGGTCTGGGTCTCAGTGCGGGGGATGTGACATCCACCGTTTGGCATGTTACAACGGATAATTTATCTGCTTGAACTTATCAATATTTTCCCAGATCCCAATGACCCTCCTAATAACCCGTACGTAATTTCTTCCAATCTCTTGATCCAATATAATCTTAATTGAGGCAGTGGTTGAAGTAAAATGGGAGAGAGAACCTATTACAACAAACACTAGATAATGCATGCCGGTTAAAATGTTGCTGCACATAGTACACTTACAATCAATTTAAAATGCATCATGTTGAAATAATTGTATTAGTTTAAAGGTATACATATAATAAAGAAACTTGACTAATTTAAACAAGGTACTTAACAAATCACTCATGCAATTTCAACAACAATAATTATAATAATGTATATAAATTAGAAGCAAGTTAAATTAATACAGTATGATGCACGTGTTTATGAATGCATTGAAGAACCTGTCACCGTATAAATGCTAGGCTTGAGTCCGGTATCCATTCATTGGTGGTCGGCTTCCAAGCTTGTGTCGAATATTTGATCATTCTCTAATTTTCCCCACGGTCTTTTAAATCGTCAAAATCCTCCGGCTTTGATTCCTACATTTCCATGACTTGATTTCGAATTTTCTTGAACCCCACTCCTTCTCGGGTTTTTGACACCGAAATGGTTCCCGAGCCTTTTCCACAACTAATTCCTAAATTCAAATGCTTCATTTGTTGCTCCATATCTTCCAATTCAATCCAACCATAATTCTTAATCCTGGAAGCTACTTCATCACCAACTCCCCGAGGATGCCTCTTCCTTGTTGCTAGAAATCTCGAGGTCATACATCTTCGAAATTTATTTTTTTCAACTTCTCGAATCGTGTAAATGATTTCCACACCGAATTTCTCTTTTCCGCGTCCCATCACTTGAATTTTTTTAACTCGATAGGGAAGATAATGGTTCTCGAAGCCTTGTATGAATTTCCGGATTTTATCCTTCCCAAGTTGAAGAAAAGAACTTGTAGTGTACTGTGGTGTTGTATAGACTGGCCGTGGTTTGATGACATTTGCATAACCTGTAACTCATCATTTTCTTTGAAATATGAATGCATGTGGGTAAGACAAGCTCATGTAACACAATTTTCACATAATTGATACCGATAACAAGAATTTAATATAAGTACAACAAGTAATTCATCACTGTTTGAAATAAAACACGTTAGTCATCTAAATTTTCAAACAATTCAAGATCAATTACTTGACACTTAATAGCATGAATTAATGCAAGGCACAAGTTATCAAGTAATTCGTTTAATTCAAAGAAGTCAAGTAGATCAAAGTGTTCACATAAAATGCAAGACTCTCAAATTGACAATTAATTCCTATGTCGTTCGACCTAGACTTGACACGACACGACACGAGAACCTCGGTTTTGCAACCGAGCTCTGATACCACCTTAGATGTAGCACCCTACACGTGGAGGTGTCACATCCCCGCACTACAGATCGATCCACGTACGAAATGGATAGTCCGTACATGAACCAACCTGCAGCGAACGGGTGACAATAAAATAAAATGACCGGCTAGGTGGGACTAACTCGCAAATTAAATACCATAATGCAAGAAGGAGTAAGCGGAAGCATGACTTGACGAACATTTAACAAGTAAACCAAAACTTAGCTTTACATATCAATACATTATCATCTCCGAATAAATAACAATTAATCGTAACACTAAGTCTAATGCAACAATAAAGATGATGCACCGAGTTGGACTCGATTACATAAACTGGACTCGACTCGATTCCCGCCTAGCGTGCACCTGCAATAACCTGAAAGGTGGAGGCATCAGTCTGTGAAGACCGAGTGAGGGGTTTAAATAAATATTAGCGCAGATAACATGCAAGTTATATTCTCGGGTAAAGACTTAGAAAGATAAATGTATAAGTTCAATAAAGAGATATCCTCGCCCGAGAATACAACTATCAATATTAATTACTTGATCATTTTCATGCAATCAATACATGGCCCCGGCGAGTGAGTGCAGTCTCCAACCTTACTCCAATTGTACACGAAACATGCTTGCTTGATTGTTAATCAATAGGTGATCATGCAATTCAATTATCGTGCAACCGTGCGATAGTGTAATCAAGTAACACGTTCAAGGAATGAAAATCATGCAATAACCCGAGGACAATCCGTGGTGCCGGACCCATCCCCAGTCTCCTTCTCCCTCCAATGATGGGAAGGTAGCTAGCCTTCACCATCCACGACGTGTTGAGCAGAGGGTACATAAATCCCTAAGGCCGGAACTCCTTCCTCCACTAATCTCCTAGTGGATTCAGGGGTCATCCCAATGTGGTGAGGATAGCGCGAGAGTTACCCGTCAGCCCTTGCTTTCCCGGTTGGCTCAAGCCACTACCCTCGGGCCCAACGTGAACGGTCATGCCACTCGCCTAAAACATGCACGATACATGGCTTGCTCGCTTTTCATGAACATAACTTGCTTGCATTAAAATGACTTGCTTGTAATCATGAGTATTTTCATGGAAAACTATAAGTATAAATACCTTTTTGGCCAAAAGCTCACGTAGCGGTTGTATAGGTTCTATGTAACTAGAATTAAATCTCACCTGAAAGGCGACACGACGACTCATGGGTGCGTGAACGTGCTCATGATCAACAATCTCCGCCCTGGAGAATAACTGGACAAGAAACGGGACAATGTACGTGCATGAGACCACAATTCAAGAATATTACCATATATAAGACGCACGGCATGATCAAGTAACGAGACATCGTGCAATGAACAATGTAGCATGTAAATATCATGTTTTGGCATGTAATTAATCATATAATAACAATTTGGGATCAAATAAATCAATGGAGTTAAACTCCAAAATTCCAATTTTGTGCAGAATGTTGCTGCCTCTCCAGAGGCCTGGGAACGGCCGTTTCGGCCCTTAGTTCAAAATGGGAAGGGTCGTTCCCAGCTCCCCGAAGTTGCTCCCCAAAGATGGGAACAGCCGTTCCGGCCTACAAGCCAAAACGGGAAGGGTAGTTCCCGTCCTCGCCGCCCTGCACATAATTCATAATATGGAACGACCGTTCCCCAAATACAAAGGGAACGGGAAGGGCCGTTCCCGTCACGCAGAAGATACAGAAAAGAGAGCAGAAGAACAAAGGAGGCACAAATCAACCTCCCAATCATTCCAAACACTTATAATTCAATCTCTAACTATATAATTCATAAAAGGAACATGCTAGCATACTAAGTATACAATAAAATCCAACCTAACCACCTACTTCATGCCTTGATCATCAAAATCATCCCTTCAAGCTAATATATCAACCTAACATATAACTCCATAATTCTCAAGATTTATGCATGGAAATCATAATCCTGACGTCATGTAAACAAGTTATCACATGGAAATCATAACCCTAGCTTCAAGAATTGTTATTAAGAAATCACATTTATGCTCATATATACCTTGAGATGAAAATAAATGGAAGAAGATGATGGAAAGATGATGCTTGAGCCCTAATCATCCAATTCCTTAGCAACTTCTACCATGGAGATGAAGATTTCCTCCTTCCCTCTCCATGGTGTTGGTTCGGTGGAGGTAAGAAGCAAATTGGGGTGTTTGGCATGAAATGAAAAATGATGATTGTGGAAGAGATGCATATAACGATATATCTCTTGGCCCAAAATGGAGTATTTGCAACTAAATCCTCCAAGTTTGTAAGTCATGCAATTATGGATAAAAGTTTGGAAATGATCAATTTAGTCCACAATATTTTCATGTAATTTATTCCTTAAAGTAAAGGAAATGAGCAATTAAGGACAATTAAGCGATTAAATCATGCTCGGTAATTATTCCATGTAACAATTGAATTCCAATTATACAATAATTCACAAATTGACATGTTTTCACATATTTTCACGTAATCATCTTGGAATGCAATTTATAAAATTAATATAGCACGTATAAATTGAATAAACGAAAATAATAAAATAAAATCCTAACTTTCGAAACTCAGACATGTCGAGCGTACCTGACTGTCTGGAAATTGGGGCGTTACAGATCAACTATCACCCAAACACCATCAAGTCGACCCTTTGCTTTGGGTAATCCGCATACGAAATCCATGGTAACTTGTTCCTATTTCCATTCCGGGATAGATAAAGGCTATAATAAGCCCCCGGGCTTCTGATGTTCAACCTTTACCATTTGACATGTCTTACGATGTTTCACAAATTCGGCCACATCTTTCCTCAAACCTCTCCACCAATAGAACTTCTTCAAGTCCCGATACATCTTTGTACCTCCAGGGTGGATAGAATAAGCCGATCGGTGAGCTTCTGCCAATATTACCCGTTTCAACTCCTCGGGTACACAAACCCTTGTCTTGAATCTTGACAACCCTGTATCAATGAATCCAAACGGACACTCGGGATTATCAAGAGCTTTCACTACCAACTTCTGAATCTCAGGATCTATAGCTTGTGCATCGTATAATTTATGCCTTAAATCGGGTTGTATCGTGATATTAGCTACACGAGCCTTCAACATGGTAGGCTCGATACTCTCTCCGAATCAACTTCCAAAGAAGATACGCTAGCCTTCATGCTCAAGGAATCTGCGATGACGTAAGCTTTACCCGGATGGTAATGGATGGTGCGATCATAATCTTCAAGTGATTCTATCCAATGCCTTTTCCTCATATTGAAATCCTTCTGAGTGAACAAGTACTTGAGGCTCTTATGCTCGGAGTAAATCTCAAAAGAAACCCCATAGAGGTAATGATGCCACTTCGCCAAACCAAACACTACGGCGGCAAATTCGAGATCGTGAGTGTGATAAATCTTCTCTTGGTCCTTAAGCTTTCTAGAGACATAAGCTATAACTCGACCATTCTGCATGAGAACACATCCAAGACCTTCCTTCGAGGCATCTATAAATACAACATAACCTTCGGAACGGTCGGGTAGGGCTAACATTGGAGTTGAAGTTATTTTTTCATTCAAAGTCTGAAAACTTGCCTCGCAGGCCTCGTCCCACTTAAACTTCACCTCTTTCCTGGTTAGTTGGGTAAAAGGAGCAGCAATCTTGGAGAAATCCTCCACGAATCTCCGGTAGTACCCCGCTAGACCCAAGAAACTTCTTATCTTTGAGGCGTTCTTCGGTTTTTCCCATTGTACCACTGTTTTAATCTTAGTGGGATCCACTTCTACCCCGTTACCGGATATCACGTGTCTTAAGAAAGTGACTCGATCCAACCAAAATTCACACTTCCTAAATTTGGCGAACAGTTGGTACTCTTTAAGAGTTTCTAACACAATCCCCAAGTGTTGTGCATGCTCTTCGGGAGACTTGGAGTACACTATGATATCGTCGATGAAAATCACAACAAACTTGTCAAGGTACGAATGAAAGATCCTGTTCATCATATCCATAAAAGCTGCAGCGGCATTAGTCAATCCAAACGGCATCACCACAAACTCGAAATGCCCATATCGACTGTTAAATCCTATCTTAGGAATGTACATTCTTCTCGGATTCACAACTGATAGTACCCTTGACGAAGATCAAGCTTGGAGTAAACCTTCGATCCTTGCAACAAATCAAAGAGCTTTTCCGTGTGAGGAAGGGGATACTTATTCTTGATTGTCATCCTATTCAGCTCGCGGTAATTGAGACACATTCGCAAGGTTCCATCCTTCTTCTTAACGAATATAACTGGTACACCCCACGACGAGCAACTCGGTCGGATGTAACCACTAGCTAGTAGCTCATCGAGTTGAGTCTTCAACTCCTTCAACTCGGCCAGAGCCATTCGGTATGGAGACATCGAATAAGGCTCCACTCCTAAAAACAAATCAATCACGAACTATAAGGTTTTGGGAAATACACTCCAAAAGTCCTTAACCACTTCCGTGTCTTCAATCTTTGCTTGATGCTTGGGCTTGTTAAGAAGATAAGCCAGAAAACCCATAGCTCCCTTTCGGACCAACTTATAAGCTTCCATGAAGGAGAGTAGAGGTGGAGTCTTTGTACCCTGTCCAACAAACACAACCAAATCCAAACAAATCTTCTTCTCAAAACAATCAACCTTGGCTCGGTGTTGAAAGAGCTAGTCCATGCCCAAAATAGCCCCATATCTGTAGCACCCGAGCGCAAGGCACCACATCCCCGCACCGAGACTTGACCCGTATATGAAATGGAAAGTCCTTATAGGTGCCAAATCATGATGAACGGGGACAGAACACACACACTATGCTAGGTAGGACTAACCCTTAAACCATTGAAGAATATGATAGTAAAAAAAATAGAGTAACGAGAGAATGCGGGAGCAAAATACGAACTTATATTATATGCAATGAGCTACCAAGCTCCAAAAATCGATTTACAAATTTCATCTAGGTATTTCATGACCCGCATGGCCTAGCAAAATCATATACGATCCAAATACATATATTTATATACAAAAACAATAGCACGAGTGTATGTGAAACATAAAGAGAGTGCCAAACACTAATGCAAGGCCTAGACGACTTGTATTCCCGCCTAGCACACCTCAACCTGCACAACACCACTGAAAACAAACAGGGTTCAATCTAAAGGAGACTGGTGGGCATAAAACTAGGCTTAAGTATAAATATTACGGAATTGAAACACATATATACAAGCCATAATCCCGTGTGAAGTTTTGTAAAATTTCCCAAGAGGGTAAAACGAATAAAAACATCCACGGAATTACAACTATCATATTCATTCATTCATTCATAGGGATTCAAGCCCCGACGAGTGGGTGTGCATAATCTCCAATCTACTCCTTGTGTAATCATAAGTAGTATTTGTTCATTATCACACATATATTTTTTGTGCGCATTCATAACATGATCATAATCATACATATACACCTTTTTCCTCCGGGTGGTGGACGGGCTTGCAAGGCCAGGCCACTGGTCCATACTAAAACTCCTAACGAGGTCGGTTTCACCGTGAGTTTGGTTGAAACTAGTGCATGGAATCACCGTCAGCCCTTGCCTCCCCAGACAGCCACATGCACTAAGTCCCTGGGCCTGTGTTTTCATATCATGCTCTCACCAAAACATAAGGTAGGAATTCATAAAAGAAAGGCTTCCATTTGAAGTCATTTACCCAAGAAAGGACTCGATATATAAATATAATAATTTGGCTCAAAACATTTCACATAAGGGATAAATCGGTCTATATAACTATTAGAAGAAAAACCCACCTTAAGAGATCAAAAGAAAGGCAAAAGCGTCTCAAGGCTCGACTATGTCTTCGACCGTACCCAAATCTGTGCAAAAGAAGGGGTGTGAGACTCAAAATGACCATATACGATGCACGGCATGCTAATATCATGATATGAGATGCATAATAAGTAAAATGATGACATGAAGTCATGAAATTAAGTAATTCATTCAAGAATTGCAAATATATACCATTTATGAAAGTTTCACATTCATAGAAGTTCATATCTCTCACATTTCATATCAAATCAATTCAAGAATTTCATATATCGATCATAACATATACTTTAACGTGTAAACAATTCATATGAACTAGAAAAGAAGGTCAAAGTTATCATTTAGGGTTCATCATCCAAGCATCAAAGCCTTCACATACGTTATGGAGCAATAAAGGCATGTTCTTGCATATCTCGGAAAATAATCATCCAAAATTCATGAAAATTCATAACACACAATATAATACACTATATGACATGTTAATGAAGTGTATGAACTAGAAACGAACCAAGGAATCCAAGTAAAATAAGTTGGAAAATCAAATTCATGCATGCAAAGGGTGATGGTCGCGGCCGCGACATATTTTCTTCATGAAATGGTAGCGGCCGCTACCTCCAATTTTCTGCCTGAATTTTCACAAAAAACACAACTCGAAACATGGCCAAAAACAGGTAGAGGGCACGACCAAAATGCAGGTAAAATAGGTCGTGGGCACGACCTATAATTCCAACAAAATTCAAATAATAGTTGCGGCCGCTACCAAGTTTGTTCTTGGTTCAATCGCGGACGCGACCTACACAAAGCAGCAGTAGTTTGTAGCAGAAAACAGGGCAGGAACGAAGCAAAACTTCAACCAACACTTAGACAACTAAATAAGGTACAAAGGAACAACAAAAGCTCAACAAATACACCTCAATCCATGCATTAAACCGTAGCAACAAGCACATATATGATCAAGGAAGGAAGGAGTTCAAGTTCAACCATTTTCTTGCAAAGTTCATTAATGAAAACCCTTTAAATCCTCAACTACCAAGCCATATCAGTTTTGACAAGTAATAATGGATACCAAGATTTCATTTATGATGCATCAAACTTGTAATATCCATCATCGGTTGGGAAGGAGAACGAAGCCTGCCTTATAATAGCGGGGGAAACCTTTCCTTGTGGATGCGTTATGCGTGGGTCGGCACCTGCGAGCTTAAATTCCATCGTGTGGGAACAAAACCCTGAGGCTATGCGCCGTTATGGATAGCAAAGGGGACAATATCCACTTATTGGGCTAATACTGTTCCTTCTGTTTCAGTTGGTATCAGAGACGGTACCACGAAGCTGCTGTGCCAGCGAGGACGCTGGGCTCTCCTTAGGGGGGGTGGATGTAATATCCCACATCGGTAGGGAAGGAGAACTAAGCCTACCTTATAATAGGAGGTGGAAACCTTTCCTTGTGGATGCGTTCTGCGTGGGTGGGCGCCTGCGGGCTTAAATTCCATCGCGTGGGAACAAAACCCTGAGGTTATGCCGCTTCATGGATAGCGAAGGGGACAATATCCACTTACTGGGCAGATCCTGTTCCTTCTATTTAAACATAGCCTCAGGGTTTTGTTCCCACGCGATGGAATTTAAGCCCACAGGCGCCCACCCACGCAGAACGCGTCCACAAGGAAAGGTTTCCACCCCCTATTATAAGGCAGGCTTCGAGCTCCTTCCCAACCGATGTGGGATATTACATCCACCCCCCTAAGGAGAGCCCAGCGTCCTTGCTGATACACCAACTTCCTGGCACCGGCTCTGATACCAACTGAAACAGAAAGAACAGGATCGGCCCAATAAGTGGATATTGTCCCCTTTGCTATCTATAGAGGGGCATAGCCTCAGCGTTTTCTTCCCAAGCGATGGAAAATAAGCCCGCAGGCGCCCACCCATACAGAACGCGTCCATAGGGAAAGGTTTCCACCCCCTAATATAAGGCAGGCTTCATTCTCCTTCCCAACCGATGTGGGATTTTACAAAAATCAAAGGATACATAATAATTCATCTATAAATTCAAAATTTACCCAAACCCTTACTATTGCCACATTTCATCAAAACATGCTCATAACTCCATGGAATTCGGAAATTAAGGTGTCCAAAGAAAGAGGAGAAGGTGGAGAATAACATCCGAAGCATACCTTTCAAATATGGAGTGCAATGATGGAGTATTGAGCTCAAATGGAAGAAAGTGAAAAGTGTTCTTGTTGGAACTTCAAGGTATCTCGGTTTGCTGCTGATTTTGGTCTAAGTTTGGAGTGTGAAATGGAATGAGAGGCAAGTTGGCTGATCGAGGGTTAAGTTAGCTTCAGGTGGGTTCAAGTTTCACTCAATTTGGTTAACCATGGTTCAAGTTATGGTTAAATGGTTGAGAGTGGTCATTTTAGGCGAGATGGCATGTTTCGGGTGAAATTCATTGTTTCAAACGAGCATAGAAAATATAAGGTTTGGCTCATTGAACCCAAATCATCAAAACAAGCCCAACGGAGTTGAAGGAACTTAAATCCAAGTTCCCGTGCTCAAGAAATGCCGCCTGGAACCGGAGATACGTTAAATGCCCTTTAGCCCTCGTTTCGGTCCCGTCTCCAAAATAAAATTCAAAACCACGCCAAATGAAATTGAAAACATGAAACGAGTATATAGGCATGTTCATAACGCATAAATCTACAACATACTAAACTTACACGAAAATCGATAATCAAATCCTATAGAAACGACACGCGATCAAGTCACATAAGGGCATAACATTCAAAAAAATTCATAATATTCATATCAAATTGTTCATATAATCAAAGAATTAAAATTTTAAAATAAGAATAGAATATATAAATGCATAATTAAAATAATTTAAATGCACAAATAATTAGCACATACGTCATACCTGTACGACTAAAAAGTCGGGGCGTTACAATCTCTCCCCCTTAAAAGAATCCGTCCTCGGATTCACTGTTCGCCCGGAAACAACTTAGGGTGGAACTTCTTCATCTTATCCTCTGTTTCCCACGTAGCCTATTCAGTTTTATCACTTCTCCAAAGAACCTTGACTAGTGGACTATGCCGATTCCTGAGTTCTTGAAATTTTCGATCTAAAATCTTAATCGGCTTCTGAACAAAGGTAAGATTTAGCTCTAGTTCCACTTATTCAACCGGTAAGACCTCGGATTCATCTCGGTAATACTTCCGAAGTTGCGAAACATGAAATACATTATGGATTTCGGTCAAACTTGGAGACAAATATAATAGGTAGGCTGTATCCCCAATTTTCTCCAAAATTTCATTCTGTCCCAAATACCGAGGGTTTAATTTTTCCCCTCGACCAATCCTTAAGTACCCTTTTCGTGGAGATGCCTTTAAGAAGACTCTATCTCCAACCTCGAACTCAAGATTCTTTCTCCGGTGATCGGCATAGTTCTGTTGTCGATCTTGAGCGACCTTCATCCGTTGTCTAATTATTTAGACCTTGTCTATTGTATCTTGCACGGCCTTGGAGGGTTTTTCCTTGTTTTCCTCTCTTTTCACACCTTCTTGTTTGGTCCAATTCCAATCTTTCAAATCAAAGAACAACGGAGACCTACACTTTCGTTCGTAGAGAGCTTCATAAGGTACCATCTCTATCGAGGCCTGGTAGCTATTATTATAGGCAAACTCGATTAACGACAACTACTCATTGCACGAGCTCTGAAAATCCAATGCACACGCCCTCAACATATCCTCCAAATACTTAATTAACCTCTCTAATTGTCCGTCGGTTTGAGGATGGAAAGCTGCGCTAAATTGAAGCCTTGATCCCAAATTCTTTTGAAGCTCTTGCCACAACCTTGAAGTAAACCTTGGATCCCCATCTGACATGATACTAACCGGCACTCCATGAAGTCTAACAATCTCATCATAATACTTCTCGGCTAGTTTACTCACTTTGTCGGACATCCTGATAGCAAGAAAATGACCCAACTTCGTCAAACGATCCATAATTACCAAAATCTCATCAAGTCCTCCCTTTACTCTTGGCAAACCCGAAATGAAATCCATAGCAATCTATTGCCATTTCCACTCTGGGATGGGTAATGGTTGAAGTAGCCCCGATGGCTTTTAATGTTCCACCTTCACCACTTGACAAGTCATATAATGTTTCACGAAATTGATAACATCCCATTTCAAACCATTCCACCAATAAAATTGTTTCAAATCCTTGTACATCTTATTTCATCCTGGATGTATCGGATACCCTGACCGATGAGCTTCTTCAAGAATAATCCGTTTCAATTCTCCAGGCACAACAATTCTTTTCTTAAATCTCAAAAGCCCCATATCATCAAACCCAAACGGACACTCTGGGTCTGCTCAAGATTTCTCTACTAATTTCTGAACCTCGGGATCAACCCTCTGAGCATAAAACAACCCCTGCTGAAGATCTGGCTGAACCGAAATATTCCGAATTCTAGCACTCAATTTAAACGACTCAGATTCATCCTTAATTTCCAATTTCACATTAGACAATCTAGACTTCCTACTAAGCGCATCCGCAACCACGTTAACTTTATCGGGATGGTACCGGATTGTACACTAATAATCCGCTAGAATTTCCATCCAAAGCCTTTGTCTCTTGTTCAACTCCTTCTGAGAGAATAAATACTGGAGACTTTTGTGGTCAGAAAAGATCTCGAAAGAAACTCCGTAGAGATGCTGTCTCCACTTACCTAAAGTAAAGATCACCGCCGCTAGTTTGAGATCGTGAGTGGGGTAGTTTTGTTCATGTTCCTTCAACTTCCTCGACGAGTAGGCGATTACCTTTCCATTCTGCATCAGAACACATCCCAAACCCTCCTTTGAGGCATCCGTATAAACCGTATATCCTTCTGTACCTTCGGGAAGTGCTAACACATGTGCAGTTGTCAACTTTTCCTTCAAGAGTTGGAAGCTAGCCTCACACGCTTCATTCCACTCAAATTCACCCTCTTTCATAGTCAATCGGGTCAAGGAGGCAGCAATCTTTGAAAAGTCCTATACAAATCTCCGATAATAGCCTTCCAAACCCAATAAACTTCTTACCTCTGAGGCATTCTTCGGACTTTGCCACTGAGTAACTGTCTCAATCTTCGAAGGATCTACTTCTAGACCTCTACTCGAGACAATGTGGCGTTAAAAAGCTACCCGGTCAATCCAAAACTCACATTTGCTAAACTTAGCATATAACTGGTGCTCTTTTAAAGTGTCCAACACAATTATAAGGTGTCGAGCATGATCTGCCGGAGTCCTTGAATAAACAAAGAATGTCATCAAAGAATACTAACACAAATTTATCAAGGTAGGGACGGAAAATTCGGTGCATCTTATCCATAAAAGCAGCCGGGCCATTAGTTAATCCAAAAGGCATCACTAAAAACTCATAATGCCCATATCTTGTGTTGAATCCCGCCTTAGGAATCTCCTCTTCCCGAATCTTCAGTTGATAGTACCCTTGTCTCAAGTCCAACTTCGAATATACCCCTAAACCTTGTAATATGTCAAATAAATCCTCAATGTGGGGCAAAGGATACTTGTTCTTCACGGTCATCCGATTAAGCTCCCGGTAATTTATACAGATTCTTAAAGTCCCGTCCTTCATCTTGACGAAAAGAACCGGTGCACCCCAAGGTGAAGAACTTGGCCGAATATACCCTGTCTTAAGCAATTCTTCAAGTTGAATCTTTAATTCTTTCAACTCGGCCGGTGCCATACGATAAGGGGTCTTAGAATACGGCTCGGATCCCGGATATAAGTGTATCACGAATTCAATCTCACGATCAGGTGGCAACGAACCCAAATTCTCCCGAAAAATATAGGGAAATTCCTTTACAACTGCGGTATCCTCAAACTTAGCTTGATCTTTCGGCTTGTTAAGAAGGTAAGAAAAAAAATCGGGAAATTCCTTTACAACTGCGGTATCCTCAAACTTAGCTTGATCTTTCATCTTGTTAAGAAGGTAAGCAAGAAATCCCGTAGCTCCCTCTCTTACCAATTTATGAGCTTCCGTAAAAGATAAAAGAGGTACCGTCTTTGAACCAACACCCACGATCAATACCTCACCTAATTCAATCTTCTTCATAAAACAATCAGCCTTGGCCCGATGCCGAAATAACCAGTCAATTCCCAGAATAAGCCCATACTTCTTTATAGGCATAACAATAAAATCCGCAGGATAATCTTTTCCTTCTAAACTTACTGGACAATCCCGAACCACTTGATCTGTCTGCAAACTTCCCCCGGGAGTAGAACTCACCAAATAACAATAATTCAAACAGATAACAGGCAAGCACAAAGTGGCAACTAATTCCCACGAAATAAAGGGATGCGTGGCACACGGATCAAAAAGTGCATGAATGTTCGTGGTTTGAATGCATATGGTACCTTCCACCATGGCGGTCGGATCAACCTCTGCATCCTGTTCCTCGCCCTCCAAAGCATAAGCACGTGCTTGGATCATAAGCCTCGGAACTCCTCTTTGAAATCCAGGGTTCTTTTCAGGACAGGCATCCACCATATGATCACCCTTTCCAGAAATGAGGCATAAACCCAACCTTCTTCGGTGTTTGTTGTAGTTGTGGGTTGGCCCTCCACAATGTGTACAAGAAAATTGAGCCAAGTGCTGCGTTTGGAGCTTGTCGATCCGAAGGTGTCGCGGGTAGAGCTTTTCGAGCTTGTGGGCCTGGTTCTCCCATTTGTGGCTTCTTAAAAGGACTCTTGGGTGGGGGAGTAGCTTGAACCATCAGTCTCTTTCCCGAACTTGATCCGGAGCCTCGTCCCATCGGTGCCCTAAAGACCGGATCCTTTTTCTTGTACTCTTCCTTTTGAACCAAAGCCCTTTGTACAGTATCAGCAAATGACTCAAAGTTATGACCGGCGTGACCGTGCCTTAAATCCTACCTCAAACCAGCAATAAATTTCCTAGCCTTCCTCTTCTCATCCCGAGTGATATGAGGAGCATATCTTCCAAGCCTATTAAACACGGTGATATATTGGGCCACCGTACGGTTTCTTTGCTCTAAGTCCATAAATTCCTGCTATTTGCGTTCTCTAACCTCCTCAGGCACATTGCACTCCCAAAATTCTCTCTTGAACACTTCCCATGTTACTTCTTCACCATCCACTTCTAGCTTCTCTCTTGTTCTTTCCCACCATTCATTAGCATTGCCATCAAGCTGAAAAATGGCAAATTGGGCCTTCTCCTGTGTAGTGAACTACCGAACTCCATAAATCCTCTCTAATCTAGTCAACCAACCCTCTGAGACAGCATCATCAATAGAACAAGAAAACCGAGGGGGATTGTAACTCAAAAACACTCCATGAGGATCCCTATTGCTTGGTGGAGGAGCCGGTCGCTTTGCTTGTTGTGGTGGTGGTGGAGCTTGAGCCCTACGTTGCTCAACGAAGTTGTAAACCGCTTCCATAAAATTCTCCATGTTCATCGGAGGCGGTTGTAGATGTTGTGGCTCTTGTTGATGCGGAGATGGTGATCGGTTACGCGGAGGGCGTCTATTCATAGACCTATGTCTGTCTCTTCTTGGAGGCCTTCTATCCAACAAACACTGAAATGCATCCTATTTTAGTGCATGCATGAGAATGCAATTAATTCAAACAAAATCAAGAGTTAGGGCACATAATCACATATGAAATGTATATGCAACACGTTGACAAGTTGTTCCTCAAGCCATACGACTTAGACCGACTCGGCACGACACGAAAGCCCGGGTTTTGCAACCCTAGGCTCTGATACCACATAAGGATGGAGCACCCGAGCGCAAGGCACCACATCCCCCGCACCGAGACCAGACCCGTATATGAAATGGAAAGTTCATATACGTGCCAAATCATGGCGAACGGGGACACAACACACACACTATGATAGGCGGGACTAACCCTTAAACCATTCAAGAATATGATAGTAAAAAAAAACAGAGTAACGAGAGAATGCGGAAGCAAAATACGAACTTATATTATATGCAATGATCAACCAAGCCCCAAAAATAGATTAATATCATCCAAGTATTCCATGGCCTGAACGGCCTGGCAAAATCATATACGCTCCAAATACATATATTCATATACTAAAACATTAGCATGACTGTATGTGAAACATAAAGAGAGTGCTAAACACTAATGCAAGACCTAGACTACTTCTATTCCCGCCTGGCACTCCTCAACCTGCATAACAAACCGGGTTCAGTTTAAAGGAGACTGGTGGGTATAAAACAGGGCATAAGTATAAATATCGCTGAATTTAAACACATACATGTAAGCCATAATCCCGTGTGAAGTTTTATAAAATTTCCCAAGAGGGTAAAATGAATAAAAACATCCACGGAATTACAACTATCATATTCATTCATTCATTCATATGGTTTCAAGGCCCGGCGAGTAGGCGTGCATAATCTCCAACCTACTCTTTATGTAATCATAAGTAGTATTTGTTCATTATCACATATATATCTTTTGTGCAGATTCATAACATGATCATAATCATGCATATACATCATTTTCCTCCGGGCGGTGGACGGGCTTGCAAGACCCGGCCACCGGTCCATACATAATGGCTAGTGAGATATATGAATTCTGAAGGCCTGGTTCCCCTTCCCTGGTAAAACTCCTAACGAGGTCGGTTTCATCGTGAGTTTGGTTGGAACTAGTACATGGGATCACCGTCGGCCCTTGCCTTCCCGGATAGCCACATGCACTAAATCCTTGGGCCCGTGTTTTGATATCATGCTCTCGCCAAAACATAAGGTAGGAATTCACAAAAGAAAGGATTCCATTTGAAATCATTTACTCAAGAAAGGACTCGATATATAAATATACTAATTTGGCTCAAAAGACTTCAGACAAGAGATAAATCAATCGTTATAACTAGTAGAAGAAAAACCCACCTTAAAAGATCAAAAGAAAGGCAAAAGCGTCTCAAGGCTCGCCCTCGTCAAAGACCGTACCCAAATTTGTGTAAAAGAGGGGTGTGAGACTTAAAATGGCCACATATGATGCACAACATGCGATGATCATGATACGAGATGCATAATAAGTAAAATGATGCCATGAAGTCATGAAATTAAGTAATTCATTCAAGAATTGCAAGTATATACCATATATGAAAGTTTCACATTCAAACAAGTTCATATCTCTCACATTTCATATCAAATCAATTCACGAATTTCATATATCGATGATAACACATACTTTAACATGTATACAATTCATATTAATCATAAAAGAAGGTAAAAGTTATTATTTAGGGTTCAGAATCCAAGCATCAAAGCATTCACGTATGTTATGGAGCAATAAAGGCATGTTCGAGCATATCTCGGAAAATAATCATCCAAAATTCATGAAAATTCATAACACACAATATAATACACTATATGACATGTTAATGATGTGTATAACTGGAAAAGAACCAAGGAATCCAAGTAAAATAAGTCAAAAAATCGAATTCATGCATGTAAAGGGTGAGGTTCGCGGCCGAGACCCATTTTCTTCATGAAATGGTAGCGGCCGCTACCTCCAATTTTCTGGCTGAATTTTCTCAAAAACACAACTCGAAACATGGCCAAAAACAGGTAGAGGGCACGACCAAAATGCAGGCAAAATAGGTCGCGGGCACGACCTATAATTCGAACAAAATTCAAATAATAGTTGCGGCCGCTACCAAGTTTGTTCTTGGTTCAATCGCGGCCGCGACCTGCACAAAGCAGCAGCAGTTTGTAGCAGAAAACAGGGCAGGAACGAAGCAAAACTTCAACCAACACTTAGACAACTAAATAAGGTAAAAAGGAATAACAAAAGCTCAGCAAATACAACTCAATCCATGCATTAAACCGCAGCAACAAGAACATATATGATCAAGGACGGAAAGAGTTCAAGTTCAACCATTTTCTTGCAAAGTTCATTAATGAGAACCATTTAAATCCTCAACTACCAAGCCACATCAGTTTAGACAAGTAATAATGGATAGCAAGAGTTCATTGATGATGTATCAAACTCAAAGGAAACACCAGAATTCATCCATAAATTCAAAATTTATTCAAACCCTTACTATTCACACATTTAATCAAAGCGTGCTCATAACTCCATGGAATTCAGAAATTAAGGTGTCCAAAAAAAGAGGAGAAGGTGGAGAATAACATCCTTAGCTTACCTTTCAAATATGGAGTGAAATGATGGAGTATTGAGCTCAAATAGAAGAAAGTGAATAGTATTCTTCTTGGAGCTTCAAGGTATCTCGGTTTGCTGCTGATTTTGGTGTATGTTTGGAGTGTGAAATGGAATGAGAGGCAATTTGGCTGATCAAGGGTTAATTTAGCTTCAAGTGGGTTCAAGTTTCAGTCAATTTCGTTAACCATTGTTCAAGTTATGGTTAAAATGGTAGAGGGTGGTCATTTTAGGCGAGGTGGCATGTTTCGGGTGAAATTCGGGGTTTCAACCGAGCTTAGAAAAATATAAGGTTTGGCTCATAAAATATCGAAACATAAGGTTTGGAAAAAATATATAGGTTTGGAAACATAAGTTTCCTGCCCTGTTTTCTGCAGCAAACTGCTGCTGCTTTGTGCAAGTCGCGGCCGCGATCGAACCAAGACCAAACTTGGTAGTGGCCGCGACTATTACTTGAATTTTGTCCGAATTGTAGGTCGGGCCCATGGCCTATTTTACCTGCATTTTGTTTACGCCCTCTACCCGTTTTTGGCCATGTTTGGAGTTGTGTTTTTTGTGAACATTCCGGCAAAAAATTGGAGGTAGCGGCCGCTACCATTTCATGAAGAAAATGGGTCACCGTCGCCATCCTCACACTTTGCATGCATGAATTCGATTTTCCCACTTATTTTATGTAGCACCCCGCACGTGAGGCACCACATCCCCCGCACTAAGGCTCAACACGAGTAATGAAATAGTAAATCCGCACCCGTATCAAACCCTAGCGAACGGGAGACAAACATAAAAACCTTCCTAAGCCAGGCGGAGCTAGACCCTGCAATGAAAACCAATCCACAAGGTAGAATGCATCGTAAAGCTAAAGTTCAAACATATCAACCATAACCAGAATTGGGCTCTTCAGGCCTCTTTTACATCACAAAACCCAGTAAAAGCATTTCAATAACGATTACATAAATATTCAAGTCCAAGATACTACAGAATCGAATCAAACATAAATCCAATACATGAATGAGTGCATGGACTCTCCTAACCTAACTCGACCCACTTAAAGACTCCAAACACCTCCGCCTAGCTCGAAACTCCACAATCAAACCTGCACACTAAAAAGGTTGGGGAGGGAGAGGGTCAGTCCCTAGAAGACTGAGTGAGCAGGAGCGATATACATATATAAAACATGCACATGCAAGTTATAAATTCCGAACAAGGTTTTGTTTGCGATTAGTTCCCAACAAGGGCAAGAGAATGATTAATCAATGCTCGGATTTTATGACTAATCATATTAATTCATTACATTCATAAATCATACATAAATATAAGGCTCGGCGAGTGAGCGTGCACAATCTCCAACCAAACTCCGACCGTGTATGACAAATATCATTAATAAGTTGATTAGGTGTTCATGCGATATATCATAATACATGCGGACCATAAATCATATCATAAATATATTCGTTTGGGCGATCCGGATCTCGGCATTCCCGCACGGTGCATAACCATAACATAACATATTCATAAGCATAATCAGATATCATAACCAACCTTCTTCCTCCGGGTGGTGGACGGGCTTGCAAGACCCGGCCACCGATTCACACATAGGCCAATGGGGGTACATGAATCCCCCAAAGGCACTCAG